>OX411555.1:42183724-43511224 GCA_948146395.1 Fragum whitleyi
AAATAAAATTTCTATTTAAAAACAAGATTTTTAATTACTCGATGAAATATGAAACAACAAAAAACCGTCGTTCTCATGAATCAATATAATGAGATTTCATTTGAAACTTAAGACAAGAAAATACATCATTGAAAATGTCAACTACGTGACATTTCTAAACTCTTGGGAATTCATTTCAAATCTCCAGCAGACAAAACAAAAATGGACTTTTCCGAATCACGTGATCACAGAGTATTCAAAAATATTTCGTAAATCTTTGGAAATTGAAGAACATATTTTGAGTACCACAGAGATAACAAAAAAAAACTAACAACAAAAAACAAAACAATGTTCAATGCCAATAGTATATGCAGGTCAGCGCTCCATTCATTCATTCCAGACAATCACTCAAACCATTTAAAAACGCTCCAAACCTACTGAAAACATATAACAACAACATCGTTTAAAATTAAGAAAGTTGGGAAAACAAATCTGGATTTTACTTAATTAATTGAAATTGTAAGCGTCTGATAGGTTCTTGAAGAAATAAGAAGCGTTCTATAGAATTTGTATGCTCATTTTATTAAAGGGAGGTAATCAATATTGCTAATTTTGTTCATCCTGAACAAAATATACAATACCGAATTACCTCCCATTACATTCACTCAAAAGTCGATCCACACACTCACTCAATTTCATTCCTAAGTTATTCCAAAATCATTCACCTTGTCAATTTCACAATGTTGTTAACTGTAATAGATTTACGAAGAAATAAATTATATGACCTGTCAAGAACAAAATAATACCTAGGTACACCTAGTTGCATCGTGAAATTGACGTTCGTCCCAATCAAAATCATTCTTAATCACTCATTCAGCGCTCCATTCATTCATTCCAAACACTCACTCATACCATTCGAACACGCTCAAATAAAGATTCAACAATGTCATTCAAAATAAAGTTGGGTCGAGAAAAATCGCGATTTCACTGAAATAATTCAAATTTTAAGCGTTTAATAGGTAATAGGAAGCTAATTATAGAACTTGTATGCATATTTTATTAATCATCCTGAACAAAATTTGCAATATTAGACTACCACCCATCTAAACCACTCAAAACTCGCTCCACACGCATATCCAATTTCATTTCTTAATCATTCCAAAATCATTCACCTTGTCAATTTTCACGATGTTGTTAACTGTAGTTAAAAAATATATATTGACCTTGGTAGTTCTAAGTGACCTACTCATACAGACTGACCGACAAACTCCAGATTTTCTGAACCTTAAATGATTATCAAGAACGAGGCGACTATTTTTAGACCGTTCAACATAAGATGAGGTGGGAATGATATCATTTATATACAGTTAACAACATCGTGAAATTGACAAGATGAATGCTGACTGAATTATTTCGGAATGAAATGAATGAGTATGTAGAGAGAGTTTTGAGTGAAATGAAAGGGGGATAATCCAATATCGCTAATTTTGTTTATCATGAACAAAATTAGCGATATTCATTACCCCTTCCTTTATCAAATATGCATACAAGTTTTTTTTAAATAGCTTCCTATTTCTTCAAGAACCAATCAGACGTTAACAATTTCAATTGCAACAGTGAATTCACGATTTTTTCTAGCTTTATTAATTTTAAATGACATTATTTATTCTATCTTTTTTTTTTTCAGTAAGTTTGGAGTGTTTTTGAAAGTTTTGCGTGAGTTTTGCAATGAATGCATGGGGCGCTTAGTGAGTGATTTGGAAGGGTTTAGATTGATATGAATGCCAATTTCACGATGTTGATTACTGAATGCATTCGAAATTATTACTCTTATTTGTACTAAAATGGTTTTAAATGAAAATGTATTTTAAACGACCTTTTTAAATGTATTTTAAACGACCTTTTTGTTGTTTTTGTGGTAGATAGAGAAACCATTTCCTAGTTGTAACCCGATTCATATTGGGATAAATATGAAAAATAGTAGGTTGGTATTAATTTTAGAATAAGAGATCATAATTTGAAAGAACTTTATTAGAATTACTTTAATTTCGTTTTCAATGACCGTTCCCTCCTTCTCAAGTTTGTTTAGAATCTATTTGATGCATTTTTTGTACGACAAGAACCAATTCATGAACAGATTCTCACTTCAGTCGCAAACAATGTGTAAATGAGTTGCAACTACCACGGTCACATGGTACTTACAGACGCCGTATATACATGTAGCCACAAATGACAAAAATTAACTAACGTCCTTTGGCATTTTCCAGTTTACAAGGCAAGTCTGAGTGATGTTCAAAATGGCTACGCCGAGCAAAAGGCAGTCCCGGATGAATCTACGGAATATACCTTGGAAATGATAAGGGCGCAGCATTGTAAGCGTTTCGGTTCGCACGTGGATGTTGTGATGTCAGTCATCAATCTTCTAGCTTAATTGACACTTGGTTTAACAAAATCAAGAATTTAGGTTCAAAATAATAAAACTGTACATAAAATGATATGATAACAAAACGTAGTGCATGTTAATCCAACTCGTCTTCATAGACCATCGGAAAGCATTAATGGTCCTTTTTTCTTGAAAAAATTGATCGAAGTCCAAAAGAAGCCGAATGACATGTACATAACAAATGACCCAAAACGACTAAATTTAAGTCAGGGGTAGGTTCAAGTCAAATCTGACCGATGTTACAAACGGACGCAATATTCTAAAAGTAATCTTGAATGTTCCTGTTTAGCTAAAAGTTCAATGAATTACTTTTATATGAATTCAATGCGACTTATTTTTGATATACCCATAACTGAAAAAAGAGCATTGTACAGTTAATTACATCGTGAAATTGACATTTAACTCAATCAAAACCATTCTAAATCGCTCACTCAGCGCTTCATTCATTCATTCCAGACACTCACTCAAACCACTCAAAAACGCTCCAAACCTACATATAAACATATAACAACAACATCGTTTAACATTAAGATAGTTGGGAAAACAAATCGAGATTTTACTTCATTAATTGAAATTGTAAGCGTCTGATAGGTTCTTGAAGATATAGAAGCGATTTATAGAACTTGTATGCACATTTTATTAAAGGGAGGTAATCATAATTGCTAATTTTGTTCATCCTGAACAAAATTTGCAATACTGGATTACCTTCCATTAAATTCACTCAAAAGTCGATCCATAAACTCATTCAATTTCATTCCTAAGTTATTCCAAAATCATTCACCTTGTCAATTTCACAATGCTGTTAGCTGTAGTTCTTCTTAAATACTGCTTATGGTAAATACTTTTCTTTATTACTTTTTTTCTTTTTGCGGACCAAAGAGCTAGAACTAGGGGGCGATTTTTCCAGGTCTCAATAATAAAATTACTGTAATTATAGCTAGTAACATCGTGAAATCGACAAGTCGGTGATTTTGGAATGACTTTGAAATGATATTGAATGAGTGTGTGGATCGAGTTTTTAAGGAGTTTTAAGGAAGATAATACAATATCGCTAACTTCGTCAATATTTGACACAATAAGCGATTTTTTACCCTTTTTATATGCGTTTTTTCCTATCTGTGTGCCTTCAAGGACAAATAAGATCCACACTAGCCAATTAAACCATGGAATTGTTGATGGGCGAAATTTAAAACTGTTAATTCAGAATTGAAATCTTGCTGAGTATCATGTTACAATATCATTTTGCTTACAAGTGCAAAGCAGGTCCCATGAAAAGCTTTTATGTCTTCACGAACAAACCATTCGCTTACAAAAGTCAGTACGTTTATTTTTTCCAGCCATTTTTATTTTGAATACAGTTTATGATTGCGACGAATGTCAATTTCGCGATGTAATTAACTGTATCTTCATTATCTATTTAAACAAAGTCCAAGCAAATTTATTAAAGATATTGCTTGATAACCCCGAGCACGATCGTGTATTCAAACTAAGCTAAAAACAAAAACTGCTTGCTTATACAAAATGGACCAGTCACACTTAAACTATAAAACATTCAAAGATTCTGTGAGGAATCACAAACGACTTTCAAAAAATACATTTTAGTTTGTGGATCGTGATCTAAACGAGGGCACATGCATTGTATAGTTCGCTTGACCAACCTATCCATCATTTACATAAAGGTTAGTTTGAATGAAGGATTGGTATGCGGTAAAGTCTTAATTTGTGCTTAATACCATTCTAAAAAATATTTTTTTGAAAAAAAAAAAAAAAAAAAAAAGATTCAAAATAGTGATTTTGTCTATCTAGTCAATCTCGCATTTGCCGATCTTATACGCGAGGGGTGATGTTGGCTGTTTAGTAGTTAGAAAATGTACACATATAGTGAAAAAACGTGGTTTTATAGTAAACATTTGACAGAACAAATGTCCATTATTCCTTATTTGGACATGTTAATTAGCATGTCATGCACTCTTAGATATCACGTGATTTGTACCGTTATTACTCGCCTGCTTATCTAGTTTTTCTCGTGAAAATCCATACCACTACGTTTTATAATGCATTTTGATTGGTCTGAATATGTGTATATGGGGTTCATCGCAGATAAATAAAAACAATTGTCAATTATCTGGTTAAATGAATAAAGAGAGAATACACTCAGATTTGATATTCAAAGAAGAAAGCAACTTCAAGATATCTAATTTTAAAAATATTCGATTTTATCCTTAAACTACTATCTTAAAATCATACACCTTTGACTCTGCCCCTATGCAAATCAGAATTATTTTTGGTCATTCGCTGTTCCGTTTTTTACAGTCACAAGAAGGTATGAACGACTAGGAGTTCACATGTACACGGCCGACAAAATCATTAATTTACATTCAAAAATTCTGAAAATTAAAATCCTTCATGGTATTCGATGGAAAACATGATATGAAAAGAAAAAAATAAGTTTCATTAATTCGGTTCTGAGATTTCGGGCAAATTGTTGGTCCATATACAAGTCAAACGGACTATATCTACGCATAATGACAGTTGATTTTATAGGAAAATAGTTTTGAAGTCTTAGTTTCAGTTATTTATACACTTACATTACTTTCAAGACCGAACTCATTTTGAAATAAAGATAATCAGTATAATATTATATTACTAATCGTATTTTAAGGTCTGCAATTATGGCTATTTTCTGAGAATCTTTACTATTTTCAAACGTCAAAAGTATCATATTACCTTATGGTCTTGTCGTAAAGCGCCTAGCAAAACAGTTAATCCGCACAACAAGATGTTGTAAGTACTTTACCTAAACACCAAATTCCGATACTATGTTGGCACTTTCCTGCAGACTCAATTTCCGATCTAAAATATCAGTCACAGGAAGCCAGTAACTATTTTATCCAATATCTGCTCAGAACGATTTGCTGTTAAGACTTTACTGTATACAGTTAAAAATATCGTGAAATTAACATTCATCGCAATAAAAACCATTCTAAATCGCCCATTCGGTGCTCTATTCATTCATTCATGCATTTATTCATTCCAAACACTCACTCAAACCATTAAAACATGTTCCATATTACTTAAATGATAAGATCGTCAACTTCATTTAATATAGATATTGCTAGAAAAAAATGGCGATTTAACTGAAATAATTGAAGTTAAGAGCGTCACATTGGCTATTGAAAAAAATAAACTGAAACCAACTTCTAATCGGTCACTGCATGTTTTCCTCTTTCGACACATTTACAATAAAAGAAATAAATAGAACATTACATTCATGCAAAGACAAATCAATCCCGAGAATTTTGGTGAAATAATTTTGTAAAAGTGACCGACAGAACACTTTAAGCAGGCAAAAGAAGATACCAACCCTACTTTGAAAAAGTCACAAAACTCGCAAAATGCAGGGAAATTTCAAATTTACAGTGGAAGAAATACCGTTATGTTGTTGAAAAATCACGATGCTTCTGGTGTCTTAAAGGTAACTGAATAGAAATAAGTAAAGAAAACATTATTTAAGACATTCATTTACGTAAATGAGGTGAATTTGTTAAATTTACCCCACCCACCAATGTTAATTTCTAAATTGGGGGTACCCATGTTCTCATCCAAGTTGAATTGATTTCCCTGGAGAATATTTGATGAATTTTGGTTTTTCTCTCTTCCAAGTGCATGGGCTATCGGAAATCATCAAACACTTGCATCTTTAACATTATTAAGCCTTACTTTTCGTGCTTTATTTGAGTGACCGATTAAAAGTTGGTTAAAGTTTATGAAGCTATTCCTAGAACTTGTGTGTATATTTTATTAAAAGAAGGTAATAAACATAGCTAATTTTGTTCATCCAGAACAAAATTAGCGATGTTGGATTACCTCCCTTTAATTTCACTCAAAACTCGACCCTTCCGCTCATTCATTTTCATTCTAAAACCATTCCAAAATCATTCTTCTTAATTTCACGATGTTGTTAACTGTAAAAAAGGATCGCGAAACTGATTATCGCCACGACCAAAACCATCCTAATTCACTCTCCTAGCGCTCTGTCTAGAGCATTCAAGACACTCGTCAATTCAAAATGCAGTAATCGCTCATCGTCTAAGGAAACTTTGAGTTACCGTTTACAAAATAGTATAATTTATAAGATGATCTTGGAATATTTTTGGGCCAAACTGAATAGGTAGGATAAGCGAGAATGAAAGAGAATTTGTGTGTAGCGTGTGGAGTTTACAATATCGCTAGTTTCGTAAAAACGAATTTAGACGAGCGTAGAGATATTTTATTACATCCCTTTATGCGACTAAATTGATTCAATGTGTGTGTAGCGTGTGGAGTGTACAATATCGCTAGTTTCGCCCAAACGAATTTAGACGAACGTAGCGATATTTTATTACACCCCTTTATGCGACTAAATGGATGCTTCCATATCAACACCAGACAATAAAAACAAGGAACAATTTTATCGATTTGAATGAAATTGTGAAGTATTGATGAGGCTTTTCCGTCGATTTCGGAGTAGAGTGCTTTTGAACGATTTTAGAGTGAGCGGAAGAATTCAATGAATGGATCGCTTGGGAAATTTTTTTAGCGGCATTAGTGTTTATTTCGCAATGTTTTTGATTGTATTTTCTATCAATTAAACGTAGAAGGCAGACTCTGTATAGAGTTACACCCATTTTATGCTATGAATCTCATATTTGGGGTTACCAAAATGTAGAAACTATTGAGAAAGTACATGAGAAAGTACATGTATATTTTTGTAAAAAGATTTGTTATGTTCCACAAACTACAAGTGATTTTTTTGCACTTGGAGAATGTGGTAGATTGCCACTATGTACTAACTACACGAGAAATTGTATAAAATATTGGCTTAAAATCATTCAGTCTGAAAACCATAGGTATACTAAACACTGTTACTTCATGCTTTTTCAATTGGATGAATCAGGTAAATGCTCATGGGCTTCATTCATTAAAGATCTACTATTTACCCACGGGTTTGGTTATGCCTGGGTTAATCAAGATGTTGGCAACACTGACGAGTTTTTAAGACTGTTCTCATGCAGAATAAAAGACTGATACACTCAAAAATGGTACACAACTGTTAATGAGTCTCCAAAAGCTTTACATTACAAATATTTCAAGTCGTTTTTGAACCCGGAATATTATCTTAATACTGATTTATCATATTTCCAGAAAATTATTATTATCTAAATTTAGGTGTTCATCGCATGATCTCATGATTGAAAAGGGTCGTCATAGTTCCATAGAAAGAAATTCTAGATTCTGTACCTTGTGTAAACTACATGGTATTTTTGTTGTTGAAGATGAGTATCATTTTTTCTTTGAATGCATATCCTTGGAACCACTAAGAAAGAAATTGTTTGAAAAACCTTGGCTCAGAAATAGAAACAAACAATTATTTTATTCAATTCTTGAATGTAATACAAAAATCAAAGTTATTAAAGTATCAAAATATTTAATAGAAGCTTTTGATCTTCGACGCAGAATTTTAGAAGAAATTAATTAAAGTCTATTCAAATTAGTATTGTGTCTCCATTCAGTCGCTGGGTTACGAATGTATCAACTGTATCTCTATCGAGATTTAGCTATGATATTTTGGGCACAGCGACGACGTTATCTATCTTTTTTTTTTGACATTCATCATAAATGTGTTAATGAAGTGAATCAAGTCGTTACTCGTAATGTTTTATATTTTGTTATTTTGTTGTATTATGGGCCGGTGGCCTTTGTACCTTGCAAATAAACTTGTAAACTTGTAAACTTCTATAGTATGTATTCTGTGTCACATGTTGAATATTGAATTCATTTTTTTCTAACTAACATTTCAAAATCATTTGAAAATGACTCTGAATCATTAAATTTTTCGCAGTTTAAAGCTCATTATATATCACACAACCAATAGAAAGAACCAATAAAAACTTAAGAAATAGTAAATTGCATACAAACGAAAAAGATCTAGAAAAATACAAATTCAATTATTCAGAATACAGTTTGGTTTAAGTACTTATTAAGGCCATTATTTTTTACTACTTTTTAGAAAAATAAAGGGCATTGTTTTTTTTCTTTTGACTAAAGATTGCCTTAACCAATCCTTACTGCGGATATTTAATAGCTTTTCCTCTGCAAATCTGGATACCCGTGTTGTTATTTTTGTTTACAATGTGAGATTATGATTTTGCTTACCTGTTCAAAATACCATTTTAATCAAGAAAGACTTTGTTTCAAGTTTTGCAGACTGCGCATGTACATTCTTCTAAACTTACATGTAGGTTATATGTTTGTTGGTTAATTTATGCACCTTCAAAACATAAGATTAACTATTTATTCATTGTTTGCCTTTCTTTATCATTTTCAAGCCATTTCATTACCTCTGACCATCGAAACTGTATAAACTACATCTGCGATTTTTTTTTTCATTTAGAAGAAGTATGTTTTAGTGCTGCTTTCAGATGAGATTCATGTGCAGTTACATTGGGAAATTTACACTCACTTGGATCAGCCATTAAAAATCATCGCTGAACACTCCATTCCTTCATCCCGAAAACTTGCTCGTACCGTTCAAAAACAACATTAAGTCGTTAGAAAACTCTTCGAAATCGTTCAAGACAAACAACATTTCTTTCAAATCGATAAAATAATTGTATTGGCTGGTCTGGATTTTCATAGTCGGACACACGAACGGAAAATAACACATACACGTATTTTATTAAAGGCAGGTTAGATTTGCCCATAATTTCGTCAAAAAGTACGAAATTATCGATAATGTATCCTTGAAATTGCCTAGGAAAAAGATAATTGAGTCAAAAACCGAAATACGTGTGTACTACGAAGCTTTTTTTTGTGCTAACGCGCGCGCAAAAATAGTTCTAGTATAAGTCATAAGTGCTTTGTGTGATCAACGCAGTGCTTGCATATCACTACGCTGTGCTAAAATCAAAGTACTGATAGTACTGACGGCGAGGGAACTGAATAGACGAAATAACACACGAGGTCAATTTTCTGGAATATAACCTTGATTATTCACTTTTTCCAAATCATGTATCCCAGATATTCTCTAACTTATCACTGTCAAAATCACTGCTGTGTTAAAGATACGTAACTTTTATATTTGATCTTGACGGATGACCTTGCTGATAGGGAAAAGAAGAAAATACATTCCCCTTTCTCCCTAATATTATCTACCCTATCTACAAATTTTACTAATTTTCCCACATACTGTATGTAACCTGCAACCCTTTACAATTTGGACCTGTCTAAACATTTGTTGTCTTGTAATGGATTAATCTAAATTAGAAAAAAATTAAAAGCCTTGTCCAGTCTTTAAACCCTTAAACAGACGACAAAATTTTAAATTGTGCCTTATGGAACATATTGCAGTCAATAAATCAACATTAGTGTAGTTTGATATTTATCTAGAAAAAATAATGGGGTATGAATATAGGGTGGACCATAATGTGGGGAAGGGAGAAATTGACCCTATAAGTTTCATGTGTTCCCACAGTAAAATACTACCTCTTTATG
This sequence comes from Fragum whitleyi, assembly GCA_948146395.1. NCBI lineage: Eukaryota > Metazoa > Mollusca > Bivalvia > Cardiida > Cardiidae > Fragum > Fragum whitleyi. The sequence continues at coordinate 42,193,680 of OX411555.1, forward strand.
GAATTCAATTCAATGTAAAAGAAAGATACGACTGGCATGTGACCCTAGAAAAACTAAAATTATAAAAACGCGAGTTGTGCCTGTCTGCAAAGCGGTATCGGGCGTAGTAATCTATACCTTGGGAATAAGTTGTTTTCTGCGGACTCAGCGCTATATAGGGAGCATACCATTCAAAACATTTTTCCTTTGAAGTTAGTTCGAATGTGGCTTTAGATCCTAGAGGTAAATGGAACCCTTTGTTTCCTTCGCCTAAAAACTCTTGCTAAAAGATAAAAAATTGGAGTGCATGCCTTCATTTTTTCCGTTTATTTATTGTACCTACCGTAGCACATGCCCATATGACGCCCCAAGAAGACGGTTATTTGTTACGGGGGATAGTGCATGACAACATGACGAAACTACTACTGAGATTCGCCAATGTTCTTTAACGTGCTCGGTGTAAGGCACCGTCTCACGAGGCCTCGGTTTAATGTCTCATCCGAAAGACAATTAGTATGTTAGTCTGCTAGCCCGAGAATCGAACCCATGCGATCGAACTTCAATGGTTTTGAAGTCCGGTGCTCTACCAACTGAGCTAATCGGGCTGACCATGCCTTCAAATATCACCCTGCTTCTTTATAAACCAGACCTTCAGCGCTTTGATTTAGAGTTGAATTTAAAAAAAACCTCGTTTTTGCAACTAGGTCCATATTCTATCTCAGAGATCACTCAATGTGATCAGTGTCCATTGAGATTCAAAACATGTACGTACTTCAACGAAATGACCATGCGAATTCAATTCATGTATGATGCCTACAGGTGATATCAATCTCTATTCCATCACGAACAGGCGTTTTCTAAATAGACCACTGTAATGGACAATCAGTTTAGACCGCGGGGTGACCAAAAGACGCTTGTCATTGATATATTACCATGACGACCAACTCTAGAAGCCTAAAGCTATGATATACATGAGGTATATATGGAATTTATACACATATTATACTTATAGTATCTGGGAAGGATACCTTAGAAAAAAAGAAAATTCGAAAAAGGATCGAACCTCATTTTCCTATGACAGTATTCTGTTTTATTCTGGAGCACAAATGGCTATAGGCATACACGTTATCCCAAGAAAATTTCTTTACACTTCTAAAAAAATCATCAGACGATGATGTATGTTTCAATGAATAATCATTATATATGTAAAACTTGTGAGAAAGTATGAAAAATAAAATTCACAGTAAGATAACAACAAGACTGGTTTACATTTGGCCTTTGACGTCCGTGTGGCGCCTATATCCTTCCAAATCGTGCAGTGCCCCGGCGGCAACAAATTGTTTTCATTCTATCAACACATGGTTTTACGGATGTCATAGACCTTGCGGTCGTGTATACAAAAACATTTATAGATGTACATACTTTTTTAGAACAATCGAAAGACCGAACGGAGACCGTGGCCTGTAGACACATCGTAAATGAATCGCAATAACCCCGCACGAACATCGCACGGTCACCGTTCGACGTTTTGGTTATTAATCATGCACGCATAATGGAGGCAATGTGGAAGCTGCTGTCTACAGTCGACCTAGTTGACTTATCGAACGGCCTTCGTGCGGAGATCGCGCAATTAACGTGAAATTGCGTTGCGATCTCAGAACGGGCACCTAAATGATTATTGTACCGAGCGGGTACTTCACGACATTGTGAACACATACCCCGTAGAAAACATAACCGTACCATGTCAGAGATATCGTACAAACAATAGCAGGCTGTGATATCATTCGGCGTCCGTGACAAATGCAAATATGGCTGAAATTTGTTTGATTATAGTTATTTCTGAATTCGGTGGGCTACCTTTACTGGAAACATCAGTTCCAAATTAATTAACTTATGTGATCGCAGATATACAAAATGGTAATAAATGTGTTCATTAAAAAACGATTAAGTTGTTATCCATCAGTCAGATTCCGAGGTTATAAAAATCTTTTCATGCTCGACTGAGAATTTTCTAAAATTTGAAATTCAAATTCAAATAAATGTATGATCTTAAAAGATGATACTAATAAGTTGTTTTTAATTAGTATTATCGTTTATGTTTACGTATTTATATTAAATAAAAACAGAATAAAAGCTAAAATCACAAGTTGAAATTTGAGAAAATTTTGAGTTGAGAATGAGAAAAGTTTGATAATCTCGGGTCGAGAACGTTCGGGCTTGAGAGACAAAAAAAAATACAAACAAAAGTACAAATGAACAGAACATATCTATGGATTTCATTTAATATACTTACACACATTTATGACATACAGTATTCAATAACAATGAAACAGTGTGTGTCTTTTTTAACCAGCATATTACATGCAGTTTTATAATCGCTTGCTTTATCAAATAATCGTTTATTTAGAAAATATGTAATTGTGTATTCTTATCATTTTTAACTTTTCCGTTTCAAAAAGCACAAACTCAGCAAAATAAAATGCAACCTTGTTAATGTGTCTTCTTTAATATAACACCACATCTTCATTCGGGTCAATGCACTACGATGCGAAAGAAATAGTTTCTTGGGAAATAAAATATGATGTTATCAATGATATTAGGGAAAAAATGAAAGTGGGGCGGTCATCAGCTAATTAATCATCTCCCCGTGATTGATTCGAAATCTTGTGGGTTCTACAGTTAAGAACATCATGGAATTGACAAGATGATTTTTGGATGCTTTCGGAATAAAAAAAAAACTGAGTTTGTGGAGCGAGTTTTAAATGATTTTCAAGTGTGTGTAAAGGGGATGGGAGTGGGGGGGGGGGGGGACAAAATCAATATTTTCGCCATTTTGACAAAATTAGCGATGATTTTTACCTCTCTTTAATTAAATATACCTATTGCACTGATAATGTGTCTTCGTGGACAAATCAGAAGCTTTAAAATTGGAGAATAGCCAATAGAAGAATGAAATGAGCCTGTGCGTGACATTTCCAACAATTTGAAATATTCAAATGTGCAAACATTGAGTAATGTAGACAGCCACATGTAAATATAAAGTTACCCGATGGCCTACAGATACTTTGGTATCTTATCTATTTACTAAACGCATAGTAACTATGTCTTTGCTCTGCGCATATTTGAAATTGTTGGAAAAATCACGCACAGGCTCAAATTATTTGATCCATTTGATTGAAAGATTGATCTTTTTTACGATTTCGAAGCGTTTTTAAACAATTTCAGATCGTTTTTAAGTGATTGGAGTGAGTTTATGGAATAAACTGGTAGCCCGCTGTCTGAGAGACCCTAGTATTGATAGATATAGGGGCAGTCCACCAGTTTATGTGTGGAATGAACGATTGGATCGATGAGCGAGTGATTTTGAACGGTTTTGATAAAGATGAGTGTCAATTAACTGTAGGACATAAGCAGTTACAAAGAGCAGACACAAACCATGTTAAGAATAATATAGCAAACTTTACTTTTAATAAGTCGGCCGGTTTAGCGTCACTATTAGGTTATTCGAAACTACATTTATCAACATCATGAAATAGACACACACTAAACTCGTTCATTACGCTCTGAATCTCTTGTCGTGTGCTCTATTTACTCTAGTAGATTTTTAACTACATGTACTTACTCTGATAAGTCATAACGCTCCAAAATCGCTACAAAAAGGAACAACTTCATTGGTGGCTTTTTTCATTTCGTAGCACTCACTACATTAATTGAGTGATTATTCATTTCATGCTTTTTACCATTCTAAAATCGCCCATTCGATTCTTTCAAGTTAAATCGTTCATTAAAAATACATCAATCATGCCAATTTTTACCAAATTCTTTTGTAAATTTCACTTCAATACTAATCGGCAGCAACAATTTCTTATTTTTATTTTGTCTAAATGGTCTTCTGACTAATTTTAAGAAGACAGTTTTATAGTCTTACATGTACACCACAGAATGCGAGCTTTAAACGATCGATGTACCTCCAGTCTAACACGAGCTTTGTGATACAGTTAATAACATCGTGAAATTGACATTCATCTCAATCAAAACCATTCTAAATCGCTCATCCGGCGTTTAATTAATCGTTCCAAATAGTTCGTAAGATAATTTAAAAAACGTTATAAAATCACAAAAAGACAAAGAAGATGATTCAAAACCAATATAGCTAGGGAAAAGTCGCGATTTCACTTATTTAATCTAAATCATAAGCGTCTACTTGGTTCTTGAAGAGATAGGAAGCTACATATAGAACTTGTATGCTTATTTTATTAAAGAGTGGTAATAATATAGCTAATTCTGTTCATCCTGAAAAAAGCGATATTGGATTACATCCCAGTAATTTCACTCAAAACACGATAATCGCACTCATTTATTTGTGTTTCTTTCAAAAATCGTTCCAAAATAGATAGAATCTCCACTTTGCACATTCATCTATGCGGCTAAACGAATGTACTTTCTTCAAGACTGTAGAGAACTCATTCGAAAGCATGCATTTTAACACCTCAATTTATTTCAACCTACATTATTAAATTGCTGGCTAAAAGGAACTCTCAGTACTTTGATTTACAATGAAATCAGACCGCTTTCCGTTTTAGAAGTGCTTTTCCAGAAGAACAGAAATCCCCACGACTACAACTAAATTAGCACTCAATTAAATAGGAGACTACAAGCCACCTGCTGTCAGTCCACTTAACAAAATATTGGACGTATTTAATATGGGCATACAGACTCGATGTAATTCTCAGATGTCCACAATCAAATAATTGGTAATTCGTATAATAGAACAGGGAAATGCTAATTTGATACACAATATTTCGTCACAACCGCTTTACAGTTTACAACATTGTGAAATTGACAAGGTGAATGATTTTAGAATAATTTAGGAATGAAATTGAATGAGTGTGTGGAGCGAGTTTTGAGTGAATTTAATGGGAGGTAATCCTACATCGCAAATTTTGTTCAGGATGAACAAAATTAGCGATATTGATTACCTGCCTTTAATAAAAAATTACATACAAGGTCTATATAAAGCTTCCTATTTCTTCAAGAACCTTTGAGCAGCTAAAAATTACATTTATGTTAGTGATATTGCGATTTTTCTCTTGCAAAATTTACCTTGAATGACTCTATTGATTCTATATTTTTCAATGGGTTTGGGCATTTGTGAATGGTTTGAGTGAGTGTTTGGAAAGAATGATTTGAGCGCTGAGTGAGTGATTGAGAATGGTTTTGATTGAGGTGAATGTCAATTTCACGTTGTAACTAATTGTAACCGATAAAAGACAACGGAATCTCGCAGGAAGTAATCTATCAGTATCTTGAATCATAACAAGCTATTTTGGCGTCATAAGACCATAATAAGCATTTGTTTTACGATTTGTGTGTGTGTCTTTTTTTTATTTGAGAATAAAGGGAAAAGCGAATTACCCCTTTTCCATAATATTTTCTTCTACTATGGAAAAGTTTTTGTACTGAATTGCACCCTCTACTGTATCCATTTTTTGTATCTTGTCTTCTAAATTGAAACAGTCTACAATTTCGAAAGCTAGGAAAGTTTTAAGTGAAACTCTTTTCATATACGACTCTAGAAATCTATCAAACACGCCAAAATAATCATCTAATCTTCATTTTTTGTATATAGGCTACATGTATCGGTCCTGAGATTGATATAATCCTAAACCTTGGAATGATATCGAATGAGTGCGATGAGTACATATTGAGTGTAATTCAGGGGCGGTAATAAGATATCGATAATTTCGTCCGAATTGGACAAAATTATCGATACATTTTACATCCCTTTTTGAATTGAAATGTACAATTAACAACATCGTGAAAAAGTGAATGATTTTTTAATGATTAAGGAATGAAATTGAATGATCGTGTGGAGCGAGTTTTGAGTGAATAAGATGGGGGAAAATCCAATATCGCAATTTTTGTTCAGGATGAACAAAATTTGCGATTTTGATAATCTCCCTTTCATAAAATATGCATACAAGTTCTATAATTAGCTTCCTATTTCTTCAAGAACCTTTTAGACGCTTAAAACTTGAATTATTTCAGAAATCGCGATTTTTCTCGATCCAACTTAATTTTGAATGACATTGTTGAATCTTTATTTTTCAATGGATTTGAGCGTTTTTGAATGGTATGAGTGAGTGTTTGGAATGAATGAATGGAGCGCCGAATGAGCGATTTAGAATGGTTTTGGTCGAGATGAATATCAATTTCACGATGTTATTAACTGTATGTTATAGTCTGTTTGTATGTCTTCACAGACCAATCAGTCGTTTAAAAAACGAATCAAGCCAATAAAATTGAAGATATTTTGATCGATTAAAAGAAAATTTTTATCCTCTTGAACGATTTCGAAGTGTTTTTTTGAAAAAAGTCGATATGTATTACCTCCCTTTAATAGAATATGCATACACGTTCTATAAATTGCCTTCGGGAAGCCGTCATACACTTACTTAATTCAATTAAACGATTAATTTATGGATTGTTTCATGCGACATTTATTTGAATGCAGTGGTTGAGCTTTCCTTTTTTGTTGATTTTGAAGCGTTTTTAAATGGTTTGCTCGAGTGTTTGGAATAAATGAATGGAGCGCTGAGCCAGTTTTTTTTAATAGTTTTGATCGGTGTGAGTTAAATTTCCCATTGTTACTTACTGTTGCCGTACATGTTATACAGTTTACAACATCGTGAAATTGACAATCATTCCCATCAAAACCAGTTTTCATCACTCATTCACGATTTCGGAGTGTGTTTGAACGATTTCGGATCGGCTTGGAATGGTATGAGTGTCTTTTGGTATGAATGGAGCATTGAGCGAGTAATTTAGAATGGTTTTGATCGAGATGAGCTTCATTTCTCAGTGTTTAACTGTAGCCGTATGCATATTTCATCAAAGGGAAGTAATAAGAATCGCCAATATTGTTCAAAATATCGCCAATTTTGAACAAAATTAGCAATATTGGAATACCTCCCTTTAATTTCATTCAAAACTCGTTTTCCCACCTCATCCCATTTCATTCCGAATTTATTAAAAATCATCCACCATGTCAATTTCATGATGTTGTTACGTGTACACTATCCGAGTGTGTGAAAATGTCGCGTGTATTTTTGGGAAAACGTTACTGTCGCAATGTTACATGTACATCGCGGTAGATTACGGGGCATGTTTATGACTTTTGAAAATATGAACACAAATGAGTTTTTTTTGTTTAAAAATGGTTTGCTGTAATTTCAATATCACTGTAAATGAATTTGATTATTGAAACCTTTAGTTTCTAAACTATTGTAAATACTTAGATATGTAGCCATCCGCAAATGACGCAATAGTGAATATATTGTGACGTCAGTTTTAAACGGCGTAATAAGTTTCGCGGAAAATTGAATGTTGAATTCCAAGAATATTACGATTTTTCGCAAACAATAAAGTCATATTATAAATGTGGTCATAAGATACCGAATTTATCAAACTCGTCATCTCAAAAAGACTCGGCGAGGTCTCGTTTTTATCTGTTTATAGATGACTCGTTTAATAAATTCGGTAATAAGGTAACTGCGGACAGATAGCATTGTCGAACTTTCGACTTTCTTTAAATCTCATAATTTCTGAGATTTATCTTTGCAGTGTGAGCATTAGCTTAAACGCAAAAAAAGTTTTGAAGCACGTTCATTTGACGTCGTGACGTCCTTAAGGGGCAAACCCCTTTTCGACCCGCCAAAATCAGTATTTGCAAATATCTTTTTAATAAATCGGTCGATTTTTACGAAAAAAGTTTCATTTAGAAATTCAAAGAACGCCAGAGCTAGTCATTTAATTTCTGTGCACATTAAAACAGAAAAACAGGTGTAAAATGCTATATATTTCGCGATTTTTAAGATTTGACGTTACATTTTTCATTTTATTTTTTGTAGAGATATAGAAATTTCTCAAAATTTTGTCCGGTGACCTATGCTGATTTTTTTGTTATTTTGAAGCGAAACAAATACGCTTCACATTTATCAAATAAAACTTATATGTCTTCGGGATAAATTTTTTATAAAATTCGATTTTGTAAAGTTGTTGCAAAATTTTTCGTCGAATTTGATTTCGCACCAAAACCATCGTTACTATGTTTATTTGACGCCAATCTTCATGCAATAACGTATTCTAAAATATTTGAAATTTAGGTTTATTGTAAAATTTAGGCTTCAGAAGTACTCTGAATTTGATTTTAAGAAAAACAAAAAACAATTGATTTTCTATCCGTTTAAAAAGACAGCTTTTGTGAATATTCGACGCGACGTTGAAATATTTTTGATTTGCGATATTTTTGCGGAATCGAATTTTACAAAAAAAAATCGAACCCGAAGACACATGGATTTTATTTTAAAATTTTTCAGGGGAATGGTTTCGCAGCAACATATCTAAATTTCAGCATAGGTCACTGGACAAATTTTCGAGAAAAAAGTCAATATTTCAGTAACTGTACTCGAAAACAGCAACGCAGAAGGCATTTACATTTAATACGTTACACCTTGTTGTATTTCTTAAAATTATATCTTAATATCAATCAAAACAAAACATCAGGCGTCTTTTCATGAATCAAATGGCGTTTTCGGAATAAAAATCAGTTAATTATTTCCGAAAAAAAAATCGACAATTACTGAATTTGGTCCATAAAAAAGGGGTCGGCCCCTTGACGACGTCATGGCGTCATTTCTACTTTATGACCGACATATGAAAGCGGGTACTTCAAAGTTCATAAGGCAAGATTTGCAGACAATTTAAAATTTTGACCTTAAATGGCCCTCTATGTGTCCGCAGTTACCTTAAATGACCAATTATTCAAAAACGCCTCACTCTCCGATCAAAAAGTAAGGCCATGTAATGATTACGTTTCGGTAAAACTGTAATGTCTCCTACAACTTTCTTAATCAAGTGTATGTCCTCGTAGCATTTCTGGACTAGGCTATTAATTTGTCTTTAATAAGACATTATTGTACATAATCCAACAGAATACATTTTAAATCATGATATCGTTCGGACGTTGTCATGAGTATAAATTGAAAAATACTATCTCGAAAGACATGAATAAATTTCGAAAAATGATTAGTAATTGCCTTAAATTTTATTTGGAAGATTAAACAAAAAGCCTTTAAGAGTCATTGTTTTCCCAGGGTTTAAGAAAAAAAAAACACTGCCAATATGGTACCCGATCGCTCGCCTAAACGTACGGTTTGACAACCGATAGTCGCTTTACAAGACAACTCCGATAAAAGAAGACACGTTGAATACACAGATACGCACATATATTGAATTATTCATTGTTTAATCAACTTTTTTATTTACACAATATTTTTTGTAGTGCTTTTAGTGTACAAGTAAATTTGAATGCAAATAAAACAGTTTTAAAATTATTTGAGAGCGAGTGTGTTTTTAATCGGGGGGAGCACTGTTAAGGTTTTTCTGTAACGATGGCTACTGTTTTTTTTTTTTTTTTTTTTTTTTTCTTTTTATTCTACCCTTCGCCGCCTAAAACGGCCCCTATAATACTCAGTTTTACCCTTCACATTTTTTTACAGGGAGTGTGTATATATACAGTATGCCACTTGTAAATTAATCTTAGTGTTTTTCTTTCATGCTCTGTCTCTGTCTGTGTGTGACTATGTACTTGCATTTTTTTTTTGAAAACATGTAACTATAACTTTTTAAGTTGCAATTAGACCATAAGGTGATTTTTATCAATACAAATGGTGAGCATGTGAACGTGTATGAAAAGTGCTTTTAATATATTCCATTTTTTTTTTCATAGTTTATTTAATTTTATTTCATTTTACTTTAAAACAAAAGTGGCACAAGAAACCACTGTCTGAATTTTGCCATAGACTTACAATAATGAATGCATTACATATTTTACAAGTAGCTTATTAGTTGTAAAGAGGATTGGTTTTTCTTTTTTCAAATTTAAAAAAAGGAGATGTATTCGTCCGCAGATTGAAACCTTAAACATTTTGTCGACATTCTTTCGATAAAGTCTTTGTCTAATAGACGTTTTCTACAAATTTATCTTTCAATATGGAATGGGTGGCTTAACTATATCAGTTACAAGAACAACGTGAATTTGGATGGTCATTTTTCCAAAACTTTATTTTGTTTTGTTTTGTTGATTATGCATTTACATCGTCATTCCAAAGTCTTTGCATTCTCTTTATTAAATCATGAATAAGTCTCTTCGATCAAAATCAGTAGATTTATTTAACATCGATTTGCTATGAAAACAATATATATCATGCATAAACCGGCGACTTACAAATGACATTTGATAAATTGATAAGAGGATAAATGAGCAAGTGATACAACAAGAAAGCGAACAAATGCTTTCATAATTCAATTTCATCAAGCACAATAGCGAAAATTACCACAAGTTTTAAATCATTGTATGTGAAAATATGTTTAGTACAAGCAAACAAAATAGTGGTCGTACACAAAAGGTCGTTTCTGAGGGCTATGATAGACCATTGAAGCCCAATGAAATACTCGAATCAAATAAAGGAAACTAAATTATAATATGACCTACGTCGCCGGAGTGAAATAACCCCGTTGAATATTTTTGATATTACACGGGTGTTATTACAGTAGTGGAATAACTATGCAAATGAAATCAGAGCGAATAGCAACGCTATAATTGTAACCGCGAAAATGACGTCATAATCTATGTTTTGTGACGTCATTTTGAAACGGCGTGATAAGTTTCGCGGAAAATTGAAACGCTGAATTTCAAGAATTTTGACCATTTTTTCGCTAAAATTCAGGTCATATTATAAACAGAATATAAAATTTGTGCTCATAAAATACAGAATTTTTTAAACTCGTCATCTAAAACAGATAAAAACTCGGCGCAGTCTCGTTTTTATCTGTTTATATATGACTCGTTTAAAAAATTCAGTAGATCTATTCAATGACCACTCATTCAATATCCTCTTTATGAAATATATTCATGGTATTATTTTTAAATGTTTACCATCGATACAAGAATCATTAGTCCAAGAGGATTTCATATTGAATGTTTTTCCGTATCTATCCAAATTATTCAATTTTCGACACAAATTACAAAATGCCACTTGAGCCATGGTGTCACGTTGAAACACCTTATACATATCCTTTCTTTTCAAATATTTTATATACTCTTTCTCATTCGAACTTAGCCATTTCAAGTATTCTGCAAGTTTAGTCGGATTCCTAAAATTATCAGCTGCTATATATGTGCCTTTTGGTAAATGGTTACCATAGTTTCGACCTCCTCGCACTACAATAACTATATCTTTTGTGAACCAACTGAAGGCTTTCTCTGTTATATAATCCTTACAGATTGAATTCTCGAAAGCAAGATAGAAAAACGTGTTTTTAACTATTTTGTCGTCACAGGATGAGAAGTTCCATCTCGGACATGTTCGGTTACTGCATTTTCCAAATATGTCGATTCGGATAGCTTTATTCATGGTACTGACATATTCTTCCCGTTTGCTTGAAGTCTCGCAGTGACTGACCAGCCATGCAGCAGTTATCTTCTTTTTACTGTATATACTTCTGTATTTCTTATTTTCAATTCCAGTGGGATTTTGATAAACTTCTTCTTCATATTCTTGGTACTTTCGTCGATTGAGTATATTGTCTGTCTGTAAATGATTAAATATTGTTTTTCTAGAGAGATATTTGGGATACACGTACCCATACATGTAGGGAATGTCCGAATCTGTTCGAAAAGTCATCGACCAATTGTAATACGAGTTCCAAAAGGGATTCTTTAAATTCACATAATTAAGGTAAACTGGTGTTTCTACTGAGGCGAAGATCATAATCTGGTCGTAGCTTTCTCTTAACGGAAGGGGTTTTCTCGGACTACCCCCTTCTATGATAATAGCATCTGCGCCGTATGTATATTGTGAGACAGTCACGTGACAATTACTAACGATACACATTGAAAAGAACACTTTCATCGGATCTCCTCTAAGCATTCCATGGTTAGGTGTATGTGCCACAATATGTATTGTCCGATTTTGCACAAATTTAAGATTTGCAAAATTTCGCAATTCCGATGTGCTTCCATAAATAACCCGGTTTGTCTTTAGTGCTGCCGGTACCAACACAGAAGCAATCCGTGTATCCAATATGTGCTCAAATATTACAATCGCTATTATCGTTAGAATGGCTGATATATACACGAAACAAACCAAATAGGGTTGTCGAGGCGCCCTTCTATCTTTCATCATTTTTCTTCTGAAACGAAATTATGTAAAGTTAAGTACAGAGCGCAATTGCCAACCGCCTCGATCAAAACCATCCAAGTCACTCGCTCAGCGCAACTCATTAATTCCAAACACTCGCTCCAATCACTCACAAACGCTCCGAAATTATTCAAAAACGCCTCCAAATCGTACAAAATGATCAACATCTCAACCAAATTGATCAGGAAGTTGCAAGATTTACTATCTGGATTTGATTTTATAAGCGTCTGATATGTCCGAAAAAAAAACCTAACAAAAACCAGATTGGAACGTATATATTTACAACGGTTCGTAAAATATATATCGTTAATTACGAAAGTATCGATCTTGGTTTAACGCACTTGTAAATAATTAAAAATTCGCTCTTCCCAATCATTTAATTTTATTCCAAAAGCATTCACTTTGTTAATTTCACGGAATACTTTGAAACGGTGTGTAAGAAAGCACGTTATGTTATTATGCCCCCCTTCGGAGAAGAGGGAGTATATTTCTTTGCACTTGTCGGTCGGTCGGTCGGTTGTTCCGTCCGTTGTAGACCGTTTTTTGTTCGAAACATATCTCAAAAAGTATGAAAGCTTGAATCATAAAACTTCACGGGTTGATGGATCTCATTGGGAAAAAGTGCAGTGCACAAGGACCATAACTCTACTCATCATATTTTGTGAGTTATTCCCCTTTGTTGATTGACAAAGAGTAGGCCATTGACCTTCTTTTATGAGTGCATAAATGTTTTACAAACATCTCTTGTTTGACTTTAGTAGAAAGACCTAAACACATGTGACTTGGCGAGAGGCCAGACTTGTGATCATTTGTTTGGAATGTTTTATCATATTTATCTTACTCAAAATCAAGATTTATTGACACCGGTACAATAGTAAAATACATCGTGAAATTAACTCATTCCAATCAAAATCATTCATCCAACGCTTCAATTATTCATTCCAAACACTCACTCAAACCGTTTTAAACGCCCTTATATAACTTAAAATCTCCACAACTATATTCAAACAACAACAACGGTTATATTACTCACTTGCTTGCATTTGTATGCACATGATTGGCTCGTTGATAAGGATTTATAGAGAGTCTAAAAGATTTAAAGCGAAGTTATTAATATTTCTTATTGCCTTCATTGTAAACCGAATTAGCAAAATAGTGGTATTTTTTCCTTTTATTTATTGAAAACTCTCTCACCCAAACAATTCAGTTCAGTACAAAATGAATCTTATTTTTTTCAGCTTGTAAATTTCACGATTTTATGAGTTTTTCTGAAACGAACACGACGACTTTAGTTGAAAGAAGCAGTTTTACAGGTTATTTTCGAGAACACATGGTCGATGTAGCAGCTTTTTACATTGACCTTCATTCCTGTGTCAAAGTCATTCTAAATCGATCACTAAGCACTCCATTGATTTATTCCAAACACTCACTCAAACCAATCAAAAACGCTCCAAAATCACCAACTACATTCAAATAAAAATCGTCAGATAAAATTCACGATTTTTCTGATTTAATTTGTTTTATTAGCGTTTGATTGGTTCCTAAAAGCCATAGAAAGTTATTTATAGAACTTTTGTACATGTTTTGTTGAGGTGAGGTAATAAAGTTCGCCCATTTTGGTCATCACGAACTGGTGATATTGGATTACCTCCCCTAAATTTCACTTAGAACTTTACACAGCCTACTCATTCTATTTCATAAAAAATAATGCTAATTCCATTCAGCTTGTCAATTTCACGATATTGTTAACTGAGGTTACATGTTTCATTTTTTGTACATTCCCGATATTTTACTTATTCTTATCTTCTTACACATTTCACTAAAAAGTACAGTTTCTTCACCAATTGGTTCCTAAGGACTAAAAACGTAGAAAATAAATCATACACACATATAATTGTACGATATATCTCAGTATTCAATCTAACAAAATGCAAACTGAATTAAACCCGTTTACAGTATTGATAATATTTATAATACGGATATCTGTTTAATAGGAAATATCTCTAAAACAAAAGAGAACACCCTTTGTTTCGTCGCCTCCTGTCTTTTCCCCGTTGTTCGTCACTCTTAAGCTGATATAAGACCATCCGATCTATTAGGCAGATGGATTTTTCCCTTTTAGTTCTCCGGCCAGTTTCTGTAACATTTCGAAGAAGGCAACGGAAATAAGAGACGAAATACTGTTTGTCACGTGACAGACTGATGTATTTTATACCAAAACTTTCCGAGGCGTAACGAATCCTAAAAAAATATAAATTATTTTGATAATTAATGGTAGGTTGACATTTACGGAAATTTCTTACGAATCATCATGGGTCTGTAATTTTCGTAAAAGCTGGTGAACTCTTACGATTAAATAGCTTTTTTTCGATTAATTTACGTGCTCTTGCGGTTAATTGCTGATTATCACGAATTACAGTTAATAACATCGTGAAATTGACAAGGTGAATGATTTAGTAATGAAATTGAATGAGTGTGAGGAGCGAGTTTTGAGTGAATTTAATGGGAGGTAATCCTATATTGCAAATTTTGTTCAGGATGAACAAAATTTGCGATATTTATTACCCCTCTTTAATAAAAAAAAAGTGCATACAAATTCTGTGCAAAGCTTCAAATTTCTTCAAGAACCTATGAGGCGCTAACTATTTGAGTTATGTCAGTGAAATCGCGATTTTTCTCTGTCAAAATTTATTTTGAGTGATGTTGTTGATTCTATATTTTTCAATAGGTTTGATCGTTTTTGAATGGTTTCAGTGAGTGTTTGTAATGAATGATTGGAGTGCTGAGTGATCGAATTAGAATGGTTTAGATTGAGGTGAATGTCAATTTCACGATGTTATTAACTGTAGTGCCGCATCGGTCTTTAAACCCACAGCTCCAGAGTTTAACCGCGTCTAATATTGGTGGCGTCCAATCAAAAGCTCGATGTGAGAAATCCCGTTTTTGATTGTTTGACAGGACAAACGATCAAATTTTAGATCAAATCGTCTTCTGCTGGAGACGTAAGAGAAATTGCGTACACGTGATTTTGTAGAATGGTCCAATTTCTTAACTTCTCACAACAATTGACGAGATTTATTTTCGGAATAAGAACATTGTTTAAAACGTTATGAACGTTTGAAGGACGTTCACTTGGCATCATATCATTAATTAGAGGCCAGTCATTTCGCAACCTGCAAAAATCAGTATTATTCCTATGTCCATTTAAAAAATGTTGGGTAGAAGCTGGAGACTAGGATAGGATGTAAGGGTCATACTGGTGTGAGAAAACTAATGAATCCATTGTTAGGTGCTGCAGCCACCGCGATATTACTCAACAAATTGTTGAAATTGTTAGACCCTATTTAAACAAACAAACAAATCAAATCCAATTTGCATTTTACTTGGTTTAAATGTTTGTTCGGTCACAAGGCAGGGTCCTTTTGGAAATGAAAGGATCCACGACAAACCGGGCGAAGGAGCCAAATTAACGAAATTCTTGGTAAACTCAAGAGGCCATTATTTTGCCAGTCTTCACGAACCTTGGTCGGAATTTTATTCTGGTTAAAATGGGAAGGATATCTAGGATAACATTGGGAATAGACCTTAATGGTAATTTCTTGTTAACACGCTAAAATATTTAATTTTGGTCTGATGTACATGAAACTTAATCGGAATGATTGTATGGTCAGCAGGATGATCTAAATAAAAAAAATACCCTATTCATCTATACGCGCATGCTACAGTTAACCACATCGTGAAATTAAAATACATCTCGATCAAAACAATCTCAAACAACTCACTCACCGCTCCAGTCATTCATTCCAAATACTCACTCGAACAATTCAAAAACGCTCGAAAATCCACTGAAAATATAAAATCAATATCTAAATAAAAAATAAATAAAGCTAGAAAATACGCGATTCGCATACACATAATTGAAAGTGTAATCTTTTGTTAGGTTCTTGAAGAAATAGGAAGTTATTAAACGAACTTGGATTCACATTTTATTTAAGGGAGGTAATAAATATCGTTAAATTTGTTCTTCATGAACAAAATTAGCGATGTTGGATTACCTCCCTTTGAATTCATCCAAAACTCGCTCCTCCAAATCAAAAAATCTTTTTCTAGCCTTCATACTGCCCATTCCATAGAGATTCTTTCATTCATTGGATTTTAACATTATATTTGAAACAACAATTAATCTTTTAGACCGGGCTCTAACCCGGGACACATGAAAATATATTTCACATGTACAAATAGGTTTGACCCGAAGCGTTCATTGTTATATTTATCAAAGGATCGCTTGGTAGAGTTAATGTGAATAATCTATAAAGTTGAAACAAACAATACAAATTGTTCATTATTTACCACGCTTAATTTAGATGTCGGGATATATTGTAATACATCACGCAATCATAGAGTACAAACCTAAATAAAGGTGCCTGAGATAACAGACAAATGTCACGTCAATTCGGAACTTTCGGAGATTCTACGAAATAGACCTCGGGAATAATAAGGGCGCAGTCTTGCAAGCATGTCGTTTCGCACGTGGGTAAAATGACGTCAAAAGCATAATTGTTCTCACTATGACGTTGCTGATAGCTAGAGAACGAAAGATTAAAACTGGGCAAATTATAATTTGATAACAAGAATTGCAGTGCTCTACTACAGTTTGTCATCAAATTATAATTATGCCAAGAATTTCTCCATAGACGATCGGAATGCATTAATAAATCCGCTTTTTTCAAGCATGTTGACCAAAGTACCGCTTGAATCCGAATTACCTAAAACAAAAGACACGGACGTACTACACTTACGTCCGGGGCCCTTTCAAGTTTACGCAAAAGTCCGAGTTATGTTCACAATGGTGTCGCATAAAAGACTATAGATTGACTACATGGACCCTTTTTTTCCGTACTCTTTTTCCGAAATACATGATTGTAACACCTTACAATATTTTAGTTTCAAATATATATCGCGACGTTAACCCTCTCTCTCTCCCTCAAATTGTTACAATGTATTTGTTTTACGAAGTTCTTGGGTTGATCATTGTCATGCATGTAACAGATTATATAAAAGGGGAAATGGAAAAAAGGTTGACATTTCTATAAAAATTAAAAGAAACAGTACAAACATTCTGTTCCATGAGTATATTTCCATGTCCATTAACCAAAGCTACTAACTTGGCGAAAATAACCACAGTGACTGTATTGGGTGACTTTCAATCGGTGAGATATATTTTCCACGATAAAAAAAGAAATCGGCGGCGTAGAAATGAGCCAGAGTTATTTCGGGCAATGAAAAAAACAGCAACAATTACCGAGAAAGGTCAATGTTTCATTTGCAAATGTCCGATCTGTTGATGTAGGGGAAATTGACATGCTATAAGAGATCTTTAACCTAATGAGGTTCTGTTGATATTTTGTATAACGATAGGGAAACTCATTTTGATTAGATTCTCTTGGTTGTACAAGCTGGAATTCTTTGTACAATTACTAGTGTGTTTAAAAAGCTACAATTGCTCTTTATTTTCGAATTCGGGGAGAAAATATGTTGTTCCTTTTTAGTGTGCAAAAATAAAGGTTTCTGAGACCTTTGGTTGGAACCTTTTTTGTCCAATAAAATTTGGTGTGGTATTGTGTAAGCAATTTTTACTGTTATATCTTTGAAAATCTAATCCTTCCAACCTGAAAAATAAATCCGCGAAATTTTAAGGTCAGTTTAGCGATACAGGCCACCTTTGTCATATTGTATCCCTATGTAATTGTATGGTTTCCGCTGACTAGGTTTTGCTTCCAACACCCAACAACCCGTTCTAAGTTTTCCGATCTGTATGATATATTTTTAAGCTCTACATTTCTCAATGTTGAAAAATCAACGAGAGGGTTTGTGTTACAAGTATCTGTTTGTTTTTTTGTGTGTTTTTGACTATCAACGTTTACTTTGGCTGGTGATTGATAATGAGGTAGTCTTTAAATTTCAAAATTTTGGATCGTTGAAAGATGTTTCAATTCACGTCAATGTCAACATCATAAGGCAAAATCAAATGTGTTGTAAAATACCAAAAATTGAAAAAAAGCAAGAAAGGGCCTGGTCACACTACACTTATGGGTGCATTGACGATTTAATACGTACCGAAATCATTAAATCCACTGAGAATTCGCTTTGCATCTTTTCCTTACATTGTACATGTACGTACACCCTGTACGTCGAGCCCATAGTAATATCATCCGTGCAGAAAGTTTCTAGCTGCACAAAACTTGTAGAGCGGATAAAGTTACTGCCGTGTTCGATGTAAATGCGAGGTATTACGAGGAACAAACTATATGTTTCCTATGCCATTCGTACCAGTATCATTTTGTAATTGACTTTCTACGCCAAAATATATCATTATTTCATATCTTTTTTAATTAAGCAACTGGTTCTTTGACATAGATGACATAATTAAGAGACTCATATGTATACATATTTGTAAACACTTGATGTTCAGAAACTATAATTTTTTAATAGAATAGTCTCTTATAATTCTATGTTGAACAGTCACGCACTTTTTTAAATTACTTTATATGCATTATGATGTTGTATCGTTAATGAATGAGACTGTTATAAACAATAAATACAAAAAGAGCTAGAAACAATAACACACAAATAATACAGGCTCCTTGCAATCTATGTGATATGTCTAAGTAAAGTATTCTGCAAGAAAATATAGCAATAAGATTATGTCGATATACATGTAATAAGTCTGAAAGACAACAAAAGGCCATCGTTGTTTGCCGAACAAATAGACCGGCTAAATGAGTCTCACTTATATGATTCTCCGAATAGAGATATTGTTCGGGAAATCTTTTTCCTCGAGAATATTACGGGGGAAAATTTCATATAAAAATGAAAAAAGATAGACCATTCAATATAAAACGGAATTCGTTCATTCCAAAACTCATACTTTCGAGGCCCTGGATTTAATCTTTAATACAATATACCTCGAACCAGGGTCTGTTTTTCTTTTAATGAAATAGTTGACCAAACAGTATAGTATTTTCATCTTTCGGTGTATATTCTTTATGTGACCTTAGATATCTCTTACCTAAATGATATAAATCATTTAATGTTTAAACATTTTTGTAAGAATAAATCTTTAGCTCTAGTACAGTTAATAACATCGTGAAATTGACATTCACATCAATCTAAACTATTCTAAATCGATTACTCAGCGCTCAAAACATTCACTCACAAACACTCACTCAAACCATTCAAAAACGATCAAACCTATTGAAAATACAGAATCAACAACATCATTCAAAATAAATTTTGACAGAGAAAAATCGCGATTTCACTGATATAATTCAAATAGTTAGCGCCTCATAGGTTCTTGAAGAAATTTGAAGCTGTGCACAGAACTTGTATGTACTTTTTTATTAAAGGGAGGTAATCAATATCGCAAATTTTGTTCATCCCGAACAAAATTTACGATATTGAATTACCTCCCATTAAACTCACTCATAATCCGCTCCTCACACTCATTAAATTTCATTCCTAAATTATTCCAAAACCATTCACCTTGTCAATTTCACGATGTCATTAACTGTACGAGGGGAAATTTCATATAAAAATGAAAATAGATAGACCATTCAATATAAAACAGAATTCGTTCATTCCAAAACTCATACTTTCAAGGCCCTTAAATTTATCTTTAATACAATGTACCTCGAACCAGGGTCTGTTTTTTTTGTAAATGAAATAGTTGACCAAACAGTATAGTATTTTCATCTTTCGGTGTATTTTCTTAAATTGACCTTAAATATCTCTTACCTAAATAATATAAATCTTTTAATGTTTAAACATTTTTGTAAGAATAGATCTATAACTCTTGTAATTATAGACTGCAACTGACACGTAGGTTACTGAATGAAGATGACAACAAACTTTTAAAAAAGGGGGAACCCCCATAAAATGTATTTGGCAAACACCTTCAACCTTCAAAATTGATTTTCTCAAATGAATTCGACGGTTGTCATTACTGTATTCTTTAACATTTATGTAAAGGGTAAACTTGAATAGACAATATCATATATTAGCCTAAATCAGTGAGTCTTTTTTTTTCCCAGACAGATGGAGCATTTCAACCGGGTAGATAAAACAGTGAAATTTTTAAGTTGATTTTCAATGCGAAAAAAATAAACATGTACTTTGAGTGCCCCCGAAATATTCCTATAAAGCTGACAAAAACAAATCGATTTAGATAAAAAGAGTCAAAATCTGGTAGGTAACTTTTGTATGGACTGGAAAATGGTGACACATGGGACTGTACGGAAATTTAATGGGTTGATATAAAGAATACCTGTCTATTACTAGTGTAACAGGTCATTTATTGTTATCAATACTTGCTAGGATTGCTTCATTTTTGGTGAACAAAATTTTCGTTCACCAGTGTTATATACTGTGTATGGAAAATCCTGTAGGATCTTAATAGGTTTTAAATAAAGCAGTACCTCTTTAGATTCAATTTAGTATCTCTAAAGACTTCTCTCTACAAAATCACTATTTGTATCGTTAAATGCATGATACTAGCTTTCTTCATCAAGTGAAGCTAATGAAAATTACCCTTTGAAAACACAAAAATATCTTGGAATGTCTATACGAGCGAATTTTTGATCGGCGTAAGATTGTCGAGACTTGAGAGCAAAAACAAAGTTTGTGTCTGTACACTGTATAGACAGATACTATGTTTTTGATTTAAACCTTCGCTATACGTGGCAACTTGTAGTAATTTGCCGGAAATGTGTGTTTATTGAGGTCGTGACCTCTTGAACTTCTACATACCCCTGATTGGCCATACCACACGTGATGACCTACTACGATTTTACCTGCCTTCTTATGAATGAAGTCTTTGCTTATAAGTTACGAAAGGTCAAGTTTACAAACGAATGGAATGTTCCTGTCGTATTTCTCCTATTAAACGCGCCCGAGCGCGATGCAAAACGTCGAGGGGGCGCAATTATTTCAGACTTTTTTACTTAATTGAAAAAAAAAATACGTATTTTGGTACCTAAGAGAAGCAAAATGTTAACATGTTTGTAATTATCGATTGAAATACGTACGCTACCCAATACGCTTTTCTATTTATCTATTAAGGCTATAGATTTAAAAAATAAAATAAAATGTTAGCTAATGAATTGTAATTCTGTCATTTAAAGTCATCTATCGAAATACGGTCACCCTCGGGCCTCGACCATACATTGCAGCTTTCAAAAGCAAGTGATTGTGTTACTACTACTACTACTACTATTATTATTGTTATTATTTGTACAAGGTCTCAGGAAGTTCCAGACGATGCAATATTCAATGTTCCGCTACCGATGGACAAAACGGTCTAATAAATCATTACCTATTCACGTATGAAATAAATAATCTTGTATTAAATCCTAAAATTTCGTGATGTGTAAATGCACCCGGTACATGAAATGAAAGTGTTTCGTAGTGAAAACACAACACGTCTGGAGCTAGCTGGGTCACCGCGTGTCGGCACCTTTTGAAGTCCCCAGATTCTTGCAAGCGGCGACGTCGCTTTTGAAATAAGTCCCACACGAGATTTTACGGGGGGTTCCCCATTCTAACAGTATGAATTGTGACTAGGATTTAATCATTTGACTCGGATATTTTGTATATTTGCAGAAGGTGAAATGATTTCAGAAATATTTTCGTAACAACGAGAGGGGATTTTGTTCGTATGTGACTTATGAAGAATGACGATAAATAGTTTTAATTTTGTGTTAAATTTTAACCTTTCGCACCTCCGGAAGACTGTGCGATTTAGGACACGCTGGTTTTTCAGATGTTGAACCCTCTTTTAATGACGCAACCAGCCTTATCCTGATAGGAATTTAAGATAGTTATCCCACAATCTATTGAACATTACGTCGTGGAGTAGCAGCTATTGAAATTAAATTCGAGACCGGTTTTTTCACCTCGGACCGTGGACGGTCGGATGTTGTTGATCGTATAGTCAAGGGCCTGGGAATCGTATTTATGGGGGAGCACGTTTATTAGGGAGGGCGCGTCTAAATTCTCATTGAAACATAAACACGCACCACTTGACCGTGACCAACCTTGGTATGAAGTAAAATTTAACCCATTGCCAGTCAACTTATGTTCTCAACTACCAAATTTACACCTCTTGCTTAAATCCCGTTTTTATCTTAAGGCTTGTTGTTGCATACTTGAGTAATGTAAATGTCTTCGGATACGGGTATTTTTGTATCATATTACCCAAATCCCATTCCCTGTTTTTTGGGTTTTTTGGGTTTTTTTTTTCGTTTCAAACAAGGCCGGAAAACAGGGGATATAGCAATCTCGGTACGATTAACTGTTAATATTTGAATGTCGTGAATAGATAAATAAATAAAATAATCAAATGAACGAATATCCCAACACGATAGATCTAATTTCAAATTTTAACATCGAATGGATTTTTTTTCAAAGTACTTGACATCATAACTACAACTGTATAGTAGCGCTTCTATCCCTCGGATGGCTCTAGAATTTCCTCAATACAATCATTCATCTATTTGTTTTACCGGAAGTATGTAAAATATTACAAAAAACGAAACTTGGATTGTGACTGGAGCTCCTTTACCTTAACACGGAAATTGGTATTTCTCGCACCAGAACTATAATAAACATACATCCGTACGTAGCTGCCATCTTCTACCCTCTTAGGTTTACGATTATCCGCCGTTTGGTAGGAGCAATAGAATTTTAACAACGACTATATTTGGACAATTCATTAGCTGTACAAAATACCTTCCTACATAGATTTCATCGAATTGTTTTTTTTTTTTTGTTTTTTTTTTAAATTCTTTTTTACGCAATGGCATCAGATAATTATTCTTTCACAAGACTGAATATTACCGAAAGAGACCAAAACCCTGTTATTACAATTACGAAACAGCGGTCTTTTAATTCGGAGGATGGGAAGGGGGGGGGCATTCAGGTCGTACCAGAGCCATAGCGGATAACGTTTAAAAGTCAAAATGCAGAAAGACGGCTGTTTAATCTGCTAAAATATGGGTTCCGCATGTGGAAATTGAATTACCTTTCTGACTACTATTTTTTGAGTTAAGAAAAGAATCATTAGTCTAGACACTATAGTTGCCTGTTTATCGCTCTCTGTCTATCGGTCTGTCTCTGTCTGTCACTCTCTCTACCTTTCTTTCCTCTCTTTCTCTTCCTTTGAATTTAGAATTTTGACAAGACACTTTCCCTTGATTATGTTTTACATTTATAATTTCTGTTTTCTCAACGAATTCAATATATCACTTTAGAATGCCAACAGATTCGTTCACCATCAGTACTTTCAGTGCTTTGATTATGTTTGATGCTGTAAACAAACTATATGTTCCCAATCTAAAGTTGTGGAATGATACGAATTTAAAGTGATTTAAAACAGATTTTGACCGAAAATATATCCATTGTGTATATAGGATTTGTTTTCGTTCGATCAAATCAGTCGGTAGATCACCTGACTTCAAATCTCGGAGTTCAGGATTTCTAGGGATCGATTCCCAGGTTGGCACACACTCAAACTTGAAGTCTTTTGGATGAAACGTTAAACATAGGCCGTGTATGACGGTGCATCGAACACGTTAAAGAACCGTGGTGGATCTTTGATATAGTTCCATCCCGTATCCTTGCACTATCCCCCACATCATCATTCGAAAAACCACTCGGCCAATCTCACGATCAACCTCGGATGTACATAGACGGACTATTTTTAAATATTACGGGAAAGCCTTGGAAAAAGTCGATGACGTCAGTTAAAATGGCGTTAGCCCTCGAAATTTTAAGTGAAAATATTCGACGTCGCCAACGCTACTCGTTGAAGTCACTGGCGTGAAACCATCGTTTCCTTACATAAATATCTATAGATTCTTAAATAACGACTGAAAAATACGAATGACGAATCGTTTTCAAAAATTAAGAATTTTCAGCCGATATTTCCTGTTAAAGATATAAATCAAAAGTGCTAGTTTTTCTTACACTATTTCCGGCTAACAAAATGGCCAATTTTGTTACATACCCATCCACTTTATATACATCCTAGGTCTGTTGTAGATTACGGAAATGGCCGAGTAATGTTCCGAATGCCACATCATATCAACTAATCGTCTTCTGGGAGTAACGCTCATTTGGGCATTGCTACGTCAGCGACGATAAATAAATCCAAAAAGGGAGATAAATGAGCCATCGTGTGACATTTCCAACAATTCAACAACTGCACAAAGCAAAGAATCTTGGTAGCCTGCGCATCCATACAGGCTGACCAGAATCATCGCTCTGCCAATGGAAACAGATAAACTCTTTATTCCTCTTCATGCGGTCAGAATGATATTCTTAGTGAATTGTATGGCCATTTATGTTGCCCAATGTCTCGAGATCAGGCACACATGAAATTATTGGATACGTCACTCACAGGCTCAAATGTAAGTATACCCACGTAAAGATAAATAAAAGATGATTTATTCCTCCTACTATCATTCAATGAATTATTTATTACTATGGGTGTGAAAAGCTTTTAGCCATTCTACTTGTTGTGTAGACCTATTTATATTCCATGACAAATGACTGTGAACCAACAAAGAGAATAACTTTTTTTCCTCTTGCTATTTTTACATAAGCTTGAATTCTTGTAGTATTTCATTCGAATCTATGAGAATTATTTTTAACCCTCGAATTGAAATATTGTAGCGTTAAATACGGTCATATTGTTGAATTTGTATTTAAAGAGAAAAGTGCCGTCGGGATTCTTATGAAAAATTAACGGATACATGTATGCTTGAGTATTCACTTAGTGAGCTGAAAAAATACACTTTCCCATGCTTTCTTATGAATCGCCCCCTTTTCAAAACCGACACAGTACAGTTAACAATAACAAGGTGCATGATTTTGGGATTATTTTGGATTTTAATTGAATGAGCGTGCAGAGCGATGTTTGAGTGAATTTAAAGGGAGCTACTTACGTATCGGTAATTTTGTAAAGGGTGAACAAAATTAGCGATATTTATTACCTCCTTTTAATAAAATATGCAAACAGGATCTATAGATAGCTTCTTATCTCTTTGGGAACCAATCAGACGCTTATATTATCAATTATGTCAGTGAAATAGCGAATTTTTCTAGCTTCATATATATTTTGATTGGTGCTGTTGATACTATCTCTGTGAGTTTTGGGCGTCTTTGGGTGGTTTGACTGAGTGTTTAGAATGAATGAATGGAGCGCTGAGTGAGCGATTTGAAATGGTTTAGAATGAAATGAATGTCAATTCCACGATGCATTTAATTGTTATACTTATTACCCTTCAATTTACCTGTGGAAGTTTCAAGAGAATCCAACAATATGTTTGGACTTAATCGCGTGAACAAGATTGCGCTCAGTGAAACTTCTAATGAACTTCTATAAGGCCTTTTTATCGTGCTTTCTGACGGATCGCCCCCATTATTCGATTATTCTTATAACCCTACAATTATTCTGTGAAAATTCAAGGGAATCCAAAGAATTTTGTGGACTTAATTGCGTAGACTAGGGGGTTCACTATGAAAATTTTATGGCCAACGGATCGTCTCCGTTTTCAATAGCGACGACCCCTATCACCCTTCAATCATTCTGAGAAAGTGTCAAGAGAATCCGTAATTAATTGTGGTTTTTATCGCTTAAACAAGAAAAAGTTAACGGATGGACCGGAAACACGCCATCGCAATGGCTCTGCTAGCCTTCGGCCAGTAGATCTTAAAATCACAGAGTAACTGGTATGTATCAATCGATTATATCAGTAATGTTCTTATTTTTAATTTAATTAAATGTTTCAAATCACATTTGTCATATCTTATCTCACCCATGGAATTTGTGGACGAAGTTTTGAAACCTTTTCATTAAAGTGGTGATGGTAACTCTATAACACAACTGTGAAGAAAATATCATGGTATTGGGGATAATCGTTCTTTTAATGTACATGTAAGATCGATTTATGTTTAACTGGTTGAGCAACAAAGGCTATATTTTCGCCACAAGTAAAAATATAGCTTTTGTCGTTCAAGAAATATAATATCAATCGATCATACTCGAAAAACCAACGATGGTTATATCTCTTTAATGCATAAATGAGGCAAATTTTGAAAACTTTTAGACAATTGTTCTTAAAGCGCCCCATTTTGTACGTAATCGCTATGCAACGTTCAACATGAGGGTGCGTTTCGAGTTCCGCTCAGTTGACGTCAGATATGTTAGAATGAACGAAAACCGGGTATGCGTTTTTGAAAATTTCACTAGTAAGGCGATGAGTTTATCAAAATATTAACCTACCGCTATTCTCTTCCATAAGCCAACAAAAAACCATTAAGGTTTTTTTTTATTATTATGATAGACATAAGAATGAGTTTTTCTTTCTTCATAGAATCAAGTTATTAACATAAAAAAATCCAAACTTTTCAGGATAGATACATTCAAAACTGTAAACGTAAGAAATGCCAATTGGTGGACAATTGGGCGCATTTAGGTCAATATACCTTGCAGTATATCATAGTTATCACAGGACAACTGCTGTCGAGTCCCCAAAATTTCACCATTGCTCCGGATGAGTCTAATTTTAACATTTGACCTTGCGCTGACATAAACCTTCGAGCTTTAGTTAAACACTCGTGTAATTGGAAAGGTGAATGATTTTTGAATGAATTTGTAATGGATGTGAATGAGTTGGAGTAGAGACTTTTGAAAGATTTGCAATTTGTTCAATCGGGCGAAATCATTGATGTTTTTTTCCAACCATTTATGAATTCTACGTACTTATCTAATTTCGTCTTATCACGGAAAAATCAGACACAAAAAAATCAACACCAGCCAATATCATCATGCAACTCTTTGATCGATTTTATTGAAATGACGATCAATTAAAACGATTTCTAAGAGGATTTTTTTTAACAATTTCGAAAAGTTTTTGAGTAGATGGAATAATTGTTTGGAATGAATGATTGGAGCGCTGAGGGAGTGATATTGAATGGTTTTGATAGGACGGAATGTCTATCTACGTTGTAAATTATCTGGATGTGATTTTTTCAATTGCTTAAAACCCTCGTGCGTCGCACTCAGGCGTCAAACCATTTTTCGGGTTTCTGCAAATGTTTCGCCCTAAAAAACGTGAATTAAACCTATATCATTGCACAAAATGTACGTTTTCGGGTCGTTATAGGCATATGCTAACAGACAAAACCCGGCCGTTAACGGGAGAAAACTTTGATTAAGGACGATTTCGGGAGTTCGTTCTTGCGCAACGCCTTTGCGCATCGAACTCTTCAAAAAGGAGTATACGCTCCAAACTTGCACTTATCTCGGACGTAACAAAAACACTACAAAACCCCTCTTAATTCTATATTTCGCGGAAAATGCTTTCATGAAGACGATTCACTAATCCTATTACTAAAACAAAATCATATAAATTATCGCAGCCATTTTATTTGATAGAATAAAGGATATGACGTCAGCGTCGTTTTTGTAGGTATTTGTGACGTTCATGTTCCCGCGCATAATCAACCATCAAACAACGTTATCAGTCGTATATCCGATAATTACAAGTATCCGTCACATTTCATTGTGACGGGGTTAGTTTTTGAAAAGTTGACCTTGATAAAATATCCTGTCGTTGGCAAATGATCTTGTCAGATTTTTAATTTACAATGTTTGGATTAATTTTTTAACAGACCCTGGGTGTTTTGAAAGTTTATTGGGGGATGGGAATGTGAGCGAGGTAGATGACCTTGATCTCATCATTTGACTTCGATCAGGAAATTTGATGATGCTTATTGACAAGATCAATTATTATTCCATATGTGGGTATTCTATTTTCAACAGGCTTGAAGAATTTTGAAAAAACTAGATTTTTGCGTGATTTATGTAACGCTGGCCTTTGGATTTGTTGACGCAAAACAAAGTGATACCCTAATAAATGAGGAATTCAACTCCATAATCGATTAATTTAAGAAGGGTTGAAAATCATTGATTTTGTACATAAAATTGGCTCGAGAAAAAGAATCTGGAATGATTTTTTTCCTTAGCGTCAAAACTAGGTGACCTAGAATTTTGCATTTTTTTAGAAAATTAGCACGGTGACCATACCTTTTTTATATCAATATCCCACGAGCATATAATTATCTACAATAAATAGAAAAAATAAAATTTTCTATCTCATGGTTTTTGAGAAATTTGATCAATAGTAATAAAATTTGAAAATTTTCTCGTTCATTTTCGATATACCTGTTTTTACGCATTGGGGGAAAAATACGTGAAAAAATCATTAAGTTTCATTTCAATCGATAATTGTGGATTATATTCAGTGCAAATAACTTCCTATCTTTGAAATTAAGATAAATTTGATATGAGTTGTTAGATTAGATTTGATTGTGTTATAGTTTTATATCATTACCTAGAAATGAAAATTGGCGAAAAAATCGGACAAAAATACCTATGAAATTCTATGACGTTTTAGGAAAAATCTAATTCGGTGACCCCCTTTTTTCTTTCCGTTTTTGCAATCGCCATACTTTATTCTACAAAATATGAAAATTTAAGAAAAAGCTATCTCAGGAAATAAAATCTAGCAATCGTCCTTAATAAGTAAACTCACGTGCCGTAAACGCCCGATTTTTTACTTAAATTTCCTCGGTCTACACTTTATAGATTTATATGTCTAACATTTAAAAAGAGCATAATTAAAGACGTTGGTCCTATTCCCACGTTAGATTTTGTGACGTCATAAATTGAACATGCAACGTCGGTATAAACAAAAGTGACGGTGCAATGCATTACGCAATTTTTCCGACCCATTTGTGTGTTAAGGAACTAGTTTTAAATTGTTCCTCCGTATCATTTTGCAAACCTTTTACAAATGTTTACTCCCTCAAAAACGCGGATTAACCCTATCAAATGTACGTTTTCGGGTCGTTATAGGCATACGTTTACGGACAAAACCCGGGCGTTTACAGGAGAAAATGTGTATTAATAAGTAAATTCATACGTCGTTAACTCAGGGCATATTCATTCAAATATCATCGGTCTTGACCTCTACGTTTAAGATAGAGGCTGATTAGTGATATTAACGGAAAATAAAAACCTTTTTTTGAGCAGGTGCGTAAACGTCACTACTGTTAGTTACATTGTGAAATTCACATTCAATTCAATCAAACCCATTCTAAATCTCTCACTCAGCGCTCCATTCATTCATTTCAAACCATTCAAAAAAGCTCCAAAATCACTTAAAAGATAAGATCAACAACTAAGTTCAAAACAATAAAAGCTATAGTAAAATCGCGATTTCACTGATATAATTGAATTTTTAGCGTCTGATTGGTCCTTGAAGAGATGGTAAACTATTTATAGAACCTGTACGAATATTTTATTAAAGGGGGTTATTGATATTTCTAATTTTGTTCATCTTTAGCGTTATTGGATTACCTCCTTTGAATTTCGCTCAAAACTCGCATCACACGCTCGTTCAATTTCATTCCAAAATCGTTCCTAAATCACTCATCTTGCTAATTTCTCTATATTCTTAACTGTATGCAGACACTTTCTAAATAATTGGGAGTTAATAAACATGAATTTACCATAAAGTAATACTGTTTATCATCAACACAGTTATTATATACATTGTCCTTTAATTTCAGTAACGTTCAAAAGACAAAAAAAGCCGCCGTCATAGCGCAGTTGGTAGCGCGTCGGACTGTCAATCTAGAGGTCCCGGGTTCGATCCCTGACGGCGGCACTCATTCTTTCCGACTATTTGTCTCTCAAAGAAAGGACGAATAGTAAAGAACATCTTACAATTGACACTTATTCAGGTCTTAATCATTCTTTATGATTCAATCTTTCATCTAATTTATTCAAAACACTCATTTAACCCATTAAAACGCCCGAATGGCACGAAACAAGCTCAAAATATATTTGAATAGCTCCAAAAAAAAAATATTTCACTTACTTGGTTGCATTTAGAAGCGTTTGATTGGTTCAAGAAGATATAGAAAACCTATTTATAGAATTTTGTAAATCTAATAAAAGGAGATAACAGATATCGCTAATTGCAATGATTATGAACGCAATAAACGAAATTTTGTTACCTCCATTTCAATTCATTCAAAACTTGATCCTCTCACTCTTTGAACTTCATTTCTAAATCATTAAAAAAAAATATTAATTTTGATTTCAATTTTACGTTGTTTTACGTTGTTCATAACTTTATTAAGGAACCAAGCGTAGGGACCGTCGTCTGAGGGACCGGCTCCCGGGCCATCGACATCCGGGCAACGTCATATTCGTTTACCAAATTATTTATCTGTCACCATATATATATTATCAAAAAGGGAAGTAAAATGTTATAAACTATCGCTCTTTTTTGTGGGTTTTTTTTTTTCAAATTGAGCGAGACGATATAAAATTCCCCTTGATATCTAATTCATTCCGCCCACTTGTTTCAGTTATTTTTCAAAACCCCATAAAGCGACTCGCTAGTCAATTTTACGATTCTTTGTGAAAATGACAAGATGAATGATTAGGAAAAGTAATTCAATGAATGTGTGGAATTATTTTTGAGTGAATTTAAAGGGAGGTAATCCAATTTCGCTAATTTTGTTCATCCTGAACAAAATGTGCGATATTTATAACCTCTCTTTCATAAAATATGGGAACAAATTATATAGATAGATTCCATTCTATTCAAGAACCAATTAGACGCTAAGAAAATCAATTATGTCAATTTAATCGCCTTTTTTTTCTTTCTAGCTTTATCCATTTTGAAAAGCGTTGATGATAATATTTTTTTAGAGTGAGTGATTTAGAATGGATTTGATTGAAATGATTGTTTATTTCACGCTTTAACTAATTTTATTATGCAAAAATCCTTCTGCACCGTTTCATCGAAAACGCACATACATGTAACGATTGCATCTCTATTTTTTTGTTTTGTTTTTGTTCATTTAACACCCTAATGTAAAAAGGTGTCAACTTGGCTGTCCAAATATCAGGACAAAATAATCAAAGCTATCATGACTTGATAAGAATGTCGTGAGAAATCTTCACGTTGTATTCGTCTGATTTTCTGTCCTACATTGTTGTTATCTTTCATTTAACCTGGACAATGTCTGTCTTCTGGTCACGTTGAAAAGCTCGCCCTACAATAACATCAAAATTAATTGATATATATAAAATTTATATCTATCAATTAGTCTTATGAATTTACCACC
This sequence comes from Fragum whitleyi, assembly GCA_948146395.1. NCBI lineage: Eukaryota > Metazoa > Mollusca > Bivalvia > Cardiida > Cardiidae > Fragum > Fragum whitleyi. Next base: position 42,225,188 of record OX411555.1, read on the forward strand.
GTATCTCAATGGATCAAGCCCCTAACTACTCTTGGTAGTTTACACCATTTCAATCATTTCATTCTTACCTACTCTCCAGCTGTTATCCAACTTAGGTTTATGATTATCAGACTCCTTGTTGAGACGGATCGAGGGGTCAGCGCAACACTATTGTAAGTACCTATATATTGATAGACACTTACAATAGAGTTAAGCGGGCCCCTCGAAATGTCAGAAATGATATGTGCCGCCTCTGCAGACCGAACCTTTGACCAAATACATTATAATTAATTAGGAGTTGGATGCGCAAAGAACATTATGAAATTGACAAGCAAATTTTATCCAACAGTCATGCAGTTGCTTGTTCTGTACAAAATGGCCCTTTTCAACAATGTTTTAGCTATACCACTATAGCTTTGGCAGCCTTATGTTGCTTAACTGATTGTGCACATAGAAAGCTTCACTTTGATATATAATATACCCGGACAAACTGCTATTTTTAATCAAATGAAGTGACCATAAAATTTGGTCTCAAACACTTTACATGAACCTTAAGAAATGAGAATTAAGTGTACAGTTTATAAATCGTGAAATTGACTCTCATACCTTCAAAAACCATTCTAGATCACTCGTTCAAATGGCCATTTATAGCTCACTCAAAACATTCAAAACGCTCCTAAATCACTCGAAATCTTTAAAACTTCAATGTAATCGAACAAACCATTCATTGATCTTATATGTTGGTATTGATTTAAATGCGTCCCGAAACAACCACAATTTCTTTATTAAAAGAAATGTCGATTTTTTTATTATTTTTTTTTTAATTTTTTTTTTATCTTTCGGGGGGGGGGGGGGGAATATCGATAATTTCGTCCAAATTCAAAGTTCATTTTTATAATGATTGTAAACTCTATTATTTGAAGTATCAGGATTCATCAATTTATTTCAGAAAAAACCATAGGTTATCTCATGTCGTAATCTAAGCTAGAAACCTAGTTTTGTCAACTAGGTGATCGTTCTATGACATAATATTATACTTGGTTGGACGTTACGAGGCGAAATTCTACGTCATAATATCATGAACACGGTGGTATATAAACGATGGTTTTTAAAGAAATCCGTAGTTCTGTTCCTTTAGTTCTAAGCACTAAAAAGAACCACAGAACCAAAGAAAAAATGAAGGTTTTTGTAACAGTTACCCTGTTTGTGGCTCTAGGTAAAGTTTTCTTCTATCTTCATTTTTTTTAATTTCATTTGTACGTGAATAAATAACCATCTGGGTAGTGCGTAAATCCTTGTCAGACTGCGCATGTTGACTAGGGCCGAAACTTTTCACATTTGCTTAGTTTTCTTAGTCTAGAATGATCGCCCTTCCTTTCTATATATTCATTTTCGAAGTCCGACATTTTGAAAGATTTGAGTGAGCATTTAGGATCGATGGAATTTAAAATTCTTTTAATCGGGTGAAATACAATTTTACAAGGTTCTTACTATATATAAATAATCTTTTGGTGTTATTTGTACCTTAATTTGACCGATCGCCGTCGTCTTTGAATAATCAATGGACCAATTTGATAGCTGACATTCGACATTGATGAAACTATTCGTGAGTTAATTATCCTCACTCTAGGGTGATGAAATAAAGTATTCGTGACTAAAACTTACTAATTACAGGTATTTAAAGTAATAGTATTTGCATGTGAGCCATTGTTCGGGGTTTTATCCCATCAGATGCAATTTCAATTTCTGTTTGAGAACGCATAGCATGTGTCTGTCTGGCCTTCCGTAAGGTATGAATAAATATCCAACAGCGTTGATCAAAACACTTCGACCAAATATACAATAATGTACAGGTATAATTACATGTAGAACGCCGATAACTGATTCGCTTTCAACAACATCAGTCATTGGTCAAAATAACTTGGTTACAAAAAAGATGTTGAGACGGTTTATGTACCCCCTTGTATAGAATTTTTTCATTGGTAATATTTTACTTTTTTAATCAGCTGCCGTATTTGCTGACGCCTGTACCCACAATGGCGACTGTCATCACCACGAGGAGGCCACTGCTTGTTCAACTGGTCAGCACGCAGTCTGCAACATGAACACCAATACGTGCGAGTGTGCTACCCATAAACGAGGTATGCATTGACTAGAAAAATGTTTGTTGATGAAAGAGAATAGCGTGCATTATCATCGAAACAGCCGTAGGGTCACAAGCTTTGGCGTACTACATATCATTTTGCATAAAATGTGTTTTTTGTTAGGATATAGAACGATTTCACGATGACTATAGATTAATTTCGGAACAAAGTTTGACAAGTCAGGAATCAAACAAGTGACCAAAGAATTAAGAACCTAGCGTGTTATCAACTTGCTCAGTGGTTCTTATTTTACTTTCAAATATTTCCATTTTCATCTATATAAAGAGACACATTGTTAACTCATATCTACATGCTCGTCCTATATCCTTGAGAACCGAAGCTGTAAAATTGGTATATGTGGTCATAAGTGTTAAAAAGGACCAGTTTGACTGTGTGAAAGTATGTATCCGGACAGACTGCAAAAGCGCGACAATTTATATCACTGTGGGTGATTTTGAAAAACAATCAGTTTTCGCGCTTTTGATGTGATAGTTTTCGAGATTTAGTTATCAAATGCGCACCTAGTATAGTGAAATCCGTTTTCGCTACTCGATGTTCGCCCATTTCAAATTGTTGGAAATGTCACGCGCAGGCTCATTTATGACGCCATCTACGACGATAAGGTTTTTGATGTAAAATACTTTGTTTTTAACAGCCTATCAATACGTATACATAAAGAATTTTAAAGTGAGGAAAAGACAATGAAATGAAAAACATAATTCAATTCAAACTTGTAAGAATATAGAAATGTTAAATGTGCGTTATGGTAAGGAATCTGAGAAGATAACCAAAATTAAAATCGCTTAATTCATTTGGAAAAAAAGCCTGTGCGTGAGATTTCCAACAATTTCAAATATGCGCAAAGTAAAGACTCTGACTAGCCTGTGCATCTGCACAGTCTGATCAGAGTCTTCACTTTGCGTTTAGTAGATAGATAAGGTATCAAAGTATCTTTAGACAATCAGTTAACTTATATTTACAGTATGTGGCTGTCAGACCTACTCAGTGTGTACACCACATACACTTGTCAAATTGTTGAAAATGACACGCACAGGCTCATTTTGGTTTTTTTTTCTTTACTTTTCAGCTGTAACGTCATGCTCTTCTAGTAACGACTGCTCCTGCGACGAGAACAGAATAGCTCACTGTGTCAATGGAATGTGCCATTGTTCCGCCCATTAGACTGAGAATAAAGGATTGTTATTTTGAACTGTTGTTTCTTACCTTTGTAGCTCACGTTTGGACAAACTGCTCAATGTGAGATATTGTGATTCATCTATGTCCGGCGTCCCCCATGTCTATCAGTGTATATAAAAGTTGAAAAGGGCTTAGAACTTACATACTCAGATGAGCGATAAAGGACCATCATGAGCCTCTAGTTCATTCATGCTACCAGTATTGATGCTTTATTTTTTACTCATGTAAATTACGTTTAGAAGATGCCAAATCAGAGAGGATCAAGTGTGAACTCTATGGAAAACATATGAATCCGATAAAGAATCTAGTTGAGGTCAAAATACGGCTGTGTTATGTTTCCGCAGTTACCATTAATCCTTTCCTAGCCCCCGAATGCTATCCCACTTAAGTTGGGAGATACATGTCGGCTAATGCTATCGCAGGGTATAGAATCAAAGATTAACCTAGATTGAAGATATTGATTCTGATGCGCGACTGACAGCGCTATTACGCTGGCTTTTCCTTCAAAGCGAAACGGTTCGAACCTGATTATATCTAAATTCCACAGTGTCATTTACCTTGACAATCCCTTTCAGCATAAAGAACCAAGGTTGAATATTATCCTGGTCTAGACCGTATTATTTTACACCATTTTTAATATAATTCTTACAATATATACTTCTCAAGTTTGCTAAGCACCAACACTTTAAATGTGGACCAAACAGGGAGACCCTAGAAATTGGTTTGTTTTCTTGAAAATTGAAAAAATCGAATATGACCAAAAAAGGTGCTCTTTCAATTGCATTTCGTTCAATAACGAGTATTTCGTTTAATAACGAGTATGACAGTCGGCACTGTCAATAACATCCCGACAGCGCATCTGAATACTCCTGATTAAGTTCTGGATTACTCTTTGGGGAATAACAGACCATCTGGCCGAGCTCCTGGAGTGTTCTTTGCTGGACCTGCTGAGCCGAAACTCAGAGCTGTAGCTCATTCCATAAATGCTCTATCGGATTTAAGTCCAGTGAGTACCTCTTTCTAAAATAACAAGATCAGTCTGCCCATCCCATTTGATACCACCCCAAACCATGATGTATAACCAACCCCATAACGATCGTGCTCAGCAATGTTTGCTACATGAAACCTTTCCCCCGGCCTTCTCCACACCCTAGCCCGCCTATCAAAACCGGCAATACCTGGACTCATCCGTGAATAGCAAGGGGCGCCAGCGTCTTATGTGCCAGCCAACGTTGTCCAATGCCCATGTTAACCGACGCCGACAATGATCTCGGTACAGCAGAATACGAATATATGGTTTTCTGGACCTCAGGTTATGCTCATGCAGCCGTGTTCGTATGGTTTGAGTCGAAACTCGCACTCTCGAGGCGTTTTGAAGGTCGGAACGTAGCATTGTTGCCGTAGCAAACCTGTTCCTTCGAGCTTGAATTACAAAAAAAAAAAACGGTCTCCTGCGACGGATGTAGCTTTACTCCCACCTCCACCATGTCCCCTTACAGGTGTACAATACTGTTGGTATCATGCCCAAGCTCTGGCTACAACAGTATGGTATATCCCCAGTACCATGCCAACATCTCGATGGGAAGCCCCTTGCTCCACCATACCTACAGCACGCCACAACCAAATCCAGTTACAATTAAGAACTTTGTGAAACTGACATCAAACCAGATCAAAACAATTCGCTCATTCAGTGCTCTGTTCATACATTCCAAACACTCTCTCAAAAACAAACCGGAATCGTTAACAAGAGGACCATGACGGTCCTATTTCGCTCACCTGAGTAAGTCAACTCATAGCTTGTCAACAATGTTATAAATACCAAAGATTGTCTGATGTACATTTAGGGTGGTATCAAAAGAAACAGACTTTAATTTCCTCCTATAGTCCGTTTGACTTCTATATGGACCAACCTTTTCATCAATTAAATAAAAATGCGTTTGAATGAAGGATTTGTATAAGGTAAAACCTAATTTCAGCTTAATACCATTTCAAAAAATATTTTTTGAATACAAAACGATTTCAAAATAATGATTTTGTCTATCTAGTTAACCCTTTCCTGTTTTACAAAATTTTGGACCTGTCCGAATTCAAAGGTTTTGCAGACGAAAATTTAAAGTGGATTTAATTTGAAAAATAACCATTCTGTAGGGTAGAAAATAGTGTGGAAAAAGAAGAAATTGCTTGTCAGAAGCAATTTCTTCTTTTTTCACAATATTTTCTCAATCATGAAATTACAGGCACGTAAAAAGCAGGGATTAAACAGCAAAGGGTTAATGATAATATTTTCGCGTTTTCCGCTCTTAAACACGAGGGGTGATGGAGGCTGTTTAGTAGTAAAATATGACAACATAATTGTAAAATCACGTGGCTTTATACAAAACATTTGACAGATGAAATGACCTTTTTTCCTTATTTGGATATACGTATTAGCATATCAACAGTCATGCCATCTTAAACTGAAATAGCACGTGATTATTTACCGTTATAACTAGCCTTCTTATCAAGTTTTCCTCGTGAAATTCACAACAACTTCGTCAAATAATGCTTTTTGATTGGTCTTAACATGTGAATATGGGGTTCATCTCAAAATAGATAAAACAATTATCAATTATCTGGTCAAACGGTTTCCTTACAAAGAGAGAATGTATTGAGATTTGATATCCAAAGGTAGTTCTAATCTTCGACAATCTTAATTTTATAAAAATAGTCGATCTTTTACTAAAACTACTTGCTTAAAATCATACACTTTTGACTGGGCCCCTATGCAAATCAGTACTATTTTTGGTTATACAATTCGCTGTTCCGTTTAATACAGACACAAGCAGGTATGAAAAGGTGAAAGTTAACACGTAGACGGACGGACAAAATCATTATTTGACGTTCAAAAATTCTGAAAAACAAAACTCGTCATGGTATTAGTTGGAAAATATTATGTGACAAGAAAAAAGTACGTTTTATTAATTCATTTCTGAGATTTTCAGCGAAATGTTGGTCCATATAGAAGTCAAACGGACTATACTGCAATTTAATTTTCTTTTTAATAGCAAACAGTTATTAATGGAATTGAATTCTTTTAACAAGTTTAGTAGACCTAAACCTTAAGAATAAACCCTGCCAAGTTTAAGATATGCCGAAAAGTTAAGGCGAAGATTAACCTTCTCTGATATTTTTGGCGATATTATGACATTTCCAATACCATGGAAACCAGAGATTTTGATTGAAAAAAATTATTTATACAATTTCGAAGAGCTTCACCCAAAGAACACCCCTACAAAATTTCAGCTTAATTAGTGGTTTAGGAAGAGAAGAAGTTTTTCTAAGATTTTTTGGCCATTTTTCAACCTTTCTGTTAACATGGAAACCAGAGTTTTTATTCTTTCAACAACTTTTGAAGAGCTTCACCCAAGGAATGTCTCTGCAAAGTTTCAGCTTGATTGGCCAAGTGGTTTAGGAGGAGAACAATATTTTCTAAGATTTGGGACCATTTGCTGCCATTTTTCAACCTTTCCCTTTCCATGGAAACCAGAGTTTTTGATGAAATTGATTTCTTTTAACAACTTTTGAAGAGCTTCACCAAAGGAACATCTCTGCAAAGTTTCAGCTTGATTGGCCTGGTTGTTTAGGAGGAGAAGAATTTTTTTTAAGATTTTTTGCCATTTTCGGCCATTTTTCAACCTTTCCGTTACCATGGAAACCAGAGTTTTTGATGAAATTAAATATTTTTAACAACTTATGAAGAGCTTTACCAAAGGACCATCTCAGCCAAGTTTCAGCTTGGCCCAGTGGTTAAGGAGGAGAATAATTTTTCTAAGATTTTCGCGATTTTCAGCCTTTCTGTTTCCATAGCAACCAGAGCTATTTATAGAATTAAAATTTTTTAACAACCTTTGAAGAGCTTCACCCAATGAACATCTCTGCTAAGTTTCAGTTTGATTTGCCCAGTGGTTTAGGAGGAGAAGATGTTTAAAGAAATTGTTGACGGACGGACGGATGGACGGACAGACGGACAGACAGACGGACGGACGGACGATTGACGGACAACGGACGGTGAGTGATCACAATAGCTCACCTTGAGCACTTGTGCTCAGGTGAGCTAAAAACAAAACAATCGATCAAAACGACCAAAATTTCACTGCAGTCCATCGAATAATTACACGTTTTGTCTGCTGTAGAATGAAAAACGTCTAGACTCAAAAATTTGAAAGAACGAAGATTTTTATCAAGGGAGGTAAAAATTTATCGTTTATTGCTGCCGTTTTTGAGGAAATTAGCGATAATGTATTATCTCACTGAAATTTCATTCTAAACTCGATTCACGTCTCAATCGCCATCATTCCGATATCATTAAAAACCATTAAATTAGTCAATTTCACGATGTTGTTAATCATAATTGAATAACAAATTTTGTTCAAAATTGAACGACCATAGCCTTGTTAATTCAGCGTTGTTCTGCAGAGGGATAATACACCAGTCAATAAAATCATGGCGTGTTTGGAGATTATTATCCTAGAAGGAATAGTAAATTGAATAGATTTCAGTGAGTGGTAGGACTTGTTTTGGATGAGCAACCATTTTGAAAATTACAATAAAGTTTATGATATCGTTAAATTGACACTCATTCTGAACAAAATCTTTCTAAATTATTCACTCAGCGTTCCATTTCATTTCTTCATTCAAAAAATTCAATACAATTGATCAAAAACGCTCCGAAATCATTAGAAAACACTTCGAAATTGTTCAAGACGATAAACATTCGATTCAAATCGATCAAAATGTTCTGCGAATTTATTGGATATTGCTGGGTTTTATTCGTTTGATTGGTCCGAGATGACGCACAAACAGAAAACCGCGTATAACTTAAATAAAAGAGGGGGAGGGTTTAAAATTATCAACAATTTCGTCCATCTTGGACGTCATTAACGATATTTAAGCGTGTTGTATAAACTCGCAATATTTTGAGAGAAAATGAGGTCTTGATCTTTTGAATACAAAATTTCTGAAATTGTCTAAATCTATTTCTTATTATTTTCAACGTCGTTTCAAAAGATGGGAGAACATGTTTGATAGCCAACATTTTTTTTTCTATTTTATCGAATTAATTTCTACGAGCTATCATAAATTCGCAAATCGATAATTCACAATGTGTTGTCCTTAAGGTTTGCATCTTGCCTTAAACTGGAGCAATAAAACCTTTGTCCCGAATTGATAAGAAGGCATGAGGTTCTCTCACGCTTTTGAATTACTTTACACTATATTCTTCCAGGCACTGGACTGATTTTCTGAATCCAATAAGCAATATATACTTCATACACAAGGACTAATGAGATGCGCCCTTTTCTTGTCCCCTACTTGAATCACACGAATTTATATTCATTTATGCATTTTTCAAAAAAAAAAAAATCAATATTTATTTGAAGTGTTTCTACATTGTCATCATATCGCGAAACGGGGTAAATTTTCAAACTGCAGTTACATGTAACAACATAGTGAAATTGACAAGATGAATGATTTTGGAATAATTATTTAAATGATTTTGGAATAAAATTACACTTTAAATCCACACAAACCAATACATTCGTAAAATAATTTGATCTAATTGAATTGCATGTTGAGATCGTCTTGAACAATTTTGAAATATTTTCTTAATTTGATTATTTCGTAGCGTTTTCGATCGATTTTAGTGAGTGTTTGGAATATAAGAATGGAGCGCTAAGTTTGATTATGAAATTGATTGAAATAATTTTGATTTGAATAAGTGTCAATTTCACGTTTAGTCTAGGCTCTTATGTAAAAATATTGGGTCGATCGTGACACGTCGGACGAAAGTGCCAGTTTTTGTCTATGGTAAGCTACTATCATGAGATAACTTTTCCACTAGGGGTGCCCGACTTGGCGGGTCTAGATACGACTTTAGAGCGATTTAAAATTTCGGATAGATGGGTATCCGGATACTCTTCCTTTTATTTTTAAATTTGCGAATTCTCTTTGTTAGACGTACAATGATGACAACAAAGTGCCGTTTTTATCTCTACTTTACGCATTTTATGTCCAGCATCAATTATAACGGTAATTTTAGCCGGTGTCTATGTGTTTGTTTGTCTAACCATCTGTATGCCATAATATAGCTAAACTGCATTATATGTGTATTTGATAACTGTAGTTGAGATTGATTGCGCATACTTTTTACCATGTCATTTCTTATTGTTAAGTTCCACTTGATGTCAAAGGTAAAAAGGTTATCTGACGTATCTGACCAAGCACAGCCATTGCAGAGTACCGGGAAGCACATTGCAGAGCAGTCCCAGATCGATTCCCGGCCACGTTGATAAAGTTTTCGTATCAGTCTCTCACCAATGAGCTGTTTTACGCTCGAATAGTGAAACTGGTGCTGCCATATTGCATGTAGTAGCGCACCAGACTCTATTTAGGGTGTTCCTAATTCGATCCGCGACGATGGCACTTACCCTTACCGGTGTAACAGTGTAACGTGTCCCCCTGGGTAACGTGTCCCCGGGGACAGGTTACCCCGGGGTAACCTGTCCCCCCTTGGGGTAACGTGTCCCCGGGGACAGGTTACCCCGGGGTAACGTATCCCCCCCATGGAAAACATTATTTCTTAACAAAAATTTAAAAAAAAACATATAAAAAGTATATCTGTATTTTTGAGTGGTTTTCAATTCTACAAACCAAAAAATATAATTTCCTTACTATGATTTTCTAATCAAATGAATTTTCCTTTTTTTCTTATTATAACAGTCAATCTTGGTATTTCATGCAAATATTTGAAAGTTAAATGAAAAATTTTTTTAAAAAAATAAAACTTTAGTGGGGGGACATGTTACCCTGGGGTAACCTGTCCCCAGGGACACGTTACCCCAGGGTAACCTGTCCCCCCATTCAAAATGCTTTCATTTGCTTTCACCTTCCAGTCATTCATTTTTCTTAAGAAATCATCATTGAAAAATATTTCATTCATTATTTTAAATTGATGGTTTTTTTAAAGAAAAATCTTCGTGCTTGCATTTTTTTTTTCAATATTACTTTTGCAATATCTAAATTCCATATTTAGATTGATTAATAGCATTTATTAACATATCATGTTAATATTGCTGTTTCATAAGAAAGCAACATGACAAATTCATTCAATACTTCTTCTTTCAAAAGGGGGACAGGTTACCCAAGCCAGGGTAACATGTCCCCGGGGGACAGGTTACGCCGGGATAACCTGTCCCCCTGTTCTAAATACTTTTTTCATTAAAGATATCACCTTCCAGTCATTTTTCTTTATTAAGAAAGATATTCTTAGAAAATTTCCTCAATGGATATGTATTTTTATGTTTCTTTTTTTGTACCTTTTTATAGAAAAATCTTAGCACTTGAATATTTTTTATTATTGCATCATTTCAATTTTTTCAGAGTCCATTATTTGATTGAAAAATAGCTTTTAAAAACACAATTATCATGTCAGTATTGCAGTTTTGATAAATAAACCACATGCCAATTGACAAAATGTTTTAAACTCATATTTTGGAAAGGGGGACAGGTTACCCAAGCATGGGTAACTTGTCCCCCGGGGACAGGTTAATCCGGGGTTACCTGTCCCCCTATACCAAATGCTATTTTTCATTAAAGATATCACCTTCCATTCGTTCTTTTTTATTAAGAATGTATGGTATGATATACTTTGAGCATTCCCTCAAAGAATATGTATGTTAAAATAAATTTTGAAATGTGTTCCTTTTCAAGAGGAATCTTAGCCAGTGCAATTTTCTTATTATTTGCATCATTTCATTTTTTTTCCAAGTCCATGGTTTGAATGATACAAAGCTTAATGAACATATAATGTTAAAATTGCAGTTTTGATAAGAAAAAAACATGACAAATAAATCAAAACTTCTTCTTTTGAAAGGGGACAGGTTACCCAAGCCAGGTTAACATGTCCCCGGGGGACAGGTTACCCCCCGGGGTAACCTGTCCCGCTATTCAAAATACTTTTTTTCATTAAATATATCCCCTTTAAGTCATTCTTTTTTATCAATACAGATATTCTTAGAAAATTTCCTCAATGGACATGTATGTTTATATTTCTTTTTTTGTACCTTTTTTAAGAAAAATCTTAACATTTGAATATTTTTTATTATTGCTTCATTTCAATTGTTTCAGAGTATGTTATTAGATTGAATGATAGCTTTTTAAAACCTTATTATCATGTCAGTATTGCAGTTTTGATAACAAAACAACATGACAAATTATTCTTAACTTGTATTTTAGAAAGGGGGACAGGTTACCCAAGCCTGGGTAACTTGTCCCCGGGGGAAAAGTTACCCCGGGGTAACCTGTCCCCCTATTCCAAATGCTTTTTTTCATTAAAGATATTACCTTCCATTCATTCTTTTTTATTAAGAATGTATGGTATGATATACTTTGAACATTCCCTCAAAGAATATGTATGTTAAATTTTCTCATAAGTGAATAATTTTTGTAGTAAAAAAAGTTGTGATATGATTTAGACTATAAAATAACTTTCAAAGAAAAGAAACTGTTTTTGTAAACTTTTGTGAAAATTCCTGGTTAACATGTTAGCAATGTTTTCCCAGGCTGGGGTAACATTTTTTAGAGACAAGTGACCACATCTTACATGTACCCAAAACAATTAAGAATTTATAAGAAAAAGAAAATATTTTGGTAAATTTGTGCACAGATCATTGTTGACAACCTTTTTAGAGGTGGGACAGGTTACCCAGGCCTGGGTAACGTGTTCCCGGGGACAGGCTACCCCAGCTTGGGTAACGTGTCCCCACCCATACATACACTCACAATAGATTTTCTAATAAGTGAATAACTAATTTGTATAACAGTTTTGATATAAATGAAACTATCACACAGTTTTCAAATAAAGAAAAATGTATTTGCAAGTTTTGTTGAATAAATCCTCATTAACAACAATTTTGGTTTTTTCACTGGGTTAACAGGCCTGGGTAACATATATTAGAGACAAGTGACCACAGCTTTGGAAACCTTACCCCCAAACAATTTGAAATATTATTAAATAATTGAAAACATATGGGTATATTTTTGCATATATCATTACTGACAGCATTTTTGGGGGTGGGACAGGTTACCCAGGCCTGGGTAACATGTCCCCGGGGACAGGTTACCCCAGCTTGGGTAACCTGTCCCCCCTCCTACACACAAAGAAAAAAATCATACTTTTGAATAATTTTTCTAAAGACAAGATCATTCTTAGATATGTCCATAGTCATGATGACATTAAACAATTATTTTTCTAAAAAAATCCCAAGTTTAGTTGTAATAATACTTATAATGAAAAATATAAAAATCCTTCTGAACTGAAACAGTTGGTAAAACAGTTTAAAATTTCTTACAGATCAAAGAAAGAGACTTGTAAAACATAGAATATAAATTTCTTGGTAAAAGACAATAGACAATAGACAATATTTTATTGACTTAAACTTTACAGTTTCTCGTCATACAATATAACAATATACAAATATGAAAATATCACAATGACATACGCGTCAAGATCAAAACATACAGTTACAATTTCTTTTCAAAATTTGACTGGATAATACATATTACATTTAGACATATAGTAGTATTTAAGAAATGGGAAGAGAAGCAAGTTGAGTTTCTTAATCGATGCAAAGTAAGATTTGACTAATAAATGCATCTATATATTAAGTAGTTCTCTGAATGTTATTAATTAAAGAAGATCTCAGTTCTAGCGCTTCTTTAATATATTTGGCAAGATTTATTAATTCTTTCTTATTATTGATGTTAAATAAAAGTGTCATTTTGTACATACTAGGACGTCGGTAATACTTTTTATTTATATATGTTCGTCTAATATCTTTATGAGCACTACAGTATAAAAGGAAGTGGTATTCGTCCTCTATTTCGTTGCTGTTACACAAATACGCTGGTTTCTCTCGGTTCTATAATTACCATACCTTCCTGTTTCTATTCTTAGAGGATGAGATGAAAGTCTTAACTTTGAAATATAGTTAAACCATTTCAAAGGTAGGACATTCAAATAATTCTCTAAACCTGGACTAGTTTTAAGTAATCTATAGTTTGTAAGTAATGTACTGCTATTTATATAACTTAACATTTTTTGATAGAATTCGTCTATTACTTTTGATCTAAATGTTTTATAAAAATGGTTCTGATTCACACTGTGAGGATAAGTCCAAACAAAGCTAAACCCATACCTATCCAATAAATATTTAACATTACTACACCAATTCATTGTACCATCATTGATATTTTTCGACAAATTATCATAAAGAGTATTCATGATAATATTATTTGTAGAAATTATTTTCCCCCAATATTTTATAACGCTTGTATAATTTCTTATGTATAGTGGGTATCTTCCTAATTCATAATACACCGCATAATTACAGGTAGTAGTTTTTACGCCAAGAATTTTTTTCAAAAATTTCAAATGTATTCGTTCTATATCATTAGATTTTGTAAACCCCGTAACCTCATTCGAATAACAAAGAATAGATCCTACAAAGGCGTCAAATAACTCTAACATAGTCGAAGTGCGAAAGTTTAAGGCACGGGTTTTAGTCCAGAGTACATTCAGTGCTTTCAGCCCTTTGCCAACGAGTAGCTTGCAATATTGATTAAATGAGCCCGTATAATTGAAAACTGTGCCCAGGTAATTAAAGTCATTAACTATTTCTAATGCTTGACCATTATAAGTCCAATTTTCATTTTCTCTGAGAGATCCCCTTTTGCGAAAAACCATTATCTTAGATTTTTCAGAATTAACCTCTAGACCCCATTTTGTACAATAATCGTTCAATTTATTTAGACTAGATTGTAAACCTACTGGATTATCACTAAGAATAACCATATCATCTGCGAAAAGTAATAGTAAAACATTGATGTTTTCAATAGTTAAACCACAAGCGGGATCACCCTGTAAGAATTACTCAATATCATCAATAAATAAAGCAAAAAGTAAAGGTGACATTATCTCCCCTTGCTTAAGACCGACGAAACTTTCAAATGGAAGAGATAACAGATTATTGACTTTAACATAACATTTGACCTTTGAATACATGTCACGAATAATTCGTAACATTTTCCCCTTTATACCCAAATTAAAAAGTTTTAACCATAGTCCGTTTCGGTAAACACTATCAAACGCTTTCTTTAAGTCGATAAATGCAGCATAGAGCCGCCTTTTTTCGGAAAATACTTTTTGGATTAATAAATACAGTGTAAAACAAGCGTCTGTAGTAGATCGTTTTTTTCTAAACCCAAATTGAGCATCCGATAAAACATCATTATTTTCACAAAATAAACTCAGTCTTCTATTCAAAACCCCTGTAAAAATCTTTGACAAACAACTCACGAGAGAAATACCCCTATAATTGTTCACATCACCCGGGTCCCCTTTTTTGTGTAGCGGTATAATAAAACTCTCGGTCCATTGGTCAGGAAAACACCCAGATGAAAAAATTGCATTAAAAATATCCGTAAGATGAGACGAAATGATGTCGCAACTTTCAATAAAATACTCATTGATAAGACAATCGTTTCCGATAGACTTGTTTTTCTTTAAGTTTCGAATAACATATTCTACCTCAGAAACAGTTATAGGCTGGTCTAATTCTTCAAAGTTACAGTAAGCGGATTTGAAGTCATTTTCTTGACAAAAATTTTCTACATCTGAATCATAAACCAGCTTTATATCATCGGAAAGAGATGAAAAATATGTATAAAAATCCTGTATGGTTAGATTGTCATCAATATTTTTTTTCTTTTTACAAAAGAGTTTCCAAAACTCCCTTGGGCAAGAATGTCTTAAGTTTTCTATCATTTTATACTGCCCTTGCTCATAAACTTTTTTATATTTACGTATTGTTTTTTTATATATTTTTTTTAATGCACAAAAACGTTCTCTATTTTCGGGTGTTCGGCAGGAATTGTAGACTTTCAAAGCATCAAGGTATTGACGCTTCGATTCCCTACAATCACTGTTGAACCATACTGCCGATTGAGATTTGGCTGTGGTTACACGTTTATTTGAACTAAAAACATTTTTCGAAAACAATGGGTCTGCTTCACTACGAAAAATAGAAACAAATTCATTTAAACATTCATTCATAGCATTTCTGTCAATTGACTCAATTTTTGATAAAACATTGTTGAAAAGTGGTAATTTAGAAATTATTTGACATCGAAAAGTATTCAACATTTTGTTTTTCCACCGAAAGTTAGTGGAGCGTGTTTCAATCGGTGTCTCACGCATAAAGTCACACTTGAGTGAAAATGAAAGAGGGGCGTGGTCCGACCATTCATTAAAATTTTCAATTGAAAATTTACAAACGTTGTGGAAATCGATTGCATTTAATAAAAGATAATCTATAACTGTGTTTGCGTTACTCTTAACAAAGGTAAAAGAGCCAACTTGATCATGTCCAAGTCGACCATTCGCTATGCGTAGTGAAGTAGACTTGCACAAATCGAGCAATTTAACTCCAAAATTATTTGATCCTTGATCGAGAGAAGAACGAACCAAGGGGATGTCGGGTTCATATTCATCGTAATCTATCGATGTAACCTTTTTATCGTGTAAAATATAATCTAATTGGCTCCCTACCCTTGCATTAAAGTCACCACAGATATATAAAGTACCTAAATTGTTATAAAATTCTATATCGCTCTGTAACAAATCGAATAAATCAATATTATGTGTATTATATGCAGGCGAATTTTCACACCACATATATACACATGATAAATAAACATCTTTTTCAAAGCCGAAAAAGTCTTTTTTAAGATGAAGCCAAATAATGGTATCAAAATGGTTTTTAATTACCGATATTCCTTTTTTCACACTATTTTTGTAATATATAACGAATCCGCCACTGTTGCGGCGAGCTCGTTTGTGTTGAAATTTACGAAACAAATTTAAAGAAGAATAGTTCTTTAGAGAAATATTAGACTCATTATTACACCACGTTTCATACAAACATATAATGTCATACGAACAAAGAAATTTAATAAAATTAGGATCTTGTCTCTTTTCCTCACTGAGACCGTTACAGTTCCACGAGAGAATATTCAGCTGCTCTCCCGCGTGACACTATTTATTTTCGTCTGCTGTTTTTACAAGTTTCCCCTCAATATACAGTTTGTCATAACTAATCCATGCCTTTTTACCTGATCTTTTGGCCTCCCTCATTTTTGGCATGAGTTTTTTCCTTTTATCCGCTATTTCACGGGGATATTGCTCATACAAACCAAAGTCCGTGTCCTTTAAGTGTATACCCTGTTTTCTTACGGTCTCTCTATCCTTAAAGAGCGTAAATTTAGCTACAATAATTCTATGCGGAAATCGCTCACTCTTTTGGCCCATTCTATGCACACGCTCGAATTGAATTTGATTCACTAGGTCCTGTGCTATTTTAAGATTGTTCACCATAAATTCACGAACTTTGACCTCAGTTTCTTCTACTCTCTCGTTTTGCGATTCTTCTATATTCTGAAATACAAGATTATTTCGCATTGATTGCGACTGTATATGCAGGAGATCGTCCTTTGATCGTTCATTTTCTTTTTCCAATAATGAAATTCTATCGTCTGCACCAGAAGCTGCAAAGTCAAGCCCATCGACCCGATCATTCAAAGAGTCAATTCTCTCCTGCGACTGCTTGTGGTTATCATGTATTAAAGACCGTATTTGCCTTAATTCTATTTCGAAATTAGTTACCTTAGTTTCGAGTAAGTCCAGCTTTTTCAGTTTCTGATCCACAGAGATAAGTGTAGTATCCATTCGTTTTAGATATGACAACACAGTTTCGGAACTCGTACTATCGTTTCCCACGTTTTGCAACGATATACCACTAGTGCTGTTGCTCACGTTTACCGCTGGCGACACGCGCAATTTTGACGGAGATGCAGGTGAAGTACTGAATTGTCCATCCATATTGACAGATAAATCCTCGTCGAATAATGCCGATCTAGCCCCACGTAAACAGTCACTCACAGTACAATCCAAATTACTACTGGCTTTATCGTTTCCCTTCAAATCTGGCGATCCGCCATCACGCGGCACTTTTGAATTTAACTCATCGTTATCCTGTTGACTGTTTTTTCGCTTATTTTTCTTACTGCGACCCATTAATAGAACATAAATAAACCTGAATATATACTAGACACAATCTACATCTCTAAATGAATCCATATTTACTTATAATGTCCAAATTTTGAAATTTTTTTAAAATTTACCGAGAGCCACAAAAATGTCGACCGTTCGACCCGGTGTCACGTGACAATTTGAACAGTGACCTAAATTTTGGTTTACAATATCTGTAGGGGGGGACAGGTTACCCTAGGGGGGGACAGGTTACCCCGGTTGATTTCTAGGGTGACATGTCCCCGGGGACAGGTTACCCCGGGGTAACGTGTCCCCGGGGACACGTTACCCAGGGGACAGGTTACCCTGGGACACCGGCAATGTTCTTCCATCAACGGGTTTATACTCGTTAACCTATATTCGATTAGCAGCTATAGAACTGGAAAGGACATCATAGTAGTACTGGTTAGAGAAAATTAAGGAACCCATGGCTAGTAACTCTAGACTCCACGATGTGTTAAAAAGCTGTTAAAAATATGTTAATCACTATTCAAAAATGCTAGTTTTAGTGAGACTATTATTAGAGCTCAACGGTCACATGTAGGTGTTCCGGCAGCCCCAATCAGACAGAAATGCATAGAAAAGTGTTAATACTTCCCGGTGAATATAAGAATATAAAGACTTTTGTTAAAAATGTCTTTACCTAAGAAGAGCAAATTAATTGCCATTAAAACCAGTAACTATCTTCCTTAAAGTCATATACTATCCGTGTAAAAACTTTAATACTCGGTCCTACGATTTCTATTAAGGATAGTGCATCATTTGAAGAATGGAGAGAACTTTCAATATATTTCAGGGGTCACATAATGATATCATATCAAAATGGTGACGATAATAAAACATTTCATAAAGATGAAACAATTAAAAAAAACTAACCAAGAGCACCGTGTGCGGCTTCCAACACTCAGCTGCTCTGTGCTATGTAGTGTATGAAGATATGCGAACATGCGTTTAGTTACAGGAGCCCTTTGACAGTACAGATTGCTCTTAAATATATGTTGACCAAATATTCAGTTTAAATCAAATGCTTTTAGCCATGCGTTCAAGATTATAATATACAGGCAAAAAAGAAGAAAAAAACAGTTACACGATGATCACATAGCGGTGATTATAGTTACACGAGGGTTGATCCAAAAATTCAAAAAATGGGCCCATAACTTTCGCATTTCTTGCTTGTCCGGTGTATAATTTGTTGAGTGTGTAGTTCAGTATCTTTGCACGGTATAAATGTTATAATTTTTAAAAACCAATATTTGGCAGTCTTATAATTTCGTTTCATAGTAACATACAGTTGCTAAGGCGGAGGGAGCTTAAAAACAATGAAAATCTGTTACATCAATATTTTTTTCGTGATTCGTTATTCGTGAACGTTAGTTGAGATCTCTTGGCAGATGTAAATATGAAGCAAAATGAATTCGATTGTAACATCTTAAACTTGGCTGGAAATTTTTTTTACGGACAAGGAGTATTTGCAAAGGGACTGATTATTCCAGAGAATAGTGATCTGACGTCAAAACAATATATAAAATTAGCCTTTAGTTCTTATATTTTTTCCTCATCCAAGTTATTTACTAACCCAAAAATTCAAAATGATTTAGGGAAAATATGATTATGTGCAAAATGGACCTTTTTCTAAAGTTAACCCGGATGTTAAAAGAGGGCCAGACTTTTAATGGGGATTAAGAATGGTATACATTGTAATAAAGTTTCAACAAAAACACTCGCTCAAATTGATTTTTATTATTTTCCCAAATAAAGGTCCAGCATTAGGGTCTGCTCTTTAATCGAATTAAACGATTCATACAGATTATTACCTAAAATTTATTCCAAAGGGAGTGTGGATACTTTCTGCAAGTCAGTTTATCAGGCACAGAAAGGCATCGGAGTAAACGGAGACTATGTAGAAAAGAATCAACGATGACGTCATATTAACGTTCTGGCTCCTTCGCCTACGTGTAGGGTGTATGTCTTAGACTTTTTCCTCTTCTCTATTATCGCTATTGATTGCACACATTAAAACCTTTTCACATTTATTTTGCAAATATTGCATTGAATTATTGTATAATTTTCATTTTGATCTTCAAGTTTTCTAAGGTTTTCATTTTACGAAGTTCTGGATCAATCTTATATATATATATAGGTTCACTTTGTGTGTGTGTGTGTTTTGTTGTTATTTCTTTTCTTTACTTTTGAAAAAAACCAATAGAACCATTTGATGGAAATTCGAATGAATATAGTATTATTTTCATGAGTCTACGAGGTGAAAAAAGATTTATCGATTGCAATAACTACTGGAACTGATCAGGTCACTCTCTAATACCTGCTTATATTTATAAATGCCCCCTAAAAAGATTGTGTCACATAAACGCTCAGACGAGTCGGCGATGCATATTTATACAGAATCGATGATAAAAATGACGCCAAGACGCCGAATAGTCGGCGACTGATCGGTTCATCAGCTGATTAAATAGCGGATCTTTTGTAGATCGGCAAGGCGTCGGTGAGTTTTATCTTCAACTTAAAAGTTGTCGACTACTCGACGACGTCTTTTATATTTGATGACACTATTGTATCGACGACTAATCGCTTTTTATCCTCCGGGTTCCGGCCGATTTTCTTCACATCGCAGAAGTCTTTTCTGACCCTTCCACTTAGGGAAGTGATCGGCGACTAGTCGGCCATGCATCGCAGGCGCATCTCACCGGCGTATCATCAGCACGCTATGTTTAATTGACCATGATTTCTGGCCAAGAAATTAGACCTCGTCACGTCGGCCAAGATTTATGTGACTGCAAAGTATTTTTGTCCTGTTATAGCGGCCGACGCCCGGTCGACGTCATTTTTTACTAATCGGCCGATGAAAAATAAGAGAGGCCGATGTGTCGACGACGCTGACCTTTGTGCGACTTTAGCATTCAATAAACAAAACAGATCATAAAATCGGAAAGTAAACAAACGCGTTTCATTTAAATCAATCATGTGCCTTACTTTTATTTCATTTATCACTTGATTATTTATGAGTGTAGGGTTACCAATTTCATTTTTGATTGAAATTAAAAAAGCACTTATTTTCATAAAAAAGAAAGGCCCGTATTCCTGTGACGTCTCTTTATTCGTGACGAATTAGTGGTAATTTGCCGACATATTCGGCGATACAGCAAAAGTCGTGATGGCATGGCTAAAATCACCGATATTTGATCACCGATTTCAAGAATTTAAAGCTTGTAAAATCGGGCACTCCCATTTTAGATTCACGCTGATAAATAATCTACGATCAGGGCTATCTTTTGCAACTTTCCAAGCAAGAATCTTTTGAATTACCCACCCCTTAAAATGCTGAAATGCCGATAATACAAAAATGATATTTTGGTCTTAAAACTGTAAATTTAAAAATTATTTTCATTTCCTTCATGCTTTAAGATTTGGATTTAATACATTCTAATTGTAAATATAGTTTTAATGCAACATATATTATAGGAGATTGACATAAAAGGACTTTTTTTTCGTTTAAAAGGAACAGTATTCGGAAAGTACATTATCCGAATATTTAATCAACGATTTCTAGTCTCATAGGCCTCAAAATCCGGGCACCCCCGGTGCAAAATATTGCCCATCGATCCCTTTAACTATGAACAAAAAATGGCACTTTCGTCCGACTTGTCACGATTTTTTACCTAAGCGACTCTACTAGTTGTTTTTTTAACACTATTATTGTTGTAACGACAAAAAACGTAAGTTGTTAGTTTTACACCTTGTGAATTAAGTCAAATCACGCAAAGCCATGTTTTCAGACTTACCTATTTCCTCTCGACAAATACCTATCAAAACATGTTTATACTTTTGCAATGGTAATTTAATTATTTATTTTCTATCTTGTGTTTTTTAAATCATTTTTTCAATGCAACTGATAAACCAAGGAATATAAACAACAACATTGGAGACATATAAAAGGGACTAATAAAATATTACAGCAGTAGGAATTCAACCTTAAATGGTTCGAAATTTTGGAAGTGTTGCTACTTTGAATCAATTTTCATTCAAGCACTTTGCAAGTCATATGATTATCGTGAAATATAATTGTACAAGCTTCTCGTCAATGAAGAATACATAACCAAAATAAGTGTTATACATTGTCTTCATAGAGAGGGCAAATATTTCAGAAAGACCGGAAAAAGAATCGAGTGCAATGCCACCACAAAAATCCGTCTTGTAATATGTTTGGTATCCATGGTTATATTGGTAAACTTTTATTTTGGGAAGGTTTTTTATGTGATCCCCAATGGTAACCCATTCAATGTCACGTAAAAGTAACTTATCTCATATAATCCGCAACAAATATTTTATAAATCAGTGCAAAATTATCATCGAGTTTAGCCTGACGCAAGGCATCATACGTATTATTTATTTTAAAGTCTAGTGCCGTTAAATAAGTGGAAAAGAACTAACTCTCTAATGGCATATATCATTATTTAACCACATTAAACTAAAAATGTTTATTCTTTTACATAGCTCGACGTCTCTCCTAAAAAATTCAAAAAGATGATAATATTTTTTTAATTCAAAACCAAAATCGAACTGCATTATTACATTAGAGCACATTTCGAAAGATTTCGAAATTTGGTAGATAAAGGGATAGGGGTATTTCCTTGCAGCTTTCCAAAGCTGACATGGGCCCTATGGACTCTATCGCCACCAGAGAAAAGAAGACTCATTTGGTAAAAAATGAAAAAAACTGTCTTCTCTAAACTCAGCCAATATTGATGAACTAGGCTTATGACATGCTCTTTTAGCTTTCTCCTTTAGATTCAGATGAGGTTGATGACATATTGATATAGATTTGTGTGTGTAACAAGAAGAAATAGCAATTAAAATGTTGAAAACAAAACAGTATTCATTTTAAATTACAGGACCTATTAGAAGTTTCAAATTAACCGAATTTCAGAGAAATGTAAGCCTATCACCGTTTCAATTTCTATTAAATTACAGGTCATTTAAAAAGTTTCAATTAATAGAATTTCAGAGAAATTTCAGGCTATCGCCGCTCCAATTACCAGAAATAGAGGTTGTTACGGAATAGTTAAAATCTATAGAATCGTTTAACAACATTCTAACAGATATTTTGTCGAGACATGCTCCAATTGAGTATAAAAGATAAGAAGTGAAAATCGTCCTATATAGTAAATAATGGTATCCGGCACGCCGTGCTTGAACGTGATTGATTAAAAAAATTACGAGGTATAGACCATATGTTCATGGGCTGGCTCAACATCGCAAATAAATGATATTTTATTAAGTTGAAATTAAGTTGTTTTGATTTGTATTCATTAGATTATCAATTTTAGTTATGTTGGTTTCTAAAACATAGCATAAAAACAGTTTTTAGGGATAAATTGGTGCTACAGATCATTTTGAAAAAGCTCAATAACCGAAATCAAAGCATTCCTCTGTAAAAGGCTGTTCGTTTTTACATAACATCAAAAATTTGATATTTCACATAGTGGAAGGGTAATCTATATTTTGAAATATTCATTAGAAATAAGGGTATTTTGAAAGCATTTGGGATATTCAAAAGCTGAAATGGGTATGTGGAAAAAAGAAAGAAATCGCTATGACGTCAATATCGCGTCATCTAATGGAGCAACTAATTGGACCATTACTTTCTGTAAGTCTTGACAGCCCTTCTTGTGCTTCATGTATGGTTTGCAAGTAATGTATCCATAGGTATATGCCTTTTCTTTATATTTGAATAATCTAAGGTAGACAATCTTCGTATTTTGAAAATAGGCTTGTATAACTCAAGCAATAACAGCTTTTTACAACAATTTTTCATAGCAATCTTTTGCAAAATGCCTAGATTATCAAATATTGAGAAA
Source organism: Fragum whitleyi (assembly GCA_948146395.1). Lineage (NCBI taxonomy): Eukaryota > Metazoa > Mollusca > Bivalvia > Cardiida > Cardiidae > Fragum > Fragum whitleyi. The sequence continues at coordinate 42,248,563 of OX411555.1, forward strand.
AAGTATAATAAAACAAGTCTAAGACATTGCCGAAATTACTAAATGCCACTCTTTAGTGATACACACTTTTGTAGGATCTGCTAATTTCAAAATTTATTCGGAACACACAACAATTTTTGTTGGCTCAAGGAGTTGAAGAATATGTACTTATTCAAAGAAAATGACGTTTTTTGACAACTGAGTACTAAGTAGACAAAATCAAGCTACGAATTAATGCATGGTTAATAGCTTACAGCAATTAAGACTATCATCGAAATAATACAAATTTGTGGGGTACATTTTAATCTTTATTATGGTACCAAAATCATTTTGAAATACGTTTCGTGACGAGTTTACTTTTAGTTGTCTCGAAACCTTTGGACTAAACCTCGTAAAAGACATACGTAATTATTATAGAAATGCTTTTTCAAAAAGGTACAGACTCAAAAGAATTATTGTACAATTTCCAAAAAAGGTCAAAATAATGATAATGATAGTTTTTAATACATTACACATCAAACTTTTGAAAACACTACACATTCCCTGTACTTTTACTCTCTTTTACTTTCAATGGATATGGGGTTCTGGACACTAATTCGATTCTAAATTACTTTATAAACCATTAAATAAACATAGCGAAAATCGTTTAGGGAGAAGTTTTAGCGAAAAGTTCTCTTACATGTATTCATGTCTAAAAGTTCTCTTGAAAACCAGAAAATTGATGTAAGATTCATAACATATGTAAGCAAAATAATTGAGAAAATGGATACCTGGAAACCTACTTGTATAGGCGACATTACTTGTTTGATTGTTTGAATGGTCTGTTTCAACGTCATTTTCAATATTTTTCAGTTATATCAAGACGACTGGGGCACCTAAAATGGATTCCTGGTATTTCTCTCACCAGCACAACCATCACATCCTTTCCTAGCCTCCAGCTGCTATCTCACATAATCTACGATTATCAACCCATTGGTGAGAGACAAATAGTCGGAAAGAATGAGTGCCGCCGTCGGGGATCGAACCCAGGACCTCTAGATTGACAGTCCGACGCGCTTCCAACTGCGGCGACTGGTGACATTTGTGCCAATATTCTAAAGCAATGTTAGAGCCAAATAGTTTAGCAATTTACAACAATCATCAATAACAATATTGCAAAGGGTATATTCCCTACCTTAACCAGGTCTGTGTGATCTCTACATAACGGATGGTCAAAAGATAACACAACAACCAATTTCTATTTTGTCAACTTTATCAAGAGTCTTAGAACGTCGTTAACCAAACCTATTTAAACATTTTATTTGACCAATTAGAAACTCTACAGTCGGGTTTCAGGGAAAACAATCATGCCAAACTTTGCTGACCCGATAAATGTATGAATGGCAATACGACATTGTTTCAGAAAAAAAATATTTGGTTTCTTTTTTTTGTAGACCACTAGAAAGAATTGTATTTAGTCGATTATGAAATTCTTTTGCAAATATTTAAACTAAATATTTTTTCTAAGAAATCACTTCACTTATTAGCTCTTATTTGTACGAAAAAACTAGATGTGTTTAACATAAAGCTTTGTATTCGCCTCAAACATTAACCAGTGGTATTCCACTGGTGTCTATTTGAGGTCAACTTCCATTCTTAATTCATATGAATTGTTTTAACCTATATATTTAGAACTTCAAATTGGATCTTTATGTCCATGATTCAAAATTTTACACTACCGGATTTTATTTATAAGACGTGCAACAACATCCACAGAGGCGTTGGAATTGTGTTTTCGATTTGTTCACAAACAATTACTTACTCGTGAATCTAAGTATGACCAAGTGTTTGCTTATTGGATCTAGAAACAAATACATATTTTAAGCTTTACTTGGTCAGATAATGAGATTGGGTCATAATATTGGTGACTTCGAAAGATTGTATGTACGATAGAGAAGAAGCCTACAAAAAGTCTTCGAAATCAAAATTTCTGCAATTCAACTATATTGTTGTTTTAAAATAATAACTTTTATTTTACCCCCTGATAATGAAGATACATTTATATTCTTATTATTATTACCATCAACAATATCATTATTATTTGACCATGCATATATTCCAGCTATTTGTAATTCTTCGTCATGAGAAAGGGAACCGCGTGTAAAATTCTTTGTAAACATAAATCCTTCATATTTTTTTGATGGATTTGAAATTTTCATGGAATATTCCTTATCATTTAGTTAATGTAGGTTATGTGATTGTACTAATCTATGTTGTTGTGTTATTGGAAAAGGGGTAGTCATAAAAAACACCTTTGGTCATACACAGCAGCGTTCATTGATCATTGATTATTTCCTTTAGCTTGCCAATAGTGTTCCTCATGATTTCACTATGCTTGTATCATAGCTGCTTAGTGGTATGATGCCATATCACGCAAAAAATGGGACTCTAAGATCTACAATTATTTTGTTATTACAACTCTTCGTTTATTAAAAGATTTTCAGTAAACATTCACCGAATGGCCCTTATAATGTTAAACTTTCCAAATTATATTTGTTTTATGAAATGCCTTTTTTCACTTTGACCTTTGATGGTGATCACCTTAAAAATCAACTAGATCAAGCTCAGAGAATCTTAAGTAATTAAATATTAATTGGTTATAGATTTGAATTGGGGTTTTACGTCGCTTTCAACAATCTTACAGTTATATCGCGACGACTGGAGCACCTAACGATGGCTTCCTGGTATTTCTCACACCAATACTACCACCACATCCCTTTCCTAGCCTCCAGTTGCTATTCCACATAGGTTTACGATTATCTACCCATTGGTGGAAGACAAATGTCGGAAAGGATAAGTGCCGCGGCCGGGGATCAAACCCGTGCGAATATAGACCCCTGGATTAGAAGTCCGGCGCGCTACCAACTGCGCTATTGCCGCGGCTAAATAATTGGTTATAGAATTGCTGAGTGGAATTGTAACTTTAAGCAAAATCTTTGGGGTGAATAGGCATTTCATTAAAGTCGGGCCATACTAAAGGCTTATCTTAAGGATACTGTACTGTATAGTTATGAAAATTGTTCTTTATATTTTTTTTTGTGTGTGTGAAAGCGAATGTATAAGAAAAATGAAAAAATGCATTTGAAAGTAAACCTTAGAAATTTGAAAAAAGAATCTGAATTTACAGGAACATCTTCTACTGATTGTGAACCTCGTTCTTTTATTTAAGTTTTCTTCCATTTACAAAGGTAACCGCTACAAACGTTTTCTTGTTTCAAAACGTAAACGGTTAAAATACCTTTAAGGCCCGGTCCAACTGCACTTACAGATGCAATGGGGATGTAAAACGTATGATAATCTTTACATCTGTTGAAAAGACGCTTTGCATCTGTTTCTTTCCCTGTACAAACGCTTTGCATACGCTCTGTCCGTTGATCGTCCGTCCATTAACTTTCCGCTATGTACGATGTAAATGCGAAACAATACGAGGAACAAATGCTACGTATCCGAATCCATACTTTATCAATCCGCTGTATCCACAATCCAACCGTACGGCATCCTAGTTTGGTTCAAAACGTACAGAGGGCGGAATTATCGTGTATATGAGAAGTTTAAACAAAGGAAGTAACGCGGATATGTTAGTATATAAGCGTATGCATCTCGTAAAATTAAATGATCCGCGCTCTATCCATTGTTTCCACTCAGCATACGCGGTGTATAGGGCCAACGCTTTATATATCCGCTCTTTACACTATTCCAATACGTTATAATTACACCCGGTAACCTCTTCTGAGCTGTCTTCCGCTCGTATCCGCGTTGCTTCTGATGAACATACACTAAACACCCCGGCGAAATCATTTAAACGTCAGATATTTTTCGTTCTGTTTGCGCAATTTTTTGCCACATTACTCAGTCAATCGCATGAGAACGGATGGAAATTAAATCTATCGCCGTGTCCGTTTAGCATACGTTTTGTGTCCGTTTCTCAGTGAGACCGGGCCTTTTACACATGACGAATTTACAGTAGACAATCATCAAGAGGCTAATTGTTTTGGATTGGCTTTCAAACTGCGTAATAAATTTTATTGTCGTTGTTCTTAGCGTTCATTTAACATTGATGACATAATTTAGGAAAGTCTTGATTTTGTTATCAATGAAGGATATTTAAAATCATTACATCTGAAATAAAATCAATAAAAAGTTTCATAAGCTTTTGCGATTTTTTAAAACGAATCATTGACTGCATTAACACTCATAACTCGGTGACATCAACATCAAATCAAACAAATCATTCCAGCTCAAATTCTAATGATCATATTTCGACTGACCTGACGTTTATCAATAATTGTTGAAATAAGTGAGCATAATTATATATCACCACCACTTATCGATGTGCCATGTGGCGTCCGTAGTTTGAGGTCAAGGTCACGCTGAATAGTCAAAGCTCAAAATTAGAGTAAATTTATCATAAGTCAAAACCACATCAAACATTCACATATAAATTAAGCTTAAGCGAGGTTAATTTTAACGCGACACCGGATCCGACCATAGATATTTGCACAGATTTACCTCATCGAATTTTACAAAACATCTAACCATAACCCATGCCATTTTTATTTGACAAATATAAAGCAATGTCTCTTCACTGCGATTCAAAACAAGACATATTTGAGGCCCAAATTTGTCAAGTACCGCTCAACTCGAATTTTCCGAAAGGAAACCAGTAAAATAATTGATATACTTTTGGAAAGTGGATCAAAGGATAAGGTCAGGGCACATATTTCATATAGATAAAACCGACTTACTCCTAATAAATCAAAATATTTGAAACTAGATCAGAGGTCAATGTCAGTTTTATAGGTCAAACATTATGTCAGAATCGAAGGTAATCTACTTATATCTATTGATAATATTACGTAGTTCTAGGTCTGAAAGACATCTATATCATTTTTCATTTGCACTTTATTAACTGAAATGATTTTTAACTGTAGCCTTTTGTGTATAATCAGGTCGTGTTATCAGCGAAGCGAGAGAATCATGTCTGCCATTACCGTTTCGATTTTTTTGTCTATGTTCACGGCGAGACGCCTTAAGGAAACATTAGAAGTTATACCAGAGCGGCTGTAGATATCAATGTTTGTCAGGTCAGAATTAACCAATATAAAATGCTAGAATTTTCTTTGCAATATAATAAAATACATTATTATACGGCTCGGGTGACATCATTTTTTCTAGCCGGAAATAAATCGTCATATACCCCGCCAAGAAACCGTATAACTAATAATCCTATAGCTAAACTTACAATACTTAACAAAGTAGGTCAAGGTTAAGTTTTTGGATCAATCATTCAATATAATGCAAAGATTAAAAATAGTCATTAACTTACCTATCTTGCTGACCATATACAGCTGTAATACTTATAATGATCATATTTAAAGGGTGTTTAAATGTTCAAGTTCAGTGTCAATGACGCAACATGATGCCGGAATCAAAGAAGATCATCTTTAAACGTTTATTTGTAACATAATATAGATTCCGACATATAGATGCAATATTTTATAAAGTATGTCAGGGGTAAGGTTTGGGTCCATGGTTCAACAGAAACAAGGACACTTATCTACTAACCTTTCTTATTAACTCAATACAGTCCTTACAGACCATATAATTCAATATTCTAGAAAGTATGCCAAATGCCAAGGCTGGTTTCAAGCGTCTATACAGTGTTTGACCTTATAGATCTAGATTTGAAACAAAGTAGGTTAAAGGTCAATGGTTCAGCAAGATGCCAGAATCAAGGCCAATCATCTACCAACATCTATTGTTGACTTAATACAGTTCAAGACCTAATAATTCAATAATTGAGAGAGTACATCAAATGAAAGAGTTTGGGTCAAGGGTTAATATGGTGCCTGAATCGAAGTCAAATATTTTTTTCCAAACGCCCTTATTGACTTAATTCAACTCTAGGCCTTATAATTCTAATTCAAGAAAGAAGGTCAAATGCCAGGGTGAAGTGTTCAACATAATGACAATGTCAAAGGCAACCAAATACAAACCTTTAGAACTTTACTATTTTCTCATTTGGCTCCCTTTTTACTTGAAAGCTTCATGCATCCAAGACTATCGCCCATCCAGAAATAGACACAGAAATCTGAGAGGGCATGCATGCCCGGTTAATCATTTTAGTGAAATTAGTTTGAATTCTGATAAGAAGTGTAAAGAAAACATTTTAAAGATCGTTTAGGTCTTTTTGTGACTCGAAGGTCCAAAGAAACCCATGGATGCAGCCCAATCGCCATGAAACGATCAACTAGAAAATCGAAATATGGCATATTGACAAGAATTTAACATAATAAATGGCGAGTTCTGTCTTTGTCTAATGAAACAATCTCCGTGAAATTGATGTTTTACCTCCGGGAATATTTTAAAATAGGGCCTAATGAATTTGGCACCCCCACTGTATTGCTCCTCGTTTAAGCCCACATTTCAAAGATTGCTCTCAATCATAATAATATTATCGTGAGATATTAAGAAACTCGATAATTTGACTTAAATGCTCCGAATGATGCGTAAAAATACCTTCAAATGAACTTTAAATGTATTCATTTATTAAGAAGGCCTTAGGCTTTTACCATACAAAATGCATCACATATAAATAGAGATTTTGCTTCATGACAAGTCCTTGCATAAAATATTCCACATGAAAAGAGTTCGCGTAATCAAGGGTTCCATTCACAACATTCCTACGGTTCACCGAACCGTTCAAAACTCGCTTTATGCTTAAAAATGCTCAATTACTTCATTCAAATCCATCTAATACATTTATTAGCTGGTGTGTATTTGGAAAATTAGAGGATATTGAATGGGTGGTCATTGAAACCGAATTTATTTAATGATTCATCTGTAATCAGATAAAAAAGAGGCTACGTCGACATTTGATCTGCCTTAGATGACGAGTTTGATAAATTCGATAATTTATTAGCACAAATTTGATATTCTGTTTAAAATATGACTCGATTCTTTTTTTCGAAAAATCGTCATAATTCGTGAAATTCAACATTTCAATTTTCCGCGAAGTTTATAACGCTGTTTGAACCTGACGACACAATTTTTAAATTATGACGTCATTTTCGCGGTTACAAAATAGCGTTGCCATCCGTTCTGAGCTCATTTGCATAATTATTCCACTGTTGTAATATCGAAAATTTTCAAGGGGTTATTTTTATCCCGCGACAAAGGTCATATTAAAAATGTAATTATGCGTGATACATTATCCACTTTATTATCAACAAAAGATGGCTCATCACACCCATACAATTTTTTCCGAAATCATTCCATAATCAATTTCTAGACTTAGTCTCTTTTTGCAAGACGCACAACATTTGCACATTACTAATCTTTTTCTCGGACTTTTGTCACCGAATAAAGATTGGTTTTCCGCATTTTGGAAGTGACTAGTCCGGGTCTAAAAGCTTTTAACACTTACATCAATATATTATTCATAAAGAACCTATAAGGGATACATTATTTTGCGCATGTTTACAGAAAAGGGTCATCACAGGCATTTTAATGTTGTAAAAGCGAAACAAATTCAACATTGGATTGATATAGTGAAGAACATCGAAAAATTGACCCTTATTCCGATCAAAACCATTCTTAATCGCTCGCACAGCGCTCCATTCATTCATCCAAAACACTAACTCAAACCAATCAAAAACGCTCTAAAATCACTAAAAATATAAAATAAACAACTACATTCAAAATTAAGCGACATTGGATTACCTCCTTTTAATTTTATTCAAAACCCACTCATCGAACTCATCAATTTCACTCCAAAATCATTTCAAAATCATTCGTCGTGTCAATTTCACGATATAATTAACCGTGAACAGCGAACCTGATGAAAAAAGCCGATTTAAGCTTTTAGGTAGACCATTTTATTTTTCCCCAGTAGAAACTGACCCTTTGTTAGATTAAAAAGTTGTAGACAAAAAGTTTTAAATTATTCTTTTGCTTAGACCGTTTTGAACGACTCGAAGTGTTTTTGAATAATTTCAGAACGTTTTAAGAGATTTGAGTGAGTGTCAATGCTCCGTCCATAAATGATTGGGCGGAACCGGTCAACCTAGCTGGGTATGCTATTACACCGTATCTGTATCATCTTGTCAAACCACGGGTTACGAACGTTTTACTTACAGTTAATAATATCGTGAAGTTGAAAAGGTGAATGATTTTGGAATGATTAAGGAATGAAATTGAATGAGTGTGAGGAGCGAGTTTTGAGTGAATTGAATGGGAGGTAATCCTATAAAGCAAATTTTGTTCAGGATGAACAAAATTTGCGATATTGATTACCTCCCTTTAACAAAATATGCATACAAGTTCTATACATAGCTTCCTATTTTTTCAAGAACCTATGCGACGCTAATTATTTGAATTATGTCAGAGAAATTGCGATTTTCTCTATCAAAAATTATTTTTAATGACGTTGTTGGTTCTATGTTTTGCGATTGGTTTGAGCGTTTTTGAATGGTTTGAGTGAGTGTTTGGAATGAATGATTGGAGCGCTGAGTGATCGATTTAGAATGGTTTAGATTGAGGTGAATGTCAATTTCACGATGTTATTAACTGTATCTTATCGAGAGAAGAAGCTATCGATTCGATACCCCTTGACTTGTGAAGATGCATCTGTATGGGTTCTGTTTCATCTGTACATAGAGGATAATCGTTTGTTTCAGTGTAAGATCGATGTATATTTCATTGAGTGAACAACAAAAGCTATATTTTCACGAGTGGTTGAGCCACGAGTGAAAATATAGCTTTTGTTGTTCACGAAATGAAATATTAATCGATCTTACACGAAAAACAAACGATTATTCTATTTATTTAATGCAAAAATGAGACAAAATGTGAATTTTCTAGGACATATTTTCGTAAAGCGCGTCATTTTGCGCGTGATTGCTATGCAACGTTCATTGTGACGTCATTTATTTCGCCCTGCATAGATGACGTCAGATAGGATGAAATGCACAAAAGCAGGGTATAAGTTTTTGATAATTTCACTGCTTTTGCGGTGAGATTATCAAGTTATAATCTACCGTTATTTCTCAATAAACCACCGAAAAGCATAAAAGAAAATACAATATTTTAAGATGTTCGCTTTCGTTATCGTAACCTACTTTGGAGGGGGTGGACCCTAGGGACATTATCCCGTCATGTTTGGTTAAAATTGGTCCAATGGTTTGGGAGGAGTACTTTTTACAGTGGAAATAAGCCCCACCACGCCACGCCCGAATTTTGAATTCATTTATAATGTCTGGAACAACTTGAGAAAAGGATCATCCAAGAAACAATCATGCAATGTTTCATTTATATTGGACAATGATATGGGAGTAGTAGACTTTTAAAGATTTTATAGTGAAATAAGCCAAGCCCTGCCACGCCTTTTTTTCTTTTGTCAATCTAAATGCTAATTGTTAAGAACAAAATTTATATAAAGACTTCATAAAAATAATAAGCCCCGCCCTGCCATGCCAATATTTGGTGGTCAATCAAAATTCCTTAAACAATTTAAGAAGAGAGCACTTAAGGAATATTGATGCCAAATTATATTGACAACAAAGTAATGGTTTTGGAGGAGAAGACTTAGAAAGATTTTATAGGTAAATTAAGCCCCGCCCTGCAACACCAATGATTATGGTGTGAAGTGGGATTGGGAGGGGAGTCAATCAAAATTTCTTGAACAACTAAATAAGGGATATTCATGCCAAGTTTTATTAAAATCATGTCATACTCTGGGAGGAAAATATCTGTAAAGATTTTACAGTGAAAATAAGCCCAGGCTTACCCTGCCCATAGATGAGGTTCAATACAAATTTCTTATAGACAAATCTGTCCATCTGGGTTCTTCATTAAATTTGAAGGAATGAAGGGCAAACATTGAACCCATTTGGCTATTTTCCTTGTGCATATGTTATTCATATGATTTTTTGTGTCAACAACAGGTCGAGAAGAAACAACAACAACAAAATATAAACGCGACATCACGGGGGGTGATGTCCATATTTGGAGAGAGCCCCATGGAACTAACAGAAACTTAATATTGAAGGCTATGGGGGCATATGGAAGAAGAAGAAGACACTCCACAACTTCAGAGCCAGGGAACATAATCGGAGCCAATCCACATAATCGGAACCAAACAATTTTCTTTGATATATATCATATTGCAGACAAGTACATTGGGTAAGATTATTGTTGTTGTTTTGTTAAATTCGTGTACACTGAAAACAATGGTCTGCGTTATTAATTCTGTTCAGAAAATTGCATTTTTGAGGTAAAAACCACGTGTTTTGACATTCCTGGCTCAAGGCTGCTCACTGAAGAATTCATTTTTAACAAAAACTAACGAGCGTTCTTACATTTTTTGAGTGCGTTTACGTTGCAAAATGTATAACTGGTCGAATAGCATTCGACTTTTTATGATTAATGGATAAAATATTATAAAAATGAGGAAATCCCGACCTCCTACCCCATTTTCATTCAAAATATGAAATGTTTACATCTACATAATCGGAGCCACACGTGGAGCGGAAGTTCCACACATGATTTTGAAAGCGGAGCCGATGGCTCCGATTATGGACATCACCCCCCGTGGACATGGATTAGAATCGATCTGCATAGTATGTTAGGATATACAGAATATGTTTATTAGCAATTAGCTAGGTGCGGGGTCAAAAATTTATAGATGAAATTAGAAGGGGCCAGCAATCTATAAGGGGAGTCTGTATTTTTTATAGAGTATGGTCATTATTCTATATAAACAATGACCGGGGGGGGGGGGGAGGTCATTATTCTATGGGGGTCACATTACTCCTTTACACGGGATCAAAGGAACCAGAGCGTAAAAGACTTGAATACGTATAGAGTTTGGATTTATAAATTTGGACTAGAAGGAGATGATATTTCCGAATAAGATAAACATATTTACCACATAGGTTTAGTAGGAAATGACTCTACCATAACATACATGTAGCCCTTCCTCTGATTACCTTTGTCCTACTGTTCACGACATGTCCCTTCAAAAGTTTTGGCAGTCAGTATAAATTATGACCAGCATTCACATACATGTACATGTACTTGCAGTCTGATATTTGCCTCTACGGTCGGATTTCAACTTCGTTAAGCATGAAAATCTGTTACCATACATATTGATCCCATTTTTTTTCTTTTTGGAATTCGTGTGAAACAAAGTCTAGAAGCAAGCTACGAGTAAAACGTTGCATTGATAAGAGTCCGTGAGAAATCACCGAGTGCCACAGATTTTCGTCATGCGTTTATCCTTTACTGTCTGCGTTCATCTTTGTTGTTGAACTATCAAAAATAACGCTAGATTATCATTTTTAAGCCACCACATAACCAGTGAAATTATCAAAATCTAATACCCCGATTTCGTTCATTTCACTACAGTTATAGCATCGTGAAATTGACATTAACCTCAATCTCAACCATTCTTAATCGATCACTCAGCGCTTCAATCATTCATTCCAAACACTCACTCAAACCATTCAAAAACGATCAAACCTATTGAAAAATATAGAATCAACAACATCATTCAAAATAAATTTTGACAGAGAAAAATCGCGATTTCACTGACATAATTCAAGTAGTTAGCGCCGTATAGGTTCTTGAAGAAATTCGAAGCTGTGCACAGAACTTTTATGCACTTTTTTTTTTATTAAAGGGAGGTAATCAATATCGCAAATTTTGTTCATCCCGAACAAAATTTGCAATATAGGATTACCTACCATTAAATTCACTCAAAACTCGCTCCTCACACTCATTCAATTTCATTCCTAAATCATGCCAAAATCATTCATCTTGTCAATTTCACGATGTTATTAACTGTATTTCTGTTGGTATCTAAGGGGAGTTGAAAAAAATGACGTCATCGTAAACTTTGAATACCAAACGCGTGTAAAACGAAGAAATTTAAGAAAATTTCACGTTTTGTCTAAATTTGCATTAAGGAAATAGAACTATTGTTTGTTTTTCCAGCAATATCGATTCATATTTCATTGCTGAACATCAAAAGCTATATCTTCACTAGTTACTCCACCACTCGTGAATATATAGATATTGTTATTATCTCAATAAAATATAAATCGATCTTTTACATTGTCCAAATTATCAGATAGATCGAACAGTTTGTTTAAACGATGTTCTACTATCTTTTTTTCCATCTATCTGTCTGACTGCTAGGGAAAACTTTACCTGCGAATTGAACATTTCTCATAACTTCAATAATATTCAAGAAATAGAGGATATTGAATGAGTGGTCATGGAATGCCGAATTTATTAAATGAGTCATCTATAAACAGATAAAAACAAGGCAGTACCTATTTTGACTTTGGAATGGTCCAATTTATAATGCGGTAAAGAGGCCTTAGTAACAATTTCTTGTCACACTCTAGAAGTCGAATATTCATGGAAGTGGTGCCAATGTTTGCCTGATCACAAGAAATAAATTGTATAATCCAAAAAGAAAACCCAGGGCGTAGTTAGGGGAATGGTTCAGAATAGTTTTGATCGAGATGATTGTCAATTTCACATTGATCTTGACTGTAAATATCTGCAGGGAAAGACTAGATGTTAAGGTTGGTGCACAGACGCGAAATAGACATGGTGATTTGAAAGCTTAAGAAATACATGAGATGATGTAAAAAAAAAGGCGTTTGAAATATATTACGTAATAGAGAAAATGTGTGTGTATTTTTATATTATTTTCTTTTGTGATGAGAAAAGAATGGTCTAGAAAATATTTTCATGACCGAGCTTACCTACCAATTCATGGAAATTATGAAAAAGATAAGGAACATTATCTAGATTTTTTTAATCGTGTGACCTTTTGGATCAATCACGACCCTCAAAATTATACTTTATACACCTCATGAGTATATTACGTGCCAATGTAACAAGAACGCAGAAGCCAGCAACAAACTTTACAATTAACAATAATTATTGACAATATTTACAACATAATTATTGACAAAATAAATTTAATACAAAAAACAAATTACAATACCTTGAATGTTTAATCCTAGAAATGTAATTTTCAGATAAAATCGAATTAAGTTCCTGGTCCCCAAATAATAAGTCCAATAATATCTGCATTTAAAATTAAACACACTTTTAACTACACTTTTAAGATAACGAGAAATACCCTTTAAGTTGAACACAATACTACTAAATGAAACCATTAGCCTAAACCAAGTGAACCAAGAATGCTGTAGGAATCCTTTTATATAGTACCATAAAACAATCTAGAATAGCATAGAACATTAGAAAATTCTAGAGTTTGAATCATTTTCTAAAAGTCCTTTCTAGAAAGATCTAAAATATTTAGTCCGGCAGATATTAAGCTGAACCTAGTAGTGTAGTATAAAGTTTTTTTCTTGATTGATTCTGGTAGCCAAGTCATTGCCCATCAAGAATCTGACTGATGACATCTTGTCATCATTGAGCATTTTGAAAAAATGGAGATGGCAGCCAGGGCTATAGTAAAATAAACGAAATGATCATTATTTTGATATATTCATATTTGTAAACCTATTTTTTCGCCTATTCTTGTCACTACGATGCTAATTAGAAATCGCAAAATAAAAAAAATGCCTAAATTTGACTTTGAATCTAGAATTGTAATCATGATGGCAGCCAAGTGGAATTCTGGATTAGTAAAGAATGTAAAAAGCCACACTGTGACAGACTTTAACCTCAGAATACAATGTAGTTTCAAACATTTTGTTCGAAGGCTGAAACCATTTCCTTTTTGAAAAACAGGTAAAGCAATCTCATCAATCCGATTTGCATTTTTTTCAGAAATTGAACTTGGCAGCCATGAAAGCAGTAATGCGGATTTCAGCTCAAAATAAATTGTTAATCTGAAAGATTTTTCAGACCAGTTAAGCAGTTTTCATTGATTGATTATTGTAGCCAAAGCATTACATATCAATAATAAAACTGATAACACCCTTTAATCATTGAATCTTTTGAAAAATAAAGATGGCAGCCAGGGCTTTCATAAAATAAAATCTTAGCATAAGCGTGCTATCTACATAAATCTTAACATATCGTTTCACCTTTTCTTAGCTTATAGGAACTGGAAAAACAAAATGAACATACTCAAATTCCAAAATTAAATCTAGAATTATAATCAAGATGGTAGCCAAATGGGATTCTGAAAGTCATGTTAAGACCAACCAGAAATCTTGAATAACTTTTAATATTTAGTTCCACGCAATTTGAACTGGAAATCAATTTTGAAAATATGCTCATAAAGCCTACCCCTCATTTGAATTCCTGTATGGAATTGGAAATGGCAGCCAGGAACAATGAAATGTGGTTTTGCACTTAACAACAAATCAACCTTATAACTAATGAGAATTTAACTCGTAAGTTTTGCTGTTAAAATGCCCTGTCGAAATAAGTGACAAAAAGACTACCTTAAATAAAGCTAAAATTGATTAGGATTATAAGGATAGCGTACGTGCAAGTTTTGCTATATATAAATAAAAGGCCATTACTGTAAAAGAACTGATGATATACACACGCGATTGAATTATGAAGATATTTTGTTCTTGTGTGAATGTACATCTGAGATAAGGCTTATTTGAAACTTAAAACAATGACAGCCTTATTATGTGTAATTTTGTTGTTAATCCCAAGATAGAAGTGAGACATGTGCAAAATTTCTCTAAATGAAACAAAATTATAACAAAAGGCATTTCGCTTTTTCATATTCAAGATAGCAGCCACATATGAAAAATATAAAAGTATTTTTGGCATCAGTTTATTTCCAGTCTAATTCATTGTATTTGCTCTAGATTTTGCTATAGAACCTCAGTTATAAAGATTCAGACCTTTTAACAGAATCTTGTGATCATGTCGAATACAATGCAAGCTATTTTAAGAATAATAACACATGGGAAAAGTTTCATATGTATATCACAGTTTATTTTTTGGACCTGGACCATTGCACAGTGTTGGCCTCTCAAACATAGACACCATGGTTCGATCTGTGGCTGCGGTAAATATCATACGAGCATGTGTCCACCACTGCTCTAGCCAACGCAGTTTAACTGCTTAAAGTGGCGATAAACCCAACTTAAATAAATTCAATTGATTTTAAAGCTTTCACATTCTTTAGATTTCTGCGGTCATTTAGCTTTCTGTTGAGCCCAGACAAACAATAAATTTCAAATGGCAATAAACAAATGTTGATAATATTTGTGAACATGGAATGGCAGTCAAAAAGGCAATTGATTGAAATGTTTATTTGCACTTCCTAAGTAAGAATCAAGATGTTAACATTGGATATTTTGGGTTCTACCAGTCATTCTGAGTGGTTTCTAGTTGTCTGCCAAAGAATGACGAAATTGACTAAAAACACTGTCTAGGCTTCTAATCATCTTTTGTCTTATTTTAGTAGCCCAAACATCATTGTTAAAGGTTTCAATACTCATTTCAATCATTAAGTGCTAATTTTAATATCAAATCATTCTCAATGCGAGATGGTAGCCAGTTTCAAAAACAGAATTTGCTTATATCCAAAAACACGTATAATCATTGGATCAGGAAAGGGCATCATACACTCTTAAAAGCGATCTCGCGAAATAAGATATAGAATAATGCATTTGACCTGTGTTAAGCAGGTCTAAGACGCCAATGTGCGTTATCTCTGGTCCGTATGTCATTTTAGGGCGAATTTCAAGATGGCAGCCTAAATATCTAATGTGTTAGAAACGTTGTTAGACAACCTTACACTTTTTTTATCTAAATTTGACTTAAACATCGTTCTTGCATTCAGTACCCAATACTTATCAATCATAATCCATTAGAAAACCATGACATCCTAATTACCAGATTGCAGCCGGAATAAAAGTTGTCTCTCTTTTTCTTTAAGTCTTTGGATCAGTAAGAGTCACCATTGTCTAAGAGTGATATTAATTTGTACATTCAACCTCTCGGAGTCAGAATAAGGACGCTAACATTATGTTAATAATTACAAATCTAAGGGAAAAAAGTGGAAATTTAAATAAAAAATAGCTTAAAGATAGGATAAACATTTCTGTTGTCCTCATTACGATGCATAAAATAAAATGACAGATAAAAATTGCTTGAAGAAAAGAGGATGGAAAGAGGATAAAATTTGGTATTTATTAAAAGGAATTCAGGAAAACTATGTAAAATCCTTATCACAGTTCATTGTTGCCAAACAAGCAACAGTTCTGTTTGGCAGCCATCTTAACTGATAACCACATTTTTTATTATCGGTTTTCGTATTTGCTTTATCAGAAGCCGGCAAAGTAGTAGATTATTAGTAATATTAATTATAGATGTCATTACGTTTGTAATTTACCAAATGGTATTATTCTCAATGCTGCATTCCTGGCTGTCATTTCTAAATTAAGAAGACAACTTACCATTGTTGATGGCGCTATCAACCTATTTTTAAGTATGCAGGAACGCAGTTGAATTATGTGACATAGATGTTATTTAAATAATTCCAAAGTTTGATTGGTCAAACAGAATCCATTGTTTACTAAATGCCGTGTGATATTACTATCTTGGCCACCATGTCGCCTACAATAGTTATTATTTCTTTCGTTTTTTGGGTCTATTTTATCATAATACTTAAAAGTAGAATCTTTACACCAAAACTAAGCTCAAAAACACATAAAAACCTATCATCAAGACAAGTCAGTTGGTTACTTGTATTCGTTCAGGGGGTCCTGGCTGCCATCTCGATTTTCTCAAAATGCTCAATGATGACAAGGTGTCATCATCCAGATTCTTGATAAGTAAGACATGGGCTACAAGAATCAGCCAAGAAAAAAACTTTATACCACACTACTAGGTTCAAGTAAAATATGCCATTTTTCTGCCGGACTAATTCTACATACACGTTAACCTAATAGTCAAGGGATCGGAAATTTCCAGACTAATTCTAAAAATAGACACGTAAAAAACCATGATTATACATTTACATAATATATAAAACGTATTAATGGTGCAGCCATGAAAACGGATCGTTTGGCACGGGAGTTGTAAGATCTCAAAAACATCAAAATCACCACTAAAGATGACGTAGCTATCATAAAACCAACGAAAAATACTAAACTAGGCATAGTCCGGCAGAAAAATGGCATATTTTACTTGAACCTAGTAGTGTGGTATAAAGTTTTTTTTCTTGGCAGATTCTTGTAGCCCAAGTCTTACTCATCAAGAATCTGCCTGATGACACCATGTCATCATTGAGCATTTTGAGAAAATCGAGATGGCAGCCACTTTACTTGTTTTGATGATAGGTGTTCATGCATTTTTGTCCTTAGTTTTGTCGTTAAGATCATACTTTAAAGTATAACGAGGAAATTTACCCATAAAACGAAAGAAACAATAACTATAGGATACAACATGGCAGCCAAAAAGTAATATTACACGGCATTAAGAGAAGAAAAGATTCTATTTGCCAAACCAAACTGTTTCATTGGTTAAATTCCTGTTATGTCTCTTAATGATAGTTGCAATCCCGTCTATTTAAAATAAGATTGATAGCCCTATCACCGCTTGTGAATTGGCTTCCTAACTAGATGGCAGCCAGGAATGCAAAATTAAGAATGATACCATTTTGATTTACAACAAATATTAAATGACCTTTAAACCTTTATTTAATATTACTTTCAATCTGCTAACTTGCTGTTTTCTGATAAAGCAAATACTAATATTTAAATTGATTATCAAAATTGTGCTTATCAGTTAAGATGGTTGCCAAACAGAACGGTTGATTGTTTGGCAACATTCTAATGTGAATAGGAGTTTACACATTTTTTTATCTGCACTACATATGAGTCACTTTTCTTATTTTGAGATGGCAGCCAGAAATGTGGATGACGGCATTTTTAACCCTATCTTTATGCTGATTGCTCTCTATAGATTTCCACTTGTTTTGTCCTTAGATCTTCTAATTTGATTTCAAGTCATACCCAAAAATATATAATGTAAATGCCCTTATTTAGACTCAGAGAGGTCCAATGGGCAAATAAATATCAATCTTCGACATTCCTTGGTGGTTTTATGGTGACTCTTACTGGTCCACAGAATAAAAGAAAAAAGAGAAACATTTTTTGTTTATAAAACTGGCTATCATCTTGCAATTAGAATCTAATAATTTTCTTATTGACCATATTTATAAGGATGGCGCAGAGAACTCATTAACAGATATTTGAGTCATAAAATTTATATAAATGTGGAGGGACATCTACAAAAGTGTTTCTTACACATAAGTTATTTAAGCTGTCATCTTATAATTCGTCCTAAAATACCATGCGGACCAGGGGTAACGCATATTAACGTCTTGGATCTGCGTTAAATGAATAATGTATTTGGATTTATGCTATTTTATGATTTAAAACTTGTTGCCATCTCGTATTGAAAATGTTGTGATCTTAAAATAAGCACCTCATGATTGAAATGAGTATTGAAATCCTAAATAAAGATGCACGGGCCACTAGAATTAAACAAAAGGTAATAAGGAGCGTAGACAGTGTTTTTCAGTCATTTTTTAAATTCTTTGGTGGACACCTTGAAGCCGCTCAGAACGACAAGAAGAACCCAAAATATCCAATGATGGCATCTTGATTCTACCGTAGGAAGGTCAAATGACCCTTTCAATCAACTGCCTGTTTGGCTGTCATTCCACTTTTACAATTATTATTAACATTTGTTCATTTTGGCAGAAAACTTGACGACCAAAGAAATGTAAAGTAAAGGACAAGCTGCAAAATCAGTTGAGTTTTTTAGCTCACCTGAGCACGAAGTGCTCATGTGAGCTATTGTGATCACCTTTCATCCGGCGTCCGTCCGTCGGTCGTCGGTCGTCCGGTCGTCGTCCGTCGTCCGGCGTCCGTCAACAATTTCTTTAAACGACATCTCCTCCTAAACTACTTGGCCAATTTACACCAAATTTTACAGAAATGTTGCTTAGGTGGTCCCCTTCAAAAAATAGCTAAAAGAATTGAAATCCATGAAAAACTCTGGTTGCTTTGGCAACAAACAGTGAAATTTTAAGAAAATCTTTAAAATTCTTCTTCTTCTCAACCAGTAGTCCTACAGACTTGAAACTTGGCATGGATGATCAGTTCATAGACCTGAATTAAAATAGCTAAAATCATATCTTTTGGGCCACCAGGTGCTGAGCACCAGGGGGGAGGGGGTAGTACTTTGGGTAAATTTTGTAATCTTTAATCTTCTTCTTCTTTGGAACCAGGAGCCCTACAGACTTGAAAATTGGCATGGATGATCAGCTCTTAGACCTGAATAAAAATAGCTAAATCCATATCTGTTGGGCTGCCAGGTGCGGAGCACCAGGGGGGAGGGGGTAGTACTTTTGTGAAAATTTTGTAATCTTTAACCTTCTTCTTCTGATGAACTAGGAGCTTGACAGTTTGAATATTGGCATGGATGATCAGCATATGGACCTTTATAAAAATAGCTAGAACCATGACTGTAGATTCACCAGGTGCGGAGCACCAGGGGGGAGAGGGTATTACTTTTGTGAAAATTTTGTAATCTTTAACCTTCTTCTTCTTCTGAACCACAAGCCCTACAGACTTGAAAATTGGCATGGAGGATCAGCTCATAGACGTTAATAAAAATAGCTTAAATCATGACTGTAATGCCACCAGGGGCGGAGCACCAGGGGGGAGAGGGTAGTACTTTTGTGAAAATTTTGTAACTTTAACCTTCATCTTCTAATGAACCAGGAGCCCTACAGACTTCAATATTGGCATGGATGATAAGCATATGGATCTTAAATAAAATAGCTAAAAGCATGAATGTAGGGCCACCAGATGCGGAGCATTAGGGGGGAGGGGATAGTACTTTGGATCAATTTTGAAATCTTTAACCTTATTCTTCTCCTGGATCAGGAACCCTACAGACTTGAAAATTGTAATGGGTGATCAATATATTAACATTAATAAAAATAGCTAAAATCATGACTGTAGGGTCACCAGGTGCAGAGCATCTTGGGGGAGGGGGTAGTACTTTGGATCATTTTTGAAATCTTTAAACTTCTTCTAATGAACCAGGAGTCCTACAGACTTGAATATTGGTATGAATGATCAGCATATGGACATTAATTGAATTAGCTAAAATCTTGACTGTAGATTCACCAGGTGCAGAGCATCTTGGGGGAGGGGGAGTGCTTTGTTGAGAGTTTTGAATCCCTACAGCCTTTATATTTGACATGGATTGATCAACTCAAGAAAACTTTGAAAGTCTCAGACTCAGCCTGTATATCTGGCATAGATTAGCTGATCACAGACCTTTTATGAAAAAAGCTTAAATAAATAATGACCAGGGGAGGAGCAGAGGGGGGGAGGATTATTTCAAATGTTATCTGATTGAATAAGTGAAAATCTCTTTTTCTGTGGTTGCATGGACATACCTAGGTAATGAAGCTTTTTTCTCAGGTGAGCGACCCAGGGCCAACGGCCCTCTTGTTTACTCTTGGTTTTACTACCACTTTTATCAGTATTTCAGTAAAACAGAGTTGCTTAAAGCACTGGTGGACACATGTTCATACGATATTTGACCACATTTCTGACTTTTGTCGTGGGTTTTACGACAAATATACACGATAAAGGCTGTCATCCATCCAAGTTTTAAGTCAGCATGATCCCAGATTAAATTTCAACCAAGAGCAAAATATTTCAATTATTCAATGGCACGTGTATATTATTAGAATTCATTTAGAGCAATTGCCATTTAACTTTTATGAAGAGTTCAAATTATGAAACACTATTCTAATAACCATAATCAATTTGAGTTTTGTTTAAGACAGTCGTTTTCTCACTTATTGTGGCAGGGCATGTAAAAGCAAAAGATGCGAGCGAAAGGTTTATTTGTTTTAGGTTGAAATCCACATTACACTTTTTCTTACTGACTTCCAATTTCAGTAAGAAATTCAAGAGGTTTGTTTTATGAGCCTATTTTCAAAATTGGTCATATTACTTGCAGACTAAATGTTTGAAGTTATTTGAAGGTTGTTGTAAGTTTCAACGTGACTTTCAGAATCCCACTTGGCTTCCATCTTGGTGACAATTCTAAATTTAAAACCGAATTTGAGTATGTTTTGTTTTTCTAGTTCTAATAAGCTCAGAAAAGAAGATATGATATGTTAAGAAATATGTAGATATCATGCTTATTCTGAGCTTGTCAATTGTATGAACGTCCTGGCTGCCATCTCCATTTTCAAAAGTCTCAATGACTACAAGGTGTCATCAGTGTTTATCATTGATGAATGCCTTGGCTAGAAGAGTCGATCTAGAAATCAGCTGGACTTAAAAACTCTTCAAGATTGACAATTTATTTTGAGCACAAATTTGCATTTATGCATTCCTGGCTGCCAAGTTCAATTTCCGAAAATAATCAAATCAGACCGCTAGATTTCTTTACCCGTTTTCAAAAAGATTATGGTTTCAAACTCTGAACAAACTGGTTGAAATCATTCTGATGTTTAAATCTGTCATAACATGGCTTTTTACACTGTTTACTAATCTAGAATTCCATTTAGCTGCCATCTTGATTACAATTCAAATTTCATTTCACACAATTGATTTATTTTGTGAGTTCTAATGAGAATCTTAATGACCAGAACAATTGAAAAAATAGGTTCAGAAAATAAATATAGCAAGTTAATGATCAGTTTGTATATTTTACGATAACCCTGGATGCCATCTCCATTTTCTCAAAATGCTCAATGATGACAAGATGTCATCAGTCAGACTCTTGATGTGCAATGTCTTAGCTACCAGAATCTATCAAGAAAAAAACTTTATACCATACTGCTAGGTCCAGCTTAATTTCTGCTGGACTAGCATGTTAAACATTGATAACAAAATCGCCGTGTTTTTACTGCCTAAATTATCTCTATAAATGCAGGGAAAACATAAAAGATTTGTTTTTCTTCAAGCTCGTTGAAAGAAGTGCTACAAACAGGTCACAAAAAATGTTTACTGAACAGCCATGCTTAAAGGCATTCCTTGTTCACGAAAATAAGGAATATCTTATCTTACACGAAATACCGAATGATTTAAATATGTTGCGAATAAATGAATGAAATGCTGATTGGCTGATTTCGAATGGTTTAGATCGAAGTGAATCTTAATTTCATGATGTGACTGTATCTGGGCTCTGTCACGACTCTTTTTGTTCATATTTGTTGTACATTCGGATCATCACTCGGCCATTTCCGTAAACTGCAACATACCTCGGATGTATGTAAGGCGGATGGGTATGTAACAAAATCGTGCATTTTGTTAGGCGGCAACAGTGTAAGAAAAACTAGCACTGTAGATTTATATATTTTACAGTAAATAACGGCTGAAAAATCTTAATTTTTGAGAATGATGAAACATTCTCAAAAATTAGATTTTTCAGAAGTTATTTAAGATTCTTAAGATATTTATATTAAGATACGATGGTTTCACGTCAGTGACTTAAACGAGTAGCGTTGGCGACGTCGAATGTTTTCACTCACAGTTTCGAGGGCTAACGCCATATTAACTGACGTCATCGAGTTTTTCAAGGTTTTTCCTTAATTTTTTGAAAATAGTTCGTCTATGTACATCCCGGGTTGATCGTGAGATTGGCCGAGTGGTGTTCCGAATGATTTGTTGTAATAAACACATTCATGGTATTATCCTTTGGGTATTTTGACGTTTTGGCAATGGGATTATCAAGTACAGGAACAATCTTCGCTTTTTCTGGACAGAAAAAAAAACATTATAATGCGTGTCTATGTTTCTTAGGTATTATGGTAAAAACCGTTTTCCCCCAACTATCGAGCAACGTCCAAGATGAAAACGTTCGTGAAACGTTTATGACATTGTTCTCCACTTTGTACGTGTTCTAATGTGCAAAGCAAGGTACGAATTTTAAAACATTCGCAAACGTTATCGTATCCTTACCGCAGAGAAGGGATCTGGTGAAATTTCGTTTTATGTCTTCGAGAAGGGTTATGAAGGTCTACGTTGATTTATGATACCACATGCAGGTCTAAAGGTGAAGGCGAAATCGTGACCATCTCTAGTTTATAACGAGACTCTCGTATGACCGGAGTTATACTTCGTCAGTTGCAAGAACTAAAAGAAGACCAAACACTATGAAGATCGTTGTAGCTGTAGCTCTCTTTGTGGCATTAGGTAAATATTTTCTTCGTTGCTTTTGCTTAGCGTTAGTTAAATTCCGAAACATTTTTTTTTTTTTCAGCTTGAACAAAACTTCTATGACAGGTCTTTTGATTTTAGCTAATGAAAAGGAAGCTGTGCATTCGGGTTTTTGATACGCCTTTTCTTTGTTTAAAGTTAATGTATTCCTTCTTTGGTCTTCTTCAATCTCAGCTGACGGTAGACAACGTAACGGTTGGCAACGAACTGTTATTTTGTGGGTGCATTTTCTTTAGACAAGTCCTCCCTAGCCAAATCGGCCAATTGTTATACAGTTAATTACATCTTGAAATTAACATTTAACTCAATCAAAACCATTCTAGATCGCCCACTAAGCACTCCATTCATTCATTCCAGACACTCACCCAAACCCTTCAAAAACGCTCCAAACTCAATGAAAAACATATAACAATAACTTCGTTCAAAATAAAAAAAAATCTTGGAAAAAAACGGGATTTCACTTATTTAATTGAAATTGTAAGCACCTGATAGGTTCTTGAAGAAACAGGGAGCTATCCATAGGACTTGTATGAATATTTTATTACAGGGAGGTAATCAATACTGCTAATTTTGTTCATCCTGAACAAAATTTGCAATACTGGATTACCTCCCATTAAACTCACTCAAATATCGCTCCACACATTCATTCAATTTCATTCCTTAATCTCTCCATAATCATTCACATTGTCAATTTCACGATGTTGTTAACTGTAACTGTTCCTTTGGTGACCCTTCTCTTACATTATACATTTGAGAGGACAAGGTATGTTGTATTAAGGCATGGCTAATTATAGGTAGATTTTGAGCGGTGAGCCGTGAAATCTACTTTTAACGGTTAAAGTTCCGTTCTTTCTTTCAAAATAGATAAAAACGGTCATAACAAAGCTACAAATTACCTTTCAAATGAAACTTAGTGCTTGTTTTAGATCTTAAGGTTTACTCATAGACCCATGGTAATGGACTCAATTCCTAGGTCAGAGCTCAGTTTTGAAAATACACCAATATCAATTTTGAAATCTCGGAAATGCTTTACCTCTAATATGAATGAAATTTGTCATGGATGTTCTTCATATAATTCTTTACTTTAATTGTTTTAGAATTTGGATTTTCTCCCAAATATGGATATGTGAGAGCGGGACCAATTTTCAATCTGAAATTTAAAGGAAATCTCCTAAACTGAAAGTCCATTTCGACGCAAACTTGGCAGAAATGTTGTTGTGTGACCTTTTTTTCATGAAATTTTGATTTGCCTTTTAATATAAGAGTGGCAGATCGTGGAAAATGTTCTCTTCCAAAAAATGTTCTTCTCCGAGACAAGGTCAATTTCAATGCAACTTGGCATGGATGTTCCTTTGATTTCATTCACGTTTATAGTTCATGGAATTTTGAAACCCTTCCTCCCAATATGCGTGAGGCAGGGCGGGGCTTGATTTCAATTTAAAATCTTTTTTTTTTTTTTTTTTCGTTTTTTTTTTTAATTTCTGTGGTGAAACCGTGTGGCCGATTCATCTTAACTTTGCATGCATCTTGCATGAATCTTCTTTAAATTACCATAACCCAAGCTTCATAAAATCAGATTGGCTTCCAAATGTGTGCGGGTGTGAGCAATTTTTCACACTGAAATAAAAAAAAAAAGAATAAACAAAACAAAACAAAATAATAACGCCTCATGATTTAAGTAATGATTTTATCATGAAACACACTACTTTTGTCTCAATATTGTTGGTTAATATTCCCATTTTGCTGTATGAAAAACCTACTCATTCACAGGATCAACGAAACTTATTATTTTTTACAGAGACTAATCATTTATTTCTATGAAAAATCGATTTATATGTGATTAAGCGAACAAAAAAAGATACATTTTTTACGAGTGGCGAGTGAAATATAAATAGATTTTACTCGAATAACAAACGAATATTCTATTTTCCTGATTCAAAAATGAGACAAAATATGAACATTTTAGATAACTTTATTAAAGCGCTTCATTGTTTACGTAATTACTTTTCAACGTTCATAACGACTTCCATTTTTGGTCTCAGCTTACATAACGTCAGAAAGGGGGAAATGCTCGAAAGCTGGATTAAAGTTTTTCAAAGTTTAAATGATAAGGCGATTAGTATTGAAACAACTATTGCTCTTCAAATGCCTTTTTCTACATTTTTAGAAAGAATTACAACTATTCTAAGACATAAAACAAAGACACAGAAAAAACCAGAGTATTGAAAAATTACAAATTTCGTACATGAATTTTGCCATTTTCAATGCAGTATTTCTAAACACTGAGAATTTATAGTCCCTTAATTGAGAGCTCTTTTAGTTTTTCATATAGCGCAAATATACGCTTTTTCAGGCGTTAACATTTGCAGAGGGCGTTAAAGCATTTTGAGGGTCTCTGCAAATGTTAACGCCTGAAAAAGCGTATATTAGCGCTATTATTGCATAAAAAGATAGATAAGAAAAAAAATAATTTAAGAATAATATAATCAGAAAAATAATTTTGGAAACGATATAAAACCAGTTACAAACCTACTTATATGCCGCCATGCATTACACCGTCCATCTTGTTTATACAGACGTTGCTTGGTAGATTTATGACGTCACACAATATAACGCTGGATTTACTGTAACGTCTTTAGGTATGCTATATAATAATGTTGGACAAGGAAACTGATAAAATGTATAGGCCCAGGTCGAGAATATTTAAATTAACAAGAGGACCATGATGGTCCTATATCGCTCACCTGAGTATGTCACTCATAACTTGTCAACCATGTTATGGAAACCAGAATTTGTTGGATGTACATTAAGGTTGGTTACAATTCGTCCTATTGCAACTTGATTTTTTTTAAGTTTCGTAAATTTTCAACTTTTCTCTTATCATGGCGTATTCTTTTAATAACTTTTGAAGAATTTCACCCAAGGAACATCCCTGCCAAGTTTCAGCTTGATTGGCCCAGTGGTTGAGAGGAGAATAATTTTTTCTAAGATTTTCAGCCATTTTTCAGACTTTCCGATACCATAGAAACTAGAGTTTTTGATGAAATTAAATTCCTTTAACAACTTTTGAAGACCTTCACCCAAGGAACATCCTTGCCAAGTTTCAGCTTGATTGGCCCAGTGGTAAAGGAGGAGAAGAATTTTTTCAAATATTTTCAGCCATTATTTCAGATTTTCCGTTACCATGGAAACTAGAGTTTTTGATGAAATTAGATTATTTTAACAACCTTTGAAGACCTTCACCCAAGGAACATCCTTGCCAAGTTTCAGCTTGATTGGCCCAGTGGTTTAGGAGGAGAAGAATTTTTTCTAATATTGTCAGCCATTTTCGGCCATTTTTCAGATTTTCCGTTACCATGGAAACTAGAGTTTTTGATGAAATCAAATTCTTGTAACAACTTTTGAAGACCTTCACCCAAGAAACATCCCTACCAAGTTTCAGCTTGATTGGTCCAGTGGTTTAGGAGGAGAAGAATTTTTTCTAAGATTTTCGGCCATTTTGGGCTATCATGTAACCATGGCAACCAGAGTTTTTTATGAAATTTAATTCTTTTAACAACTTTTAAAGAGCTTCACCCAAGGATCATCCCTGCCAAGTTTCAGATTGATTGGCCCAGTGGTTTAGGAGGAGAAGATGTTTAAAGAAATTGTTGACGCACGGACAGACGGACGGACGGACGGACGGACAGACGGACGGACGGACGACGGACAGTGAGTGATCACAATAGCTCACCTTGAGCACTTTGTGCTCAGGTGAGCTAAAAAGCCAGGCGTTAACGGCACGTGAATTTGCTGATTAATCCACGTTTTCTCTCGTTAACGCCCGGGTTTTGTCCGTTAACGTATGCCTTTAACGACCCGAAAACATACATTTTATGCAATAAAATACGAATTAAGAAACCCAAAAGTAGTGCATTTCCTCATAAAATCACTTATTGAATAACAAAGCGGTCAATGATCTCCTCCCAAGCTAATGAAACAATACGCTAAATTCAGAGAAACTTTACTCATTCAATTATGAAAGCTCAACCTATTTTGCATGTAAATGTTCACTGAACACTTATTTACAATAGTTTACATTATAAGTGTCACTACACGTATGTGCTTAACTTAAAAAGACTAAAGTCTTGTGGTAAAGACATTTCACACGAGTTCTTATGTATCATTTCCTATTAAAGTAATTTAAACCATTACTGTTGCAAGGACTACATTCCAAATCCGGAGATTTTTACTCTGTCTGAGTCTTGAAACCTCCAACCAGTGTTTGTGTAAATGTTCACAAGACCAAAATAGATATGACGTAAGTGTGATATCTTGAATTTTTGTCATGATTGGCCTGCACCTAAATAATTACACACCAGAGCAATCCATGCTTTATATATTCGGAAGTTTCCCTTTACCTTGGGATTTGTTCACGTTAAACTTCATCAATTAAGCGATTATGCCATCGTTTCCGAAAGGACACATAACGGAATATATTTTTTCATAATTTGCATTACTAAAGGTCGAATGCAAGTAGCATTGCAAGTATCGTTATTCCCAAATATGGTTAAAAAGGGACACTTAGAACAGTCTGAGGATACAACAAATTAATCAAAGTCATTATTCTTTTCACGGTGTGAAGATGCACCAGAAATGATGGCAATACTGCTGCCACCTACATCGGTGTAACGTTTTACCCTGTCGTTCAGAGTTAATTTACATTAGAAACATTTCACCATTTTTCGTAAAACTTTTCCCGAATCAATTGAGTGAAAAGATACACAGTGAAGTGCCAATATAATTTTACACATCTGTAAGTACGGTCTCTTTCGGCCGTTGGAGAGCAAAAACGTTTATACACGTTTGAAGAGTATAGATGTCGCACACTTTAATACGTAACATTTGAAATAGCATGTCTATCGTAAATGTCCATCTGCTTTATCTTACAAACCTGTCATTCAATTTCAAGCTTATTTATACCGAATCACCGAAAAAATACTTTTATAGTGCAACTGTTTGGTGCATTGAAGGAAATCAAATTCCAGTTTAATATTGGGTTTCTTGCCATTAAAACTGTAAAATTACGTCTGTAAAACGTAACAAATTGTACATTGACAAAATTCTAAGTGACACCCCCCCCCCTAAAAACCTAAATTAGTTCATGAAAAAAATATTTAAGATTAAGACGATAAGAAATATAATGTGAGCAGGTGAACCACCAGTAAAATTACAAACAATTAATAGATATTTATTTAATAGATAAAAAAGTTACTAAACGTCAAATTTGAGAGAAAAGTCGCATGAAAAATGGTAAAGTATCTTTTTATCAGTAATTGGGGATATTTTTTTTTCAAAAGTTTGAAAGAAAAAAATAAATACGTTTCTTTTTCTATTTTCGTTATTGTAGTTAAAAGTAATAATACGTCAAATACAGCAAAATGAATAAAGAAATTGTCTGTAGACAGACTTTCTTACATTCAGGTATTGGATACAATTTAAAACATCATGAAAATGCCACTCACTGCGATGAAAACCATTCAATATCACTCACTCAGTGCTCCATACCTTCATTCCAAACACTCACTCTAATCGATCAAAACGCTCCAAATTATCTAGAAAACATATCTAAATCGTCCATTTCCACCAATGTTTAAATATAATCTTTCAAATTATTCCACGATATTATTGGCTGGTGTGGATTTTAATGTGTCTGTTTGGTCACAAAGACACACAATTAAAATAAATCGTTTATTTTATTAAAGGGAGGTAATACATATAGCTTATTTTGTTCTTCTGAACAAAATTAGCGATACTGGTTTACCCAAGATGAGTTACATACAAAATTCAAATTAATCGACAAACGGTGGCTTATTCATGAAACGCATAATCTGCCATATAATGTTAATATATGTAAATGAGATTTTGGTCACGTGAAATACGCCCACGCGAAGGAGCGGTAATTCGTTTTATTCAAATTGGAAGCCGAAATGTTGCGGTTCATAAATATTCATCAAGTTAGGCCTAAATCAAGATCATCGCGTCACAATCATTTGCATTACCGAATATTGAAATGACCGATTCGAATCTATCTTTGAGAATAAAAGTACAGTTTTTGTGAACAAAGTCGTGAAAGATCAATTTTTTGCGTTTTGGAAATGTTCACAAACACAGACGGGGGCTTTAACTGTAGCCGGTTTTCATAATGTTTCTCTTCCGATTATCATTATTTAAATCATTTTCATACAACTTTCTATATCTTTGAAATATTTAGTTTTTTCGTACTATCACCAGGAAAAAAGTATTCAAAAATATTAAGATTTGTTAATTTTCATTGATTACGTAATTACATTGCGCGATGTGCCTTTTTTCAGCAGTCGAAGACAAAAATAATTAAATCCGATTGATGATAAAATTCCTTCCAACAAAAAAAGTTTATTCTGTATTTTTTTCCGTACATTACTTATACAGCAATTTAAAAAGATACGCAGGGCAAAATATTCATTCGATTAACAGGAAGAGATTCAGAAAAAATACAGTTAATAACATCGTGAAATTGACAAGGTGAATGATTTTGGAATGATTTAGGAATGAAATTGAATGAGTGTGAGGAGCAAGTTTTGATTGAATTTAATGGGAGGTAATCCTATATTGCAAATTTTGTTCGGGATGAACAAAATTTGCGATATTGATTACCTCCCTTTAATAAAAAAGTGCATACAAGTTCTGTGCACAACTTCAAATTTCTTCAAGAACCTATGAGGCGCTAACTTTTGAATTATGTCAGTGAAATCGCAATTTTTCTCTGTCAAAATTTATTTTGAATGTTGTTGTTGATTCTATATTTTTAAATAGGTTTGATCGTTTTTGAATGGTTTGAGTGAGTGTTTGGAATGAATGATTGGAGCGCTGAGTGATCGATTTAGAATGGTTTAGATTGAGGTGAATGTCAATTTCTCGATGTTATTAACTGTACATGGCAAAAACGTCGAAAACCAATTTGGTTTTATTC
Source organism: Fragum whitleyi (assembly GCA_948146395.1). Taxonomy (NCBI): domain Eukaryota; kingdom Metazoa; phylum Mollusca; class Bivalvia; order Cardiida; family Cardiidae; genus Fragum; species Fragum whitleyi. Next base: position 42,278,797 of record OX411555.1, read on the forward strand.
AGCAAGAGATGTTTGGATGGCATTCCTTAGTCGGTTAGCGAACTCGTCTAAACTTTAAGTAATAATTATACTGTGGTAGAGGGTCATTATTGTTCTTTTAAAACGTAGATGATAGATATTATTGTTAACAAAATAAATGGGGAATCAAAATGCTGCTTATGATTCGAGGATGTTTTACACAATTGTCTAGAACTGGCTCAAAACGATTCTTTTCTGTGAAGTTATCAAAGTTTTAGCGCTCTAATTGAGATTTAACATCTTCTGGGGCACATAAACATTGAAGCAGTATACAGACATGATCATTTGGAGTAAATTGACTTAATTTCGCACTAGTTGCAGTAAAGTTTATTTATAAGTATATTCGTATCATTTACCCAAATGTCTATTTTTTCATTTCTAATAATAACGTTATCTTTTTTTCCATTTTCATCAGCTGTCGTGTATATTGACGCCTGTAACAACAATGGCGACTGTCACCACCATACCGAGGCAACTGCTTGTTCAGCTGGCCAGCATCCCGCCTGTCACACTAACAATAATACTTGCTATTGTCAGGATAATCATAAACGAGGTATGTATTGACATTTTAAAGAAATGAAATTGACAAGGTGACGATTTGTTTTGAGTTTGGGTTTTTAGCTTCATACCCCAATGAAATCAAAACGCTCTACATCTCTTAAAAATTAATTTTAGTTGTGTACATTTAGATTTGTGCATTTTAATTGGCTTCAAAATTAGTTTAATTCCCCGTGCAAATAATTTTTAGTACGCAGGTATCTTCTTTACTTGCAGACAAAATAACCCAATTAGAAATCAGCCTCAGTTTCATACGCCCGTCCAAAGACGGGACGATTTATGTGATCACTCAGAGCGTCAGGCGTCTTGCGGGTGGATGGCGTCCACTTCTTCATACGTAGCATAGTTAGGTCACCGTATGTACGATGACTTGTAACTTGGCGGTAATGTTCCTCTCGAGATTACAGAGTTCAGTACGGGAGGACCATAACCCAACTCAGCTTATTTTTTGAATTATTTCCCTTTGCTGATTTTCATCCTTGGACATCCAGCAGTGTAACGTGCGTATTTTATGACGATTTGTAACCTTGTTAAATAATCTATACATTTATGCTTCATCACATGTAGATTATATTATTATACTGCAAAGAAAATTCTAGCATTTTCATTGGTTAATACTGACCTGACAAATATTGACATCTACGGCTGCTCCGGTATATCCTCTAATGTTTCCTTTAGGCGCCTCGCCGTGAACATAGACAAAAAAAAACGAAACGGTAATGGCAGCCATGATTCTCTCGCTTCGCTGATAGCACGTCCCGAATAAACACACTTGGAAACAGTTGAAAAGCATGTCAGTTAATAATGTGAAAATAAAAAATGATATAGATTTTTTCCAGCCGGGAATAAATCGTCATATACCCCGGCAAGAAACCGTATAAATAATAAAGTATTGAGAAAGTAATCTTACTTTTAGGAGGGATGCATTAAACGTGATTAGGTCGTTAGTGTTGTGATAATAATTATGCGAACGTTCGTGGTTTATAAGTCCAATATATCCTCCGAATAAGGCTTTTTTAATAAATAGAATATGGATTTCAAAAGCACAATTCGGCTTTAAATAATATGTAATGTATTGGTAATTTTTTTTTTGGCGCTCTTATTACATCATAATAGAGACATTGTCATTGCTGAATCTTATACAGTTAACAACATCGTGAAATTGACAAGGTGAATGAATATGGAACGATTTAGGAATGAAATTAAATGAGTGTGAGGAGCGAGTTTTGAGTGAATTTGATGGGGGGGGGGGTAATTCTATATCGCAAATTTTGTTCAGAATGAACAAAATTAGCGATATTGATTACCTCCCTTTAATAAAAAAAATGTATACAAGTTCTATACATAGCTTCCTATTTCTTCAAAAACTTTTGAGACGCTAACATTTTGAGTTATGTCAGAGAAATCGCGTTTTTTCTCTATCAAAAATTATTATGAATTACCTTGTTGATTCTTTATTTTTCATTAGGTTTGAGCGTTTTTGAATGGTTTGAGTGAGTGTTTGGAATGAATGAGTGGAGCGCTGAGTGAGCGATTTAGAATGGTTTTGATAAAGGTGAATGTCAATTTCACGTTGCAACTAACTGTACTTAAATGGAACATTATAATATAATATACAGTAAAACTTGTGTTAAGCGACCACTAATGGGCCCACCAAAAAGCGGTCGTATATGGGCATGGTAGCTTAATACGAAATACTGTGATAAATGTGAAATGTTCATTTTGATACCATTTATAGGTTGTCGGTCAAGTCGTACTGAATCTTATGATGTTCGAACCCAATAGAATCGTCTTATTGAGACGATTCTAATGGGTTCTAACAACATAAGATTCAACAATAACCAATTATTCGATAAGAATTTCCTCTTTTTCAGAGATTTTGATTACGGTGAAGGGACTTTTTATGGTGGTCGCTTAATACAATTGGTCGCTAAATAGACGTGGTCGCTCCAGCAATATCGACTGTAGTTGATATATATGTATATATGCTTTTGATCGCAAAAGTGACAACCTTAAAGTAGGCAACAACGTGAAAATAATTTGATTTTATATATGTTCACCAAGATTTGCGCATATTGATTGACTTAAAAATCGGCTTCATTACTCAATGAAAACAATTTTGATTACGCAGCTTTTGTGTAAGTTTCCACAGAAAAAAAGAGTAAATCTTTACATTGTTGCTTCAAGGAATTAAATTATGAGACACGACGATACTTTTTTGTTGAATTCATGGCAGTTTGAAACTAAAAAAAATATCTTAATCATGTATGTATCCGATTCGCGTATTCATACAGTGTGATAAGGTTTTTAGTTTCATACCTCCCTGAAATTAACAAATAGTCCCTTCATCCTATTAATTGATACACAACACGATTAAATCATTCCAAAGCATTCACTTTGCGTTCTATAATACCCTACAAGACACCCACTCCATTCACACAAATGCTCAAAAATCGTTCCAAAAAGCTTCAAATTTGTTCAAAACGCTCCATACCTTAATTCGAATCATTCACATTAAACGCTGTTTTCATTTGCTGGTTTAGCTTATAAGAGTCTAATAGGTTCCTGAAGACACACATACAGAAACAAACGTAGATTTCATATGTGACCTGTCACGCAAAAAGGGACCATCTGGGTAGTGCGTAAAGTGTCGACCCTAGTCAGACTGCGCGATTTGCGCAGACTGACTTTGGTCGAAACTTTTCGTAATGTGCTTATTTTCTGAATCTAGAATGTTTAATCTACCTTCCAGTAAAATAATCTTTGTAATGCGACCTCTGATTGAGCAAGGCTGGACCTAATCTCTTTTTCAAATAGTCATTTCGCAGAGTTCCCAGATGGTCCCTTTTTTGCGTGATGGGTAACATATATATATTTATAAAAGGAGGTGATACAATAATGCTTATTTCGTCCGATGTGAAAGAAATAAACAACACTCTATTGTCTCCCTTACATTTCATTCAAAATCCGCTCTTCATACCCTTTCGGTAACCATTCCAAAATCATTCAAATTATCAATTACACGAGGTTGCTGTTATACGAACCAATCGATGACTGTGGAAGGTCTCACTTAGACAATTGAACCGATTTCAAAATTTGTCCAAATTATTCTGCGTTAACATTCAACTGGTAGGGCGTTGCTTAGCCGTGACGTTATTTGGCGAGTTTACTTTTCAATTCTTTGGGCTCTTTCAAAAGCAAGTGGGCAATTATCATTAACACTTGCAAATAACTGTATCCTAAAACCTAAAGGAACTACGTGCTGAGAAAAAGTGGACACATTCCATCGTTTGGTTACTAAAGCCGCGTAACTTCAGCTCGGACAAGCTTAAACAAAGATGGCTTGGTTACCAACCTACGATTTAATTAAGTTAAAAAAATTGTGAAATTGATAAGGTGAATGACTTTGGAATGCAATTAAATGAGTGTGTGGAGCGAGTTTCGAGTGATATTAAAGGAAGGTTATTAAACATCGCCAATTCCTGAACAAAATAAGCGATATTTTCTACCTCCTTTCAACAAGATCTGCACACAAGTTCTAAATATATTACCACCTATCCAAGAACATATCAGACGCATGCAATTTTAATCATGCCAAGGAAATCGCGTTTTTTTCATTTTTTTTATTTTGAATAACATTAATGACGCTATCTTTTTCAGCGAGTTTGGGGGGATTTTTAATGCTTTGAGAGAGTTTTGGAATAAAGGAATGAATGGAGCCCTGAGCAAGTGATTTTGAATGGTTTTGATCGAGATTTCATGGTGTTGTTAACTGTATCATTTGAGAAGTCTAAAATATAAATAAGTAACAAAGGAGTTTGATAAAGAAAAGGTCAACCGGGGGACGGATTTAGTAAAAGGATTTGTTGGAAACTAATATGATCATGATAATTCAGAAAAACTTAAGACCGTAAAAAGTTTCTAAACTCGTAAGCCTGTGTGACATCGCATTATTCAGATAATCCTTTTTTGTTTGACGGACTACACAATATTTTACAGAAAAAGAACCATGTAGAGATGCCGATCAATGCGCATGTAGCGGGGCAAACGATGTCGCTTACTGTACCAATGGAATTTGTCACTGTCATGCTGTTTAAAATGTAATAGAGGATAATAAACAGCTTCAGAAAGACCCTGTTTTGAATTTCGTTTGATGTTTTTGATTAATCAACAAACAATTAAAAGAATGGGTATGTTTCAATCTGGAACCCTCGGCGATTCTACGGAATAGACCTCGGGAATAATAAGGGCGCAGCCATGAAAGCGCGTCATTTAACGTGGGATTATATGACGTCACAAACATAACTGAGGATGACGGTGCGAAAAACAAAATCAACGTAAGGTGAAAATTGGGCATTGCGTTTTGCTTCCAAATCATAATATGCAAAAAAGATCTTCAAAGACGATTTTAAAACATTAAATGAATATATACTTTTCTTCAAGCGTAATAACCAAAGTACCACCAGGAGCCGATTTACCTAAAAAAATGACCCAAAATTACTACACTTACGTCCGAGGTACTTTCAAGTTTACGGAAAAGTTCGAGCGATGTTCCGAATGGGTATGTTTTTGTCCATTCACAGAAATTACAGTCTCACGTGAGCGATAGGGAACGATCATAATCCCCTTGTTTGTTCATTCAGGGTTTGACACTTACTACATTTTGCCACCAGCCTGGAGGACCAGTTAGCCCTAAATATTACAAGTCCTTACAGATAAGTACAGGTCCTGTATGAAAACTATGTTAGATTTTAGCAATTAAAGGGATAAACTGCAAGTAAAACATTGTTGGAAAAGAAGAAATTGCTTTTGACGAGCAATTTCTTCTTTTTCTACAATGTTTTCTATTTGGAAATGCAAACTTAAGTATTGGATAGCGAAACTGGACAGATATGAAATTATAGGTACTGCAATTAACTACAGGCCTGAAGGACCTGCAATATGGTAACATCAACCAGTTCTCCCTAATATTCACAGGTCTCGGGCCTGAGGACTGGTGTTAATGTCGATCCCTGTCATTCTAACACAATTTGCTCAAAGCGAGGTTTTGTGATCTAGATATCTCCAAAGTCCGTTTTCCTTTACGTATTTTAAAATGAAGATCAAGATATTTGGAGAAAAAGGCAGACATTTCCCGTCGTTTCTATTCCCCTTAATATCATTCTCGATTATGAAATAGCAGAATTCATAAACAATACGGAAAAAGCTTGTAGGAATCATTTTGAATCGTCTCTTAAAGCGTCCATGTCAATATATGCAATGCAGTTACATTTTCGAAACATTTTCTACTCAGCATAAAACGAAAGTATCCACTTTTCTTTTCCCAAATCATGTAAGACATGCATGATCCTGTGTGGAAACAACAATTTTGCAGTATGTTGTTTTCTCATTCAGATACCATATTTATGCAAGAAGCATGAAATGTCGTAACGTCAAAAGTTGAAACTAAAATTCTAATGTCTAATTGATCTTTTAAACCATCGACGTCTTTTTGCATATTCTAATGTAAATTTTATTTCGTTTCCGAAAGCAATATATGATCAGTTATGCGTCACTAAGAATATAGAAAAAGCAATGTTCATTTATGTAGAATGTGCAGTGTAGATTATGCGCCGGTTTCATTTTGGACCTCAAAAATGAAATTACATATACTGCAATAGCACGATAAGAAGTTTTTAAAAAATGCTCGTCTGATATTAAATTCAACAAAATGATCTCAAACCTAATAAATAGTCGATGATTTAACTTTGATTTTAGAGTATTTTATAGGCCAATTTCGAGATAAATGATGATAAATACGTGTGTATCTTTGAAAATCGTGTAAGGGAGATTTACGAAATTTCGATGGTATATTGAAAATTCGTTCCTACAGATTATTAAAACTGTAAGTAAGATGTTTTAATTGTCCTATTGATGATGAATAATACTTTCATTTTTTGCACATTCTTTCGTTAGAGAATTATTTCGTAAGAGATTTCATTTATTATTTCTACTATGAAACGATCAAGTTTTATACAATCTTAATTTTTCAATAATAAGTAGAAGTAGCGTGATATATAAATGTACAGATAGAGGATAATCGTTTGTTTCAGTGTAAGATCGATTTGTATTTCATTGAGTGAACAAAAAAAGCTTTATTTTCACGAAGATATAGCTTTTGTTGTTCACAAAATGAAATAATAATTGATCTTTCTCGAAAACAAACAATCATTCTATTTCTTTTATGCAAAAATGAGACAAATGTGATATTTCTAGGACATATCTTCGTAAAGCGCGTCATTTTTGAACTTGATTGCTATAAAAAGTTCATTGTGACGTCACTTATTTCGCACCGCATAGATAACGTCAGATAGGTTGAAATGCACAAAAGCAGGGTGTAAGTTTTTGATAATTTCACTGCTTTTATGGTGAGATTAACAAATGATAATTTACCGTTATTTTTCGATAAATCACCAAAAAGCATTAAAGAAATACGCATTCTTCTAACTTCTACATGTGGAATATGCATTTACTCGGATCATTTTTTTTCGTAATACCTTAATTATACATATTGCCAAAAAAGAACATTGCGGAAAAAACAAAAGACAGCAACGTTATCCAACAATTAAGCCGGACGTCGAAACAACGTCGTTTTAGAGCGGGCTGGGGCATTTATGTGGACAAATGAAAAAACTGAATAACTTAAGCAGTTTCTTTTCGATTTAAAAAAAAAATAAACTGATTCAAAAAATTTAAAAAAGACAACTTTTTATTACTGTTAACATCCACGTGTGTACTAAATTATAGTTAATTACGTTATAAAACAAAACAAATGTTAACAAATAAAATCCAAAAGATCTTTTTCAAATATAAAAGAAAGTATAATCAATAGAACTATTGAAAACGGTAAAAATTTATAGAAACATTTAAAAGAAAATAAGACAAAATGATTTATGGGACATAAAATCAGATTTTGCTACATAAAAGTGCTTAAGGAAAGTCAAAAATCAGTTCCAGTTTTACAAGGTCAAACAGCTGTCTCATACTATCATCTTTAAAATATCTGTCTCTGAGAAAAGATAAATCAAAACAATCTAATACAAGAAGAAGTATAACATCTTTATTTCAAGGCGATGGCTAAGTTTGAAGAATGTTGGATAAGAGTTAACGTAAAAGTAACGTTAAAGTAAGTTCGTATTTTAGAAGAATTATCATAATTAGGAAACGTTTAACAAGAAAATAGCGAAGCCCATTAAATTCATTTTTTACATTGGATCAAGAAAGAGTGCATCCAACGAGCTATAGTGGACACGTGACATTTGGCGGGAGATATGCCGTCTTTACTCTAATAAGCAAAATAGTTCATAAAATTTCAGCAAAATTCAAGTACAAGTACCGCTTTTTAATTAAAAAAAAGAGTGCGAATTATTCAACTAGTCCTCTTTAAAGTTCCCATTATACATGTAGTCCGGCAGAAATATGGCATATTTTAACGGAACCTGGAAGTAGGGTTCAAAGTTTTTTTTCTTGACTGATTCTTGTAGCCAATGGCTTCCCCAACCAGAATCTGACTGATGACATCTGTCATCAATGAGCATTTTGAAAAAATCGAGTAGCCAGGACTATCAAAAATCAAGCCAACGGCTCCGTTGAAAACTCTCTTGAAATATAAAACCGATTTGAGTGGTCATTTTATTATTAAGTTATTGACCTGAAGCTATGTAACAAAATTAAAGCATAACATGACATTAGATTTGAGTATTAATCAAGATGGCAGCCATATCGAATTATAGAACATCTTTAAAGTAATTCTCGATCCATGCAAAATATAAGAATATTAGAAATGTGTTTGAGTTTTCTAAAAAAAACTTTTGTAAGCTTGTTTATGACCTCAAAATATGTGACTAGTAATACCTTTCATCTTGTGTTATAAACATCCTCAATTTGATGATGGCAGTCAGGAAACATAAGAACTTTTTTCATGCTTAAAGTTTGCAAAATATTTTACAGTAAACTAATTTTCTAGTAGCTTAAGCCAAGCCTTTCGGGAATCTGGATGATATTGCATTTCCACCGTGGAATAGTTTGAAGAAAAAGTCGAGGTGGTTGCCAAGACCACTGAAACATACATGTACTTGCTAATATGATTGAACAAATCATCTCAATTTTTTACTTAATTTTACTTGACAAGAGGCTAATTTGAAGTTACCTTGTGTAATGGACACCTTGAATGAAGATAAGCATAAGTATAGTTGTCAAGATGGCTGCCAAATGGAAAAAAATGCTTGATTACTAGTGTAAATAAAGGTGTAAATGTTTTTTTTTTGTTTTGTTTTTTTCTTTTTTTTTTGTAATCATTTGAACATACAACGAAATTGATTTCTTGGGATAAGTTAATCGATTTAAATCTTACAGGACTACAAACACCTTACCATGCGAAAATAGTATGCCATTGATCTGCTGCCTAAGCAAGAAAGAGAAAAAAATGATCTTACCGTTGAATCCAGTTTGGCAGTCGAGATGGCAGCCTGTAAAGTGATGTGTAGATTATAAATACATGAACTTTGATAATACGCATGAGGATATTATATTTGTTTTTCCTTTAGCAAAACAATATCTGCAAAAAATCCGATTTTAAGCGGACGCTTTGCTGGCTTTAGTTAACAACAAAAGGAAGTCTCAAAGTTCAAATGAGTGCAAACTGCATCTGGCATCTTAACTACAAAATCAATGAATGCTTTCGCCAAAAAAGTAGTTCTCTGGTAATGTTCCATATTAGGATGTCTGCAGTTTCACCTCCCCACCTCATACTTAAAGCTCGTAAGAGCAAATCGGGTTTATGGTGACGTGACTATTCCGTAGATATCCCTCGGAAGTCGTTCGTCATCACCTCTTTAGTGTTTATATCGTAGGGGCGACAATTCATTAATATTGGATAGTAATGTTTATCAGGTCATATGAATTAAAATTTGTAATATTCCATATTAAACCACGAGAAAAGGATACCTGTTGACACTTTCTTTGTTTAGATTCTAAGGGCCATACATTTAGCGCATTTATGATGAAACTTGTTCAGTATGTTAGTCAAAATGATAAAACCTTCTGAAAGAGCAGAGTTCATCTGAAAATACAAACGTAGGGACAAGAAAATTTGGCTCATCCGCGATGAACAATGTCAAGAAAACTTTTTATGTCAGAAAGGGGACTCAATTAGAAAATGAGAACATTTTAACAGAATAAAAAGAAAAGAAAAATCGGGATTTATGAGAAATTTTTCACACTCACGATTGTACAATGTATTGGAATGTGGATTTCCAAGAATATCACATGTGTGCAAAGTAATGACTTAGCTTGACTAGAATTTCACTATGCACACTACATAGTACGGTCGCTTGGATGAACAATATTTAAATTAGATCGCATTCGAAGGTATGTTTTTAACTCTTCGCTTTATTTTAAGCCTGATTTTGTATCATAATAGATTTTTAAAAGGAAGATTACTAAAATATCTATGCTTTGCATACAACTCCGAGCGTTGTATTTACAGTTATACCGTTGCAGTGTGTCTTGCACGTAAATCTCGATAGGTTTTTGGAGCCGTGTCATTTCTAAAAGATGACGAGCATTTTATACAGCTCTATTTCCTAAAGACTTTTGATAGTCGCAAAAGTGAAAAAGATAGGAAAATGATAACGGAAATAGATTAATAAGTGATTACAGTATATTCACACTTGATTAGAGTAATATCACATAGAGGTTCGAGTAAAAAGAAAAAAAGAGAGTGTAAGAAAAGCGTGGTCTTAGTCAGATAGAAAATCTCGTGCCGCGGTATATGGGAAATAGACACTCGCGATCGCTCGTGTCTATTTCCCATATACCACGGCACTCTTTTTCTATCCAATACATATTGCATAGTTGATACATTCCGCATGCATTTCGACCGGGGCATCCTTTTCATCTTTTTCTAGCCTCACGCTGCTTTCCCACAATTATTGAACGAATGGTGAGAGATTAAAAACTCGGAAAGGATAAATTTGGCATCGGAAATTTAACCCTGGGACTATTAGATTGACAGTCCTGCGCGCTGAAGTCATGACGGTAAACCGTCACAAAATATTTAAATACATTTAACTACATCGTAAAATTGACACTCAATTCGTTCAGATCTCCATTTCTAGCATTCCTAACGCTCACTCAAAATCTCCATTTACGCTCCAAGACCATTTGAAAATGCTCCAGAATCGTTAGAATTGCTTCACAGCTTCATTTACTGAGAGAAAAGGAGAAAAAAACAATCTCTCGTTTTAATAAGTGAGAATTTATTTGAAAGGGTTCTCAAAGACCCACGTTTTTAGCTCAAAATATAAACATGTAGATTGGTTTAATGGGAGTGATGAAATGTCGTCATTCTTGTACTATTTATAAGGAAAAAGTATTATTGTACTAACTCCTATGAAGTTCATGCAAAATTCACTCAGCGCATTCATTCAATTTCATTCTAAAATCATTTACAAATTATACACCATGTCAAATTTACCTTGTATTTAACTGTAGCATCGTGGAGAGTGACAGATTTCCATGAATATGGAATGAAATTGAATGAGTGGGGGTATCAGGATTTGAATGAGAGGGAGGAAACATAATATCGCTAATTTCCTCCAAAGAGACGAAACTAGCGATATCATTTTATCTCTCTTTATTAAAAGTACGTAATTCTTTGTTTGTGGTTCTTCACGGACCAATCAGGTACAATGTACTTCGAAAAACATAATTTCGACTGATTTCGGAGCGTTTTTTACAGATTTGAATGTTGAGTGTTATGATTGAATAATGGGGCACTGAGTGAGTGATTAGGTATAGTTTTGTTTGGTATGAGCGTCAATTTAACAATGTTACTATGTTAAACATGTCTACAGTTAGTTACATCGTGAAATTGACATTCATCTCGATTAAAACACTAAAAATAATCGCGATTTCACTCACATTATTGAAATTGTAAGCGTCTGATAGGTCCTTAAAAAAATAAAAAGCTACAGAACTTGTATGCATATTTATTTAAAGGGAGGTAATGAATATCCCTGATTGTGTTCACCCTGAACTCAAAACTCACTCGCCTTAAAAAACCAACCCCAATAAAACCTCGCAAATATTTGTTCAATCTTATTGCAATGATGTTCATTTCAAAAGATTACGAGGCATTTTTAATAATTTAAAAGCACTTTAAGTTTTAAGTGATGGAGTGAGTGTTTAAAATGAATGATTGGAGCGCTCAGCTAATGGTTGGTTTTAATCGAAATGAGCGTCAATTCCACAATGTGATTAAATTGTGTCAAGTTTGTTAAAACCATGTACTTTGTGTTAGTAAACAGTCTCACTTTTTTTTTAACCATGATGGGGGGATTATTTCTATTTAAGATCAATACCATGGAATGTTTTCAGCCAAGAGCAAGACAGATAATTGTTACTTTTTAATGCTGTTATTTAAACCTATTTTACCTATATCAAAAACATGACACCTGAATCTAACGGTAGGTTTCATGGCTCACCACACAAAATCTACCTATACGGTAGCATATGCCCATATGAGCGACACCCAGAAGAAGGTTATGTGTTACGGGGGATAATGCAAGGATACATGACGTATTTACTGCTGAAATCATCCATGTTTCATTAACGTGCTCGGTGTTAAGCACCGCCTCACGGTACCTCAGTTAAACGTCTCATCCGAAAGACAATTAGTATGTCAGTGTGCTAGCCCGATAATCGGACCCACGCGATCGACCTTCCATTGTTTTTAAGTCCGGTGCTCTACCGACAGCTAATCCGGCTGACTGTATATGTACATTTGTTATTTAACGTGTAGCATTTTCTAAAAATAAACTAATTTTAATAGAGGAATTCCGCTTCTTGGTCTCAGGTCGACGATGTATGGCCCGTTGTTTTCTTAGTGTTAATATTCAGACACAGTTTAAGTAGACAACATCGTTAAACAGGCAAGTTGAATGATTTTGGAATATTTTTGGAATGAAATAGAATGAGTGCGTTTATTGGTAGAAAAATGGTATCTTTTCTTTAGTGATTAGCAATTGGTGATTTGTAGAAAAAAGGCTCATTCTTAAAAAAAAGTCTTATATTTTATTGTCTCATTATCAAATATTTTTACTTAACTTGAGGCCTTACAATTATTCAATCTAGAAAATGGGCATTACTTGAACACGTTTGTACACGTTTTATCATACTGCTAGCATATTTTTGATGTAATACGGGCGAAAGACCGCCTATAGCTTACGGGCAAATATATAGAAAACAAAAGGAAAATAGCAGGAAAACAAAGAACAATGAAAATCAACTTCTACTACCATAAGACTTTTCGGCGGCCATTTTGCTTTTTGTGCACTTGTCAACCCTTGACGGGTACTCAACAACTACTTCCGACTGGGTGCAAAACAATCGTGAAAGTTGTGATTTGTAGAACAGTCAACTCATACCGCGCTGAAAATAAGATAAAATCAGATTAGGTAAAACTTAAAAGCTTAGGCCTACTTGTCTAAGGTTTTTAGAAGTCCAGTCCAAACTTGATCCCGCATTTCTTTAACAAACAGGAAAAAGAAACAATCACTCCAAATTCAGAAACAAATTTTTGCAATGAACAAAAAATACTACGTAACGGGTACCTGTTAAGTTAACATCTCCGGAAAGAATTCGAAACTTTTGTTATCACCGAAAATTACTGAATGTACTTTGGAAAAGGGTTTCAAAAACCATGCTAGCGGAATATTGGCATTTCTAAAAGAGTTTAAGCTAAAATTAAGGCATGTGTTGATTAAAGTCTACCCAAAGTAACAGTTTCTGATTTCAAATCCATAGATCGCGAGAATTCCTTACGGGTGGATTGAAATAAACAAAAGACCAAAAAAGACGTGAAGTACAAAGTAAAAACCGGAACGCACCAAAATGGACCGGAGAGTCAATTGAAAACGGAAAAGGAGATCTAAAACACTGAAATCGGCTCCGTTCTAATCTTTTTACTAAAAGTATGTTTGTCTTGCCTAAATGGTTATGGGAAGGACTTATCCATACTAAAAACAAGCCTAAATTAATTCCAAATAATATTGGAATTGGAATAAAAACCTGTGCTTCTTATTACTTGATAAATCCCATGTTTCAGTGCCGACAAAAACCTTTTTTCACTTTCTTACGGTGACTTCATCTGTCAAAACATCAAAAACTACACGGTGTTTATTCTTTTGTTTGTTTTTTTTCTATCATTTTTGTGTGTGTGTTGGGGGAGGGGGGAGGGGGAGGGGGTGTTATTTGAAATATATTCACAATAAATCACGAATTTCTAATGTGGCATGGATTTTGTTGACCCCTGTCAAGAGATTTTTCTTATCTACAACTCTTGTCCTCAAGACATATCTTATCACAATTCATTGTTTTTCGTCTTCTACAGCAACTTTCCATGATTTTTTTATTTGGAAAAGGGTAGAGTTCTGTCATACAGACATAACACTTCCAGTATTCTTTTGGAATAAGAACGAAATGCTTTTAAAAAAATCTACAATAATTTACAGTCTATTGCATATGCTGTTCTTTGTAGAAAAATCTTCATTATTGGAACCAAGAAAAAATAAAAGGGATTATGCCAAGCATACGTACCAAGTTAAATTTTCCCCGTATGTAATAGGAATACAAGTATTCTTTTTGAATGTTTATTGCCTTAACCAAGGGGCTGTGGACAACGTAAGTCAGACTTATTGGTAATCTTCCGCATTCCCGAAGTGCCATAACGTCACATGTTTTATGGGAAAGATTTCCAACTATCTTACAATACTTTATGTGTACTCTTTCAATTTTATCTACATAAATGAATCCCCAAATCTGACTTCCGTAGCAAAGAATTGGTTTAACTATTGTATCAAATAATTTAAACATATCTACAAATTCAAGAAAACCAAATCGTCTGCGAATTTTGCAAATACCTCCAATTGCCTTAAGGGCCTGCTTTGATAGCATATCGTGAGTTGAATTCCATGATAGTTTTGGCGTGAGGTTTGCTCCTAAATATTTATACACTGAAACTACTTCGATTTCTTTATCATTGAGAAACCACTTTTCATTATATTTAGCAATACCACCGTTTCTAAAAATCATAATTTTTGTTTTTTTCAGCGTTAATCTTTAGCCCAACTGAGTTTGAGAAGTTTGAAATATAATTAATTTGTCTTTGTAGTTGTATAATTGTTTCTGAAAAACTTGAAACGTCGTCAGCAAAAAGCAAACAATTAAGTTCTGGAACGGAGTTGTTTATGAAATCCCTTTACCACATCTTTGTCTCAAATATTTTATTACGTCGTTGATAAAAATAGAAAATATTTGGGGACTGGCACTACAGCCCTGACGTGTGCCTACGGTACAACTAAAATATTGTGTCAAAGTATCGTCTACTTTTACACAAGATTGCAGCTGACCGTACAGTGATTTAAATATTGAAAGAAATTTCCCACTTACGCCCTTTTTACTTAAGGCTTCCTAAAGTTTATCATGTCTTATACTGTCGAAAGCCTTTTCAAAGTCGATAAATATACAATAAAATCTACCTTTCTTTTTTGAGAGATACTTTTGGCCCAATGCCATAAGAACAAATATATTATCGATTGTCGAAAAATCTGTACGAAACCCACTCTGAGCTTGGTCAATGATTTCGTTGGTTTCGCACCAATTTGTAAGCCTTTTCGTCAGAATATTCATAAATATTTTAGAAATAGTTTTTATTAAAGAAATACCTCTATAGTTATTTGGGTCTTTAAGACTTCCTTTTTATGTAACGGTTTAATTATACTTTTGCACCATTCCAGTGGCATATTGGAGTGGTCAAAGATTTCATTGAATAATTTATGCATGAAAGGGAGAATGTCATTAATTACATGTTTATACATTTCGTTGCAAATACCATCGGGTCCGGGAGACTTAAAATCACTCATTGATATGACGCTTCTAACGATCTCTTCTTCTGTAATAGTTTCATTGAAATTTCCAGAGTGAACAGCGGGTTGGAATATTGGCGCTTCACTTATTTCCTTTGAGGTCAAACTGTTTTGGTCTACGTTTAATAAGGATTTGAAGTGACTGTACCATATATGGTGTTCTATTGGATTTTTACATCGGTTTTTAGCCCCAGAAGATTTCACAAGAGACCAAAACTTTTTTGGTTTAGTTCGATTACTTACTAATTCATTGCGTTTTCTTTTATTGAAAACCGATTTTTTCTTTTTACAAATCGCTTTAAAAGTATTTCTGTAAATTTTATACCGAGTTAGGTCTTTTTTATCATTTGTACACCTAAATTTTCTTATATATTTGCTTTTCTTTTTCTTTAACCGTGAACAATCGTAGTCCCACCATTTTTCATTAGTAGAAAAAGTAGGATTTAGTTTACATAGCATGTTTTTAGCCGCTGTTTGAAACGTCTGTGTAAATTCGCCTAAAAGAGGTGTTACCTCACGATTTACGTCATTAGACAATTTTTCCCGTATACATGAGTATGACTCAGAAAATTTCTTTAGAAAATCATTTTTGAATCTATCATTCCATTTGAAGCGTGAATATTTTTCTCCAATCGGTGTATTATGATTTCCTGTAGTAAAATTTGCATCGTTATATTTAAAGGCCAGGCGGCAATACAATGAAAAGTGGTCGGATAAATCGTTCTCTAATACTTTAAAATCCGATACGTGGTCAAACAAATCTGACGAGCAAATGATATAGTCTACCACACTCGCACATTCATTGGCAAAACAAGTGAAGTTTCCCTCTACATCCCCAAATAAACGACCATTTAGCGTGTGAATATTGAAGGAACAACACAAATTTAATAAAGAATGACCAAAGCGATTGCACCCCTTATCTTTTGATCGTCTTGGCAAATCAAAGTAATTGGTAACATGTGGCATGTATTCTTCTAAAACATTTGAAACATTGTCTTCTGAAACAAAATCCTGGAAATCCTTAATTTTCGCATTCAAATCGCCAGCCAAAAGTAGTTTCGATTCAGGAAAATCTGCGGTTATAATCGTAAAGTAACCATACAACATTTCTATACCATTTTCATCTCGATCAAGGTATATCGAAGAATATTCTGGCGATTTGTACGCGAAAACTAGAATTATATCAATATAAACGGAGCATATTTTAGACAGTTTAAAAAGTAAAACTACACAATTTTCAAAATTGGTATATATACGTTTGATTACACCTTTATCTAATAATTCCTTCTTCACAAAAACACTAACACCTCCCGAACCTCTTATAGCTGATTTCTTTTTGGGCCTCATATAGTCGAAATTTGCGAAGCCTGGGACCATATTGTCAAACTGGTTTGCAATATGACCCCATGTCTCGCAGAATCCGATAATATCAAAATTTGAACATATTGCTTTAAAACTTTGATTTGCTGAATGTTTGAATAAGCCTTCGATATTCCAGGAACATATTTTTAAATTAAAATTCGTTTCTTTCTGTACACTACATTCACTATTCGAGAGTTCCGGGCCTTGACCACACCCCTATTCCTTTTGATAAAGACGCTCAATATGCTGTGCTTCTTCATTGTAAACGTAGGTAATACCGTTTATTACAAGTTTTTCATATCTCAAGTAGGCTTTTTGCTTGGAATCAATCGCCTCTCTCATAAACGGTATGAGTAGTTTGCACACCCTTCTGACTCGCTCCGGAAAATCCTCGCTTATTCTTATCGTATTCTCGCTGGATCGGATGCCCGTATTATCTCCATTTTCTCCGTTATCTCTTTCATTTCTCACTTTTTCACGATATCTTTTGAGAATGTTTTCCTTATCCTTATAGAAGGAGAACTTGACTATGACAGGGTGGGGTTTACTTTTACCAGAAATTCTATGTGCTCGTTCAATCCTCACGTCATCCGAATCTATCTCTAATTTATTTCTTATATAGGATTTAACTTTTGATTCAGTCTGTTCCCATGTTTCATTTTGTTCTTCATTTATTTCTCGTCGAGATTGACCCTCCAAATTTTCATATTTTGTAGATAGATCTGCCACTTGTTTCTGCAAATGTCCTACTTGTGATGTAACCTCTGTGTTTTGTTGTTTTAGCATTTTGTTGTCATTTTTCAGAGTTTTGATAGAGTGTTCCATTCTATCGAATTTCGTTTCTAGCCTTCTCACACCTCTTTGTATGTCGAGTAGTATTGCAGATGGAAGCGGATTGTTTATTTGTTCATCAGCATCATCAACCTCATCAATATCGCCTATATCGTCATCGTCAGTATTTACGTCATCATTCGTGTTAACTCTAGACGCACGAGTTGAAACAGATGCACTCCGGTTATGTCGCATTGGAAGGTTTGGACGAGCGAACATATCCCCTATAGTCCGCTGTTGGCCTGTTCGCCTTGTTGATTTTCTCGTTTGAAGAATACTCTGTGACTGAGATAGGTGTTGAGAATCTGTTTCTGTTACTATTTCTGACTGAGAAAATGAGTTTATATTGCAATCATGGTTGATTTTATTTTGTAGACTACTGGACGGGCCTCTATTCATTGTGGTTGACGTTTTCCATTTCTAACCAGATTTGCCTCCCTTTGCTCCGGTATTAGGTCCAGGGTTCATTTCAATACACTGGGCAGCTAATAACAGGAATAGAATTATCCTTAAACTAAGGGACATGGTTCCTGGTGCCAATGTCAAGCCATTTACTAACGATGAGGCCTGGTTCTTCTTCGGCATGCTGAATCGACCTATTCTCGCTCGCCATATTTCTATTGAAACACCCATGACGGGCCTCAGTGAAAAATCATGCGTGAGTTCACCTCTGATCAATAAAATTTACGCTTCACTGATCCTTCTTTCGCTATGTAGCAAGTTGTTTCAAAGTTCAGATTCCCAATTATTTTTCGAAAGTCACTAATTTCAGCATAATATGTACCTCAACTTTCTGTTTGTCTTTGTCGAGTTTTCAGCTTCGTAGCTTATGGGGATCCTATTATTTATAAAAAAGTTATTAAATCTTCCGAAAAATGTAAACATCGTCCAAGGGACGTCACTCTCCCTTTCCTCCCTCCCTTAATAACGTTTTAAATATGAGGATCTGAGATCGATCACTGACTCTGTGAAAAGCCTATGTGTTGGAAGTGCTATTCAAGATATATCAAGAAACAAGAGGGCCATAGTGGCTCTTAATTGCTTACCTGAATAAACAATCTAAAAAACGTTTTTTCTAAGATTTGACCCAATGACCTAGTTTTTGACCTCACTTGACCCAATTTCAAATTTGCCAAAGATTTCACCAAGATTGTAATTCTAAACCAATTTTCAGGTTGATTGGGCTAAAAATATGGCCTCTAGAGTGTCCACAAGGTTTTTCTAAGATTTGACCCCGTGTCTAGTTTTAGCACCAATTGACCCTATTTCAAGCATGTCCCAGATTTCATCAAGATAATCATTTTGACCTATTTTGAGGTTGATTGGGCTAAAAATATGGCCTCTAGAGTGTCCACAAGGTTTTTCTAAGATTTGACCCTGTGACCTAGTTTTTGACCCCTATTGACCCAATTCGAACTTGTCCAAGATTTGATAACGATAATCATTCTGGCCACTCTACAGGTTGACTTGGCTTATAATGTTGCCTCTAAAGAGTCCATAAGGTTTTACTAAGATTTGACCCCGTGACCTAGTTTTTGACCCCACTTGACCCTATTTCAAGCTTTCCGAGATTTCATCAAGATAATCATACTGGCCAATTTTTAAGTTGATTGGCCTAAAAATATGGCCTCCAGAGTGTCCACAAGGTTTATCTAAAATTTGACCCCGTGACCTATTTTTTGACCCCACTTGACCCAAATTCAGACTTGTCCGAGATTTGATCAAGATAATCATTCTGGCCAATTTTCAGGTTGATAGGCCTAAAAATATGGCCTCTAGAGTGTCCACAAGTTTAATGTTGACGACGGACGACGCACGACGGATGTCGGATATCAAGTAAAAACTCCCATGACAATATATCCACAAATGAAGGAGAAGTTGTATCGACAAGGAATTTCATTTAAGGGTCCTTTATCCTTTGCAGCCCAAAATTGCACCAGTTGAGGCCATGGTCATATTGCCCCCTTTTTTCTGACGTGGCATATCACAAATTGGTTAAATGTGGCCATGGTCACATAATGAGAAATTTTCTGTTAAGCTTTTATAAAAGTATGTGTATAAAGGAAGGAATTGTGTTAGCAAAGAACATACATTTTGGCCCCTTCTATCATAACGCGACATATTACTTAAAATCCTCAAATGCGAATAGTCACTGGAATTGGAATATTCTATGAGCGTTTAAAATGAATGAATCCATTTATAAAGAGGAGAAAAAATACATTTAGGCCCCTTCTTTGACGAAGTATAAATTCGCCAGACCACATCAATATGCACATGGTCACATGATGTAGAATACTGAGTGAAATTTTCCAAGATATATGTATGGGTGTTAACAATGAATTCTTACAATTTAATTTCATAAATAGGACCCTTTTCTCGTGAATTTCAATTAATCCAAAATATTTTGAAAGAGAGTAAACATCGTGACGATACAATTAAAGAATACAATCGGATGAAAACTGTCGACTTCAGAGCGTTAACGAGGATTCTCTTATTGAATTTTACTACTTTTTTTCTTGTGATGCTTGACATATTGAGCCAATTTTTTAAAGAACCCATCATTGTATAAGTACAATCATTGTGACCAAGTTTGAAGCAATAAGACGAAAACTGTGGACTCAAGTGCGTTTACAAGCGAATTTTACGGACGGGCGGACGCCGGACGGAAAACCGGTATCGCAATAGTTCTTCTGACCTTTGGTCAGTAGAGCTAGAGTTAATAACATCGTGAAATTGACATTCACCTCAATCTAAACCATTCTAAATAGATCACTCAGCGCTCCAACAATTTATTCCAAACACTCACTCAAACCATTCAAAAACGATCAAACCTATAGAAAAATATAGAATCATCAACATCATTCAAAATAAATTTTGACAGAGAAAAATCGCGATTTCACTGACATAATTCAAATACTTAGCGCCTCATAGGTTCTTGAAGAAATTTGAAGCTGTGCACAGAACTTGTATGCACCTTTTTACTAAAGGGAGGTAATCAATATCGCAAATTTTGTTCATCCCGAACAAAATTTGCAATATAGGATTACCTCTCATTAAATTCACTCAAAACTCGCTCCTCACACTCATTCAATTTCATTCCTAAATCATTCAAAAATCATTCACCTTGTCAATTTCACGATGTTATTAACTGTAAAACAACTCCCAATTTATAACTAATGTGTAAAATTACATTGAAGAATACTTTTTCAATATCATTTTAAAAAAAACCTAATACACTTATTTAACTCGAAATTATCAAATAAATTTCATTTCGCCCATTACCTGACAATTTCGACTTTGATTAATCTGAATTCGAAAGAATCTTAGCAGACTACAAAGAACAATGCCAAATAATGCAGAAAACATTCATAGAAATGAAAAATTGCAAATGAAATCAACTTCAACTACAATCTTTGACTGGGGAAAGGGGCACATTGTTAAGGGTATTTATAATACATTATCTGGAGGGGAAGTAATTAGTGTTTATGTCATCTCTTAATAAGCTGAACTGATCTCCCTTTGATCTATGTTCAACAAATTTACAGAGAGCTACAGATAGGGGGTATTTTGTTTTCCTACTTTAAATATTCAATTCTTCCTAACTTAAACCCTATGCTGTTGTTACTCATTTGAAATGTCTCATCCAGACGAGTTAAATTGGTACCAGCAACAGAGAGTTTCATTGGGAATTATCAATTTTAGACTTGTTTTAACCCCTCTTTTCTGTAACAATTCAGATGTGCCAACACTTACACAGTATTTGTATCTCTTTGCATATACTTATTATGTTTAAAAGCGATAAATTTATACGCTCATTAAACAAAGCTGACTTTGACAGAAAAACAAGCCTTCGATTTCTCTTTAGAACTATTTTATTATGATTAAATTGGTCTTGACCACATTTCAGCAAACTACTCAAACACCATTAGCCTGCATACCCTTTACCTGTCTTTTTACCAGCATTAGGTGATTGTATTAAGTAGATCATTCATAACATAATTTGAGTAAATGTTCATTCAAGGAACACGGGTCAAGTGCATTTATCACTAGGCCACCGAGGCAGTCCAGTGAGATGATTTTAAAGATTAAATTGTGAAAATAAGTCCACCCTGACACGCCAATATATTGGGGTCATTTTAAGTAATGCATCACCAAAGAAACAGCCATGCCAAATTTCATTGAAATAAGCCAAATGATTTGGGAGGAGAGGATATCTAAAAATTTTAGTGAAAAAAGCCCCATCCTGCCATACCCATATTTGGAGGCCAATCAAAATTTCTTTGATAATTTAGGTGCAGGGTCACCCGAGGAACATTCATTCCAAGTTTCATTAAAGTCGGCACAATGGTTAGGAAGGAGGAATATTTTATAGATTCTTAAGTGAACAAATAGCCTGCCCTACCCATATTTGGGGGTTAATGAAAATTTCGTGAACAATTTAAGTAAAGAGTCACCCAAGGAACACCCATGCCAAGATAAGTAAAATGTTTGTAACCCTTGGTTCGACAAGATGAATGACATCTCGATTCGAAGGATAAAATCCAGTCCTCATGAATCCCTTTATTAGATTATTAGCACTTAGCGCTTTTGGATAGATTTTGCATTTTTTTTCATAAATGTTATTTCGCGTTATTGCCTCATTTGGTTCTCTTATGGCCTTGTGCATGGTGCATTCTTTGGAAGGGTCCACAGCATGCAACATCAAGGGGATGGCATATGTGACAAGGGTGTGCTGGCAGGATGAACAAGGATGCCGCCCAATCAGCTTAGGTTAAGAAATGTGCGATATGTGCCAATTAAGTATTAACAGTACAGGTTGTGTATTTCAAATTTGATGAAATACTTTCATCAGGTTCCGTGTGAAAATATCCAAATTAGACCATCCACTGGCAGACATAGCAGATTCAGCTCCTGGAGTTTTACCATGTAACAAATCCTGCCTCAGTTTTTTTTCCAGAGACTACTACACTCTTTTATAGTGACAGCCTGACCTTAAACTGATGTTACTGCTTGTGTATAAATATCTAAACTTGAAATGACATGGGGTGGTCTATGATCAATTGATACACCTTTTTCATCAATTTTGTAGATCATGCAAGGCTAAACAATAAAGCCAAGTTTAGTGAGACATCCCTCCAAGTTGTCAACCGACCAATTTATGACACCTTCCTTTGTCACTTTTTGCTCTAACTTATTCTTATCCTCTGGGTTTAGTTAAAAAAAATCTCTAGCCACCTTTTCACCTTTCATCCAACTCATAGGCAGTGGTATGTTCTTAGGTACTAAACCAAGCTGAACGACATATGTAGTACATTCTTGTTGTGTAAATTCATATCCAAGGACGGTCATAGTCTTAACGTGTTCAAACATGTTTGCCTCTTGGTATTGACCAGAAATTTATTGGTCCAGTGGAACTCTTCCGAGTTACTTTCTGGCAAAGTTTCATTCACATTTGCCACATTGTTGAAGAGGAGATTTAATTCAAATTTTAAAGTGAAAATATACCCTGCCAACCAATACGTTACTGAGGAGACTCAAATTAAGCCCCTCACTACCACGCCTATTTTTATGGGCCAATCAAAATTTTGCGAACAATTTTTGCAAAGGGTTATTCAAGAAACATTCTGGTAAAGTTTCGATGAAGTCGGCCATGTGGTTCGGGAGGAGATGTCATTCAAAGATTTCGGGCTCAAAATAAGCCCCTCCCTGCCACGCAAATATTCATGTTCCAATTAAAATTTTGGGAACATTTTTTGAAAAGGGTCACTCTCTGGAACATTTGGTACAGTTTCATTGAAATCGACCCAGTTGTTCAGGAGGAGATGTTGTTCAAATATTTCGGGTTAAAATTAGCAACGCCCATATTTATAGGCCAATACAATTTTTGCGAATAGTTTTGAATAGGGTCACCCAAGAAACAATGTGGTAGAGTTTCACTGAAATCGGCCAAGTGGTTCATGAGGAGATGTCATTCAAAGGTTTCCGGCTCAAATAAGCTCCGCCCTGCCAGGCCAATACTATAGGGTCAATCAAAGAAATAGAACCATAATGAACACACATGTGTAGTGATACTGTGTTGGAAGCTACACGAAGTCATATAGACCAAAAAGCGAAGCCTAAAATCCAAACTTGAAAAAAAAAATGAGTTTGCTTCATCCAAGTCTTCTATCACACTCTGACTCAGACATTTATTCTGAAAATAACCCTAATGAATAATGCTGTGTGTGCAAAGAATTTCTATCTAAAGAGTTAGCACAATGTGCATCATTATCCTTCACAAAGTAGACAGAGATAGCATTAAAGATGGGGAACCATGAAACCATTGGTGCCATCTTATCTAATCTTCAAAGTGAAGATTCTTAGGGCGGGCTGGTGAATTCCTTTACCCTCACTTTAATATTGAAGAATGATTGAATTGGAATTGATATATATAGTTTTTTATGTTCTTTTTATCCTTTTTTTAAACTGTAATAAGTTAATAGTTAAAATATTTCTTCATAGCATGATAACAAATCCTGTATTGCCTAATTGGAGCTACTTTTTCGACCTAGAAATTCATCCGCGATCCTATGCACTTGTACAAAGGAATGTTACTCTTCATCCATATTTTGTTTTTCGTTTTGTTCTAAGCTAATCGTAAAGTGTTTGCGTTGCCGTCGGGGATCGAATCCGGGACCTTTTAAATGGTAGACCTGCTACCAACTGCGCTTTAACGGCGACTCTCGACGCGACACTTTTGTATTGTCGGACAGTTTAACCTATAATCAGCCTACACAGACTAACCTTAGCAAAAAAAACTCTTTCTTCGAATTAATCAATTGATAATTATGACCGGGGAAAGCTTTAACTTAACTTTTTGTTATGTCTCTAAATTTGTTTGTATCAAAAATCATATTCAGCCGGATATCATTTCATTACCGTCATCGACTGGGACATGAAATGGTCGCCATTTTCTCACCAGAATCGCATTCTTTTCATCGTAGCAAACATATCTTTTTTTAATTTCATATTTGTGTAAATCCCTTTAAAGTAATTTGAGAATTCAGAATGAGTTTGCTGTTTCCGGATGATATTGACTTCACTAGTACATGTAGACTTGTGGTTTATGTGAATTCTATTGACAAGACATGAAAAAGAACCACCAGGCTTAGATTTATTTTGGGGATGTGAGTAAGCAGGTTTTGCTTTATTTATTGAAGAACTTTTATAAGTAAGGTAATAATCGCCAGTTATACGAGCAACTTCACAAAACATAAATATAACAACACCTCCCCCTAATAAAAAAAATGTCTGTGTGTATAAAGAGGTCAGCTCGTCTGTCGGTCCGCCTGTATCTTTTTTCGTGTCCGCTCAATTTCTCGGCAACTAATGGACAGATTTTGTTTAAAAATAAATAGATGTGATCAATATCAGACAGTGATGTGCAAGTGAAATTATGGAAACGATACATTGACTTTTGGCAGAGTTATGGCCCTTTGATGGAAAATGGCTTTAATTTTAGACAATCACTTGTAAGGGTTGGAGTAATAGTCCGCTCTGCGATAATCTATATAGTTTCAATTTATTTTTCATTTAGATATAAAGCGACCTAGAATCATGAAATTTTAAGGAAATTTCGCTTTTGACTCGAGGAGGTGCCCTATTGTTTTTGGGTCACATAGGTAAAGGTGAAGGTCATTGTTGATTTTTGTTCAATTTTCGTTCCTGGACTCTTACTGAAGAACAGAGCGCCCTACAATCACGAAACTTCATGCAAATGCTGCATATGACCTCAATATTTGTTACAAACACATCCTGCACTAATAGCTCTTACATTTTCACAAAGTGCTGGTGGGGGGTATAAGTCCGCTCTGCTACAGTTCTAGTTTAAATTTTAGTGTTTGACAGCTTGGGAAATCAGACGTGGAAACTTGATACTGGATTCACAAACAAATGAAATATAAAATAAAACTTAAAGTAAATTCGAGGTGCCCTATTGTTTTTGGGTCACATAGGTAAAGGTGAAGGTCATTGTTGATTTTTGTTCAATTTTCGTTCCTGGACTCTTACTGAAGAACAGAGCGCCCTACAATCACGAAACTTCATGCAAATGCTGCATATGACCTCAATATTTGTTACAAACACATCCTGCACTAATAGCTCTTACATTTTCACAAAGTGCTGGTGGGGGGTATAAGTCCGCTCTGCTACAGTTCTAGTTTAAATTTTAGTGTTTGACAGCTTGGGAAATCAGACGTGGAAACTTGATACTGGATTCACAAACAAATGAAATATAAAATAAAACTTAAAGTAAATTCGAAACTTGTTTTAATTTAAATTTGTAAAAAAATGGGAAATTATTTTTTAAAGCCAATTTAGATTTTTATTTGTTTGTTCTGTTTTGTTTCTTTTTATTTATTCGCTAATTTGTCTGTTGTTGTATCCTGGATTGATTGATTGAATGGAGTTTTACGCCGCTTTCAACAATTTTTCAGTTATATCGCGGCGGCTTGAGCAACTAACTATGGACTCCTGGTATTTCTCTCACCAGTACTACCATCACATCCCCCAGTTGCTATCTGACATAGGTCTACGATTATCAACCCATTGGTGAGAGAAAAAAGTCGGAAAGAATCAGTGCCGCCGTCGGGGATCAATCGCGGGACCTCTAGATTGGAAGTCCGATGCGCTACCAACTGCGCTTTGACGGCGGCTCGATCCTGGACGAACTCTCAATATTCCTGATACGTACCAATTTAATTAATAACGCAAAAGCCAGCAACAATTTTTGGCACGGTTTGGCAGGCCATAGGAAACAACCCTGTATCATAAAAATTGCCTATGTAAAAAGATAATCGAGTCAAAACCGAACAACGAATGTACTTTGTAGCTTTTTAGTGCTTATGCTCGCGCAAAAATTAGGTCTTGTATGCGTCATCAACTTTTGTATGACACGAAGTGCTTTGTTTGTTCAAAGCAATGCTTGCATATCTCTAAGCTGTGCTAAAATCAAAATACTGATAGTACTGAAGGCGAGGGAAAAGAAGAAAATGCTGCTAACTAACACTTTATCCTTTCTCCCTGATATTATCTACCCTTCCTCTCACAAATTTTACTAATTTGTACAAATATTGTATTTAATCTGCAACCCTTTACAATTTGGACCTGTCTAAGCATTTGTTGTTTTGTAATAGATTAATCTTAATTAGAAAAATTTAAAAGCCTTGTTCAAGACAACAGACGACACAATTTTAGACTGGGTTAACTTGGAATAGGTTGCAGACAATAAATTAAGATGAGTGTAATTTCATGTATATCAAGGGTAGAAAAAATAATGGAGTATGAGAATAGGGTGGACCTTTTTGTTGGAAAAGGAGAAATTGACCCTATCAATTTCTTGTGTTCCCACAGTAAAAAACAACTTCTTCATGGAATTCAATTCAATGTAAAAGAAAGAGCCAACGACCTTGTGCCCCTAGAAAAACAGCATAACTACGATTGTTGGACCGAATGATCGAATGAATAAAATTGACTGACTAGTAGCAAACCAATCAACTCAACTAAAATTATAAAAACGCGAGCTGCGCCTGTCTTCAAAGCGGTGTCGGGTATAGTAATCTCTTAACTTCGGGAGTTAGTTGTTTTGGTGGTCTCGGCGCTATATAGGGAGCATAGCGTTCGACATTTTTCCTCTGAAGTGAGTTCGGAATGTGGCTTACGATCCCTATGGGTAAATGAACATCTTGGTTACCCTCACCTAAAAAACAGCCTTGCTAAAAAGATTCAAATATTGGAGTGCATGCGTTCAAATGTCACTTTGCCTCTTTATAAACCAGACCTTCAGCGCTTTACGCGCGTTGATCACAATTCTTTTTATTGAAAATGATAACAAAGAATTACTGACAAAAATTATTTAGATGATATTAAAGGAGTGGTCATTGATTACCGAATTTATTAAACAAGTCATCTATAAATAGATAAAAACGAGGCTGCACCGAGTTCTTATCTGTTTTAGATGACGAGTTTAATAAATTTGGTATTATATGAGCACAAATTTAAAATACTATCTATAATGTGATCTGAATTTTTTCGATGAATCGAGTGACTTTCAGAAATTGATCGATACAAATTATTCCGCGAAACGTATAACGCCGTGTGCGAAATATCATCTGGCTATGACGTCATTTCAACGACGAAAATATAACGCTACTATACGTTCTTTGCTCATATGCATAGTTATTAGACTAGTGTAATAACACTCGTGTAATATCAAACATATTCAACGGGTTATTTCATTCTCGCGACGTAGGTCATATTAATATTATTTATGTTACACCTTTTTAGCTCACCTTAGCACATCGTGCTCAAGGTGAGCTTTTGTGATCATTGAATGTCCGTCGTCCGTCGTCTGTCGTCCGGCGTCAAAAACCTTAGTGTTTACACTCTAGAGGCCACAAATATGGCCCAATCTTCATGAAACTTGGTCAGAATGTTGGTCAGTCACAAGAATGAATCCTATTGAAAATGGGAAGGATCCGTGCCATATCACGGGAAAAGGGGCCATATTGACAATTTTCTTGTTTAAACTTTAGAGGCCACAAATTTGGCCCAATCTTTATGGAATTTGGTCAGAAGGTTGGCCAGAAGGTTGGCCAGGTCACAAGGATTAACCCTATTGAAAATTGGAAGGATCCGTGCCATATTAAGGGAAAAGCGGCCTTAATGACAATTTTTTGTTTATACTCTAGAGGCCACAAATATGGCCTAATCTTTATGAAATTTGGTCAGAAGGTTGGCCAGGTCACAAGGATGATCCCTATCGAAAATGGGAAGGATCTGTGCCATATCACAGGAAAAGGGGCCTTAATGACAATTTTCTTGTTTAAACTCTAGAGGCCACAAATATGGCCCAATCTTTATGAAACTTGGTCAGAATGTTGGCCAGGTCACAAGAATTAACCCTTTCGAAATGGGAAGGATACGTGCCATATCACGGGAAAAGGGGCCTTAATGAAAATTTTCTAATTAACACTCTAGACACAAATATGGCCCAATCTTTATGCAATTTGGTCAGAAGGTTGGCAAAGCCACAAGGATGATCCCTATCGAAAATGGGAAGAATCTGTGCCCTATCACAGGAAAAGGGGCCTTAATGACATTTTTTTTTGTTTACACTCTAGAGGCCACAAATATGACCCAATCTTCATGAAACTTGGTCAGAATGTTGGCCAGGTCACAAGGATGAACCCTTTTGAAAATGGGAAGGATCTGTGCCATATTACGGGAAAAGCGGCCTTAATGACAATTTTTGGTTTACACTCTAGAGACCACAAATATGGACCAATCTTCATGAAATTTGGTCAGAATGTTGGGCAGGTCACAAAGATGAACCCTATTGAAAATGGGAATGATACGTGCCATATCACGGGAAAAGGGGCCTTAATGACAATTTTCTTGTTTAAACTCTAGAGGCCACAAATATGGCCCAATCTTTATGAAACTTGGTCAGAATGTTGGCCAGGTCACAAGAATTAACCCTTTCGAAATGGGAAGGATACGTGCCATATCACGGGAAAAGGGGCCTTAATGAAAATTTTCTAATTAACACTCTAGACACAAATATGGCCCAATCTTTATGCAATTTGGTCAGAAGGTTGGCAAAGCCACAAGGATGATCCCTATCGAAAATGGGAAGAATCTGTGCCCTATCACAGGAAAAGGGGCCTTAATGACATTTTTTTTGTTTACACTCTAGAGGCCACAAATATGACCCAATCTTCATGAAACTTGGTCAGAATGTTGGCCAGGTCACAAGGATGAACCCTTTTGAAAATGGGAAGGATCTGTGCCATATTACGGGAAAAGCGGCCTTAATGACAATTTTTGGTTTACACTCTAGAGACCACAAATATGGACCAATCTTCATGAAATTTGGTCAGAATGTTGGGCAGGTCACAAAGATGAACCCTATTGAAAATGGGAATGATACGTGCCATATCACGGGAAAAGGGGCCTTAATGACAATTTTCTTGTTTAAACTCTAGAGGCCACAAATATGGCCCAATCTTTATGAAACTTGGTCAGAATGTTGGCCAGGTCACAAGAATTAACCCTTTCGAAATGGGAAGGATACGTGCCATATCACGGGAAAAGGGGCCTTAATGAAAATTTTCTAATTAACACTCTAGACACAAATATGGCCCAATCTTTATGCAATTTGGTCAGAAGGTTGGCAAAGCCACAAGGATGATCCCTATCGAAAATGGGAAGAATCTGTGCCCTATCACAGGAAAAGGGGCCTTAATGACATTTTTTTTTTGTTTACACTCTAGAGGCCACAAATATGACCCAATCTTCATGAAACTTGGTCAGAATGTTGGCCAGGTCACAAGGATGAACCCTTTTGAAAATGGGAAGGATCTGTGCCATATTACGGGAAAAGCGGCCTTAATGACAATTTTTGGTTTACACTCTAGAGACCACAAATATGGCCCAATCTTCATGAAATTTGGTCAGAATGTTGGGCAGGTCACAAAGATGAACCCTATTGAAAATGGGAATGATACGTGCCATATCACGGGAAAAGGGGCCTTAATGACAATTTTCTAATTTACACTCTAGAGGCCACAAATATGACCCAATCCTCATGAAACTTGGTCAGAATGTTGGCCAGGTCACAAGGATGAACCCTTTTGAAAATGGAAAGGATCTGTGTCATATTACGGGAAAAGGGGCCTTAATGGCAATTTTTGGTTTACACTCTAGAGACCACAAAAATGGCCCAATCTTCATGAAACTTGGTCAGAATGTTGGGCAGGTCACAAAGATGAACCCTATTGAAAATGGGAAGGATACGTGCCATATCACGGGAAAAGGGGCCTTAATGACAATTTTCTTGTTTACGCTCTAGAAGCAACAAATACAATTCAATTTTCATGAAACATGATCAGAATAATGGCTAGGTCACAATGATGAACCCTATTTAAAATGGGAAAGATCCATGTCATATCACGGGATAAGGGGCATAAATGACTATTTTCTTTTTAGAGGCCACAAATATTGCCCAATCTTTATGAAACTTGGTCAGAATGTTGACCAGGTCACATGAAACTTGTTGAGAAAAGGATAGAAATTCATGCAGCGATCATAGAAATAGAGTTATGTTTTTCTTTGAAAAATTTAATGATCATTTAATGTTCTTTCAAGTATTTAATTTTGCTAAGGGATAAGTCAAAGAGACGAAGGTGAGCGATATAGGACCATCATGGTCCTCTTGTTTAAATCCTTAGTCAGAATCCAATTTATACTTACTTTGGTTTTTAGTCAGCATAATCAGATTGAATGATATTTGAAACAAGAAGGAAACATACATTAGAAAAAACAAGACTCCTTTTATTCTGACAACTTTAAGTTGGCTAATATAATACATTTTTTACATTTGATAATTCACGCTATTCCATTTTTACCAAAGTAAGCGATGATGTACTACTGTTTCTTAAAAACTTGGCTTTTTGTCAGTTTTACGTTTTTATCAGGCTTCTTCAAATCAAGATTTCGAGTTGGCCAGGGATTCATTTTTTCCGCACCAAGTTAACTTTAGTGGGTGGGTAGGCAAGACTAAGGGGTGGGAAAAAGCCTGAATACTAACGGCTAAGGAGCTCAAATGCCAACATAAGAAAGAGTGTTTCACAATCAAATAAACTATCAACCGTAATTAACATACCTTAAGAATTAAAAACAAATGCGATGGATTTTCTTGTCGATCGCCTATCTCCACCTTATTTCTCGATTTCTTTGTTGTGAAAGTAAAAGCAAACACCAATTCAATGTCATCCGGGTTACTTATCACAAGGTAAACATAGATTACGACTAGATACATGTCCCTGTCTCTAAAAATACTCATCAGTCGAGTAAAGCCCAATTTTTTTAATAAGTCAATCCATCCGGATAAAGTAAACTTGTGTAAACAATGTTCGTCGTAAGTTTAAACTACGCCATGTACTACGTCATCGATAAAATATAATTCGCCCAAGTTAAGTTGAAAGTCTTGCAAAGTATAATACCCCAACACTTATTGATTTGACCTTTAAATATTTTAGTTTATAATATTTTGGATCAGGTTGCCTTGCTAACATTCTTTACCTTATGTGACATCAATAAAGATTTGTAATTTGGCGGAATGGAACAGCCACTCGGAACTTTTTTCGACGAATGGCACCCATTTAACCACGATGCGACTGCATGCTTTTTTTAGACATGAAATCAAGTGCCATGATAAAATAAAATTTGAAGAACCCAGAATACTGTTGGAATCTTTTTGTGTAATACTTAACCATAGCAAAATTTTGAAAAGCATAGAACGTTGTTAAATTCTAGAGTTTGGTTCATTTTCTAAAAATCATTTTTATAGAAAGATCAAACAATTGTGTTTCAAACAAGACTTGGTATGTAGTGTACATGAAGTTATAAATAACAGTATGCACGATTCATGGTTATTCGCTTAAGCGTATCAATAAATATGATTTGACAATAATTCCGAATCTTCGATTATGTACATTCTGTAAAGAACAAATTGAAATCGAAGTCGACGAATAATATGCTTTCTTTGATTGCACACTACTGTAAACGTAGAAAATTCGTGGCTAGAAATGTTCGCGTTTTCGTAAAATAAGTTTTTTTTTTTCGCGTCGATTTTAGTTCTCGGATTGTTACTACCCGCGAATACCGCGGACTATAAAACGCTACGTAAAATTTGCGTGTTTAGGCCTACTAGGTTTGTGGTTATCATAGGTGAGAAGGTTTTGTCAACAAAACAAACAAATTAAGCAACTAAAGAAAGCTGCACAGTTTCTATCTTATGGTCGCCAATCAACGGATTCATGTCATCAATTGATTTCAATAATAGTCCAGTCAAAATGGCGAAATATTGCCTTAACCCAAAACAAATTGCGACAAAAACATTTTTGGCGTTTTTGAGTAGCTTGACCCTCCCACGATGACATACCAAAAGTAGGACAAAATCGGAGGATACGTATTTTGATTTTTTCATACATTTTTATACCCACTAGTCATGCCCGTGATACAACCAATATAATGAGAATATTGTGTAATATACACAGGAATATAACTGATTTGTGCAAAAAACTTATCAAACATCCTTTGAAATACCACTAAAAATTTAACCACAACTTTAATTTATGGTTTGAGTAACGTTTGTGGTGGCATTTTAAACATAAAAAAATAAAATATAAATTAAAATTACCCCACCCACTTGACTTAACATGAGAATTGGTGTTTCTTTTGATAGAAAAATAGCTTCTGATATTGAAACATTTTCATATACACCCTTATCAAATGGTTCAATAAAATATTGTTTTATTGGATTGGTATTGTTGTATGTCTGCATATCCCACAAGCATTTGTTTCGTGACATAAGTCCATGTATCCAACTTCTGTTCATGTAAACTCTCAAATAGTGACTGAATTAAACTTTTGTTGTTTCCTATTATTTTGACAACATTGTCATCAGGTTATTTTTTCTTGATAATTTTCCTTTTCATGGATACCCGATTGTATAAAATAAGCTGCAAATGATGAGAGTAAATAGGGTCCAGGACCATTTGAAATCTTTTCTTATCTATGATAACGTAAATTTGAGTATTTGACAAAAATTGTATTATAGACTGGATTGTTTTTGTGACCTGTCTCTCTAAGAATAAATTTCTGACATTTCAATTCAAAACAATTCAGAATTAAGGTAAATATGTCACTAATCTAGTGATACATTTCTTTTAATTCAGTATAAAAATGACAAATAGAAACTTTTAAAATTTTCAAATTGCCTTACCTAAACTTTAGAAGAGGCTTTGCAAAAGTAAGATATGACACTGAAAACTATGGTCATTTGATAACCTTAAAGGGGACTACCACAGAAGCATTACGATAATATTCTATAGAAACTGTTGTTTTTATTAGCTCACCTGAGCACGAAGTGCTCAAGGGAGCTATTGTGATCGACCGTTGTCCGGCGTCCGTCTGTCCATCTGTCCGTCACGGCGTCAACTTTTTCTTTAAACGACATCTCCTCCTAAACTTATGGGTCAAAATCAACCAAACTTGGCAGAAATATTCCTTGGGTGGTCCCTTATGAAAATTGCTCAAATGGAAAGGATCCGTGCCATATCACGGGAAAAGGGGCCTTAATGACAAATTTCTTGTTTTCACTCTAGAAGCCACAAATATGGTCCAATCTTCATGAAACTTGGTCAGAATGTTTGTTAGGTCATTAGGATGAAGTCTATTGAAAATGGGAAGGATCCGTGCCATTTAACAGAAAAAGCCGCCTTAATGACAATTTTGTCAACTTTTTCTTTAAACGACATCTCCTCCTAAACTTATGGGTCAAAATCAACCAAACTTGGCAGAAATATTCCTTGGGTGGTCCCTTATGAAATTGCTCAAATGGAAAGGATCCGTGCCATATCACGGGAAAAGGGGCCTTAATGACAAATTTCTTGTTTTCACTCTAGAAGCCACAAATACGGTCCAATTTTCATGAAACTTGGTCAGAATGTTTGTTAGGTCATGAGGATGAAGTCTATTGAAAATGGGAAGGATCCGTGCCATTTAACAGAAAAAGCCGCCTTAATGACAATTTTGTCAACAATATCTTTAAACGACATCTCCTCCTAAACTTTTGGGTTAAAATCAACCAAACTTGGCAAAAATATTCCTTGGGTGGTCCCTTATGAAAATTGCTCAAATGGAAAGGATCCGTGCCATATCATGGGAAAAGGGGCCTTAATGACAAATTTCTTGTTTTCACTCTAAAAGCCACAAATACTGTCCAATCTTCATGAAACTTGGTCAGAATGTTTGTTAGGTCATTAGGATGAAGTTTATTGAAAATGGGAAGGTTCCGTGCCATTTCACAGAAAAAGCTGCCTTAATGACAATTTTGTCAAGAATATCTTTAAACGACATCTCCTCCTAAACTTATGGGTTAAAATCAACCAAACATGGCAGAAATATTCCTTGGGTGGTCCCTTATGAAAATTGCTCAAATGGAAAGGATCCGTGCCATATCACGGGAAAAGGGGCCTTAATGACAAATTTCTTGTTTTCACTCTAGAAGCCACAAATACGGTCCAATTTTCATGAAACTTGGTCAGAATGTTTGTTAGGTCATGAGGATGAAGTCTATTGAAAATGGGAAGGATCCATGCCATTTCACAGAAGAAGCCGCCTTAATAACAATTTTGTCAACAATATCTTTAAACGACATCTCCTTCTAAACATATGGGTCAAAATCAACCAAACTTGGCAGAAATATTCCTTGGGTGTTCCCTTATGAACATTGCTTAAATGGAAAGGATCTGTCACATATCACGGGAAAAGGGGCCTTAATGACAAATTTCTTGTTTTCACTCAAGAAGCCACAAATATGGTCCAATCTTCATGAAACTTGGTCAGAATGTTTGTTAGGTCATTAGGATGAAGTCTATTGAAAATGGGAAGGATCCATGCCATATCACGGAAAAAGGCGCGATTATGACAATTTTGTCAACAATATCTTTAAATGACATCTCCTCCTAAACTTATGGGTCAAAATCAACCAAAATTGGCAGAAATATTCCTTGGTTGGTCCCTTATCAAAATTGCTCAAATGGAAAGGATCCGTGCCATATCACAGGAAAAGGGGCGTTAATGACAAATTTCTTGTTTACACTCTAGAAGCCACAAGTAGTGGAGTCCGTGGTCTGGTGGTTAGGACGGTGGCTTTGGGATCGAAAGTTCCCGGGATCGAATCGCGGCCAGATCACGGGAATTTTTCTGAGCAAAAAATTAGCTCCACGTTGCTCCTCTCCACCCAGGTGTATAAATGGGTACCTGTGAGAATGTAAGTCTATGTGCTGTGGCTGCCGATGAGCGCCGTTTGTTAACAGCCGACTTGCAATTCGATGATCGGGGGTTAAAGTGTGAAGTCGGTTGAATATGCCTGGCATAGAAACAGACTATAAACCTAACTTTAACTTTAACTTTAACAAGTATGGTCCAATCTTCATGAAACTTGGTCAGAATATTTGTTAGGTCATGAGGATGAAGTCTATTGAAAATGGGAAGGATCGGTGCCATTTCACAGGAAAAGGCATCTTAA
Source organism: Fragum whitleyi (assembly GCA_948146395.1). Lineage (NCBI taxonomy): Eukaryota > Metazoa > Mollusca > Bivalvia > Cardiida > Cardiidae > Fragum > Fragum whitleyi. The sequence continues at coordinate 42,314,668 of OX411555.1, forward strand.
TGACAATTTTTTGTTTACTCTCTAGAAGCCACAAATATGGTCCAATCATCATGAAACTTTGTCAGAATGTTTGTTATGTCATGAGGATTAACTCATTCGAAAATGGGAAGTATACGTGCCATATCACGGGAAAAGGGGCCTTAATGACAATTTTCTCGTAAGAGCTCCAAACGCCACAAATATAGTCCAATCTTCATGAAACTTGATCAAAATGTTTGCCAGGTCACAAGAATGAACTCTGTTGAAAATGGGAAGGTTCATGCCATATCATAGGAAATGGAGTCTTAATGATAATTTACTTGAAATATCAGGTGAGCGATTTAGGGCCCTCAGGGTCCTCTTTTTTCAGTTACATTAAAAAAATCAAAAGTTTTCGGGTGTACAAACTTGTCTAATCTTCGTAATGATAGGCCTTAAATTTTAAGCTATTGAAGAGTTAATAAAGATTCTCAATCATGTGGCTTGGATGGCATTCTGAATTTTTTTAACCCAATTTGGTATCCAGGTTCTCTTAGTAAATTGATTTATGGTTAGAAGTTTAAAAATTTTCATAATTATCCTTCACTTTTTCCCTACATAAATTAAAATGAAGGACTTATATGGTAGAAATATGAAATGGTTTCTTAAAACACCTAACTAGCATTATTTCACTAGACAAGTTATTTCAAGTTGTGTTTGTTGAAATCGGGGTTTTACCCCGTTTTTCAACAATATTTCAGTTATATTGCGGGGGCTATAGCACCTTACATTGGATTCCTGGTATTTCTCACACCAGTACTACCATTACATCCTTTCCTAGCCTCCAGCTGCTAGTTCCTACAAAGGTTACGGTTATCAATCCATTGTTTTTTGGGTTTTTTTTTTTCAAGAACATAATATATTATTATCTTTGAAAACAAAGCTGCTAGATTATGGAGCATTGATAAAGACTAGGGTCCTTGATATTTTTCAAATATTAAAACGAAACCTCTTCTTTTTTTATCTCGTGGAAATATACTTTTCAAATTTACTAGGGGGTCAAATTCGCAAATTTGTTCATAAATTTTTAAATTCATGACACTACAAATAATTAAGCCTACAAAAGGCAGGGTTCTCCCCTGCCCCTTATGGAGTATCGGTCCCAATACGCCTCCAAGAAGCAAAGACATTGCCGATATACCTTAAGATTGCCGTAACACTTAAATTTGATCACCAATACAGCTTAATTTCTTTCTAAACAAAGGTTCTAAACGAGCAATACATCTGGCTGCAAAGTTGCCTGCATAACATGTGTACTTAGCGTCATTAGAAAATTACCACCATAAATACCCTTAGATCTTTCGAATACTGTAGACCTATGCAAAATAGTTAAACTAGGTATAAATGTGTATTATTTGGCTAAATTCGCCTAAGACTCAATGCATATTCCGTATATTCCGAGTTCTTCTTGCATTAACCGTTAGAGATTAATTTCTAAATACACAATTTAACCACTGACTGAGAGCAAGAAATGATAGCTCAGTCGGTTCGGGTGCGAATTCACAATCATTCATCTATGAGTTCAAACCTCCGATGCGTCTTCTTTTTTAATTTATTTATTTTTTGTTTCATACTTTTTTCGTCCCTCTTAAAGGCTCACACCAATGGAATATCTTTTTCTCTTTGATATCAGAAAACGACCAGTTCCAATTAAACCCTTCTGCGACATCTCAGGTGCAAAGAAGTTTTCATCATTGTATAAAAGTAAATTATTTATCGATTTTAGTTATCTTTAATCGTGATAGTTCATACTGAATTATTTTAGTTCGATTGCGACGAAAGCTTGAGCTTATAGACTCGCCCTCGAACACGCAATCCTGGTGTTATCATGTCCCTGAGAGAGAGGCAGTGGTTTAAAACTACTGCTACCCATTTTTATCTTATAACTATACACATATCCGTGTGATAACATCCCGTATGATATTTTCTATGATATTACAAAGTTATATTTAGAACAATGATATATTGTGGTTATTTTTAGAAATTTTCATTTCTGTTAGAAACATCGACGAAAACAGGGTTATATGATAAATATAATACATACTTAGTGTATTGTATGTAAAAAATTTCAAACTCGGTTGTGAGAATTGATAATTGTCTCGGCAGAGCCTCGACAATGATCAATTCTCCCAACCTCGTTTGATATTTTTTCTCATACAAAACACTAAGTATGTATTTTATATTTATAGCTGGGTGATCGTGATGAAAATGTTTCCCATCTTTTGAGAAACAAAAAATAACTTTATGCTAATCCTTGTTTCGAGCCCGTCCCCGAAACCATGTAGAAGAATAAAAACACTGCCAAAGTTACCACATAGGTACTCGAGAACAGTAGAGCTTCATTTCTTGTAGTTGTTTTATCATCCTTATTATTATTATTATTATTCGAAGTATTAGTAGAAGTCGTATTTTTGTTTGTATGTGCTAGAAAAGGCTGAAGAGACTAGTAGATAACATTAACATTGGAAATGATTATTGCATTCATTTTTTCGAATGAATTTGAAAAAGTGTAAAGTAAGTTAAATGATAGCTTTATTAGAAAATAAATTCATTTTTTACAAAGGAAAAAAAAATGTCTTCTTAATTTAATTGGCCAAAAAACTTAACAACTCCACCCCTTTCGTTAATAAAAAGGCATTAAGTGATTGGAAGACAGAAAAAATATATAGAAAATTTAAGTTAGAAAAATATAATTTCTATCACTCGGTTTGAACTCGTGCTCTCTCGCACAAGGAGCAGATGTCTAACCTCTACACCACCGGTTTGATTAATCTATCAGCCGCTAGTAAGAGCTTTAATTCGTAAATCAAATTAGCGGAAATCGACTGTGTGGATTTTCCGATTTCACTCACGGAAAATAAACAGAGTCTCAGGCGAAATTAGCCAAGGAATACGCACAAATTAACTATTGTGTTGATAAATTGTTTTCATTATTGACACAATACCTCATGTGCAAATTGGGTAATTCTTACGCTGTTGATATTTATTCAAAATTTATCACAAATTGATAAGGGATTATGCAAGCCAGTAATCATGCCGAAATAAGGACAATAAATGCTTGAAAGTTTTGTACAAATGAGCCGTTTGACTCACAAACAACGTCATTAGGTTTTCAGTATGTTCGGAGCAGAATCGTGTTTTCTTCAAACTATAAGCCGATTAGGCTGCCTTACCAAAAAATAACGAAACTTGTCCGTAGCCATAAAAAACTGAAAGGCCACGCACAGGACGCTAATATATGACGTCACCACGAACTGGTGGTAAAATCATCCCATGGCATGTTCACGATAGGTTCCGATCGGCTTCGAAGACGGCACGCAGCATATAAGTTACTCAAAGGGGATGGATATGTGCATCTCCTATGCGTCATTGTTTAAACAGGTCATGTAACGCGCTGATAAAACTTTCCGGGAAACGTTTCAACGCCAGGCCGTCAACAAGATCATGTTTATTCGTGTATACGTAAGGTAATTGACATTGACAAAGTGTTCTTTTCACAGAAGAATCAAGACTCTATCTCGATATGATTGACGGTGTCAATGTGAACGCCAATCGTTATGTCGTAGTAGACAGGCTATGTGTTTGGATGTGGGTGTATAACGGCATTGCATGGAAACATAAACACTAAACCCGTTTTGGTCGTTGGAAGTGTACAACTAAACGTTGTGTTGAGAGCATATTAAAACCATTTGTTTGTCCGTTCTCAATAAATCACGAAATATTGATTCGTAAGGCGAAACGCGTTTGGATTTATCTTTTATCTTCTTCATTAAATAGTTAATCAAAGGCGTGTGAAGTCAAAGTTTTATTTTTTCACGTATATGTATATATATATATATGTATGTATGTTTGTATGTATGTATGTATGTATATATATATATATATATATATATATATATATATATATATATATATATATATATATATATATATATATATATATATATATATACAAAATAAATAAATAAATAAATAAAATTAAAAAGAATTTCACACATTAATAATCATTTACACTATTATCATTATTATCTTTATTTTGCCAATTTTAAATAAGTCTTATAAGCCCCAAAGATTGAATAATTTTCCAAACTTTTCAAATGAAAACTTAAATTTCGTTTCTTTTAATTCATTCATATTTCTAAACAGACTTTAAATCCTCCTCGGTCGCATTCCTGGGGGGAAAATTAAGGCGCCAAATACACAAGGTGACATATTATTATCGTCGGGGAAAACTGAGATATTTCGTTTATATTTCATGACCTATTGTACATAAAAAACTTTGTGAACATTGAACCAAAAAGCAATAAAAAAATAAAATATAATAATCAAAAAAAAAAAAAAAAGATGTGTTTGTGAAACACGAATGGCCCCGGAACGGCATTTTTTTTTCAAAGTTTGACCTTGACAGATGACCTTGACCTTGTCACATGACCTTGACTTTGGTACCAGCGGATGCAGATCATTGAGATCTATCATCATGCCAAATATTAGCTTTGTATCTTGAATAGGCTTGAAGATATTGGCAAGGTTAAGTTTTCGGGTTAAGTTTTCGGACAGACGGACGGACAGACAGACAGACGGACACGAGTAAAACAACATGCCCCCGATATCTCGATACGGGGGCATAAAAAAACAAAAACAAATTTTTAGCACGGGTTTTAACGCCGCACACCGAGGGTTCAGCGCAAAACTGTATTAAGTGTCTATACAATATATAGACACTTAGTATAGTCTTGCGCTGAACCTTCGATTTATATATATTTCAGTCATGTGGCGGTGATTGGAGTACTCAACAATAGATTCCTGTTATTTCTATCATCAGTATTACCATTGCATACTTTCCTAGTCTCCAGCTGCTATCCGACTGAGATATACAATTATCCTCCCGTTTGTCTAAGATAATTAATTTATTCAAGAACATTCAACGTAGAACCCTGATGTTTGTAATGATTATAGATATCAATAGTACGGATCTGCAGATAACAAATTTAAAGCTGCTCTTTCACAGTTTTTTCATGGAAAAAATACAAAACTTGTTCTTAGATTTGGAAATGTGTGTATTTTTATACTATTAAGAATGGCCCAAAGCATTGGCACTAAAAACAACATATTTCAATAATTTTGTAACTTATTTTTTCGAAGTGGCAAGATCAGTAAGGGATCCAGTCTATTTATTCCTAGTCTATAAATTACAAAATCGTTATTTTCCGTGAAAAATCTTTGGTTTTTGCTTGTATTGATACGAAGTTTCCAGCTGTCAAATAATTTAACCTTAATCTTTGATTGAAAAAGACAAACATGCCAAATGTCAAGCGAAAATAGTTGGGGTCGAAATTGAAGAATACCTTTTTTAGCGTTAGTAGTCACTTTATTTTTTAGAATGAATTTAACCTAAATTCGGATATATCGGTCTTTCTTTCCATGCATTACAAGATTGAATCTTATTATTTTAAAGGCTTCAACATAATGAGATAGATAATTCCGATTGATTTTTCGAAAAATGTTAAAATTCACATTTTCCCAATCTGTGCAAGAGCAGCTTTAATGTCATGAAACAAGGTAATTAATTGTCATCTGCCCAGTTCAAACCTTTACAAAACTTAGCCCAAAACAGTTATGAACATCGTGTAATTGACACTCAATCGGATCAAAATCATTCTTAATCGCTCACTCAGCACCCCATAATTAATTCCAAACACTTAGTCAGAAAATTAAACAACACCCAAAAGTCATAAAAAATAAATTCTACATTCAAATCGCTAGAAAAAATTCCACGATTTCACTGACTTACTTTAACTTTAAAGCGTATGATTGGTTCCTTAAGACATTACTTTTATAGAACTGATATGTTTATTTAAATAAAGAGAGTTAATAAATATGGGTAGTTTCGTTCAGCTTGGACAAAAGAGGTACATAAAGTTCTGTAAATGATTATCATCTATATTTTTTAATCAATATGATTAACGATTCCCCCGTTTTTTGCAAAAAAAAAAAACTAGAAAAGAATCCTAATCGAAAACGCCAAAAATGTTACTACAGAGTCATGTAGGCGTTTTCATACATAATTTCTTATTTTGCGCTCGTTTAAGTAAGGATATTTTACCCTTCCCTTGAGCTATATTCGTACACTACTTTTTCTATTGTTCGTTCACTGATTTGAAATTGTCTGCTATAGGCCGTACACCGGTAGATTTTTTCCTATCTAAATATTCCAAAAACAAAGTAAATCGTGGGCCAGTTACGTAAAATTTGAGCATTTTTATTCGATTTCGCAGAAGGCCAAGAAAATTGTCAGTGATTAGACGGTATATTTTCCTTTATTCTGTGACAGAAACAAATTATTTCATGTTTTCCAAAGAGACAAACATAACCGACTACCTCAGTGGTGTAAATTCGTTTTTCACTAAGTAAAATCACAACAAACACAGAAATAATAAAAGAAAGACTAACCATGGACCCCACTTCGTAGATATTTTCCTCGACTCACTAATCGCTATATCCGGTGTACGTTGATACACGGTGATAACTTTATTGTGGGAACATCCTTAGGGACCGGTGTCTGAGGGACCGGCTTCAAGGCCATCGGCGTCCGGGTACCGTCAGATTCTTTGGTCAAAGCATGAAACTGTCACCATATGTTTTATCAAAAAAGGAAGTTATGAAGTATCGCCCATTTCTTTCAATTTGAACAGTATTCTATCACCTTTATTTTTAATTCACTCCAACCACTTGTTTCAGTTATTTTGAAATTTCTCCGCAAGAACAGTTAATTAGATCGTGAATTTGACAAGATGAATGATTTTGGAATGATTTATGAATGAAATCGAGTGAGTGTGTGTAGCGTGTTTTTGAATTTAATGGGATGTAATCCAATATAGCAAACTTAGTTCATGATGAACAATATAGCACTGAGTGAGTGATTACGAATGACCTTGATTGAGATGAATGCCAATTCCACGATGTGACTAACTGTAATTCGCTAGTCAATTTATTGGCGTCCTTTTCTACATATTTCGGTAACTAATAACAATAATTAAAAACAAAATTCCGCACGTTCTCAGTGAAAATACACATACATGTAGCTATCGCAGACGATTTTTGATTTTGTTTATTATACAGCAATACGAAACAAGAGGGCCGTTGGCCCTGGGTCGCTCACCTGAGAAAAAAGCTTCATTACCTAGGTATGTCCATGCAACCACAGAAAAAAGAATTTTTCACTTATTCAATCAGATAACATTTGAAATAATCCCCCCCTCCCATGCTCCTCCCCTGGTCATTATTTATTTAAGCTTTTTTCATAGAAGGTCTGTGATCAGCAAATCTATGCCAGATATACAGGCTGAGTCTGAGACTTTTAAAGTTTTCTTTAATGAGTTGAATAATCCATGTCAAATATAAAGGCTGTAGGGATTCAAAATTCTCAACAAAGCACTCCCCCTCCCCCAAGATGCTCTGCACTTGGTGAATCTACAGTCATGATTTTAGCTAATTCAATTAATGTCCATATGCTGATCAATTTTCAAGTCTGTAGGACTCTTGGTTCATTAGAAGAAGTTTAAAGATTTCAAAAATGATCCAAAGTACTACCCCCTCCCCAAGACACTCAGCACCTGGTGACCCAACAGTCCTGATTTTAGCTATTTTTATTAATGTCCATATATTGATCACCCATGACAATTTTCAAGTCTGTAGGGTTCCTGATCCAGGAGAAGAATAAGGTTAAAGATTTCAAAATTGATCCAAAGTACTACCCCCTCCCCCCTAATGCTCCACATCTGGTGACCCTACATTCATGATTTTAGCTATTTTATTTTAGATCCATATGCTTATCATCCATGCCAATATTGAAGTCTATAGGGCTCCTGGTTCATTAGAAGATGAAGGTTAAAGTTACAAAATTTTCACAAAAGTACTCCCCCTCCCCCCTGGTGCCCTGCACCTGGTGGCATTACAGTCATGATTTTAGCTATTTTCATTAAGGTCTATGAGCTTATCCTCCATGCCAATTTTCAAGTCTGTACGGCTTGTGGTTCAGAAGAAGAAGAAGGTTAAAGATTACAAAATTTTCACAAAAGTACTACCCTCTCCCCCCTGATGCTCCGCACCTGGTGAATCTACAATCATGATTTTAGCTATTTATATAAAGGTCCATATGCTGATCATCCATGCCAATTTTCAAGTCTGTAGGGCTCCTGGTTCCAAAGAAGAAGAAACTTAAAGATTACAAAATTTACCAAAAGCACTACCCCCTCCCCCCTGGTGCTCCGCACCTGGTGGCCCAACAGATATAATTTCAGCTATTTTTATTAAGGTCTATGAGCTGATCCTCCATTCCAAGTTTCAAGTCTGTAGGGCTTGTGGTTCAGAAGAAGAAGAAGGTTAAAGATTACAAAATTTTCACAAAAGTACTACCCTCTCCCCCTGATGCTCCGCACCTGGTGAATCTACAGTCATGATTTTAGCTATTTATATAAAGGTCCATATGCTGATCCTCCATGCCAAGTTTCAAGTCTGTAGGGCTTCTAGTTCCGAAGAAGAAGAAGCTTAAAGATAACAAAATTTACCCAAAGTACTACCCCCTCCCCCCTGGTGCTCTGCACCTGGTGGCCCAAAAGTTATAATTTTAGCTATTCTTATTCAGGTCTATGAACTGATCATCCATGCCAAGTTTTAAGTCTGTAGGACTTCTGGTTGAGAAGAAGAAGAATTTTTAAGATTTTCTTAAAATTTCACCTTTTGTTGCCATAGCAACCAGAGTTTTTCATGGATTTCAATTCTTTTAGCTATTTTTGAAGGGGACCACCTAAGCAACATTTCTGTAAAATTTGGAGTTAATTGGCCCAGTAGTTTAGGAGGAGATGTCGTTTAAAGAAATTGTTGACGGACGCCGGACGACGGACGACGACCGACGACCGACGGACGGACGCCGGACGAAAGGTGATCACAATAGCTCACATGAGCACTTCGTGCTCAGGTGAGCTAAAAAGGTTTCCAGTTTGTCGTCCATATATGAGGACAAAACAATCAGAGCTATCATGACTAGATAAGAATGTCGTGAGAAATCTTCACGTTGTATTCGTCTGATTTTCTGTCCTACATTGTTGTTATCTCTCATTTAACCTCGACAGCGTCTGTCTTCTGGTCACGTTGAAAAAGCCCGTCTTACAATTACATAAAAACTTGCAACCCTGGCGCTTTCGAAACTCAATGTTTCTTCATCAGGGGTTCAACGAGAACTGACCGTGAAAATGAACAACAACCTATTGACATGTTGGTGAAAAGTTGCTGGCGAAAAGTGATGGCGAAAAGATGCAGGTCAGATAGGATAAATTAGTATCTAGTCAAACTATATGTCGCTTTTGTTTATCCCAAAAGGCTTGATCCTGTTAATTCATCTAATCCAATAAATTTCCCGTGCTTTACGTTGCTTGTCTGTCCATTCATCGTTGGAAACGTTGCATAGATGTAAAATCTAATTCTTTAAAATTGCAAAATTTATTATTTATAATACAAGGAAGATTAAGTTATTTAAAAAAATAAGGTCCTTTATCAAATCATTTATCGAATCATGTAACAATTTCTCCACAAGCGATTTCCCCCTTTTTCCTATATATTATCTTCAAAATTTTGCAGTCTATTTTCAATTTTACCAAACATTGAATTACATGTAACGACTTTGAATTCTTGGAATTCGGATGAGTTTTAAATTCATTTTGTAGTATCTAGGTTAGACGACTAAGAGTAATTGGTGACTTCCTTAAGGCATGTTTTCCTGGAGAACGGATCATATATCCCGTCACGCGAAAAGGGCCCATCTGGGTAGTGCATAAACTGTCGACCATAGTCAAGTTGCGCGGATTGCGCAGACTAACAAGAGTCGAAACCTTTTGCATCGTGCTTATTTTCTGAATCTTAAATGATTAATCTACCTTCCAGTGAAAGAATTTTTGAAATGCGGTTTCTGGTTGACCTATAGTGGATCAAATCTCTTTTCCAATTATTCATTTTACGGAATTCCCGGATGGTCCCTTTTCGCGTGACGGGTCAAAATTTTATATCTTTTTAAATGAAGTTTGCCGCCGTATGTCGATGGATCAAGCCCCTATCGGTTCAGTTAACAACATCGTGAAATTGACATTTAACTCAATCAAAACCATTCCAAATTATTCAAAAACGCACCAAACCCAATCAAAAAGATAAAAAATAAAATATTAAAGCTAGAAAAAAAGCTTTTTTCACTGACATAATTCAAAAAGTAAGCGACTGAAAGGTTCTTGAAGAAATAGGAAGCTAATTCTAAAACTTGCATGCATATTTTATTAAAGGGAGACTATCAATATCGCTAATTTTGTTCATCCTGAACAAAACTAGCGATGTTGGATTACCTTCCTTAAATTTCACTAAAAACTCACTCATCACACTCATTCAATTCCATTCCAAAATCGTTTAAAATCATTCACCATGTAAATTTCACAAAGTTGTTAACTGTAATTCACACCATTGCTACCATTTCATCTTTTCCTACACTCCAGCTGCTTTCCCATGATCACCATTCTCATTTGTGTGATAGAACGAGGGGTCACCGCAACACTATTGAAAGTTCCTTTATATTGATAAGCACTTACAAAAGTGTTGCGCTGACCCCTCGAAATATCGGGAATGTTAATTGCCGCCTCTGCAGAACGGACCTTTGACCCAATACAGTGTAATTCAAGACAAGGAGTTAAATGCGGTACAGTTAAGAACATTAGGACATTGACAAGATCGGTGATTTTTGAATGAAATTGAATGAGTGTGTTAAAACTTACAATTAAATTAATGGGAGGTAATCAAATATCGCTAGGTTTGTTCAAGATGGACAAAATAAGCGAGATTCATTTCCTCCTTTCAATAAAATATGCATACAGGTTCTATAAATAGCTTTCTATGTCTTCACGAATCCTCCCAAGATTCAATTATCTCAGTAAAATCTCGAATTTTATCGACCGATTTTTAAATGTGCTTGTTGATCTTACCATTTTAGTCTTAATTACATGGTGTTCGTAACTGAACCGACTCTGTTATACCGGAGGCTCGAGAAATGAAAATTATGTGTACAGTTAATTAAATCGTGAAAGTGACTCGCATACCGTTCAAGTCCATTCTAGATCACTCGAACAAATGTCCATTTATATCATGCCTTACTCTAACTCAAAAAGTTCAAAAACGCCCCGAAATCACTTGAAATCGCCCCCATAATCGTTCGCATTGATTCAAAAAACTTTTGAACGAGGAAAAAAGTCCTTCTTCTTACAAGTTGGTATTGATTTGAAAGCGTCCCGAAACAACCAAATTTTCTTTATTGAAAAAATGTTGTAGATTTTTCTCTTAACCCTTTGCTGTTTAATCCCTGCTTTTTACGTGCCTGTGATTTAATGATTAAGAAAACATTGTGAAAAAAGAAGAAATTGCTTCTGACAAGCAATTTTTTCTTTTTCCACACTATTTTCTACCCTACTGAATAAATTATTTTTCAAATTAAATCCACTTTAAATTTCGTCTGCAAAACCTTTGAATTTGGACAGGTCCAAAATTTTGTAAAACAGGAAAGGGTTAAATGGGAAAGAGGGATTAAATTGCGATAATTTCGTCCAAATTGGACGAAATTATGGATTTGTATCAGCTCCCTTGAATCCATTTCAAAGTTCTTTTTGGTAATGATTGTAAACTCTATTATTTGAAGTATCAGAATTCATTCGTTAATTTCAGAAAAAAACATGGGTTATCTCTTGCCGATATTTAAGCTAGAAAGCTAGTTTTGTCAACTATGTGACCGGTCTATGACATAATATTGTACTTGGTTGGTCGTTACGAGGCGAAATTCTACGTCATAATATCATGACCACGGCGGTATATAAACGATGTTTTCAAACGAATCTGAAGTTCCATTCCTTTAATTCTGAGCACTCAAAAAAAACCAAAGAAAAAATGAAGGTTTTTGTAACAGTTACCCTGTTTGTGGCTCTAGGTAAAGTTTTCTTCTATCTTCATTTTTTTTAAATTTTATTTGTATGTGTATTTGGGAAAACAGAACCATCTTGGAAGTGCGTAAATCCTTGTCAGACTGCGTAGGCAGACTAGGACCGAAATTTTTCACATTTGATAAGTTTTATAAATCTAGAATGATTGCCCTTTCTTGCTATATATTAATTTTCGAAATACGACATTTTGAAACGATTTGAGTGAGCATTAAGGAACGATGAAATTTAAAATACTTTTGATCGGGTGAAATACAACTTAACAATATACTTACTATATATATAATCTATTGGTGTGATTTGTACCTTAATTTGACCGATCGCCGTCGTCTTTGAATAATCAATGGACCAATTTGATAGCTGACATTTGGCATTGATGAAACTTTTCGTGAGATAATCATCCACACTCATTCGGAACACCACTCGGCCAATCTCACGATCAACCTCGGATGTACATAGACGGACTATTTTTAAAAATTACGGGAAACTGTTTTGATATTAATCAAGACGAGTTCTTATCACGTTATTGTTTTCAAAAGCTGTAAGTTTATCAGCTTCATTTAAATGAACGAAATTTAGGTCTGCTAAATCTACGATTTCAAATTCGAAATTTTTTCTAATGTTAAGTGGGCCATATACAATCGGAACATAAAACATTGATATTTGAATATGGCTATAGAAATACAGGCTCAATAGTTTAACCTAGTGTTAATTGATTTTTCCTTTTTTTTTTTAACAATTTGGGTAATCTCATCCAGTCTAGAAATAATAATTTTTTTTATCTGTAGTTCACATAAATTTACACTATGACTAAGTCATTTTCAGTCTAGTATCTGTGGTGACTTCAGCCTTTTTCCAGGAGAGGAATTACAATAGGTTTGTTTGTTTTTTTACCAGAGAATAAAATTGAATTAAAGGTAAGGTACAAGGTGATTTGCGAAAATCTTACGTCACTTAATTTGTTTTCAGTTAGACATAACAGAATGAAATGTGCAAGATTGAAAATTGATTTCGCAACTGAAAGATCCTGGGATTACCGTCGCACTAAACTATAAAACACATATGCTCTCACTCTCTCTCTCTCTCTCTCTCTCTCTCTCTCTCTCTCTCTCTCTCTCTCTCTCTCTCTCTCTCTCTCTCTCTCTCTCTCTCTTTCTTTCTCTCTCTCTCTCTCTCTCTCTCTCTCTCTCTCCAGCTCTCTCTCTTTCTCTCTCTCTCTCTGTCTGTCTCTGTCTCTCTCTCTCTCTCTCTCTCTCTGTCTCGTAACAAATAATTTGTAATCCAGTACACAAATTGCTGCGATCGCTTTTAAGGCTTTGCCTTATTTCATATTATAAATATCTTTAGAATCTTAAATAACGGCTGAAAAATCTTAATTTTTTGAAAATGATTCGTCATTCTCAAAGGTTAAGATTTTGTCAGCCGTTATTTACTGTAAAAAAATATAAATCTACAATGCTATTTTTTCTTACACTGTTTCCGCCTAACAAAATGCATAATTTCGTTACATACCCATCAGCCTTACATACATCCGAGATCCGTTGAAGTTTACGGAAATGGTCGAGAGATGTTCCGAATGCATCCACACTACAGGGTGATGAAATAAAGTATTCGTGACTTAAACTTACAAACTACAGTTTAATAATTCAAGCTATAGTATTTACATGTGAACCATTGTTCGGGGTTTTATCCCATAAGATGCAATTTTAATGGTCAAAATAACATGGTTACTAAAAAAGATGTTGAGACGGTTTATGTACCCCCTTGTGTAGAATTTTTCATTGGTAATATTCTATTTTTTTAATCAGCTGCCGTATTTGCTGACGCCTGTACCCACAATGGCGACTGTCATCACCACGAGGAGGCCACTGCTTGTTCAACTGGTCAGCACGCAGTCTGCAACATGAACACCAATACGTGCGAGTGTGCTACCCATAAACGAGGTATGCATTGACTAGAAAAATGTGTTTTTGTTGAAATATGAGGCGATTTGATCCAACCATCATGCAGTTGCTTGTTCTTTACAAAATGTCCCTTTTCCACAATGTTTTGGCTTTACCGCTATAGCTATGGTGGTCTATTATGGCTTTACCGCTATTGCCAGGGTTGTCGTATATTGCTCAACTACTTGTGCTTAAAAATAGCTTTATTTTGATATACAATATATTGTGAAACATTGTTAACCTGTCACTCATTATTTTACGTAAACTTTCGTTAATATCCGCGAGATTACTAAAATATTTTTTCTTTAACATGAAATAAAATAGTATTACTGTTATAATTGGGTCCGTAGTACAGTGGTCTAATGCGTTTGACAATTAGAGTTACTGAACTGATAGACCAGGTTCGAATACGCACGCAGTTGGATACAGTGTTTTTTTTTTGTTTTTTTTCCAAATTGTTTCAACCTTGATTTTATGATTAAATAAAAGGACAGTTTTATTGTCTCGTTTTGTTTGTAATATTCTACATTTACAGTGTTTTGTTTTCTTAATCAAATGTCTCATTACATTAATTTTCATGGAATAAATAGGCTGTTGTCACTTATTCAAGCTGAGGTCACGAGGCTTTTAATCGTCAACATAGCCTGTTTTTGTTTCTCTAAAGCTGCACCTAACCTTTTCAGTTGAATTATCTTCTTTCGTTCATGTCATGATAACTATTTTTCTTATCGTATGGTACATTTCATTACTTGCCGTTACTTCTGTAAATTCCATTTTACGGAATTCTTTATCAATTTTATTTTTAGGGGTGTGATAAATTTATCCAGTATTTTTTCTAAAAAAAAAAATGTTGTGCTTAGGCTACTTAGCAATAAGAAATCACTTGATGCAGAATATCAAACGGATAACCCACACAGAACGACGAACAAAATTAAGTAAACTGTGTTGGCTTTTTTATATACAAAGATTTGAATTACTGCCATCAAAAGTAAGATCGTTTTAACAACAACAACAACAAAAGAATAAAAAAGAATAGGGCGAGAAAGAGATTCGATCTTAGTACCCCTGCATTACAAGTTACTTACCTTTCACCTATAGCTGTGTCTCATCATTTATCACAACTGGGTATATTTTGTTATTGAAATGTACTGTTCGCATATTTTGAAATTATATAAGGAAGTGGGTTCCGAATATCAATGAAGGTCAACAGGAATATTAAATGAGTGACAGGTCAACAATGTTTCACAATACCTGAACAAACTGCTATTTCTTGCCTAAAGATGCGCCCTTAAAATTAGGTCTCTAACACTTTACATGAACCTTAACTCATATCTATTTTTTCGTCAAAATCCTTGAGAATAATACACTGTAGCTATGAAATTGGTATATGTGGTCTTAAGCGTTAAAAAGGATCAGTTTGAATGTGTGAAAGTTTCTATCCGGACAGTCTACAAAAGCGCGACAATTTATATCACTGTGGGTAATTTTGAAAAAACAGTCAGTTTTCGCGCTTTTGATGTGGTATTTTGTTAGATTTAGTTATCAAATGCGCACATAGTACAATGAAACGCGCGCGTTCCTAAAACGCCGGTGATGTGTATCGAAAAGGGTCATTGAGCCTGTGCGTGAGATTTCCAACAATTTTAAAAGTGCGCGAAGCAAAGACTTAGACCAGCCTGTGCATCCGCACAGTCTGAACAGAATCTTTACTATGTATTTAGTTGATATAAGGTCTCAAAGTAGCTGTAGACAATCTAGAAACTTTATATATAAAGTATGTGGACGTCTACGCTTCTCAATGTTCGCCCCTCACGAACATTTCAAATCGTTGGAAATGTCACAACAGGCTCATTTATGACGCCATCTAGGACGATTACATTTTTTATGTAAATACTTTGTTATAAACATCATATCAATACCTATACATAAATAATTTCAAAGCGAGGAAAATGCGATGAAATGAAAAACATATTTCAAATCAAACTTGTAAAAAGATAAAAATGTTAAATGTGCGTTATTGTAAGAAAATCTGAAAACAAACCTATAATTAAAATCATCGTTTATTTCAATTGAAAATATATATATATATATATATATATATATATATATATATATATATATATATATATATATATATATATATATATATATATATATTCCTTTACTTTTCAGCTGTAACGTCATGCTCTTCTAGTAACGACTGCTCCTGTGACGAGAACAGAATAGCTCACTGTGTCAATGGAATGTGCCATTGTTCCGCCCATTAGACAGAGAATAAAGAATTGTTATTGTTATTTTGAACCTTTGTAGTTCACGTAAGGACAAACTGCTCAATGTGATCTATTGTAATTAATCAATGTCCAGCGCCCCTCCATGTCTATCCGTTTATATATACATATATATTGAAAAGAAAAAACTTAGATTATACATGATTGTAATGTATCCATAGGTACAGTGCCTCTTCTTTTCTTTTGAATAATCTAATATAGATGATCTTCGTATTTTGAGAATAGGCTTATACAAAATTTTTTCATAGCAATCTTTTGAAAAATGCCTAGATTATCAAATATTGAGAAAAAGTTTAATAAAACAAATTTAAGACATTGCCGAAATTGCTAAATGCCACTCCTAAGTGATATACACTTTTGTAGGATCTGCTTATTTCAAAATTTATTCGGACCACACAACAATTTTTGTTGGCTCAAGGAGTTGAAGAATATGTACTTCAAACAAAATGACATTCTTTGACATCTAAGCACTAAGTAAACCCAAACATGCTACGAATTAATGCCGAATTTTTTAATTTAATTACCAAATATTTCATAAAATGCATACATAATCACCAGTATAAGATATTCATGCATCGAATAAACCCATCGCGAACCCATTGATACTAGACTTAATACCTTAATTTATTGTTTTGACTGGCCTTTAAATTTCCCGCTTTCTATACTTCCCTATTACCAAACATTTCATAAAATGCATACATAATCACCAGTTTAAGATATTCATGCATCGAATAAACCCATCGCGAACCCATTGATACCAGATTTAATACCTTAATTTATTGTTTTGACTGGCGTTTAAATTTCCCGCTTTCTATACTTCCCCAGGGAGATAAGAGAAAAGACCGCGTTAACACATATTGCGTGCCTTATCCAATCAAATTGATCCTTACATCTCAGCGATTACATCAAGGTGACTTGTCAAATAGTAATGTAACGCATATCTCGGTGAATTGATCGATTTTTCGCGTGATTCGACTTAGCTACCTTTGTATTATAACCCGTCAAAAAATGTCCGAAGTTCCCCGACCGTCCGATATTACCCGGTTCTACTCTTGTTTGGCAAAGTATCGCTCCACTCAAATTCCATTAAGGAAACCAGTAGATTCCTTAATAAGCTTTCAGTCAAAATTAAATAAATTTAGATTTTTCGAAAGTCGATCAAAGCTTAAGTTCAAGAAAAATGTTTCAAATAGATTTAACAGCCATACTCCTAATAAATCAAAATAAGTTGGTCAAAGTTCAAGATCAGTTTTTATAGGTCAAACATGTCAGAATCAGAGGTAGTCTACTTATATCAATAATGAATCTATGAATAATTTTTAGTTCTAGATCTGAATAAATAATGTTTTAAAAAATAAAAATTATATGGATAAACGTCAGTCCAACATCCAACGTGATACGAGAGTCAAAAACATTCATGTACCAACATTTGAAATAATCTTAATACTTAATAATTAATACTTAATAATTGAATGTTCAATGAAGAAGGTCAAAGTTCTAGGTCAAGGTAGAAGGTTCAGCATGATGCAAGAATCAACGACAGTCATCTACAAACCTTTATTTGGAACGTAATAAAGTTTAAGACTTTATATTTCAATATTAAATAAAAGGGTCAAGACTAGGGTCAAGAATTAAATATCATGCTAGAATCACAGACAATAATCTTCAAACCTTTCTTTTTGACTTAATACAACCTTAAAGCTAAAGGTTCAATACTTAAGAAAATAGGGCAAGGGTCAGTGTTGGGATAGAAATTTCATTAACATGCAAGAATTAAAGACAATCAACAAGCAACCTTTTCTTGATGACTTGATACAGCTCTAGACCCTATAATTCTCAAAATTAAAGAGTGTTTCAAAGTTCATGGTCAGTGTAAATGACGCAACGTGATGCCAGATTCCAAGAAGATCATCTCCAAACGTTTATTTGTAACATAATTTAGTTTTCGACATATAAATGTAATATTTTAGAAAGTATGTCAAAGTTACGGTTTAGGTCAATGGTTCAACGTGATGCCAAAAACAAAGACAGGCATCTACCAACCTTTCTTTGACTTCTTTATATGATTAGAAAGTATGTCAAATATCAAGGTTGGTTTCAAGCAGCTTTACAGTGCCTGACTTAATTCCGGATTTGAAAAAAATACAAGGTTTAGCAAGATGCCAGAATCAGAGACATTTATCTACCAACATTAAAGTTCTAGACCTAATAATTCAATAATTGAGAGAATAGATTAAATGACAGAGTTTGAGTCAAGGGTTAGTATGATGCCAGAATCGACGTCAAAATTTGTTCCAAACTTTCTAATTGACTTTATACAACTCTAGACATAATTTTTCTAAATTCAAGAAAGATAGTCAAATACCAGGGTGAAGTGTTCAACATGATGCCAATGTGAAAAGGCAATCAAATACAAACCTTCAGAAATTTACTTTTTCTTCATTTGGCTCCCTTTTTTTACTTGGCAACTTCAAGCATCCAAGACTATCGTCCATCAAGAAATAGACACGGAAATCTGAGAGTGCATGCATGACCGATTACTCATTTCAATGAAATTAGTTTGAATTCTGATAAGAAGTGTAAAGAAAACATTTTAAAGATCCTTTAGGTCTTTTTTGTGACTCGAAGGTCCATAGAACCCATGTATACAGTCCAAACATCACGAAATCATCTCGAATATCGATGTATAATCTCAGGAAATAGGCCCCATATGGCTTATTGACAAGAATTTAAAATAATAAATGGCGAGTTCTGCCCCTTTCTAATGAAACAATCTCCGTGAAAATCGATGTCTTATCCCGGGAATATTTGAAATAGGGCGTAATGAATTTGGCACCCGCACTGTATTGCTTCCTCGTTTTTAAATAAAAGCCCACATTTCGAAGATCATAATTGTGAGATATTAAGAAACCAGATAATTGGACTTAAATGATGCGTAAAAATACCTTCAAATGAACTTAGAATGTATCTATTTATTAGGACGGCCTTATGTTTTGCTTCAAGACAAGACTCCTTCTATAAAATATTCCACACGAAAAGAGTTCGCTAACCAAGGGTTCCATTCACAACATTCCTACGGTTCACCAAACCGTTCAAAACGCGCTTATATCTTTATTCAAATCCATCTATTGCATTTATAAGCTGGTGTGTATTTGGAAAACTAGGGGATAATGAATGAGTGGTCATTGAATACCGAATTTATTAAACGGATCATCTATAATCAGATAAAAAACAAGCTACGCGAAAATTTCATCTGCTTTAGATGACGAGTTTGCTAAATTCGGTATTTTATGAGCACACATTTGATATTCTGTTTATAATATGACTCGATTGTTTTTTCGAAAAGTCGTCATAATTCGTAAAATTCAACATATCAATTTACCGCGAAGCTTATACCGCCGTTTGAAACAGACGTCACAATTTACTTTATTTACTTTCGAACTATTATCCGAGGGAATGAAGACAAGCATTCAAACCAAGCGCCAAGTCATTAAGCTTAAACTTTGGTCATATGACTCGACTTGACCAAATTTTAAACTTTCGAGATTTCATATAGTAAAACACTCTGATCGATATCTAAGACATTTATTGCAAAAAAATGGTCTCTAGAGTGTTCCCGAGGTTTTTCTACCATGTGACCCATTTAATTACCTTTTTTCACTCGTTTGAAAAAAAATATATAGACAAACATTCAGACGTTCCTGATGTGATTCCCGAAGGTAGCACTCATCCATTTCGACTATTTGTCTTCCACTAATGGGTCGACAATCGTATACCTATTTGGGATAGCAGCTTGAGGCAAGGATAGGATGTAATGATAGTACTGGTGTGGGAAATACCAGGAATCTATTGTTAGTTGCATTAGCCGCCGCGATATGATCGAACGAGGGAAAAACAACATTCTGACCAAGTATCAGGACATTAGAGCCAATATTAAGCCTTTAGATTGCACCAAGTTTGTCTGGAATTTGACCCCTTGACCTCTTTTCTTACCAAACTTGACATAATATTAAGAACTACACTAGTCATTTCCTGGTGTGAAATGGTAAGAATTTGTAATACAGAACTTGTCATCGGCCCACCTTATAAGCGTTGTTCTACAACAGCGTCCAAATACTTATTCATTTCAAAGTTGAATTAATTCAACTATCGTCTAGCATTATCATCTTATTATAACGTCCAAGCTTTTGTTTTGAACAAAAAAAAACAATGTATTCCATTTTCTCAAGGTGTAACCTCAACGAGTTGTCAGTGAGTATTTCCCTCAAATGATTGAGATCATCAGAAAGTGCGTTCTCAACAGACAACTTGTCTCGATCCGACAACAATATAGCAGGATCGTCAGAAGGGGTTTGTCTTTTGTAACGCCAGGCATGCCATTTAAGTATATTAGAAAAAGAAGCAGGTCCAAGTATAGATCTATAATGACAGATGAAGACCGAGTTTTATTGACATCAGCAAGCTGTCTTTTTAATGAAATAAGACGAAAAGGCATCCTTTATCTTTCTGTATCATTTTCAATTGAAGTTTTCCGCGTTTTCATTCAATAAGAAGGGGGTTTTCTTTTCAATACTTTGAGTTAGAAACTGTCAAATGATTGTCGGCAATTATTGTTAATGCGTGTAAATAAGTGTATTCTAAAACCAAAAGGGTTTACTTTTAGTGTAAACATTTTATAACCAAAAGTATCCATAGTTCATTTTTTTTGGTTTACACAAGATCTGTCATAGTTTGTGCGTATTTAAAGTTATTCTGTAAAATTGGGTTCAAAAAGATTTCAGACAGATCTTCCAGTTAGGGTGCGTTTTGTTTCAAGAGACGTAAAACTATTGGCAATAATTAAACAACAAATACCTAATAATAAATTAAGATGTTGATTCAAAAATACTTTTGGTATTGATTGATTCTTGTAATGAAGTTTCCTGGGTCAACAAAAATTCATATTCACAACTTCAATTAGGTTGAGGTTACAAACCTTCTGTCGCCAGGTATTTCATAGTAGCCTTGGTAATAAATCGATCAAATTTGGTTTCAAATTGAATTGAATCGTGATGTGTAAGCGAGGAATCGAGTTAGGGGCTTGTTAACCATGCGGGCTAATAGGATATCAGGTGCCTGTTTTTTATTGTTTTTATATTGTTTGCTACGCAAATCTTTTGGAATCTTTGATGAATTTTTGGAGGACTGCAGAGAGGAGGGCAAAGTTTGCTTCGTAGCCTAGAAATTGCTTTTCATATAAAAACAAATTAAGATTAAGGGGATGATAAGCGTATAATTCTCGGAATAATGACACAAGATGTGTACGATAATTAAAACATTTAAAGAAGAAATGTTCTGTGTTCTCAATGTTTCGAATACAGTTGCATAACTCATCTTCAGCTATGTAATTAAGGAACAAATCAGAATTTAGTTAACTACAATTATTGCGGAGTCTGGCATAGATAACAGACAAGTTACGTTCAGGATAACGAAATACTTTGGTACAGAAGGACGCGGAAAAAATATTCAAAACGTTTGATTTGAATATTGCTAGTGAAGTAGAGTTATAGATAATAGATAAGTTCTGGCAAATAATTCAATAATGAAATGGCTGAGAGAATTAATGATTTATTGAACAGCTCAGTTCTTCGAGTTATGATATCAAAACCCAGTGCATTACGAAGAGGATAGTTTGTTCTGTCACCAACAGTTTTTTGGTAAAATACCACTAAGATAGTTAAGTACAATACCATTTAAAATCTTATAAGTTAACACAAGTTTGGAATGTACGTCTATCAGAGAAAGAAACCCATTCGATTTCATTATAAAGTGTAATTAGCGAAGCAGATCTTGTTAATCCAGTCATAATTCTAGCAGCTTCGTTTTGAATTTTTCGAGAGGTTTTTTTTTCAGCTTGGGTACATTTATCCCAATCGGTTGATGCACATTCCAGAATTGGCCTTAAAAGTAAAAACATATATCTGGTTGAGAGAATGCAATTGTTGAGTAAATTTTGATGACCTCATCATACCTAGTATTTTGTTGCAGAATTAGGCAGATGGGTGATATTTTCTTTCCATTTGCCACTTCCATTAAATGTCAGGCCAAGACGTTTGTGATTCTTAACAAATTTAATATTAACATTATTGAAAATAAGGTAAGGTTTTATTCTTGGCCTAGTTTTGTTTCATGGTTGACTATTCTCCCAATATCTGCAATGAAAGACGCTGAACATGCCAATTGCGTGTCATCAGCAAATAAACATGACATACTGATGACATTATCAGAAATGTCATTCACACATATACTAAGACGAATAGTGGACCTTAAACTCAGATTTTGGTAGAAATAATCGGAGGGAAGCATATTCACCATAAAGCGTAGAGATGGAGGTTAAATATTTCTATCGTTACTGATTGATTCTCCAAGATTTTCGAAGTATCTTTGTTTAGTAAATTAAACGTGGTTATTTACTTGGTTACGTAGCTTTATATATTAAATCCAGTCACTGTGCCGTCCTGTTTGTGACGAAGTACGTTTTTGTCTGTCTCGATGTCTTCTTAAACGTCTTATTTGAGTGTCATACCATCGCCTGTCATTAGGTCGTACAGTAATTTCTTTTGATGGAGTGCATTGAGTCATAAATGATGAAAAGAGTTCTTTGAAGCGTTCACAACTTATCTATATTTAAAATAGCTACAAAATCTCAATTTTCTATACCAATTAGGAGAATTAAACCTAGCATAGTCACCCCGGTCAAATGGCCAAGTACGTCTCTTAGTGCACAGTTTATAGGATACACGGTAGCTAAGAAATGCCAGTGATGCTTTGTGGTAGCTGACAATCGAGTCAATATCTAATGTATCAGAAAAAGAGTGACTTATGCTATTTAAGATTAAAATAGGGTCGATCAAGGTCGCGGTATTTCTTGTTATTTTTTGTTGGCTTTGTTATTATGTTAGTTAAATCATTGATAGATATATTATGATTGAAGTGGCACTCGCTTTTACTCAGAAGATCCTGGTTGAGATCGCCCATTTTAATTATATTCCTTTCTAGACAAGAGGCCTAAGAGAGCCTGTATCGCCCAACAGGCTTAAACATCTTTATACTTTCATTAAATAAAGCTTACTTTGTATGTAAACACTACTTTAAAATATCTAAAGACCTATTCCATAATGATTAAAAGGGGTTGGCGCACATTGCCATGAACCTGCATCCATTTATCCATCTTATTAAAACATTAGATTAGGGAGATGTGATTCAAAGATTTCGGGCCCTGCCATACCCATATTTATGGGCCAATCAAAATTTCACAAGCAGTTTTAAACGGTCACCTAACGAATTTCCTGGTAATGTTTCATTGAAATCATCCCATTTGTTCAGGAGGAGATGAAGTTCAAAGATTTCGGGCTCAAAATAAGCCTTTTCTGCCATATCTATATCTATGGGCCTCATAAAATTTCGCGAAGAATTCTTGAAAAAGGTAAGTCAAAAAACATTCTGGTAAAGTTACAGTGAAGGAAGTTGAGGAGAAGATGTCTCGGACTCAAAATAAGTCCCGCCCTGCAACGCCAATGTTGATGGGCCAATTTCGAAAAGAATTTTTGGAAAGGGTCACCCAAGGAACATTATGATTTCGGGCTCAAATAAGCCCCGCCCTGCCACGCCAATATTCATCGGCTAATCAAATTCCCTGTATAATTTTAGAACAGGGTCTAGCAGGAACATTTTGGTAAAGTTTCATTGAAATTGGCCCAGTGTTTCAAAATGGGATGTCGTTCAAAGATTTCGGACTCAAAATAAGTCCCGCCCTACCCCGCCCATATTTATGGGCCAATTTTAATTTCTCGAACAATTTTCAAAAAGGGTCACATAAAGAACATTTTGGTAAAGTTTCATTGGAAGCAGCCCAATGGTTAGGGAGGAGAATATTTTTAAATATTTCAAAGTGAAAAAATGCACCGCCCCGCCACGCCCACATTTTGGGGTCAATCTTAAATTTGTGGACAACTCTAGAAGAGGGTCACCCAATGATCATTTCTGCCAGGTTTCTTCAAAATCCAACCATCTGTTTAGGAGGAGATATGTTTAAAAAAGTTTACGCGCGCAGCCACGGACGGACGTACGACAGAAAACCCACCATGACAATAGCTCGCTGGCCTTCGGTCAGTAGATGTAACTAGTATCAAAGCGATCCAAAAAGGACATCAGGTCACGAGGTTATAAAACTTTTCTCAGGCTCAATTTAAAATTTTCTCAAATTTTAATTTGAGATTAAAGCCGTAATTCTGTTTCCTATAGGTCACCGAATCGTGATTGTCTATTTGTACGTCTTTCAAGGACACGGTTTCGTTTGCTTGTTAGTTTGAATGGGTTTTACGCCACTTTCAACAATTTCGCACTTATATCGCGGCGATCGGAGCACCTAACAATGGATTCCTAGTATTCCATTCGACTGTACTACCAATACACCCTTCCCTAGCCTCCGACTGCTATCTCACATAGTTTTACGATTATCTACCCATTGGTGAGAGACAAACGTCGGAAAAGATATTTGCCGCCACCGGGGATCGAACCCACGACTTCCAGATTGGAAGTTTTATACCTTACCAATTGCGCTATGGTGGCGGCAAGGACACGGTTTCGTCTAGATGTATTTCCGTGAATCACAATATATCAAATTCCGACAGATGGTCACTAATATAAGCTAATTTACTACGAATACTTTGAGTGTTGAATTGCTTGAAGAATATACTACTATTATCTGAGGGCCTCGATTGGATTCTATATCTCCTGCGAGTATGAGTAATAACAATGTAATAAGCTCACGGAATTTAAGGGCAGATTCACGAGTAACGAAACTCTTTAAAGTTTGAAGTCTTTTTATAAGCTGTCCAAAATGTAGAAACGATTCAATAACGAATTTTCTTTACGTTGGATCAGTAGATAAAGTTCATGCTTTCTTGCGTGGTATAAGCCAATAGCCGCACGCCAATATCGAATATGGAGGCTAAAAATATGAGGCTAAAAATACCTCAAGCGTGACATGATGTACAAATATATAAATTACCCCGTTGAATCAACCCCCACATCAATCCCCGCTGACACAATAGTGTTCAGAAAAATTATCGTAGGACAAAACATGTTAAAATACATTGAAAATATTTTCCAGTATTTCGGATATGTAAACAACATTCTAATATGTGCTTATATAGGGAATTTATTGTTTGAATGGTTCAAAATTTCTATTTGAATCAGATAAAACGGGCTAAGGCTACATGCTGGTATTGATTCTTTACTACAATATAATCGCTAATGTCCATTTAGGAAGATGTAGAAAATATCGTGTTGTATTATTTATGGCATAGTCTTGAGAAAATAACAGGCAAGCTACTTGTAATATAGTGTTGGGTCACTGCAGTCTTATGCCAGTAGATCCAGGTTCCACCGTCCCTTTATTTTTCTTTCATCCTTTTTTAATTCACACCCAAAGAGACTATTAGGGCTGCAGTATGAGGTCACAGTGGCCTGTTTAAAAGCACAGCAGTACAGAAACAAATCCATAAATTATAGCCACATTTAAAAGCTTTTACTTATAAAGTACACACGTTGAGTCAAATACACAAAAGATAGAATAAGGTTACAGTTGAGGTTTTACATGATCAGCAAAAGTGCACACATTTCATCGTTGGGTTACAGTAAATCTCGAAACTTCAGCTTGATCACTCACCGGCGATTTAGCGTTTCAAGTTATATTTAAGTTCCTTCCGTAAACTTGAGTAGTACTTCTTTTATAAAGCTGATTTACCCTTACCTTAAAAATCTTATTATGAATGACCAATTACTGAAGTTCCACCCCGTCTCTGTAAAAATCGTGGTTTATATAGGCATAAAGGGCAGAGCCTAATTTACGTTTCGATGAAGAGCCCGTGCTATAAATAAAAGAACTGAAAAATCTTGTTAAGGTCTTTTTCATTGCAAAAATGATATTTTTGTTGTTTTGTATATTTTATTTCTGTCTTAGTGGTGAAATATTTAGGAAAATTAGAAGGAAGATATATATCATTAACAGTCGATGACAATTAGCAAGTACTTATTTCATTACTTGTTTTCAGTGCCACATGTGTGAAAGTCTCGGTAATGTCAACAAAAAAAGAACTATTTCGAGTCTTATGTAATAATTTTAGATATGATTTGGTTAGCATTTAAAACAGGTCATTTGAGGTTAAGGGGACATCGAGACCTCACTGTATATAAAAGGTGGGTTTTGTAAGAGAAAGTATCCGGACGTCGCAAGTTAGAGTTCATTTTTAGAGAAGACTAAAGAAAATGAGGACTTTCGTCATCGTAGCTCTCTTAGTAGCTCTAGGTAACTCATATAAATTTATATTGTTTCATATGCCCGTTGAAAGATTTATTATATTATGTGATAAGTCTTAGCGTGCTATGTCCGACGGCGTCCACTTCATTGTCGCCTTGTGTCCGATTTACTTGAAACTAGGCAGTTATGTTCCTCTTATGATAATGTAGTAAAGTATTCAAGAAACGTGACTCTACCTAGCTTAACTTTTGGGTTATTTCTCCTTGTTGTTTTTCATACTTAGACCTCCAGGATTGAGGCCTGATCTTATGACATTTGTCATCTTCTTTTTAAATGGATCTTAATGTTGTCTTTACTGTATCTTATCTTTCTGAATGTAGGCCACCTTACACTCTTTGACGTCTAGGGGCCATTATGTTTGTCTTCGCCCATCTTCTATGATAAAGCATTATCATAAATAGCTTGTAATACAGCTTGTAATGATTCTAAAATTTGAAACATATTAAAAATCAAAGTTATTGGGCAGTTTAGAAATAGCGCCTAAAAATAGTTAAATATACATTGAAACGAACTTCTAAACAGCTACTTAGATTTTGCTGAAAAAAATAATATTTTCTTTCGTATCTGAAATGAAAGTTAGTCGAATTGTATGAGAAAAATCCTTCGGGAAGAATCTTCAATTAATATCGACTGGAAAATTGTGAGGAATGCAACGAATTTGAATTGAATTCAGGGTACCCCTGGTCTCAAAATTAACATTTAAAATTAAAAACTTGTGTGAGAAACAAAACAACCACTATGTTATTTTCTGCAAAACCTTGATACCTGACACTTGTAGGATGGATTTCGAGTATTTCCTAGACCGATTTTTTTTTAATTTTCTCGAACATGTGTATCTTTTGTGACTTTCGTAAGGAGGGTTTTTGTGTTTGAAAGTTTGCTACAGACGCCAAAAACAAACATTCGAATCGATTCCTCTAGTTGAATACGCCAAATTGAACAAGTATTTCATTTGATGTTAGAATGTATCGAATGCAAGGTGTCGTTTAGTAGCTCGATTCAGGGTAGTCCGGGAGTTATTTTCAATCGGTCAGTGACACAATTGAAACAGCAAACTTAACCGGTTGCAATTAATTTCCTGTTTACATTTTCCAAAGATACACTTTGATACAATTTGGGCTGGCGGATAACGTTATCAAACATAATGTCGGATATGAATTCAGATTCAAATAGTAGATGATATTTAACAAGCAGGTCATTCAACACCATCTTTTAAGGCCGTTAGACTTATCATGCAGTGAAAACTATGTATATATGTGATATTATCTGCTCGATAATATTAAATGATATCAGGCAGTCTAGTTCTTTAGAAATGATTGAAATGATTGTCATATTCATTACCTAAACCATAACCACTTTCACCTGAAAATGTGTGATTTCATAGAATTTTAGCAAGAAATAAAAAGACAAATAAACAAATAAATAAAAAAAATAATTATATTAAATAGAAAAACATAAAAACATGTGAGTGTCTTAAGACATGATTGTTTTGTGATATAGGCAGAGCTTCGTCACTATGAACTATCATTGAGTCTGAGCGAGACATTTCCAAAACAATTACGTAAATGTATTAACAGACTAAAGCCTCTGACCAGTCTGTGTATGTGCACAGTCTGACCAGACTCTTCACTTTATAGATGCATGTAGATAAGCTCTAAATGTATCTTAAAATGGTCAGGCACTCGTCTAACTGAAAACTGTGGATGTTTAGGATGGAAAATGATTGCTCATCAGGGGGCTGTTTAATAAACATCCTACGATCATTTTTTGCGTAAGTAAAAAAAAGAAAAAAAACGTTGCTTATACAGTAGTAACTGAATTTGGAATTCTGCCATTCATAACCTCATTGAAATCGTCTTCTTAAGGCAAGGCAGAATCTAACGATGAATGAAAACATCAGCCACGAGTGGTAATTTTGACTTACGATTTTTGTAAGAGGGCTCCAGGTGTCTAATTGTCGGACATTTTGCGCTATTTACAGTTGCCATCATCGTTGACGCCTGTACCACAAATGGTGACTGCCATCACCATGCCGAAGCAACTGCTTGCTCCGTCGGACAGCATCCCGATTGTGTCAATGGTCAGTGCGAATGCGTTGGCAAGAAACGAGGTAAGTTGCTAATTGGCCCATCGCTGACCACGACCCTAGGCCTACGGACGAATGCCTCTGTTATTAAATCTGATTATTAAATCTGCAAAATGTATCTGAAATGAACTTCTAAACGGCCATCTGCCTGCTTTGCTAAGCTTCATTTCGGTATCTGAAACGATTGATAGTCAAAATAATGGCAATTCATTTACGAGGGAATTTGAATTAACATCGATTCGAAATCTTGTTCTGTCCAACGTTACATCTTTTCAAGATTCTGTTACATCTACCGGACGAGTAAGCGTGTTTTCATTTCTGTAGGAGATATTAATAAGGTTGTATATCAAATACCATTTTTTTTTTATTTGATATGGCATAGGATAACCCAAGGATGGACTAAAAAAGGGTTAGGTGAGTAG
Source organism: Fragum whitleyi (assembly GCA_948146395.1). NCBI lineage: Eukaryota > Metazoa > Mollusca > Bivalvia > Cardiida > Cardiidae > Fragum > Fragum whitleyi. Next base: position 42,343,808 of record OX411555.1, read on the forward strand.
ACTAACAATTCTATATTCTGACAATCTGCAGAGCAAGAAACGGTTCGATCATTGTCAGCATGTGCGTCTATGTTTTTTCTCGGATAGTCCCTTTTATCATGCAAGGAAGCCTGTATTGATCTGATATCACCTGTCTGATAACAAAACTTGATATAAGGCAATCTATTTTTAGAAACAAGTTGCATATACTTTGATTGGAAATTTCTTTGATTTTTCGAGATTTATTATAATTAAGCGCTGAAAAATATTTGCATGAAAGATAGAACAAAATATAAGTGTCTTAAAATATCAATGTTATCTGAAATTAACATGACGAACATTGCCGAGTCATGATAAATTCTCCCAACCTCAACCAGACCTTAAATGTTATTCTCTATTTAACTTCACTGGCAAGTATCTGTAATTGCTTTTTCAGACACGGAACACTGTACCAATGATCACCAATGCTTATGTAGTGGGACAACCGATAAAGCACACTGTACCAATGGAATTTGCCACTGTTCGGCCCATTAAAGTGTAATTAAGGATGATAAACCGCTAAGAAATGAAACTGTTTTTGAAATTCTTTGACGTTTAAGGGACCCCGACACCATTTTGCACTTGTTCCAATCCTTATGAAAGTGTATTTCGTAGCGTTTTGCTTGACGATAATTTGACAAAAAATCAACATATCTTTCCATGCATTTTTCGTTTTTTTGACAATACCATTTGTTCTTTCAAAAATGCCAAGAAACGGACGATTCGAAGCTGAATGGTGACCTTCAATGCAATTGATATGGTATACATGATTCATTGAATACAAGGAATTGTAAAATATTGGATAAGTAACATTTACAAGACGAAAATACAGGAAAAAACGTTCTCGAAAAAAATCTTTTTTTCAGCGAAATCGATATTTAATTTTTAAAATCAAATAAAGCCATACACCTACATAAATATAGATAGTTGAAATAATATAAAAGAAATTTAGTTTAACATTAGGAGATTAAGAAAAGGTAATATAAAGTAGGTGTATCCAGGCATTTTTAGCCCCTTTGCTTTCCACGAAACCACCAACCCTCCAAATTCAGGCGCTCACCTATTTTCGTATTCTGGTAATAAATTTTCATAATACAAGAGTTAAATAATATTTGTTGTTAAACAAAACATGTACCCCATTGATATTTATGTATTTGCTATTTAAGTAGCAATTCTAAGGCATAGAATAGAATAGAATATCATTTATTGTGCAAATTTACCCTATTGGGTTATAGGCAAATCATATATAAATATTTATAAACACATAAACACATACTTACATGAAATTAATCATACGCCTTTTCCAACATAGCAACACACATAGACATACATCAAAATAATGTGTATTTTAAAGAGTTCCCAGATAGTCCCTTTTCGCATGACGGGTCACATTTCTTTAAACCTTTTCCGGATGTGGTAGTCTGAAGGATAAATTGCTTGTTGATTTATTTTTGTTACACAGTAATTTCTTAAGTGCAGGATAACAGAAAGGTTTAATTTGGTGGCTATACAAAAAAAGCTCATAGGAAGCATGTCGTATTCATAATCGCCTGAAGCGTCCATTTCAATATCGCCTGTTTATACATGTGACAAATTAACTTCTGTCGCATGTTATTAAGATAACTTACCTCATTTTTATCAGCGCATATTTTTTCAGCTAAAAAAAGTATCTATTCTTCACAAATCAACTTACTGCTCATAATTGCGGCCGCCACCAAAGCGCAGTTGGTTAGACATAAGACTTCCAATCTGGAAGTCGTGGGTTCGATCCCCGGTGGCGGCAAATATCCTTTCCGGCGTTTGTCTCTCACCAATGGGTAGATAATCGTAAACCTATGTGAGATAGCAGTCGGAGGCTAGGAAAGGGTGTAATGGTAGTACAGGTGAAAGAAATACCAGGAATCCATTGATAGGTGCTCCGACCGCCGCGATATAACTGCGAAATTGTTGAAAGCGGCGTAAAACCCATTCAAACAAACAAAGCTCATAATTGCATTTGAAAAGAATTAAAACTGACAGAAAACCATTTAGAAAATCTTTAAAATCCTATGTTTTTTGTTTGAAAATGACACTCTGGCAGCGTTAACGCAAATGATTCGGTCTTCATCAACTCAGATGAATTTTTTGATTTCTTCTACAAATGGTCAGGTTCTTATTCATATGAAAATCATCATGTCAATTTTATATTTATTACCTGTAATAGTCGATTAAGGTTAATGTGAATAATGTGAGACCAAATTTTAAGGGCACTTCATTTGCCAAAAAAAGCAGTATGTCCGAGTATATTATATACCAAAATAAAGCTACTTATGTGCACAAGCAGTTGAGCAACATAAGACCGCCTTAGCTATAGCACTATAGCCAAAACGTTGTAGAAAAGGGTCATTTTGTAGAGAATAAGCAACTGCATGACTTGTAAAAAATTGGCTCATATTTTAACAAAGTACAGTCCAGAGTAGTATCGAGGTAGCACTACAACCGTAGCTATGAAATTAGGGCACAAAATGTAGTTATGCAAGCAATTAATTTTGACTTATTTTATAAACACATATGTCATATATGTCATTCTAATTTTGTAAACGTGTAGATCGATTGTAGATATGGTGTGTTATCACAACATAAATGGACATAATTAGTTTATATACCTGTAAGGTTGTTTAGCAATATATCAATTTCTATTTCACAGAATGATGAATATTTAGTTATTAATTACAGATCAATGAATTAAAAAAGAATAATTTGAAATAAACCGCTGAAAATAATTCACAATATCATGGTGTGATGTTGCCCCATACCTAACATCTAATTTGAAAACAGACCAAACCGATTTGACATGTATGAAGATAAAATAAATGGAAATTGATTGTTTCAAAAGAGCCTTTTGAGACTGCGTTTTATATCAACGTTTGTAGTACTACCTGGATAGTACTTTAGACTGTACTTTGTTAAAATATTGGGCAATTTTATCCAACCGTCATGCAGTTGCTTGTTCTGTAAAAATGACCCTTTTTCTACAATGTTTTGGCTATACCGCTAAAGCTATGGCGGTCTTATGTTTCTTAACTGCTTGTGCTCATGAATACCTTCATTTTGATATATAATAAACCTGGACATATTGCTTTTTCTTGGCTTATAAATCGCCCGTAAAAAATCGGGTCTTAAACAGTTAACTCAACCTTAACAAACTTTGCTTTCGATTGGGGTAAAACAACCCAACCCTATGGTCGAAAACATGAAGCTGAATTTTGTGGTGTTCCTTTTTATTCCATTTATAGGGGAAAGTAAAAGCATATGTGGGCACCTCATTATTTTGATTCATTGTTAATTTGTATTTAACAATAGGGGCGTACTCTGTGTTTAAGAAAGGAAAATGTTAGCGAACGATTATTTATTTGCTGCGCACGGAAGCACTCGCTTTTATTCTGTAACTTTGAATGGAATGTTTTGGTTTGGATAAAAAATTTCCACAGTTCAAACTACACTTCGCTTTTAAATTCATTCTCCATTATTTACTCACGCAATTAAAACGCACCATTCTAAATAACTCGCAAAGCGCTTCATGCATACATACCATTCTTACAAAATCGTTTCCAAAGCGTTCCGAAAACTATCCAAACTGGTTCAAATTCCTCCTCGACTTAATTCAAATAGATCTATTGATTTCATTAGCGGGTGTCGACATTAAAACGTCTTATTAGTCCGCGAAGACACAAAAGTCTGACTAGAATAATTGGTGTGTTTTACTTAAGCAGGAAATAAGATATCTTATTTCGTTTTTTTTTTTTTTTTTTTTTTTTTTTTCGAAATGAGCGATATTCTTCTATTGCCCCCCCCCCCTACACACTTCAACATCAACGAAAGACTGCTTATCACACATATTAAACTATTAAACTCCCCCCGACCCTTTCTAAATACATTATAAATGTCTTATCTGAGCCTCTTTTTTCGAGACACATCACAAATGCACATTACCATTCCGTTTCTCGGGCATTTGTCACCGATTGAAGATTGATATCCCGTGTTATATATAAACTATAAATAAACATAATGGTATTTACCATGTCTATTTTTAGACTGGGAATTTTCCTATCTCTTGATTCTGTTAGGTAAATGTATGTAGAATATTGTAGATCTTTCTAGAAAGGACTTCTGGAAAGTGATTCAGACTCTAGAGTACTCTTATGTTCTGTGCTATTCCAGATTGTTCTATAGTATTATATAAAGGGGTTCCTACAGCATTCTTGGTTCACTTGATTTAGACTTATGGTTTCATTTAGTAGTACTGTGTTAAACTAAAAGGGGATTTCTTGTTATCTTAAAAGTGTGTTTGAAAGCGTGTTTAATTTTAAATTCAGATATTATTGGACTTATTATTTGTGGACCAGGAACTTAAATAAATTGGATCTAAAATTAAAACTTTAGGATTAAACATTCAAGGTATTGTAAATTGTTTTTGTATTAATTTCATATTGTCAATAATTCTGGTATTATTGTCAATAAATATTGTTAATTGTAAAGTTTGTGGCTGGCTTCTTTGTTCGTGTTACATTGGCACGTAACAATTTTGGGGCTCGTCCGGGATACGAATATCAGACAAACAAACAAAACAAAACAAATCAAACAAATTCTTTATTTAAATCTGCTGTTCAAAATTATTTAAGAAATTAATTTCATATTTCAATTTTGATAAATCTAGAGTGCACTTTCACTATTATTTATCGAAATCTTACATTCTTTTTCGAATACAGCAACAAGCTACCATGTCTTTTGACTTAGAAAAATTTACGCACGAACCTTCCGTGGAGTTGTTGAATTTGGGTAAAAAGCCTGATTTGCTCAATCTTACCAAGCATTATGAATTAAAAGAAGTCAAGTCCTCTTTGCGAAAGCATGAAATTAAGAATACAGTCAAACTTCGGTCTCTCGAACAGGGGTAATCTCGAACACTAGGGATAATTCGAACAAGGATCTCAGTCCCGGCAGATTTTGCTAATAATTCATAGTGTTCGACCTCGGAAAACTCGTACACCAGGACGGTCGAACTCTCGAACACATTCTGCAGTCCGGAAATTAAAAATGCTTTATATTTCACCCGAAAAAATTCGAACAAAGGGTCTATCGCTTATAATTAGATGTCATATTTAGGTGATTTTCACACTTTTCAACTCGTAATCCTTTTTTGACACCTAATTGTCAATTACGCACCGTGCGTCATAATTACCCATTCCGTGAAAAATACACTGTTTTATTAAATTGAATAAAGTTGTTGTTTGGCCATCTGCCGTTTACTTTCATTACTTTATATTGTCTCTTATTGATATTTCGGCGACTAGTTACCTTAGCGATGTCAAAATAACATACAGTTACGTAACGTCTACTTGAACGTATGTCAAGAAGGGTCCGAACGAGTAACTCGTGTAGAAATTGGGGATTTATGTTTTGATGGATCTACATTTTCTAAAAGACTGACGCAAAATTATATACTAGACAAACGTTTAAAGTTCAACATTTGAACGGTGCTAAAATTTGAATTTAATTATTTTTTCACTTGCAATTGAGGCCGCGTACGTAACCGTTGAGGAATAAAAATATGGTAGCCCGGTTTTTTGTAAACAAAGGGAATGCAACAATAAGACTCTTTAGTCGAAAGTTATTTCATCATTTTTTTTCTTTATTCATTTTCAAACACAAATCTCGTGGATCAATCGTTAGAGACCTAAAAACCAATAAATCAAAAAGTGAAATTGGAGAACCAAATAAGTATACGTATAGTCGGATACGATGTATAACCGGATGTAGCGCATTCCGATCTTCTGGTACATTTATAGTTTTTTGGATTGGTCGAACAACCGATCTCTCGAACAAATTATCAAGTCCCCAATGTGTTCGAGCTACGGAAGTTTAACTGTATTTTGGTTCAATATTTTGTTGATGAGGACATTTTTGATGAAAAGGCTCTATCTCTCATTGTTGATGTTCCATCAGTTGCAAGCTCAAGAGAGCTTGAACTGTTAAAACTTCAACAAAGGGAGAAGGAATTAGAAATTGAAAGAGAAAGAGCACAATTAGAAATTGAAGAGAAGGAAAGAGAAAGGTAATTTCACAGGGAAAAGGAAGAAATTGAAAGAGAAAGAGCACAAAGAGAAATTGAAGAAAAAGAAAGAGAACGGCAATTTCAAAGAGAAGAAAAAGAACGAGAAGAAGAGAGCAGAGAGAGAGCGAGAAAAAGAACGAGAATTTCAATTACGATTAAAAGAATTAGAAATACAAGATAGAGCAAATCAGCCCAGATATATGTATAATGACCATTTTGATGTAACAAAACATTTTAGGCTTGTTCCTCAATTTCAAGAAAATGAAGTTGATACATATTTCGAACATTTTGAAAAAGTTGCAAATAACTTGAAATGGCCAAAGGAGCAATGGACCTTACTTCTCCAAAGTGTCTTAGTAGGAAAAGCTCGCAATATTTATTCGCAACTTAGAACAGAACAAAGCAATGATGATGATACTGTAAAAGAACTCATTCTCAAAGGTTATGAGCTGTTACCAGAAGCATACAGACAACAATTTAGAAGTTGTAGAATAGAATCTGGCCAGACTCACGTTGAATTTGCAAGAAACGAAGAAAAATTATTTGACAGGTGGTGCTATTCTAAGAAAATAGACCAAAATTATGATAATCTTAGACAACTTATATTAATTGAACAATTCAAAAATTGCATTCAGTCTGACATTAAGTCACATTTAGATGAAAAAAATGTTGAAACTATACACGAAGCAGCTCGTTTAGCTGATAATTACTACCTTACACACAAAAAATCTTTTGTTAATAAAGCAAAACTTGCTTCCTCACATCCCCAAAATAAATCTATTCAATCGATTTCACCTATACCAAAGTCTACTGGTGAAATCAATGTTCAAAACCCCTTATCTCGAGTACATTGTACTTTTTGTAAAAAACCAGGTCACCTTATTTCGGAATGTTTTAGATTAAAAAGGAAGAAGGAACTGAGTGCAGCCAAACCTACAGGGCTCACCAGCCTTCAGCCTAAATCACAGCCTTCTTTTGAGTTAAATTCAATTGTTAAGGCAGAACCAAATTCTGATTCCTGTATGAAGATTTTTGAACCGTTCATGTTAAATGGTTTTGTATCACTTTCAGGTGATATGTGCCCACCTACCCCTATTAAAATTTTAAGAGACACAGGAGCTTCTCAATCTCTTATTTTAGCAGATGTTCTGCCTTTTTCTGAGAAGACTTCGTCTGGTACTAGTGTCCTTATTCAGGGTGTGGAGTGTGGTGTTATTAATGTTCCTCTTCATAAGGTTAATTTGTCCTTAGATTTGGTTACTGGTTCTGTGGTTGTTGGTGTTAAACATTCTTTACCATTTAAAGGTGTACATTTATTGCTAGGCAATGACTTAGCTGGAGATAAGGTTGTTGTTAATCCTCTTGTAACTGACACACCTAATGTAGGTCAAGCAGATGATCCTATTTTGCAGGAAATACCTGATTTGTACCCTTCATGTGCAGTAACTCGGGGTATGGCTTAAAAAGCTTCCTTGAAAAATTCAAATGATATTGACTTAACTGATACTTTTGTTGGTCAATATTTCAATGACGAGATTAAAAAGTCTTTTAATCTTAGTCTGCCTGATACTCAGACAGACTTGTCAAAATTTTGTCAGTCATCTCCAAGGTCAAATGACCAAGGTCATGAAACGCATTCAAAGTCAAAGTTAATCCAGGAACAGCAAAATGATCCTGAGATTTCAAAGTTAATTGATAGGGCATTACCCGAAAAAGAAATGTCTCAGAATCCTGTTTGTTACTATAAAAAGAATGATATTCTGATGAGAAAATGGCGACCATTTGATGTCCCAGCTGATGACGATTGGGCTGTTCATCACCAAATTGTTGTTCCAAAGTCATATCGCCATGAAATACTTAGTATAGCACATGAAAGTCCAATGTCTGGTCATTTAGGTGTAAACAAGACTTATCACAAGATTATGACTCATTTCTTTTGGCCTGGACTTAAATCGGACGTTTCCAAATATTGTAAAAGTTGCCACACTTGTCAAATGGTAGGGAAACCTAACCAAGTTATTCCAAAAGCAAGGTTACAACCCATTCCAGCTTTTGATGAACCTTTCAGTCGAATAAAAATAGACTGCGTTGGTCCTTTACCAAAAACCAAGTCAGGTTCTGAATATTTGTTGACAATTATGTGTGCTTCTACCCGCTTCCCAGAAGCAATTCCTTTAAGAAACAATAAGGCAAAGTCAATTATTAAGGCTCTTGTCAAGTTCTTTACTTTTGTTGGCCTTCCAAAATCAGTTCAGTCTGATCAAGGATCAAACTTCATGTCAGGCATATTCCAACAGGTTATGCATGAATTAGGTATCAAGCAATATCGGTCATCTGCTTATCACCCTGAAAGTCAAGGTGCTTTAGAAAGATTTCATCAGACCCTAAAGAATATGATAAGGTCATATTGTTTTGATACTGATAAAAATTGGGATGAAGGTATTCATTTGCTATTATTTGCAGTCAGAGAATCTGTTCAAGAATCTCTTGGCTTTAGCCCCTTTGAGTTAGTTTTTGGTCATTCTGTTCGTGGGCCATTAACACTCTTAAAAGAGAAATTTCTTGCTGATGATGAAACACCCTTGAACTTGTTACAGTATGTTTCTGACTTCAGAAATAAACTGTCTAGGCGAGTGAGGTTGCTAGGTCAAATCTTAAATCATCTCAGAGCAAAATGAAGGCAAGATATGACAAGTATAGTGTTGACAGGAAATTCGAACCAGGTGATAAAGTCCTTGCTCTTTTGCCAATACCTGGCCGACCCTTACAGGCAAGATATTATGGCCCGTATACTATTGATAAGAAATCAAGTGATTTGAATTATATTATCAATACTCCTGGAAGGCGTAAAAATAAACAAATGTGTCATGTGAATATGTTAAGAAAGTATTTTGACAGAGATAGCTCTATTTCAAAACCAGTTACAGTTGTAAACATTGTCCTACAAGAATCAAATGTAATTGAATCAGAAGTTAGTTCAGACTTTAGTGAAAAATCTGTTCCTGGTCCACCTAAACTTGAGAACTCTGAAATACTAAAGAATCTTGACGACAAACTTTCACATTTGGAGCCATCTCAACGAGAAGAGCTGAAACAGTTGATTAATGAATATAAACACTTGTTTCCTGACATCCCCACAAGAACTGATAAAATATATCATGATGTCATTGTGGAAGATTCTCAACCAATAAAACAACATCCTTATAAAATGAATCCAGTGAAACAAAAAGCCCTTCAAGATGAAGTGAATTACTGAACCCAGCCAAAGTAATTACAGTTCACCATGTATATTAGTTCCAAAGCCAAATGGAACATACAGAATGTGTACTGACTATCGAAAAGTGAACTCAGTGACAAAAACTGACTCTTTTCCAATACCAAGAATTGATGACTGTATCGACAAAGTCGGTAATTCTAAATATGTCACCAAATTTGACCTTCTCAAAGGATTTTGGCAAGTTCCGCTCACTGATAGGGCTAAAGAAGTATCAGCATTTGCTACTCCAACTGGTCTGTACCAGTACAAAGTTATGCCGTGTGGGATGAAAAATTCTCCTGCGACGTTTCAGCGGCTTGTAAATATGGTTATAGCTGGCTTAGATGGCTGTGACGCATACATCGACGACGTCATCATCTACACAGACACATGGAGTGACCATATTCAAAGAATCAAACAATTCTTCGACCGCCTCAGTGATGCAAAATTGACTGTTAATCTGGGATAAACCGAATTTTTTCATGCTACTGTTACCTTCTTAGGACATCTTGTGGGACAGGGTCAAGTTAAACCTTTAGAATCTAAGGTCAATGCTATCTCTGAGTTTCCTGTGCCTGCTACTAAAAAGCAACTGATGCGATTTCTTGGTATGGCTGGCTACTATAGAAAGTTTTGTAAGAATTTTTCTATAATAGCTGAACCTTTAACAAATTTATTAAAGAAAAATGCTAAGTTCAAATGGAATGATAACTGTCAAGTTGCCTTTGATCGCTTAAAAGCCATACTAAAGAGCACACCAGTTCTTTTAGCACCTGATTTTGACAAATGTTTCAAATTAGCTGTTGATGCAGGTGATGTTGGTATTGGTGCTGTTCTTTTGCAAGAAGACGATGATGGTATAGATCATCCAGTTTGTTATTATTCTAAAAAATTAAACAAACATCAGAAAAACTACTTCACCATTGAAAAGGAATGTCTTGCTCTGATTTTGGCAATCCAACATTTTGAAGTTTATTTTACATCTGCAACTTCTCCTATAGTTGTATTCAGTGACCACAATCCCTTAAGTTTTCTTCACAAATTTAAGAGTAAGAATCAAAGATAATTGAGGTGGAGTTTGTCACTTCAAGAATTTGATCTTGATGTAAGACACATTAAAGGAAAAGACAACATTATACCAGATGCTCTGTCAAGAGTCTAAAATTTTGAATTGTCTTATCTTTAATATAAACATTGAATTTAACAGTTACATTTTACTATATTTTTGTATATATGTATGTATGTTTGCATATATAACTCTTTTTCAATTCTTTTGATGAAAATTGTTTGTATTTTCATGCTAGATGTGCTGAAATGTTGCAACGAATCATGATATTATCAATTATGTGATGTATATTATCATTGTATATGCTAATGATAATGCAAAAAAGAAAGATTTATTTCATAAACCTTTCTTTTTTCTTTCAAGGGGGAAAGTGTTATATATAAACTATAAATAAACATAATGGTATTTACCATGTCTATTTTTAGACTGGGAATTTTCCTATCTCTTGATTCTGTTAGGTAAATGTATGTAGAATATTGTAGATCTTCTAGAAAGGACTTCTGGAAAGTGATTCAGACTCTAGAGTATTCTTATGTTGTGTGCTATTCCAGATTGTTCTATAGTATTATATAAAGGGGTTCCTACAGCATTCTTGGTTCACTTGATTTAGACTTATGGTTTCATTTAGTAGTACTGTGTTAAACTAAAAGGGGATTTCTTGTTATCTTAAAAATGTGTTTGAAAGCGTGTTTAATTTTAAATTCAGATATTATTGGACTTATTATTTCTGGACCAGGAACTTAAATAAATTGGATCTAAAATTAAAACTTTAGGATTAAACATTCAAGGTATTGTAAATTGTTTTTGTATTAATTTCATATTGTCAATAATTCTGGTATTATTGTCAATAAATATTGTTAATTGTAAAGTTTGTTGCTGGCTTCTTTGTTCGTGTTACATTGGCACGTAACACCCGCATTTAGTAAGTGACGGAGTAGACGGTCTAAAAGCATTTCACACCAACAATAATATATTATTCATAAAGTACCTATAGAGGTATACATCATCTTGCGTATGTGTATGGAAAAGGATTGTTTTACAAACAGGCTTTCATTGAATGATGTATCATCCTTGATTTTTGCCCTGGCAGAGCGAAACCTAAGTAACGGGTCGTTGCACTTAAGGTTGAGGTAAACCAGTTTTTTTTAACAATAACTTACTTCTATTGATGGTCGACATTAATAAGATAAAACGTAAACCACAGGTTAGTAACGAAACCTCGTAACATCAGCTTGTCAAAGCTGAAGCTACGAGGCTTAGGTAACCACACGATGAAATGTGTTCACTTTCTCAAAGCACGTAAATCCTTTTGGATTTGAAGTACAGTTATTTTCACGCGTTACCGATGGGTGCCGACAAGCTTTTGAATGAACCCAAAATATTGAAAATTAACCTCGTGAATTTACGTCACGACTAAGCCACGCCCTGCCAAGTGAACTTTACACACTGTCAAGGCCGACTCTGGATTGACATTAGCGACCCTGAAAACAATAAGTCGTATAACGGTTTTCGAAGGCCTTTTATCGGGTCATCAAAACCAACCATTGCCAACCTTGCTCGAGAGACAACGTCTATTAAGCGACCATTTTTATTGAGCGATCGTTTGAAAAAGGCCCTTTTTAAATGAAAATATCTTAAAGTTCATGTAAAGTATTTGAGACCCAATTTCAGGACATATCATTTGCCAAGAAAATGCAATATGTCGAGGCATATTACATATCAAAATGAAGCTATTCATGAGCACAAGCAGTTAAGCCACATTAGACTGTCATAGCTATAGTTTTATAACCAAAACATTGTGGAAACGGGTCATTTTGTACAGAACAAGCAACTGCATGACTGTTGGATAAAATTGGCTCATATTTTAACAAAGAACAGCCTAAAGTAGTACCCAGGTACTACTACAATCGTTGGTATAAAACTCGGGCCTAAAACGTAATTATATAAGCAATTAACTTTGACTTATTTTATAAACACATACGTCATATATGTCATTCTTATTTTGTAAACGAGTAGATCGAGTATAGATATGGTGTGTTATCACAACATAAATGGACAGTTACAATGTATAAACCTGTAAGTTTGTTTAGCAATATTTCAATTTCTATTTCACAAAATGACCAATTTCTAGTTCTTTATTAAAGATCATTGAATTAAAAAAAATATTATTTGAAATAAATCACGGAAAAAAACCACAATATTAAGATGTGATGTAACACCATACATATTCTTAAAAAACAAACAAAACCGGTTTGATATGTATGTTGACAAAATAAATGGAAATTGGTCGTTTCAAAAGAACATTTTGAGACTGGGTTTTATATCTAAGGTTGTAGTAGTACCTAATAGGAACATTCGTCTATATTCTGATCAAATTTAGGCAAATTTTATCCAGCCGTAATGGAAGTTGTTGGTTTGAACTATATATCCCTTTTCCATGACGGTTCGGCTATTCTGTTATGAGATGGGGTTTCTAAAATTGTGCAACTGCTTGTTCTCATTCACAGCTTCAATTTGATATATTGTTTAGCTGGGGATACTGTCTTCTTTGTAAAAAGGAGCAGCATTAAATTTGGTTTAAAAACTTTACAAGAACCTTAAACAGTAGATTTTATTGGTCTTAATATTATAGAAATGAATCTTATGTCGTTAAATTCATTAGAATCGTCTTTCAATAAGACGATTGTGTTGAGTTATAACAACATAGGAATTTGGGGAAATGCGCAATTACATTATGTTTTAATTTGCTAAGTAAACATATTTTAAGCGACCATTCTCTATAAGGACCGCTTTTTGGATGGTCCCGTAAGTGGTCGCTTAATATTCGTTTGACTGTATTGCCAAATTGAAAAGTTTTAGAAAAAAAGTTCCAAAATAGTCTTCTGACATTCTTAGAACTTCGATTGACTTAAGCTGTACTATGGTCTCGAAGTGTGTTATGAGTCTTTAGCACCGTTCATAACTTTGACCCAGCATGCGAAAAGGAGCCATTCTAGACTGCTCGGTTTTCGCAGCCTAACAAGGATTTTCTCCATCGTGCAAATTTTATGAATCTAAATTAATCATCAATCTAACTTCCCGTGAAAGAATTTTTGAAAAGAGACCTCTGGTTGACCAGTACTAGAAACCAATGTCTTTTTCAAATTTTTAATTGTCAGGGTTCCCAGATGGTCTCTTTTCGCCCGACGGGTCACAAATGTGACAACAGGATCGTACACTTGAGGTTAACTGTAGGTGCTTAACTGTGAAGAAAATAAAGCACTACCGTACATGTAAATTTGACTGAAGGACGATTTTGGTAGTTTTAGGAAAAATTATTCCTTACGTATAAAATTCTAATTCTTTCATATTTCGTGTAAAATTCAATGGCGAGTTCAAAAAAATGGAAATACATAATTATGTTTACGTCATAGTTATTATGTAAATTCTATTTTCCTCCGGTACATGTAATATGGTATCGGATATGCGACAAGCCACTTTTACATCATAGACGTTCTAACAAAATCTAACTTTTGATTTATTGAAGAAAAAAAGTTATATTGTTAAGAAATGTAAAAAATATTTCGTTTTTGTTATGTTCTGTAAAATGTGATAACGAGTACAAATTTTAAATAAAAAAGATAGCTTTACGTGCTAACTTTTTCACAAAAAGCAGTTACCATGACAACAAAATCTTTAGCATTTACGGGTGAAATTGAAAATAACGCAACACATTTGTAAATCATTGCATGGGGAAATGTTGAATACAAAATCCATGACTGTAGATCCAATGTCAAGGTCAGGTCACGCTGAAAAGCCAAAGGTAAAAATTTGGGTAAATCAGAATGTTAATTCAATAGAGCTAGCATTTATAAGTAAATTTTGAAATAATTTTGTAAAGGTGTTCGATGTTTAATGTGCAAACTCCATGTCAGTAGTTTGAAGTTTAAGGTCACGCTGAAAGGTCAAAGGTTAAAAAAAAACAAGTTAAATAATCCTGGTATATTTCAAAATTGCAATTCAATATGGTTTAAGATCGGCTATTTTTTTATAAATGTCTTAATGAATAACTCGGGCGTTCTTTCTGTTTAAATGAATTTTTTCCGTGAAAAACGACCTATTATCTCCGGAAATATTTGCAACTACTGGTTTTGATGGATAAAACAGAGTCAGAGTCGGCCCTAAAATGACGTCACTTAAACGTGATTGAACCCCCTTTTTTATCACGCCCACGTGAATGCCTACATTACAACGATAAATCGCAGCAATTATTGTGAGATTTTGAGAAGTTTGATGATAAGACTTCATAGCTACGAACCATGCGCAAAATTACTACTAAAAACTTCCTGAAGGTAATTTATAGTAAAACAATTCGAAAACGGGTCATGATTTTTAATGCCGGCATTAAGAGTTGTTCTGCCAGATAGTACGGTTTGTTCGTGTGATAGTGAACAAACGGCTTATATCTTGAATAACAGCTGAGATTGATGCAAGGTTGGGATTTGACAAATTGCCTACGTCGACTACGCAGACGCAGATTGAAAATAATAACTTCACTTTTTCGTCCAAAACAACCGATCCGAAAAAAATACGTTTTATACAAGTGTAACATGCTTTTAAGTTAGACCTTTTTAGTTCCCCCCTGGTTACCGGTTGGGGGACTATAGGTTTGCTCGATTCCGTCTGTCTCGAGGCTATATCTTCTAAACCATATGTGCTAGCAACTTCAAACTTGGTACAATAATAGATCTCATTGAGGAGAAATGTCATGTTCAAGCCACACCCACTTTTTGAGTTATTGCCCTTTGTTGTTTTTACCCTTACATTCTTGTCAGGAACATATCTCCTAAACTATGTGTGCTAGCAACTTCAAACATTTTACACTTATAGATCTCATTGAGGAGAAGTGTCATGTTTAAGATCCATAACTCTGCCACATATACTTTTTGAGTTATTGCCCTTTGTTGTTTTAGCAAATCATTCATTCATTCTTACATTCTTGTCCGGATCATATCTCCTAAACTATAAGTGCTAGCAACTTCAAGCTTGGTACACTTATAGATCTTATTGAGGAGAAGTGTCATGTTCAAGAACTGTTATTCTGCAACGCCCACTTTTTGAGTTATTGCCCTTTGTTGTTTTTACCCTTACATTTTTTGTCCGGATCTTATCTCCTAAACCATAAGTGCTAACAACTTCAAACTGTGTACAGTGAGAGATCTTATCGAGGACAAGTGTCATGTACAATAACTGTTACTCTGCCGAGTCCAATTTTTGAGTTATTGCCCTTTGTTGTTTTTAGTCTTACATTCTTGTCCAGATCATATCTCATAAACTATAAGTGCTAACAACTTTAAACTTTGTACACGTATAGATCTCATTTAGGACAAGTGTCATGTACAAGAACTGTTACTCTGCCGCACCCACTTTTTGAGTTATTGCCCTTTGTTGTTTTTACCTTTATATTTTTGTCCGGAACATATCTTCTAAACCATAAGTGCTAGAAACTTCAAAAGTGCTACACTCATAGATATCATTGAGGACAAGTGTCATGTACAAGAACTGTCACTCTGCCATGTCCCCTTTTTGAGTTATTGCCCTTTGTTGTTTCTATCCTTACATTTTTGTCCCGTACTTATCTCCTAAACCATAAGCCCTAGCAACTTCAAACTTTGTACACTGGTAGATCTCATTGAGAAGAAGTGTAATGCACAAGAACTGTTACTCTGCCACATCCACTTTTTTAGTTATTGTCCGTTGTTGTTTTCTATCCTGACATTTTTGTCCGGAACATATCTCCTGAGCCATCAGTACTAGCAATCTCAAACTTGGTACACTTATAGATCTCATTGAGGACAAGTGGCATGTACAAGAATCATTCTTCTCCGCCCACTTTTGGAGTTTTTGCCATTGGTTGTTTTTACTCTAATATTTTTTTTGGGACATTTTGTTCAAAACCTAATGTGCTAGCAACTTCAAATTTTGTACACAGTTATAGATCTAGTAAGTAGGAGATATATTATAAGAAAGGATTTTTTGTTATCCGGTGGGGGACTCCTGTATTGCATCGCAATACGACATGCACTTGTTTCATAAAGCGTTTCCATTGTTAAAAAATCCACCAGCATTTTTTAGATAACAGAAAATAATGTAGAATGCAATAGTATAAAAGCTAATATACTCAGCAAAAAAATAGAATCTTTACATACGCCTTGGTCTGTTCAAAATGACTAACAGTGACTATAGATCAATTTTATTGACATGTGATAGTCGGGCTAACGACAGAGACTATACAGACGCGGGAGTTATGCGATTGAAGCGAGCCCGGGCAAGTGCGGGTGTCACTTCCGGTTTTGGTCACATACTCGTGCTCATGTGCAAAAGTTCATTTTGAGAGCTCTTGGTAACTGAGTCACACCCATTCCGTAGCATTGGCACGAAAAAACAAAAAAGTTTGCACATTTTCATTCAAACGGGTATGCCACAGCATTTAAACAAAGGCAGAAATCAGATTACAGGTATGCATAGAGCTTGCATGTCTGTTTAAAAGGCCACTCTTAAGTTTGGCTACTCGGAACAGACGACTGACCTTTCAACATCTTTGTTTAGAACCACCAAGCCCGGTTAAGACAGTTGGTTACGCATCTGGTTTCAATCATGGAGTCGTGGGTTCGATCGCCGGCTCGGCCATCTTTCATCAGTTATACGCCTGAGATAAAAGGGCGACTGGTGGCTCAGATGAAATGTTCTAGCCGTTCCGTGAGATACAACAAGACAATTATGGGTGTTCAGTTCAGACGTTGGTCATCCATGATTTTGGAGTGTCTTCAAGAACGAAAGCTTCAAGGAATAATTCTCAAAACATCACCCGTATACTTTATTCCATTGCTTTGATTTTCGAAATCGACCCCTTTTTCCTTTGACCACCAATAAAAACCTCATTTACACACATCCGGCGCTGAACCGTCCATAAAACGACGGATATTGCTTTCAAGGTCAATGTAATAGTAACATTATTTCCATTCTATATAGTGACATACTGCAGCTTTCAGTAAGTTATGTAAAGTTTATTATTATTATTATTGCTAAGTATAGAATACCGAAACCGAAATCGTATGGTTTACAAGCAAGTCTTACAGTTAGCTTTATCGTGAAATTGACCATCAGTCCGATCAAAATCGGTCTAAATCGCTCACTTAGCGCTCCTTTTATTCATTCGAACCACTCACTGAAATCATTCAAAAGCGCTCCAAAGACACACACAAAAAAGATAAGATCAACATCTTCATTCAAAATAAATATAGCTAGAAAAAATCGAAATTTCCCATCAAGAATTGAAATTATACTCGACTTTTCTTGAGGACATAGGGAGATAGTTAACAACATCGTCAAATTGATAAGGTGATTTGGTCTGACCCAAGTCGTCTTTATGCCCTCCATAGATAGATAAGGCTTTAACCTCTTAAGAAATTGCTTTTGCATTCATAAAAATCGTGAAATTGATTTTTACCTCGATCAATTCTCTAGAATTTCAATTACATCGACACAAAATTTTCGACGCGGTCGACCGAACGAGGAACTAAAATTATTCCAGTCAGAGTGGCCGTAATGAAATACTGTATTGAAGTGTTTTGACCTCAAACGCTGTTCCGGGTCAATTTCTATATACCTTTTTCGCACGGAAGAAGCAATCGTAACGATGACTTGTGTACTACATTATAATATGATGGTGTAAAGTACGTATAATAACAAGTAAATAAAATGTTGAAATGTACAGCAAAGTAATTTGTTTTTCCTTTAAAGAATGTAAGTTAAAGTTATGGTTAAAAAATGGGTAGAGTAAAAATACAACAACAATACAATCATGTATCTTCAGATCCCGAAAAGGGTTGTGTTTTTTTTTTCTTCTGTGTAAAAAAGCAAAGCTTAAATAAATGTTTGCAGTTCTGAATTGTACAAAATAGAACTGCTGTAAAGACCATACGGGTCCCACATAAAAACTTGTAGCTAAATATGTGGAGGACTTAATAAAGTTTTTCTTTGTTTAATCCAAAAACATGAGTTTGCCAAAATGTTTTTTCATTTAGCCGCAATTCGTTTTGTCATCTTTGCCATAACCTTCGCAGGTGATAGGTAATCCAATACTTCTTCTCTAATGGTTAAGTAGAATTTTTGCCAATCTTGATACGATAAGATGCTTTGAAATAAGTAATCGTGAAAAATTAAAAGATGTTGATAAGAAAATGTATACATATGAAAAAGTAATAAATAGCCCAAAAATCTTTTCGTAATTCACATATCGCGGGTCAATCATTTTTTCCCGATTATGCAATAAAGCCATGGACAAATTGCTAACACGACATTTTCGAACGTCCGTCCGTCCCTACCAATTTATCCATAACCCTTGAGCCAAATTACCATATGAACTCCCTTTGATATAGTGATGACGCACCTGTGACGGTTTTTGGATTTGAGGCCTAGTCACGGGAAAAGGGGACTTAAGGTAAAAAACAGTTTTTACCAAATTTCTCCTAGTCTAACTGTCAGAATTTAGTGAAATTTCATATTTGAGTAGCAAATCAGATGCCCTTTACTATAAATAATTTGAAATTAACGTAAAAAAAATATCATGGAAAAGGGGGGGCTAAATGTTTGTTACCTTACGTAAACATGTAAAATACTTTTTCCGTCCAACCGTCCGTCCGTCCCCACCTATTTCTCCATAACCCTTGGGAATGAAACTTACCATGTGAACTTCCGATGATATATTGTTGATGCATCTGTGACGGTTATTGGATTTGACGCCTCGTCACGGGGAAATGGGACTTAAGGTAAAAAACAGTTTTTACCAAATTTCTCCTAGTCTAACTGTCAGACTTTAGTGAAATTTCATATTTGAGTAGCAAATCAGATGCCCTTTACTATAAACAATTTGAAATTAACGTAAAAATAAATTTATCATGGAAAAGGGGGGCTAAATGTTTGTTACCTTTACGTAAGCATGTAAAATAGTTTTTCCGTCCGTCCCCACCTATTTCTCCATAACCCTTGTGCCAAAACAAATGAAACTTACCATGTGAACTTCCTATGATATAGTGTTGATGCATCTGTGACGGTTTTTGGATTTGAGGCCTCGTCACGGGAAAAGGGGACTTAGGGTAAAAAACAGTTTTTCCCTAGTTTTTCCTAGTCTAACTGTCAGAATTTAGTGAAATTTCATATTTGAGTAACAAATCAGATGCCCTTTACTATAAACAATTTGAAATTAACATAAAAGAAATATATCATGGAAAAAGGGGGCTAAATGTTTGTTACCTTTACGCTAGCGCGTAAAATACAGTTATTCTTTTATTTCTCCTAGTTAGTGCTGTTCCTTATGTACGAAAAAGGGCTCCCGTAGGATTTTCGTGCTGAAATTGATATTTTGGTTTCAATTGATTGTAATGGGGTCAAGTAATGGCAAACTATGCGGGTCCAAATTTTCGGAGCCCATTCCCCGATTTTATGGGCTCTCAAAGGAGCCCATATGAGTAAAATAGTTATTTTCCCAAAAGAGGACTCGTGAGATGAGCATTTTTACCTAAAATGATTTCTTTGGTTTGGCTGTGTATTTAGCGTGGATTTAAGTTTAAAAAAAATACAAAAATCCACGTTTTAAAAGCTTATTTCACCCTTTTATGGGCTCTCACAGAGCCCAAAATAGCAATTTTGGTGTTTTTATATTAGTGAGTTAAGGGAAAACACCTTGTTTGTTTAGAGTTGTTTTCTTAAGCCCTGTTTGGTATTAAGTGTGGGTTGGCGTTGAAATACTTGTATGTCTATGTTCTCTAGGGTCTCTTTTCGATTTTGTGTGGGCTCTCATAATAGCCCAGATGAGCCGATTGGAATGTTTTCCTTTAATAAGTTTCACAAAAAATGACATTCCTTAGACTTTTCTTTTCAAATTACGTTCAATACCTAGCGTTGGTAAGTGTTGATGTAAACTATTTTTCAATTTTTAACTTCTGATATGCTTTTTGATTGGCTTTAAAATGAGCCCATATGAAAAGATGGGGGGGGGGGGGGTGAAAAAATATATAGCCCCCTTTATGATGCCTACTAGTACCACAAATGGTACAAAAGTATACGAATCAAATTTTCAAAACCCACACAGTTCAAGCATAGGTAAACTGACATAGTGAATGATTGTGGAATTATATCGAAATGATACGGAATGAGTGTGAGGAGCGTGTTTAGAATGGCTTTTGAGGGAGGTACCATGAAATCGCTAATTGCGTTCAAAATATCCATTTCTTCCCTTTAATGTTTTGAGAATGAATTTGTGGAGCACCGAGTGAATAATTTAGAATGATTTTGTTAGGAATATCTTTCAATTTTATGATGTTCTTAATTGTACGCCGTGCTTTGGCGCTAAATGAAACCCATAAGAAAAGGTTAATTTTTGTGTGTGAGTGGGTTTTTTTGCAAAATGCAAATATATGACAGATTAAAATAATGAACGACATATTTCTTTTTTTTTTTTTTTTTTTTCAATGTTGCTCACTCGTATAACAAATGGTATCAATGGTCTGTTTGGGTCGGAAATATTCCGTTTAAATTTCCTAACCGATCACTTTTAATGGATGATATGGACCCTTAATAAGCCCATATGAGTCAACATGGTTACTTTGCCAACAATTTGGTTCAAGAAAAAAATTCTGAAAAATGGCATTTCTAAAGTCTTATGAGTTAATGGGCGCGGGTCTCGGTAAAACATATGAAAATCAAATTTTCAAAGCTTTTCAAAGCTTATACCTCTTTCATTGGTGCCTAATGAAGCCCATAAGAGCATTTTTCGGAATTCTGTAAATATACGACAGAATATGTTTTTATTTAATGTTGTATTTTTGCTTTGACATTTAGAAGTTCCCACCAATAAAAATCACGTCGTCTTATTTTTGCTCGTTTGTCCGCTTCACTCTGTTTCAAATTGTTTTACTGCCCCTTAACGTCTCGAGTAAGCTCTATATAATGCATAGTTCGCTTACGCGCATAAATTTAGAACCGTATCAAACAACAAGTTCATCTATTAAGATTTGGGTAAGAGTTATAGATGTGTGCATTAGCTTTCTTCCTTTGAAATTTCGATCGAAAGACACACAGTTACTGTTGATACGAGGTTTATACAGTCCTAACGGATTGCAATACTTATAAGCATTCTCAAGCATACATTCGCAGGCAAAACGCCTGCATCAGTTAACAACATGTCCCTACTCACAGACACTCTTATGGAAATGTCTATTAGTATAACAGAATAGAATATATATCTCATCTATTCTAGTAAAATTTGCTGCATTTTTAAACAAATAGTGAATCTTCCTAAAAATCAAGTAAAAGAGGCGATACTTAGATGCATGCATATGGTTTGCAACGCTATTTACAGACAAATTCTTGTAACATACCAGTAGATAGTTATAATATCTTCTATCTTTTTTGTTTAATTTTTATAGAAATCAGTTACCAAAAATTCATGTCATTTACACCAGCTTTATCATTCAACTCGTTATGACATGTTATCATCTCTAAACAGTTGCATTTATGTCTATAAAAAAAAAAACATCATGGACGTGACCAAATCTGGGGAAATGCATGTTTGGCTATTTCATTGGGTATGGCCATCTGATTCTTGTTTAAATTTTGCAACCTACCTAGAGCAAACGAAATCCCTTAAAAAAATGTCCCTATACAATGGATGCGTGTAGGTATTGAGGGTTTGTCGAAGTAGAGACTTTCTTGCTGACCATATGTAATACTATAAAGGCGATGCATATCAAGATAATGATAACCGGTATTTACTTTAATACCACGGAGAAAATATCAGACTAAGGCAAAGCGAGGCTGCTCTTGTATTGCTTGATTCACATAATTGAAGATCATACTTGGAATGTATTTCTATGGCAGATATGTCTTCAAAGAAATAAAAATATACTATAAGTTTTCTTAAGTATATTGGCTGAAAATAATATGGTATTATTTGGCTAATTTCGCCTGAGACTCTGTGCATATTTCGTATATCTTCGGAAGATCTCCGAGTTCTCATTCAATAAACCGTTAGAAACACGTTTATAAATACGCAATTTAACCAGCGAGTGAGAGCAAGAAAGAAGAGCTCAGTTGGTTAAAGTGTATCGCTATCAATCACACATCTATGGGTTCAAGTCTCCGAGGTGCATTTTTTTCTTTCTCATTGTTCATATTTTTTTTCGTCCCAATTACAAGTTCACCATTAGGGAATATTATTTTTGTTGAATTATTAAACGCCAACTGTCTGCTGATTCATATCGCGACAATTAAGATGAAAATAATATTTTATTGTTGTATAAAGTGATAAATACACTGCACTTATTTGTCTTAAAACCACGAGGAAAAGATGTTTCCCAATTATCAGAAAACAGCAAAATTTTCCGATTAAGCCTAGTTTCGAACCTCTTAAAAATCCGTTGCCAAAGTTACCACAATGGCCCCCTGTAGCAGCAGAGCAACTTTTGCTGTTGTTATTTTCTATATAAAAAGTAAAGTCAATATATGAAAAATAAATCTTCAAATTTACAAGAAAGTGGATAACCCCTATACACCCTCCGTCTAAAAAATAATTCACGTGATTGTAAGACAAAAAAAAAAAGAAATAATAGAAAATTGGAGGAAGAAAATTATACTTTCTCTTACACGGTTTGAACTTGGGTTCTCTTGCATCAGAGGCGGATGTCTTGACCACTATGCCACAGGTCTAGAATATATAGATCCAATAAACAGTTAAATCTTAATGCTAATTGGCGGAATTCGTCGTTCATAGGTGATTTTCCGATTTCACTCACGGAAAATAAACAGAGTCTCAGGCGAAACTGGCCAAGGAATACAACTATTAGATTAGATATGAACGGACATTGTTATTACCGCTTTAAGTGCAAACCTCCGGCAGTTCACTGTTCCGGTAACAGCTATGCCCGTTCAAATCTAAAGAAACAGACTTTGACCAACTAATTGTCATTGGTCATACAAGCGAAGCTTCTTAGAAATCACCAACGATAAATATGTTGTTTTGGTTTGGAAGACGTGTGAAACATGCACATTGACAAAGAAAATTCCTTTACGCCAAAACAGAATAAAAAAGAATTTGAAATAAGACCCACAAGAACAGCTCTATAACAACAAAAACTTTGAACTTTGATTTATTAATGAAACTTTTAAGACATAGAAACAGCTTTCGTGACCACCGAAAAATATTATCATTCTTTGCAATGAGTGTCTTGCCTATTTCAGTACGAAACGATAAAGACAGTAACTGTGGCAACAGAAAAGAAGATATAGGAAACTGATCGTGAAGGTCAGAATACTCATGATGGCCATGTTACAGATCGGGTCCTTATCTTCATCAGTAAAATTGTCAAGAAATTGTGTTTCTCATTCGACAAAAATAGTTTGATTCTCCTTTTTGACCTTACACCTCTCCTCTATCTTGTATCTTACAGTAAAGTCAAATATATCAGTAAAAAGGGTGTGGTGACCATGGCTGTGTGCTTAGAGCTACTCTTTCACAGTTCTTCTTCATAGAACTAATACACATCTGGTTCTTAGATAAAGAATTTTGTGCATTTTTCGATGTTTATTTTCATGTATAATGTTTTATTTTTCGCATGTTTCGATATGAAGTTCGTTCCCCAATTGACAAATACTTCGACCTTTACCTTTGAAAGAATGGGACAAACAGGCGGAATTGCATGCGTAACCAGACTCAAAATTTATGAATAATCCTTTAGGCGTTAGTAGTTACTTTATTTTTTCAGAATGGAATTCCGCTTAATTCAGAACTGTCTGTCTTTTTTTCTTGCCTTACAAGATCGAATCATTTTATTGTAGAGTTTTACACCATAAAATCACAATTTCCAATTAATTAATAAAAAATTCAATAATCGCAGTTCCCAATCTGTGAAAGAGCAGCTTAAATATAGCAAGTTTGATACAGTCGACCGGGGTTACATAGTTTAGGTATTTTCGACTACAATAATTTTAGCCTTGTGTAAGAAAGCCTAAAACTATAGACTAGGTCCTTCATTTATTTGGAGGATATTCAAACCAGAACATGTGGGCTTCACCAAGCGCCAATAATTATGTGTGGGCTTTGGATAATTGGTTCATAATTTTTTTCTAATTCTACTCTCATTATAACCCTACTTAAACAAATGAGGCTGAAGAAATATTTAAGACAAGAAATTGATTTTCCCCAACCATTATTAGGCAAACTACAGTCGATATTGCTCGAGCGACCACGTCTATTTAGCGACCAATTTTATTAAGCGACCGCCATAAAAAGTCCCCTCCCTGTAAGCAAATTCACCGAAAAAGAGGACATTTATTAACGAAAATTTGGTTATTGTTGAATCTTATGTTGTTGGAACCCGTTAGAATCGTCTCTATAAGACGATTCTTATGGGTTTGAACACCATAAGATTCAGTGCGACTTGACCGACAATCTTTAAATGCTATAAAAATAAACTATCACATTTATCATGGTATTTCGTATTAAGAGACCATTCCCATAAACGACCGCTTTTTGGTGGTCCCTTAAGTGGTCGCTTAACACAAGTTTTACTGTATTAAGAGAATTTCGATCCACATTTTGTTTAAACCAATAAAGAATCATTTACAGCAATTTTGGTACCCATGATCACCATAAGAAGTGCCGTTGTTCTTAAAATCCAACTTCGGAAACTCATTGTCCGGCTCCTATGGGATCCTTTGCAAGCCAATCAAAAGGAATATTAGCCTTTGAATATGGGATAATTGAAAATTACACATAAGCTATCTTAAATACAATAACGTGCTGAATGTAATTGTAGAACGGTTCAACCGCAATGAAAATTACTTTTTTTGTGACCCTTATTCAAAAAAAGCACCAAAACCAGTCCACATGGGCTATTATGCCGGAGAGCCCATTAAGTCCAGAAATGATCATAGAGAACATGGACCTGCAAGTATTTCAAGGCCAACAGACACTTTTTACCAAAAAGAGCTTAAGAAATCATCTCTAGACAAAAAAACGTTTTTCCTAAAACCATTAAAAGGAAACAGCCAAAATTGCTATTTTGGGATCTGCAAGAGCCCAAAAATAGTGGAAGAGCTTTTGAAAAATGGGTTACTGTATTTTCTCAAATGTTCTTACCCTAAATACATTGTTAAACTATAGAAAACATTTAAGATGAAAAACAAAACGCATTTCCTGGCCCTTGTGTTAGGAAAATACCCATTTTGCCCATATGGCATATATTTGCGAGCCCATAAAATTGGGGAACGAACCAGAAAAATTTTGACCCGCATAGTTTCCGATTGCTTGACCCCTAAACAATCAATTAAACACAAAAAATCAATTTCAGCGCGAAACTCCTACGGGATTACATAAGGCACCGCACTAAGTCTTATGCTCAGTATTGGATGAAATTTCACATTTCAGTAGCAAATCAGATGCCCTTTACCATAAACTATTTAAAATTTGTGTCTAAAAATATGTCATGCAAAAAGGAGGTTTAATGTTTGTTACCTTTATGTTTGCTGTATAAGATAACACCTTATTTGAGTCCTTGCAATCTGACCACAGAGCATATCTCCTAAAGTATAATAGCTATCAACTTGAAACTTTATGGGTAGATAGATCTTATAGAGGAGAGGTGCAGTGCACAAGAACTACAACTCTTGCTTGCATAATTTTCGAGTTATTGCCCTTTGTTATTTTTGATACTTAGATTATGTCTGGAGCATATCTCCTAAAGTATAATAGCTATCAACTTGAAACTTTATGGGTTGATAGATCTCATGAAGGAGAAGTGCAATGCACCTGAACTACAACTCTTGCTAGCATAATTTTTGAGTTATTGCCCTTTGTTATTTTTATTACTTAGATTTTATAGGAAGCAAATCTTTGACAGTACAAAAGACTCTTTTTATCTATTAGGCTTCAGTTTACTATCAAGCTTTCTTCGCGGGGGATGGCCATGTCCAACATGGCTTTTGTTTTTATGACAATGCCTTATTCGGGGAGCATAATCCGTCTCTGACGGCTCTTGTTATTACTTTGTTCTCTTATTCCTGTCACACTAGAAACTAAATAAAAGACAATGGCAGTTATGTGAATTCTTTGACAGATTGAAAAATATTTAGGAAAAGAAAAAAACGTGTATAACCTAGGTTTTATCTGGGGCATTTGCCGTCGTTTAAAAATTTTAGAGTGAAAAATACCATGCCTTGCCACGCTTTTATTTAAGAGTCAATCCAGATTTTGCGAACACTGTTAAGGGGTCACTTCAGGGACATAGTGTCATAGTTTCATTTACCTTGTCCCAGTAGTTTATGAGATGCCGTTCAAAGATATCAAAGTGAAAATTGCCACGTCCTGCCAGCCTATTTTTATGGGTCAATCAAAGTTAGGAAGATTACTTTTCGGAGAGGGTCAACCAAGGAACATTTCGAAAAGTGCCATCGTAATTGGTCTAGAAATAAAGGATGAATTGTCGTTCAAAGATTCCTTAGTAAGAAATTGCTACTCTCTGTTTATGTTAATGGATGAGTAAAAATTTTGCGAACACATCTGGCAAAGTTTGATAGAAATTGATCCAGTTACACAGCAGTTGTTCTAAGATTTCATAGTGAGAATGTCACGCCTATATTAATGGGTCATTTAGTATTTCGAGTACAATCACGAAAGGGACATTGTGACAAAGTTTGGTTGAAATTGACCAGGTCTTTAAGGAGAACGAGAAATTTTAAGATTGCTGACAACGGACGACGCTGGGTTATCCTTAAAGCTTTGCTTGAGCTCGTTGTGATCAGTTGAGCTCAAAAGAAGCATTGGTGATGGTGAATCTTTTGCCAATGCCTAAAAAAGCATTGCTGCACTGCAAAATGATAAGGAACTTAGTTTACAATATTTTGTAAGATTCCAGTGATACGAAGAAATAGAAATCATAAAAATAGGATAAAAACGCTGCTAGAGTGGTTGGAGTGCATCAATGTTCTATTCTGGATTTTGATTTTTCAGACTCGGCCCCAATATATAGTCCATAGTTTCGTTGAATATTTTTTCGTAAAATATGCAAAAATTTTGTACAAAAGATGAAATTATACATTACTATGGTAATCTTTAATTTGGAAATTTTATGTTGTGTTTTTGTTATCATCATTTCAAACCAATTTTCAAATATGTTTGAATATGTGCGCCGATTCGTAGGATTAAACTGCCGATGCATTCACAAGTTACAGAACAATTGAACGAGGAGTAAATAGTTTTCTATTTAAATTGACTGTATTTAATAAATAATCGTTCATAAAATTGATTAGACATAAGATTAAGGACCGAGTTATACGCTATATCGAACTTCCGATGGGCCGAGTTGACCGGTCACCGTAAGTTCTTTGATTCAGTAAGACATGAGACCAACCTATGAATCAAAACTTCGAGAAACTAAATTTGTCAATCGGAAAAAAGCCCTTTGTTAAGGATACAAAACCTTCGAACTTCGTAGAGTGTAACCCGTTTCAGTGCAAATGAATAAACGTGAAAAGAAGAGGTTAATTCCATCAAACGCTTCGCGTACCTCTTTTTCCTACGCAGAGGACGGAAAGCCGTGTAAAAACGAAAGAAGAGAGATGAGAACTGAAACAGTCGAAAATCGAAAGTAAAAGTAAATATCTTGTTTTTTCTCCTTAATTGTCAGCTGGTTTTACGTATAGTCTGACCGCTCTGTATGGATACGCAATACTAAATCAAAGCGCTTAAAGCACTGGAGGTGGACGTTTCTGGTGGCATTGTGGTAAAAAATAAAACGAGACAAAAAAAGAAAATATCCATGTAAATATGTGATAAATGTAAAATGTTTCGACCAAAGTTCGACTAGTGTCAATGTTTATGCAAACTTTATAGGAATTACATTGTTTTTTCCCTCTTTTGTTAAGCCTATGTTTACGATTCAAAATACGAATGGAATATGACATTAACACATTGTGTTTATTTTGTTTAAGAAATATGTGCGACCCGTCACGCAAAAAGGGGAGCATCGAAAAAGAATTTGAAACAAGAGGATCATGGTGGTCCTTTATCGCTCACCTGAGTAACTAAACTCATAACTTGTCAACCTTGTTTTAAATACCAGAGATTGTCTGATGTACATTTAGGGTGGATTTATAGGAAACAGACTTTAATTTCCTTCTACTGCAATTTGATTTTCCTTTTAATTGCAAACAAAAGTATTGATGGAATTAATTTATTTCTTTTATTGAGTTAAGTAGACCTAAACCTTAAGAATATTCCTGCAAAGTTTAAGATATGCCTTATAGTTTAGGAGAAGGTTAACCTTCTCTGAGATATTTGGCAATATTCTGACATTTCCAATACCATGGAAACCAGAGATTTTAATTGAATAAAAATATTTTTACAGTTTGTTAGAGCTTCACCCAAAGAACATCCCTACCGAGTTTCAGCTTAATTAGCCCAGTGGTTTGGAAAGAGAAGAAGTTTTTCTAAGATTTTCAGAAATTTTCGGCCATTTTTCAGCCTTTCTGTTACCATGGAAACCAGAATTTTTGATTAAATTAAATTCTTTCAATGATTTTTAAAGAACTTCACCCAAGCAACATCCCTGTCGAGTTTCAGCTTGATTGACCATTTTTGGCCATTCTTCAACATTTCAATTTCCATGGAAACCAGAATATTGGTGAAATTGAAATCTTTCAATAACTTTTGAAGAGCTACACCCAAGCAACATTTCTGCCAAGTCTCAGCTTGATTGGTTCAGTGGTTAAGGAGGAGAAGGATTTTTATAAGTTTTTCTGCAATTCTCGGTCATTCTTCAAACTTTCTGTTACCATGGAAACCAGAGTTTTTGATGAAATTAAATGCTTTTAACAACTTTTGATGAACTTTACCCAAGGAACATCTCTGCCAAGTTTCAGCTTAATTGGTCCTGTGGTTTAGGAGGAGAAGAATTTTTTCCGAGATTTTCGCGATTTTCAGCTTTTCTGTTACCGTTGCAACCAAAGTTATTTATAGAATTAAATTCTTTTAATAAACTTTGGAGAGCTTCACACAAAGGACATCCCTGCCAAGTTTCGGCTTGATTGGCCCAGTGGTTTAGGAGGAGAAGATGTTTAAAGAAATTGTTGACGGATGGACGGACGCACAAACGGACGGACGATGGACGGACGGTGAGTGTTCACAATAGCTCACCTTGAGCAGTTTGTGCTCAGGTGAGCTAAAAAAGATCGGTTTCAGTAACGGTCAGAGTTCGAATTATACAAATATTTTGGCGGGTCATATAATAATCAAGAACATCCAATTCCCAAGCACTATTTACTTCTCATATAATATAAAAAAAAGAGCAACAAACAACTAGATCGATAAGGAACAAATAACATCCCTAAAATTAAATTGATTGATTGATTGAATGGAGTTTAACGCCACTTTCAACATTATTTCAGTTATATCGCGGCGGCTGGAGCACCTAACAATGGCTTCCTGGTATTTCTCACACCAGTACAACCACCACATCCTTTCCTAGCCTCCAGCTTCTATCTCACATAGGTCTACGATTATCAACCCATTGGTGAGAGACAAATAGTCGGAAAGAATGAGTGCCGCCGTCGGGGATCGAACCCGGGACCCCTATATTGACAGTCCGACGCGCTACCAACTGCGCTATGACGGCGGCCCTAAAATTAAAGCTGCGTCTTCAAGATTAATGATATCGTTGAAATTCTTTGTCTAAAAGCGTAGGCCTACAATTCTTTATCTAAATGTAGTGAATTCGATAAAATATGAATTGCAAGATACTGTTTTGCATGTGTTGATTCTTCTCATATTTTTCCACGAAGCATGGTTAAAAATATCATAAATCCTCAATGGGAAAACGAATCTTTCATTCAAAGATCGGAAATTTTTCCTTTTTGCGTTTAAAAAAAAAGTATTATTTAGCGTGATTTTTCATCTTCACTAACGAACACACCTCTGACTATAAATTTATAGACGGTGAAAGAACTATATGATTTTAGCAGGGTAATGCAAATTCGTCGTCTACTTCTATTAGTCTCACTTGACCGACAGATTACATCTCCGAAGTAGATTGCAGGATTGTTTATACACTACCTGTTGTCTCTCAGACAGCGGGCTACCAGTCTTTTGATTCCCCCTCCTCCCTCTCCCGACGAGTCTATCCCCACAGGTAACCAGGGTCCTTTTTACCTGGCCGGTTGCTCGGGAGGGAGGAGATGTACTTATTTACCCTCGGAGTTAGATCGGATTCACTTTCCGATCAGTTATTTTACATTAGAAATTGGATGCGTGGATCTATAAATAGTACTTTAAGATGCTGTCCCAAAAAGCGATCCGTAGTTTATTAATCACTGAAATATTTACGTGTAAAAGTAAAGAATACTAACTAAATGCAGGTCCGTGAAGTTGGCAGCCTAGCAGCCTAGCAGCCTAGCAGAGTGAAGTTGGCAGCCTAGCAGCCTAGCAGCCTGGCAGACTAAAATTTTTTTTATCAAATTTATTGATATATAACCCTAGTATTAAACACTAGAAGTCACTTCAAACCGTAAACACTGAAATTCTAGCGAATGTAGAACTGTTCCGGATAAATCACGTTATTCAACTTTTCCCACCAAAATGTCCCGAAAATTGCCCGCAACATATCAATATCGCCCTAACAAATATAAGAACTTTAATCTTTTGATAAAAAAACGATAGTGGTCGTTTGAGGATGCTACGCTGCTAGACTGCTGGAAATGTGAAGTTGGCAGTCTGGCAGCCTAGCAGCCTAGCAGAGTGAAGTTGGCAGCCTAGCAGCCTAGCAGCCTAGCAGACTAAATTTTTTTTTATCAAATTTATTGATATATTACCCTAGTATTAAACACTAGAAGTCACTTCAAACCGTAAACACTGAAATTCTAGCGAATGTAGAACTGTTCCGGATAAATCACGTTATTTAACTTTTCCGACCAAAATGTCCCGAAAATTGCCCGCAACATATCAATATCGCCCTAACAAATATAAGAACTTTAATCTTTTGATAAAAAAAACGATAGTGGTCGTTTGAGGATGCTACGCTGCTAGACTGCTGGAAATGTGAAGTTGGCAGTCTGGCAGCCTAGCAGCCTAGCAGAGTGAAGTTGGCAGCCTAGCAGCCTAGCAGCCTAGCAGACTAAAATTTTTTTTTATCAAATTTATTGATATATAACCCTAGTATTAAACACTAGAAGTCACTTCAAACCGTAAACACTGAAATTCTAGTGAATGTAGAACTGTTCCGGATAAATCACGTTATTCAACTTTTCCGACCAAAATGTCCCGAAAATTGCCCGCAACATATCAATCACGCCCTAACAAATATAAGAACTTTAATCTTTTGATAAAAAAACGATAGTGGTCGTTTGAGGATGCTACGCTGCTAGACTGCTGGAAATGTGAAGTTGGCAGTCTGGCAGCCTAGCAGCCTAGCAGAGTGAAGTTGGCAGCCTAGCAGCCTAGCAGACTGAATTTTTTTTTATCAAATTTATTGATATATAACACTAGTATTAAACACTAGAAGTCACGTCAAACCGAAAACACTGAAATTCTAGTGAATGTAGAACTGTTCCGGAAAATTCACGTTATTCAACTTTTCCGACCAAAATGTCCCGAAAATTGCCCGCAACATATCAATCACGCCCTAACAAATATAAGAACTTTAATCTTTTGATAAAAAAACGATAGTGGTCGTTTGAGGATGCTACGCTGCTAGACTGCTGGAAATGTGAAGTTGGAAGTCTGGCAGCCTAGCAGCCTAGCAGCCTAGCAGAGTGAAGTTGGCAGCCTAGCAGCCTAGCAGACTGAAATTTTTTTATCAGATTTATTGATATATAACACTAGTATTAAACACTAGAAGTCACTTCAAACCGAAAACAATGAAATTCTAGCGAATGTAGAACTGTTCCGGATAAATCACGTTATTCAACTTTTCCGACCAAAATGTCCCGAAAATTGCCCGCAACATATCAATCTCGCCCAAACAAATATTAGAACTTTAATCTTTTGATAAAAAAACGATAATGGTCGTTTGAGGATGCTACGCTGCTAGACTGCTGGAAATGAGAAGTTGGCAGTCTGGCAGCCTAGCAGCCTAGCAGAGTGAAGTTGGCAGCCTAGCAGCCTAGCAGCCTAGCAGACTAAAATTTTTTTTATCAAATTTATTGATATATAACCCTAGTATTAAACACTAGAAGTCACTTCAAACCGTAAACACTGAAATTCTAGTGAATGTAGAACTGTTCCGGATAAATCACGTTATTCAACTTTTCCGACCAAAATGTCCCGAAAATTGCCCGCAACATATCAATCTCGCCCTAACAAATATAAGAACTTTAATCTTTTGATAAAAAAACGATAGTGGTCGTTTGAGGATGCTACGCTGCTAGACTGCTGGAAATGTGAAGTTGGCAGTCTGGCAGCCTAGCAGCCTAGCAGAGTGAAGTTGGCAGCCTAGCAGCCTAGCAGCCTAGCAGACTAAAATTTTTTTTATCAAATTTATTGATATATAACCCTAGTATTAAACACTAGAAGTCACTTCAAACCGTAAACACTGAAATTCTAGTGAATGTAGAACTGTTCCGGATAAATCACGTTATTCAACTTTTCCGACCAAAATGTCCCGAAAATTGCCCGCAACATATCAATCACGCCCTAACAAATATAAGAACTTAAATCTTTTGATAAAAAAACGATAGTGGTCGTTTGAGGATGCTACGCTGCTAGACTGCTGGAAATGTGAAGTTGGCAGTCTGGCAGCCTAGCAGCCTAGCAGAGTGAAGTTGGCAGCCTAGCAGCCTAGCAGCCTAGCAGACTGAATTTTTTTTTATCAAATTTATTAATATATAACACTAGTATTAAACACTAGAAGTCACGTCAAACCGAAAACACTGAAATTCTAGTGAATGTAGAACTGTTCCGGAAAATTCACGTTATTCAACTTTTCCGACCAAAATGTCCCGAAAATTGCCCGCAACATATCAATCTCGCCCTAACAAATATAAGAATTTTAATCTTTTGATAAAAAAACGATAGTGGTCGTTTGAGGATGCTACGCTGCTAGACTGCTGGAAATGTGAAGTTGGAAGTCTGGCAGCCTAGCAGCCTAGCAGAGTGAAGTTGGCAGCCTAGCAGCCTAGCAGCCTAGCAGACTGAAATTTTTTTATCAGATTTATTGATATATAACACTAGTATTAAACACTAGAAGTCACTTCAAACCGAAAACAATGAAATTCTAGCGAATGTAGAACTGTTCCGGATAAATCACGTTATTCAACTTTTCCGACCAAAATGTCCCGAAAATTGCCCGCAACATATCAATCTCGCCCAAACAAATATTAGAACTTTTAATCTTTTGATAAAAAAACGATAATGGTCGTTTGAGGATGCTACGCTGCTAGACTGCTGGAAATGTGAAGTTGGCAGTCTGGCAGCCTAGCAGCCTAGCAGCCTAGCAGAGTGAAGTTGGCAGTCTGGCAGCCTAGCAGCCTAGCAGACTGAAATTTTTTTATCAGATTTATTGATATATAACACTAGTATTAAACACTAGAAGTCACGTCTAACCGAAAACAATGAAATTCTAGCGAATGTAGAACTGTTCCGGATAAATCACGTTATTCAACTTTTCCGACCAAAATGTCCCGAAAATTGCCCGCAACATATCAAACTCGCCCAAACAAATATTAGAACTTTAATCTTTTGATAAAAAAACGATAGTGGTCGTTTGAGGATGCTACGCTGCTAGACTGCTGGAAATGTGAAGTTGGCAGTCTGGCAGCCTAGCAGCCTAGCAGCCTAGCAGAGTGAAGTTGGCAGCCTAGCAGCCTAGCAGCCTAGCAGACTAAAATTTTTTTTATCAAATTCATTGATATATAACCCTAGTATTAAACACTAGAAGTCACTTCAAACCGTAAACACTGAAATTCTAGTGAATGTAGAACTGTTCCGGATAAATCACGTTATTCAACTTTTCCGACCAAAATGTCCCGAAAATTGCCCGCAACATATCAATATCGCCCTAACAAAAATGTCCGTCGTGCGTGCGTCCATCAGTGCGTGCGTCCATCAGTGCGTTCGTGCGCCCGTCCGTGGGTTTTCTTTAAACAACTTCTCCTCTCCTTCATAACCAATGGGCGAATTTTACCGAAACTTGATAAAAATGAGCTTTCGGTGACACTCTTCTTAAACTGTTAATTAAAGAATTTTGATTGACTTCCAAATATGGGCGTTGTAGGGCGGGGCATGTTTTCATGATAAAATCTTTAAAATCTTCTACTCCCAAACCATTGGACCGATTTCAATGAAACTTGGCATGGATGTTCTTTGGGTGACCTTTACTTAAACTATCAAAGAATCTATGATAGATCCCCAAAATATGGGCGTGGCAGGGCGAAACACTGGGGTTATTAAAGACAATGGAGCGATACAGTCTCCCTGGGCCTCTTGTTTAAAAATAAATGCAGAGCCTCATGTAAGCATAAATGATAACAAATAAATGGTTTTCTTCGATAATGTTTAATTTTAAACAAGTTATAGGAAAACGCCGTCTTCGACGCAACATAAATACATTGAAATGAGGACATTTCCCTTTCACACACAAAACCTAAGTTTCCAAACACTTCAGCATTAACAATATTGAATCTTATCTTTACTACCTAAAGAAACATAAGCATCAGTTCATTTTTGCCTGTTACCGTTTTGAAACGCTCTTTTGGTTTAAAAATGCCATAAATGATATTAAATAAAAATCTAAGGAAAAGGGGAGTTGTTGATACCTTTAAAAGGTCCGTAAATACAAATTAGAAATCAAAGAATCCTAATTGGTGCCAATGTTGCGTTGGAAGTTTGGTTTCGTATATAATTTCAGTTTATATTATATTGTGTAAATATAAAAAATGATTTTAGCAACACTGGCCAAAAGGCCAGTGGGATATTGTCATGGCGGGGTGTCCGTCGTCCGTGCGTCCCTGCGTGAGTCTGTGCGTCTGTGCGGTCGTTCGTCCGTCCGCAAACTTTTACTTTAAAAATCTTTTCCTCCAAATTTAACTGGAATGTTCCTTGAGTGAGCCCCTATCAGATTCCTTCAAAGATTTTTTATCGGTTGAAAATCGTGGCTGAAGTGGGCTATATGGTATTAGGTGACTTTTCTCAGCATTTAACTCATGGATACAAACCAAATTTCACTGGAATGATCCTTGAGTGACACCTTATCAATCTACAAAAAAAAAGAAAAAAAAAAAACAACATGTGATCTGTTGAAATACAATGTATTTTATGGAGGAGGTAATTTCTCTATATATTGTATAGTGAAACCTTTGCAATTCATTTTCTCTGAATCTTACCAATTGATATCAACCAAATTGAATGCTCCTTGAGTGACCTTCTATCAGTTTACAAAAAATATTGTGATCAGGTGAAAAGTATGTATCTTATGGGCGGAGATCATTTTTAAATATGTAATATAGTAAAAAATTTGAAAATCATTTTCTCACAATCCAACAAATGGATTTTAACCAAATTTCACTGGAATGATTCGTAAGCGATCCCTTTTCAGTGTACAAATAATAATGTGATCAGATGAAAAATATTTATTTTTGGGCGGAGGCCATTTCTCTATTATGCTATATAGTGATTACTTTAAAAATCATTTTCTCTGAAACTAACAAATGGACATCAACCAAATTTCAGTGAAATGTTTCTTTAGTGATCCTTTATCGGTATACAAAAAACTATTGTGATCAAATGAAAAATATGTCTTTCATGGACATAGGTCATTTCTTTAAATGGTGGAATATCCAGTATAGAGAAAAACAAATTTTATCAAAGTTTAAACAGATGGATTCAACCAAATATCATAGGAATTTTATTTCTGCAAATTTGTACCACTGCTTAAAATATTTTGATAAGGTGAACATCATGTATTTTATTGGCAGAGAACATTTAACATAAAAAGTGAATATTTGGTCACCCTTCGGGTGTCACATAAGTGATGATTTTTTCAAGACTTAGAAAAATTGATAAGTGTAAAGATTGCAGATTAGAAGTAACAAAACCTTTGTTGAAATCGAAATGTAAGGAAACATTAGTTGAAATAGGTAGCCTGAGATTATCCCCTGAGAAGTGCTCAGTTTAGTTGAACGAAGGGTGACTGCACAAAGATGACAATTGGTGTAAAACATGATCTGTTCTACTGAGGTTCAAATAGGGGTAAATAGAGTTGAGTTGACTGCAATCTAAGGAATTGGGCAGAATAAAACAAATATATTGGATTGAATATATAATTTTTTATCATTAGTAAGAAATTTGTTTTGATGACAAAACATTATTGTGAAGTAAAATTTTTCTAGTAGTGTTTAATGAAAGGCGGACATATGAGATCATTCAAAATTTTTGCAAGCACCAGTATATTTTGCAGTAAAATTCTGTTATTGATAAAATTTTTATATATTTGGATTTCAACCAGATTTCACTGGAATGATCCTTGCTTGACCCATTATCAGAGTTCACAAAATTATTGTGATTGGATGATAATTAGGGTTTAAACAGGCAGAGGTCAATTTTCAACATATCATTCATTGATCATGATTTTTCTAAAACAGCCTTATCATCCTTTAATAATCATTATCAAGATATTCAGGCCTATGGAGCGAATCAGGCGCTCAAGCGCCTCTAGTTGATATTTTATTCATTAAACCGAAAGTTTATATGTCTGATCCAGCCGCCGTCATAGCGCAGTTGGGAGAGCGTCGGACTGTCAATCTAGAGGTCCCGGGTTCGATCCCCGACGGCGGCACTCATTCTTTCCGACTATTTGTCTCTCACCAATTGGTCGATAATCGTAGACCTATGTGAGATAGCAGCTGGAGGCTAGAAAAGGATGTGGTGGTTGTACTGGTGAGAGAAATACCAGGAAACCATTGTTGGGTGCTCCAGCCGCCGCGATATAACTGAAAAAATGTTGAAAGCGGCGTTAAACTCCATTCAATCAATCAATCAATCATTATATGTCTGATTCAAAAAACGTGTCATAAAATGTTTAAATGACAGTTGACCCATCACAGTAATAGGTACCATGTAAAATTTTCGCAACATATCACTGATCCTTATTCCATCTGTGCAGTTTCGTATTATTTTCTGACTCTACAATAATTCAACAAGATTAGCCTTAGTTTATTATCATTTTTTAAATGTAACATTTTTGTACCATCGTCGGTAATAGTCTGTTTCTCAAAATAGATTTTATGGAGTTATCGCATGGTACCTTTAAACATCACAGGTAACATGTAGGCTATGAATGGATCAAGGACCTGATTAATTTGTTTACAAATATGTAAAGCATAATGTCAATTTCTTAGAAAAAACTTTTTTGGTTTTCTTTATTCTTGTTATTTGTTAAGTGATAAATTGTTGATGAGAATGTTTAGTTGTTTGTACGGTTTTAAAAAATAAATAGCAAGAGGCTGCGATATTTATCAAACATTTGACACAAGAGACGCGTACATGCCAGTTCACATTCAACGATGCATCGTGCAAACAGAATAAAGTGAAAAAGTATATTTTGATTTGTCTTCATTATGTTTACGCCCCGAAAATATTAATAAAGATAACACAGAAAAATAAAAATGCCCTTTTCGATCTATTTCGTAGTTATATTACTCTCAATTTAGTTGCTTTTATCAATATACTAATAATTAAGTTGAGAAACAAATCTACATTCACTAGAATTTCAGTGTTTACGGTTTGAAGTGACTTCTAGTGTTTAATACTAGTGTTATATATCAATAAATTTGATAAAAAAAAATTCAGTCTGCTAGGCTGCTAGGCTGCCAACTTCACTCTGCTAGGCTGCTAGGCTGCTAGGCTGCCAGACTGCCAACTTCACATTTCCAGCAGTCTAGCGGCGTAGCATACTAAAATGACCACTTTCGTTTTTTTTATCACAAGATTAAAGTTCTTATATTTGTTAGGGCGAGATTGATATGTTGCGGGCAATTTTCGGGACATTTTGGTCGGAAAAGTTGAATAACGTGATTTATCCCGAAAAAGTTCTACATTCGCTAGAATTTCAGTGTTTTCGGTTTGACGTGACTTCTAGTGTTTAATACTAGGGTTATATATCAATAAATTTGATAAAAAAAATTCAGTCTGCTAGGCTGCTAGACTGCTAGGCTGCCAACTTCACTCTGCTAGGCTGCTAGGCTGCCAGACTGCCAACTTCACATTTCCAGCAGTCTAGCAGCGTAGCATCCTCAAACGACCACTATCGTTTTTTTTATCAAAAGATTAAAGTTCTAATATTTGTTAGGGCGAGATTGATATGTTGCGGGCAATTTTCGGGACATTTTGGTCGGAAAAGTTGAATAACGTGATTTATCCGGAACAGTTCTACATTCGCTAGAATTTCAGTGTTTACGGTTTGACGTGACTTCTAGTGTTTAATACTAGGGTTATATATCAATAAATTTGATAAAAAAAAATTCAGTCTGCTAGGCTGCTAGGCTGCCAACTTCACTCTGCAAGGCTGCTAGGCTGCTAGGCTGCCAGACTGCCAACTTCTCATTTCCAGAAGTCTAGCAGCGTAGAATCCTCAAACGACCACTATCTTTTTTTTATCAAAAGATTAAAGTTCTAATATTTGTTTGGGCGAGTTTGATATGTTGCGGGCAATTTTCGGGACATTTTGGTCGGAAAAGTTGAATAACGTGATTTATCCGGAACAGTTCTACATTCGCTAGAATTTCATTGTTTTCGGTTTGACGTGACTTCTAGTGTTTAATACTAGTGTTATATATCAATAAATCTGATAAAAAAAAATTCAGTCTGCTAGGCTGCTAGGCTGCTAGGCTGCCAACTTCACTCTGCTAGGCTGCTAGGCTGCCAGACTGCCAACTTCACATTTCCAGCAGTCTAGCAGCGTAGCATCCTCAAACGACCACTATCGTTTTTTTATCAAAAGATTAAAGTTCTAATATTTGTTTGGGCGAGTTTGATATGTTGCGGGCAATTTTCGGGACATTTTGGTCGGAAAAGTTGAATAACGTGATTTATCCGGAACAGTTCTACATTCGCTAGAATTTCATTGTTTTCGGTTAGACGTGACTTCAAGTGTTTAATACTAGTGTTGTATATCAATAAATCTGATAAAAAAAAATTCAGTCTGCTAGGCTGCTAGGCTGCCAACTTCACTCTGCTAGGCTGCTAGGCTGCCAGACTGCCAACTTCACATTTCCAGCAGTCTAGCAGCGTAGCATCCTCAAACGACCACTATCGTTTTTTTATCAAAAGATTAAAGTTCTTATATTTGTTAGGGCGAGATTGATATGTTGCGGGCAATTTTCGGGACATTTTGGTCGGAAAAGTTGAATAACGTGATTTATCCGGAACAGTTCTACATTCACTAGAATTTCAGTGTTTTCGGTTTGACGTGACTTCTAGTGTTTAATACTAGTGTTATATATCAATAAATTTGATAAAAAAAATTCAGTCTGCTAGGCTGCTAGGCTGCTAGGCTGCCAACTTCACCCTGCTAGGCTGCTAGGCTGCTAGGCTGCCAGACTACCAACTTCACATTTCCAGCAGTCTAGCAGCGTAGCATCCTCAAACGACCACTATCGTTTTTTTATCAAAAGATTAAAGTTGTCATATTTGTTAGGGCGATATTGATATGTTGCGGGCAATTTTCGGGACATTTTGGTCGGAAAAGTTGAATAACGTGATATATCCGGAACAGTTCTACATTCACTAGAATTTCAGTGTTTACGGTTTGAAGTGACTTCTAGTGTTTAATACTAGGGTTATATATCAATAAATATGATAAAAAAAATTTTAGTCTGCTAGGCTGCTAGGCTGCTAGGCTGCCAACTTCACTCTGCAAGGCTGCTAGGCTGCTAGGCTGCCAGACTGCCAACTTCACATTTCCAGCAGTCTAGCAGCGTAGCATCCTCAAACGACCACTATCGTTTTTTTTATCAAAAGATTAAAGTTCTTATATTTGTTAGGACGAGATTGATATGTTGCGGGCAATTTTCGGGACATTTTGGTGGGAAAAGTTGAATAACGTGATTTATCCGGAACAGTTCTACATTCGCTAGAATTTCAGTGTTTACGGTTTGAAGTGACTTCTAGTGTTTAATACTAGGGTTATATATCAATGAATTTGATAAAACAAAATTTTGTCTGCTAGGCTGCTAGGCTGCCAACTTCACTCTGCTAGGCTGCTAGGCTGCCAGACTGCCAACTTCACATTTCCAGCAGTCTAGCAGCGTAGCATCCTCAAACGACCACTATCGTTTTTTTATCAAAAGATTAAAGTTCTTATATTTGTTAGGGCGATATTGATATGTTGCGGGCAATTTTCTTGACATTTTGGTCGGAAAAGTTGAATAACGTGATTTATCCGGAACAGTTCTACATTCGCTAGAATTTCAGTGTTTACGGTTTGAAGTGACTTCTAGTGTTTAATACTAGGGTTATATATCAATAAATTTGATAAAAAAAATTTTAGTCTGCTAGGCTGCCAACTTCACTCTGCTAGGCTGCTAGGCTGCCAGACTGCCAACTTCACATTTCCAGCAGTCTAGCAGCGTAGCATCCTCAAACGACCACTATCGTTTTTTTATCAAAAGATTAAAGTTCTTATATTTGTTAGGGCGATATTGATATGTTGCGGGCAATTTTCGGGACATTTTGGTCGGAAAAGTTGAATAACGTGATTTATCCGGAACAGTTCTACATTCACTAGAATTTCAGTGTTTACGGTTTGAAGTGACTTCTAGTGTTTAATACTAGGGTTATATATCAATAAATATGATAAAAAAAATTTTAGTCTGCTAGGCTGCTAGGCTGCCAACTTCACTCTGCTAGGCTGCTAAGCTGCTAGGCTGCCAGACTGCCAACTTCACATTTCCAGCAGTCTAGCAGCGTAGCATCCTCAAACGACCACTATCGTTTTTTTTATCAAAAGATTAAAGTTCTTATATTTGTTAGGGCGATATTGATATGTTGCGGGCAATTTTTGGGACATTTGGTCGGAAAAGTTAAATAGCGTGATTTATCCGGAACAGTTCTACATTCGCTAGAACTTCAGTGTTTACGGTTTGAAGTGACTTCTAGTGTTTAATACTAGGGTTATATATCAATGAATTTGATAAAAAAAAATTTTAGTCTGCTAGGCTGCTAGGCTGCTAGGCTGCCAACTTCACTCTGCTAGGCTGCTAGGCTGCTAGGCTGCCAGACTGCCAACTTCACATTTCCAGCAGTCTAGCAGCGTAGCATCCTCAAACGACCACTATCGTTTTTTTATCAAAAGATTAAAGTTCTTATATTTGTTAGGGCGATATTGATATGTTGCGGGCAATTTTCGGGACATTTTGGTCGGAAAAGTTGAATAACGTGATTTATCCGGAACAGTTCTACATTCGCTAGAATTTCAGTGTTTACGGTTTGAAGTGACTTCTAGTGTTTAATACTAGGGTTATATATCAATAAATTTGATAAAAAAAATTTTAGTCTGCTAGGCTGCTAGGCTGCTAGGCTGCCAAATTCACTCTGCTAGGCTGCTAGGCTGCTAGGCTGCCAGACTGCCAACTTCACATTTCCAGCAGTCTAGCAGCGTAGCATCCTCAAACGACCACTATCGTTTTTTTATCAAAAGATTAAAGTTCTTATATTTGTTAGGGCGATATTGATATGTTGCGGGCAATTTTCGGGACATTTTGGTCGGAAAAGTTGAATAACGTGATTTATCCGGAACAGTTCTACATTCGCTAGAATTTCAGTGTTTACGGTTTGAAGTGACTTCTAGTGTTTAATACTAGGGTTATATATCAATAAATTTGATAAAAAAAATTTTAGTCTGCTAGGCTGCTAGGCTGCCAACTTCACTCTGCTAGGCTGCTAGGCTGCCAACTTCACGGACCTACTAAATGCCCGCTAGCTATCCGGACATCCTCTCAGAGTCAACATCAAAATAGACTTCTAGGCATTATTTACAAATAACTCACGGAGAGCAACAAAGAGATGTGGACACTGTGCCCTATTTACATATGTACATAAATACTACTCAACTACTCCCAACAGGTGTAGATTGCTGGCTGGTATGCTTGTAAGCATTTGGGAGAAAAAAATGAATGAAAGACCTAGAGATTGTCAAAAATATATATGGGGTTAATAGGCATAGCGCCCGTGTTCTAAATATTTTAAAATTGGGTTGAAATGGGTCCCTAACAGAGTACCGCCGTGATCTGACTGAGGGGCTACAAAAAATGTATTTAGGTCGGCGACGGTTTTCCCTCACTTAGCAGAAGTTGAGTTGCCTAAATATACGATAAGGCAATTGTCTGTAATAGACGACATATTGTCTACACGAAATATAAGCGGAGTACCCCTCAACGTAGACCCGGTGACTTTAATTTCAGCTGTCCCTCAGTTATTTCTTAAGAAAACACAGCGGACTGAGTCAATAATCGGGGTTTTTTTATGTTTGTGATAAAAATATCCTAACTCCCTGTATAGCTTTATCTGAGTTACGAAATTCTAGCCACAACCCGAAAAAACGCTAAATTTCTGAAAGTGTGTACAGGATTGATCACTGAAGAGAAATTCGCCTAGAAAACATTGCACTTGTGCCTCCGTTGAGCGTTTCTCCAAAAAGAAACTTTGAAAGAGCTAATGTCCCCCTTCCGCGTAAGTACAGATTATACGGTAACTCAAGTAAGGCGTAGTAGGCTACCGGCTATTTATAGAATACATGTACATAGCCGATAGCAGACGACGTAGTTTGATTAATTCTAGAAACATTTTTAAATCTCCAATCTGTTAATAGAAGACCCCTCAACTGAGAGCAAATGACTTAAATCTAGGCTCCTTTCGTAAAAAAGTGTTAAAACCACGGAGACTTTCATGTGATCTTGATCAGAGTGTCCTAACTCACTATCGTAAAACGATTTACGACTTTCTTGTTACATCCCCCTCCCCCCCCCAAAAAAAAGAGAAAAAAATCCTTTAATGTTCGGTATTGTTCACCGAGGTGATCTAGACCCAAGAAGTTATGCATTGGTGCTCTCGTAGAGCGATTTTACTAATATCCGAGTATGTTTATGCGGCTTACCAGTTCAGCCACCTTGTTTATATCCCCCTTAACCCAAAATCACCACCTTCTTGCGCAAAAGAATAAAACCGGCGTGGTCTAGGATAGTGAGCTGAATTCTAATTTAAGAGGTGTCACTGATTTATCTTTTAATTGTATTGAAATTTTGAATAATGCATTTTCAAAATGCACAGTTGTCGAGCAGAGGTAAGTCTTGTAAAAAAAGAAAATTGAACCCAAGCCGGTACTACTTTTGTTAGGCCAGACCCAACAACAGAAGATCAATCCTTAGCTTTTACTAACCCAAATGTACTAAAACCCAGTAATTCATATGTCTGTGCCTCGGTGGTCCATTCCGGTCGTGAAATACACAAGAAAATCTTCCCTAACTTATTTTTGTCTTCTCTTATTGTCTTTGTCTGCAGATGTAGAAACAAATCCTGGTCCTGATTTTCTGTGTGGATCTTGTCAATATGAGGTTTACAACGATGACAATGCTGTTGAATGCGACACCTGCTAGAGATGGTTCCACAGCAAATTTTAAGATATTTCAAATGAAACTTATTTTGATCTTGTAGCTCGAGACACGTCATTCTCTCAGATCTGCTCAGTCTGTGAAGCACATAATCTCTCTAAACATTTAAATCTTTCAATATCTTCTTTTTCATCGCAGAATAGCTACATCGTACTGAGTAAACAGTCCGACATTCATTATCAAAGTACCACCACCATAAATTCAGCCCAGAGACAGACATTTAAACAAAATAATAATCCTTTTCAGTTTAAAGTAATTTTAGTTAATTGTCAGTCCATTGTCAACAAAAAAGTAACCCTGATATAGTTGTAGGTACAGAATCCTGGTTAAATAGTCAACATGCAGATTTTGAATTCTTTCCGAAATCTTTAGGATATACATCTTTTAGATTAGACAGGTCAACCAAAGGAGGAGTATTCATCCTGGTTAAAGATACTTTCATTGCAACAGAACAGAAACAACAAAATTCTGATTGTGAAATTAGTTGAATTAAATTACAGGTAGAAACATGTAAACCTCTTTATATCACAGCATACTACGGATCGAAAGAGTCTGACATCTAAAGCCTTAATGAAATTAAAAAATCGCTTGATCTGACCAGAAACCTTAAAGGATCTTTTTGGGCACTAGGTGCTTTCAACTTCCCAAAGTTCTCGTGGGGTAGTGACCATACACCAGTCTTAAAGTCAGCATGCAACCATACTAACTTGTATGAAGAATTTAGTGATTTGCTTTCAGATTTTAACCTCACGCAGGTGGTAACAGAAAGCACCAATGGAGAAAATACACTGG
This sequence comes from Fragum whitleyi, assembly GCA_948146395.1. Classification (NCBI taxonomy): domain Eukaryota; kingdom Metazoa; phylum Mollusca; class Bivalvia; order Cardiida; family Cardiidae; genus Fragum; species Fragum whitleyi. The sequence goes on from OX411555.1 coordinate 42,388,721, forward strand.
ATCTTTTTTTAACTTCGAACCACACTTTAATTAAAAATGTAAAATGTCTCCCAGGTATATCAGACCATAGTATTGTTTCTATTCTTTCAGGATATATACAAAGCCACAGATTACCAAACAACAGCCGAGACATTTTCATCTCTATAAAATAGCTGACTGGGATAGCTTCAAAATATATAAGGACCACAATAAGAATGAAATAATAATAGATCATCAATCTTAATCTTTTGAAGAAATTTTGCTAAGTTATTCAGGTGAAATTTCTCTGAAAAATCAAGAAATTTGTTCCAACCAAAGACTAGGGAATAAGAGATCTCTTCCAAGGATCTCACAGCCTATAAAACATCTATTTAGAAAAAGGGATCAACATTATTTCAGATTAAAGAAAGATGGAAACAACAAGATGAAAACTGCATTCCAGGCTCTAAAAAGAAACATCAAGAGATATTTAAAATCTCTTACAATAACTATACGAAATGTTTTTTAAGCCTTGATGGAAACACTGAAAACAAGGATAAAGCCACAAGATTTGATAGTAAGAAACTTTTCACACTGATAAAAAATACAAAGCAAGACGCAGCAGGAGTAGCTCCTCTTCTCGATAAAATTTCAGGTACCATCAAATCGGACAATACATAAAAGATCTTTACTATTATGACACCAATTTCCCTGGCTCAGTCCTGCCTTTCATTCAAAAGACAAAATATGTTTTCCCCCTCTTTCAGCAAATTCCCAGTCATGTCAGACATTAGTATCTGCTATTGTGGAGTACAAAAGCTAATATCCAACATGAAACCAGACGAAGCAGCAAGACCAGACTACATCAGGCCTCTAGCACTAAGAAACTTATGTAATTAAATTTCCTCTATCTTGCAGATTCTCTTTCAGAAATCCCTAGATACAGGCACCTCTCCCAGGTATAGACAAAGGCAAACGTGACGCCACTTTTTAAGAAAGGAAACAAAAAAGATCCTGCAAATTACGGACCTGTATCCTTTACATGTATATTGTGTAAAATTCTTGGACATATTGTAGCATCAAATCTTATTAAACATTTTGACAAAAATAATATTCTTTATGACTTACACTATTGCTTCAGAGAACGGCGCTCATGTGAAACCCAGCTACTGTAACTGACCGAGCATCTTGCCAGAAGCCTCACTGAAGGAAAACAATCTGATCTGGTTTTGTTAGACTTCAGCAAGGCTTTTCATAAAGTAGCAACCTAAAGCTTTTGTATACATTGCAGGAACATGGAGTAAACAATGCGACTTTTATGTGGATTAAATCTTTTCTTAAAGGCAGAACACAGAAAGTAGTCTTTGAAGGTGGATGCTCATCCGAAGTACCAGTCACGTCAGGAGAACCTCAGGGACGGGTGCTTGGCCCTCTTCTGTTTCTCATATATATTAATGACCTTCCTAACACCATTACCTCCAAAGTCCGTTTGTTTGGAGACGGCACTTTCGTTTACATAGCTATAAATAGCAAGTAAGACTTATCAACCTGCAAGAAGATCTAGACAAGTTATTGCAGTGGGAGAAACGTAAATGGAGTTTAACCTCAGCAAATGCATTGTCCTATATATTACTAAAAAGAAGAAAAAGATTTCCTTTGGTTATAGGCTACACGGACAAGTTCTAAAAACTGTGGACAATGCTAAATACCTTGGGGTTGCTATATCTGGCGACCTTTCCTGGAACAGCATATTGATAATATAACACCTAATGCAAATTAAGGTTTTCTCCGCAGAAACATCCACATCAAAAGTAAGAAGATCAAAGAAACAGCGTACAAAACTATGGTTAGACCCCAGGTAAAATACGCATCAACTGTTTGGAGCCCCTACACAACATCCTATATCATCAATTTAGAAAATGTACAACGTAGAGCAGCAAGATGGGTTCAAAATAGTTTTCTTATTATGACAGTGTCAACTGCATGCAGGATGAGCTTGGCTGGCAAAGTCTTCGATAAAGACTAGACAACACCAGAGTCACCATGTTTTATAAAATTGTTAGTAGTTTTGTTGCAGTACCAACACCAACTTATCTTGACAGACCAGTTAGGATCACCAAACATATGCACACAGATTCTTGGATCCACACAAATGTTTCCTACTTTAAATATTCTTTTTTTTCCTTACACAGTGATACTTTGGAACAGCCTACCAGAAACAATCGTACAGTAACCTGACGTTACAGCGTTTAAGAAGAGTCTTGATTCTTTTCAGATACTGATAGTGAGCCGTCCCTGAATCCAAAATTGTTTTATCGGATCTTTTAATCTAACACCCACAAAGCTTTTAAATTTTGGCACCCTAACAAATCACTAACAGTTTTTATTCCAGCACAAACGCACACCTGCCAGTAATACCCGAAATGGGAGTTAGGCAGTATATATAGATATATTGACAGCTATTAACAACTGACAAGATTGTTCTCACATACTAGCACTGGGTGACGTAGAAACGTGCCCCCAAAACGATTGCACTTGCTGCATGAGAGTAACATTATTCAATAATAAAATCACTCCAAAATCTTTCATCTTGTCAATTTTACGGTGTTGTAAACTGTATGTCTGTCTGTTCTTTGTTAATACAACTCCTTCGTTTATACATGGAAGATAATGAAAAAAAAAAACACTTAGAATTCCACTGAAACGAACTTCTAAATGGGCCACTTGGTTTTTGTAGTGAAAATAATATTACTTTTGTATTTGAAATGGCTATAAGTCGAATTATATTAGACAAATTATTTAGACAAAAACTTCAATTAATATCGACTCGAAAGAAACTGAAGAACGAATTTGAAGAGAATTTCAGGGTATCCTTTATTTCAAAATAAACATTAGTTGATTAGTGGGTGGGGGTAATTGTGAATGTTTGTGCTCGTGGGAGAAATAAAGCAATGTAAATGATATGCTTTTTAATTTGATATCTGACACGCAAAGGTAATCGAAGTGTGATACTTGTTGGATTAATTTTCGAGTATTTTCGAGACCGAAAATTAAAAATTTCTCTTAAAACTACCATTTTTGTGACTTTTGCAAATGAGGATTCCTGTGTTTGACCTTTTGCTACAAATACCAAAGACAAAATTTCGACCCCATTTTTCTTTCAAAAAACGTCAAATTGAACGATCATTCATATAGAAATAAAAAAAAATATTTTATTGGATGATATTAATATATTATTAAATAAATTAAATATCTTTAAATTTGGCGAATGCAATGTGGCCGTTTAGAAGTTCGTTTCAGTGTAGGATGATAATGTGCAAAAAGTTAACAACATCGAAAAATTGACAAGATGAATGATTTTGGAAGGAATTTGGAATGAAATTTAGTGAGTATGTGGAGCGAGTTTTGAGTGAATTTAATTGGAGGTAATCCAATAGCGCAAATATTGTTCAGGATGAACAAAATAAGCGATACTTATTACCTCCCTTTAACAAAATATACACACAAGTTCTATGAATAGCTTACTTTTTCTTCAAGAACTTCTCAGACGCTTACAATTTCAATTATTTCAGTGAAATCGCGATTTTTTCTATTCATATTTCTTTGCTAAGTAGTTGTTGATAGTACCTTTTTTAGTCATTTTAGAGCGTTCTTAATCGATTTGAGTGAGTGTTTTGAATGAATGACTGAAGAGCTGACTTGGTGATTCAGAATGGTTTCTATTGAGATGAATGTCACGATGTAACTAACTGTATTTATGATGTCTAGTTTTTCTACCGCGCCATAGATAGAGGGGCCTTAAGGTATACCGTTGTTAACTAAACATTTTTTGTTATAATTAATTGATGAATTCGATTGCAACTTTCACACAATATTCCATTTCTAGTGTTTTTGAGCATTTTTGGCTGTCTAGTTATATGCCACTCCCTCATAAAAGGACCCTTTACGTAAATTCATTGTTCACTTAACTCTTTCATTTATATATGGAAGGCAATGAAAATAACACTCGGTAGTTTATATCATGTGACCATGTACATATTGGTGTGGTCTTGTGATGTTATACAGTGTCATAGAAAACGGAGGCTAAATTGTTGATTGAGTGGCTCTTGAACAGTGCGGACGTAATTTTCGCACTCTTAAAAAATCGGATTAACGAGCCTTCAATTGGACTGTTTTTAGCTCACCTGAGCACAAAGTGCTCAAGGTGAGCTATTGTGATCACTTCCTGTCCGTCGTCCGTCCGTCGACCGTCCGTCCGTCCGTCCGGGTTGACGAGGATATACCAGTGCCGCAATTTGTAGGTAAAAACCGATACCTGTGCTGCAAATGATGATTTCTGTGAAAGTCAAGGAGGAAAAATGTGTCCATACAGTTTAGAATAACAACTGTGACAGGCCACTGGTGTCCGTAAAATTTGCAGCTGTCCCTTAAGTCCAGCGCTATTTTCGCTTTTTATTAACGAATTTGACAATATTTTAAAGGATAATAATGTAAGGGGTATACAATTATTCCCCGATCTAACCGAAATATTTTTGCTAATGTTTGCGGACGATATTGGTCTTATTTCTGATACAGTGAAAGGTTTACAGAACCAATTAGATCTTTTGAACCATTTTTCTAATGTGTATAAACTTAAAGTTAATTTGTCAAAAACTAAAATAGTCGTCTTTAAGAAAAGTAATCAGCTCAAGAGTAATGAGAAGTGGACTTATGATGGCAGAAAGATCGACGTTGAACATAATTTTTCTTATGTAGGAATTGAATTCACAAGTAGACTTTCGCTGTATAACATGGCAAAATCCGCTCCTATAAAAGGGAAAAAAAAACATGGGCATTTAATGAAATCTTTCGAAAATGTGTTGAACGTTCCAGTAAACGCATTCTTTAAGATTTTTTTATGCGCCCCTATTGTATTTTATAGATCCGAATTGTGGGGATTACATAATATGGATTGTGTCGAACAATTACAAATTTATGCGTGGAAGCGTTTATTAAACGTAAGTTGTGAAACAAGTAATGTATCAGTTGTCGGCGATACGGGTAGATTTCCACTTAGAATTACGACCTCAAAAAGAGTTATTAAATATTGGCTAAGAATATTAACACTACAAGATAATAGATTAGTTAAGCTCTGCTATAAAATGTTAGTATATTTTGATAATATAGGGTATAAAAATTGGGTAACAAATTTACGAACACACCTATACATGAATGGTTTTGGTCATGTTTGGGAAAATCAAGGAGTAGGAAATACAAAAATGTTTTCATACCAATATTCTCAATGTCTGAAAGACCAATATCTACAAGAATGGAGATCAAGTTGTATCGAAAATAGGAAATTGAAATATTATAGTTCCTTTAAAGTCTCATTTGAACAAGAGAAATATCTATCTCTTATTGATATTGGTAAATTTAGATCTTGTTTGGCTAGATTTAGAAATGCTTCACATCCACTAATGGTTGAAAAAGGCAAACAATACGGAATTCAAAGAGAATTCCGCTTTTGTGTTTACTGTGATGCTGAGGTCGAAGATGAGTTGCATTTTATTTTAATTTGTCCGTTATACAATAATCTCCGAGGACGATATATTGATTCTAGGTATAGTAATATTCCAACAGAGACTTCATTCTATAATCTAATGTCTAATAAAAATGTAATTCGTAATTTAGCAATGTTTATATTTCATGCGTTAGACAAACGAACTGTCTTTTTGAATTCACAAGAATTGTAAATTTCTAACAAAAAAGTTTGTATTTTCATATATATGTATACAAAAATTAATGAGTAGCTTTCAATGTTTCGCGGGCCATGCTTTGACCTCATTGCGAATGAGATCAGATCTTGGTATCCGCCCTACCTTGAGGCTTCTCATATCATTTATCTTATTAAAAATGATCTGGTGTTGAATAGCGCAAGAATTCCTCTTTTTACTTGATTAAATAGCGCAATCACAAGCAAAAACTCCCCTATATGGTTGTTTAAGATTGAAGTGTCCGAAACATAAGGGTTTAATCAAATTGGTATACTTGAATTAATTTGTTCGGAATCTTGTTTGTGTATGACCCCCAAATGCTTTGTTAATCGCACTTCACAATTATTGTTTTATATTGTGTGTATGGGCCGTTGGCCTTATTATACATTAAACATTGAATTGAATTGAAAAAAAAATTGCAGCAGTAGTCATACGGACGTTTCATCGTTATCGGACGTCTGTTTTTTTAAGGACGAGACCATAAATTTCACTAAAAAGACTGGGAGTAAAATCAATGATCTGTGTTTGAGAAGCGCTTACACTTCCCATACGGTATACGTTAAGCACTTTCGCGATATCGATTATTTATAACCAATCTAGGCCATACTCGCGCATGCGCTAACATGGTTCAACAATGGACGCTAGGTAAGTGTGATTATCCATAGATTTCTCTGCATTTTCAACGTATTTTCAATAAAAGTAGTGATCCTTTTAAAATTTCAGTCTTATTTGTTTTTCGTTTTCATCAATTTAACATCGTCATTCATACATATGCACTCATTTTAACCTGGATCCCTGTGTGAAATCGATTCTTTGTGTGACATGGCATTTTGGAGTAGATCGAGTCGACTGCAAAAAATACGATAATGGAAAAAATCTATCGATTTTCAACAAGGAAATTCATATAGGTATTCTTCATCAACTAGAATTTGAAATATGGCTAGGATTATCCGAAAATTTGTTCAAACGGCGCTAGGAAAACGATCGTGTCAACAGTACCAGTTGACGGAGTAGCATGAAATTCGGATACCAAATTACTATTCAGTTTTATGCCAAAAAATAACATTTTAAGGAGCAAGAAATATTTGTTAGGGTTAAAAGACCAGCCCTAGAATTTTCCCCCAAAATTAAGTTGCAATTTTTGGCGAGTGGCTTTTCATACCATTTGCTTAAAGGCAAATTTGCTTGCAAATTCATTTTTCTGAATTCATTCAGATTGGGTAATATTGGTGAGAAATATTGCATGTTTCAACAATTTAACACCTTTTTAGAAATCTGTTGTAGCTCTCTTTTTGTCCATGATTTTTGTGTTTGACAAGCACTTGTCGGCACTTTCAAAAATACGATAATGGAGATAGTCTATCCATTTTCAACAAGAAAATTAACCATGAAAATTTCCTAATCACCTAGAATTTGAAATATGGCTAGGATTATCCAAAAATTTGTTCACACGGCACTAGGAAATAGATCGTGTCAACAGCCCAACTGTACCAGTTACCGGACTAGCATGAAATTCGGATACCAAATTACTATTTAGATATACACCAAAAGTCACATTTAAAGGGTGCAAGAAATATTACTTAGGGTAAATAGAACCCAGGCTTTAACAGAATGAATATTTTTTAATTATTTTCATACAAAAAATGCTCTGGTTTGCTAATTTTTTATTTGTTTTTTTGCTGTTATTTTTTTTTTTTTTTTTTTTAGCTCACCTGAGCACGAAGTGCTCAAGGTGAGCTATTGGGATCGTAGAATGTCCGTCGTCCGTCGTCAGTCGTGCGTCGTCCGTCGTGCGTCGTCCACAATTTCTTTAAACATCTTCTCCTCCTAAACCAGTGGGCCAATCTTGATTAAACTTGGCAGGGATGTTCCTTGGGTCAAGCTCTACCAAAGATGTTCAAATAAATGAAATCCATCCTTAACTTTCCCTTTACTCTTAACAAAAAGGGTGAAAATATGAAAATCTTTAAAAATCTTCTTCTCTGAAACCAGAAGGCAGACAGCTTTCATATTTGGTATGTAGCATCATCTTGTGGGCCCCTACCAAGTTTGTTCATATCAAGACCCTTGGGTCATATTTGGGCTCCACCCGGGCGCATCCCTTTCAGCTCATTTTTCTTCATGCTTGGGTGAATTAATTATCGGAGGTATTTATTGCTTGATCTAGCCATTTTGCACCGAGTATATCGGCGATGTATCCCCGGCACCTTTCCTGAGATGGAATTCCCCAGGTTAGGTGTCCCCATTAGTAGGACTCCGAGGGCGGGTGGTTTGGACCATCGCCGCTGAATCAAACACAATTTAACATGGCTCAAAATAAGAAATCCAAGCGTGAACTCTCAGATTCGGAAGACGAAAACCTCAACCTCTTACCTTTTCCTAAATTTATTGTAATCGAAAGTGATGATCCAGACATTGATATTACAGACCTTTCACCATTTGTAATAGAAAAACAGATTAAAGCTATCATTGGAACACCGAAATCGGTTAAAAACTTGAAAAATGGAAATTTGCTTGTCGAAGTTAGTAAAAGAGCTCAGTCAGACAACCTCTTAAAGATTACAAAGTTCTTTAATCACAAAGTGAATGTATATGCTCATGAAAAACTCAATCAGTCGAAAGGTGTCATTCGCTGCAGAGAGCTTTCTTCCTGCTTAATAAGTGAAATTGAATCTAATCTGAAATCTCAAGGAGTCACGCAAGTCAAAAGAATTGAATTTACAAAAGATGGCAAAAAAGTAAAAACCAATACATACATCCTGACGTTTAATGAACCAACTCTCCCTAAAGAGATTAAAATTGGCTTCCAAATTGTCAAGGTCGATGTTTTCGTTCCAAATCCTCTACGTTGCTTCAACTGCCAGAGGTTTGGACATCACGAGGACAGATGCATGAAATCCAAGGTTTGTAAAAAGTGCGGATTTGAAGGTGACATCCTTGAACATGATGAAGACGAGTGCGAGAATGATTTCAAATGCTTTAACTGTGGAATGGCACATCCAGCTAATTCGAGACTATGCCCAAAGTTTAAAAAAGAAAAAGAAATTTTGACAGTGAAATTTAAACAATCTGTTTCCTTTTTTGAAGCAAGAAAAATTGTTGAATCAAGAGACGACATCAATAGCTATGCCAATAAAGCAAAACCTGTACCCGAGTCGACTAAAACCCAAAAGGCCAATGAATGTACAACTTGTGAACGAATGCTTAAGATACTTACTGAAATGTTTCCAGAAGTACGGAGTAAAGTCGACCAAGTTTTAGCCGGAGAAAAGCCTTCAAATAAAACCACAGATGTAAAAGCTAATGATAAAATAGTCCCCGAATCTGAGAAGAAAACACAAGTTACTAAACCAAACAAAGTTGTTAGTGAAAATAAACAGTTACCAAAAGATCAGTCAGCCCGTCAGAGAAAGCCTCGTATTAATTTGGAGAGAGTTTCTACTCCTCCAGTTTCTACAGGCAATCGATTTGCTGAATTAAGCGAATCAGACGAGGAGGAGGAGATGGATGTACCCGCTCCCCCTCCTTCAAACCCCCCTCCTTCAAATCAAAAGCAAACAGATGTAATAAGGCAAGGTGCGAATAAAATTAACCTAACAGGAGTTAAATAATGGGTAATTTCCTACTTCCATTTATAAGTGGTAATATAATTATTATTATTACCTCCATTATGGCGAATAACATTATACAGTGGAATTGTCGCAGCATCAAGGCCAATTTTGAAGAACTTAATCTTCTAGTATCGAAACAAAAACCAGTTGCAGTATGTTTACAAGAAACGTTTCTCAAAGACACAAATAAGTTTTCTCTAAAATACCATTCTTGCTATTTTAATAACTTTACAGAACGCGACAAAGCGTCTGGTGGTGTGGGAATTATTGTAAATAATAATATCCCTCACCGTCATGTAAGTTTAAATACATCTCTACAAGCAGTGGCTGTAAGTGTCTCTCTCAATAAAACTATTACACTCTGTTCTGTTTATCTTCCTCCAAGTTCCCCTATTGATGGCAGAAAACTTGATCATCTAGTCGATCAGCTACCTAAACCTTTTATACTTATGGGGGATTTCAATTCTCACCATAAGTTATGGGGATGCTCCAATACAGACGACAAGGGTCGTTCTGTTGAGGATTTTGTAACTAGGCATGATCTTGTTATACTTAATGATAAATCTAAAACTTATCTTCATCCTGCAACTGGACATTATTCTTCATTGGATTTGACTATTTGCAGCCCTGATATTTTTCCTGATTTTTCATGGAAAGTTTTGTCCGACCTTCATGGTAGTGACCATTTCCCTATTCAGATCTCCGAATTAGGACCATCTGTTCAGGAGCGCCCCAGGCGTTGGAAACTCCATAAGGCTAATTGGGAACTGTTTAAAACCACCTGCGAACAGTCTATAAATCCAGAAGCCTTTGATGACTGTGAAAATTCTGCAGACTTGTTTACATCTTTACTTTATTCTGCTGCAGAAAAAAGTATTCCACAAACATCGCCTGACCCAAAGAATCCAAATAAGCCATGGTTTAATGATGACTGCAAAAAGGTTATAGCCGAGAGGAAACGTGCTCTGAGAGCATTTGGCTTAAGGCCTTCAAAGGAAAATCTTTACAAATTTAAAATTGCACGTGCTAAAGCACGTCGCACAATAAAACAAAGTAAGCGTTTGTCTAAGAGACAGTATGTTTCCGGATTAAATTCTAGATCATCTGTCAAAAAGACTTGGGACATGATACGTAAAATTAGTGGGAAGAATACATCACTTAATGTTGGTCATCTTAAAACGGATGACGATAACACAGCTTCTTCAAAACATGACATTGCTAATGTTTTGGCAGACACGTTTGCCAAGAAATCTTCCTCTACTAATTATTCAACTACGTTTCAGAAGTTTCAAAGTGAAAAAGAAAAGTCTAAACTTAATTTTAGTTCCAGAAATCTGGAACACTATAATAGAGACTTTTCCGTTAAGGAATTGAAAAAAGCTTTAAAAAAGTGTCACGACACTGCTGTCGGATCAGATGCTATTCATTATCAGTTCCTCAAACGTTTGCCGTCTCGATCCCTTCAATGCTTACTTGCAATTTATAATCAGGTATGGACAACGGGAAGCATTCCAGCCTCTTGGCGGGAAGCTATCGTTATTCCAATACCTAAACCAGGTAAAGATTCCACAAATCCATCTAATTATCGCCCTATTGCCTTAACTAGTTGTATTTGCAAGACCATGGAAAGAATGGTAAATGATCGTCTTGTCTGGTTTCTTGAAAAGAACCACCTGATAACTCAAGTCCAAAGTGGCTTTCGTAAACAGAGAAGCACTCTTGATCATCTTGTTCGCTTCGAGACATTTATTCGAGAAGCCTTTATAAGGAAGGAACACGTTGTTTCTGTCTTTTTCGATCTTGAAAGTGCTTATGACACCACTTGGAAGTATGGAATTATGAACGACCTCTATGATTTCGGTATTCGAGGTCGCCTTGCCTTTTTCATCTCAGCTTTTTTGGATGAACGACAGTTTAGAGTCCGTGTTGGTGATACTTTATCTGATCCTCATGAACAAGAAATGGGTGTCCCCCAGGGAAGTATTTTATCGGTGACATTATTTAGTGTCAAAATAAACAATATCGTTAAAACCGTTTGCCCTGGTGTGGAGTGTTTCCTTTATGTCGATGACTTCTGCATCTGTTACAGATCAAAACACATGTATACAATTGAAAGACAGTTGCAGCAAGTTTTAAACAATCTTTCAAAATGGTCCAATCAAAACGGCTTCAAATTTTCAAAGACAAAAACTAAATGTATGCATTTTTGTCATTCAAGGAAAATGCACTCCGATCCAGAATTAAAGTTGGACGGTGTGCCGATTGAAGTTGTTAAGGAATTTAAGTTCTTAGGACTCCTTTTTGATTCTAAACTGTCGTTTATTCCACATATTGACAATTTGAAAAATAAATGCCAAAAGGCACTTAATCTTTTACGTGTTGTATCCAGTATGGATTGGGGAGCCGATAAAAAGGTTCTGTTGCGCCTTTATAGGGCACTTGTTAGATCAAAGCTAGACTATGGCTGCATTGTTTATGGCTCTGCACGTCCTTCATACCTTCGCAAACTTGATACTATTCATAATCAAGGATTGCGTTTGGCATTGGGCGCATTTAGAACGTCACCAGTTAACAGTCTTTATACAGAGGCAAATGAACCTTCCCTTAATTTACGCAGGAAAAAGCTCTCCATGCAATATTATTTAAAACTTAAATCAAATCCCGACAATCCTACTCATAAAGTTGTTTTTGAACCTAAATATAGACAGGCTTTTGAAAAGAAAAAGAACCCAATACTTCCATTTAGTTTGCGCTGTGAAGCTGATGTAAGCTCTCTAGATTTTGACCTAGAGGACGTGGCAGAACATATTGTTCCTGATGTTCCTTTGTGGACATATAAAAGTCCCACGTTCATTTATGATCTTGCTTCAAGCAAAAAGGATACAACAGATCCATCTATTTTTAAAGCAAAATTCTTGGAAGTTAAAGAAAAATACACATCATATGAAGAGATATACACGGACGGTTCAAAAGATGGCGAAAAAGTTGCCTCAGCCACTATTTTAGATGGCGAAACATATCAATTCTGCCTACCTAATAACTCTTCCATTTTTTCAGCCGAGCTTAAGGCCATTGATCTCGCACTCGATCATATAATCGCAGAACGATTCCCTCGTTATATTTTATACACTGACTCCATTTCAAGTATGCAAGCGATTGAGCACGAGAAAACTGACAACCCCCTTATCGTTAGATTACTTGATAAAATAGCTCAGCTAAATGATGTTGACCTTGTTTTCTGTTGGCTTCCAAGCCACATTGGTATTCGTGGTAATGAGGAGGCAGATAGAGCTGCCAAGGAGGCATTATCACTTGAAATTTTACCATTTGAAGTACCTTTTACTGATTTTAAACCCCTTATTAATAGTTTTATTCATGATGTCTGGAGTAAATGTTGGAATGATCCAGCGAACCAAAATAATAAGCTATATTCTGTTCGACAGGACCTCGGCGATTGGTTACCTGGCTACAGGTCAAACCGTCGCGAAGAGCTTATCTTGACTCGGTTGCGCATTGGCCATACACATCTAACACATTCATATCTTTTAAAGGGCGAAGAGATGCCAATGTGCATACCATGTAACGCTCCTCTTACTATTAAACATATTTTTATTGATTGTATTGATTTTACTTTTATTAGAGACAGATATTTTAAAGTTAATAGTATGAGGCAGTTGTTCGAGTCTGTAAAATTTGAACTATTATTTGACTTTCTGAAGTCAATAAATTTATATAGCAAAATCTAATTTTAGGTTATATTGACCTTTTTTCTTCTTAGTTCTCAAAATCAAAAGTTTTCTTAAAATTTTACAATTTATTCTACCCATTTAAATTATTCTTAGATTATGAAGCGTTTATGTGAATTTTTAAGGTTATTTTGAGTGATCTTCTGATCTTAATTTCATTTTAGACTTGAAAAAGCTTCTTTACATTTTTACTATTTAAACTGATTTGTATTATCCCATTTACCATAAATTGTTTTATAATGGTTTTGCCTAGTAAAGTTTTAATATATCCTTGACGTCGTTTACCAATTGTTCATTTTTTTTTAATATTTTGCGCCCAACATGACCTTAGCTGTCGACGGGCCGTAAAACACCATTCATTCATTCATTCCCTTTCAGCTCATCTGAGCACGATGGGTGAAAATGGGAAAACCTTCAAAAATCTTCTGCTCTTAAACCAGAAGGCAGACAGCTTTCATATTTAGAATGTAGCATCATCTTATGGACCTCTTCCAAGTTTGTTCATATCAAGACCCTTGGGTCACTTTTGGGGTCCACCCGGGTGCATCCCTTTTTACATAGAATCAAAGAGCAAAAAGGCATATCTGTCTTGCTCTTCGCTGAAAAACATTCCACGGTATTGATCTTAGGCAATTATCTTCTTTTTGACATCTGCCTATCTAATTAATGTGATGTCCCAGGGATGATAGAGACTCAGGTGAGCGATCTAGGACCATCTTGGTCCTCTTGTTTATATTTATTTTAGAATTTTATTTGATGTAATCTCCCTACATTTATCATCATTAGTCCCTAAAAATTGTTATAAAGGGTTAATTGTTCTTGCAATCTGACTCCAAACTTTATTTCATAGCAATTGTCATTGATTACTTGTCATTTGTTTCTCATCAATATTATCCAATCTGAATAATTCTATGTTTTTTTTATTCTGTAGTGTTTCTATTTTACTTTTTTGAAAATTAAACCACTGACGGTTTATAAAAAATGCATTGTTTTAATCTAAAAGAGGATATATATTGAAGTCTTTTCGCACTCTTTGATCATAAGGCAAATTAAAAAAAAGAATGTTAGTAGGATTATGACTGAGTATCTATGATTTCCGAATTGAAGGATGGGAAAGTGCTGAAAATATTCTTGTATATGTACATATCATCTTTTTCCAGTACAATACAACCCAATAACTTGTTCGTTGTTGTTGTTTTGGTCAAAAGTTGATGTCGAATACGGTAAATTTTCTCGGGATTTCACTTTGGTATATACAAATTCAGCAATTAAGTAGTGGTGCCAAATTACTGTGTTTTTCCTGAACTTACAGTGTCTTTTGATCAAATAACAGTGGAGAAAACAAGATTCTTGCAGGCTTCAGCGATGTGAAAATCCTATGCCCAATTTGTCTGACCTGGGTAAATGCACCCACGGACTGGGTCCTCCAAAGCTCAGTGGTTAGGATGTCCGACTTGTGATCTCCAAATGGCTGGACGTCACAGGTTCGAACCCCTACCAGGCCACTACGTTTCAGGGAAGTGTATTTGGGTACTTCAGAGCCTAGCCTAGTACAAGACAGGAAGCATCATAATTGAACAACTGCTGTGATATGACTGGAATATCGTTAAAAACAGCTTTAACACCATTCAAACAAAGTACCCACATGAAAAATGTTTTGCCAACAAGTGATATGTTACAAATATGGCCGTCAAAATTGCATCTGGACAAGTAAATCTTTGAGTAGGACAAGTACATCTTTGCATGTAACTTGTCCCTGGACAAGCTCAAAATTTAGACATGTGTAATAAAATAGAAGTCACTCATGTACATGTATAAGGTTGAAATTCAATTGGTTAATATCCAATGGTGTCCAGTACTTCTTACCAACGACCTTCAAGTTTTGTGGTACTCAAATAGAGCTGAAATATATTTTGTCATTTTAGCTCACCTGACCACAAACAATCATATTTAAAAACATTCACATCTTAATTTTTTCAATTTGTGTTTACAAAGAAATACTGTTATTTATCGCAGAATGTAGCAGGGTCAGACAAGTAATAATAATTATAAGGTTTCATTTAAATTACCTACAAAGTACATATTTTCAGCTTTGCAGTGTCAAAGGATGGATTGATTCCATTTGATCCAGCAAAATCCTTACATTTGAAGCTGAAAGAAAAAACATGTGGTACATTTGAGCAGTTCCTTATGTTCCCTTCGTTGATTTTCAGAGGTACAGATAGAGGGGGTATTTTGATGTTCAGATTCAAATATTTAAAACAAATTTGAACGAACTCTTTGACGTAGGTCACAGTCATACGAAGTATACTTTTGGCGGTTCAAATCTGAACAATGTCATTTTTTTTCTTTCTTTTTTTGTAACATAACACAAAAAAACCAACGCATGACTTTCTTGTGTTTTACTGACGATGTTTTTATTAGAAACCTTTACTTTATACTTTTGTCAAAGAAATTGCCTTCAATTTACTAGTTTGTCGAAATTTGAACGAGCAAATTGAGAAGTGATGATCAGATAACATATTTTTTAAAGCAGCTTGTAGAACCTTTTTAAATACGTATATATATGAGACAACACACGGATTCTGAATTAGAAAGAATACAAATATTCTTATTTGTTATTGTCTGAGAGATACGTGTAGAGATATTCGAGAAGTAACAGAAATTATAATTAAAAATGAAAAAAAGCAAAAAAAAAAAAAAAATAATAATAATAAATAATAAATGAAACAAAAAATGGGTAAGACGTATATCATTGTTCTTGAAAAATAAAAATAAGATTTATCGAGGCTCGAACCACTGATCTTATGTTCTGAAGTTCGTCGACCTTACAATTATATCTAGAGGAAGCTTCTACCAACGGTGGACAACATATAAATCGTCATTATCGCCGCCCGAGATAATACGAAAACAAACGATTATGTAAAATTGGAATCAATAAAGCGTGTAATTATTTAGATAGAGGTCATGCTCAATCATGTCAAAAATTTTAAGTTATACCCATATTCGTTCTGCTAGAATATGGCGATTTTATTTATGTTCCCTTTCATTATTTCTTCAAATTGAGAGTTTATTTCAAGCAGAATAGAAAACCTGAAAAACTATCATTCATATATATATATATATATATATATATATATATATACATATACATGATATTGCTTTATACATAGATTTTATAGTTAAACATTTTAAAATAAAAGTATTATTTTCATTTAGTTATAAATGACCTTGGCTTTAAATTAATATGTTAAAGACTTAGAAGATATATGTTTGGTTTGAGAAAAGTGTTCCTGTGCTACAAATTGTGAATGCTGTGACTCTTGCATTAGATAATGTTCCGAAGATATTAAGTATTACTTTTGTGATCAGTCTGTTCAAGTATAACCAAGTAAATTTCTTGGCTCGACTTTCAGATGAAGCTGAAACTCCTGATGCAGAAGAAGACTCCAAAGTCGATGATGATTTGAATGTGGAGACTCTCGCATCTCGATCTTACAAGGATACTGGTAAGAGGCTAATGCTATTAAACTTCAAGTCTGTAATTCTTAGCTTTGAAAAACTTGTGTTATTAACTATAGCTTTTATGTATATGAATTAAGGTAATTCCTTAATAAGATCAACAAATAAACTTGTATCGCTCAACTTGAAGATGGTGCTGAAAATCCTGGCTTTTTAACTTCACATCTGTAATTCTTAACTTAAATTAGTTTCATTAATCATTTAGTGTAAATTCGGGAGAAGTAAAAACTAACTAGATCTATGCTTTGGTGTCCTTGGAATCCAAAGTTCAAGAAAGGTATACTAGTGCTGGAAACTTTAACTTGTGTAAAAGTTCAAGAAAGGTATACCAGTGCTGCAAACTTTAAATTGTGTAAAAGTCAGTAATGTCTTTAAAAAGTTTAGTCGAGTAAACTGTATGGCTGAAATTGCAGATGGTCCAAAACCCCTGATGAGTGTTGTAAACCGTTTTGGAATACTAACCGTCTCGAGACGGCTCGCTCTCCGTTTTGGAATTCCAAGCCCGATCGATCCGTCTCGAGACGGTTTGATGAGAATATCGTAAAGAAAAATGAAAAAATAACAGAATTTTCTTAGGAAAAAATGTTAACAAAAATGTGCAAGTTATGTTAGCATCTTGAAAAAAAATGATTGTAATCCTTTTTAAAAGGAAAAATGTTGTATTTTATAGCAAACTCTGTACCCCGGGATACTCTGTATAAATAAGGATGTTGACGGATTCAAGAGCAGTCAGTTAAATAATGACGATGAATTTAGACTTAAACACAGTAAAGGAATAGTCAGTTTAAAGTGTCTTAGTTAATCCCTCATGAGATATGCAATTGACAACGCGTTATGATTTTAATGACCCTTATCTGAGTAACTTGTGTATTCAATATTTCTTGTAGAAATACACATGCAGGGGATTATACGTTTTTATTTTCATTACAAATTTCCTTCTTGAGAAAATATTTTTTACAAATATATTTCCCTAATTTTCATTTTATTTATTTTTTTTATTTCGCGATTTTTTTTGAATTTGATGTCATCACATTTAAAGTCAGTAATGAACAATGAGCATTCATTTTCAAAAATAATGAACTAAGATTTGCGTTTTAATCATATCTATTTATTCTTGGTTTTTTATATATGAACTTGACGTAACTTAACGCAGTTTGTAATTTCTATTTTAGTTTAGAAAAAAAAAGAAATATAATTTGTTTACCCATAATTCTTAGTAATAGATGTACTATAACAAAAGATTTTTCCTCGCAAAGCAAAACATTAAGTTAATTTCTCAAATAGTCGTAATTAAGATAATTTAGATATTTAGAAAATGTTGTTTATCTCTTTAATTTTCACCTCAAATTCATTTAAATAATAAATATTTTAAATTCAATACGCTAAATTCATAATAAATGATCTGGGTTTTTTTTCAACTTGGATTTAAAAAAAAAACCTACCTACCTACCTTCCTATCTAGCTATCTAGCTATCAAGCGATCTATCCTAGCTAGCTAGCTAGCTAGCTTATAAGCTAGCGATCATACTAACTTACTTACTTTAATTCCAAGGACAAAATGTTTGTTTTGTGTTTACTTTGCCTCTTTCTTCCTTAATCGAGAATTGAATTTAAATAAAATTCTTAAAATTCACTTTTTCTGATATCACACTGCTTCACATATTAAACAAATTAAATATAAGTTATTAACTTCGTATTTTTATCAAAATGACCTGATTATCGATACATTTCAAAGTTATATTTTTTCTTTCCAAGTCAGTCGATTCCAAAAAGGGGGTAACAAAATTCGTATTTCTTTTCTTTTAACCGTTTTCTTTAATCAAAATAACTTAATTTCTTTTTTCCGGGTTAAGTTTTTCGGTTTAAATATGTATATATATATATTTGAACACTACATCTTTAGTTTAAATGCCTATCTCCTAATTGAATTGTTTTATCTTGCACATTGTATTTGCACTATATGATCGTAGTTTTGACACCTTTCAATAAATTCAATGTTGAAATACATGTGCTAGTCTGCAAGATAGACAAAAGAAATTGACTGACCTACATCAGTCCGGATTAGCGAAGACACGCCTATATAACATGTAATTGTATCATTAAAAAGAAACAAAAATCGGATTTTATTGAAAATTCGTGAAAAGAACAATTCAACATCAGAAATAAACTTCGTGGTATTCGCCATGTGAGTTTTCCGTTACAGCACCTTTTCGCGTTTTTACTGAACACTCCTAATATGCTGATGATAGGTTAGAAATGTTGTAGTACGACAGAAAGCCAAATGCAGATTTTCCAAATAAAAGAAAAAGAAATACAATAAATCGAACTGAAATCAATTTTTTAAACGGTAGGAGCTATCTCCAGAATGACAACAATATAATATATGCTGAGCCTAGTAAGCTCAGTCTGAAATAAGTCTTTCTCTCCCCTCCCCCTCTCTCTCACTCTCTCTCTTTTTCTCTTTCTCCTCTCTTTTCCCCCTCTCTCCCTCTCTCTCGCTCTCTGTCTCTCTCTCTCCCTCTCTCTCTCGCTCTCAGTCTGTCTCACACACACACTCTCTCTCTCCCTTCCCCCTTATCTCTCACTCTTTCTCCCTATCTTTCCTTTTTCTTTCTTTCTTCTCTTTCTCTCTTACTCTCTCGCTCACTTTCCTCCGTTTTATTATAATTGAAATCAGGCATGCGTCACATATTAAAACTGCAACCTATTTAAGTATCAAGGTGGATAACTTTAGCTGCTCGAGTTATAAGCCGTACAAAAGTTCTTGGGAATGAAAGGAGAGCTGAAGTCACAAAAATTGCTGCCAAAATATTTGTCCGGGAAAATATCCCCATTTCGACAATATGTGCGAGGTAATGTGTCAAGGAACGCTGTGAAAATTTCAGCAAAATCCGTCCTTAATTGTTTGAGGAGTTGCGTTCATACCATGAGCACGGACGGACAGACGTAGGGTCTACTGGCGTCGAGACGAACGGGCAGATGAACAGATTATACTCATATACTATTAACCTTGGGGGGGGGGGGGGTCAAAAACTCAACTAATGTGTGACATCATGAAACTCAAACGTATTTTATATTTCAAATTGATCATGTTCTCCAATTAAAGATATTCAATATTCTGAAATTTATTTCTTTTTCATTTTAGATCCAAGAATAAGCTAGAAAAGCAATTGTCCAATTTAATACGTAGATTTTATCTTCTAATTTGAATTATTGAAGAGGAAAAATCCATATATGATACAAATAGGATTTTCGGAGCATTTCAATTGTTTTGAAAATTATTTGTTAATAATAAATTTAAAGGAAACTGTTAAAAAAAGTTAACTTAAGGTAAAAGAAGTGGGTTTAAAAAAAAAAGGTTATCAATTGCTTGATTGTCCCTTTCTTAATCACATTGTATATTCTATGTTGATTGCTAGATACACACATGCAGAGGTTAGTATTGATTTTTACATTCGATTTCCTTATTAAGAGAAGTTTTATACATTGGGCAAAAAGGGGCCATTTTGTCGATGCCTAAGTGTCTATCCTAGCTAAACCACGTGTACTGCGCAGACTGAATGGGATCGAAACTTAATGCACATTGCTTTTTTTTTTAATCTAGAATGACCATTTTGGGTAACCATTCAACAAGTTCGGATACATGTAGTTAAATAACTACGAACCGATATAGTACCTTTTTTGCATGAAGTATCTTAAAATATTTATGATTCTAAAATTATGCTTTTTGACAATCAATCAATTTCGAAATGATAGGTCAAGATCTATTTCTTTATCTGAGATAAGTACTAAGAATAAGAAATAATCATTCGGAATACTACTTAAAATTTCTATCTTGCTAAAAAAACACATTGATAAAAAATAAAACGATCTTTCTTATAGGCAAAAAAATTTTGGTAATTTTGTTGCGAAATAAAAGCCGATTAAAATTTTCGAATAGTGAAAGCAAGCTACTGAAAAAGGGATAAAATGTCGATCTCTTTCCAACAGCTTTATTTAATTCCAAATTGCTGCAGTAATGTTTTTATGCATATAAATTCCCTTCAATTTGTTCAATTTTGATACTTATATATTATCATTTTCTTTTTTGGTGTGGGTGTGATAGTTCATTAATCGGATATTTTTGATGTTCAATATTATTTAGAAGTACTTATTTACAGTAGTGTATATGCGCAGTGTGTATTGGGTAATGTTGACCAATAATGGTAACATTAACATAGTAATTAACCCCCTAGGGGATAAAGAGATACACAATAAGCTTATCATTTAACTGGGATTAAGGATAAAAATAGATGAACCGTCTTGAGACGGATCGAACCGCTTTGTAATACCAAGAAATTCCAAAACGGATCGATATTCCAAAGCGGTTTATAACATGAGAACTAAATAGACAAGGGACAATCAAGTGTGAATGCTGTTGATGTCCATAAATTTGTGGAATTTTTTTTCTTTACATGTAGGCCTATGTTTTGGTACCCTTAGAGTCAACAGTTTAATATAGGTATACCTGTGCTGCAAAGTTCTGTGACAATCATATAAGGTAATAAGTATGTTAAAATAAGAGTTATTGCTCCAATTGCAGCAAATTATTCAAAACTCTGGATGAGAAGGGGGAAGTAAATGAGGAACAGTCTGGTGTTATTGCAGAAAAATTGGCCTCTAGATCATACAAGGAAGATACTAGTAAGTAGCTGAGGCTATTTTACAGCAATTCTTTAATTCTCAGCCTTGAAATTTTGCGTTATATAACATTGCTTTTCTGATCACAAGAAAACAAAATAAAAGTGTGTCCCCCCACCAGAGAGTAAATGTATTAATTCAGATACTTTCCTAGTCCTCATAGAGAGTAAGTGGAACGTTGGCTGTGATTTAATTGAAACATTGTTTTGGGAGTCCACAGATCAATTAAGGTATTCATGTACTTGTGCTGCAAACTTTTACTTCTGTAACAGTCATAAACAGTAATGTTTTAGTAAGTACTGAAATTCCTGACAAGAACAGAGTTGATGAAAAACGGTCAGGTGTGAATGCGGAGACTATGGCATTTGGTTCATGCAAGGAGGATATTGGTGAGGGCCTGAAGCATTTACCTCGTCTTAATTCTAATAATTTTAAACATTGAAAAATTGGTGTCAATAATAATATATTTTCTTGTGTGGATGTCCTCACAGTTCACAGTTCAAGAAAGGTAAACCTTCATATGTTGATAAGGATAAACTTGTGCCACTATTTTTTGGTAAATGTGTTACTTGTGCCTCGATCATTGACTTGTGTGGCAAATAGAATGTGTCCAAACCTTTGAGAATACTTCTGTGGAATGAACCAAAAGGTGTAACTTGTGCTTCGATCATTGACTTTTGTGGCAAATAGAATGTGTCCAAACATTTGAGAATTACTTCCGTGGATTGTACCAAAAGTTATTTCTTGTGCTTCAATCATTGACTTGTGTGGCAAATAGAATGTGTCCAAACATTTGAGAATAACTTCTGTGGATGGTCACATTTGAAGTGTGCTTCAGAGGTTTAGTATTCTTTCTGTAACGTCTTTAAAGACCTTACAAGTAAAATATGTGGGGCATTTTGCAGATGGTGCTGAAACTCCTGATAAGAAGGCGGAAGTAGACATGTAACAGTCGGACATGAATGGGGAAGATCTGGTATTTGGATTACAAAATAAGGATACTGGTAAGAAGCTGATGTTTTTAATTACCAATCTTTAATCCAAGTATTAAAAAACTTGTATTATTAAACATTGCTTTTCTGTTGAGGGATTTATGGAAATAATAAAAAAGAATGTGTAGATTTTAGTCTTGGTTACCTTTACGTTGGCAGTTCAGGAAAGGTATACTGACATGAGGATATACTTGTGCTTCTACTTTTGGTAAAAGGTGTTGCTTGTGCCTCAATCATTGACCTGTATTGCAAAAAGAATGTGTCCAAACATTTGAGAATTACTTCTGTGGATTGTACCAAAAGTAATTACTTGTGCTTCAATCATTGACTTGTGTGGCAAATAGAATGTGTCCAAACATTTGAGAATTACTTCTGTGGATTGTCACAATTGAAATGTGCTTCAGAGGCTTAGTATTCTTTCTGTAACATCTTTAAAGACCTAACAAGTAAAATATGTGGGTAATTTGCAGATGGTGCTGAAACTCCTGATAAGAAGGGGAAAGTAGACATGGAACAGTCGGACATGAATGGGGAGGATCTGGTATTTGGGTTACAAAATGAGGATACTGGTAAGAAGCTGGTGTTTTTAATTTCCAATCTTTTATATAAGTGTTAAAAAATTTGTATTATTAAACATTGCTTTTCTGTTGAGGGATTTATGAAACTGATAAAATAGAACGTGGAGATTTTAGTCTTGGAGACCTTTATGTTTGCAGTTCAGGAAAGGTATACTGACATGAGGATATACTTGTGCTTCTATTTTTGGTAAAATGTGTTGCTTGGGCTTCAATTATTGACCTGTGTTGCAAATAGAATGTGTCCAAACATTTGAGAATTACTTCTGTGGATTGAACCAAAAGTTGTTACTTGTGCTTGTACTTGTGGTGAATATAATAAATAATAGATGCAATAGGCATGTAGGGTATTGAATCAATGATGATATGTAATCAAATGTTAAATGAAAGAAAAATGAATGCATTGCAAATTATTATTACTTTTACTACTTTTGCTGGAAACCCAATACGAGCTTATGACAGTTTGCCGAAAGCGTGTCAGATGTGTGGGCTAGAAACACCACAAGTTATAACCTCCACAAACATGAGGAATATATGGCAGAAATGTTTCTTGGGTGAAGCTCAAACAGATTTGTGTACAGAATTTGATTCCGTCAAAAACTCTGGAATGACTTTTGTTTACCCGATCAGTGATCAAACCCAAATCAGAGACAGATGCTCTACCAGTGGACATGTTCACTTCCAAATAAAATGAAAAATAGCTTGTTGTTTACTTGGAAATGATATCAAAATGCAATGACATTATTTCCACATAATGACGAAAACCTATATAATGAAAATTACATGAGTTGATTGGCATTGCTCACAACCTTTACGAGGGCCAAAGCATTACTTTGGGTGCATACGATAACTAGTATTTGACAAACTTTCGTGAAATTGCTCCTGTGACAATAGCTAGCGTGACTTTAGCACAAAGGCAGTGCAGTGCGAACACTTTTTACTTTGTCACATAAGTAAGGCTGCCACACAACTACCAAGCCGTAGGTCCGCCCGTCTGTCCGTCCGTCTGTCCGTCCGTCAACAATTTCCATAAACATCTTCTCCTCCTAAACCACAAGGCCAATCAAGCTGAAACTTCACAGGGATGATCATTGGTTGAAGCTCTTTATAATTTGTTTAAAGAAATTAATTTCATCAAACACTCTTGTTGCCATGGTAACGGAATATCTGAAAAATGGCCAAAAAGGCTGAAAATGTTAGAAAAAATTCTTCTCCTCCCAAACCACTAGACTAATCAAGCTGAAACTTAGCAGAGATGATCCTTGGGTGAAACTCTTCAAAAATTGTTAAAATAATTTAATTTTATCAAAAACTCTGGTTGCCATGGTAACGGAATGTTTGAAAAAACGGCCAAAAATGGCTGAAAATCTTAGAAAAAATCTTTCTCCTCCCAAACCACTAGGCCAACCAAGCTGAAACTTGGCAGGGATGATCCTCGACCGAAGCTCTTCCAAATTTGTTAAAGAATTTCAATTCTACCAATTCTCTGGTTGCCATGATAACAGAAAGACAGAAAAATATTTAAAATCTTAGAAAGAATTCTTGTCCTCCTAAACAACAAGGCCAGTCAAACTGAAACTTAGCAGGGATATTCCTGGAGTAAAGCTCTATTAAAGTTGTTTCTTGGTACTTGTATGGCCAAGAAATGCTAAAAATCATTGAAAAAAAATTAAACCACAGGGCCAATCAAGCTGAAGTTTGAGTCAAGCTATATTAAAATTGTCCAAAGAATTCAATTCGTTCTAAATTTCAGGTTTTCATGGTAACTGAAATACTTGGCCTTCCAGCAGTGTAATGGATGTATCCTGTGACAATTTGCCACCTTGTTAGAATGATGTATTATGTATACTTTTCTTTTCTAGGTTGTAGTGAACTGATGAAAAATGAACACAACTGTTATTAGTGATTGTTCTTATATAAGGCTCTCAATTAGTATGTATTTTAAGTGATATATTTACTATACATTTTTTTGACAGTTTATTACTGTGTTCAACGATTTTAATAAAGTGGACATAAACTTTGTGATCGAACTCTGTTGAAAGAGAATTAGTTCTAACAGACAAAGATACCACAGTGCAAAAGCTAATTCATTTGTGATTTTTGATTTGATGAACAAGTATTCAAATTAGTGTCGATGTAAATGATTTGAATATAGCTAATATTCTATGTGATATATGTACCAAATTTGATTGATGGTCTATTGCTGTGTTTGCTTAGTGATTTTAATTCGTGTGTTTGCTTAGTGATTTTTATTCATAAAGTGAAGAAAAATATTATTTCTGATTGAGTCCTGTTGAGAAGGATTTGACATCAAATTATTCTTTGTGGTAAAAGGACAACAGGCAAAGTAACTGCTGTTTGAGAGCTGATACATCTTAAAGTAAGTGTAATGATTTTTTTTTAAACTTGATTGTCTATTTGACATTTGTCGGTATAAAGAATTTGTAAACCAAAGTCTAGTTGGCTCAAATGATATGACCTCAGTTCTGTTGTAAAGAGTTTGATCTATGACTTCATCAACTTTCATCCAACATTTAACAAAATCTTAAGTGACAGGAAGCCAGTGCACAAGCCAAATTATGCATCTACAATATGTTAATAGTTGAAGCAAACCCCATACAAATAAAAAGCATGAGAATTCATAGATCAATATCCAAAGGAAATATAATAAAGTATTGCCTTATATATTACATTGTACAAGCTGAAAGAATAGCATTTTCTATTAGTATGGCAAGTTTGGTGTCTTTCGTGTGACACACTTTTACCTTTATCACTTTGGACTGTCAATCTAGAGGTCCTTGATTCGATGCCAGATGGTGGCGCTCATTCTTTCTGACTATCTGATTCCCACCAATGGGTTAATAACTGTAGACCTATGTGGAATAGCAGCAGAAAGATAGGAGAGGATTTAATGATTATACTGGTGTGAGAAACACTAGGAATTTATTCTTAGGTGCTCCAGTCACTGCAATATAACTGGAAGATTGTTAAAAGCAGCGTAAAACCCCATTCAAAGAAAACTCTGCAATGAAATCTTCTTGTGATTATAAGAAAAGTGTTGCTATCAACTGAGAATACGTGTATGTTTTTACAGATAAAAATGCCACGTAGAAAGAACTGGAGAAGGTCTGTAGCAAGGAGATTTGTGATGGGGCTGTGTAACAGTGGTGATAGTGATTGTATTGGTAGATTTTGGAAGATGAGTGTACAGACAAGGCTAACTCTGAAGAGTCTTTGCCTTTTCTATCATCACAGGGAACATTTAAACAGATGAGGATCAACTCCCGTCCTTTTAAGCTCACAACTTGTGAGCCATCTGTTCAGGGAACTCTTAAACAGACCGAGGTCGTACCCCGTCTCTTTAAGCCATTTGTGCGGTCTGTCAAAGAAACGAGATATGAAACGAGACATGATACTGAGAATGTTACAAGACATGATATTAAGAATGATATTTAAAAATGATACAGAAATAAGTGTTGAAATTAGTTCTGACAAACTACCTCAAAATGGAATGATGAATAAAAGTGAAATACAAAACAAGTAAGTATGTCCAAGAAACGAGATATGAAACGAGACATGATACTGAGAATGTTACAAGACATGATATTAAAAATGATATTGAAAATGATACAGAAGTAAGTGTTGAAATTAGTTCTGACAAACTACCTCAAAATGCACTGATATATAATAGTGAAATACAAACAATAGGGCCTTTGGCCCTTGTCCGCTCACCTGAGTCAAAGCACCTAAGGGTAACTTGCATTACTTTTGATTCAGATGAAAAAGCCCCTCTCTGTCCCTGGTCACAAAACAATTATGACTATATCTATTTTGATTAAAGTATATGAGCTGATGACTCATGGCAAATTAAGTGCCTGTAAGATTCCTACTTCATCATCATCAGAAGGTTTAAAATTTCAAAATTGACCCGAATTCTACCCTCTTCCCCAATGCTCTTTACATGGTAGCCAAACATTCATGGTTATAGCTATGTAAAATAGGGTCTATGAGCTGATCCTCTTTGTCAAATATAAAGGTTGTAGGGATTCTGGTTCAGAAGAAGGTTATGGATTTAAATTTTTTAACAAAGTAATTCCCCCCCAGTGGCTCCTCACTGGTGGCCCAACAGTTATGATTTTAGCTATTCTAATTGTGGTCCATATGCTGATCATCCTTGCCATTTTTCAAGTCTGTGGGGCACATGGTTTATTAGAAGAAGAAGGTTAAAGATTTAAGAATTACTCTGAAAAGCTACCCTCCTGCCCCCGGTGCTCTGCACCTGGTGGCCCAACAGATATGATTTTAGCTATTTTAAATCAGGTCTATGAACTTATCATCCATGCCAATTTTCAAGTCTGTAGGGCTCCTAGTTCTGAAGAAGAAGAATATTAAAGATTTACCCAAAGTACTACCCCCTCCCCCCTGGTGCCTGCACCTGGTGGCCCAACAGATATGATTTTAGCTATTTTTATTCAGGTCTATGAACTGATCATCCATGCCAAATTTTTAGTCTCTAGGACTCCTGGTTGAGAAGAAGAAGAATTTTTAAGATTTTCTTAAAATTTCACCTTTGGTTGCCATAGCAACCAGGATTTTTCATGGATTTCAATTCTTTTAGCTTTTTTGGAAGGGGACCACCTAAGGAACATTTCTGTAGAACTTGGTGTTAATTGGCCCAGTAGTTTAGTAGGAGATGTCGTTTAAAGAAATTGTTGACGGACGACGACCGACGGACGGACGCCGGATAAAAGGTGATCACAATAGCTCACATGAGCACTTTGTGCTCAGGTGAGCTAAAAAAACTAATGTATAGATGTCACTCCATGATATATGGATCATACAATCAAGGTGATAATAGGTTTTCCATTTTTTCTAGAGGTAACCAATGCACAATGAACTCCTCATGTGCTTTGATATATTCCCATTTTACTGACTTGAACACAAGCAAACTTTTAAATGAAGTACTTTTAGTTGGTAATCATTGTTACAAAATTGTTATAGAAGACCTGAAGAATAAGGGAATGTATCAGCATAGACTTTTGTCCCTTGATGAAATTCCTGAAAGTGTTGACATTTTAAAAAGGAACGTTTTCGTTAAGAAAATGGATATTGTATCAGGGCTAGCAGTAGATTAAATTGGTCAGTCTGAATCACAATTGCCAACTCTACATGCATCTTTCAACACTGTTTTTAAAATCACTATTATGTTCTTTTTGTGATTGGGGCAGTTTGTTCTGCCGTTTACAAGGAAGCAAACAGGTTCTGGTTGTTCGATTCTCATTCACATGATTGAACAGCAATGTCAAACTGTGATGGAAATTCATTACTTATTTCATTTGAAAACATTTATGATCTTGTTGCATTTTTGTATGCAATGTATGAAAGTATGATGATTGATTTGTCAGGTCAGTATGAGCTGCTTCCTTGGAAATTTACTGTGGAGGATGAAGAGAGTAATCTATTAAGTGCCTACTTCAAAGATCAGATGAAAAATGCAGAATCTTCTAATAAAAATATAAACAGGGATCGTAGAGAGTACCATAAAAACTATAAAAGAAATCAAAGAAATAACCCAAAGTTCAGAGGAAAAGAAAAGGTTATGCAGAATAAAGCTTAAACCAAAGCAATGCCTTGTGCTGAATTTAAAGTTAAGGAAAGAATCATACAAAACAAGTCTAAAAATCGTGCAAGATCTGAAGATAAGTTCGAAGTATGGGAAAGGATTACCCAGAACAAGTATAGAAATGCTGTAAGAAACAATGCTGAGTTTAAAGCAAAGGAAAAGTGCAAACGGAAGAAGTCTAAAAATGTAGCAAGAGCTGATATAGAATTCAAAGCAAAAGAAAAATTGATGCAGAGTAAGTCCAAAAATGCAGCAAGAGCTGATGTTGAGTTCAAGGCAAAGGAAAGATTGATGCAGAAAAAGTCCAAAAATGCAGCAAGAGCTGAAATTGAATTAAAGGCAAAGGAATGATTGATGCAGAAAAAGTAAAAAATGCAGCAAGAGCTGATGTTGAGTTCAAGGCAAAGGAAAAATTGATGCAGAAAAAGTCTAAAAATGCAGCAAGAGCTAATTTTGAATTCAAGGCAAAGGAAAAGTTGATGCAAAACAAGTTCAAATTGTTGAAAGAGCTAATGTTGAGTTCAAAGCAAAGGAAAAATTGATACAGAAAAAGTATAAAAATGCATTAAGAGCTAATTTGGATTTCAAGGCAAAGGAAAAAGTGACGCAAAACAAGTCAAAAAATGTTGCAAGAGCTGATGTTGAGTTCAAGGCAAAGGAAAAAATTGGTGCAGAAAAAATAAAAAATGCAGCAAGAGCTGATTTTGAGTTCAAGGCAAAGGAAAAATTGATGCAAAAAAAGTAAAAAAAATGCAGCTAGAGATGATGTTGAGTTCAAGGCGAAGGAAAAATTGATGCAGAAATAGTTAAAAAACGCAGCAAGAGCTGATATTGAATTCCAGGCAAAGGAAAAATTGATACAGAAAAAGTCCAAGAATGCAGCAAAAGCTGATGTTGAGTTCAAGAAAAGAGAAAGATTGATACAGAGCAAATCAAAGGTTAAGGCAAGGTCTGACATGAAATACAAATTGAAAGAGAAACTTTATAGACGGATAAATATACGGAGAAAGAGTAAAACTTACTGATATTAAGTCGAAACGTATAGCTAGGTCTTGTTTCGAATTTGTACAGAAAGAGAGGGATTCTTCAAGGAAAGCAAAGAGAAAGGCTAGGACAAACTTTTTCACATTGAAGAAAGAGAGATTGAAGAAGCAAGCTTCTAGGTTAGTTCAAAGAGCAAAAATGTATGAAATGACTAGGGATAGAGAAAGAAAACAAATATAAAGAAAGAATCCGGAATTTAAAGAAATTGAGATTGCATCTGCTAGGAAAAAGAAATATAGGTGCATGTATTGAAGTATTTCATGAAAGTATAAAAGATGGGCCTCAGTATATTTGCACTTGTTGTAAACAGACATGGTTTAAGGAAAGTGTTTCCAAGGCCAACAATGCCCAAATCAGCACTTACTATTTAAATGACATAAAATCTGTTAATGGAAATAAATGCATTTGTATTACATGCAAAACAAGTTTGATAAACCAAAAAGTTCCAAAATTATCAGAACTGAAAGGAATGAGCTTTCCTGCAAAGCCAGAGCAGCTTCAACTTCATCCTCTTAAAGAACGTTTAATATCTTTGCGAATACCATTTATGCAAATAAGAGAATTGCCTAGAGGGCGACAGTATTTAGTCAAAGGCAACATCGTAAAGTTCCTGATGATATTCAGCCTGTTGTTAATGCACTTCCTAGACCTTTAGATGAAACATCATTATTGCTGTAAAACTTAAAAAGAAACTGTCCTATAAATCATGTGCATTTGCAGAAAATGTTAGACCATTGCGTGTCTTGGTTGCTTTGCACTGGCTTAAAAAAACATAGCCCTCTTTACAAGAATTCACTTGTAAGAATTGATGAGGACTGGATTGCAAAAGTAACAGAGAACCAAGATGAAACTACAAGAGAACTTAATGAACCAAGTATTGCCTCTTCAATCAAATCAAATATCAATAATAATACTTCCAGTTCAGAGCCACTTGATGTTGAAAACAATAATGAAGATGGTATTTGTGATTCAGATGCAGAAGAAAATGTGCAGGAGAATGTTGGAAATATAGACACTCTTGTAGATGATGCAGACTTGGAAAACAGGTTGAGTACATTCACTTTTACTCCGGAAGAAGGTCAAAGACTTTTAAGCATTTATCAAGATACTGATTTAGAATACCTTTGTTTCCCAACAATATTTTGTGGTCAACGAAGGAAAGAGAACTCGGAAAGGTCAGTACCTGTATCTTATGGAGATATAGTTAAGTGGGAACTCAGAAGTAGTGATAGAAGAGCTGCAAATAGCGTTGTAAACATATTCTTTTTAAATTAAAGAAATATCAGATGAAACAGTTGAATGATAAAGTGAACTTAGCTGTACGCAGATGCCAGTTGAAAGGTCAGAAGTTGGCTGCTGGTCAAGCAATAGATTCTTGCTTTATGGACAATATGGTAAAGCATGATGAGGGTAATTTCATATTTAAGCAACTAGGAAATTCTCTTGCATAATTAGAAACAAACAAGAGGGCCATTGGCCCTAAAGCGCTCACCTGATGCATGGCTAAACAAAAGTCAAAGAGATCAAGAAGAAAACATTTCAGTTAAAACTGTTGCCTCTAAAATGTTTTTGTTCTATCAAACTTGTGTAAGATTTCAAGGCAATTTCGAACTTGACCTAGGTTTCATACAAACATATTGACCAAGTTTCAAGATAATTGAGTTAACATGTTTTCTTCTTTTTAAGATTTGACCCCTTGACCCCAATTTTGACCCCACTTGACCCAATTTTGAACATGACTGAGATTTGATGGAGACAAACATGTTTCAAGACATTTGGACCAAAGATGTGGCTTCTAGATTACACACAAGGTTTTCCCAAGATTTGAACCCTTGACCCCATTTTTGGCCCCACTTGACCCAATTTGAACCTGACTGAGATTTGATGGAGACAAACATTCTGACCAAGTTTCAAGACATTTGAGCAAAAAAATGTGTCCTCTAGAGTGCACACAAGATTTTTCTAAGATTTGACCCCTTGACCCAATTTTGACCCCACTTGACCCAATTTCAAACTTGACCGAGATTTGATGGAAACAAACATTCTGACCAAGTTTCAAGACATTTGGGCCACAAATATAGCCTCTAAAGAGCACACAAGGTTTTTCAAAGATTTGACCCCTTGACCCTATTTTTTACCCTACTTGACCCAATTTCAAACTTGACTGAGATTTGATGGAGACAAACATTCTGACCAAGTTTCAAGACATTTGGGCCAAAAATATGGCCTTTAGAGCGCACACAAGGTTTTTCTAAGATTTGACCCCTTGACCCCATTTTTGACCCCACTTGACCCAATTTCGAACTTAACCGAGATTTGATGGAGACAAACATTCTGACCAAGTTTCAAAACATTTGGCCAAAAATAATGCCTCTAGAGAGCACACAAAGTTTTCTTAGATTTGACCCCTTGACTCCATTTTTGACCCCACTTGACCCAATTTCAATCTTGGCCGAGATTTTATGGAGACAACTATTCTGACCAAGTTTCAAGACAATTGGGCCAAAAATGTGGCCTCTAGAGAGCACACAAGGTTTTTCTAAGATTTGAGCCCTTGACCCCATTTTTTACCCCACTTGACCCAATTTCAAACTTGACTGAGAGATTTGATGGAGACAAACATTCTGACCACGTTTCAAGACATTTGGCCAAAAATATGGCCTCTAGAGAGCACACAAAGTTTTTCTAAGATTTGACCCCTTGACCCCATTTTTGACCCTACTTGACCCAATTTCAAACTTGACTGAGATTTGATGGAGACAAACATTCTGACCAAGTTTCAAGACATTTGGGCCAAAAATATGGCCTTTAGAGCGCACACAAGATTTTTCTAAGATTTGACCCCTTGACCCCATTTTTGACCCCAATTGACCCAATTTCAAACTTGACTGAGAGATTTGATGGAGACAAACATTTCCACCAAGTTTCAAGACATTTGGGCCACAAATGTGGCCTCTAGAGCGCACACAAGGTTTTTCTAAGATTTGACCCCTTGACCCCATTCTTGACCCCAATTGACCCAATTTCGAACTTGATCGAGATTTGATGGAGACAAACATTCTGACCAAGTTTCAAGACATTTGGGCCACAAATGTGGCCTCTAGAGCGCACACAAGGTTTTTCTAAGATTTGACCCCTTGACCCCATTCTTGACCCCACTTGACCAAATTTCAAACTTGGCCGAGATTTGATGGAGATAAACATTCTGACCAAGTTTCAAGACATTTGGGCCACAAATGTGGGCTCTAGAGTGCACACAAGGTTTTTCTAAGATTTGACCCCTTGACCCCATTTTTGACCCCACTTGACCCAATTTCGAACTTAACCGAGATTTGATGGAGACAAACATTCTGACCAAGTTTCAAGACATTTGGACCAAAACTGTGGCCTCTAGAGTGCACACAAGGTAAAGTTTGACGACGGACGATGGACGACGGACGACGGACGATGGACGACGGACGACGGACGACGGACGACGGACGCCGGACAGCAGCCCATCACAATAGCTCACCTTGAGCACTTCGTGCTCAGGTGAGCTAAAAAGAAAGATGTTTTTGCCATGATAAGACAGCTCGGTCTACCAACATGGTTTATGTCTTTATCATCTGCAGATACAAGGTTGACAGATTTATTGAGAATGCTGTGCAATTTGGTGTAGACCTTTCTGATGAACAAGTAATGAACATGACTTGGGAGCAAAAAATCGAATTGATTCAGAAGGATCCAGTTACATGTTCACGTTACTTTGACCACAGAGTTCAACAATTCATTTATGTTGTTTTGAAAAGTTCACATGACTGCTTTGGCCATCTCACTGACTATCGTGTTGAATTCCATCAAAGAGGTTCACCACATATTCATATGCTTATCTGGATAGAGAATGCCCCTAAATATAAAAGTGCTTCAAGTAAAGAAGTAACTGAATTTGTGGATACATATTTAAAATGTAGTTCAAATGATGAAAGTTTGCATGATTTACTGAAGCTACAGTTACATAAACATTCCAGAACATGTCACAAAAAGAAAGACAGAATTTTCCGGTTTGGCTATCCCCTTCCACCACTTAGGAACACAATAGTATTAGAACCTCTTGATTCAGATGTTGATAAGTACAAAAAGATGTATGAGAAGATGCAGAAAAAAATAAATGCAGAGAAAGATG
The DNA here is from genome assembly GCA_948146395.1 of Fragum whitleyi. Classification (NCBI taxonomy): domain Eukaryota; kingdom Metazoa; phylum Mollusca; class Bivalvia; order Cardiida; family Cardiidae; genus Fragum; species Fragum whitleyi. The sequence continues at coordinate 42,422,387 of OX411555.1, forward strand.
GTTTTGATACTACCTATGAAAAATTCCTTAGACATTCTTGAGATAAGTGAAGATGATTATTTAAAGTGTATTCGTAGTTCATTGAAAGCAGCAAAGGTATTTCTTAAGAGGGCGCCAAAAGACATTCGACTGAGCTTGTACAATGAAAACGTGCTTAAACCATGGAAAGCCATCATTGACATACAGTTCGTCCTAGATCCATATGCCTGTGCTATGTATATTGTCTCATACATAAGCAAATCTAAAAGAAGAATGAGCTCATTGTTGCATGCAGCTGCAAAAGAAGCAAGAGATGGTAATTTAGATATTAAAAAACAAGTACGTCATATCGGAAATGTGTTCTCCAACTCTGTTGAAGTAAGTGCACAAGAAGCGGTATATCTCTTAATTCAAATACCTCTTAAAAGAAGTTCTAGAGATGTAGGTTTTGTAAATAATTCTGAACCAAAACAAAGGATCATACTTTTGAAAGCAAAGAGTGCACTTGATGAATTACCAGATTCTTCAATAGATGTTGTGGCAGACAATATAATCAAAAGATACTTTAGAAGACCAAGATGCCTTGAAAACTGGTGTTTGGCAGATTATATATCTCAGTTAGAGGTCATTTATCCAAAGGATCCTACTGATAATGATGATGATGTAAATGATGATGATTGTGATGATCATACAGATGAACGTCATGGTTGTAAGGATGACCAGACAATCATTGTTTTGAAGAATGGCATTAAGATTAGAAAGAGACAAAACCATAAAGTTATTAGGTTTGTTCACTTTAATAAGAAATCAGATGAGGATAATCATTTCAGAGAAAAGCTTTTGTTATTTCTCCCTTGGAGGAACGAAGCAGCAGATATATTGGGTAATCATCCAAGTTACAAACAGCATTACAACATGAAAAAAAATCAAATTGATAAGAAGGCTAAATTGTATGAGCATCATGTTGAAGAGTTAGAAATGGCACGTGAAGCTGCAGAAGATGACTGCAATTCATATGATGATATAGCACCAATGACACAACAAGCGGAGGCAGAGGCAGAAGCTGAGGGTTTATCTGAGGCTGAAAATTTCATATATTTTAACCCTGATAGAGCTGTAGAGCATAGAGAATACGACATAGGCATAGAATTAGGTATAAGTGCTTCCGTTGCTGCAATCGATGTAACTGACAATTTGATACCAGATGACAAATACAGAGACTGTTTCAATCATGTTATTCATTGGCTCAAAACCAAAGAAACTCCATTACCTACCTTTCTGACTGGCGGGGCTTGAGTTGGAAAAAGTATAGTTATCAAGGCACTGTATCAAACACTGTACAGATACTACAAACTTAATGAAGGTCAAAATCCAGATGAAAAAAGAGTTCTTTTGTGTGCATACACTGGTAAAGCAGCCTATAACATTAATGGTTCAACAATACCAACAGCTTTCCATCAGAAGTTCAAGCAAAAGGATCAAACACTGAACTGTGATACTCTCAACTATTTCAGATCCAAATACAGGAATTTATCAGAGGTAATAATTGATGAAATATCAATGGTCAGTAATTCAATGTTACTATTCATAGACCAAAGATTACAGTAGTTGACTGGCACTCATATTCCTTTCGGAGGAAAAAGTATCATTGCTGTTGGGGACCTTTATCAGTTGAAACCTGTTGCTGGGTCTTGGATATTTGAAGATCTTAGAAGTGATGCAAGTGCTCTTTGTCCTAATTTGTGGCAGAAACATTTTAGAATGTTTGAGTTGTCCAAAATAATGCGCCAACAGAATGGAAGTGCATTTGCAGACTTACTGAATAGATTACGTTTCAATGAGCTTACAGATCTAGATATAGTTCAACTCAAACATTGTCATGTAAAACCTAATTCTGAAAATTATCCAACTAATGCCCCTCATATTTTTCCGGAAAACAGTTTTATGCAAGACTTTAATAATTAAATCATAAACAGAATTGATACTCAAAAAATTGAAATACCATGCCATGATTCTGTAGGGGCAAATATTTCACAAGATCGCCAGAACATCATATTGAACAGGTTGGCTTCTGATACCAATATTACAATGGGTCTGCATTGTTCTCTTACAGTTCTCTTACAGTAGCAGTAGATATGATCTATGATTTGACTGTTAATCTTGACACTGAGGATGGATTAACTGTGCTTCTTGTATTGTCAAGAAAAAATTAAAACAAGCTGGCTGAAACAAGTAGACCAAGTATCATTTGGGTGCTGTTTGATGATAAAAGAGTAGGTGTTGAAAGGCGAAACAAATAATATAGCAGAGGTTTGTATCATAGGTCAATAGATCAAAGTTGGACACCCATATTTGATATAGAGAGAACTTTCCAGTATAGACAGAATACTATCCAGAGGATCCTTCCTTTACAACCAGCTGCTGGCAGAACTGTACACAGAGCTCAGGGAACTACCCTTGATGAAGTTGTCATAGATTTAACACAGCGTAGAGTGAGAAAAAAATCCTCATATCCACTATGTAGCTTTGAGCAGAGTCAGTATTGAAAATCTACATATATTGAATTTCAATGAAGAATCTTTGTCTATGGATCAAAGGGTCTCTGAAGAAATGAAGCGTTTGAAATCTGAGGCAATGGCTGATTTGTGTTACACTCCTCTGGATACAATAAGTAGTAAAATGCATTTTAAAATTGTCTATAACAATTGCAGATCTCTTCATAAACATTATGTAGATATTGTGAAAGATCAAAATATCCTCTCAAGTTATGTTATTGGATTATCTGAAACTAGATTGGCACAGAGAGATAGTAGCAGGAATTATGACATACCAGGATTCCAACTTATCAGAAATGATCAGTATCAGCAGAGTAAGACAACAAGACCACCTCATGGTTTAGCAATCTACATTAAAAATGATGTTAAGGTGTTAAATCATTACTGTTTTAGTACACAAAGCTTTGAATTTGTTGTCATAACTCTCAAATACATGAACGAAGAAAAACAAATAGTTGCTGTATACAAGTCTCCGAAATTGTCTTCACATGGTCTATTAACAGTTATCACAAATGAGCGAGCACCGTACATTGATTCAAAGAAAAAAATTGTTATTGAGGGAGATTTCAACGTAGATGTGTCAAAATGAAATACTAGTTAGCATTTTGTATATACTATGAGAGATTTATTTGACTGTCAACAATTGATTAGACAGGCAACAACAGACCATGGGGCAACATTAGACCTAGTTTTTTCTAACCATGCTGGCTGTTCTGGAACCATTCAAGCATATTGGTCAGATCATAATCTTGTTTACTTTTAAACTTAGAAAAAAGCCTATCCTTCATGGATTTTCTTCCCTCTTTCTATAGAATTAAGTACCTTCTTTATGCAATAATTATAGATATTCTTGTACAGGAATCATAAAATGAAGAATGGCTACCATCTCAACCTCCTTCTAGAGACCAAGGAACAAACTGAATTCTGAATAAATGCAAAGCTTATTGTACAAGTTGATCCAGAAGTTTGTATAATGAGCCATTTAACTTTCTATGGACAGCATAAATATTTATTTTTTGCAGAATTATCATTAGTTCCCTTAGTTGAAGTTACCATAATAATGCTATATGTATGCTTAAGAGAGGAAGCGTAAAAAAAACCCTGAAAATCTGCTACATATCTTAAGAATTTGAAAAGCTTCTGAAACTTCAGCTGAATTTCTTAGAAAACAAACACACAAAAAATTAAAAAATCAAACAAACAAAGAAACCAAATACAAAAGCAAATATATGTTTTTAAACCTTGTTGTGATAGTTTTTAAGGCAAGGAGCATTCAGTCAGAATATTCTAAGAACCAGCAATATAACGAAAATATGAAAGCTATTTAATTTTCAGTTTTTTTATCATCTCAGATATTCAAAAAGAGTCAGACATTGTATAAGGATTTATATATAACGATCTTATAGAGTTTCAAAGGACAGGTTTCTCCAAAATTATTCTCATTGTTTTCCCAAAATGGAAAACCTGCATTTGAATATCCACTTTAATAGAAAAACTATTCATATAGAACATTAACACAAATTCTATTCCAAATTGTGGGTGGATTATTTTAACAAGTTAGTTTACCAAACACATAAAGATGTCATCTTTTCTTAAGTTTATAACACCATTATACAAACTTCTTGATCATCCCTCAAAATTAAATTACTATGTATATTTAACTTTTACAAGTTTGAATTATGATTTAACAGGCAATTTAGGAAACATTTCACCGACTTTGTCTCAAATTTTACCCTAAGTATAAACTAAGCAGTGTATAAAGTCAGACATCACACCTATGCATGCTGAACTTAGTCTTTACTGTCTCCTGAAAGTTTGTACTAGTAGTACATGTGCAGGGGTGTTGAATCCCATACCCAACTTGCCCGACACAGGTTTTCTACCTTGGGATAAGTACTAGTTTTTCTATGCCACTTGTCCATGGAAAAGTAAATACCAGGACAAATATCAAAATGGTACTAAACAGATCTAAGGTAGATTAATCTAATATTAATGTCAAATGGTAGACAACATTGTTTTTAATGAAAAATGTCGAAGTCCAGCAGCTTCTGTAGAAAATACTAAAAATTGGTTGTTTTTCTGTTTTACAAATGCGTTTTTTTCAATCCTGGACAAGTAAAAAATCATCTTTTACATGTCCAGGGACAGGTGAAGAATTTCTTTATTCCACACTTCTATTGTGTTGGAAATAACAGGAATTCATTGTTTGCTGCTAAAGCCATATTGCAATTGACTGAAATATGCATGTTGTTAAATTGTGACCCATCACGCAAAAAGGACCATCTTGGAAGTTTGTAAAGTGTCAACCCTAGTCAAACTGCGTAGACTGACTAGGTTTAGACAGTAGTACTATGCTGATTGACTGGGGTCGAACATGTTCGCACTTTGATAATTTTCTGAATCTAGAATGACCAATCGACCTTTTTATAAACTTTAGAATATTTGAAATGTGACCTCTGGTTGACCTGTGCAGGAACCCAATCCTTTTCCCAAATACTTATTTTAAGGAGTTCCCACATGGTCCCTTATTTCATGACGAGTCACAATAAAATTTTGGTAAGAACATATTGCCAATAACTCTTCATTTTTGTATTTGCTTAACCGAGTTATCTCAATTTGTTATGAACTGAGCTGTCAATTTTTGTCTCAATTATTATTCACCATGACAAAAGTTATTTATTATAATCAAGTATTGATGTATGAATTTTTTTTAATATACAGAAGAATCGATAATTTCAAATTTCATGACCCTCACAATAATATTTTCTTTAAGCCCTTATCCTGCCAAAATTAAAATTGCCTATTTTGTGATGTTTCAAGTCTTGCACAAGTTTTTTCGACAATAATTAAGAGTCATGCAATCGAAGATCAGACTGCACATATGTGCAAGCCAATCTTCGTCTAATTATTTATCAAAGCTTTGTGTCCTACAAGAATATGCCAACGCGATATTCAAAGAGTTCAGAATCTAGGATTATATTATCTGTGTGAAACAGGAATCTAGGTTTATATAATCTGTGTGAAACAGATTTGCTTACTGATAGCAAACATTATTTTGTACTATTTAACCAATCTATTCATCATTATACTATGTTATGTTAAATCGAATTCTATAGCCTAAATATTTCATTTACACGCAGAAATTCATTAATAATTGTGTAAAACTGTGTCCCCTCCATCCCCCCATTGGTATGTTTGAACCCCTTTTACGTGTAAAGATGCTGGATCTGTCAAAGCATAGTACTTCATGAAGAAATTCAATCAATTTTCAAATCATTTAACATGTTGCATGTATATTACTCTTTATGTTAAATACCATTGCATGTATGTTACTCTTTATGTTGAATACCATTCTTTAGTTAGATTTAATGTCAAAAGCTTATGTGTTTACTTCATCTTGTGTTCAATGCCAAAAGCTTATATATTGATACATCTTGCATAAAAAATTGTGATTTGTAAAAAATATTATTGGCTCTCAGATGACAGACAAAAAAGTGCTATGTTTATTTAGTGTCAAATACTAACTGGGAACATCAGTAGAGGAATCCTGTGTGATTTAGTGGTTAAAGTGATGAGTTTGTATTTTAGACTGTTGAGGTGCCATAAGTCAAGGATTCAATTCCAAGCTTTGACTGCTGATTTACAGGTGTTCCCATACTACAAAAACAATGCAGAACAGGCATAAAAACTTTGATGTTGAAGTATTCTTATGACAAAAATAAATGTTAACATCAAACATAAAAATTGAAGACCTGTGCATAGTAAATCTGCAATAAACTTAAGTACCCTAAAATTTCTGTCAATACTGACCAGAGATTAATGTGACGCAATAATTACAAATTTGTACTATTATACAATAACTGCCTATTTGAATATGTTTTGTATACATATCTTTAATTAGAACTTCATTAATGTTAAAAATGTGTCATCTATATGTACTATTTGTAATTTCAAACTCTTTTAGTGAATAACTTGTATGTGTAAACAAATAAATGTATTTAATTATCCTGTGCAACTGACTTTACTTATGTTTTATGAATACCCTATCACACAAGTTAAAGTGGTTTGATTTCTGTCAAGCCTATTTGGAGTGGAAAGACATAGTTTTTCATAAGCAGACATAGTTGTTTGGTGTTAGTGTGTATCCATTAGTCTTTCCAATTTTGTCCAAGCAATAATTCATTCATTAATGGATGGATTTGAAATAACTTAACACAATTCTTCAAGAGTATAAGTGCTATTTGAAAGAAACTTTAGATAGCTGCAAGGTCAAGGTCAAAGGTTAAGGCTAGTGATAAAAATGCACGTTTAACAATAGGTGTCCTGTGACAAACACCTAGTTACAAAACTCATTCCTGTGTGAGGTTGTCTTTTGGGAAGGAACTGCTTTTACCTTTACTTATTCTCTGACCCTTGCAGTTCTCACTTCAGACTTTGAATAATGCTATGCTCAGGCTAATTGTAATTTACATTGAAGTTCCAATATTTCATCATATCTTCTGTACCCCTTCTCAACCTGTCCATGACAAATTGTTGTTGCACACCAACCTCTTACAAACAGTACGTACTAAGATCAGCCTGCACTAATCAGTCTTAGCCTCATTTCTGTTGAATTTTCGTGGGAAGTACTTTATTCAATGAGAAGTACTTCATCTGATTATATGAATTATTCGAAATTGAGAATTCAAATTCACCAAAATAAAGTTGAAGGCATTTACTTGAAAAACAAAATATTTTGAAACGTGTACAAGTAAGTGAACAGTTAAAATTCCAGGTAAACTTGAATAAATTTTCCATAGGCTATACATGTATTATGAACCTCACGGAACTCTTTTAAATAAATATTTGAAAATGAGATTTGTTAGGGCAGAAATCGGTTACTTTAAATATTTGACAGGCGTGATATCCAAAGCTCCACTAGAGTAGACTTAACACTTAAGACATAATTTAACTCAATGATCGAATAAATATCGTAACTACAGTTTATCAAAGCTGTAATCAGAAAATGCTTGAATAATGCTGTTATGATAGTTCACCAAATAGATCTACATCTCATTTAAAGAATATCATTTTATTACACACATGTGTACTGTAGATCTAGATCTATGATTGATAGATAAGCCTTTTACTTGGATCCTTTTCGACTGTGAGGTTCAATTTTAACTATCATGTACTACATCTGTTATCGTTAAAATCCCAGTTTATATATAGAATCTAGTAGATTCTAAGTAAACACCGAATCATGGTAAGGCTTCCAAATTCCACGACATCGTAATTACAAGTTAAAATGTAAAATAAGAACAAGTAGACCCAATCGGATAGACACCTAGAAAACCATAAATGGCTTGAGTCACTCCTCAGGCTTGAAATTCTTGAAAATAGCAAATCTAAGGTTTCAATAGATTTTAAGATTTTTGGCATCTACTGATGTTAAAATGATTTTCTAAGATTTCAATATACAACACATTGAGAAATGACATATGCCCATAAAAGACATACTTTTCATCCAATGACAATAATTTTTGTTTGCATGATAAAGATTCAATCAAGGATCATTCCAATGAAATTTGGTGTATATCCATTAATAACATTATGAGAAAATGATTTTCAAAGTTTCCACTATTATCATATAGAGAAATGACCTCCGCCCAGAAAATGTAAATTTTTCATTCGATCACAAAAATTTTTGGTAGACTGATAAAGGGTCACCCATGGACCATTCATGTAAAATTTTATTGGTATCCATCAGTTAGAATATGAGAAAACTCACTTTTTACCATATTTGGAAATTAGCCGCGCCCATCAAATCCATGCTTTTCATTGGATTTTAATATCTTGAACAATTTTGAAAGAGGGTCACCCAAGGATCATTCCTGTGAAGTTTGATTGAAATTCATACAGTAGTTTCTGAGGAGAAGATTTTTAAAAAGAAAGAAAAAGTTTACGACCCGACGCACGGACGGATGGACGTACAACGGACACAACGCCATGACAATAGTCCAAGTGATTTTCAGCCACGGTGGAGCTAATGATGATAAAAAATGATATTGTAAAATCTCCAAAACAATTCCGTATTTTTTTAAATCTATCGTGATATTTCTTTTACAGACGGGTGAATTTATATTCGAATTTAAATATTTTGCGACGGCGGAAATATATCCAAGTACCAAATATATATCTACACGGAATTTACTAGATCTATGACTGCAAAGTCGACGGATAGATCTACATCTAGTCTTTATTACATGTTTAGGAACCAAAGATGATTCTAGAATTAATACAATTTACCACTGTAAGAGTGGATTAAATCCTGTATTTAAGCATTGAATTGAAACGAAAACTAAACATATAGATCTAGATGTAGATCTAGTCTGGTAAAAATATTGGTCATCTGTTGAAAGCAGCATCCCATTAATTTGGTAGATCTATATTTGGCTTTTTATTAAAGGCTTCTAATTTCAGAATAAAAAAAATAGTAAAAAATATGTCGACCTTATCTTTCAAGGAGTGGTGGAGATTGTTAGTGCATGGGGTTGAATTAGGTATTTTGGGGCAAGTGCGCGCGACTCTCGCCACGTGGCTTTTTCGCAGATTCCTTTTATATAACAGTCACGTGGTTTTTCCCCGCCGAAAAAATACCACGTGTCTGCATCATCATTTGTCAAAAATCGTAGCGGAAAAAGAATGAAAGATTTCGCGATAACAGTGAATATAATTTTAAACATTTTTTTATCATGTAAATAAATTATGAAAGTGTCGCCAATTACAGAGTTAATATTATCAACCAATAAAACGAAAGAAAAATAGCACCTGCTTGGTCGAAAGCAGCGAACACTTTCCGGAGATTGCCGAAAGACAAAATCAGCGGAAAAGTTTTACGCCATGATGGATGACAAACTAACAGGATACGTTCTCGATGCGAGTCCATTGAAAAATGCCAGGAACGGCAGAACAAAGTAAGTATACGATCATAAGATTGAGTTATTCATGTACATTTGCTAAAAAGTAATCCAAATTCGTGGCATTAGTTCTTCCGTAATTTTCACGAACACCCATTGTACGATTTTGATCAGGTTTTTTTTTTAAAAGATCCTAATGAAAAATCAATTGCAATCCTTTGATCTATCAAAAATTCAAAAGATTTTTTAAACACCGATGCACGTCATTGCCAGCCTGTAAATTAAACGATAACAAGATACTTTGTGACCTGTCAACTCGGTCCATTTTCATATCGGCAACTCGGCCCAAAATCATTTTATGCCAAAAACATTGTAGTTCAATATTGAGAATATCCTATTTTCTTCTAGTAGATTCTTGCATTAATGATAACTCCCATGTGTACATTAAGCGATATCAGGGAAAAAATCAGCCAGATAATCTGGTTTGGTTGTTGTCTATGAAGACATTTGCTTTTTATTTTATCAAAATCAATAGAGAGAAAATGAAGGTATTGAAGTTCAAAGTTCACCGATTACTTCCATTTTTCTGTCACATGATTTCATGTTTCAAGTTGAAGTACATATATGCGCTGATAGATACTCAAATGCGCTCATATACACACTAAAGCAGGGTATTAAAACTCCTAATTCCTTTTGTCAAAACAGGATAGAAGTTAAAAACGAAAGGTAGCTTCAACATTTGGTCATGAAAGTGAACAAGGGTAGTTGCCTTCCTTGATTCCATCCTTTGATATCGCTACTACATTGATGAAAAGTGAACATGAACATATCTAGATATCTACTTGATCATTTTCTTTTTATGTTATCTAATGTAAAATAAACAAAATATAATCATTGTCAACAAATTTATTTCAATATTCTTTTCTTAAGTGCATTATCGGCTAATATGCCCCGCCAGTCTGTAAAAGGAATCGGTCCGTCATTTCCGACCTTCAGATTGACAGTGCGCCCGCGCCACTCCCGCATATTTTCAAAAGATGACGAAGATGACGCACGTTTTCAAGCAGTGATGCGCCAACCAGGCGCAAGACTTTTAATAAGTTCAGACCCAAATTATTAGAAAAAAATACTTGTTTCACTGTTTCCAAGGGCACACGCTTCCTTGTTTCTATATTTAGGCAGAAATTCCGTTCCTTCGAATATCAAATCGCATAACGATTTTAATTTACTACTGATAATCAAACCTCACTTTATAAAACAATGAAAAATCTAGCAGTATTTGTGTTAAGTAATACAACTAGTTTATGAAGAACTTTATAGTGTTGCTCATTATTTCTAAGCCTTGTATTTGTTCAATTGTAGATACTTTACAGCAAAATTTCAACACTCAAAGGAAGATTATAATAGAATGGTTTGCTTCAGCCCAGAAAAGCATGCAGTATTAAAGAATGCTGAGAAATCCCCAGATGCTGTAACCATTACAGACGCCATAATAACACCATCATCCGGTGGAAAATATGAAATAAAATTGACGAGATTATCATCCATCCAAACTGCTGCAAGAAAACTACAGTTCTCAAAAACATACCAACTTCAAATAGATACAGCCAGCAAGAGTCAACCTAAATCAATAGCTGAACTCAAGAATGAACATGATATGGTAACTTTCATTTAACACTTTTGACCACTGTTTGAAGATAGAGCTATCAAATCTCAGATTGTCATTTCAAATGGCCTTGCCCAGTCTGATTTTGAGACAATTGACAAATCATGTTTTAGCTCCAATGGCTGAAAGCCACTGGGGCTATTGTTATGGCGTTGTGTCTGTCGAGCGTTTGTACGTGCGTCTATAAAAATCTTCTCTTCAGAAACTACTGAATGAATTTCAACCACAGGAATGATCCTTGGGTTACCCTCTTTCAAAGTTGTTCAAGAAATTTTGATCCAATGAAAAACATGGATTTAATATGCATGGCGAATTTCCAAAAATAGTAAAAAGTGAGTTTTCTCAGATTCTAATAGATGGATACCAATTAAATTTTTCATGAATGATCCTTGGGCGACCCTTTATCAGTCTACCAAAAAGTAATGTGATCGGATGAAAAATATGTATTTGAAGAGCGTGGTCATTTATCTAAATGTTAAAAAGTGGAAACTTTGAACATCATTTTATCAGAATGTAACTGAGTGATATCAATCAACTTTCATTGGTATGATCCTTGGGTGACCCATTATCATGCAACCAAAAATGAATGTCATTAGATGAAAACTCTGTCTTTTGATGGATATCAACCAAATTTCACTGGAATGATCCTTGAGTGACCCTATATCAGTCTACCAAAAATTATTGTGGTTGGATGAAAAAATATGTATTTTTTGGCATAGGTCATTTCTCTAAATGTTAAATAGTGGAAACTTTGAAATTATTTCTCAGAATGTAACTAATAGATATCAACAAAATTTCACTGGAATGATCCTTGAGTAACCCTTTATCAGTCTACCAAAAATTATTGTGATTGGATGAAAAATATGTATTTAATGGGCGCAGGTCATTTCGCTAAATGTTAAATAGTGGAAACTTTGAAAATCATTTTCTCAGAATGTAACTGAGTGATATAAATCAACTTTCATTGGTATGATCCTTGGGTGACCCATTATCATGCAACCAAAAATAATTGTCATTAGATGAAAACTTTGTCTTTTATGGGCTGAGGTCATTTCTCTATATGTTTTAAAGTTGAATCTTTTAAAATTCATTTCTACATCAGTAGAACCCAAAATATCTAAAAATCTAGTCAAAACTTAGATTTGCTATTACAAGAATTTCTAGCCTGTGGACCGACTCAAGCCATTCATGGCTTTCAAGTTTTCTTGTGTCACTTGTCTCCAAAAAGAAGAACAAATATTTCACCTATAGTTAAGACAGCAGCGGATGGCTCAGATAAAATATTACCCTTTATATTTTATATCAACCACACTAAAGTCACCACCAATAAAATCAATAATTTGTTTAATGTATAATTACAACTCGGCCTGTATAATAAACATCGAAATAGACAATTGTATCATTATTGGATTGTATAATCTGAAAAAAACATAATTCATCCTTTGCTTGACCTCTTCTGCATCCAACCACATTGTCAAATGGTTTTATAGTTACACTTCCTGAAAGTGTCACACTTCTTCAAGATTCCACTATAAAAAGCCACTATAAGAAGGAATTTGAGAGTCTAGGACTCCTTCATTTGCATATTGGACTCCTTGGTTTTGCCTAGTTTTCTATGATTTCTTAGGTCATATGAAACTATGTAGCCTCACAAATGATAAGAACAGTTTCACCTTCAACCATTATCTGTCAAAATTATAGGTATTTAAATCAAAACCTAGAAATGATATTTGCGCTAACATTTAGAAGTAATTTTGAAAGAAATACATCTTACACTTAAATTTCTTGATTCTTGTATTAAACCCTATGTAACATCAAGTAAAATGGCCATATGGCCTAAATTTGCTTCCATTTGGTAGAATGATTATTTCAATTGACTAATGTCAAGATTCTTTTTTGTAAATTGCAGGTTGATGTTAATGTAAAATTCATGAAGTTCATAGAAGAACGCCAAGTTTATACAAAATATGGCCAAACAAAGATTACCATTGGTATTGTTTCTGACAGAACTGAAGTCCGAAAGCTGGTACTTTGGAATACCGAATTGAAACAGTGCTTAGAAGAAAACACCTTCTATAACATTACTAATGTTCAAAACAGATTGTTTGATGGTAAAGCGCAACTGAACACAACATCATCAACGAAGATAACAGGTTTTTCACCATTTGAAGGCTCAAAACAAACTCTAGAAGACTCGGGCACCGTCAAATGCAAAGCAGTTATAACATCTCCAAATTGAAATTTTGATTTGCACAGTGTGCAAAAAATCCATGAATACTAAAACAGTTAGAAAAATGAAAGGATCTTCAAATGTCCAATCTGCAATTACAAACAGCTAACCAATGATATGACCAAAACACTCTCAGTTAGCGTTATCATCAATTATGCTGACAATACTGTTCAAAAATGCACAGTTCAGCACGATGTCTTGAAAATGTATTTGGCATCGATCAAAAAAGAGGCATTGATCAATGATACTGATGCATTAGAAGACTATATAACTTTACAAAAGAACTTTGTAATTTCCAAAAATAAAGGTAGAGATCAAATTTCTGCTCTTCAGAATTTTGACAATACCAGTGTTGTTGTCAGAATTCAAGATACAGAAGATGATAACTCAGGTCAAGACGATAGCGAGTAAACATGGAGGGTTTATAAGCATCTTTTTGTACGGATGATTTTGTTCAAGTATGCATTGAAATTAGACAATTCAATCTACACCGCCTAAAACCTATACGCAACCACATAACATTTCTACCCTGTTTTCATCCAGTCTGTTGACCTGTTTGTTTCCCAAAAACCTTTACCATTGCGCAAAACTTTTGGTTTTTAACATTGCGCATAATTTTTCATTTATAAAAGTTGGCAATTTATTATAAGTCAAATAATTATTAAACCTTAAAACGAAGCTTGTATTCCCAATTTTACAAATATGCCTTCTTTGCGGTATATAGAGGATGTACATGCACACTGTAAAATACCCTATTTTGCCACCAGACTTAAAAAGCAATTTAAACACTGTTATTGATTAAGTTGGAAATTTCCAGAAAGATCTGGCATGTCATGTGTTGTTCTTTTTCTTTTTTTGAACAAAATTGCACAACTACAACTTGAATCAAACTATTTACAAGGTTACTGGAAATTTACGAGACTCTAAAATTTTGCAATTATTTAAATCAAATTGACATAAGGCATACTTAATTTTTGCAAAAACATAACAAAAAATAATCTTTTGAGGCATAATTTTAACTTTGATCTATTACCCAAATGATGGTTTAAAATAATATGTTCTAGAAAACATGGTCACTATTTTCTCACATCTACTTATAAATTAATACAATCACCCTTTTCTACAACAATTAATTATCCATAATGTGAAGGTGAAGTAGTATGTCCATATAATGTGTTACATGTACAGCTTTAATTAAACTTACTTTTTAGCTCCACTAGCCCACAACTACTAGGGCTATTGTCATGACGCTGTGTTCACCATGTGTTTGCTTGTCTGTGCCTATATTTTCTCATTTTTCTGCCAAAAATCTCATGAAAACTGGCTGAATGAGAAAACAATTCCAAAGCAAAATGAAATTAAGACAAGGTTTTGGAAGAATGTAATGTTGGAATTTCTTATTTCTCATTAGATTAAACCAATTGAAGTATTTTTGCGCATGCTATTCTCAGTCAGAATTATCCCTGAACATGGCTAATTTCCATATATGATAATATATGACTTGTCTCAGAGTCTAGCCAATGAATCTCGACCAAATTTTACTGAACTGATTCTTGAAAGGCCTTTTACCAGTCTACAAATAAAATATTGTGATCAGATGAAAATATGTCTTTTATTGGTAAAGGTAATTTATCTATATGTTATATTATGGAAACTCCGCAAATCATTTTCTCAGTATCATGCTCATGGATATTAACCAAAATTAAAGTGATCTTTGGATGACACTTTATCAAACTATAATAAACTGTGTTCCGCCGTCAAGTTGACGGAGTCGTTCACTTAAATTTTTGTCAGATCTTATCAGTAGATTCAGGCTTGTGGATTAAATTTGCTGCTCAAGCAACTCTAAATTTTAATTACCCTTTATCATATGCAATCATTATTTGCTCACCAATAAGTAAAGTACTTTTGATCACAAATTGATCACACATTGAAACAAATATACTTGGAAACAAAGGTTAAACTTTTGTGTATAAAAGATTTTATTTTACCAAACTAAATGAAACATAGAAATAATGTTCTACTTCCACCTGTATTTCTTCTTTGTTTACTTGCAAGTTTCTTTTTTGTACTTGTAAGTTGTGAAAATTTCCACCTAACAAAAGATCCAGTTTTACAGTAAAGAATAAGCCTGACTATAAAGATATATGAAGTGCATTTACAATAAACTAAAAATTTATTTTACTAAGATTATGTTATTGTAAAACCTTGGAACTATAACATCCAGCAAACTATAATTACAAGGTTTTACTTTTAACAAAACAATATAAGCTATGTGTGCATTTACTATAAATCTCAATATAGTATATCAGATTTTTAATATATTAAGTTTTAATTCGTTTATGAAAACTTGCAAAGGAATTGCAAAATTTGTTGTTAATACTATTGTTAATGTTTTTGATAGTTTTAGTTTATGTTTATGGCTTTTCTTCCACTTGACTTTTTGAACAATTATGGTCATACTCCACTAAAATGTGAATTAAAATGAAATCCCAATATAGTGTATCAAACTCTTAGTATGTTTTACTTTGTTAATGTAAACTTGCAAAGGAATTGCAAAATTTGTTGTTAATATTAGTGTTTATATTATTTTTGGATTTTAACCTCGACTATTCGTAGAATATTGGGCTATTCCAATCTCCCAAGCACTGGCACACGCATAAAACTTCGGTTAAGTTTTTATGTACAAGTGTTTAAAATTTGTTTCTACTAAAGCTATTGCTAGGAAGCTTTACACATGTTTCTGTGACCATAATAGACAAAGATTCATTACTCTTACTTAGTTTAGTGCAACTTTAATACTTTTCCAACTAAGAAATTCCTAGTCAAGTTTCTACAAGCAAATATTGTATATCAGTTATATCTCCATTTCTACTTAAGCTATCTCTTGGAAACTTTGCACATGCTTCTGTGACCATAATATCAATCTCTAGACAAAGTTTCATTACTCTGATGTTGAATTTAGTGAAATTTCAACACTCAGACTTGGAAATTCTTAGTTTATTTTATAAGTGCAAATGTTGTTTAGCACCTATATCTCTATTTCTATTTAAGCAGATGCTTGAAAGATATGCTTTGAAGAGTGCACATGCTTCCTTGACCATTAAATCAGCCTCGTGACAAAGATTCATTACTCTCATATTGAATTTAGTGGAATTTTAACCCTTTTTGGACTTACACACTCTTGATTGAGTTTTTACATGAAAATGTGGTATATCAGTTATAAATCTAATTCTACTTAAGCTATTGCTTGGACACTTTGCACATGCTTCTATGACCATACTATCAGCCTCTAGACAAAGATTCTTTTCTCTTGAATTTCATGCAGCCGTCATAGCGCAATTGATAGCGCGTTCGACTGTCAATCTACCAAACCCAGGTTCAATCCCAATGGCGGCACTCATTCTTTCCGACTGTTTGTCTCTCACCAATGAGTTGATATTTGTAAATCTATGTGAGATAGCAACTGGAGGCTACAAAAGGATGTGGAAGTTGTACTGGTGAGAAAAATACCAGGAAACCATTGTTAGATGCTTCATCCACCACAGTATACCTGAAAAAATGTTGAAAGTGGTGTTAAACTCCATGCAATCAATCAATCTTGACTTTCATTTAATGGAATATTCCAATGATGATAATGATCCAGCACACAGAATAGTCGAGCTTTGCTGTTCTCCAACAGCTCTTGTTGTTTATGACTGTACTTCCATTTGACCTTTTGAACTGTACTGGTCATACTCCACTTTAATGTGAATTGGGTACCTTGCTTCATAATTCATTGGAAAACAAAATCTACTAATATTGAATCAAATTTGTAATACCCTCACATCATTTCATTGAAAACATAGTTTTACTAATGTCTGCCTGTCTACATGATCTGAACTCTTCAACTAATAACTTTTCTGTAACTTCAATTCTATTCAATCATCAAACTAAAGGCGACATTTCTTGAACATTTCAAGGGTTTAGCGCAAGACTGTACTGTATGTATGTATACAGTCTTGCACTGAACCAATGAGTTACATAAACTTGTCTAAAATCCTAACTGCTAAATACATTTTTGTATAACCTTTACCTAAAATTATAATGTAAATATGTGGTATACAGCCAAATCCCAACAAAGCCAAGTTGAAAACAGTTATATCAAGGTTCATTCTATATTATGTTGAAGAGCCGAAGTCATAGCGCAGTTGGTAGTGCATTAGACTGTCATTTTAGAGATCCTGGGTTCAGTCCCTGACAATGGCAGTCATTCTTTCTTACTTTTTGTCTTCATCCAAAGGGTTGATAACCATAAACCTCTGTTAGATTGCAGCTGGAGGCTAGAAAAGGATGTGATGGTAGTACAGGTGAGAAGTACTAGCAATCCATTGTAAGCTGCTCCATCCGCCGCGATAAAACTGAAACATTGTTGAAAGTGGCGTAAAATCATAATCAGACAAACAAATCAACAATTAAATAAAAATTATAACTTTTATCATAAAACTTTCCTTGGAATTCTTATCTAAATATTTTTTGAAAAACTTGAAATATTTTTTGAAAAACTTGAAATAATTAGCATACAATACATGTTCAAAGAATTATGAAAATAAATCTAACCAGTACCCTTCTATAAGAAAACTCAAAATAAGTGCCAGTCAGGTTAGAAAGATCCAAAATTTTAAATCACAAGCTTGATTGGTCAATGTTCCTATGACTTTAATTTTGAAAATCAAACTTATGACCTTCCTACTTTCCTGTAACTTCAAACATATGGAGTGCTCAAAGGTGGTTTGCAAGTTTAATCTTATCTCTCTCCCATCAAGTTCATAAAAATCTCTTATCCGCAAAATTAAGCCTGTAA
Organism: Fragum whitleyi; assembly: GCA_948146395.1. Taxonomy (NCBI): domain Eukaryota; kingdom Metazoa; phylum Mollusca; class Bivalvia; order Cardiida; family Cardiidae; genus Fragum; species Fragum whitleyi. The sequence continues at coordinate 42,440,559 of OX411555.1, forward strand.
AATTTAATCATTTTGATACAACTTCAACTCTCATCAAATTACAGTTGTCTCATTGCCATGAAAGTACACACAAAGTTCTAGTCAAAGTCAATACTCAAACTCCAATTTGTAAAGACATCCTTTTTGGTGGGTAGAAGTGTTTTTTGAATAGGTCTTGTTCTGCATTAACCTAATACTGCTTACTTAAAGTTGACATTTCTCTAAAGAAATAAAAGTAGACCAAATCATTCTGTGTTTGTTTCTTATTACTCAACATTGCTTTACAACAAAAAGAAAAGATTACCTAAAATGAAATGCATGTCCAATAGAAGCAAGTCCAATAAAATTTAAACAAGGATTCTGTTAACATATTAAACTTTTTTCGAAACACAAGATATTATTTCATTCTGAATTGAATTCACCCTGGACTGTGCTTTTTCGGGGCAGTTTCCCCTCCCTCAATCACTAAGATGATTAGACCAGAAAATTTTTTTAACCATTGTTTATCTGTCTATCTGCTTATCATTTTAAGCTTATTCAAGATACATTTTTCAAATTTGGCATAATGACATTAATGATAGTCATCAGCGAATACCAGAGTCAATCATGTAACAAAATTAGGGTCATTTTTCACTGTCAAACTTCTAAACAAATGTCTTTAGGGCATTTGTATATAAGAATAACATTTTGTTAGCTGATTTCACTCCACCCCAAGGTATCACTATAATCTCATAAGTTGTCATGATATCATTATAGTGTAAAAAATGACATTTTGATATCTAAATATTACTGATTTAAGATCAAATTAACAACTTATGAGATTACTTACTCAGGTGGGCAATTTAGGACCATCATGGTCCTCTTGTTTTACGTTTAAGTGTAGACGGTTTATAGTGAATACTGGGTCTTTATCTATATTAATGGATATATATTGATGAATTAATAATTGTGCATCTTTTCATCGAATATTATCGGAAATAGAAGACAACGAAGTGAGCGTAGTAGAAGTGACAGCGAATAAGATGCTAAATCACTAAAAAGACCAAAGGAGGAGGATACCTTTCGGATTTAGTCATAAGTTCTATTCTTAGGGAAACCCTAAACTACGATCTAAACCCTTACACGCGTCAGCGACCAGCACAGACAATACAGAATTGACGGTCTTTGTGACGGGATTACCGTATACGCACGACGAGGATATGATGCAGAAATCTTGTGACCTAATCGAGGCCTTAGGGAACCCTGTTTCATCGGTAGTAAACATCATAGTCGCAACAAGACTTCCATTAAAAAGAAAAAGAAACGCCCTGGTCCTGTTAAAATATAGTTCGGCTCTATTGAAAAAAGATGACTTCAAATTAAGGCTGAAAGACTCCTACACATACAATTAGGTTTATATTAACCCATGTGAGACACGCACTGAACAATCGAGCATAATGCGCGCACACTGATACGTTGACTACCGGAAAGACATAGTCTTTCAGTCAATTCGAGAGGCAGAAACTTAAAACCGAACTAAACGCACCAGATATGCAAAAAATAATCGCAATCCTGATCAGGATTCCCAAAGTATGTAGGAAACACCCCGTCCCTATGAAACCATACGTATAGCACATATTAATGTTTGTGGATGGACTGTAAATAATCATGACTTACGCTGCTCTATGGTAGATGCTCTGGATACCAATATTGTGTCTATATGTGAAACACATTTATCGGCGAAACTCGTTTAAATGTAAATGGTTATACTTGGTTTGGTCAGATCGGAAATACACAGACTAGCCCCTAGAACCAGTCGTGTAGGATTCCTGAAAAAAAAACATAATCCTAAAGAAATATAGTGTTGAAAGAGTGTACAAATCATTTGATGGTTTTCTATGTATATAACTTACGGAGAAAGTGACTGATAATACAATATTGATTCCTACATGCTATCTTTCACCAGAGAATTCCGTATAGGGTCGGGATGCTCGGGCATTTTACGCGCATTTACTAGCACAGATATACCTACATGAAGAACTTGACTCGATCAAAATAGCCGGTGATTTCAATAGTAGACTGGGAACATTAATCGACTCTAGTGATATTGACAATAACCCTTCATTGATACTGCTCGATAATACCTGCAAAAGGCATGGTAAAGCTTTTCAAGAATTTCTCTTAGAATTCAAATTCTGCGAAACGAGAACGACAATTATACGTGCATCTAAAATAAAAGATCGTCCGTTGTAGACTATAAATGTGTCCCCTATGATATTTTCCAACAATATAGCTCATTTGAAGTGATTACGACATCGTCCATTATTGAGGCACCGGGCCCCGTTTTACTAACGATCTTAAGAAAATCCTAAGTTTTGTCGTACTACTACGATAATTATTGATAATTATTGATCGCACGACAATATTAAAGACTGTTTAACTAAACAGATCGCAGGTATAAAACTAATCACAAATGTACGACCATTCTCAAGACGCTTGGCATGCGCACCACAATAATTGTTTCCAGTCTATTGGCAATACACAGCCCTCCGATTCGCGGGAAGATTTGTCAAAATATTCCGGAGTTTAATGAATCTCCAGGGGGACAGAACAGCACTATCAGCAAAGATGCACTGGTAGCCATCAAGAATAAGCATCGCAAATGGAATACATACCTGAATTGTAAAAATCATTTAAGTTATGACGCTTATAAAAAAGCTAGAAATGAAGTGACCAAACAACTAAAACAATGCAAATACAATAAAGAAAAAAACATAACTGACAAAATCAAGGATGATCCAAAACTATTTTGGAAATACGTACGTCAAAGAACCCAAACAATCTCAACAATGACAGACTTGGAAATAGATGGAATTATTGTAACTGACAAAGATGCAATTACAGAAGCCCTAAACAACCACTTTGTATTTACCAATGAATCTGAGCCCGTTCCATACCCAGAGTCTAATAATAGCCATATCATGACTGATATTGTAATAACAAAAGATAAGATACTAAAAGCAATAGAGGAAATAAACCCCTCCAAATCCCAAGGCCCTGATGGTAAACACCCACGATAAATATATGAATGCAAAAATGAACTAGTCGACAAGCTATTCACGATATTCACTAAATCCTACAACTCGGGCCAACTACCATCTATATGGAAAGATGCCAATGTCACACCAATTCACAAATCAGGACCAAAAAAAACCAAAGAAAACTATAGACCAATCAGCGTCACATCAAATTGCTGTCGAATTTTGGAAAAAATAATCAAAAAAGAAATAACAAGTTTTTTGGAAAATAACGGGTTAATCACACACAATCAACATGGCTTTAGAAAAGGGCGTTCTTGTATTACCCAACTGCTAGAGTCCATTTAAAACTGGACAACTGAACTGGATAACCAAAAGGAAATTGATATTATCTATTTGGATTTCAAAGCAGCCTTTGACAAAGATCCACACAAAAGGCTACTAAACAAGGTATGGAATACTGGCATCCAAGGTAGGACATATACATGGATCGAATCCTTTTTATCAGAAAGAAGACAAAGATTAGTAGTTGATGGGCATTTTTCCAGCTGGAAACCAGTGACTAGTGGAGTCCCCCAAGGTAGTGTAATGGGACCTATATTGTTCCTAATCTTTATTAATGACCTCCCTGATACACTTACATGTTCAACCAAACTGTTTGCCGATGATACTAAATTGTATCAGACTCTTATAGATGAAAACGATGTAACTACCCTACAAGACAATCTTTTCAATGCATGCAATTGGGCTAATAAATGGGAGATGACCTTCAACTCAAAAAAATGCAAAATGCTACATATAGGAAAAGAACATAGTAATGAATATTTCATGAAAGATAAAGAAGGTGTAATATGCAAAATAGAAGAATGTTTATCTGAAAAAGACCTAGGTGTAACAATAGACAGCAAGTTGAGCTTTGAAATTCACATTAACACTAAAGTTAACATAGCGAATCGCAATCTTGGGATGATCTTCAAATCCTTTACATTCATGGACGAAACAATGTTCAGGAATCTCTACAAGTCGCTGGTCCGACCACATCTCGAATATGCATCAGTGATCTGGCACCCCAAATATAAAAAGGATGCCATTAAAATTGAGAATGTTCAAAAAAGGGCAACCAAAATGGTAAAAAGTTTAAAAAATTACTCTTATCCAGAGAGACTGAAGAAGCTCGGCCTTCCGTCACTCGAGTACAGAAGATCTCGGGCTGACTTAATCCAAACCTATAAATTACTGAATGAAATTGACCTAACATCTACCAAAATCATTGAGTTAGCACAAAACCAACAGAATACCCGAGGAAATAATTTGAAACTGGCCAAAAAAAGATGTAAAACCAATATCAGACAGTATTGTTTTAGTAACAGAATTGTTAACCAATGGAACAAATTACCCAACCTAATAGTAGAGGCTCCCAGTCTAAATGCCTTCAAATCAAGACTCAATAATGCATGGAAAACACCTATCAAATTCTATCCACTATGCTACAATTAATTGGTAACACTTCATTTCTACCTTATGTATATATTGTATATATTGAAATTATTTTTTTTTATTAATAATACAACTACTTTAAAATAACGCAACAAAATTACCCTTTGGGTTCTGAAATAGGTTGTAAGGCAACCTGTCCATAGACCATCACTAGCTACATTTTTCTCCTATGAGATCATACTTTATCCACAGACAATTAGTAGTGTTAATTTTCTTGTCTTCTTAAAACTTCAAGGAAAGGACATTTCAGAACCATGATCACATAAATAGGTAGACATGTCCTCATAATTAAATTTTCTAGAAATGCTCTAGTACTAGACTAATAATGCTTCTTTAACTATTAAAAAAATGTTTTATCTATAATTCATAAATTCAAGAATAATTATCCATAAAAAAGCCACTATATATATGTAAGACTATAATCTGCCATATCAAAACAAATTTGGGGCACCACAATCCCTACATATACGTCGCGGACGATAATCTAAAGAAGAATTAGAGGAATATACCCTCAATATCAACCTATGACGCAAACCTAAAGGGCCAAAAGAAGCTGAACGCTTATGTCCAAGACATCAAGGCCTCTACAACTACGTGAACAACTACGTGAACAAATAAATACATGTTGCATTGCTTTGACCATCTGTATATATTTTCAGGTAAGTTTTTTAACGCATTATTCAATTACCATTACCTTCTAAATTCTAATGTTCGATCATTGATGATTTAGATTTTCTAAACCGTTCGCACCGAATCACGTTCGATCCCTTCCACATTTTTCTTTTTTCGTTCTCCGCAGTGGCGAAATAAAGAGCGTTCGAATTACAAATTCTGGGTTTCTTTTTCTCATCATAATAAATTGATGATTGAGTTTCCCTATAATGATTAAAGAAAAGGAGTGGTGAGGGTATTTGAATCTCTAGTACCCGCCACAGCTCTGGGTTTATTTGCCCTACTTTTAATTTTTTCTTAGTCTGTTTGCTTATTTTTTAATTTGTTGCAGTATTGATACGAAATCAAAGCACCTGAGAAATCTGTGGTATATCATGCTCGTTGTTATGGTAATGAAATTCCCCACAAATGAAAACATATCAAGAGGATTCCTAAGTCCCCCTACATTGATAGAAAGTAACCCCACATATATAAGGTATCTGCTGATTAAAAATCATTGAATGAAGCAAGGTCAAGGTCCAGATTACAAAAAAAAATGTTAATTCTGTCAATTTCTGTGTTTCGGGAGAACTATCTTTTAATTTCATTTTCAATATCTTTGAGGGATTTACTTCGATGTAAAAAGGCTGCTTCTTCATTTAAGCATTTGCTGCTAACAATACACAATTAAAGAACTTGACTGTCTCTGATATAGGATGGACCAATTAGAGTGCTCATTTGATGTAATGATAATTGTATACCAGTTACATTAATCCTTCCAAAGGGTAGGAGTACAGTGTATTAGCTGTTAAACCCCTGGCTGAAAAATTAAAGAAAGACTCTACCTTCTACTATGCTCAAAAGAATATAGCTGAAATGATCTGACAGAGATGAATCTTTTAATATGGCTGTATACTGTGATGACAATGCCTACATACCAGAGAATGTCTGCATACTTCGTTTAGAAAGGAGCTTGGAATTTTGGGGGATACCGGAAAAAATGGAAATTCAAAATGATTTTCTGATAGTTAACAGTTTCATACCAATTGAACACCAAATGACTACATGAAATTTTAACTCGCATGGAAACTTTAAAGTCACACGATAATTTACCAGATAAAATAAAATTGACTTACTATACGATGGACAATTTTACAGTTGCTTTACAACAGATCATGGACTCTAGATTTTCAAAGGTGATCATAGCATTCAACATAAGAATTCACCTAGAAATTCTTTACTTTCAAAGCAGGATTCCCCTCCACTTTCAAAACTGGGGTCATTTTGCTACATTGGGGCTAGTCAAAGTAGATACAGAAGTTTTTTTCAGCAATTTTGAGGAATTTTTCCAAAAAGTGATGGTCCAAATTCAAAGAATCAAGGGTTCACAAAACCCAGTGTCAAAGCTAAATTTTTCATACCAAAAATGTAAGTGTAACACATACCGTAAAAAGTCTAATTAAGCCCCATGCTTTAAAATAACCCCATCCCTCTTTCAAGGGGATGAAAATGACCATTTTTAATACGATTTTATAGCATCTGGAAGCCTCAAATAAAGGTCCATAATTACAAAATCAAGGTTGCTAAAAACACAACATAGGTTTTACGCTTCTTTTCCCTAATCAAATGTGTTTTTACACTGATTTTTTTTCCATTTTTCACTGTCTTAACAAATATCGATGGCTCAGCTGGAAATGGATGTAACTGTCTAAACTGTATATATGCAGTTTCAACTGTTTTGCACTGAGCCATTGATATGTAGCATAGCCTCTAATAAAAGCCCATCCCTTTCTAATTGAAACATCTCAGGTTCAATTAGAACCTTTACGGTATATATAGTGCACAACATCAGGAATTTGAGCTATACATGTATGTGGTCTATTCGGACTATATATATTCAATATGGGTAATACTAGTTTGGCTATCAAAAGGTTACTTTCTATAAAGTTGTTGAATAATGATTTTCAGTAATAATGCGACTGTTATAAAGTCATTGCATCAACAGCTGCATGTTATAGCACAGTTGGTAAACCATTGAACTTCATATTACCTAATATCAAGTCACAGGTCAGATACCTAACCGCACATACGGATTTCATCAATTGTCTCTAACAATTGCTTGGATAATCCTAAACCCAAGAGAGAAAGTAGACAGGAATAAATTTTTAGGTAGTACTTGAGGGAGAAATATCAGGTGCTCCGGCCTCAGTAAAAATGTCAAAAGGTTCATTTAACCCCCATTATACATCCACTTAATTGATTATTGCTTATAGACTTCTCATGCTGTTAACTGCATTTTCTTGCTGTACACAAAATTTCGGTAGTAAGTATACGCCTAAGATTAGCCTGAACAGACGTCAAGTCTGGTCTTAGCCTAGACTGTCTGGTTTCCTATTAATTTCTTTGATAAAAACTGGTTCAAACACCCTAAAAGTTGGACAATTGTTTAAAAAAATGAATACAGCCAAACGAAGATCAATTCAATACAATGGTTATATGATAATTAAAGCTTAAAATTTTTCATGAAAGCATTATTCTACCCTGTACTACTACATATTCATGAACAGAATAAATTAATCTTCCAAAGATTTATAATTCAATTTTAGATGATTCCATCAATTTTCATTCATTCTGATTGGCTGAAAATTAGTTTAATTAGCTCCACTGGTCAAAGGTCACTGAGGTTATTGTCATGGTGCTCTGTCCGTTGTGTGTACGGTCGTAAATTTTTTCTTAGAAAATAGTCTCATCAGAAGCTAATGGATAAATGTCAACCAAAATTCACAGAAATGATCCTTGGGTGACTTTTTTTCAAAGTTGTTCAAGAAATATTGATCCAATGAAAACCATGGATTTAATGGGCGCGGCTAATTTCAAAATATGGTAAAAAGTGACTTTTATCAGAACCTTTTTGAATACCAATTAAGATCCTTTGGTGACCCTTTATCAGTCTACAAAAAGTTTTGTGATCAGATGAAAAATATGTGATTTTATTGGAGGAGGTCATGTTTTATAGTTGAAACGTTGAAAATATTTTTCTCAGAATCTAACTGATGTTTTTCAACCAAATTTCATTGGAATGTTCCATTTAGTGGCCCTTTATCAGGTTGTACAAAAGTAATTTGATTGAATGAAAAATTAATTCATCCACTGAAATTCTCATATCAGTTGATTCAGGCCTGTGGAGCAAATCAGCTGCTCAAGTAGCTCTAGTTTCTCATTAAAACAATTTTAAATATGCATCTATTCTGTAAGTTTCCGCAAAAAATGTGGTCCCAAAAAGTGGTTCCGTAAGATATCCATTAAGTATTGACAAATCTTTGAATTCTTTGCTTCTTAATGATAAATTATAAGATATGAAGAGAGTATCAGTTGATTTCATGAAGGAATGAAACTAAAACCCTATTCACGCCAGCATATGAGTCCCTTTCGTATGTTCATACAGTTAGATAAGGTTTTTAGTTTCATACCTCAATGAAATCAACAAAACCTCTCTTCATCTCTTTAATGCAAATGATTCATTGTATCGTTTTACTTATCTTAGATTAAAAAGGAGAACTCTGTTTGGTAGTAATCTACTTATGGATAATTCTGAAATGCAGTTAAACTGTCAAAGGTTTTCATTACTGCTTGAAAACATATTACCGGGTAATACAAACCTTTTTTCTACAGCCTAGCTAAGTTAAGTCATAGTTAAACGCTTTGGTAGCCATATGGTATCACAGTTTATAAAAGAAATCTATGATTACGGTATGTGTCCTGTGACAATCTCCTTGCTGTATTTAGAATTTTATGTATGCCACCGAGTCCCTTTGTCCATAAATAAGCTTGCAGTCTTGATAGCTCATCTGGGCACAAAGTGATCAATGTGAGCTATTGCGCTTATGCTTTGTTGGTCATCTGTCATGCGTTTTGTGTCTTTCTTCAAGATCCTGTGTGTACACTTTAGGCTATATTTATAGCTCAACTATAGAGAAACTTGATCAGATTTCTTGTCAAAATTCTGTCATGTTGAGTCAGAAACTCGGACACAGGGTCGAATTTTGGACAAACCTCATGTTTTCAGCAGAGGCCACAGTTTTGGTTAAATGTTCAGAAAACCTTGTCAGAAAGATTATCCTTATTGTGCTCTAAGGAATTTTAATTAAATCCAAAATTAGTTTAAAACTTTTTCCCAGGGTCGAAACTTAGACAACTCTTGTGTACATGTGAGGGCACATTTACGGCACAACTGGCTTGAAACTTGGTCCGAATGTTGCACTGTTGAACAATGCCCTAGGTGCTTCAGGGCCAACATACCCATATCAACATCTTTTAGACCTTTCTCAAAATACTTATATGCCTACATGCCATCCTGGCCGAGTTCAAATGGGGTTGAGTAATGAACTAGGTCTTGGAGTCAAAATAGGGCATTTGAGTCGTTAAAATGTGTGCTACAAATAGGGTTGTTATTCACCGTTGAAAATAGGAAAGCCCAAACGCAAGTGCGGTAAATGCGGTGTAATTATGGAAACGTTACGATTTGTTAACCTAATCGTGTATATAAGTACAACGGCTGTATGGTCTGGATACGATGGATGTCGATAGACGACATTGTAATGATGCGAGCTTATCATTGCGCAGTGTTACGACTACCGCATATTTACGGCCGAGAGGTTTTGAAGTTCTTTCAAACTATTCAATAAAAGATATCTCGAGTGTCCTCGAAACCATTCATTGATCGGAATTCGAGTGACGCCACTTAGGACGATCGCTGAATACACGTCTTTACCTGCGACACGCCAGAAAAATCGTTGCTTGGCGATTTTTACGTAACCACAGCTTGAATAACATCTAGTAGTTACGTTTAATTGATTGATTGATTGAATGGAGTTTAACGCCGCTTTCAACATTATTACTGTTATATCGCGGCGGCCGGAGCACCTAACAATGGATTCCTGGTATTTCTTTCACCTGTACTACCATTATATCCTTTCCTAGCCTCCGACTGCTATCACACATAGGTCTACGATTATCTACCCATTGGTGAGAGACAAACGTCGGAAAGGATATTTGCCGCCACCGGGGATCGAACCCACGACTTCCAGATTGGAAGTCTTATGCCTAACCAACAGTAGTTACGTTTAAGTCTCCCACCTACGAAAATAGTACAAAATGATGGAGTCAAACAATGTTCCTCCGGTGTTATGAATGCTTTGATTAGCCTTTAAATTTTTGACTGACAGCAGCAATATGGCAATATAGGCGTTACGACGTACGTAAAATCGAGCATCGTATTCAACTTCCGTTGTATGGAAACGGTGGGTCGGGATATATCGAGTTTATATCCGTTGAAATGTGAACAAGGCTTAACTAAGAAAGAGGTACTAAACTTCTCATTCGTGCGTGTTTCCATTCATTTTCAAATAGGCCCGAATACCTCAGTCAGCAATGCGTTTGGCTTGAAATTTGTATTTCTGATGTCCATACCTGGAACTACTACGCTTATATCCATCCGACATTATACAAAAGTCATTGTTACACACATCGCAAGTTCTCTCCCACAGGTTGCAAATAATATGTGCTATTGGCAGATGGTTGTTCGATTGAAATGAGCCCAGCGTTCAGGATAACTATGCACAATTGAGCACCACAAGTTTGAAACATGCAAAAGATACCATCTTCTTGCTTAAAAACGGTACCATCTCCGTGGCGCTCAAATGTGATCTGTTAACCTGAGCGAAGAAGAAGTTTTTGTCAGGTGTTCGAAACGACAGAAACTGTAGGTAGGCGAACCAGACGACGCGAGATAAATAGCGAGGGGCGAATAATATATTTCCCGTTTTCTTACTAGAAAAAGTTATTCTTTCTTTAAGTCGTGAAACTGGGACGAACTTAATTTTGTGACAAATATACTTAAAGCGCGCCATTTTGCACTTGATTAACTTTGTATCATCATCATGACGTAATAAAAATTGGCTGGGCTCCGCTCAGATATCGATAAATTGAGTGAAATGAATTAAACAAGGTTGTTTTTTTTTAAATTTCACTGGTTTGGTGGTAAGATTATCAATTGATTATCTTCAGTTGATTCCCTTTTAACCCTCAAAAAGTATTTAAAAATAAAATACGTTCTGCAATTTCCAAAGTTAAATGTAAATGTTTTATCAAATAAAAACTCTAGTCGTTTTAAAGCAGATTAGGATTATTTGTTAAAATCCAGCAGCGATAAAATATTTGAAATTTTCTCTTCAAGTTCTTGATAAATTTTTAGATATCCGATCAACCTTTTCTAAATTTAGAATATATTATTTATTTAAGAATTCATATTGCTAGATCAATTTTTTGTTAATTTTAAAATAATTTTTGAGCGATCATTGACTTTTCGTTGGTTAAATAACTTGTTTGAAAGTTGCGTATACCGCTTTCCACTTTTTTGCGATCGAGCTACGACTGCCCTGTCCCAGTCGTACATTTTAGCCCGATTTCTGCGACAATCGCGAGAGATCGCAAGGGTAGAAAAAAATATTCGATTTTTAGTAAAGTGCAAAAGATGTCGTAAGTCGGTCTCACGATAATTCTGCGACAAATCTTGTCGTACGACGTTTAGTAAAACGGGGCCCTGATCTGCACGGCCTACTTGGTGAGCAATCATGTGTGCCTGACCACAGCGCATTAGTATTAGAGTATGATGTTAAGGGAGGCATCGCGATACATACCAATGCGAAAAGTTAGAGTGATTATGTACCTTCAATCCGCAAATATAAACTGAACGAAATTCCTGCAGATTGTTTGTTAAGTGATTTATCGTGCAGTACTATTTTAGAGTTAATCACTAAAAATCGAACGGTCCAGGGAAACACAGAATACTATAAACGGCCTCTACACCGAGTTTTGTACCATTAAAGACAATGAACTGAACAAGCGTGTGCCTTATTACGTTGGCTCGAATCGAAAAAGAAAGCGGAACAAATTAGCTTAACCATATTGGAATGAAACTCTATCAGATCTATAGTCGGAAATGTGCACAGTAGAGCGCGAGTGCTTACGGTTTAAGGGGCCTAAGAAAGTCCGTACTGCCAAAAGATACTTTTTATAGACAAGCGGCGAAAGTTTGACAAATATTTCCGTCAAAAAGAACGAGCATACAGATTCTCGTCGAAACCATATCAACAACAACAAAAAAAAACACTGAATTTTTAAATAAGACCAAGACCCTTGGTCCGAAACGTTAAGTGCAAAATTGACCAATAGAAGTTATAAATGAAATGGTCACAACTTATCGGATGAAAATATTGTTATTTGATAGATGGGAAAATGACTTCTATAATCTATACAATACAGTGAATTAGAATGATTTTGACGATATACAATATGAAAAATGTAAATTGCACAAACTGATGTTAGAGTTAAACATGTAAGACCCCTTATATGATGTCAACCCATCATAAAAATATCACCATAGGGGAAATACAACAGCTGGTGAGGAGCGCAAAATCAAAGCCAAAACACGTTATTGTCAATATATCATTTGCGTTCCTAAAATTCCGTTCGATGATTAGTGTTTTAAAGGATCTCTCCCAGCTTCTGCTAGACATCGGAATTCTCCCTTCTTCATGGAGTAAAGCAATCATTTGCCCGATGCTAAAGGATCACCAATCCAATCCACGTACACTGCCGAGGTATTAGCCTGCTTTTATGTGTGAGTAAATAATATACAGGACTATTGAATAAACATTTAGACTCAAACAATATACTCGCAGATGAGCAAAATAGATTTCGTCGAAATAGATCATACGACCACATTTTCGCTCTAAACAGCATCGTAAACAACAATGCAGAAGTGTTTTCGGCATTTATCGACCTAAGAAAGGCGTTTGACTTTATAGATCCTGACCTTTTGCTGTATAAACTACTATTAAACGGCATAGACGATAAAGCGTTTAACTCGTTTAAGTCGATGTAATGTAACACGACGGCGTCAGTACGGACTAACGGCACAACAACGGACTGTAAAAGAGGCGTCGTTCTAGGCGACAATGCTTCCCCTACGATTTACTCCATCCATTTAAAGGATTTAGTAGAAAACTTCAACAATATTCACATGGCAATACAACTCGGTGAAACACAAGTGTCCTTGCTGTTATACGCAGATTACTTAGTACTGGTCGCACCATCTGAATCGTCGCTACAACTCATGTACATAAATGGTGCAAAAAATGCGTGTATTAATGCTGACAAATCAAAGTGCATAGGAAAGGCAGAAAGAAAACGGACAAAACGAACTAGAACCCGTAAGTAAATATGGATACTTGGGAGAAATCTTCAAAGACAAAAACAACTTCATGCCTCTCTGTGATTCCGTATCCAAAGCTGCTGGCAGAGCGTTAGGGAGTGCTATACCAAAGGTACATCATCTCAAACATATCGGCTTTAATACATTCGAAAACTGCTTTTAGTTTGTTACTCCTGTCCTGGACTTCAAGCTTGGGCACAAATCAATACAGGACGATTGACAATATACAACACCGTGCTATCGTTGCTTCATGGGTGTGCACAGATTCGCGCCTACCACCGCACTCATAGGAGATACTGGTTGGTTACCCAGCCTCTATAGTCATTGGGTTATTTTACTACGATACTGGAATACATCCTAGCATTCTAAGAAGATAGGCTCACAAGAAATGTCTTTGAACATGACTATACGATCGGCACAAACAAATGATGTAACGATATAAATAATGGACGTACTTAACTTGTTAACATACTACAAAAATATTACATGACTGGAAAATAAAATCATTGTTTTTTATAAGGAAACCTAGTCCAACTCAGTTGCAAATATTAGCAAGCTCTAAGCGTGTAGAGGCTATAAATCAGAGTTTTCATGTGAAAAATACATCAGATTAAATTTGGCTCGAAATGAACGACCCATATTGGCACAATCTCGCTGTGGAATTTTGCCTTTAAGGATAGAAACAGGTCGCTGAGTTGGTGAGACCCAGAATGCCCTTCATGTACATTGTTTAATTCAGGAGAGATAGAAAGCGAGGAACATTTCTTTATAGACTGCAGTGTTTATACAAAAGAGGAAAAAGATATTCAATTGCACTGTATGAGCGACAATGCTTTCAAACGCTTGGACTTAATAGAGAAAATGTCTGCAATCATGAAAAACAACCCCAGAAAAGCTGCTAGGTTCTTAGTAAAAGCATTTACGGTGTGAACTCATTTACCAAAGGAACTAGTTTGGCGATTGAAATTAACGCAATTTTGCGCTAATATCAAAATAAAACTAAACAGTTCCTAATAAAATTCTTCATTCCGACAACCTATGTCGACATAGCACTGTTAATTGTGAGAAGAAATTTTCTGGCGATTAACCCTAAGCGAGATATCACGATTTTTCCTATTTCGTTCAGTGGAAGAGTCGGGTGTCGATCTCACACGCCCGATCCTCTCCATCGAAGTTATGGGAGCCTGGACTAGCTTTCCCCTTCTGTCACACAAGAAAAGCGGGCATGGCCTCTGCACCCGTCATCGTTTATACCAAGCTTTAAGGACCTATCAACTGTCACTCATAGCATAAATATACGATTATTCAAGGTGACATATAGGCCCATGGGGCCGGGTGTTTTATTTATCTACTGGTTTGTTGTTTTTTTCTGTACCACTTGATGTCATGCATATGACACCTGTCACTATAATAAGGCCTTAAAAAATAGCTGTGTCTCTGCTAACGGGCTCGAAAAAATAGAGGGTAGGTAGGTAGGCGTATCTTTTTTTATTTTTAATTTTTTGCTGCAAAAAAGGGTAGGTAGGTAAATCGGTAATTTTTTTTAATATTTTTTTTCAACTTTGTTGATTTGGATATGCACAGTAAGCCTTAAGCTATTTAACAATGGCCGAGAGCAATAACAAGTGACAGTGTTAAATTCTTGCTTATGACACATCTTCACAATATCATCTGTAAATGTTGTAAGTTTAGATATGCTAGCTGCAATATACTAAGAGAAATGGCCATGACAAAATTCAAAGCAAACTGGTGTGAGAGCTAAGTCAAAATGACCTTTTGACATTCGATGGCAGGAAACTCCAGACTATCTGGTCAAAAATAATTTTTGAAGTATTGGAACATATGCTGTGGAAAAAAAGCACATAAAAATGTACGCCTGACGATTTCGTTTTGAAAATCTTTTTTTATTGAAAAACTTTTCTAAGTCTATGCCAGACTAAAAGTGATGTCCAACATGAAATAATGTTGTAAGTAATAAAGTATACTTATTTTGACAGCCCATAAAAAGTGGGTACGATTTGACTCCATAATTTTTGGAAAGGGTACGAGTTGACCAAAAAGGGTACGAGTTGCCGTGGGTACGAGTTGAGTGTGTGTATTTCCGGTTATTTATCGTCGCTACCGTAGCACATGCCTATATGAGCGACGCCCCCGGAAGACGGTAAGTTGTTACGGGGGATAGTGCAAGGATACTTGACGAAACTACTGCTGAAATTCGCCATGGTTCTTTAACGTGCTCGATGTAAAGCATCGTCAGGCCAGTGGAGCTTTAAATGACAAAGGGCAATAAATCAAACAATAACAGTTCCAGAGTTCAAATAAGAAATTCAAATGCAAATCAACGCACCTTTCATTACCAGACAGAAATATTTTTGACTGTCCCAATTTGAAAGCTGTTGCAGAAGCCAATTTCAAGTTGATGAAATCATTCGTCCAATTTTATTGCCAACAGTGACCAAGCCATCTTCTTTAGACTTTCACGCTATAAGTCAGTAAATAGCAGTACATCACTAATGTTGTTATGTTACCCATGGACCGACTATGATTAAAACAGCCGCCACCATAGCGCAGTTGGTTAGGCATAAGACTTCCAATCTGGAAGTCGTGGGTTCGATCCCCGGTGGCAGCAAATATCCTTTCCGACGTTTGTCTTTCATAAATGGGTAGATAATCGTAAACCTATGTGAAATAGCAGTCGGAGGCTAGGAAAGGGTGTAATGGTAGTACAGGTGAAAGAAATACCAGGAATCTATTGTTAGGTGCTCCGGCCGCCGCGATATAACTGCGAGATTGTTGAAAGCGGCGTTAAACCCATTCAAACAAAGACTATAATTAAAAGTTTGTATCTTGTAAATTGTTTTCTTACTTTCCGGGTTGATAATTCTCTTCATAATCATCTTGACACTTGCGTTTACGGTGATGATTCTTCCATAAAGCGCTTGAGTAACTCAGGAAGAGCTACTTGAATGAAGCGAACGGAAAAAACTAAGGAAATGTAAGTAAAACGAACATTTCGAAAATTCCATGGGTCGGGCGAAAATAAGGAAGGGTCGGACATTTAAATTTTTATTTTTTTCATTTTGCCGATAAAAACAGTAGAGTCGGGGGTCAAAAACAGGGTCGGTCGGGTTAGCGGAAACACAACATTTATTTTTTTACGCCTAATTAAAATTTACTTACTTACTTATAAACTATGTTTTAACGAAACTTTTTCATATACACAGATAATTCGACGTTTTATGTTAATTTTGCACCATTTCAAGATCTAAATAGCGACTATCCACCAGCCATGCTAAATGACGCTTATTGCCACCCATGATGGTCATGGCATAACTTTTTATGGTTTTGGAACACTTATTTAATTTGAGAAAGTAATTAGAACGATTTGATTGCTGCGCAAGTGATTCAGAATGGTATCAAACGGGATGAGTGTCAATATTTTGAAATATCTGCACTGAAAGAAGATAAATTGTTTTGTGCTTAGTGAAGAAACAGAATTCGTACATACCAGAGATAAAAAAAAATAAAAATGGGCTTATACGTACAAACAATTATGTTGTAAAAAGATATCAAGAAATTTTAAAAAAAAATGTTTTGTAGAAATGAGGTCACGCTCTGGAAAATATTTACTTTCCACTTGCCATAAATCATCATTGTCAAAATCGACTTACAAATCACGGAAGTCATGATGATGATAAGAAAAGTGTACAGGTTTTTTTAAATCGTGCGACCTTTTCGACATAAATCCAAGTCCTTACAAGAAAAAAGGTGTTATCTTACACTTTTAATACAAAATAACTCTCTCTCTCTCTCTCTCTCTCTCTCTCTCTCTCTCTCTCTCTCTCTCTCTCTCTCTCTCTCTCTCTCCTTCCTTAAATTTCGCAGCGATTTTCCTATGTTAACACAGAGAATGTTTATGGAAATCATTCTTGGTCTTGATATTTTCCAGGTGTGTGAGAGAATTTATTATGCCACACACATGTCGTAAGGTGAAGGCGAAATCGTGATCGTCCTTATTATAAATGGAGATTGCATTAAGGCTAGAGGTATACTTCTTTAGTTGCAAGACCCAATTGAAGATCAAAAGGAATGAAGACGTTTGTAGCCGTGGCCCTTATTGTGGCGTTAGGTATATATCGTTTTCGCTACTTATTGCTTATTGTTTGTTTGGTAATTTCCGTAACCTCGTTACAACAAACAACGAATGAAGCTGGGATTAAAAGCTAGTTTTAGATTATAACCGATGATACAAAAGTTGTGTTTGAAGGGATTTGATCGCCAACTGGTTGTTATTTTATTTATTACTTTATTATTCTTTATAATTAGCTTTATTCTACTTTGGTGTTGTTTTTTTTGGGGGGGGAGGGGGGGTTCGACCAAATGCCGACGAACTTTTGCAATGGCGGTGTGTCCGTCGTGGGTTCGTTAATCTCCTTTGAACATCTCCCACCAAACCAGTGAGCTTATTTTGAGCAATCTTGGCATAAGCATTCCTAGGGTAACACTTTCAGTGTGTTGTTCACGGTATTTTTATTGGCCAGTAACTATGGGCGCGCCAGGGCATGGCCAAATGTCACTTTTACACCTCAAAATTTTGTCTTCTTCCAACTCGTCCACTTTCAATGATACTTTGTTTGGATGTTTTATAGATGACCATTTACTTTAATTGTTAATGGAATTTGATTTCAAATTCATATTTGGGGCTATGGGGGCTATGGGAGCTGTAGTGCGGACCAACTTTCACTCAACCAATGGCACCCATCTTTATTTTGCTCGCAAGTGACTATACTATTGCAAATGATTATACTTTTGCCTGGAACTCATTGCATTTTTTCTACCCGATGGGTTAATGAAAATCATTTTCTGCCTGACGGTCCCCTAGTCTATCTTAGAAGTTTTTAAATCGTCATAAGTGGTAGCAAGTCGGACTATCGTTCAAAAGGTTACGGGTTCAATCCTCGACGGATACATTCATCCTTTCCGATAACTATGTCTCACACCAATATGTTGATAATCGTAGGCCTATGCGGGAGAGCAGCTAAAGTGATGGTAGTACTGATGAGAAAAAACATAGTAGGTGCTACAGCCGCCCGGATATAACTGAAAGACTATTGAATGCGGCGTAAAGTCCCATGTAAACAAACAAATTGGTTCATAAATCATAGGTTTTTTAATAGTATGAACATTCCGAATTAAGTTTGAGAAAGGGGCATAATTGATAATTTGACGAATCTGAATACTTTACAGAATACAAAATGAAAATGATTTTCTTAACATAAGGCGATGTCGTAGTTTAAAAAGGGTTGTTTTTATTCTGATAGAGTGGATATGCGGGATAGCTCTCGTAATATTCTATGAAAAGACACATGGGGAATCTAATCCACAGTATAGGAGGCAAAGTGTAAATGTTGCTGATTCAAATTGTCCCGTGTGTTTGTGTACATGACAGTTCGATCAATTTAAATTATTGACTACAGGGGCGCGGTAGTTTTATCGTTGTTGATGTTTTTTTTTAATTTTGTATCATATTAAATGGGAAATTTAAATACTGATATGCAACCAATAAGCAAAGTATACACTTCCGCCTCTACACTGTGTTAATGCTGATTAATGAATTCTCCAGTACTTACACCTTTTTCCTGTGAAGTTATCTTAGTTTGAGAGCTCGTGTTGAATTGCTGCTTGGATATCAACTATTAATGTAAAAATAGCGGAAACAAAGCTGACATGTTTCGCGATTGGCTCTTCGGAGCGTTGTTAATAGTTGAATTTGAATAAAAGATATATATATATATATCCGGCAAATGTTAATGAATAACAAGCCTTATATCCGATATTAGATGTTTTATTTTCCTCACTTTCCTCGACCGGTCTCACAACGTTCTTCAGGAGGATATGATTAAATTTACTAAGTAACGACGTCAAATGACGTTAACGACATCGTAACGTAAAATTTGAAAGGGACGTCACTCTCGGTGACGTAAAACAGTTAATTCAATTTTGGTTTAATTTGTTCAATAAAGTTTTTTCTCTTTCCGTCTTCTCAGAACAAAACTATCTGTAATCAACTTGTCAAAGGGAAAGACTTTGAATGATGATTCATATGTGGAGCAGTCAGCTATATCACGGGGGGTGATGTCCATAATCGGAACCACCGGCTCCGCTTTCAAAATCATGTGTGGAACATTCGCTCCATGTGTGGCTCCGATTATGTTTATGTAAACATTTCATATTTTGAATGAAAATGGGGTATGAGGTCGGGATTTCCTTATTTATATAATATTTTATTCATAATCATGAAAAAGTCGAATGCTATTCGACAAGTTATACATTTTGCAACGTAAACGTACTCTAAAAATGTAAGAACGCTCGTTGTTTTTTTTTTTAAAAATGATTTTTGCTGGGAGCAGTCTTGAGCCAGGAATGTCAAAACACGTGGTTTTTACCGCCAAAGTGCAATTTTCTGAACAGAATTAATAACGCAGACGATTGTTTTCAGTGTACACGAGTTTAACAAAACAACCACAATAATCTTACCCAATGTACCTTTCTGCAATATGATATATATCAAAGAGAATTGTTTGGTTCCGATTATGTACCCTGGCTCTGAACTTGTGGAGTGTCTTCTTCTTCTTCCATATACCCCCACAGCCTTCAATATGAAGTTTATATAAGTTCCATTGGGCGCTGATTTCTCGTCATTCCACGGCGCACGTTGTCTATTTTACGTCTCACCTTTTTCGTTTACTTTTATTACCTCCAAAATGCAATATTCTGAACAGCATGTCTGATGTAGACCCTTGTTTTCAGTGTGTATGAATTCAAGAAAACAACCACAAAATCCTAGAATATTGTTCTTTACTGAAATTTTAGAAAGTTGAAAGAAAATTATTTGTCTCTAATTATGTACCAATGCTACAAAGACTTGGAGTGCCTAGCCTCTAGGGACCGTAACTCATTTTCAGTTGCCTAAAAACTACACTTATTTATTTATTTATTTATCTATTTATTTAGTTATTTAGTAAGTCAGTTAGTGAGAAAAGGAATGACACCGTAGTCAAACGCATTGAAGAGTTGTAAGCGCGTAAAGGCGACTATCCCCAGGAGCAAATCCCAATATGGCTATGCATTCGATGTTCATGTTGCCTCACTCCAAATCTTGGGTTTTCGGAACTTTTTTTTTCACTTTCTTTGTAAACTCGTTTTCGATAAGCTCGAGTTTGAAATGAGTCCGGTCGGTGAAAGAATAGGCATTGGTCTCACTTTAAGGAGGCGTTCACGAATTAAATCCACAATGGCATGAGATGAATTGACTATAACATTCACTTATTATTAGGGATTCACCCTATGGCTATTGCTTTTGAAGGAGTCGACAAACGGCCTAGATACCTCACCCCTTTTGGTTTTATGTCACCATGAGTCCATGGTAACCTTAAAAAACTGTGACCTGGAAAGTAAAAAGTTTCGGTCATAACACAAATTGTAGTACAATCCGTCCTTCCCATCCAGTCAGCACCGAAGTTCGGCATCGGTAGTTGTTTTAATCGGCGTTTTAACCTGGCAATGGTTGAGTTATGACCCCTCAGTGTCCTTGATTTTAATCGCGTAAATGAATCAGTTTAATATGTCTATGCGCAATGTCGTTCCGAAATTCATTTTTTTGCTACCACCAAACTCGAAAACTTGGCTTTATCTGATAAAAGTTATCACGGTTTGTCGTTTCCACCTTTATAAACTGTATTACTCGGCAAACTCGAGTTTCGTACGATGCATTCGATCTACTGCATGAGAAAACATTGTTTATGACGAAAACCTTCTTTATGTTATACCGATGCCTTCTCTTTCACCGACCAGACTTATCTCAAACTCAAGCATATCAGAAACGAGCTTGCAATGAGAATTCACAAAAGAACGCAAAATCGCAAGTTTTTGAGTCAAATTAAGACAGCATGAAGAGCAATTGGATAGCCATGTTAGGATTTAATCTAGGTAAAATTCAGAAATCCTCGTGTCGAACATTATTTGAGAGCAATATTGCACATGATCCCGCGCGCTATTGAATTTTACAGAGCAATGAAAACTGACTTTAATTTCAAAATTTTGATTTTTGAGGTAGTCACCTGTAAATCTGCAATACATATGTCTTCGGTGTAATCCTTTTTGTCACAACAATAATTAGTTTACGTTTATTTTGGTATATCAAATTTTCCAAACTCTAGATAATGGAAAAGGTTTTATCTAAAAATTTAAGTGATGTGTTATTTATGTTGTTCAATACATATAAAACGTGTTTTCGCTCTTGTATATTGATCCGTTTTGCTAAATGTCAAATTTTTATACTTCTGTTTAATTTTCAACATCGCCTTTATAAAACGGTACCCCTATACCGTAAAAGCGCTCGGGACATTTTCAGTATTTGATTTTCATAGTCTTAAATAAGTTTTAATTTCATTAAATCTAGTTTAATTACTTTTCGATTGAAAAGTTGACAAACACGGAGATGGAGTAGTAAATTCTGACATTAATCGGAATTTATATAAATATGTTCATAACTTTGCGAAAATTCGGAACTAAATGTTTCGCGGGGCTTAAAAACAAGGGACCATTGGCCCTCAAGCGCTAACCTGTGGCATTTACAAGTATTTGACAAATGTGGCAAAGTGTCAAAACTACTTATTTGAAATTCATGACTGGCTTAACAAAAGTCCAAGATATCAAAAAGACAATCATTACGATTTCATTTTAAAACAGTTGAGTCAAATATGTTGCCTCTAAAGTACTGAAGGGTTTTCAAAGATTTGAAGAGGTGTCCCAGTTTTTGACCCTCTTTCCAACTCGTCTAAGATTTCAAGACAAAGATCCGGACACTATGTTAAAACAAATAAATGTTCTCTAGATGTTCCTTAATTTGACCTATCGACCTCATTTTTGGTCCCACTTAACCAATTTTTGAACTTAATGAGATTTCACGGAGGCAAATATTCTGACCAATTTTCAATACATTTGAGTAAAGGAAGTGGTCTCTAGAGTTCACACAAGGTTTTTCCAAGATTTGACCCATCAACCTAATTTTTGACTTCACTTGATCCAGTTTAGGACTTGACCAAGATTAGATTTGATGGGGTCCAACATTCTGACCAAGTTTCAGGACATTTGGGTCAAGAATGTGGCTTCTAAAGTGACCAGAAGGTTCTTCTAAGATATGACGCCTTGACCTCATTTTTGACTCCGATTGACCCAATATCAAACATGACCGAGCTTTGATGCAGACAAAAATTCTGGCAAAGTTTCAGGACATAAGGGCAAATTATGTGGCCTCAAAATTGGACAGAAGGTTTTTCTTAGATATGACCATTAACCTCAATTTTGACCCCACTTGACCCAATTTCGAACTTGTCCGAGATTTGATGGAGACAAACATTCTGATGACGTTTAAAGACATTTTGGCCAAAAATGTGGCCTCTAAAGTGCACAAAAGACATTTGCTAAAACTTGACCCCCTTCATTTACAAGATCCCATTTTTTGACCCCACTTGACGAAATCTCGAACTGGACCAAGATTTGATGTAGACAGACATCCTGACCAAGTTAAAGACATTTAGACCAAAAAGGTAGCCTCTAGAGTGCACACAAAATAGGGACGGACGAAGGACGCCGGACACAGCTTGGTCACAATAGCTCACTATGAGCACTTCCTGTTCAGATGTGCTAAAAATCGAAAAAAAGGGAGTTTTAAGAATCATTGAGTTCTTTTTTAGTAAGATATGTTAATTGTATTTATTGAAATATATATCAAATGAACGCGAATTTCGCAAGATCTTTTTTGATACCACTCACAAAATATATCAGATAAAATTTCAAGGAATTATCGACGCTAAAAGAGTGTTAGTAGTGACGTTGTTAAAATTGGAACGCTTAGTGTGCGAAGTATAATAAGCAAGAAAAAACAATTGACAGGCTCCGAAGAAATCTTTATATCTCTTCACATTTAATCCTGGATTATAGTCTGACAGTTCTCTTGCACGTACATGTACTAAGTAAGATTAATGAAGCTGACTGTCTAGTAACCGAAATATTGTAATAAAAGTAAACATGTAGAAGTGAAACGTAACAAACGTGACTTGCATCATGGAATGATAATAAAAGAGCGCCCAATGAAACTAGTAGAAAATTCATATTGGAGATATGGAAGAAGAAGAAGACACTCCACAATTTCAGAGCCAGGGTACATAATCGGAGCCAATCCACATAATCGGAACCAAACTATTTTCTTTGATCTATATCATATTGAAGAAAGGTACATTGGGTTAGAGTATTGTATTTGTTTTGTTAAACTCGTATACACTGAAAACAATGGTGTGCGTTATTAATTCTGTTCAGAATATTGCATTTTGGAGGTAAAAAACACGTGTTTTGACATTCCTGACTCAAGACTGCGTACTCAACGAGCGTACTTACATGTTTTGAGTACGTTTACGTTGCAAAATGTACAACTGGTCGAATAGTTTTCGACTTTTTTATGATTAATGAATAGAAAATTATATAAATGAGAAAATCCCGACCTCCTACCCCATTTTTCATTCAAAATATGAAATGTTTACATCTACATAATCGGAGCCACACGTGAAGCGGAAGTTCCACACATGATTTTGAAAGCGGAGCCGGTGGCTCCGATTATGGACATCACCCCCCGTGTATATGTTCACGCATTTTTAACATTCTAACAGATCTCTCTGATGTGCTGTCGGTGATTTGTCATTCTCTGGCGGAGATTGCTTGTTTCACCTAAGTTATCTTCTCCGCAACCGTTACAGATTATTATATATATGATATTCTTGACATCGCAGCTTATATTTTCTTGAATGGTTACTCTTCTTCCACACTTAAATTGCTAATTATCGCCTTCTATTAAATAGTTACATAATCCACAGTTTGGTCTTTTACATCGCGAGACTTTGGGTTGTGAATTATTTTCTGTAAATCTTGGTCTTATTAGAAGTTTTTTTCAAATTGTATGGCTGTCGCTTCCTTTTGATTACTGTGAAGTTTTGAAGAACATTCCGCATGTGTTGGTCACGTTTTTAAAAATCTATATCTTGTCTCAAAGCGGTAAAAATTTCAGGGATTCTGGGGTTCAAGGTGCTAACATAGGCGATCGGTTCATTTTTGTTTTCTCTGGTCTGTGTATCCTGGTTAATCAGTTCATTTCGAGATAAGGACTTAGCCTTTTGAATCCCGGCGACAATTAAATCCTTCGGGTACTTTTGTTTCATAAGATTATCATCAGAAATTATTATTCTCAGTCGCCTGGCGAGGGAGAATGGAATGCTGATTTTCTTATGTTTCGGATTATAATAAGTGAAAAGTAAGTATGTTTTACTGTCTGTAGGTCTATAGTATATATCGGTTTTGATATTATTTTCTTCCTTTATTACAGGAAAAAAAACGGTATTTTTTCTTTATTAATTTCTATCGTGAATTTTATGTCGAAGGTGAGGTTATTAAGGATTTCGTGTAGATTCTCAAGGTCCGATTTTGAGCGAGGCCAGATTATAAAGCAGTCATCTAAGAAGCGTTTCCAAATCATTTAAAATGACATGAAAATTCAGCTTCGAAAGTATGCTGTACGGCTTGGTTTTATTTATTTTCAAGATAACCAATCGTTAAAGTTGCATATTTAGGAGCTACCTTCGTTCCCATAGCTGTTCCTTTGATTTGTTTATAAAATTCATCGTTGAATAGAAATGTGTAGTTTTCGAGTATGAATTGAAGTGATTCTATGATAAATTCTTCTGAAAAGAGGCTTTGTATTCCTAGCCAAAAGTAAATTGCTTCTATTCCTAAATGATGTGTAATATTGGAATTAAGAGATTCGACATCGAATGAGGCTAAGACCGAATTCCTGGGTACTGTTGATGGACGATGTTTGAGAAAATCAGTCGTATCTCTCAAAAAACTCTTAACATTTTTTACTAGTGGTTTAACAATAATGTCTATTAAATTACTCTGTCTATTGGGTGAGACAAATTGGTCCGGCTATTATTTGTCTAAGTTTAAGGGTCTGTGCTTCCTTGATTTCCACTGTTAAATGATTGGTTTTCTCACAATTTTGTCTAATTTCTTCACATTTATGTACTTTAGGTAATTCATAGAATTGGCTATGTTTCATTTCAAAATCTATCAAATATTTGAACTCTTTGTTACGGAGAGAGTTTCTGTGTTTTTTCGATATGTCTATTGTAGATTATGCTGTACTTTTGTGGGTCTTCAATCAAGTTTTCGTAGTATTCTTCATGTTCATGTTGTAAGCCATTTTCTTATAATGTTCGGTATTCATGATCACTACGGCATCTCCTTTGTCCGGCTCTTTTATAACGATTGTTTTGTCATGTTTTAAAGCTGTAATTGCATCTCTTTCTTTATTCGTAATATTATTTTTTACAGATTTCTTATCAGGTTTCATGGAATCTAAAGGTATGTCTGAAACACGTCTTATAAAGTTGTCAAGTGATTGGTCTCTATCTAATGGTGGAACAAACATACTTCTATTTTTAACTAGTGAATCGCATGAATCCTCGGAACCATGATAAAATTCTGCAAGTCTTATTTTTTCGCGAAAATTCAGATAAATCTCCTTTGATTTCATCTTTGTTACTTTTAGCGGGAATTGGTGTAAATTTCAAACCTTATCCTAAAATATTTTCTTCTTCATTCGACAGTTTTCCCCTCGATAGTATTTTGACTTCTTCCCTTCTTTCTCCAAACGTGATTAAGGTCTCTAGGGCCAATGCGTGTTTTCTTGACCTTTCCATAAAAAAAGGTTGCGCATCTTGGTCATACTCATTAATATGGGTGTTTCTATTATACTTCCACTCTTCAGAATTCTGTACGCGGTAAGTTGATTCCTTGTCGTGAGGGTAAGTGAAATCATCTTTATATATCTTGTCATAATTGCCTGATTTAAGCATCGTGTTTAATGAATTAGTTGTTCCTTGGTGATTCTTTATTTGTCCGGTGTTATTAGTCATGCAGTTATCATTCCTGATAGGGTAATATGTTGAAGTATGAAAAGTTTTTGGGAAAGATATATTTATATATATATCGGGAAATTAGAAAGTTGAAGGAATCTGCTAATTACATATTTAATTAATATAAAATAACTCAACCGGTTTCACATGTAGTATGATCTTCAGGAGTTGAACGTTAGTAACAACGTCAGCTGGCTAAGACGTCAATGTAACGCTATTAAAGGGAATTTACTCTAAACGTTTATATATCTGTTTTGAATAAATTATCGTTCTTATATTCATTATTTTTGATTCAGCTTTGGTCGGAATGTCTTGATGAAGAAGTTTTCTTTAATTTTTCTATTTGTGTGGTCATCACTTCTCATTTTGTACATCGGAAAGGTTTGGAAATTCGGATTCATTGTTCCCGCGCAGCTTGCTATATGTTCGCTCATTTTCAGGATACGTATATTTGGGTCACGTATTTGTTGCTTGTGCACTGTAACCCTTTTTCGAAGTTGGTCACCAGTTTCTCCGATGTATTCCTCTTCATATCCGCAACATATGATAACATATATCACGTTTTTGACTTCACAGGACAAATGTGTTTTCACTGAAAATTCCTTGTCACATTTACAAATAAATTAGTTTCCAGCAATTAAGTGTAAACTTAAACCACAATTTTACTTTTCACATTTTTTGACAACACAATTCTCCTTTTCATCTTCGAATCATGCCCTTGTTAGAAGTCGGTTTGAATCCGGCGGTTTTCTTTTGCTTCTAATCATTTTGTATTCCTTGATAATTTCTCTCATTCTTTCATCATTTCCAAGAAATGATCTGTTGTCTTGTGTGGTTTGAAGAATTCCGTATTCTTTGGATTGTGAGTTGAAACGTAAGGAATGCATGCGCTTTTTGTCTTATTTTGTAAAACATCCTTTCGGTCGAGGTTTAAGGCTTTTCTTTTGCCATTTTCTATAATTGAAACTGGGTATTGTTGTAAAACTAGAAACGTTTTCAGTTCCTCCATTCTTTGAAGAAGCCGCTCCTTTTTAGAGATGATCGTGCATAGGCGTCTAGCTAAGCAGAAAGGGCTATTTTCTCTGGTGTGTTTAGGTTGGCAGGAGTAAAAATCAAGATACTGCTTGCTATCCGTTGCCCTGTAAAAAATATCTGTTTGAATTTCTGTGTGCGTTTGATAACATTTACATCTAAGAATGGTAATTCTGAAATTACTAGTGTTCATGGTAAATTTTAGATCGCTATGTAAGCTACATAGAACCTCTTCCAAAAAATTCAAATCTTCCGACGTCTGTATCCATAGGATGAATATGTCGTCTAGGAAGCGTTTCCTTTTTTTGTCAAAGTATTTTCGAATTTCAGATTAAAGTTTAATTTCTATTTCATCATATAGATTTTCTTCTAGGTAACCCAATACCAACGAAGCGTATACTGGTGCAAATTTCGTTCCTATTGCCGTATCCTTTGTCTGTCGATAATATTTTCCATTGAAGAAAAATGTGTTGTTTTCTAAAATTAGTTTGATGCCATCAAGAATGAGCGTTTTGGGAAACCTCGATTGGAGTTCCTTTTTATATCTTTCTAACCAAAATTCAATGGCAATGAGTCCTAGATCATGGGGTATGTAGAGGGATTCTACATCAAACGTAACAAGAATAGTGTTTTCATGAGTGATAAGAGGAAGTGATTTCAGGAAATCTGTGCTATCACATAGATAACTGTTGACGTATTTTGTGAAAGGTCTTAGAAGGATATCAATTAGATTACTGAGTCGATGCGTTTGGCACTGTGGACCTGCCATTATCGGTCTTAAGGCTAAATCATCAATATATGAGACTTGTATATAATAGGAGTTACCGTTTTGACAGGCTTGTAAGATTTTCAGAATTTTATGGACTTTTGGTAAACCATAAAAATTGCTCTCTCAAAATCTTATAGATAATTCTGTTTTTTATCTGTGCCACAATCTTCATATTTCGTCAAAAACTTAAAATATTTCACCTTGTCCGACTTGCATGAGGTTTCTGGTAAGGTTTCATAATATTCTGGATTTTGTATGTGTTTGTAGACCATTTCCTTGTAGTGACACTTATTCATTGTAGCGATTGCACCTCCATTGTCTTCCTCTTTAACTATAATTGCAGTGTCGTTTGCAAAGGTAGAAATTGCATTTCGGGTTGTTTTTTGTCTAATGTTTGACTTTGAACTTGTCCCATCTACGCTACTCTCCGATATAGAAAGAGATTCAATCCCGAACAATATAAAGACTTTTGCTTTTTTCGGACTTGTTACCAGGAGGCCGTAAATCGCTTGTAATAGTACAGCGAGTTAGGACACTCTGACCACAAAATACTAAAGTAATTTGACGTTGCCCGTGGTAATTGATATCATTTTTTGTAAGGGGTCTGAAATCTAAGTCATTTGCTCTAAGTTAAGGGGTCTTCTAACAACAAGATCAAAATATTAACATTCTGCTTAAATTAATTAAACTACGTCGCCTGCTAGCGAAAAAAAGCACATGTATTCTATTCATAGCCGGTAACCCAAGTTACCCGGAAGGGGGTCCCTGGGCTCTTTCTAACTAGTTGATTTTTTGGAGAAGCGCTCAACGGAGACACAAATGCAGTGATTTTTTAGATGAATCTCACCTCGGTGAGCAATCCCATACATTTTCCAGAAAATTTGTTTTTTTTTCGGTTTGTGACTTGAATGTAGTAACTCACATATTGATATATAGGACTTATTAACCACGAACACTAAAAGGTCGATTATTGACTCAGATTGGCCCATTTGGATCCCTGGTGTAGCCATTACGGGGGCTGTGAGGGACTCTTATCCGTACGGCACTCGGTCTAAGTTGTGCATTTCGGTTTGTATATAGAACGCTGGCGCTATTATTATCCACTCCATTGATTCGTTGCCCGGTCGTTTACTCATTTTTTTCCAAATGCTGTTAGGCATACCCATAACCTGCCAGCAATCCACACCTGGGGGAAGTAGCGAATTTGTATTAGTATGTACATTTGTAAATTGGGCACAGTGTCCATATCGTTGTGTAGCTCTCCGTGGGATATTTGTAAATAATGCTTAGAAGTATTTTTAAACTGGTGGATCTGAGGGGGTGTCCGGGTATTTAGCGGTTGAGCAATTAGAATTTACTTTTACATTTAAGTCGTACATATTTTAGATTTTTAAACCATGAGGAGCAATATTTATCTTTCTGAGACATCACATGGCATATTCTTAGTCTCATGCATTACATCTCAATGTCAGATAGCTGCTTGGAAAATAGATAAAATCTCAATCCGAGGCTAAACTAGTACCTCTCTTCCCATCCGAGCAACCGGCCAGGTGAAAAGGATCCGGATTTCCCGGGGGGGGGGGGTATGGTGGTCGGGAGAGGGAGGAGGGGGATTTGAGTCAGGCTCGCCAATCAACCGTAGTGTTAAACCGATTCAAGGAAAACGTCCTGTTATTTGACCCCGGACGTTGAATGAATTTACCTTATAAAGGCATTTTCAAAGAACGTGGGGAATCCCAATGAAGTCAAATAAAATATCTGCAGCAACATGTCTGACGAATGATTTAAATGACGAGGTTTTCTTGTCTTATGTTATTCGGATAATTCTGCGTATTTTTAAATAAGTTTAGGACATTTAATCGCACGCTACCTAGTACGTTCGTCAACCTTGGGGCGACGGTGCAACAACAATAATGCTGCATTAATTCTCAGTTTCCGTAATATCGCCGGATGCCAAAACATTGTAGATCTTACTAAAAATTGATAAAGCTGCATTTACTAGGCCCGACGCGCAAGATACATCTAAGGACCGATTACAAATAGAAATTCCACAGTTTTTCATATCAGTTTCCATAATTAAGTAAATGAAAGTAATACAGGTGTTTTTGCAACCAAAGCTCGTACCTACAGCTTAAAGTTAAAACTAGAAGTTTTAATGATCTACCTAGAATGATGGACTCTGGGAGCAAAATTTTAACTTTTTTTTTGATAAGAAAACAAGCATTTACAAAGTGTGCAGGAACAGGAAAGTGTGTGTGTGTGGGGGGGGGGGGGAATGGTGGTAAAAATTCCTTACTTTGAAAAAGAAATCCTGAAATGCCAACACGGAATTACAAAAAATCCCGATTTTGGCCCTTATTGAGAGCACTGTAAGTCTACGGTTTCGGTCCCATCATACTCTATTAAGCTCGTAAGGGCAAATCGAGCTTCAGTATGGTGAGCTGTGTGATAAAAATAATATTCCTCGTACGTCGTTCGTCATCAACTCGCTTTAGTGTTTATATCATAGGGGCGACAATTCATGAATATTGGAAAGTAGTATTTGTCCGATCATTAAGATGATCCGTATGAATTAAAAGCTGAAATATTCCATATGAAAAGACGAGGAAAGGATATCTGTTAACTCTTTCTTTGTTTACGTTCTAAGGGCCAAAATGATAAAATCTTCTGAAAGAGCAAAGTTCATCTGAAAATACAAATGTAGGGACATGAAAATTTGGCTCACCAAACATAAACAATGACCAAAATACTTATCATGTCAGAAAGGGGACTCAATAAGAAATTGAGCACATTTGAACAGAAAAAAGGAAACAAAATCTGGATTTATGAGAAATATTTCTCACTCACGGTTATACAGCGTATTGGAATGTGAATTTCCAAGAATGTTACTTAAAAGCAAAGTAATGACTTAGCTTGACCTGAGTTTTCACTATGCTTAATACATTGTACGGTCACTTGGGTGAACTATATTCAAATGAGAACTCATTCGAAAGTATGCTTTTTGACTCCTCGCTTTATTTTAACCCTGATTTTGTATCATAATTTTTTAAAAGGACGATTACTCAAATATTTAAATTTTGCTAGCTTTCAGTACTTTCAGTACTTTGATTTATTTTTGTTCATACCTGGTTCGTTAAACGGATTTATTTGGTGTACATATTCTCTCGGCAAATTGAAAGGTTCTTGTGTCAACAAAAGATATGCTTTGGGTTTTTATGAAAGGGTTTATGTTCGTAAAGTTCTCTTTGAAATCAAGTGCATATTTTTCAAACCACGGCTTACTTTTGTTTTCCCATCTACTAAAGGTTACATCCTCTTCACGTTGACATTCATTGTTCATTTCGTTGAAAACGTTTCTAGTTTTACAAAAATACCCAGTTTCTATAAAAGAAAATGGCATAAGAAAAGCCTTAAACCTCGACCGAAAGGATTTATTACAAATAAAAGACAAAAAAAGCGCTTGCATTCCTACCGTTTCAACTCACAATCCAAAAAATACGGAATTCTTCAAAATCATACATGACAACAGATCAATTCTTGAAAATGATGAAAGAATGAGAGAAACTATCAGATAAAACAAAATAATTAGAAGCAAAAGTAAACCGCTGAATTTAAAGCATCTTCTAACATGGGAACGATTCGAATATGAAAAGAAGAATTGTGAAGTCAAAAAATGTGAAAGGTCAAATTGTGGTTTATGTTTACACTTAATTACTGGAAACAAATTTATTTTTTAATTTGGCAAGGAATTTTCAGTGAAAACATATATGTCCTGTGAATTCAAAAACGTGATATATGTTATCATATGTTGCGGATGTAAAGAGGAATACATCGGAGAAACTGGTGACCAACTTCGAAAAAAGGGTAACAGTGCACAGCAACAAATACGCGTCCCAAATATACGTATCATGAAAATGAGCGAACATATAGCAAGCTGCGCGGGAACGATGAATCCGAATTTCCAAATCTTTCCGATGTACAAAATGAGAAGTCATGACTACATACAGAGAAAAAATAAAGAAAACTTCTTCATTGATACGACGTAAACATTGATGAGGCGACAGCCGAAACATGTTTGTATAGCTGAAAATTAAATTAAATATTATCATTATAGCCAAGTGAAGTCTAACTTTTTATTTATTTTCATTTGTATTTTACTTGTGTCGGTCGATCTGGTTTTACCGGATCACCCATATCTTTTCCGTCATATATATATATATATATATATATATATATATATATATATATATATATATATATATATATATATATATATATATATATATATATATATATATATATATATCCGTTAAGTATTGTAGAAAAAACAATACGGATATCAATATCGGGAAAAAAGAAAACTACGAAGGAATCTGCCAAATTATATCATTTAATCGTAACAAAACTCAACCGGTTTCACATATAATATGATCTTCAGGAGTTACACTGTATCAATGACGACGTTACATTGAAAAAGTTTTATAAAATAGTTTTCTTTGACCTTTCTCATTATACTATTGTCAATTTTCATTTTGTACATCGGGAAAATTTTAAAATTAGGTGAAACAGAAAATGAAGAAATAATAATATTCCTTACCTCAGGAACGATAATTAATAATGTTACGTTAAGTAAAAATGTTATAGAGTAACGTCCCTTTTAAACGACGTTACGTTAACGTCTTTACTATGTAACGTCGTCATTGATACAGTGTAACTCCTGAAGATCATATTATATGTGAAACCGGTTGAGTTTTGTTGCGATTAAATGATGTAATTTGGCAGATTCCTTCGTAGTTTTCTTTTTTCCCGATATATATAGATATATATGTGTGAATGAATGAATATTGCTTTACGGCCCGTCGACAACTAAGGTCATGTTGGGCGCAAACACTCATGTATAAAACTGGAATAATCCGACGTGAGCACGAAAGCACATGGACTCTCCCAGATCAGGAGAACGGCCCATGTGCGAGTCCACTCGATCGGAAAATTCAAAAAAGTGATCATTTATACGTGTTATCAAATTCAAATTAACAAAATCATAAAACAAATCAATGTAAACTAATAAATCCAAAAGAGTTTTTCAATTATAAAAGAAATAATAACCAAAAAGGCTATTGAAAACGGTAAAATTTGATATAACATTTTAAAAAAATAAAGATGAAGATCGGTAAATATAACCTAAAATTAGATTTTACTATATAAATGAATTGCTTTAAGAAAATCAAATATAAGTTCTAATTTGACCATGTCAAACAGCTGCCTCATACTATCAACTTTAAAATACCTGTCTCTAATAAAAGAAAACTCAATACAATCAATAAAAATATGTTTGACAGTAAGAGGAGCGTTACATGGAATGCACATTGGCATCTCTTCTCCTTTTAAAAGATAGGAATGTGTCAGATGAGTATGACCAATGCGTATGCGAGTAAGGATAAGCTCTTCTCGACGGCTTGACCTGTAACCAGGTAGCCAATCGCCAAGATCCTGTCGCACAGAATATAATTTATTATTTTGATTCGCAGGATCAGACCAGCAGTTCCTCCAGACATCATGAATAAAACAATGAATTAAGGGTTTAAAATCAGTAAAAGGTACTTCAAAAGGTAAAATCTCAAGTGATAATGCATCCTTGGCAGCTTTATCTGCCTCCTCATCACCACGAATACCAATGTGGCTTGGAAGCCAGCAGAAAACGAGATCAACATCATTAAGCTGGGCAATTTTATCAAGTAGCCTTACGATTAGGGGATTGTCAGTTTTCTCGTGCTCAATCGCTTGCATGCTTGACATAGAGTCAGTAAAAATGATATAGCGAGAGAAACGTTCTGCGATCATATGATCGAGTGCGAGATCAATGGCCTTAAGCTCGGCTGAAAAAATGGAAGAGTTATTAGGTAGACGGAATTGATATTTCTCGCCATCTAAAATAGTGGCTGAAGCGACTTTTTCGCCATCTTTTGAACCGTCTGTGTATATTTCTTCATATGATGTGTATTTTTCTTTGACTTCCAAGAACCTTGTTTTAAAAATAGATGGATCTGTTGTATCCTTTTTGCTGGAAGCAAGATCATAAAGAAACGTGGGACTTTTATATGTCCACAAAGGAACATCAGGAACAATATGTTCTGCCACGTCCTCTAGGTCAAAATCTAGAGAGCTTACATCGGCTTCACAGCGCAAACTAAAAGGAAGTATTGGGTTCTTTTTCTTTTCAAAAGCCTCTCTATATTTAGGTTCAAAAACAACCTTATGAGTAGGATTATCGGGATTTGATTTTAGTTTTAAATAATATTGCATGGAAAGCTTCTTCCTGCGTAAATTTAAGGAAGGCTCATTTGCTTCTGTATAAACACTGTTAATTGGTGATGTTCTAAAAGCGCCCAACGCCAAGCGCAATCCCTGATTATGAATAGTATCAAGTTTGCGAAGGTATGAAGGGCGCGCAGAACCATAAACAACACAGCCATAGTCTAGCTTTGATCTAACAAGTGCCCTATAGAGGCGCAATAGAACCTTTTTATCAGCTCCCCAATCCATACTGGATACAACACGTAAAAGATTAAGTGCCTTTTGGCATTTATTTTTCAAATTGTCAATATGCGGAATAAACGACAGTTTAGAATCAAAAAGGAGTCCTAAGAACTTGAATTCCTTAACAACTTCAATCTGCACTCCGTCCAACTTTAAATCTGGATCGGAGTGCATTTTTCTTGATTGACAAAAATGCATACATTTAGTTTTTGTCTTTGAAAATTTGAAGCCGTTTTCATTAGACCATTTTGAGAGATTGTTTAAAACTTGCTGCAACTGTCTTTCAATTGTATACATGTGTTTTGATCTGTAACAGATGCAGAAGTCATCAACATATAGAAAACATTCCACACCAGGGCAAACGGTTTTTACGATGTTGTTTATTTTGACACTAAATAGTGTCACCGATAAAATACTTCCCTGGGGGACACCCATTTCTTGTTCATGAGGATCAGATAAAGTATTACCAACACGGACTCTAAACTGACGTTCATCCAAAAAAGCTGAGATGAAAAAGGCAAGGCGACCTCGAATACCGAAATCATAGAGGTCGTTCATAATTCCATACTTCCAAGTGGTGTCATAAGCACTTTCGAGATCAAAAAAGACAGAAACAACGTGTTCCTTCTTTATAAAGGCTTCTCGAATAAATGTCTCGAAGCGAACAAGATGATCAAGAGTGCTCCTCTGTTTACGAAAGCCACTTTGGACTTGCGTAATAAGGTGGTTCTTTTCAAGAAACCAAACAAGACGATCATTAACCATTCTTTCCATGGTTTTGCAAATACAACTAGTCAAAGCAATAGGGCGGTAATTTGCAGGGTTTGTGGAATCTTTACCTGGTTTAGGTATTGGAATAACGATAGCTTCCCGCCAAGAGGCTGGAATGCTTCCCGTTTTCCATACCTGATTATAAATTTCAAGTAAGCATTGAAGGGAACGGGATGGCAAACGTTTGAGGAATTGATAATGAATAGCGTCTGATCCGACAGCAGTGTCGTGACACTTTTTTAAAGCTTTTTTCAATTCCTTAACAGAAAATATATATGTGTGAATATATATATGTATATATATATATGGTCATGTGAAGAAAACTACCTAATATTTTGCTCCTTCGTTGAAGATTGGTCCGTATATTGATAAACATAAATAGGGACCATCTGGGAACTTCGTAAAATACATATTTGAAAAAGAAATAGGTTCAGAACAGGCCAATTAGAGGTCATATTTCAAAAATCCTTTCACGGGAAGGTAGATTTATTATTCTAGATTAAAAAAAACTAGTACAGTGCAAAAAGTTTCAACTCAAGCCAGTATGTGCAATCTGCATAGTTTGACAATGATGGACACTTTACGCACTTCAAAGATGGTTCCTTTTCGCTTGACGGGTCACATTTATGTTTCATTTAGTGAATTATAATTATTTTTTCATCAGTTGCAGAGAGACGAGTGAAACTCTCGCTTTTGTTGTTCACGAAATGAAGTATTAATCAATCTATTAAAAAAACTAACGATTATTATATTAATGATAAATGCATAAATGAGACAAAATGTGACTAATCTTCCAGAAGCGACGCATTTTGTGCGTGATTGCTATGCAACGTTCGTGATGACTTCACTTTTTGGATCCACTTAAATGACGGAATGAAAGAATGTGGAGGTGCGTTTTTAAGGATAAGGAGTTTTAAGATTTTTGATCGGGTTATCTCGAGCTGCGTCGTAGAATGTCAACTGAATCGCCCAAGAAAGTCTGATTAAAACTGTGAAGAAATCTTAAAAATCTTTATCATAAGAACGCACCCCGAGATATAAGTTTTTGATCTTCTCACTGGTAAGGCGATGAGTTTATCAAAAAGATGTTCCACGGATTTTCCTATAAAACACCGAAAAGCATTTAAGAAGAATGTATGCTGTTGACATTTCTTTTGGCCTTAAGAAAATAATTTTCCTTTTCAATCAGCTGCCGTATATGCTGACGCCTGTACCCACAATGGCGACTGTCATCACCACGAGGAAGCCACTGCTTGTGCAACTGGTCAACATGCGGTCTGCAACACAAGTACCGGTACATGCGAGTGTACTGCCAATAAACGAGGTTTGTACGAGGGTTGTCCCAGAAATTCGTGAACTTTTTCATTCTTTCAAAAAAAACAGCGTCCGATTAAAATAAAACTCATAGGTTGGTATCACACGTTCATTTGTAACAGATTGGTAAAGGTTCTACGGTTTTGATGAGTTCATTTTCAGAAATACAGCTATAATTGACATGCTCGGTAGGGATGGTCGGCGCACTCAAAATATGTTACTTACGAATCTTACATGGTACATGTTTGAACGTCATTTACTTCAATATTTACAAAGAGTTTGATATAAAACTAACATTGTTGTAAGCAGTCATCTTTCGAGTTCATGCATGTGTATTTTTATACAAATATCATAACGCAGCTCGTAGTTATGACATTTTGTTATGTCCGAGTAAAAATCAAACGGCGTGAAAAAAGGCGACGTCGACGGAACGCTCGGCGCACAAAATAGTCTATAAATAGGTCTGGATCGTGAAATAAGAGCTATACAGACCATAAGAGAATTCGAAATAAGGAATGACTTTAACCGTGTGTGGCGTATACTCATTTTTACGGGATAAAGAGGTATTAAATTGAAATTGACCTAAGGACAGTAGTAAAAAAAACCCGATGGAGTAAGGGAGAAGAAATGCGATCAGCGTCGATAAAGGAATAAAAGACGTTTTCGACAGACGTCAATCAGAACGCCTGCTGGGATAATCAGAAACTTAGAATAAGTAAGTCAGCAGTTTATATTTTGATAATACTTGATCGTGATTCTCGCCATTAAACGATATGTATCGACGATACATATCGAGGCTTAACCGAAATATGCATGCATTTTCGGCACCAAGAGAGTTTGATAAGCGGTACTCTAGAATTTTAGATTTCTTCGGTGGGTCTATCTCGATTAATTAAGGTAGTGGTAGTTTAATACTGGGGTATTCCAAACTAACCCAAATGATTATATCCTGTGAGTATAATATAGTAAAAGTTCATTCTGTGAAGTGTTAAAAAAATATAACGATAGGTTATAAAAAAGCCAACATTTGCTTCACCTACCCCTTTTCAGGATTTAAGAAAATTCGATATTGAATATCCAGCAAAAGATTGAGAAACTCTTTATTAAAATAAAATACTATTGGATGCATAACAAAAGCCTATATCAATTATCCAAGGAGATGTGTTTTGACAAAATGTCATTTCTTCGTAACAACTCCATATGGCCTATAAGAAAGCTTCTTTGATAAGAAGTGATTCATTTTTGAAACGACGTTTCATGTTTTACAAAACGACGTCAATAGCGTGCGCCGACACGCATTTACTAGCGTTGCGTTTTAATACATATCTTCACGAGTATTGAAAATATCCCCCTGTAATTACAACAGAATAGAGAAAAATGATAAATCCACATTACTTGTAACTTTCAGTTTCATCGGACGCTTTATATAAAAGTTATCGCAAAAGTTCACGAATTCCTGGGACAACCCTCGTATTTTATCTTATAACTATACAAATATCCGTGTGAGAACATCCCGTATGATATTTTTCATGATATCACATAGTTATTTTTAGAACAATGATATAATGCGGTTATTTCTAGAAACTTGAATTACTGTAAGAAATATCGACGAAAACAAGACAAATAGAGGTTATAAGATAAATATAATACGTACATAGTGTATTGTATGAAAAGAATATCTAACACGGGTGTGAGAATTGATAATTGTCTCGGCAGAGCCTCGACAATTTTCAACTCTCCCAACCTCGTTAGATTTTTTTTCATATAATACACCAGGTATGTATTATATATGTCCCATTCTCGGAGCCAATTCGTAAAGCATTATATTATTCTTCGTGCATTACCCCTGCGACATTTCGCTAGAGCAACGTCTTTTCTGTGGACATTAATTAAAGTTGTCTACACCTTGCTTATCAAATCAAAATGACGAAGGCGTATTGTTATACTTCGTCAAAAGGATCGGGTCGATAGTGTCAGACGCTTGCAAATAAAGATACGAGATTAAATATGTTTACAATCCCCACCCCCCATTCCCCACTACACAGGAACTATATTAAGATCTCTAGCATTTTACATGAAGAGCGCCGATGCGAAAATTGCTACGTCGATAATACGCACCTGACAGAAGGCATTGCGGTTTCAGTTTCTGTATGAAAGCTCTTTAAGTTGAAAAAAAGAGAATGATTTCATATAGCGCAATAATATAGTAATACTGTAATATAGTTCACCGAGTAACAATGCTAAACGATGGTTCACATCAGCGGATTCTTAAAGATGAGATCTAGCAATCTATTGAAAGGAATGAAACAGTTATGCCGAACTATTTTCAATAATTGACGCTCATTTTGAGAGGGTGTGCGCATGCGCGTAATGGTGGACGTGTTTCCTCTGTATGTGTAAAATAAAAATTAAATCAACGATCATCTATGGCATTCTGTTGAGGAAAAACAAAAGATAATGCCAAAAAGCAACCAGAATCACTGAAGAAGCTAACCAGCAACATTTGATTTTCTGCGTTTTTTGATTTACTGGTTAAAAATGTGTGGCAAGTGGTGATCTCTTTGTTTGACCATTTTGGTTTACAAATAAAATATAAAGAGGAAAAACGTATTATAAGGATACCTGAAAATTATCAAACTGTGATGGATTTATATAATTAGTATGGATACCTGTGAGTAAAAATGTAATTTACAATTAAATGATTTGATTGACAATCTCTATGTCGACACAAAAACTCCGAAAGTTTCTACTGAAAGAAAATGAAACGTCGACTGAAAAACATTGTAAAAATAGTATCAACCAATTATTTTAAGTGACAGTAAAGGTTTAAATCTCAAAAACATCATAAATCCGAAAAACAAAATTGAAAAATGATATAATTTGGTCGTCATTTGGTGGCTTCAACTCCAGAAAGTGCCCAAACTGGCTACATGATAATTTTGAAAGGAAATATTTAGAACTTTCAGCCAAACCAGCATGGGTGTTCATTTGGCTGGGAACTTGTGATCTCTCAACGAAAAATAAAAGATATATCTCATTAACCTCGGAAGATAATTCAAGTATAGGTCGTATTATAAAGAGCTTCAAGGAAATAAGAAACGTTATTAGTAAGTACAATTGTCGAGTGACATTCATTGAAATTCCAGTTTATTCAATTAAGAAATGGAACACTGCAAAAGGACATAAAGATCCAGAACTCTTCAATGAACAGGACAAATTGCTTCAAAGCCAAGTAATTTTGCTGAATAAAGAAATAATTTCACTGAATAGAGAGTCATCAACATACTCACCGCCAATTTCATGTGACTTACAGGTACGATCTAAATTTAAAAAGGGAGATAAAAGAAAGTCAATAGCAAGAGTATAATACAATTTTGAACTTTACAACTATTGTCTGAAGTCTGGTTAAAGAAACTAAGTAAACTATTAAAAAATACATGTTTTAAATTTGACGATTCAAATATTTGATGCCAAGAAAGCAGTCAGCATGGGATTCCAAGCTAAACTGCAAAATTCCACTTAAACAAAGCAATCGTTCATTTTCGTTATCTTAAAAAGCAACCAAACTATAATAAACCTACAGTCAGCACGGGTTTTTTCGAGCGAAACTGTTAACAAAAAGATGGCTGAAGGCTTTGATCGAAACTTCTCTGAACGATTTAATTCAAAACCGACTACAAGTACACAAATTGAACCCAAAAGTAAAAAACGTCTCAGGCCAGGTTCAGATAGTGAACATTGTCCCCAATGTAAAAAAAAATAAATGAATATACTGATTATCTAAAGTGTGTACACTGTGGACTAAGCTTTTGTATAAATTGTATTAAGCTAACTAAGGAACAATACAACTTAATAAAGAACCTACAACTAAATCTAACATGGACATGTCCAACATGTCGGTTTACATTACCAACATTATTGAACCTAAATGAAACCTTAACAGAAATAAGAAAGTCAAATAACGAGAGACTGAAATATCTAGAGACTGAAGTAAGCCAAATAGATAAGAAAATAGAAATGAAAGTAAAAGAAAACAAGGATACTCTAAAACAAGATATCAAAGACGAAATTCTCGACGACCTAGAAACCAAAATAGATCTCAGGATAAAAGAACATGCTGACAGAGCAAACAGAAACAAGAATCTAATGATTTTAATCTCGAAGAATCAAAAAATGAGAACAAACAAGTAAGAAAAGATTACGATGAAGAACTGTTCCTGGAAACATACAAGGCACTTGATACAGAGGTCAAAATCAAAACGCCATTTAGAATAGGCACACACACAGAAGGGAAAACTAGACCATTCAAAGTAGTACTGGAGGATAAAAATACCAAACATGAGCTACTTAAAAAGGAAAACAAATAAGGAGTAAAGCGCCAGACAAGTTTAGAATGGTCATTATATCAGCCGACTACACATCACAAAAACGACAAGAAAGGAAAGACCTACTAAAGCAATTAGAAAATGCCCGCATTACAGACAAGAAAGCGACAAAAAAAAAGGAAGATTAATTACTAGTAATACAAATACAAAAAAGACAGAAACACCAAATCCGTTCGAAGCTACAGCTCAGAAATATGACATAACGACAGAAAATGATATGGCAGACAAACCTCTATCTGAATCAATGTCAATCTTTCTAGACTCTACTATCTGCGATGATACAATGGTAGACAATGATGAAACAAGAATTGGGAGGTATAGTGACAAAACCGCTTTCCCCCTTTTCACCAGAAGTAGATAGAAAATAGGAGACATGTTTTACTTTTAAAAAAATGTATATAACGACAATGTAAATAAAAGCAAAACAGATGTTAGTAGAATCAAAATCATGTATACTAACGCCGACACACTCACGAATAAATTATCAGAATTGAAAATCACAGTAAATGATACTAAACCAGACATTATAGCCATAACAGAAACAGAACCAAAAAACTCCTTATTTGAAACAACTGAAAGTATCTTTACCATAAATGGCTACGAGTTTCAAAGAGTCAAACACAAGAAAGGAAGAGGAATTATTATTTACTACCAGAACAATCTTTCTGTTAATAAGGTAGAAATACAAAATGATTACATTGAATCAACATGGATAGAAATGAATCTACAAAACAATGACAAGTTATTATTAGGTTGCATATACAGAAATCCATCTTCAGAAGTCCAATCAACTTATAATACATGCAAATTAATTGAAGCAGCATCAAAAAAGGGACATTCACATATATGCATCCTAGGGGACTTAATTACAAAGATATAGACTGGTCAACTCAAGAAGATAGACTGGTCAACTCAAGAAGCTACAGGTAATGAGGACAATCCTGTAAATTTATTCATAGAGTGTGTCAAAGACAATTTTCTAACCCAACATGTCAACAGACCTGCACGGTGCATAGGAGACAATAAACCGTCAATTTTGGATCTTGTGATGACGAATGAAGAAGATATGATCGAAAAGATAGAATACTGGCCAGGACTAGGAAAAAGTGATCATACTATATTGATTATCAACTTCATCTGTTATACAGCAAAATCCTTGAATACAACAAACAAAAAAAGCTACTCTAAAGGAAACTACAACAAGATAAACTATGAACTCAGCAACATAGACTGGGAAAACACTTTGTTAGGGGATATCAATGATTGCTGGAAGTCACTTGCTGACATTCTCAAACAGCTGATAGACAAACACATACCAGTATGCAAGGACTACAGTAAATCAAATAACAGAATTCCCTTTATGAACTTCGAAAGAAAAACAAAAATCAAAAGGAAACAGCAAAAATGGATAAAATACAGAAATTGTCCGACAATAGAAAATTTTGACAATTACAAGAAGGCAAGAAATGAGGCTACTGCATCAATCCGAACTTGAAAATACGAATTTGAAAAAGACCTCTCAACAAAAATCAACACCGATAGCAAGATCTACTGGAGATATGTCAGAGATGACAACAAAACAAGTACAAATATAAGCACACTTTGTGATGAAGATGGGAAGATCATAACAGATGACAAAACCAAAGCTGACATACTGAACAATTATTTTCAAGTGTATTCACTCATGATAAAGAAATAGTGAATGGAACTCCAGTCAAAAGCCAACTACATAACTACACTGATTTACAAATCCTCGAAAATATAGAAATAGATACAGAAATGGTGTCCAAAATACTTTTAGAAACCAAACCAAATAAATCTCAAGGACCAGACGGAATTCATCCAAAAGTAATCGCTGAATGCCAAAAAAACCTGGTAAAACCACTTACAGAAATTTTCAGAAAATCAATGAGTACGTCAGAAATACCAACAGAATGGAAAAAATCAAATGTAACCCCCATCTTCAAAGCTGGTGACAAAACACTCCCTGAGAACTACAGGCCAATAAGTATAGGTTCTTCATGTTCAAACATCATGCAAAAAATAATCAGAAATAGCCTCCAAACACAAATGGAAGAAAATAACCTATTCTCAAAGTATCAATACGGATTTCTTAAGGGAAAATCATGCACACTACAGCTACTAGAGTCTTTAGACGACTGGACAGAAACCACAGACAAGGGTGAAGAAATTGACGTTATCTTCTATGACTTCAAAAAAGCGTTTGACACAATCTCACATGTAAAACTAATCACCAAACTAGAACAATATAGAATGAAAGGTAAAGTTCTGAATTGGATAAAAGATATTTTATCAAATAGATCCCAGAAAGTCACTATCAATGGAAAAATGTCAGGAGCTATCAATGTGACAAGGGGGTTCCTCAGGGAAGTGTCTTGGGACCTATACTGTTCCTGATATTTATAAACGACCTCCCAGATGTATCAAAAACACCAGTTCGCCTTTTTGCTAATG
The DNA here is from genome assembly GCA_948146395.1 of Fragum whitleyi. Taxonomy (NCBI): domain Eukaryota; kingdom Metazoa; phylum Mollusca; class Bivalvia; order Cardiida; family Cardiidae; genus Fragum; species Fragum whitleyi. The sequence goes on from OX411555.1 coordinate 42,484,289, forward strand.
ATACCAAAACATTCACTGTCTAAAAAGATGTAAACGACCACACTCAGTTACAACAAACTACAGATAATTTTTGCAAATGGTCTCAAGAATGGAAACTAACTTTCAACCATAAGAAATGTAAACATCCCCATATTGGCAAGAAGAAAAAAGAATATTAAGACTACATCACAACCAACAACAATATAAAGGAGGAAATTACCAAAGTTCGAGAAGAAAAAGACCTTGGAGTACTGATAGATGACCAACTTAACTTTAACAAACACATAAATGAAAAAGTCAAAATAGCAAACAGAAACCTTGGTATTATAAAAAGAACCTTTACTTGCCTAGACAAAAATATTTTCTTAAATCTATATAAAGCCTTAGTTAGACCACATCTTGAATATGCTTGTACTGTTTGGTCACCCAACCTTAAAAAAATAAGAGAGCAATAGAGAATGTCCAAAGGAGAGCTACAAAATTAGTACCTTCATTGGGAAACATGCCTTACAGCCAAAGACTAAAATGCCTTGGTATACCATCCTTCGAATATCGAAGAATACGTGCAGATATGCTACAAACAATCAGGATACTTCACAACTACGACCGAACGACTAAAAAAGAGCTTCTCACAAAACACATCTCAACCAGAACCAGAGGAAATGACCTAAAACTCTTCAAGAAGTATTCAAGAACTGAACTTAGAAAAAATATATTTACTAAAGGAGTAGTAGATGTATAGGATAGAAAACGAGAGCCGTGGTATATGGGAAATAGACACGAGCGTTAGCGAGTGTCTATTACCCATATACCGCGGCACGAGATTTTCTATCTGACTTAGACCACGCTTTTCTTACACTATCTGTATTTTTACCCAAACCTCTTATTAACGAAAAAGATCAAATTAGGCTGTGATATTACTCCAATCAAGTGTGAATATGCTGAAATTACTTATGAATCTATTTCCGTTACCATTTTCAGATCTTTTGCACTTTTGCGACTGTTGATAGTCTTTAGGAAAAAAGAGCTGTATAAAATGCTCGTCATCTTTTTGAAATGACTCGGCCCAAAAACCAGTCGAGATTCACGTGCAAGACACACTACAACCATATTTCTGTTAATACAACGCTCGGAGTTGTATCTGTGATATATACTTTTGAAATACTATTCTCTGATTGGCCGATTCGCTTCAAGCGTGGTCTAAACATGGAACAACTTACCTAATGAAATCGTGAATGCACCGAGCATAAACTCCTTTAAGAGTGGATTAAACAAACACTGGCGCCAACACCCTCAAAAGTTTAACCCAAACTGCTACAATAATGAAGATAGAAGAACACAAACAGATGGGCCCAGAGAAGCCGTAGGCTTACATATGGCCTACACACAGTAAGTTACAGTAAGTCATTTTTACCACAACGCGATTGGATGTTGTTAATAGACATAGCATCACTTGTTATTGTAGTAGAATTTATTTTTATTTGTGACTCGTCATGAGAGAAGTTAACATCTGGAAATTCTGTAAATAAATATCTGAAAAAGAGATTGATTCTTTTTCAGGTCAACAAGAAGTCGTATTTTTAAAATTCTTTCAAAGGAAGGTAGATTGAATATTCTGGATTCAGAAAATTAGTAAAGAGCGAAAGGTTTCGACCCTGGTCAGTCTGCGCAATCCGCGCAGTCTAACAAGGATCGACATTTTACGCACTACCCAGATGGTCCATTTTCGCGTGACAGGTCCCATTTTTTTACCCTTTTTTTAAAATCTTTTTCTCCAAGAAAATCAGCGAGGGTTGAAGAAATTATAAATTCCCTTAAGTTCGACAAGGAAGTTTATTGCACCGTCTGGTATATATACAGCTGAAATAACGCTCAATTTATTGAGGGCTCCTTATACATATTTTGCAAAAAATGAGGAGAATGACATCCTGATACGTAAGATACTGATCTGAATCTCCTGGGAACCTTTTTAAAGAGAATGATAAAAATCACCATAAAAGAGGGTAATCAAAAAAATTATTTAAACAGAGTGATAAAAATAATGATAAAAACATAGAAAAAATAACCAAGAATAAAAAATTGCCATTAAAAGAGAATGATAAAGATAATCATTAAAAGACAATGATAAAATTATCATTAAATTCTATTTGTATCAATCAAGTTCATGAATTCTGATTGGCTGGAAAAATGGTTTTATTGTTCAATGAAAATTTCGAGTAAACAGCTGTCTTGTAAGCTTGCACACTATTTAGTCCCGAATGAATTTCCTTTTTTTTTTTAATTTTTGTCTTTTTACTTCTTGATATTTAATCATGAGATATGATGATAGTATGTGTTGACTTTTTGGAGGTATGCAACATAAAACCTAATAACACTCATATATGAATCCACTTCGCGTATTCATAGAGTGCGATAAGGTTTTTAGTTTCATACCTCCATGAAATCATTAAGTACCATTTTCATCCCTTAAATGATATCAAAACATTAAATAGATGAAGAAAGGGTTTTAAGTGAATGAAACAAGAGAAGTAAAATGTTTAGATGACACATAGATATTTGACAAATCATTTTTTGTGTCCATTTTCCTTACATAGAAAAAGCGCAGTCTAAAAATGTTGTAAGACAAAGGGTCAGCTGATAGAAATTGATATAAACTCTGGTTCAATTTCAGCTTTTAGTTTAATTAACTTAATATGACAAAGGACTCCGATTGTATAAGTCTTATTTGTCAACCGATCCAGTTGGTTCTGTTAAATAGAGGTCCACAAGAGGACTATCCTCGGATATCCATCGGTTTTCCTATTTGCTACGCTATACGACATAGCGTAGCAAATAGGGAGCAACGGGGTATCCGAGGATGCGAGAGGACCATTTCAGGTAAATTTTAAATAAAACCCACAACCGCTACATGTATCCGGATATCATTCCATCGAAATTCACTAAATACATTCATCATTCAGTTTTGGACAAAATGCAGTTTTTACATCCATGTTTGTCATCTGTTTTAAAAGATCTTAAAATTTTATGGTTGATCATTCCCGTGTTATTTGATTTAAATACATGAAGTACTTCCCGAGGAAAAGGATTTGTTTGTTTGCTTGCTTGCTTTAAAAAAACTTTCGGGTGATTGGACACATTATTATGGCTAACAAGAGTCTCCTCAGCTGAGGAAAAAAGATTTCAACGTGGTTTGAACAAACCGCGTAACAGTTAGTCGTCTATATCACTGAGCCTTTTGGGAGTGTGTGTATTTCCGTTTATTTTTCGTCGCTACCGTAGCACATGCCAATATGTGCGACGCCCCGAGAAGACGGTTACTTGTTACGGGGGATAGTGCAAGGATACATTACGAAACCACTGCTCAGATCCGCCATGATTCTTTAACGTGCTCGGTGTAAAGCACAGTCTCATGGGACTCGAATTAACGTTTCATCCAAAAGCCAATTAGTTTATTAGTGTACCAGCCGGGAATCGAACCCACGCGGTCGAACATCAATGGTTTTGAAGTCCGAAGATCTAACTAGCTTATGGAACTGACTCTATCGCTTTATGGTTATTTATGAATTCAAACAGAAACTACGTGGCTAATACCTCAGTCCAATCTCCATTCAGGATAGCCGTCCGATACTCTCTCCGAAATGCAAGTCAGTTACCCGGGTTAACAATGAGTTGACCTAAAGTAGGAGAGGTTCATTTGCAGAAAGAATTTGAAGTGATACAATGTACATTATACGTTGAAGTTTAGGTAAAATGGTTGAAATGACCTCAGTGAATTTAAAAAAAAAGTTAAAAGGAATTTCAATTTACTAAAGCGGGCTGTTTTCTCTGTGCCAAACAGAAACATAGCCTATATTTCGCCTATATGTTGTAAATCATTATTTTTCTCCCTTTTATTTACGGAAAAACAAAAAAAGGGAATCAGAAAAGTAATTTTTTATAACTGAAAATGTGACACAAAATGTTATTTCTTCCAGAAACGGCACATGATAGGATTTAGTAATTACATCTTAAAAATGACTCATAAGTTTTCATTTGTACAGTATGATACTGAACACAATTAAAGAATTGATTAATATCCATTCTACCTGCTCTTTTAGAGAATGTGAGTTCTAAAATTAAGTTACGCTTAGAAAATTATGTCCAAATTCGAGAAGGTAGCAATCTCCTCCATATAGTAGTGATGTTGGACATTCCCAATTTTGATATGAGTCCTTGACAAGGCTACACAATTTAGCAAAAAAGTGTACGATATACAAGATAGACTAGATTTTTCGTACATGTTGAAGCAATGTTGTTCACAATGGAAATAGCGCTGACAAAAATCAGTCACAAAACGTATATTCTGATTAGATGAAAATCTGGTTTTATTCCCTTTTGAGTTCGCAGCTATCTTTAAGCTCGCAAACAAAGTAACCCAATAAGAAATCAGTCTCGGTTTTATACGCCCGTTTAAGAAGGTGCGATTTATGTTATCACCCGTGGCGATTGGTATCCGGATGGCGTCCACCTAACTATGTCACTTTTTGTCAGATTGACTTGAAACTTGGCAGCAATGTTCCTCCCATGAAAACGGAGTGCATTCCACGAAAACCATAATCCTACCTAGTTTAATTTTTTTAGTTATTTTTCAACGTTGTTTTTCATACATGTACTTGGAAGTGTAACGGGCGTACTTTGTGACAATTTGCCACCACTTTAAACAATCTTTACATCTATGCTCCATCATATTTTGATCATTAAGTATGCAGATATTTATCTTGACTCTTTGCAGGTATAAAACTTATAAGCTTATTAAACGTCGGGTATTCATAAAGTATGATTAGTTCTTTATTTTTGTGACCAAATGTGAACGTTCAAAGTTGTTAAGTTCAGTATCTCCTCCGAATACTCCTTCTCGGTAAATAGCGGGGAGAAATTTTAAAAGGTTTATTCTGCTTTAAAAGGACAATATTAAATGCATTGCTAAAGTAACTTCAGGCTCTTGATACATTAAAACAGACATTGTCATTGGTGAATCTGATATTAAAATTGATCGTTTGCAAGTTAGCAAAATCATGGAATTGATAAACAATCCGTTCAGAACCATTCCATTCACTCAGCGTTCTATTATACCATTCAAGTCACCCACTCCAATCAAACAAATGTTAAAAAATCTTTAAAATGCTTCGAAACTGTTTAAAACGCTCCACACTTAAATTATTCACATCATTTCTCGTTTTCATTTGCTCGCTTGGACTTTATAGAGTCTGATTGGTTCCTTAAGACACACAAGAAAGATATGTAGATTTTTATAAAGGGGTGTAATAAAATTCTTCTAATTTCGTGCGCTATGGATGAAATAAACGATATCGTTTTGCCTTCCTCACATTTCATTCAAAAACCCGCTCCATACTCTTAATTAATATTATTCGGTAATCATTCCAAATTCATTCTAATTGTCAATTACACGATGTTGCCAACGGAACGAACTATTTTTCCACTGTCTCCGATTAGTTCGGACCGTTAGGAACCTCGTGCAATTGACAATTTGAATAATTATAGTCTAACCGCGGTATTCGAAAACGCGGGAATATGTGGTATAGCCAGGAGTAGGGGTGGACTGAACTGAAATTTAACAAGCGTGAGATAACGGTACTAAATTACAAATGAAATCATCATATACTGATAGAGTTTAGAACCTCAACAAGAAAAACACTCTTTTCTCCCTATCGATATTCAATGCTTTTTATCGTTTCAATTTTAGTTTTTTCTTGACGAAGTCCCTTTCAAATGCATTTTACTCTTACGCTTTTACACATGATGTTTACAGATGTAATTCAATGAATGATAAAAATGCCAGTGATTTTGCGTTTCTGTGATTTTCCAGTATAGTTAGAAACCGTGACAGCAAAAATTCGATGGGCTCAAGTTATCTATATTAACTCGTCGAAAGTCTGTTTATAAACATTCGGATAGCATGGTTTACCTATAGTTACTAAGTAGTTCATAGTTAGCGTCAAATTTTCTAAATGAGACCCGTCAGGTAAAAGGAACAATCTGGGATATCAGAAAAATAAATAAGTATTGAATTTTGGCCTGTGCGTGACATTTCCAACAATTTCATGTGTGCGTGATGGGGAGATATTTAGCTTTCTGAACAGCCACACAGTGAAATGAAAATATTCTGCAATTCTGGTCAGAGAGAATGGGGCCCTAGCTGCCAATTCTGTGCGAAGTGAAGATACTGAACAGTCTGTGCAGCTGCGGTTGGAAATATCACAAACAGGCTCATTTGATTTCACAGAGGTCAACGAGAAGACCGAATTCGAACACGGTAAAGTGGTCATTCTAGATTCAGAAAATCTAAATAGCGAAAAAGTTTATATCCTCGTCAGCATAAGTAACGTTGCACTATTTAGATTGTTCCTTTTGCTTGACGCAGCACAAATTATTTTTCAGAAACGGAATCCTGTACCAATAGCCATCAGTGCTCATGTACTGGGGCAAACGATGTCGCACGCTGTACCAATGGTGTTTGCCACTGTTCTGCTCATTAAAATGTAAAAATTGATGATAAACAGATTTAGAGAGACACTGTTTTGAATTTCATTTGATATTTTTTTCAATCCATTAGCCCGTAATACAAAAATTGAGTTTCATGCACAGAATTCACAGTTTTAGCGATATATGACCACCGAGGTCCTCTTGTTTGTCCATTCTAACGCAACGTGCTCAAGGCGAAATTTTGTGAAATGGCTATCTCCAGGGTGCGCTTTAGATTTTGTGTTATTTTTCTTCAGTATTTTAAAACCAAAATATAAAATTATGGAGAAAAACGGAGACTTTGCCTGTTGCTTGTTGAAATACAAGAATTCAGAGGATATTATACAGATTAGGTCGTAGGAAGCATTTGAATCGTTTCCCAAATTGTCCACTTAAACGGCGCACGTTAACATATGAAAAAGATAAATTATCTTTCATTATATACAAGGCGAAATGCAAACGTTATTACTTTCCTTTTATGCTTACTGTAAATATATATACACTCAAGCATGAAAAGAGACATCCACTTTGCTTTTCCCAATTCATTTTACAGATGCATGGTCCAAAGATCAAGTAAGGTACTAATATGTTTGCAGTGAAGCAAACCATGCAGTGCTTTGTTGTCAAATTCAACAATTTCAACTTCTTAATCTTTTGTGTAGAAACATGTCAATTTGATATAATGTAAGATATACCGATATCATTATTTATCATTACCTGATCTTCTGTATATATGTAAATTAACCGTTTTGAACTGTTTCATAGTAAATGCAGCTTACTTCTCGTGAACAGACTATAGTATGTAATATTTGATCCAGGCGCATAAAGCACAGAGCAGTTGCGTCATTTAGTTGCCTTCGGTATTTGGCAACAATACAAAACGCCATCCCCTCCAGCTCGAAACAATTGTTTTCACTGTTACTTGAAAGACCATAAACTGCCTACTAAGGCAACGTACGCCACATGTGCAGTACCACTGGATGGAAACTGACCCCGGATATAGCATCAAAAATGGCTGCGGTGACGTTACGATGTTATACAAATGAAACTATTTTCTAATTTTCTATCATTGAGTTATGTAATTAGATCAGGTAAGTCAAGCGTAAATGACATGTTGTGTTTACAATTCAGATTACTTACACATTTAAACCTTTACTAAAAGGTTTACGAATGAAATGAACGATAAACCACGTTCCTTCCGAGAAAATTCATACCCCTCGCCTATTGGATTTTCACCCTACCTTGTTTCGAACGTACCCTTTCCTTAAAGGCCACATTAACCATTAACATTAACCAATGAGTAACAGTAGATTTTGATTTTGCCGGTTGAAAAAAATCGTATTCTCAAGATGGTGTACCGAAATAGTTGTCTTGATAGATGGATACGTTCTGAGACGTGGCAAATCGCAGGTTTACGACGATGTTTTAACGGTTTCTAAAGAGCCGAAATGAACGTCACATCACATTGTGATCTCTCCACTACATCCCTATTGCCTGAATAGAACCCATGATATCTTCGATTGAACAAACATCTTGTTTTCAATTCAAGTTATCAAATAAAAGTGTGATTTCTAATCGACAAGAAGGATATCAACAGCTTTCCCTTTAAGCAAACAAACAAAACTCAATAGCTAATAGAAACTTAACATTTTAACAATATATATGATAACAATACATATTGGTGATTAACTTTCTTTTTTTATTTATTTATTTATTTTTAACAAACCTATTTTTAAACACAAGTATTCTCACAAGTTTCATGCAGTGGTATTTTTTTAAGTCAAATAATTACATGTAATTCGATCAGTTGTTCCTGAATTTTATCGGCATTTAAGGAAAATAATTCCCGAAACAACTGAGAAATGCTTTAAGATTTTATCCAAACTACATCTGGCCGTTTGTCATGGAAATGTAACCAGTTATGGTAAATGAGACTGAAGGAGGTTTCAATCGATTGAAGTAATTAAAGATATGCGTTGTTCAAAATCCAGATCCTGTCGTTTATGTCAATGAAAGCTCGCGTTTCACAAGAAAATATTATTTTTTCAAAGCTGAAAAACACCTAAAATTCGTTGTCCAAGTAAAGACTTTTAATGTAAGAAATAATTAAATATCACGAAAGCCAAAAAGTAATTGCATGGTACTTGTACAATATGAATTCAACTTTTACAAAATATTACCCTGGCACTATTTGTTTATAAACCAAGGCTTGACGTCAAATGTTATATTGAGCAAAAGCACAGAAAATGGGTTTCAAACAAAGTTCATTTGCATTATGTATAGGTAAAAGGCGATAGCCTCTAACCCACTTAGCTACATTTGATATTATAACAATTCTTATTCCCTATACCCAGGGGTTGACAAAATGTGACCCGATAATAGTTCTCACTCTTAGAGGTTCCCAATGAAAATCATTGCTGTCTAGTAATTGTGGGTTTCCCTTTTTCTCATGATATTCAGTAATAAATCCACAATATGTTTATAAGGTTCATCGTTTTCAGAAAACATAATCAAGTATCATCATTTTCAATCCACTTCGTTTAGTGGCCATTGTGTCGGTTTATTATTTTTCAACTTGTATCAATGAAACTTGCTTTCCAAAAATTGGAATCAGAAATTATGTTAGACTGATTTTTTTTTCCTAAAGAAATTGTCGTTAGTTAAATAACCTATTTATGTTTACGTAACAGGGGTTTACATAAATAATTGTTCTATGATATTTGATCTCACTAATTAATCTGTCATCTGTAAATAAGAAACGGACTCATTGTGATTTTTTTGCTAAACAGGTTGATAATAAGCAGAACGTACCTAAAGACTTTTTGAGCTCAGTGACCTAAAACAATTGGTTTTCTTTCAGTTACGACCAAAAAGTATAAACAGTTTCATGTTTTCGTCTAATCAAATGGCTTACACGTTATCTTGAACAAGGTTTTTTTTTTTCAAACAAAATCTGTCTCGATATTTTTTATCCATGGGTCCTTCCAACAATACGTCAATATCCTAGGCTATTTACAACATTTGTACATAGATGAAGGCCAATTGCTTTTGTGTTCAAGGATGGAAGTAGTTTTCATCATTGTTCCATTGTGACCTTGACCTATGACTGACGTGAACAAATATAGATTTTCGTGGTTTAAGGCCAAGAGCTTATATAATCAAGAGAACAAAAACAAATAGAATTTTGCTTTCCCACATCTTGACAGATAGATAAAGCTCCGACCCCTAATGAGCTAAAAGAAGAAGGGTAGAAATTCGATTCATGAACAACTATTGTATTGTTTGACTTTTCTTTGTCAAATCGGTACCAATTAAGAGCTTGGAACTTGAAGCTAAGACGTATGGGTATCCAGAAGTCCTTAACATACAGACATAGGAGTATAATACAACTTAAAAAGAACGTTCAACTCGTGTAAGATACATAACTTTATAACAAAGTAGAATATCGTTTAGTATTAGGGTAATGTACCAGTCCAATCAGATACTTTTATCTTCTCTTGATATGACAGAAAATGTGTTCACATGCAGTAGCATCGTACATGCACTTGTACATATTATTTTTTCTCCAAAAATAAACAAATCATTATTTATCCTATCGAAATTTATTTACTAAACACATTAAATGTCAAAAACAAATTTGCAGAGCAAAAAACGAAGTAAATACTATGTCGTTTGAACATTCAATAAAAAGATTGACGATGTACACTTTAAACATTTAGATAAGTGTACTATGTCTTTCAAGTAACGAGAAATCTATCCAAAATAACGGACTATATAATAACTGAAAATGATGAGATTTTGTTTGTCAAACCCCCATATTTTCATGTATGATGTTTCAAACGGCAAATTTAGATTAAGCCCAGAGAAGAATTTTCTGACTTTGGTCAGCCTTTTTATAAATTTGTCATATCTTTATATATATATAAAAAATGGAGACAACCTGTTGCTCACAGATAAAGGTATGTCGTCAATTCTGAACAAGTACAGCTAGAAATATATCAGATCTAGTCAAAATGCAATACATTGTGGATAGAAAATAAAACCTACGCTGTCAGACACATATATATATTCAACTTCTTTCACTAACTACCAACAAAAAATGTATGTATCAACCATCATGGCTTCTATCAATCTTAAGACGTCCGTTTATAAAGATTCTTGTGTAAAAGCTGACCAAAACTTAAATTATAACGGGTATGTAAATCATTGCGAGGACCTTATCACGTCTAAATCTAGGGACAAACTTTGAACGACGAAATTTTTATATTCTTTATAATTAACCTAAATCTGAAAGTTTAAACTTCATTTTAAATTATGAAATAGATTTTGGAATGATGAAATAAATAATTTAGATAAACCATTATTAATACAAATACATCAGAAAAATATACCTTAGGACACGGGAAATGGGTATTATGCGATACAACAAATGCAAAATTCTTGAAAGATTAACGATAAATAAGATTATGTTTCCGTCTAATTTTGAGAAAAAGACTATTTTTGCACAACTTATCTGCGAAAACAATTTCATTTTAACTCATTTTAGAAAAAATAAGCCTGGACAGCGATTTCGGCGAAATCAAATCGGGATGAAGGTTCCCCTATTATAAGTGTCCATTATATGATTCATGTATATTGTTTCAAAAATCAACGATATAACTCGAACTCAAATGTTCCCTTCCAGTTATGAGCTATACAAATAAGAAACTTGTTAAGGGTCTTAGAATATCGCCTGCCCTGCGTTTGGATTACGAAACACAAGCTGGCACCTTAAGATTGAACAGTCTTTACATAAGCTTTACGCGGCAATGCATGATACCATTTCTCGGACATTTATTTGCGATTTGTTATCCTGAAGTCATGCTCGGATTTTCTTTGTCCCTCATGACCATTACCAAACCCTGCGTGAAGGATGCATAGAATGTTTTCATTCGTTTAAAAAAATACAGTTCGTCTGTATCCTACTTAGCAGTATAAATCACGTGAAATATTTTAGAACTTTTTTATCTTTAATGCAATACAATCCTGTGAGCAGGATGGCAAACTTACGTTCCTTTGAAATATGACATTCCGCTGTACACGTGCAACTTCATATGAGGTTTGTTTGTTAGGATAATACTCGTTATAATTAAGGTTAAGCCATTCTCATCGTAGAGCAGTTCTTTGCCTTCATATCGATAGATAAGTTTTTTTTCATTCGCTCAAATTAATAAACGACAACTTATCCGGTTAAACCGATTTAATTTTGCATACCTGTTTCTAGTTTCGATAGGGGTGGGGGGGTTTACTCATTTGGACCTTTTATATTTTCCATTAGCAAAAGAGCAAAAAGGGGGGCCACTCTAGGTTAACCAAACAATGATAGGTCAAAAACGCTTTGTTGCCCCCCCCCCCCTTTCCGCTTTATTTCAAGACAAGTTTTCTCCCTAAAACTGCAACGTTCCGCCTTAAGTGGCTAATCTCGGACGGGACTGTTCCATTACGATAAATCGATTTGAATTCATTCATCGATGTTGATACTCTTGGTTCCATGTTTTCTGTGCGCTGTTTCAAAAGGTTTGTGCAATTGTATGTAAGAAATCTTGATGTTCTAAAACAGTAAACTATTCAGTAAGACATATGTCATTTTACCCTGCGGTTTAACAGTGAGCATGTTTTAATACGGCTCATATAAGCCTTTTGGGTGTGTCTCAACTAACACTACCGTAAGGTAGCAAAATAAACTGTTTCAAGGTGGAATCTAAGCACTAAATTATAGATGAATTTTCTTGACAAAGACACACATTTTACAGAAATTGATAGTTTTGAGATTCCAAGTAGCATAATATCCTGTGTTCTTTTGCGTCCATTTAACTTAGTGTCGACCCGATTCAACAGAAAGTGTCTTATCGTTCCAGGATATTATATTGCGATGATTCGATTTTGATTTTGATTGACCCCCGAATATGGGTGTGGCAGGGCAGGGCTCTATTTCACTTTAAAATCTTTAAAAAATTTCTCCTCCAGAACTATTGGGCCAATTTCAATGAAACTTGGCATGGATGTTCCTTAGCTGACTCTTTACTTAAATTGTTGAAGAAATTTTGATTGACCCCAAAATATGGGCGTGGCAGGACGTGGCATTTTTTTTCAGGTTAAAATCTTTAAAAATCTTCTCCTCTCAAATTGCCAGCCCGATAAGCTCAGTTGGTAGAGCACCGGACTTTAATTCCATTGAAGTCGGACGGCATGGGTTCTAAACCGGGTTGACACACTCATATGGGCAATTGCTACGGTAGCGACGATAAATGAACGGAAATACACACACTCCTGCCGAACAATCGGGCCAATTTCAATGACACTTGGCATTGATGTTCCTTGGGTGACCCATTACTCAAATTGTTCAAGAAATTTTGGCGAAAGATTAGAAATTGTTTCATCCTTTACCTATGTTGGTATAACATTTACATCAGCACTATCATTAAATTACATGGCAAACGATATGTCAGTCAAAGCTAAAAGAGCACTACTTTCAATTATATCGTCATTAAATTCGTATGGTCAGTTGCCTTACACTGTATTCTTTAAAGTATTTGACACAAAAGTATTACCAATTTTGATGTATGGCGCCGAAATTTGGGGATTTGTTTCAAGAGAACCATGTGAGAGAGTCCTAAACTATGCATGTAAAAGGTTCCTGAGTGTCAGTATGAATTCAACCAATGTCGCAGTTTTGGGTGATTGTGCCCGCTTCCCTTTATACATAGAAAGTTCTAGACGGTGTATCAAGTATTGGTTGAGGATTTTATAAATGCCACAGGAACGATTTGTAAAACAATGCTACCTCATGCTCCTAAATGATAATTATCAAAGTAGACCTCATTTTAATTGGGCGAGGGAAGTTGAAAAATTACTATGTCAAAACGGTTTTGGACATGTGTGGCATAGTCAAGTTGTTAACGATGAAGTACAATTTTTGAATATTTTTACCCAAAGATTGAAAGATCAATACATACAACATTGGCATGAGTCCGTTGAAAATAGTCCAAAGCTGTGTGTTTATAGATATATTAAACCATCTTTTGAGAAAGAATATTATTTTGATGTACTAACTATTAAAAAATTTAGACATGCCTACTCGCAATTCCGCACTGGAGTTCATTCCTTAGAAATAGAAAGAGGCCGATACGACAATATTTCAAGAGAACAACGTTTATGTAAAGTTTGCTCGTCAAAATTAGTAGAAGACGAATACCATTTTATTTTCCAATGTAGAATATATGCTGACCTTAGACAAGTTTACATACCGGAAAAATATTACAAAAAGCCAAATAAGCATAAGATGAATATGCTACTTAGTAGCAAAAATGACTTGATTATTAGAAACATTTCCCGTTACATCTATCACTCACTACAGAGAAGAAAATTTATTTTGGAACTGTAATATGCACTTATAAATGTTCATAAGCGAGCGCTGAACGAAAGGGGGAGTGTCTCATACTACTGGGACACGTCCCCTATCGTGCAATGCTGGCCAGGAAAAATTGAAATGTTGAAGAGAATGTTTTATTTTGACAAAAAAAAGAACACATTTCCATCTTGTAACCATGTCTAAATACATTATTGTGTTAATTTAACCATCACTGTACACATGTTTATGTAACTTGTTTGTAACATATATGTACAATAGGCTGGAGGCCTGAAATGTATCAATAAACGAATTGAATTGAATTGAATTGGTTGACCCCCAAATAAGGGCGTAGCAGGGCGGGGCATTTTTACGTTAAAATCTTTAAAAATGTTCTCCTCCCAAACCACTGGGCTGATTTTAACAGACTTGGCATTGATGTTCCTTGGGTGACCCTTTACTAAAATTGTTTAGGTAATTTTGATTGACCCACAAAAATGGGCGTGGCAGGGCGGAGCATTTTTTTCACTTAGAAATTACTTTCCCCCTAACAATTAGGCTGATTCGAATGGAACTTGGCATAGATCTTCTTTTGGTGACCCTTCACATAAATTGTCAAAGAAATTTTGATTGGCCTCCAAATATGGAGGTGGCAGGGTGGGGCTGTTTTCACTAGGAAATATTTAAATATCTTCTCCTCCTAAACCATATGGATGATTTCAATAAAACTTGACATTGTTGTTCCTTTGGAGATGCTTTACTTGAATTGTTTAAGAAATTTTCACTGACCTCTTATATTGGCGGGGCTGCGTGGGCTTAATTTCACTATTTAATCTTCAAAAATCATCTTCCCACAATAAATTTAATTTATATGAAACTTGTCATGAAGTCTATGAATGACCATTTACTCAAATTCTACCTAATATTTTGTTAAGAATAAAATACTTTTCTCCAATCCCCTTTATGTTTAGAAGAAAAGTATTTTAGTGCAATTGGATTGGGTAAAGCTAAAGTAAATCATAACAAAAAAGTTCTAAAGAGACTTCGAAGTCTTGTTTTCTATCAGTCAGCTTTGTTTAATGAAAGTATAGATATATCACTTTTTAAACATTTTAAGTCTGTAAATAGTGTGTAAGTGTATGCATATCTAAATAGGTACATAAGGATCAAGATAAGAAGGGGACAAGCCAGTCTAAAATTGTTTATTGCAAATGAAACTTTATTGTTGGTACTCATTTGATTCGTCTAGATTGGACATTTAAAATGAGTACCAACATCATAGGGTTTAAGTTAGGAAGAATGGAACATTGAAATTTGAAAAACAAAAAACACCTCCTATCTGTAGCTCTCTGTACAGTTTGTAGACCATAGATCAAAGGGAGATCAATGCAGCCTATAAGTGATAAAAAAACAACACTAATTACTTCCCATCCTCATAATTTGTTATGAATACATCTAACATATTGTCCCCTTTCCCAAGTCAAATATTATTGCTCAAAGATGATTTTATTTGCAAAATTTCATTTTCTATGAATGTATTCTGCATTATTTGGCTTTGTTCTATGTACTCTGCTTAGATTTTGTTGGAATTCAGATCAATCAAAGTCAAAATTGTCAGGTAATGGGTGAAATGAAATGTATTTAATAATTTTGAGTTATATAAGTGTAATAGGTTTTTTGAAGAGATATTTAAAAAGTATTCTTACATGTAATTTTACATATTTGCGTTCACTTCTGTTTAGCTAGTAAATAAGAATCAATTTGGAAAAAGTCAGAATTCCTTCTGAATGCTTGTGACTTTCATTAACTTCTACTTTCAATATCTCTCTTTCAAATCTTGAGAAGTTAAAGCCAGTGGAGCGATAAGGCCCTCTTGGGCCTCTTGTTACATGCAATAAGAATACTAATTATCACTTATTGACAGTAATTTTGAATCAAAATGTTCGTTAATCTACAACAGTGCCCGTACGCTATTAATTGCACATGTACCGCCAATAATTTAACTGTGTTTGGTAGGAGTAAAGGGGCTATCACGGTAGACTGACTAGAGTCGAGACTTTCGACCTTGGTTGACCTATACCAGAACCAATATCTTATTCATATATTCATTTTTCGCAGATACCAGGTGGTCCCTTTTTCGCATAGCACATATTAATTCAATAATTGTCGTCCGTATCTTGTCAATTATTATGTGCGACCCATAGGTGTCGCGAGATATACGTCAACATACAGCTGCAGCGTACACGCTGTATCGTTGTATCGTCAAAAATGATGGAGTGAAATAAGAAGAGAGACATAGACTTTTATAAATAAATCTTAAGGTATTGGACCCGTTATAGTTCCGCAACGTTTCGGAAGTAATAAACTTTGAAAGCGTTAACTGAGGTTACCAAATGGTTTCATTAGAAACCCTCGGTCAAGATTGTAAAAGATCATGAGTTCTGAAATGTAGCAGAACTATTACGGTTCCATTACCGAGAGCTAAGAATTGTAAATCTGAACAAGAAAGGGACGAGATTCCGAAATTCAGCACGTAGATCTGGTAAGTATTGTGCTAAGATAGCGTAGACCACCCTCTGATAAGCTTGTGGTTTTAATTGCAAACAAAGTTATTGATGGAATTGAATTATTCAAACAAGATTAGTAGACCTTAACCTAAAGAATATCCCTGCCAAGTTTAAGATATGCCCAATAGTTCAGGCGAAGATTAACCTTCTCTGAAAATTTTGGCAATATTTTGATACTTCCAATACCATGGAATAGTCCGGCAGAAATTAAGCTGGACCTAGTAGTGTGGTATAAAGTTTTTTTCTTGATTGATTCTAGTAGTTTAGACATTGTACATCAAGAATCTGACTGATGACATCTTGTCATCATTGAGCATTTTGAGAAAATGGAGATGGCAGCCAGGGTTATCGTAAAATATACAAACTGATCATTAACTTGCTATATTTATTTTTCTAAACCTATTTTTTCACTTCTTCTGATCACTAAGATGCTTGTTAAAACTCACAAAATAGATAAATATCTGAATTGAAATTTTAATGTTGACTTTTAATCAAGATGGCAGCCAAATGGAATTCTAGATTAGTAAACAGTGTAAAAAGCCATAGTATTTACAGACTTCAACCTCAAAATGATTTCAACCATTTTGTTCAAGGGCTGAAACCATTTTCTTTTTTAAACGGGTCAAGAAATCTGGTCTGATTTGATTTTTTTCGGAAATTGAACTTGGCAGCCAGGAATGCATAAAAGCAAATTTGTGTTCAAAATGAATTGTCCATCTGAAAGATCTTTTTAGGCCAGTTAAGCTGTTTTCTTGATTGATTCTTCCAGCCAAGGCATTACATATCAATAATATATTGATTACACATTAAAATCATTAGGATTTTTTTAAAATGAAGATGGCAGCCAGGACTTTCATACAATATACAAACTCAGCATAAGCCTGATATCTACATATTTCTTAACATATCATTTCTTCTTTTCTGAGCTAATAGAACTGGAAAAACAAACCATGCTCAAATTTTGATATAAATTTAGAATTGTAATAAAGATGGTAGCCAAGTGGGATCCTGAATGTCACGTTGAAACCAACTAAAACCTTTGAATAACTTAAAACATTTAGTCTGCAAGTAATTTGATCTGGAAACCAATTTTGAAACTAGGCTCATAAAACCTTACTACAATTTGAATTTCTTTCTGAAATTGGATCTCAGCCAGGAAAACTGAAATGTGAATTTCCGCCTAAAAAATAATAAACCTTTCACACACCAGTTTTGCTGTTAACATGCCCTGCCGAAATAGGTGAGGAAACGACTGCCATAAATAAACTGAAGTTGATTTTGGTTCTTGAGCTCTCTATTAAAGTTAAAGGCAATAGCTCTAAATGAATGCTAATAATATACACATGCCATTGAATAATTAAAATATATCGTTCCTAGTTCATTTTAAATCTGAGATCATGCTTATTTGGAACGTGGATGGATGAAAGCCTTTATCATGTGTATTTTTGTCGTAAAATCCACAATAAAAGTCAGAACAATAATGTATTTCTCTAAATGAAACAAAATTAAAAAAAAGGCTTTTGCTTTTTAATATTCAAGAAGCAGCCACGAGTCAGCTTATTTCAAGCCTTATACATTGTATTTGCACTCGATTTTGATGTAGAACTCCCCTTTAAAGATGAAGGTTATTCATTGGAATCTTGTAATGATGTCGATTACAGTACAAGCTATTTAAAGTATAATAACACATCTGAACAGAGGAAAAGTTCCAAATGTCTATAACAGTTTTTTTACCTAGACCATTGCACAGTGTCTGTCTCAACCATAGGCACTATGGTTCAATCTCCGGCCAACACAAATATTGTATGAACAAGTGTCAACCATTGCTCAAAGCAATGCAGTTTTACTGAAATACTGTTAAAAGTGGTAGTAAACCCATTAAAAAAAAAAAAAAAAAAAAAAAAAAAAACTGGACTGATTTTGCAGTTGTCCCTTACCTTACATTTCTTTGGTCATTGAACTTTCTGACAAGCTCAGACAAACATTAAATTTTAATTGACAATGAATGAATGTCAATAATAATTGTAAATGTGGAATGACAGCCAAAAAGGCAATTGATTGAAAAGAAAATTTGACCTTCCGAAGTAGAAATCAAGATGTCAACATTAGATATTTTGGGTTCTACTTGTTGTTTCTTGTAATATCAATTCTTAGTTTTGACTAGATTTTAAGATATTTTGGGTTCTACTGATGTTGAAATGATTTTCAAAGTTTCCACTATATAACATATATAGTAATGACCTCCGCCCATAAGATACATATTTTCCAACCAATGACAATAATTTTGGCTGTATGATAAAGGGTCACTAAAGGATCATTCCAGTGAAATTTGGTTGGTATTCATCAATTACATTCTGAGAGAATGATTTTCAAAGTTTTCACTATATAACATATAGAGAAATGACCTCCGCCAATAAAATAAATATTATTCATCCATTCACAATTATTTATGGTAGACTGATAAAGGGTCACTCTATCATTCCAGTGAAATTTGGTTGATATCCATCAATTACATTCTGAGAAAATGATTTTCAAAGTTTCCACTATATAGCATATAGAGAAATGCCCTCCGCCCATAAAATAAATATTTTCCATCCGATCACAAAAATTAATGGTAGACTGATAAAGGGTCACTCAAGGATCATTCAAGTAAAATTTAATTGGTATCCATCAATTAGAATCTAAAAAAACTCACTTTTTACCATATTTGGAAATTAGCCAAGCCCATTAAATCCATGTTTTTCATTAAATCATAGTTTCTTGAACAACTATGAAAGAGGGTCACCAAAGGATCATTCCTGTAAAAATTGGTTGAAATTCATCCAGTAGTTTCTGAGGAGAAGATTTTTAAAGAAAAGGTTTACGATCGGACGCACGGACGCACATACGGACGGACCGATGGGTGCACAACAGACACAATGCCATGACAATAGCCCTAGTGGCTTCGAGCCAGTGGAGCTTAAAATGACTGAAAAAAAATGTCTACGCTTCTTATTAATTTTGCCTAATTTTATTGGCCCATGCATCTTTTTGGGGATTTCAATATTCATTTAAATCTTTAAGCACTAATTCTAGATCACAACATTCTCAATGCGAGATGACAGCCAGTCATAAAAATAAATTTTGATTAAATTCAAATACATGTATAATCATTTGACCAGGAGGGGGCATCATACACTTCTCGAAGCGATTTCGCGAATTAAGGCATAGAATTATTCATTTGACCTCTGTTAAGCAGATCCAACATGTTAATATGCGTTTTTGCTCTGGTAGGCATGGTATTTCAGGGTAATTTTCAAGATGGCAGCCAAATAACTCATGTGTAAGAAACACTTTTGTAGATATCCTTCCACTTTTGTATCTAAATTTTACGACTCAAACATCTGTTTTTGAATTCTTTAAGCCATCATTATAAATCATGGTCAATCAGAAAATCATTAGATTCTAATTTCGAGATTGCAGCCAGATTTAAAGACAAAAAATGTCTCTCTTTTTCTTTTAGTCTGTGGACCAGTAAGAATCACCATATAACCACTAATGAATGTGGAAGAGTGATATTAATTTGTTCATTGGACCTCTCTGAGTCTAAATAAGGACGTTTACATTATGTATTTTTGGGTATGACTTCATATAAAATTACAAGATCTAAGTGCAAAACAAGTGGTCAGCATAAAGACAGGTTTAAAGATGCTGTCGTCCACATTCCTGGCTGCCATCTCAAACTTAGAAAATTGACTCATGTGACATATACAATCCGCTTGATGAAAAGAGGATGAAAAGATAATAAACTTTGATATGAATAAAAAAAATGAAAAAAAAACTGTGTAAACTCCTATTAACAGTTCAATGTTGCCAAACAATCAACTGTTCTTTTTGGCAACCATCTTAACTGACAAACACCCTTTTGATTTACAATTTAAATACCGATGTTTGCTTTATCAGAAATGCAAGTTAGCAGATTAATAGTAATATCAAATACTAGTATAAAGGTAATTTAACATTTGTAGTTAACCCAAATGGTATTATTCTCAATTATGCATTCCTGGCTGCCATCTAGATAAGAAATTAAATTACAAGTGGTGATGGAGCTATCAATCTAACTTAAATAGACAGGAGTGCAACTATAATAGAACCAATTCCAAAGTTTGATTTGTCAAATAGAATCTATTGTTCTCTAAATGCCGTGTAATATTACTGTTTGGCTGCCATGTTGTCTATAATAGTTCTTGTTTCTTTCGTTTTATGGGGAAATTTCATCATAATACTTAAAAGTATGATCTTTACAACAAAACTGAGCTCAAAATTGCATAAAAACCTATCATCAAGTTAAGTAAAGTGGCAACATGTACTCGTTTAAGGGGTCCTGGCTGCCATCTCGATTTTTTCAAAATGCTCAATGATGACAAGGTGTCATCAGGCAGATTCTTGATGAGTAAAACTTGTTCTACAAGAATCAGCCAAGAAAAAAACTTTATACCACACTACTAGGTTCAAGTAAAATATGCCATTTTTCTGCCGGACTAGAAACCAGAGATTTTGATTGAATAAAATTGTTTTTACAATTTTGGCTGAGCTTCACCCAAAGAACACCCCTACCAAGTTTCAACTAAATAAGCCCAGTGGTTTAGGAAGAGAAGAAGTTTTTCTAAGATTTTCAGCAATTTTTGGCAATTTTTCAGCCTGTCTGTTACCATGCAAACAAGAGTTTTTGAAGAACTTCACCAAAGGTTCATTCCTGCCAAGTATCAGCTTAATTGGCTAAGTGGTTTAGGAGGAGAAGATTTTTTTCTAAGATTTTCAGCCATTTTCGGCCGTTTTTTTAACCTTTCCGTTTCCATGGAAACCAGAGTTTATGATGAAATCGAATTCTTTTTACACCTTTTGAAGAACTTTAGCCAAGGAATATTTCTGCCAAGTTTCAGCTTAATTGTTCTAGTGGTTTAGGAAGAGGAGATTTTTTTCTAAGATTTTCGCGATTTTCAGCCTTTCTGTTACCATGGCAACCCGAGTTATCTATAGAATTAAATTCTTCTAGCAACTTTTGAAAAGCTTTACCCAAGGAACATCCCTGCCAAGTTTCAGCTTGATTGGTCCAGTTGTTTAGGAGGAGAAAATGTTTAAAGACACACGGACGGACGATGGACGGACGACGGACAGTGAGTTATCAAGATAGCTCACCTTGAGCTAAAATGTAGGAGAAATATTCCGGATAAGAAAAGAAATGTGAAATGTGAAAGTCCAAGGGGAAATAATTCAGTTAGTAATCACAGTAGAGGCCTAAAGATGTCAAAACAGAAGCTTGCATTTCCTGCTTCGTTGTGTACAAAATCAGCACATGCAATAGTTCAGGAAAATGCTCCAGATTATGAAAATTTAGTGAAAATGACAAGATTAAGAGGAGGAAATCCAGCAACTAATCTATGAAGGGGCTTTGTATTATAGGTGCATAACCTCATCATAAGATGCACATTATACATAAAAAACTATTTATTCAACATCGATTGGGAAAGATGTTCTAACAAATTAGATTAATCTCTATCGATTCTGCAGCCTGGAAAATTCCCTTACATTCGCCGATTGTGAGGGCAAATGAAAAAACTAAGATAGATAGCCGCTCCCGTTAAACCGAAGTTGGGTAAAAAGGCGGACGCTCTACATGTAGATCATTGACACCACTATTTATACATAAATTTCAAACTAGGGTATGCATTACACATAAATTTTAACTGCAATAGTGTAGAAGAAATGCTGCGTACAACAATTATTAAGTGAAATTGACAAGTTCACGGGGATGTAATTTAATAAAAAGTGATAGTAGGGGCTTCAAAATTGCAGGTTCACGACTTAATATGAAGATACATGTACTCATTTAGTATAAATTTCACATATGCCTTTTTTTATTAATGTGATGTCCCAGGGGTCTAAGAGACTCAGGTGAGCGATCAAGGACCATCATGGTCCTCTTGTTCCAAGCTATATTCATTTTGAATAAAGATGTTGATCTTATCATTTCTAGTGTTTTTCGAGCGTTATTGAATGGTTTTAGTGAACGGTTCGAATGAATGAATGGAGCACTGAGTGATCGATTTAGAATAATTTTGATCGGAGTGATTGTCAATTTCACGATGTTTCTAACTGTATTCTTTGTAGAATCAAGAGTAACAGTTGACCTTGTAGTGAAACCGACAAAAATAATAATTTCGGAATTATTCTAGAATGAGACCGAGTGGGCCAATCTGGACGAATAATCGATAATTAACCCCCTCTTATAAGATATACGTGCTTTTTCTGTTTGTGTGTCTTCCAATCAGATGCTTAAAAATCCGCACAAATTGATTAAATAACTCAAAAGTTTCACGGATATGAATGTGTTGTTGACCACTTTAGACCAGTTCGAAACGTTTTTGAAAAAAACGGAGCGTTTTTTTGAGTGACTGAAGAGTTATGGATCTATTGAAAGGAGCACTGATTGAGCGATTGAGAATGGTTCTGATCGAAGTGAATGTCAATTTGACGATGTTATAAACTGTATTTACAAAGCGTAAAAAATAGGCCGTATAATACTTTATGACAATTCAAAATTATTTCAATGATTTTTTTTGTTGATTAGTCATATGTAACAACCAAATGTTAGACAGGCATACGTAAAGGCAAAATTGACCTATGTATACGCGAGCTTTCCAAATATTTGGTGGGTATAGTTCCGCAAGAAAGAGTGAGGTTCGAGAAACCGTTATTTCCTTTCATTTTCAATGTAAAATTGATCTTTGATCACTCAATAGAAATTGCAGGTCTATAAGGGGTGTACATTGTGATTCATAAATAACCATACAATACAAACAATTCAATTGGACGAAATAATCGATATTTTATTAACCCGGCCTAACCCCCTTCTCCCCTTAGCAAAATCTACATATTTTTTCTATTCATATTATAGTTCCGCAAGAAAGTGTGAGGTTCGAAAATCTGTCATCTCCTATCATTTTCAATGTAAAATTTATCTTTGGTCACTCCCTTGAAATTGCTGGTCTATAGACTATATGTATTCACGGATTTAAACTCTACACAAGCCAAATGAAGCGGTAAGAAAATTGTTTCGAAATTGCTTATGATTTGTGAACTTTAAATGACAGTTGTTAATACGCGATTTTCCCTGAATAAATCACTTTGTCTACATGGACCAATCAGACAATTCGGACTCCGTGACAGTCAAAATCCATTGAATGTTTTGATCCATTCAAATGAAGTATTTAAGCTTATGCGTTACATTTCCAACAATTTCAAATATGTGCTAAGCAAAGCCTCTGGTCAGCCTTTGCTTCCACACAGTCTGACCAAAGTCTTTGCTTTGCGCTTTGCATATGGATAATGTCCCAGACAGTATTTAGTCTGCCATGCTAGCTTCTAAATATATTTTGAGAATATCCAGACTGCTAAAAAGTTTGGGCTTCCACACATTTTAAATTATTGGAAATGTCACGCACAGGCTCGTTTGTATTGGGTCTACTACGAAGGGGTTTTGAATCGTTTTATGGACCCTTTAACCATTTGAGTGAAGCCCTAAGACAATGTTTTAGACTAGTTTTGATCGAGGTAAAAGTCAATTACACGATGATGTGTAGTGAGTTCACAGACGTTGTAGCTGGTGCACAGTGGCGATATAGCGGTTATACGAGAGATATGGAAATACGTGGCCTACTTCATGCAAACTAGGTGTATTCTAGATTATAATCGTGATGTAATCAACTAAAAGATCACTAATGGTATGAAAAAGATAAGAATTTTGTTCTACTTCTTTGAGACATGTGATTATTTTGGACATCATTCCGACCCTTTTTAGCTCATCAAGGGAGCCATTGTGATCTATCCATGTCTGGCGCCCGTCTTTCCGTCACGGCGTCAACAATTTCTTTAAACGACATCTCCTCCTAAACTTCTGAGTCAAAATCAACCAAACTTGGCAGAAACATTCCTTGGGTGATCCCTTGTAATAGTTGCTAAAATAGAAAGGACCCGTGCCATATCATGGGAAAAGGGGCCTTAATGACAAGTTTCTTGTTTACACTTTATAAGCCACAATTATGGTCCAATCGTCATGAAACTTGGTCAGAATGTTTGCCAGGTCACCAGGAAGAATCCTTTGGAAAATGGGAAGGATTCTTGCCTTACATGTATCATAAAAATTGGCCTATATGACAATTTTCTTGGTATTACAGAGAGGGGGATTTGAATGGAGTGCTGACGGCCCAATTAAGAAAGGGTTTGATCGAGATGAATATGACTTAAACAATGATCTTGATTGCAAATACACAGTCAAAGACGAAATGTTACAGCTGGTGCCCAGTAATAAAATAGACATCGGGGATAGGAGAGTCGAATGAATTCGATATTTCAAGCAGAAAATACAATGTAAAGTAAATCAGAGAAATTACGAAAAGCATTGTTTTTTGCTAGAAAGGAAAACTCTAGAAACTATTTCTATACACTGAATGTAATCGTGATGAAGTATACCGTACTTAACACAGAAATTGTAATAAAGATTAGAAACATGGTCTAGATTCTTTGAATTATGTGACCTTTCGAAGTAATCGGTAACCCTCTGCAATTGTACGTAATAGAACTCGGAAATTAAAAAGGGCGCAGAGATCTTCGAGAAATGTTATGGAGGTCCTCGAGGATTTATATCACATGCAGGTCTAAAGGTGAAGGCAAAATCGTGACCATCTCTAGTATATAACGTAACTCCAATTAGGCTGGAGTTATACTTCGAAAGTAAGAAAAACTCGAAGAAGACTTAATACAATGAAGATCGTGGTAGCTGTAGCTCTTATTATGGCATTAGGTAGATTTTGTGTTTGTTTCTTTTACTTATCATTTCCGAAAACGACGGCTTAAAGAAAGCCGAGGGACAAGGTTTAAATCAGTGCTTTAAGAGTTTTCACCAACAAGTGACCGTCTTTAAATGGCTTTTTCTGGATGTTTTGTAATTATTAGCTTAGCAGTGCGTCCATCGTCCCTTTGTCGGAGCCTAGGTAAACATTTTCTTTTACCATCTTCTAATCCTGACCTTCTTAACCTGATAGAAATGATAATTGAGTGAGCCTTTTCTAATATTGTCCATTTGATTGGCTAAGTATTGGGGAGGAAAAAAAGTTCAAGCTGAAATTTGAAAAAAATATTCTTCTTAAAAATTAATAGTCCACTTAACTTGAAAGATCTGTTTTTGTGTGACCCTTTTCTGAAACTGTGCTTGATCATTTGATTATCCTTTTGACATTGGAGTGGCACGTTGTGGCTATATTCCTCTTTAAAATCTTAAGAAATCTTCTACTTCGTGACCAATTTCAATGAAACTTGGCATGAATGTTCCTAGTGTGATCCTTCACGTTACGTGTATTGTTTAGGACAATTCAATGGGTGAGATAGGACGGGGCATATTCAACCGTTTAACCGATTTCATCCAAACTTGACAAGAATCTTTTTTAATGACCATTTCTTTCATGTACGTTTCATAAAATCAAATTGTCTCCTCAATATGAGAGTGGTGCGGATTGGGCCAATGTTCACTTTGCAATTGAAAAAATATATCCTCCACTGGAACAAATTTTATGCAAACTTGGCAGATATGCACAATGTGTGATCCGTATTATGAATCATTTATGAAATTGTGATTGAGCAATAAATGTCGGTGTTTTCTATGAAGGCCTTAAAGCATGAAACCAATATTTTTTTCTTAAAAAAAAAGAAATGTCCGCACTTTAAAAAGAATGGGTATCGTGAATTAGGGTATTATGTTAATCTTGTTCTTCAAGAATGTTTCTGAGGGGTCTTCATTCATTTGAAGACAAAAGAAAATTTCAATTTCTTCGGCTGAGAGGGAAGGGGGGATTATTATATACTTCTACAAAGGAAAATGCATATGCATGAATATATATATGTATAATTAGCCCAATCATAATGCATATCGCGGATAAGGTGATGCATTTCAGACAACAAACTGAAGCGTCTAAGACATACTGATTATCTTAGTTTCATTTGTTGAATCTTCTAGAAAAAGGACTCAAATGACAAAAGACAGTTGAAAGGTAATACATTAGCAGTTAACATTCAGATTATAAAAATTGTCATAAAAGGAAGTATCTCTTGCAACAAGAGCTCACTTTCAACAAAACATCCCGATTTTCAAAACGTAGGCTAAGAAAGAAATAAACGTTCGCTATTTAAGCTTCTGTGGCATTGTTACTAACCAATACTTACCAAGTTTTTTTTTCAATGACCTAGTCGGAACAATAACTTGTAACGTATGAAATAAAAAATTGCCCGTGATCCTACATAACACTATTTTCAAGAGTTTTAAAATTTTATAAACAAATTATTTTAACCCATTTAGATTTTTTTCATTTTATTGCAATCTTGCAAAACAACTTAACAACTTTGCAATAAAGAACTTGAACTTTGTAATATAATATTTTTTTTAAAAAAAAAGTATATTACAAGCATCATTTGCAAGGCATGATGCTGGCATTACTGATCCCTGCCATTTATGCCCAGAGCAAGCATAGACACGATAATTAAAATGTAAAATATACATATGGGATGTCGCTTGGTGGTAAGTAAAATGAAGAAATTTAGATATCGTTCGTTGGTAGAGATTCGAAGAGGAGAGTGGAAAAGATACAGAACTGTGCTTTCGTAAAGGTTGATGCCATATCGCATTGGTTAAAATATCGCTTATATGATATATTAGATAAATCCACGAAACACAGGGGGAGGGGGTTGAAACAACAAATTGATGAGCATTATACACTAATAACAGTTTGGTGCGACGATACAGTAAATTTGTTGCAGGATACGTTTTAAACAGTGTGAAGATACACCAAATTTATCCTAATCACGGTGTGATTAGACAATGAAATGAAAAAAATGGCACCTAATTTGATATAACGCTTTCCACAGTCGTTCAGGTTTATTTTTACATATAGAAACATGAATAGCTGTCATTATTTTCGTGTAACCTTTCTCGGTGTAAAATGAGTGGAAAGATACACCATTATTGATGGCAACAGTAAAGTGCTGTTTTAATTTTCTACCGACTACCCATCCCTTAGTACAGCCATATCCTGCTTTCAGAATGCAGAAACGTTTGTAAAAGTTAAAAGAATATACAGCGGTGCACAATGGTGCATGAGCAGAGCGGGCACCATTTCTTAAGCATTTCGCGAACATTTCCTATTGCAATGATACTTTCAACTGCCGTTCAATATCGATGAAGCTCACCTTTCACCAGCCGATATATTGCTTCACCTTAAGTGCAACCAGATATATCCTAAACATAAATTGATCCACTAAAGAAAAAACGGAGAAAAATGCATTTGAATAATCTACGAATAGTCAGACTAATTACATTTAAACTGAGGTAAATGGATAAATGAGGATTTCGTCGCAGTGGGCATTTTTCCTTTTACAATGAACTTTTGAAAAGTATGTTGAAGCTGGCCAAATATTGTTGATGTAATGGGACTAATTAGATTCGCACTGTTTTAATTCGATGAGTGGTTCTAAGGTAGTAGACCCGTAATAATTCCGCAACATTTCGGAACGCATGCTCTTTCACAGTGTTGACTGATGTTTCCTAATGAAAGTCACTAGGAAACCTCGGTTAACACTGTTAAAGTTGATAACTTCCGAAACGTTGCGGAACTATTACGGGTCCAATACCCTAATCAAGGTTTGAACACAGACACATATGGAAAATGTACATCTGTGGAGGATTAAGTTATGATTTAGATCAATATGAACAAAAGAATATGAAAAGTTCTGCATCATACTAGCATTTCATTATGTCTATCACTTCTAACTATTACAATAATTCTTTAGGAATTTTATCAGATACAACAAATTCCCATACCCCCATTAAGTAAGCTACACAACCATTTAAGTGCAAGCTTGTGTGCAAGAAGCATAGTGAATTTTGTATTGTTGTGTATTTCTTAAACAATATTTAAGTACCTGTATACATTTTTTATTACTGATACCTTGTTATATGGAGATTGTGAAATACATGCCAATACAGTTAATAACATCGAGAAATTGACATTCACCTCAATCTAAACCATTCTAAATCGATCACTCAGCGCTCCAATCATTCATTCCAAACACTCACTCAAACCATTCAAAAACGATCAAACCTATTTAAAAATATAGAATCAACAACAACATTCAAAATAAATTTTGACAGAGAAAAATTGCGATTTCACTGACATAATTCAAAAGTTAGCGCCTCATAGGTTCTTGAAGAAATTTGAAGTTGTGCACAGAACTTGTATGCACTTTTTTATTAAAGGGAGGTAATCAATATCGCAAATTTTGTTCATCCCGAACAAAATTTGCAATATAGGATTACCTCCCATTAAATTCAATCAAAACTTGCTCCTCACACTCATTCAATTTCATTCCTAAATCATTCCAAAATCATTCACCTTGTCAATTTCACGATGTTATTAACTGTACTACTCCACCTTAAAACGAATGTTATATTAAATTTAAATGTTGTTATGCAACTGTATCTTTAAGGATTACTATAATATAGAATTAAGTACATAAGATTGATATGAGTGAGATAATTATGAAACATTTCATTCTATTTAGATAATGGTAATAGGTTCATATTAGTCCCAGAAATAGTTGTTTGGTCAACTTTAAAAGTTTGAATGCAGCATCTCTCTCTTCATTCAGTGATGAGCGATTACAGTGTTTACAGGACTTTCATTATTTTATTTTCTATTCTTAAGAAATAAGCGTAATCTTTCCATTTTGATTAGCTGCCGTTTTTGCCGACGCCTGTAGCACCAATGGCGATTGTCACCACCACGACGAGGCCACTGCTTGTTCAGCTGGCTCGCATCCAGCCTGCAACACTACTTCCAGTACGTGCTACTGTGCTGCTAATAATAAACGAGGTGTGTATTGACTTTTAATTTTCTTTAATGCTTTGTGGTTCATTATCGAGAAACAACGGTAGATAACCACTTGATAATTTCTCCGCAAAACCAGTGAACTTGTCAAAAATTATACATGTACCCTGCTTTCGTTCATTTGACGCTTTTTAAGCGGAGCAAAATAAACAAATCACATCGTTAGTAAAAATAGATTTTTTTTGTTACAGTTAACAACAATTGAAATTGACAAGGTGGGTGTTTTTGGAATGATAATGGAGTGAAATTGAATGGGTGTGCAAAGTTAGTTTTGAGTGAAATTAAAGGAGGTAACCCAGTATTGTAATTTTGTTCAGGTTGAACAAAATTTTTGTAACGAATTACCTCCCTTTCTGTTTGAGTGTCTTTGTGGACAAATTAGACACTTTAAAATGCACACAAGCCAATACAACCGTAGAATAATTTGGTCGATTAGATTTAAATGTTGATCGATTTGAACGATTCAGAAATGATTGCAGCGTTTTTGATCGATAAGAGTTCATTTCATTTAATAAGCAAATGAGCACAAAATAGAGATTTGGCCCATTTACATTCAATATGAGAATGGCATAAACATACAAAATACATGCAAAGTATTAAATGACACATACATATACAAAAAAAATGGTACAAACGTGTTAAAAAACAACAATGACGTGGAAAAGAACTGACAAAAAAATCTACCTATTAATTTGCCCTCGCTTTATCTCGAGAACATCAAATCAGAACATCAAAACTTCAGATCGGTTAAAGCTACAGTTTCGAGGTTCTAAAACCAATTCGAGGACAAATACAACTACCTTTATACTTGACGCATTAATTGCTCTATTTTATCCTCACGTAAATCGAAAGCATCCCTTAGATATTTTGAAGTAATTATAAGTGATCGAGTGATTGGAATGAATGAATGGAGCGCTGATTGAGCGATTTAGAATGATTTTGATTGAGGTATATGTCAATTTCACGATGTAACTAACTGTATTTTTTTCACTCGTGATGCCACTCTTGGAAATGGCTTACTCAATTTAAGATAAATCGATCTTATACTGAAATAAATGATTATCCTGGACGGTTAATGTTTTCACTAGTTACAGTTGAGGACATCATGAACAAAACAATGTGAAGGCGTTGAAATGAATTTTTAATAAAACTTGAGTTGACCATTTCTCAGCATCTTTATATATATCTTTCATCTGCTCAATATATAGACTTAGTGTCTAATAGAAATTTAGAATACCTTTATGTGTAGCTTTTCATATTGACTATAATAAACTTACATATTGAGTATAATTGTTTGTAGCATTTTTAAAGAACGATTTAACTTTCTATTCGTGATGAATGAAAGCTGCATTTTCATGAGTGACGAAGCTACGAGCAAAAATCTAGCTTTTTGTTAACGTAAAGAAAGAATAATCGTTCTTACACGAGAGACAAAAGATTATTTCTTTAAAGCAAAAATGGGACGGAATCTGAACTTTTTTTGACAAATTTACTTAAAACCCGTCTTTTGGAACCTGAGTATTATGCAACATTATGACGTCCGTTGCTCCTTTGTCTCTGCTTACAGAATGTCTTTAACTGTGCAATAAAGGCAGGGTATAATGTTTTGGCTATTTCATTGGTGGGGCAGTGAATTATCAAGTGATAATCTACCGTTATTCGCGATAATAACCGAAAAGCAACGAGAACAAAATATACTATAAAATTTCAATTCATAACAAATTCATTGTCGTTTCTCGAAAGTGTTAGTGTCTTCTAAAACAATAACCTTGTAAAAAATTCTTTTAGCACAAATTTGTCTCAGTTGGTCCTGGTGCTGATCACCGGAAAAAGTCATTATCAGAAGTGACAGTGACGGGTACAAGCCATTCGGAACACCACTCGGCCAATTTCACGATCAACCTCGGATGTACATAGACGGACTATTTTTAAAAAAAATACGGGAAAACCTTGGAAAAACTCGATGACGTCAGTTAAAATGGCGTTAGCCCTCGAAACTTTGAGTGAAAACATTCGACGTCGCCAACGCTACTCGTTTAAGTCACTGACGCGAAACCATCGTATCCTTATCAAAATATCTTTAGACTCTTAAATAACGGCTGAAAAATCTTAATTTTTGAGAATGATTCGTCATTTTCAAAACTTAAGATTTTTCGGTCGCTATTTTCTGTAAAAGATATAAATCTAAAGATAGCGCCGGTTGTTTCCGCCTAACAAAATGCACAATTTTGTTACATATCCATCCGCCTTACACACATCGGAGGTATGTTGCACTTTACGGAAATGGCCGAGTGATGTTCCGAATGGGGTACAATAAACAGCATCTTGCAATTGACGATCATTCCGAACAAAACAATTCTTAAGCACTCATTCAGGGCTCCTTTACAAACACTTACTGGAATCATTCCAAAATACGTAAAAATCGTTCAAAAACGCTTCGAAACCATTCAAAACTATGAACAATTCGTTTATATTTATTAAATCAATACACGATTTTATTATCTGGTGATGATTTAAAGCGTCTCTGATTGGTTCGTGAAGATACACAAACGGTAAAACGTGTTAATCTAATAAAAACGAACGTACATTGAATAAAATATCATTAATTAAGGCCAATTGGACGAAAATATCGATATTATAATACATCCCTGTAATTTCATTCAAAGATATTTTCCCCGCCTTGTTCAATTTCATGTCGAAATAATTCCAAGTATCTGATAGTACCCTGGGATAGGGAAATATTTTTTTACTATTGTTTTGTTTAATTATTTTTTGTCATATAATTGAAAAAATTAAAACAATTAAATCATACAGTTATCCCCTACTATTATAAAAGACTTTAGATGACACTATATTAAAAAATCATAGCTATAAACAAATTCAATTTCAATAAAATTTAAGAATGAAATTCGTTATTGAAAGATGTGATTTTCCTTTTTTCCAAGTGTTCAAGATCGAAATCGAAAATTTCAATTGACCATCGTCAAAATTATTATTATTTTTTTCTAAAGTAGGATTTTTTTCTTTCTTTCTTTTTCAAGAGTTTAAAATTTAAGTCTTAAGTTTTGATTGATTACATTACTTTTTTCACCATTATTATCACAATTGTTTAAACCTCTAAAATAGGGTTCTAATAATTCAGGAAGTTTTTAACTTGGAACTTCACCTGACATGCCCAGTGTGACTTATTTTTCTTTGTTTTCCTTAGACATTTATTGATGAAGACCGATCCACACAGCCTTGTAATTCGTTCACCGACGACAAACCTCCCTGACAGTGAATAAATACTTATATATATAAATACACAACCACACAACCACACATACAAACATACATACATACAACCACACATACATACATACATACATACATACATACATACATACATACATACATACATACATACATACATACATACATACATACATACATACATACATACATACATACATACATACATACATACATACATACATACATACCATACCATACCATACCATACCATACCATACCAACCATACCATACCATACCCAATACCATACCATACCATACCATACCATACCATACCAACCATACCAACCATACCATACCATACCATACCCAATACCATACCCAATACCATACTATACCATACCATCCACACATTTAGCTGTTTATATATACAAAAATATGTTCGTATACACATACGCACACATATGTGTATTAAAAGCAAATGTAAAAAATGTAAAACAACGCAATATTATTTACACAACATTGGTTTTCCGCGTTGCATATTTTCAAAACAGGCTTTTGCGACAAAACTTATCACATTGGTTAGAAAAAAGATAATTATTTCAATGTCAAATGATTTATTTAAGTTGTGCCTATCATGTATGGTGGCATATTTCTGCCACGTGATATGAGGTAGCAGAATCATGATAATTTGAAAAATAATGATAATAATTGAAAATGAAAAATAAATAAAATCTTAACATTTATTGCACTGTTTGATATATCATGATACTACTACAGTTAGTAACATCGTGAAATGTGACATTCATTCCGATCAAAACCATTTTAAATCGCTCACTCAGCACTCAATTCTTTCATTCCAAATACTCACTCAAACCATTCAAAAACGCTCAAAATTCACTGAAATTATAAGATAAATTAAATCCACTCAAAATAAGGAAAAATGCATGTTTTCACTTTATAAATTGGATTTGTAAGCATCTGACTAGTTTATGAAGACACAAAAAGTTATTTATAGAACAAGTGTGTATTATTATTGAAGTTAGGTAATAATATCGCTAATTTTATTCAAGGTGTTACATCCCTATGATTTCATTGAAACCTCACTTACTGCAATCATTCTTTTTCATTCCAAATTTATTCCAATATCATTCACCTTGTTAATTTCACGTTGTTTAACTGTATCTTGTAATTCATGACCGAAAAATACCATAATAATATTGGCGATCAAATGTACATATATCAAGACAATTACAGAAAGAAACATCGTAGATTTGGCATCCTTCCGGATCAAAACCTTCTAAAGCGCTCGTTTATCGCTCCATTCATATCACCGTCCAAGGCGTTGTCGTGCATAAAGGTCAAGGCTTATACGGCTTGACTAACGCTCCAAAAAATTGACAATAAATGACCAATAATACATTGAATTATCATTTAATAGTACATGGATTTATTTACCCACACATCTTCTCATGTTCTCTTTAACAGTTAACAACATCGTTAAATTGACAAGATGAATGATTCTGGAAAGAAATTGAATTATTGGGTGGATCTAGTTTTGAGTGAAATTAAAGGGAAGTAATCCAATATCGCTTATTTTATTCAAGATGAACAAAATTAGCGATATTCATTACCTTCCTTTAATAAAATATACGTACTTTACTGTATTTGTGTCTTCATACGGCTAAAAATATCATTCGATTTGAATAAAATGTTGATCGTTTAAAACGATTTCAAAATGTTAATAAATGATTTTCGAGCGGTTTTGATCGATTTGAGTCAGTAGTTGGAATGGAATTGAGCGCTGAGTGATCGATTTCGAATGATATAGATAGGAGTGATTGTCAATTTCACCATAATGTACCTACCACAATCAGAGAGGGCTTTGTCTAACTTGTTCACATTTCATCTCATTCGTTAAATACAGTTAATAACATCGTGAAATTGACATTCACCTCAATCTAAACCATTCTAAATCTATCACTCAGCGCTCCAACCATTCATTCCAAACACTCGCTCAAACCATTCAAAAACGATCAAACCTATTGAAAAATATAGAATTAACAACATCATTCAAAATAAATTTTGACAGAAAAAAATCGCGATTTCACTGACATAATTCAGAGTTAGCGCCTCATAAATTCTTGAAGAAATTTGTAGCTGTGCACAGAACTTGCATGCATTTTTTTATTGAAGGGAGGTAATCAATATTGCTAATTTTGTTCATCATGAACAAAATTTGCAAAACTGGATTACCTCCCGTTAAATTCACTCAAAACTCGCTCCTCACACTCATTCAATTTCATTCCTAAATCATTCCAAAATCATTCACCATGTCAATTTCACGATAATCGTTTGTTTTTAGTGTGAGATAGACATATCTTTAACTTTATTCGATGTTCTGTCAATGAGAGATATATCTGCCATTTTATTTTGTTTGGAACTAGCTGGTCTTAACTAGCTTAGCATTTTTTTTTTCTAATCTACTCGAAAGGGCTCGCTTTCTTACATAGCATAATAATCTACGCGTGGTTCAAATCAGCTTCGTACACCAGATTCTTTTTCCAACATTTGCGCAAGTCCTGTACGTCAAAACTCATTTGCGAAACGTCAAATTGATAAAAAAAAAAAATATCGTGAAAATGTATGTTCAATGAAATCACGATGACGTCATTTAGAATGTGATCTTTTACATATATAACCAGTCAGGCTCCATGAGAAAAAAACGATCTTTAACTGTTAGAATTATTCATCTTTTGTACCTTGTACATTGTATTTCTATTTCAGATGCCACTTTGTGCTCCGTTACTTCTGATTGTCAAGATTGTAAAGACGGCAAAGTAAAAGAATGCATTAAAGATCATTGCCATTGCACTGCCCATGAATGAACATGCAACAATGAAATCGTAGCTCCATTGCCTCATAAATGGCCATCAAATGGAAATAAAAACGAAGAAATAATGAATACAATGATTTCACTCTCTTTCCTTAGAACCATACTTTTTCTTTTATAGAAGTAACAGTTCATAGAGTGTTATTCATTCCAATGGAATGGAATACTTAAATGGTCGTATTTGTTTCAGTGGGGTTAAACGTCGCATTCAACAATCTTTTAGTTATATCGCGACGGCTTCGGTCATAACGCGACGACTGGAGCACCTTACTCTCAGTTGCTGGTATTTTTCACACCAGTCCCAACATTACACCCTTTCCTAGCCTCAAGCCGCTATCCCACATAAGTCTTCGAATATCAACCAATTGGTGGAAGTTTAATAGTCGGAAATCATATTTTTTTAAGAACAGAATAATTAGATTGAATATTGCAATCGTGAAAAACAGGAAACAGGACACTAGATCGATTTTTTCGGTACAGAACTAACGGTGGAGTAAGATTTTCACTGAATTGTAAACCAAAATAATCATTTTCAGTTCAACTGTAAGTATAACTTTCGCGATAAATGGTTCTTCTTTTAGAAAATAAAAGAAGAGGCTAACAACTAAGCCAAATGGCTTAGTTCTAGCCCTAGGAGTGAATGACTTTGTTTGTTTTTTTAGGTTTGTCATATATAACTTGTCGTGTAAAATGTTTATGTGTAAAGAGCCGGAGTCTCAATTACCAATATAATAGTAATAGTTATATAGTTATAGTTACTAACAGTGTCACGTGATGCTGAGACCCACAAACACTTTTAAAATCTTTTCGGTGGTTTATCGATAATAACGGTAGATTATCATTTTGATAAACTCACCGCCTAGCCTGAGAATTTATCTAACTTCTTTATCCCGCTTTCGTTCATTTCTCACTATCTGACATCATCTAAGCGGAGCCAAATAAATGACATCACTACCAAAGAAAAAAAATGCACCAAAAAAGCTTGATGACACAACAAGCGAGGAAAAGGTTATAAATGGAGACAAGCAGATAGTTGTAATGAAAAATATAGAACTCATTCTACAATCAATCGTAGCAGAATTACACGAATTACGTCAAGATCATGGTGAGTTTAAAAGGGAAATGAAGGAGCATATAGAAGAAATAAAAGAAAAGCAACAGAATGTTGAGGAATCGATCTCTGGGTACAACATCAATATCTTAG
Source organism: Fragum whitleyi (assembly GCA_948146395.1). Taxonomy (NCBI): domain Eukaryota; kingdom Metazoa; phylum Mollusca; class Bivalvia; order Cardiida; family Cardiidae; genus Fragum; species Fragum whitleyi. The sequence continues at coordinate 42,521,047 of OX411555.1, forward strand.
AAGCTTTGAAAGAGAATGCTGTAAAGACTGATGGCAAAAAACAGGGCTCACCAAAGAAAGACCAAACTAGTGATCTAAAAAGAAGAAATGACCGCGTCAATTGCGAATCTTCAAAAAGATTTTTGATGCAATGTTCAGTCGTTAACCACCTCTTTACAGACTGTAGAAAAAAGTTTTGGATCGTTCAAAGCAGATGTGGTACTTGCCTCTGAAGAATGCAAAGTAGAGTTTCAAAAGATTGGCACTAGAAATAAACAAATACAGGACTCTATTTTAGATATTAACGATGGTATTGATAAATCGAACAATTCTATAAGTGACATAGAAAAATCTCTAAATACTCTAACTGACAATAGCACATTCATAATACCAAGTAAAACATCAAAGATAAATGTGAAAGAGTTTGAAAGTAGCGTGATTACAGAAAACAGATATTCTGTGTTGAATGACCAACGGATTTTGAGAAGACAAAGTACCCCGAAGAACAAAATACCAAAGTTGAACCAGATAAAAGTAAAATATGTGTAGATATAACCCATGATTATAAAGATGAAGTGCCACAGGTAAAAAATCAGAGAGAACCAATGAGTGATCATAAACCTACTAGAGAGAATGGGTATTACAATAGAAACAGAAAGTCATTTACAAAGAAGGAAATGGTGTACCTAATGGGTGATTCGATCTCAGGACAAGTAAACCCAGTAGTCTAAGGAAAATCAACAAACTCTTTCGTTAAGAAATTGAAAGCTCCTAAGATAGAAGATATAAAGGAATTATCTAGTAATACCAAAGATGCTAAAGTTGTTATCATCCATACTAATATCAACAATCTGAAGGAAAGAAAGTCAGTAAATGAACTAGTTTCAAACTTAGTTGAAGCGGTAACATCAATCAAGGAATCTTCCCCGGATAGTAAGGTAGTTTTATCAAAGGTAACGCCAGTGGGTAACCGAGAACTTGACATAGGTAGGACCTTATTCAATGCTGAGAGTGAAAAGAAGCTTAGAGAAATTTTTAAGTCCGAAATAACATTTGTAGATCATAGCAACTTTGCTGATCAAGGATTACCCATTGATGAACTATATAGAAATGACATGATACATCTATCAAAGAATGGTGTTTTGAAATTTAAAGACAACATTGAACATGCTATCAATTCAATATTAGATAAAGGTAAAAGGAGAGAGTCATCCAACGAAGGTTATGCTGATGAGAGAAAAGACGGTTACAGAAAGGACAGAAAATTCGAAGGTGATTCCAGGAAACAAGTATATGGTAGGAGGAGATATTATCAGAACAACTCGAGATACAATGACTATGAATATAGATATAAATACTCTAGTAGGAAAAGAAATAAGAATTATAACAGAGGCTATGAGAGAATTGAAACTGACGGTTTCCGAGAATTCCCACATAATGATAGATATAGGACTCGTGATTGGGAAGGTAACTCGTATAGACGAAATCATTCATTAGAAAGTGCTGAAGAAAGAGAAGGTAATAGATGTCATAATTGTTCCAGAGTGAGTGAAAGACCTCGTTATAGGAATTAATGAGAAGTTATAAGATACATTTAAAAGGAATAACAAAAGATGAATGTTGACAGTTATAGATGTATTAGATAAATTTTAGTGACTTTAAATTGTCACTTATATGTAATTTAAATGTGAAGAGATAGTTTATGAGCTTTATAGAGAATGATATTCAAAAGATATCTTTTATTATTCAACCGTGTAATACTGATAAATCTAGAGTTCACACCAATCTGAGATTGTTAATGTATGCTTGTTTGTATACGATGTATATATCAAGAAAATACTTAACAATATCAAGTTGGAATATAAACGGCTTGGAGTTTAGGGCTAATGGTATTAAGGATAATAAATTACATGACAATGAGGTAATCAAAATGTTGAATAAGCTTGATATTATAGGGTTAATAGAAACCCATGCTAATGTTAATACTGATATTTCCTTACCGGGTTATTATGTTTTTCGAAAAGATAGACAGAAAAATAATAAAGCGTGGAAGTCCTCGGGTGGAATTGCAGTACTAGTAAAGGACGAAATTAGAAAATTTTGCAAATTTGACCCGCTAAGTGATAGTGACATTGTTTGGATACGTATATCGAAAGAGTTGACAAAACTAAATTATGATATATTTTTAGCTTTTGTTTATCTTCCTCCTGTAAACTCGTCATTTAGTAAAGTGCATGGAAATAACATTCTACAAAAATTTGAAAAGCAAATAGGACATTTCGCATGTCGCGGTAAGGTTATGTTATTCGGTGATTTTAATGCCAGAGTAGGGGAAAATAGTGATAATTTACAAAAAGATAATGACATTGCATACCTACCAATGCCTCAGGGAAGAGAGCCAGATGTTTATTCTTCCTCGAACGTCACATGATGATAAGGTAGTTAATCAACATGGTAGATGGTTAGAAGATATTTGTATGGATAATCAGTTGTATATTTTGAATGGTCGAACTCTAGGCGACTTATCAGGAAAATTTACATGTCATACGCCAAGAGGTAGCAGTGTTGTGGATTTTATTATTTGTAGTAATTCATTATCGAGAAATATTTTAAATATGAAAATATGCGATTTGAATTTATTTTCTGACCATTGTATGATTAATCTAAAATTTAAGATTTGTAATGATTTGTGCGCTTTTGTAACACATAAGGATCATACAGGAGATTCTTCTTGTTATCATTCACCAGATAATTTCATTTGGGCAGATGATAGTAAAAGTAAGTGTCAAGCAGTGCTCAATACAGATGAGATTAAAGAAAAAAATTGAAAATATAAATAATGCTCTCAAAAATAGCAATATTAATGCTAAAGATATCATTGAAATGGTTACTGACATTATGGTTTCTGCTGGAAATAAATCTTTATTACGAAAGTCACCAAAATCAAACAAAAAAGGATCCACAAAGTAAACAAAAAGTGGTTTGATATAGACTGTAAAAGATTACTCAGATAATCAAATATCATAAAGAACAAATTCAATAGAAACATTAGAAGTAATGATCTTCGTATCCAATATTATCAAAAGTATAAAGAATATAACAAGAGGGCCGTTGGCCCTGGGTCGCTCACCTGAGAAAAAAGCTTCATTACCTAGGTATGTCCATGCAACCACAGAAAAAAGAGATTTTCACTTATTCAATCAGATAACATTTGAAATAATCCCCCCCCCTGCTCCTCCCCTTGTCATTATTTATTTAAGCTTTTTTTCATAGAAGGTCTGTGATCAGCAAATCTATGCCAGATATACAGGCTGAGTCTGAGACTTTTAAAGTTTTCTTTAATGAGTTGAATAATCCATGTCAAATATAAAGGCTGTAGGGATTCAAAATTCTCAACAAAGCACTCCCCCTCCCCCAAGATGCTCTGCACTTGGTGAATCTACAGTCATGATTTTAGCTAATTCAATTAATGTCCATATGCTGATCATCCATACCAATTTTCAAGTCTGTAGGACTCTTGGTTCATTAGAAGAAGTTTAAAGATTTCAAAAATGATCCAAAGTACTACCCCCTCCCCAAGACACTCAGCACCTGGTGACCCAACAGTTCTGATTTTAGCTATTTTCATTAATGTCCATATATTGATCACCCATAACAATTTTCAAGTCTGTAGGGTTTCTGATCCAGAAGAAGAATAAGGTTAAAGATTTCAAAATTGATCCAAAGTACTACCCCCTCCCCCCTAATGCTCCACATCTGGCGACCCTACATTCATGATTTTAGCTATTTTATTTTAGATCCATATGCTTATCATCCATGCCAATATTGAAGTCTATAGGGCTCCTGGTTCATTAGAAGATGAAGGTTAATGTTACAAAATTTATACAAAAGTACTACCCCCTCCCCCCATGTGCCCAGCACCTGGTGGCATTACAGTCATGATTTTAGCTATTTTTATTAAGGTCTATGAGCTAATCCTCCATGCCAATTTTCAAGTCTGTAGGGCTTGTGGTTCAGAAGAAGAAGAAGGTTAAAGATCACAAAATTTTCACAAAAGTACTACCCTCTCCCCCCTGATGCTCCGCACCTGGTGAATCTACAGTCATGATTTTAGCTATTTATATAAAGGTCCATATGCTGATCATCCATGCCAATATTCAAATCTGTCAGGCTCCTGGTTCAGAAGAAGATGAAGGTAAAAGATTACAAAATTTAAACAAAAGTACTCTCCCTCCACCCCTGGTGCTCCCGCCTGGCAGCCCAACAGATATTATTTTAGCTATTTTTATTAAGATCTATGAGCTGATCCTCCATGCCAAGTTTCAAGTCTGTAGGGCTTGTGGTTCAGAAGAAGAAGAAGGTTAAAGATTACAAAATTTTAACAAAAGTACTACCCTCTCCCCCCTGATGCTCCGCACCTGGTGAATCTACAGTCATGATTTTAGCTATTTATATAAAGGTCCATATGCTGATCATCCATGCCAATATTCAAATCTGTCAGGCTCCTGGTTCAGAAGAAGATGAAGGTAAAAGATTACAAAATTTTAACAAAAGTACTCCCCCCCCCCTGGTGCTCCGCACCTGGCAGCCCAACAGATATTATTTTAGCTATTTTTATTAAGATCTATGAGCTGATCCTCCATGCCAAGTTTCAAGTCTGTAGGGCTTGTGGTTCAGAAGAAGAAGAAGGTTAAAGATTACAAAATTTTCACAAAAGTACTACCCTCTCCCCCCTGATGCTCTGCACCTGGTGAATCTACAGTCATGATTTAAGCTATTTATATAAAGGTCCATATGCTGATCATCCATGCCAATATTCAAATCTGTCAGGCTCCTGGTTCAGAAGAAGATGAAGGTAAAAGATTACAAAATTTTCACAAAAGTACTCCCCCCTCCCCCCTGATGCTCCGCACCTGGCAGCCCAACAGATATCATTTTTAGCTATTTTTATTAAGATATATGAGCTGATCCTCCATGCCAAGTTTCAAGTCTGTAGGGCTTGTGGTTTAGAAGAAGAAGAAGGTTAAAGATAACAAAATTTTCACAAAAGTACTACCCTCTCCCCCCTGATGCTCTGCACCTGGTGAATCTACAGTCATGATTTTAGCTATTTATATAAAGGTCCATATGCTGATCATCCATGCCAATATTCAAATCTGTCAGGCTCCTGGTTCAGAAGAAGATGAAGGTAAAAGATTACAAAATTTTAACAAAAGTACTCCCCCCTCCCCCTGATGCTCTGCACCTGGCAGCCTAACAGATATTATTTTAGCTATTTTTATTAAGGTCTATGAGCTGGTCCTCCATGCCAAGTTTCAAGTCTGTAGGGCTTGTGGTTCAGAAGAAGAAGAAGGTTAAAGATTACAAAATTTTCACCAAAGTACTACCCTCTCCCCCCTGATGCTCCGCACCTGGTGAATCTACAGTCATGATTTTAGCTATTTATATAAAGGTCCATATGCTGATCATCCATGCCAATATTCAAATCTGTCAGGCTCCTGGTTCAGAAGAAGATGAAGGTAAAAGATTACAAAATTTTCACAAAAGTACTCCCCCCTCCCCCCTGATGCTCCGCACCTGGCAGCCCAACAGATATTATTTTAGCTATTTTTATTAAGATCTATGAGCTAATCCTCCATGCCAATTTTCAAGTCTGTGGGGCTTGTGGTTCAGAAGAAGAAGAAGGTTAAAGATCACAAAATTTTAACAAAAGTACTACCCTCTCCCCCTGATGCTCCGCACCTGGTGAATCTACAGTCATGATTTTAGCTATTTATATAAAGGTCCATATGCTGATCATCCATGCCAATATTCAAATCTGTCAGGCTCCTGGTTCAGAAGAAGATGAAGGTAAAAGATTACAAAATTTTAACAAAAGTACTCCCCCCTCCCCCCCTGGTGCTCCGCACCTGGCAGCCCAACAGATATGATTTTAGCTATTTTTATTAAGATCTATGAGCTGATCCTCCATGCCAAGTTTCAAGTCTGTAGGGCTTGTGGTTCAGAAGAAGGAGAAGGTTAAAGATTACAAAATTTTCACAAAAGTACTACCCTCTCCCCCCTGATGCTCTGCACCTGGTGAATCTACAGTCATGATTTTAGCTATTTATATAAAGGTCCATATGCTGATCATCCATGCCAATATTCAAATCTGTCAGGCTCCTGGTTCAGAAGAAGATGAAGGTAAAAGATTACAAAATTTTAACAAAAGTACTCCCCCCTCCCCCCTGATGCTCCGCACCTGGCAGCCCAACAGATATTATTTTAGCTATTTTTATTAAGGTCTATGAGCTGGTCCTCCATGCCAAGTTTCAAGTCTATAGGGCTTGTGGTTCAGAAGAAGAAGAAGGTTAAAGATAACAAAATTTTCACAAAAGTACTACCCTCTCCCCCCTGATGCTCCGCACCTGGTGAATCTACAGTCATGATTTTAGCTATTTATATAAAGGTCCATATGCTGATCATCCATGCCAATATTCGAATCTGTCAGGCTCCTGGTTCAGAAGAAGATGAAGGTAAAAGATTACAAAATTTTAACAAAAGTACTCCCCCCTCCCCCCTGGTGCTCCGCACCTGGCAGCCCAACAGATATTATTTTAGCAATTTTTATTAAGGTCTATGAGCTGATCCTCCATGCCAAGTTTCAAGTCTGTAGGACTTGTGGTTCAGAAGAAAAGGAAGGTTAAAGATTACAAAATTTTCACAAAGTACTACCCTCTCCCCCCTGATGCTCCGCACTTTAAAATTCAGGTTAACTTGATTTTGATATGAGATATTAAAAGCGAGTAAAAAACTAAAAAACAATAAGTCTAGTGCATACGATATGGTTCGAAATGAAATGGTCAAGACAGCACTCCCTTTAATGATTATAACAATTACTAAAATCTTTAATTATCTTTTGAGGACGGGGACATTTCCATCTGCATGGACTCAAGGAATAATTGTTCCTATTCATAAACAAGGTAGCTGTTCTGATCCTAATAACTATCGAGGTATTACACTGAATAGTTGTTTATGCAAATTATTCTGTCACGTGCTAAACGAGAGAATCTCATCTCTTATTAAGGTCTATGAGCTGGTCCTCCATGCCAAGTTTCAAGTCTGTAGGGCTTGTGGTTCAGAAGAAGAAGAAGGTTAAAGATTACAAAATTTTCACCAAAGTACTACCCTCTCCCCCCTGATGCTCCGCACCTGGTGAATCTACAGTCATGATTTTAGCTATTTATATAAAGGTCCATATGCTGATCATCCATGCCAATATTCAAATCTGTCAGGCTCCTGGTTCAGAAGAAGATGAAGGTAAAAGATTACAAAATTTTCACAAAAGTACTCCCCCCTCCCCCCTGATGCTCCGCACCTGGCAGCCCAACAGATATTATTTTAGCTATTTTTATTAAGATCTATGAGCTAATCCTCCATGCCAATTTTCAAGTCTGTGGGGCTTGTGGTTCAGAAGAAGAAGAAGGTTAAAGATCACAAAATTTTAACAAAAGTACTACCCTCTCCCCCTGATGCTCCGCACCTGGTGAATCTACAGTCATGATTTTAGCTATTTATATAAAGGTCCATATGCTGATCATCCATGCCAATATTCAAATCTGTCAGGCTCCTGGTTCAGAAGAAGATGAAGGTAAAAGATTACAAATTTTAACAAAAGTACTCCCCCCTCCCCCCCTGGTGCTCCGCACCTGGCAGCCCAACAGATATGATTTTAGCTATTTTTATTAAGATCTATGAGCTGATCCTCCATGCCAAGTTTCAAGTCTGTAGGGCTTGTGGTTCAGAAGAAGGAGAAGGTTAAAGATTACAAAATTTTCACAAAAGTACTACCCTCTCCCCCCTGATGCTCTGCACCTGGTGAATCTACAGTCATGATTTTAGCTATTTATATAAAGGTCCATATGCTGATCATCCATGCCAATATTCAAATCTGTCAGGCTCCTGGTTCAGAAGAAGATGAAGGTAAAAGATTACAAAATTTTCACAAAAGTACTCCCCCCTCCCCCCTGATGCTCCGCACCTGGCAGCCCAACAGATATTATTTTAGCTATTTTTATTGAGGTCTATGAGCTGGTCCTCCATGCCAAGTTTCAAGTCTGTAGGGCTTGTGGTTCAGAAGAAGAAGAAGGTTAAAGATAACAAAATTTTCACAAAAGTACTACCCTCTCCCCCCTGATGCTCCGCACCTGGTGAATCTACAGTCATGATTTTAGCTATTTATATAAAGGTCCATATGCTGATCATCCATGCCAATATTCGAATCTGTCAGGCTCCTGGTTCAGAAGAAGATGAAGGTAAAAGATTACAAAATTTTAACAAAAGTACTCCCCCTCCCCCCTGGTGCTCCGCACCTGGCAGCCCAACAGATATTATTTTAGCAATTTTCATTAAGGTCTATGAGCTGATCCTCCATGCCAAGTTTCAAGTCTGTAGGACTTGTGGTTCAGAAGAAAAGGAAGGTTAAAGATTACAAAATTTTCACAAAAGTACTACCCTCTCCCCCCTGATGCTCCGCACCTGGTGAATCTACAGTCATGATTTTAGCTATTTATATAAAGGTCCATATGCTGATCCTCCATGCCAATATTCAAATCTGTCAGGCTCCTGGTTCCGAAGAAGAAGAAACTTAAAGATAACAAAATTTACCCAAAGTACTACCCCCTCCCCCCTGGTGCTCCGCACCTGGTGGCCCAAAAGTTATAGTTTTAGCTATTTTAATTCAGGTCTATGAACTGATCATCCATGCCAAGTTTTAAGTCTGTAGGGCTTGTGGTTCAGAAGAAGAAAAAGGTTAAAGATTACAAAATTTTCACAAAAGTACTACCCTCTCCCCCCTGATGCTCCGCACCTGGTGAATCTACAGTCATGATTTTAGCTATTTATATAAAGGTCCATATGCTGATCCTCCCTGCCAAGTTTCAAGTCTGTAGGGCTCCTGGTTCCGAAGAAGAAGAAACTTAAAGATAACAAAATTTACCCAAAGTACTACCCCCTCCCCCCTGGTGCTCCGCACCTGGTGGCCCAAAAGTTATAATTTTAGCTATTTTTATTCAGGTCTATGAACTGATCATCCATGCCAAGTTTTAAGTCTGTAGGACTACTGGTTGACAAGAAGAAGAATTTTTAAGATTTTCTTAAAATTTCACCTTTGTTGCCATAGCAACCAGAGTTTTTCATGGATTTCAATTCTTTTAGCTATTTTTGAAGGGGACCACCTAAGCAACATTTCTGTAAAATTTGGAGATAATTGGCCCAGTAGTTTAGGAGGAGATGTCGTTTAAAGAAATTGTTGACGGACGCCGGACGACGGACGACGACCGACGACCGACGACCGACAACCGACGGACGGACGCCGGACGAAAGGTGATCACAATAGCTCACATGAGCACTACGTGCTCAGGTGAGCTAAAAAGCTAATTAAACTGAAGCGAAAAAAGTATGTCGAATCCTTAACCACGATATTGAACGAAACTATGGAAAGTGACCCACAGGCAGCATGGAAAATAATAAATCAGCTAAAAAATGATTCTTTGCCTAAAGAAAAATCTGAGCAAATCAATCGAACACAGTGGTTTAAACATTTTAGTGATCTTTTGGCACCAAAGACTGGAAAGATAGATTCAAACAGAATTGATTAGGTTAAAAAAGATTTGAAAACTATTGAAAATTCAACTCAGTCAGGTTAACTTGATTTTGATATGAGATATTAAAAGCGAGTAAAAAACTAAAAAACAATAAGTCTAGTGCATACGATATGGTTCGAAATGAAATGGTCAAGACAGCACTCCCTTTAATGATTATAACAATTACTAAAATCTTTAATTATCTTTTGAGGACGGGGACATTTCCATCTGCATGGACTCAAGGAATAATTGTTCCTATTCATAAACAAGGTAGCTGTTCTGATCCTAATAACTATCGAGGTATTACACTGAATAGTTGTTTATGCAAATTATTCTGTCACGTGCTAAACGAGAGAATCTCTTATTTTCTAGAAGGCAATTCTTTTATTGAAAGAGAACAAGCTGGTTTTCGTAGAAACTATAGAACGTTTAATCAGGTCTTTATACTAAAAACAATAATTGATAAATATATAAGTAAACAAGGAGGTAAAATAATTTATATACATGTTTCATTGATCTGAGGAAAGCGTTTGACACTGTATGGCACGAAGGAATGTTACTGAAATTACAGAGAGCAGGCATTGATGGAAATATGTACAAGCTTCTTAAGTCAATGTATCAGAGTTCATATTCTCGAATCAGGTGTAAAACCACATTAACAGATCCTATTAGAATTAGTCAAGGTGTTTATCAAGGCAATGTATTAAGTCCTCTTTTATTTAATATTTACATAAATGATATTAGTTCTGTAATATCTAATGAAGATGCACCTATCTTACATGATTACAAAGTCAATCACTTGCTATATGCGGATGATTTAGTACTAATATCTACTTCCAAAGAAGGGCTCCAGAGAAATATAGATAAAATATACGAATTTTGTAATAGCTGGGGCTTGGCTATTAATACTGACAAATCTAAAGTTATGACATTTTCGAAGAGTGCTAAACGATGCAATCATCTCGTCAAATTTACTGTCGGAGACTATGAGTTAGAAAATGTAAAACAATACAAATACCTTGGGGTTACTTTCACAAATACAGGTAAATTCTGTTTGGCTGAGAAGAATCTTAGTTCGAAAGCAACTAGAGCCCTATTTTCAATAAAGCAAAGCATTTTTTATAAATCAATTAAACCGTCTGCTGTTTTGAAAATGTTCGAGACTTTGATTAAGCCTATTGCTTTATATAATTGCGAAGTCTGGGGTGCATATAAGTCTAGTTATAAAAGTAAATCTATACAACAATTATTTGATTTAGCAGTCAAATGGGGTAATGATTTCGATAAACTGCACATAAGGTTTTGCAAATATGTGTTAGGAATTCATTCAAAAACTTCTAATTTTGGTGTTTTAAGTGAGTTAGGGCAGTTTCCATTAGTGATAACTATTATAGTAAGTTGTTTGAATTTTTGGTTACATGCTATCCATTCAAAGGAGGATTCTCTATTATATAAAGCATACCAGGAACAATTAAATGGTTTAAACCAGAATTCTGGCTGGGTGCAATTTGTCAAAAATATTCTATGTGATCTTGGATTTTCGCATATTTGGACTAACCAATGCACATTTAAACCACAGTCTCTTCTCTTTTCTATTAAAAATAAATTGAAGGAAAGATTTGTTCAGCATTGGGATAAAAGAATTACTTCTGAAATTGGGGATAAAAAACTCAGAACCTACAAAATCATTAAAACATCATTTGTAATAGAGCCTTATCTTGAAATAATTAAAGATAAAATGCTCAGAAAAAGTATATGTTTATTCAGACTAAGTGCACACAAATTAAGGATTGAAACAGGAAGATACTGTAGGGAAAACCTAGAACAAAGGTTGTGCAATCAATGTGGAGTTATTGAGGACAAAATGCATTTTATATGTACTTGTAGTAAATATGACAATCTAAGAAACGAAATTCTGAGTCCATTACAGGAATTTGAGACTGCTGATAACAATATGGTAACATTTAAATCCTAATTGACAAGTTCCAATATAGATACCTTGAAAGCTGTATTAAATTTTATTCTTAAAGCTGGTATAATATAGTGGATTGGCCTTGAACTCCAAGTCGTATGTTTCAATTTTAATCACAATTAATAAATTATATAACTTTGTCTTTATATGTGAGTGCGTGAGCGAGTATGTGAAAGCTTTGTTATTATTATTTTTCCCTTCCTTATTTCATTTTGTTGTGTTGATATGTGTTTTTAAAATTGCCTTTAACCCTTACCATGGGTATACTTGAGCAATAAAATATCTTATCTACGAACGTTGCGTAGAAATTACGCGCTAAAGTCTCATTTTCGTATTGAAGAAAAATGATAAACGTTTGTTTTTCGAATAAATTTGATTGTTATTTCATTTCATGAACAACTAATAGTATATTTTTACTCATTCATGGCTCCGCCTTTCGTTAAAATATAGCTTTTGTTGTTCGTTTAATGAAAGAGAAATGGATATATACATAGATTTTGAAATGCTTTTGAGCCACGGTTCTTACTCCTTAATTTGAGTCAGTGTGTGACTAAGATAAAGTCTTAATCACTCTTCTGGTAATCAGCATATATTGTTATTGCATCGTTTCGTTGTCTATGCTGCTTTCTATTTGTACCACGCACACGAATTAAATTGTCAGAAATGTCACGTACTGGCTCATTTACAAGCAACAAAGTAAAGTCAAAACCTTTAGCCTGCATGAATATTAGAAAAACCCTCTCCTTGCACTTTCAAATTCCAACAGTATAAATCGAGGAATGTAGCATTGGTTATATGGAGGGCCCTTGTACTTCTAAGTAGTGATTCCTGTAGAGATTTGTTGAAAATCAGTAATTGTCGATCCTGATCAAGTAGGTATTAACTGTTTGTTCTGTTTACATGCTATCAATAATGAATATCACTTTCGACAGTACTCTTTTTCATAAAAAACAGTCATGAATAATCAAGGTGTATATCTTCTTCATTTAAGCAACTTTTTTTGAAAACTGGCCTGGATTGAATTTCGGCAGAACTTCGAATTTCGAAAATTAACACCGACGTTTCAGGTGTCTCACACTTGATTTCATGTCCAGCTTCGATTTTATCCTCCGTTTCTACACAATTATTTCCAGCAGCTTCAATTATTTCAAAGACCATATTGTTCTCTCTTTCGTTGTCGTTTTTTATTGGTTCGCGATTCTCTACGAGGAAAAGTCTTGAAAAATCCAGTTTCGGTTTGTCATTTATGAAACCTAGATTCGTTGGTGGTAGAGAAATTGGTGGTCCTAACTTCATTACAATCCGTTCTATTATGTCTTGGTTTTCGTTTGTGAATGTCACTTGACCTCCAACTCGGACAAACGCTTTGATTTGTGGATGATGAATGTCGAATGAAGATATGTAATCAAAATTGACTAGAACTATATTTTTGAAGTTGTTTGATTTATACATATTCCATCCATGTTTCCATTCAAGATCAGTCCAATTTGTATCGTGATTTCCAAGATAAGACTCTGATAAAAGAACCAAGAAATTCCTTGTCTTTGCTAAAACCTCAATGACAAAATTATCTCTAATGACGCCGATCGGAATGTCTCGAAAAGTCAAGAAAATATTGTATCCCAGGTTTTCAAGTTCCGGAACCAAATTTTGGCTGATCCATTTTCGAAGCAGTGTATTGTTCTCATCGAGCGTAATGAAGACATCATACGTAAGCGACGGCGTGATTTGGTTCTTTCCTCTTCGACGTAACCGCAAAAAAATCACAAAAACTTCATACCTAAGGTTATACATTACAATTGAAAGTATGATTATTGTCAATAAAATGCTTGCTAGAACTGCTGCTAATTTGATTTTGCAATCCAACATGTCTTCATAGAATTCATACGCAGCTATCAAACCATGATTTGGCACCAAACATTGAAAGCGGGTCGCGTTGCTTGAACACGTGGTTTTAGTTGACCAATCAGACATCCATATTGACTCACAGTCGCATAGAAAAATATTCCTACCAAAGTTAATGCTGCAAATATTTAGATATTTTAATTGTTCAGGAATGGTTTTCAGATTCAAATTGTCTGCTAAGTTCAAATATGTTATATTTTCTAATTGATGCGCAGCTTCAGCTGACAGATCAACAACATTATTATTACTTAAATCTAAAACGGTTACAGTGTTCATGTTTGGTATGTTATCGATATACTGAACTGAATTGTTCGAGATATCCAAATGAATGTTAGGACAGAATTGACGCTTTGGAAGCTCTTGTTTTGAGAGATTCGAAAGTCCACGTCCGCTACAATTAATGTAAACGTAATCTTCGTTTGGTCGATCTTGGCAATCGCAGTCCTGGAAACATTTATAGTCTGTTACCAGCTTGTCCAAATCATTATTTTACAAAATATCTTTAATTGTTCTGCCTTTTAAACTCTCCGGCCCTTCACATATCACATCTAGGTAATGTACCCAGAACGATTCTTGAATTTCAGACTGTAGTGCAACTTCAAGATATGGCTCCATCCATCCATCGCAATATATGGGGGCACCTCTAAAGTCAAATCCAGATCCTATTAACTTTCCCAGTAGCTGGATGCTATCAAGGTTTAGTAAAGACACTAGATTCGGGAATCTCATAAAATTGTTTCGTTGAAAATTTACATAGCCCGGTCCGTATTTGTAATCTGGATCGAGAGTAAAATTGTTCAGATTTGTAAGTTCACGAATTTCGTTGTCGCTGAAATCCATTCTACAGAAAGGGTAAAGGCTGACGCAATTTGAAGTATCAATCTGTGATAAATTGTTGTGTTGTAAATAAACATGTGTCAGATGTAAACGTGGGTTCGTAAATATTGTTGGATCGATAGTTCTGATTATATTATATGCTAGGTCAAGGATGCGTAGTTTTGTCAAATTACCAAAGGAAGTGTTTGACAAATGCTCAATTCGATTATAGCGTAGTCGTAACGCATCTAAATTTGACAAGCAATTTATGTCGTGTATTCGTTTTATGTTGTTATCAGAGAAATTGATTTCCAAAACTTTGTCCCAGTGATCATTTATACCATCATCTATGTACTGTTCGTATATAGACTAAACCTTGATATCGTTTATCCATTTGCATAAATTACTAGGCATATTTCCTAGATAACCATTTTTATGGTCAATTTTAAGCCAAGTGCTATTGTTTACATCATTCGAAATAAGGGCAATATTTTTACCGAAAACTCCAATGTATTCAATTAGGACGTTTGCACTTTGCCACTTCAATTCGTATTTGCATGCACAACATTTTTGTTGGTCAATTACCTCTTTCTCATTGCAAGCACAATTTAAGTTGTTTCTATATTCCGGTATACTTGCACTAGTCAATGCGTTTCTTGCTGTTTCGCCGTCTCCTATAGTAGCACCAGGAACGTCGTTCATCAATGATGAAGATACTTGTACTCCCAAATTGATGGAGCAGTGTATTAAGATAACACAGATGGAAAACGTTGATGGAAGAACCCTAAAATTTCAAACAAAGGAAAATAATTAAGAATCTTAATATGTTGGCTCTCACCCCACTCAAATCTATCTATATAATCACTCCGATAGCTCCTCACTCATGGCATTCCTAATTATCATTAAAACTCTACGTAAATCGATTAAAAAAATCTATGCGACTTCAGTGAAATCACTCCAATCATTCCATGATGTTATCAGGTGGTGTAAATAAGACAAATTTTGATTTGATTTGTACTCGAAAACAATAAAATCTTCTTGTCGAATAGTTTGTTGTTTGTTTTTTCCGTAAAGTCGGGTAATGAATATCGCTGATTTCGTTTATTTTGAAAGAAGATTTGGTAACATTCTTTCACATTCCCTTCATCCAAGTATTATTGGAAACTCGCTTGAAATTATTTCTTAAGGAAATTTCGATATTATACGTCATCGCAGGGAAATAATTAAAAAGTACCCTTTGGCAATAGACATTGCAATAAACATTATTTTAAATACGTAAAATAAAAGTACAGGAATCAGTGCAAGAATCCCGACAAAGATTGGACCATCTGACGCAGAATGAGCAGCCGCCGTCATGGCGCAGCGGTAACGCTTCGGACTATCATATAAAAGGTCCCGGGTTCGATTCCCGACATCTGCATCCTTCCTTTCCGTTCTTCCACGAATGGGTTGATCATCGTAGACCTATGTGGAGTAGCAGCTAGGATAGGATGTAATGGTGGTACCGGTGTAAGAAATACCAGGAATCCAATGTTAGGTGCTCTTGCCACCGCGATATAACTGAAAGACTGTTGTAAGCGGTGTAAAACCCCATTCAAACACACAATTTAAGATTTATGATTGGTTACATTGTTTCTGCAAGAGTGTTCATTTAACCCTTTGCTGTGAAATCCCTGCTTTTACGTGTCTGTGATTTTATGATTGAGAAAACATTGTGAAAAAAGAAGAAATTGCTTCTGACAAGCAATTTCTTCTTTTTCCACACTATTTTATACCCTACTGAATGGTTATTTTTCAAATTAAATCCACTTTAAATTTTCGTCTGCAAAACCTTTGACTTTTGACAGGTCTAAAATTTTGTAAAACAGGAAAGTGTTAAACAATCGGTTCAGTAGCTCTAGTATTTTGTCCATCAATTATTTATTCATTCACTCATTTCTTGTTGTTTATTATAAAAGAATCTGAATCCTTCGATACAAAGATAGAGACGGCAACGCGTTTTGTGACACTCTTAGCTAAGCTTTTTTTTTTTTTTTTTTTTTTTTTTTTTTTTGAGAAAATAATATTTTTTCAAGATTGGAAGTATTCATAATGTATTGTTTTCTTACATTTTTCTTCAGCAAAGGAATAATCCAAAACTTGCATGGAAGGTCACCAGCTCTATGTTCAGTATAGTTAATAAAATCATGAAATTGACATGATAATCGATTTTGAAATTATTTCGGAATTAATAAAATGAAAGATAATATCGCTTATTTCTTTCCAAGTTGGCGATATTTATTACCTCCCTATAGTAGAATATACAAAGAAGTTTAATTAATTACTTTTTCTGAACGAAACAATCAGACGCTTCCAAATTCAGGCAAGTCACAAGAAATGGAATTCATCATGCAATGAAGCCTGCATTGACCTGATATTACCTGTATGATAACATAACATGTTATCAGACATTCTATTTTTTTAGAAACAATTTGCATACACTTTCATCTGATTTTTTATCTTTGAGGGTCTTTTTTTATTATTTACTGCTGAAAAATGCATGATAAATAGAATTACATTCAAGTGTCCTAAAATATCAATGCTGTCTGATTTCGGCTGCTAGAAATTATCATGACTCGGTAGAGCCTCGTCATGATAAACTCTCCCAACCTCGACCAGATTACATTGATATTTTTGGACACTAATATATTATTCTCTGTTTTTTCGAGTGATTCGAATGTAGTTGTTGATCTTATCTAAGTGGTTTTGGGGTCTTTTTATATGTTTTAAGAAAGTGTTGGGAATGAATTAGAGGAGCGACAAATAGAAGATTTAGAATGGTTTTGATCGGAGTGAATGTCAATTTCACGATTTTACTAACTGTAGCTCATCTGAATTGATTCATCTTTTGGCAAACATCTTGTTCCATTCATTTGCTGTTGATAGAAATAGAATAAGCAAAATATAATGCATAAAATGAAAACCAAGAAGAAATTTGTAGTTTTTGCGATTACATAATTAAACAATTCGTATGCTTTTCTCTATTTTGGTCAATACAATATAACGTCGTAACAAATTCGAACAACCCAAATAAAATGAATAAAAATAAAAGAAATAAAATTAAATTAATATTCCGAAAAGAAAAATAATCATGCGCATTAACAAATGTTACAAGAGAAATATATAAAGAATCTAAGCCACAAATCCACAATACTTGCCTTCCCTAAAATATATTTAAAACTAATACAAAATCTTTTTAATCGAACAATAAATCAAATGTGATAAATTTATTGAAGAGGGCCACGTGATTTCAAATAGATATCAGCCATAAACGAAGCAAATCAAAGGAATGTAAGTTTTGAGGTAGACTTGGT
This sequence comes from Fragum whitleyi, assembly GCA_948146395.1. Classification (NCBI taxonomy): domain Eukaryota; kingdom Metazoa; phylum Mollusca; class Bivalvia; order Cardiida; family Cardiidae; genus Fragum; species Fragum whitleyi. The sequence goes on from OX411555.1 coordinate 42,538,695, forward strand.
GAACAGTTTAATAATCAACTTAAAAAAAGACCTTTAAAAAGATTAAGAATATATCAGAATATGATTCTTTGTTTTGATAAATATGAATTGTATTTCAAATAATTGCCAATCTATTCAGACATTTCAACCTAAAATGCTCGATTCTTTCCCACAGTATTCAAGAAGAAATCAGACTGTGCATAATATCTTTTAAGGATCTTAGTACAGCTGGGGTTTTTCGTTGATAACGTGATATTATTGCATAAAATTTGCGTTTTCGGGTCGCAATGGGTATACCTTAACGGACAAACCCCGGGCGTTAACGGGAGAAAACGTAAATTAATTAGTAAATTCACGCGCCGTTAACGCTCGGCTTTTTTACTTAAATATCTTCGATTTTGGGACTATACAGCAAATTGATTTCAATGATACTAATTTTTTTTCTGCAACATTTATTGACATCAAAAATATGAAGCAATGCATTTAATTAATAATAAGTCAAAGGTACGATTTTGAAGCCTATACACAATGATTGGTAAAATGCAGCGAAAAAACAGTCATGGTTAACGTCAATTTAGAGCGTAACTAAAGACGCTGATCTAATTCCCGCGTTAAATTTTGAGACGTCATGAACCTACCAAGCAATTGCGGTGTAAACAAAAGTGACGTTGCAATTCATGACGCTATTTAGCCGGCGTTTTTGGCTTGTTTTGAAGCGTTTCTTTAAATTATTTCGCAATTTCCGCTGGAAAAAATACTCTAGCCTTTCTTTTTATGCAATAATGGCATCAACTCACGTTTTTTCGCGCGTTAACATTTGCAGAGGCCCCCAAATTGCATTAACGCTCTCGTGCTTCGCACTCGGGTATTAATCAATTTTTCGCGGCTCTTCAAATGTTAACGTCCTCAAAAACGTTAATTAACCCTATATCATGCATAAAATGTACGTCTTCTGGTCGTTGTATGCATAAGTTAACGGACAAAAGCCGGGCGTTAACGAGAGAAAACGTTTATTAATAAGTATATTCACGTGCCGTTAACGCCGGCTTTTTTCACATGAATATTCTCGGTCTGTGGCTATTCACTTTATCAGTTTCTTTGTCTAACATTATGATAGAGCACACCTAAAGACGTTGCTCCAAATCCCGCGTTAAATTGTGTGACGTCATAAATAAACCAAGCAACGCAGGTATATACAAGATGGACGTTGTAATGCATGACGGCATATAAGTAGGTTTTTAACTGGTTTTACATCGTTTCTATGAAATTGTTTTGCTCTCATCTATCTTTTTATGCAATAATAGCGTCAAATCACGCTTTTTCGGGCGTTGACATTTGCAGAGACCAACATAATGCGTTAAACCATTTTTTGGGTCTCTGTACATGTTAACGCCCTCAAAATCGTGAATTTACCCTATAAAGATGAAAAATACATCATACAGATATCTATCGTGAAAAATCAAATCAAAACCATTGTAATCGCTCAATCAGAGTTCCATTCATTTCATTCCAAGCACTCACCCAAACCATTCAAAAATGTTCTAATCTCACTAAAGATAAAATAAAACAATACATTCAAAATAACAACCGCTACAAAAAATACGCGATTTCACTGTTTTAATTGAAGATTGTAAGCGTATGATGGCTTCGTGAAGACATAAAAGCTATTTATAGGACCTGTATGCATATTGTAATAAAGCAGGGATAAGTAAAGCGGTATTGGATTGCACATTATTAATTTTATCTAAAAGCCAATCATCGCACTCATTCAGTTTTACTCTAAAGTCATTCCAATATCAATCAGTTTGTCAATGTACTATTTTCTTTACTGAACAAAACTTCTGAAATACGAGAAATATATCAATATATATAAATTTTCAGCATAGTTTAAGATAACTTTACTAGAATTTTGCAACACATTTTATGCCCCGCTATTGAGGCCATATCATAGTTCGTTTAATCGTAGCCTATCTCTTTGTCTGGCTGTCCGTCTGTTCTTTCTGATTACAATCACTTCCAGACTGTTCAAGTAATCATTCTTTTATTTGTCGTAAAGGTTTCTCTCACCACTCTCGATTATTAGATGTCAAGGTTATCAGATAAGGTCAAGTTCATCAATAAAGGGTAATTTAACTAAGAGTGTCATAGTCAAAATATACGCAGCCACTTTGCTTCTGTTTCACGAAAATAGTTGCACAGACACTACTTATTTTTTACAGAACCAAATTCAAAACATGTGCAGACTATCTTTTTAGATTGTCAAGTTGAAACTGTTTGTTATGATTGATTGACTGAATGGGGTTTAACGCCTCTTTAAACTGCAACTTATAATGTTAAAAAAATGAAATTTGATATGAGTGTCCCTTATTCGATGACATGGCTGAAATTCACTAAACTACAACAACATGCACTAATTCAGGTAGCAATGAACGAACATTTCTTAGAAATTTCTTAGAAATAAGACCATATATATAGGAGGAGTTGCTTTCACAAAAAGTTTAAGAGGAGATCCTTTTTTCCATTACGCAGCTGTAATTCACCAAACCACAACTATAGGCAAGCTCAGGTGACCAGGAACATTTTGTGATAGTTTCATCAAAATCATTCTATAAATGGAGGGATGTTGCGTTCAAAATAATTTTTTACAAGGAGTCCATGACGCAGCTGTAATTTACCAAACCGAGACAATACGCGCTAGGTCAGGTGACTAGGAACATTTTGTGAAAGTTTCATCCAAATCAGTCAATAAATTAGGGAGGAGTTGCGTTCAAGGGATTTTTTACATCAAGGCCCCCTTTTCCACGACGCGACTAAAATTCACAATACCGTAACTTTAAGCGCTAGGACACAAGGAACATTTTGTGAAAGTTTCATCCAAATCGATCCATTAATGAGGGAGGAGTTGCGTTCACAAATTTTTTTTACATGAAGGTCCCTTTTCCCATGACGCAGCTATAATTCACCAAATCGAGACAATACGCGCTAGGTCAAGTGACTAGGAACATTTTGTGAAAGTTTCACCCAAATCAGTCCATTAATGAGGGAGGAGTTGCGTTCAAGAGATTTTTTTTACATGAAGGCCCCCTTTTCTATGACGCGTCTAAAATTCAACAAACTGTGACTTCTTGCGCATGGTCAGGTGACTAGGAACAATCTGTGAAAGTTTCATCCAAATCCGTCCATAAATGAGGGAGGAGTTGCGCTTACGAGAAAAGTTGACGGGCGGACGGACAGACGGAGATAAAGCCAAAATATGACCGCCCCCGGCGGTGTATAAAAAATGTCAAAAAATAGTCCCATATGATATATTTTTTAAGAAAAATTATCTTCACTAAAACTACCCATCAGAATTCCACAAAACTACCTAGAAATGGAGCTTGGAATTTGTCTTTCACTTTCTTCGTCGAATTCTGATCGGATTGATAAGATCGGCTCTGAGGGGTGTCGCGTTAGCGAAAAATGGTCTCATATGATGAATACAAAAAACATCTTCTCTGAAACTATACGTAATAATAAAGTAAACTTCACAGCAAGCATCCTTTCCTAGCCTCCACCTGCTACATGCATCTCACATAGGTCTACGATAAGTTTCGTCTTGAAGCAATCGGGAACCCTCGGCGATTCTACGGAAGAGACCTCGGGAATAATACGGGCGCATCCATGAAACGCGTCATTTTGCACGTGGGTTTATATGACGTCACAAATATAACTGAGAATGACGCTGCGAAAAACAAAATCAACGTAAGGTAAAAATCGGGCATACTATGATTTGAAAGCAAAACGCAGTGTTTTACTACGTTTTGCTTTAAAATCATGATATGCGAAAATAATCTCTATAGACGATCTGAAAGCTTTAAAGGAATTTGCTTTTCTTCAAGCGTATTAACCAAAGTATCACCAGAAGCCGAATTACTTACAAAATGGACCAAAAATTACTACTCTTACGTCCGAGGTACTTTCCAGTTCACGGAAATGTCCGAGCGATGCTCCGAATGGTCTTGAAGGTCATAAAATAAGGAAGGTCTCCAGCTCATTCTCACAAATATCAGTACCAGTAGTCATTTATTCTTTTTTTCTATCATTCAAATGCGTTTTTATCTTTTCATTTTTTTCCTTTATTGTTTTTTCCTTTGGTACTTTCATTGTGAAAATTTGACAAGTTACATTAGCGATACAGAGGTTCAAATTATGTATACTTGTACACAACTATAAAATGAGGGTCAAGAGGATCAAAATTACCCTCAAACGCCCGCCTGAATTGTATTGGTCGAGTGGATCTCGATTGAGAAGCTTTCGAGCAAAATTTCATTCAAATTTGCCTAGTTGTTGAGGAGGAGATGTTATCCTTAGAATTCAAAATGAAAAGAGGCCCAAACCTACCACGCTCATATTTTTTACTCTCTAGCCATTTGGTTAAGGAGGTGATTATGTTCCCAGATTTCATTATGAGCAAAAGCCCAAACCTGCCACACCCCTATAAATGGGTAGAACAGAACTTCGCAAATCCAATTTTGAGAAAGGTCATCAAAGGAGCATTAACAGCCGACCTGCAATTCGGTTATCGTGTGTCAAAATGTTGAGCCGTGCGAATCGAATATCGTGAAAAAAAGACAATAAAACAAAGTTGAACATTAAATTGTCTAATTGATTTGGGAAAAGACATTAAATGATGGGTCAGTCTAAATTTCGCAAAAGAAATCTTGAGAAGGGTCACCGAAGTTATGTATCTGCCAAGTATAGTCGAGATGTGCTTACTGGTTACTGAGGAAAATAAATAAGGGTCGAAATCTGCACCGCCCTCCCACGTTGATTTTTGGGTGTCAATCAGAATTTCACGAACATGATCAGAGAAAGGTCACCCAAGAAACATTTTCGGTTGAAATTTGCCCATTGGTTACTGAGGGTAGATGTAAACGATTTTAGGGTCAAAAATTGCCAAGCCCACATTTTAGGTCAATCTAAATTTCAAGTACAAATTTTCAGAAGGGTCACACAGTGGAAAAATTCTGGTAAGTCAGGTTTAAAATCACATATTGGTTACTGAGGAGATGTTCAAAAGTTTCGGAGCAAAAAAACTGCCTCGTCCTACCACGCCCAAATTTGGCGGCAGTCAAAATTACACGAACATGTTTTCAGAAAGGTCACCCAAGAAACAAGTTTGCCAAGTTTGTCCCGAATCCTCCAGTTGGTTACTTGAGGAGAGGATGGTTAAATATTTGAGAGTGAAAAAAATATCACGCCCTGCCACGCCCATAAAGGGGTGGGTGGGTATCAATTAATATATCACAAATAAGTACAGTTAAAATCATCGTGAAATTGACACTCATTCCAACCAAAATCGTGCTAAACCAATCACTCAGCGCTCCATTCATTCATTCCAAACACTCAATCAAACCATTACAAAACGCCCCAACCCCACTGAAAAAGATAAAACCAACAACGTCACTTAAAAAAATAAAGCTAGAAAAAAGTCGTGATTTCACTTACTTGATTCAAATTGTAAGCATTTGATTGGTTCTTGAAGAAACATGTAGCTCTTTATATAACTTTTATGCATATTCAATTAAAGGGAGATAATAAATATCGCTAATTTTGTTCATCCTGAATTTGATTACCTCCCATTAAATTCACTCAAAACTCGCTCCACAAACTCATTCAGTTTCATTCTAAGGTCATTTTAAAACTATTCAATTTTACGAATTTGTTAACAGTATTGAGCTGGGTCACTCAATGAACATTCCTGCCAAGTTAAGTTGAAATTTACCCATTGGTTTCCGAGGAGAATAATTGTTGACGACTTCCAACGCACGACGACAATTTAAAGTGATCACAAAAGATCAACTGGATGTTGTATAAGAAAAATAACACAACAAATGTAAGAAATTCTTAATGACACGTGCACGTGTGCATAGCGGCTAATTTGATAAGCCGCGTTTTGATAAAGTCTTTATTGGTAAACAAAATTTACCTGTCACTCATTATTTCTCGTAAACTTTCGTTAATATCCGCGAGGCTATTAAAAGAATCTTATTTAAAGACCAAACAAAATACCTCATTAGTTATAATTGGGTCCATAGCACAGTGGTCTAAATAGTTCGCCAATTAGACACCTTGGGCTGACAGACCCGGTTCGAATACGCACGCATTCGGATACAATATTTTTTTTCCCAAATTGTTTAATTTTAATTTTTAATTTTGTTATAACATAAAGAGACAGTTTTATTATCTCTTAAATTTGTTGTTTGTAATATTCTTTATTTACAGGTCGTTTTATTTTCTGAATCAAATCTCTCATTCCTTTAGTTTTCATAGCATTGATAAGCTGTTGTCACCCATTCAAGCTGATGACACGAGGCTTTTGATCGTAAACTTAGCATTTTTTTGTTCCTCTAACGCAGCACCTAAGCGACAGTATTAAATTATCTTCTTTCGTCCATGACCTTTAATTCTAATGATATTATTACTTTTTTTTCTTATCGAACGGTAGGCCTACATATCATTGCTTGCCGCTTCTTCTGTAAATTAATTTACGAAATTCTTTATGCATTTTTTTGTCAAAAGACTATCAGACATAGACAGAGATTGAGAAAAGAGGAGCGTGATAAATTATTCTGTACTTTTCAGAAAACCACGTTTGTGTTGTGCTCAGGCTACTAAACAATAGGAAATTACTTGATGCAGAATATCCAACGGATCACCCACACAAAACGATGAAAAAAATTTAGTAATCTGTATACAAAGATCTGAATTATAGCCATTAAAAGCAAAAACGTTATTAAAAAACAAGAGGGCCATAGTGGCCCTAAATCGCTCACCTGAGTTAACTGTCTGTTACTATTTGGAGAAGGGCTTTGGTTTAATGACAGGGCAGTAACAACAAATATCACAAATTTGAACTTGTTTGAGATTTCATCAAGATAATCATTCTGACCAATATTCAGGTTGATTGGGCTAAAAATATGGCTTCTAGAGTGTCCACATGTTTTTTTTCTAGATTTGAGCCAGTGACCTAGTTTTTGTCCCCACTTGACCCTAATTGGAACTTGTCTGAGATTTTGGTACGATAATCATTCTGACCAATTTTCAGGTTAATTGGGCTGAAAAAATAGCCTCTAGATTGACCACAAGATTTTTTTAAGATTTGACTCTGTGACCTAGTTTATGACCCTACTTGACCCAAACTGTTACTTGTCTGTGATTTCATCAAGATAATCATTCTGACCAATTTTCAGGTTGATTAAGCTAAAAATATTGCCTCTGGAGTGGCCACATGGCTTTTCTAAGATTTGACTGCTAACCTAGTTTTTGACTCCACTTTACCAAAATTCGAACTTGTCCGAGATTTCATCAAGATAATCATTCTGGCCAATTTTAAGGTTGATTGGGCTAAAGATATAGCCTCTAGAGTGTCCACGTGGTTTTTCTGAGATTTGACCATGTGACCTAGTTTTTGACCCCACTTGACCCAAATTCAAACTTTTCCAAGATATCATCAAGATAATCATTCTGACAAATTTTAAGGTTGATTGGGCTAGAAATATGGCTTCTAGAGTGCATACAAGATTTTTCTGAGATTTGACCCCGTGACCTAGTTTTTGACCCCAGTTGACCCAAATTCGAACTTGACAGAGATTTTATCAAGACAATCATTCTGACCAAAATTCAGGTTGATCGGGCAAAAAATGTGGCCTCTAGAGTGCATACAAGGTTTTTCTTAGATTTGACCCCGTGACCTAGTTTTTGACCCCAGTTGACAAAATTTCAAAATCGTCTGAGATTTCAACAAGACAATCATTCTGACCAAAATTCAGGTTAATTAGGCAAAAAAGGTGACCTCTAGAGTGCATACAAGGTTTTTCTTAGATTTGACCCCGTGACCTAGTTTTTGACCCAGTTGACCCAATTTCGAACTTTTCTGAGATTTTATCAAGGCAATCATTCTGACCAAAATTCAGGTTGATTGGGCAAAAAATGTGGACTCTAGAGTGCATTCAAGGTTTTTCTTAGATTTGACCCTGTGACCTAGTTTTTGACCCCAGTTGACCAAATTTCAAAATCGTCTGAGATTTCATCAAGACAATCATTCTGACCAAGATTCAGGTTGATTGGACAAAAAATGAGGCCTCTATAGTGCATACAAGGTTTTTCTTAGATTCAACCCTGTGACCTAGTTTTTGACCCTAGTTGACCCAAATTTGAACTTGTCCAAAATTTTATCAAGATTATCATTCTGACCAATTTTCAGGTTGATTGGGCAATAAACGTGGCCACTAGAGTGCATACAAGGTTTTTCTTAGATTTGACCCTGTGACCTAGTTTTCCACCCCAGTTGACCCAATTTCGAACTCATCCAAGATTTTATCAAGTCAATCATTCTGACCAAATTTCAGGTTGATCAGGCAAAAAATGTGGCCTCTAAAGTGCATACAAGGTTTTTCTAAGATTTGATCCTGTGACCTAGTTTTTGACCCCAGTTGACCCAATTTCGAACTCGTCTGAGATATAATCAAGACAATGATTCTGACCAAAATTCAGGTTGATTGGACAAAAAATGTGGCCTCTAGAGTGCATACAAGGTTTTTCTAAGATTTGACCCTGTGACCTAGTTTTTGACCCCAGTTGACCCGATTTCGAACTCGTCCGAGATTTTATCAAGACAATCATTCTGACCAAAATTCAGGTTGATCGGGCAAAAAATGTGGCCTCTAGAGTGCATACAAGGCAAATGTTGACGACGGACGACGGACGTCGCACGACGGACATCCACCTAACCACAATAGCTCACCTTGAGCACTTCGTGCTCAGGTGAGCTAAAAAGGGGGGGAGGGGGAGACGAGCGGGAAATTCGATCTCCGGACCTCTACGTCGCAAGTTCCTGACCTTACACCTATAGCTATATCTGGTAATCTCTCAGAACTAGGAATATTCCGCTATTTGAATGTTCTGTTTGCGTATTTTGAATCTATATAAGGAAGTGGTTTCCGAATATCAATGAAGGTCAACAGGAATATTAAATGAGTGACAGGTCAACAATGTTTCACAATATCAGGAATCGTATAAATATTATTGATCTACAATGACCTGGCACTCATTAAATATTCCTTTTCACCCTTATTGTTAGTCGGTAAATGTTTCTTAATATAGACTTACTCGCGAAGTTACAATGTAATAAATTGTATCACTACTCTTAATGTATACGGAAATTTAGCGGTTGTGGTAAGGATGCTTTCCATCAACCGTAAAGTCACGGGTTCAAGCCGGACCTTGACCAGAAATATTTTTATTTCTTTTTTTTTAGGAAAATACTTTTCTAAGTATCTCTTTTGACACTTCTGATATTTTGAACAGTATTGCATAAGACTACTGGTATTTGGCACATAATCCTTACCGCCAGCCTCAATTTGTTTAAAATTTGATCGTTGCAAAGTCATGCCCATAAATCATCTAAAATAATGATAAATTTTGCAATCTAGATCTATATTAAAGAGATGAAGAGGCATTTATTTAATTTGTGACGGTATAACATTAAAAACATATAAGGGGTTTTAACACGTTAATCGAATTCCTGTTTAAGTATGTTATTAACGTCAACAACTCGATTCTCTTCATATGTTATTTTTCAATACCATGAAGCATAGAAGATCTTTATTGGGACTACTTTTTAGTACATGCTTACTTAATAATTAATAGGGTTTTTCATTGAGGTATGAAAAAAATCTACACTCGACCAGAAATCATTATAGTCTTGGTTGGTGCAAAGAACCAAAATTGAATGATATAAGAATAAAAAAGATATTAATCGACAGTGACAAAAAAAAACAATAACAAATAATGATAAAGGTAATTTAAAAAAAAAACGAAAAAAAAAAAAAATAAACAAACAATATTTTGATGATAATCACAATGATTAAAATATGTGTCACTGTCGGGAATTGAACTCGACCCGACAACATTTCGCTGGTTTGGAAGACGCCTGTAACCACTGTACTACCGCGTCTTTATAATGTAAATGTGAACAAATTTAACTTAAACGGTGAAATAAAATTGAGTTACGCTGCGGGAATACTCGAGCACTGACGGAAGTTAATGAGTGCCAGGTCGTTTTAGATAAATAATACATTTATATAAATTTAAAAGCTGTTTATGTTTATATACTGAACAACATAACAAACGCATCACTTTTCAATGACACATAGTTTTACCATAGAATCGATCAATTTACTTATATGGCATTATTATATTTTGGCCGACCACTAGGGACACAGCTCTCGGTGCTATACTTTGGATGCTCACACGATGAGGAAGCTGCATTGTAAAGTGATAGAACGGATTTTCGTATTCTCTTTGTCACGGTTTTTTAAATTTTGTAAACTAGTGATGACAGTGAACCACAAAAGATATGAATCTGAGCAGAATCCTTCATTATCTGTAACCATAAATAGCACTCCATGAGCAAGTCAATATTATGGTCCATTCATCTAATGCAATTATAGACTTTCTTCACAAACACCTTCTTTAAGTTATACCGAGGCCTAATCGTTCACCAATCGTACTTATCTCAAAGTCTAGCACATCAGATACGAGCTTGCAATGAGACTCCTGTCGTCCTTTTTGTCACAAATCAATAATTGGTCAACGTTTATTTTTGTTTAACCATTTTTTTCATTTTTTTTTATTTTGGAAAAGGTTATATCTTAAAAATGAAGCGATGCATTATTTTCATTGTTCATTATTGTTTGCGATCAGAAGCAAACCAAACTTTTCTGCTCAAACTGCATATCTTTGAAAAAAAAATCGAAAGAAAATTAGTTTAAGAGTCTGCTGATTTTTTATCAAAAAGTTATAATTGTCGGTGACCTGATAAAGGATAAAATCTAAGATTTCAAACGAACACAGTACATGCCTTAAGGTAAGATACATCATATTTGTTCCTGAGGGTCGAAAAAGTCCTAAATGCTGATATTTACAAGGTGAACTTGCGACATTGACCTGTTTTAGCTTCATATGCCTTTCCGGCTAATCATTTTTGGATGCAAAACATTATTTTCAAAAAATGTTCAAAAATTAAATAACTATATTGAAAATAAATCTTAATTTTGATACATTTAACACATTTGAAAGTGAATTAGAAGCGTGTAATCCAATCACTTGGCAATTGGAAATTTCCACCTTTTTTTTTAGTAACAAGCGCCATCTACGCCATCCGCTCATTTTTTATGTTCATCATTGATAAATGCAGAGTTCTCAAAGGAATAATATGATGCAAAGTTATAAAATTTATTTTGCCAACTTTGAAAAAAGACCCACTGCTGTCGCTGACTAGTAGGCTTTATTTTGTTTCGGAAGCACGTGGAGAGAAATCCGTTGTCCATGGCTGTTGAGCAATCAAATGCCACACATTTTTTGCGTTCCACAGCGATTTCAAACTATTTACCCCTTTCTGTTATGTTTCTTTTATTTTAATTCTCTGCCCCATAACCAAGAGATTGATCAAATTAAGTCTCATTAAGTACGATGTAAAATGGCCGTTTAAACGACTCCATTGGTTGACGTCATTTCGGGTTAATCTCACGTTTGAAAAACAACCGCTCAAGTGAGCTAAATAGGTTTTTTTTCGTAAAAACAAATGGAATTTATTTTTTCGAAAAAATTGCTTGTTTTGATGAATATTTCAAGCTTTCATATTTTAAGAATTCTCATTGTCGAGTTGCCTTAAAGAAACTCTTTAGTCTGTTCCATCTATTACGCAAATGGAAGGGGAAATTACGAGCGACCATTCGAACGACCTCGATTTCAACACTAGTGACGTCATTTAATGGTTCGATTTTATTGAAATTGCAATGAGTAATTAAGAATCGATTTGATTGGAATGATTGTCAATTTCAGCTGTAACCCAAGTTATCTGTATACGGAAACGTGTTTGGATCCCCGGAATGGTGACACAGCGTAGTCTTTAATGATATATGAAACTCAATGGGGTGCATTATGATACTGAAAAGATCTTATTGTAAGGTGATATTAAAAAAAGAGACTTCATTTTATAATTTTGCCGATCTGCTTTGATATACAAATTAAACACCTCGTCTAGCTATACAGCAGAAAGCTTAGACTCTGGTCAGACTTGGATGCACAGGCTTCCCAGAGTCTTTGCTTTGCGCAAATTTCAAATTGCTCAAAATAGCACGTCTGTGTTCATATCGTGTACCCTATCCTAAAATAGAGGTATGTTCGAATGAAAAAGTTATGGTATTGGCATGTGTATTTTAATATTCAGAATATAAAGAAGTGGTTATCATTTAGTAAACCAAAGCAGATCGACAAAAACAACGACATCAAGACCCTATACGTGTATCGACGAATTTGCCCTTCTATCATCATCAATATATCAAATGAATAATCAACATCAGAATCCTTTTAATTAATCAATTATTTATTTAAGTTATATTTTAATCTTTCCATTCGTTCTCTTGATTCATCTTTACACTTTTATCGTCTATATAAAGACAAGTGTTTGTATATCTCTATTTCTAAGGGAGGATACACAGGGCAGGGCTCGTGCTAGTGTTTGATTGAGGAATCAATTACTCCTAAACCATGATATTCTGATGGGTAAAAACTCCTTCTAAAGAGGTCAAAACAGTAGACAAGGAAACTTGTTCGTAGAATTTACATATTTTAGTGTGAATTGACCTAATGTTGTAATAATATAAAGGGACATATTATCAGAAGCATTCGAAATAGTATACAAATTACATCATTTAAAATTTGAGTGATAAAACCCAGTTTTGTCCCTTAGAATTTTCTCTCAAGATGGTCACCCCATTGGGAAAAAATTTCTAAGGGTCAAAATATGATGTTTGTAGGATTTTGAGGGTCAAAAACCTAGTTATAGGGTCTAAAACGTGGCCTGATAGTAGTTCGCGTTCACCTCCTGGAATTTTGTAAATAATTTTGTTTTTTAATAAGGAAGATCATGGCATTCAAAAATCATATGGTTAAGGTACGTGCCGCATGTAGCAGCCAGATCTTGAACAAGCGTATTGCCCATGGGTGCCGATGCTCGGACGCAGGTGTTGAATATTGCAAAATATATCAACAATGAAGGGCCCTTACTCTAGCAAACATACATTCAGAGTTAGCGCTTGTGATGAAGAACACACATGCCAAGATTTAGGTATATATTTTCGATAACAACAGAGATATGGCAAAGATTCAAGTTTCTCACGCCAACATCTTCTCGAACGTCAACAACAACGCCATCGACGCCAATATGAATACAGTTAGTTCCGGTTATATTTCGAAAAGCGTACATGCATGAAGAGATACTTTCTTTGCACAACATCGCAAGATATTTTACAATTGGTACATTTTCGATGCTAGGACTCTATTAGAAGACATTCTAGAAACGATAATGTTCATTAAGCTATTCAGATCCTGGTTTTCCAATCCTGACGCTGGCATCCCGTGTTACAATATTTAGCAACTTTACACTTTCCATATTTAAGGAATACTCCAGTCTCACCACATTTCCAGCACATTCTATTATCTGAAGGTAAAAGTGGTTTAAATCCAGGGGTATCTTTCAAGAAAACTGTCAAACATTTAAGATATTTTGCCATTTGGACCTTGTTCTCGAAAAGTAACAGGGCCTTGTCCATGTTATCAAGAAACCATACAAATACTCTCGGATCATGTGGTGGAATCCCAAGTTGTGTCGTTTCTTCGTCTCCTTTGAAAGCCTTCGCGTTGTCTTCTATTGGATTTTTAACTCTCAAATAAGTAAACGATTTGTTTAATTCACAAATTATCTCTTCTGGAATGTCTTCAATATATGTATTGTCAATAGTTTTCCCTTCAATATCTAACCATACGTGTGGTATAACCATGTCTGTTATTTTGATCTGTCCGTAAATGACCTCTGATAAGATCCCCATGTTTTTCATACACTTATGTAGAACAATATTGACAAATCCACATTCGTAACACCACATTCTTTTTGTAACTTATAGCTTTTTTCAAGCAAGGTGTTTATTAGTATTCCTCTTTCACAATTATCCGAAACTCCAAAGGGCTGACGAGTAAATTCCATTTTATTTTATTGTTTGCCGAAATGTATTTTTTCTGAAGAATGCTTCTTGTTAAGCCTCAAAACAAAGATACTTCTTTGGTCGACAAAGACATCCAAAATAACAACCTTCGATAAGGACCTTAGATATTATCTTTGTTATGTAATAGATGTGATCATCCTAGCCCTCAGGCTTTTATATATGATAACGTTACGTAACAGAAATGGTCAACCGATACATAATTGATTAAGGCTAAATGATATGACCGGGCCGGTCCTTTTTACCCAAGTTATAAAAGCAGTGGGTCCAAGGGTGACAATATATAGTTTTGTGCGACACTTCTAATTTGGTATGCGTGTATCGATGCAACAAATCGTGTAAGCGTCTGTTTTTACTATTCCCAACTATCCTCGAAGAAATGCATTTTATGTGGACCCGTGTGAATGACAATAAAGTCACGCAAACTCAAGAATCAACACTAAATTCGTCCACAGACAGCCACTGATTCCTTTACAGACAGTCAATTCTCTATACGACATTATTTTCCATGATGCAAAATACTATTAAAATAAAAGGTCGGTTGGCGATAGACATTCTGCAAAACTTCATCCAAATCAAAGGTTAAATGTTATTTTGTTGCGCTAGTGGACATGCAATAATCTTTTCCGTAACAGTTCTGAAAAGACAAAAAATTTACGATATGAACGAGAAACAAAGGAAACAAGAAGGAGCTTTATCGACCGCCCTATTTTTTTCGCCAAAGAAACACCGCTATTTCATTTGAAATTCAAAAACAAAATCGCATAACCTGACGAACTGCTACGTGACATTAGGTCATTATGGGACTTCAAAACAAACTAGACAGTGCCGTCATGTCTACACGTTTAGTGAACAGTCTCGAAGACCCTAAACTTGCAATCGAGCATATGAAAACTCTTGTTGAGTGAATATTTCTGTTTTCAACAATCCTAACATTCAAAGGGTATACAGAAAAGAAAGTTTTGTAATTCACCTGTCAAACAACATAGAGGTTGGACGGCGAATACTTATTTAACCAGAGTTCAGTGCCCCCGTCTAAAATGCCTTTTTTTCATAATCATGACGGTTTACCGGAAAATTTGCCACCCGTGGAAAATCCTTGAGGGTTAAAATCTCGAAACGATGCCTTATATTAAGATTCAGTGATATCTGGATATGAAAGGTACATTTGTAAGCTAAACCATTAGAGCAAAACGACAAACTTTGATATCGGTGTTATTCAAAATATTCAAAAAGTTACAAAAATAAATAATTTGAAGTATTTAAAGCCTCTGTAGGCTGCTTAGTTTCGAAAGTCAATGTGACCTCTCTAAAGGTAATGTTTCAAAGGTTATCAATCTTTATGCCGCGTTCGAGGTATGTAAACATACGTGAAAAGGTGATCCGTTTTGAACATGTGCTAATAAGCAGATCGGATATCTGCCAAAATTTGTAAACGTTTTTGCATCCTTAATTCAGGGCTCATATCTACGACTTTCAGTGTGTCATTTCAGTTACCCAAAGAACTACTTGTTGCAAGCATTATAGAAAATGAATATCAAGCGGTGCATAACTCGTAGTTTCTCATCAATGATACCCTAATGAGCGATAGGCATATCGTCCGTGAATAGTTTGCTATATGAAATATGAAATCCATAATTATAGCTGCTCACCAATGGGTTGATAATCGTAGAACTATGTGGGAAAGCAGCTTGAGGCTGGGAAAGGATGTGATTGTTGTACTGGTGAGAGAAATACCAGGAATCCATTTTTCAGGTGCTCCAGCCTGCGAGATATAACTGAAAAAATATTAAAAGCGGCGTAAAATTCCAATCAATCACTCAATCAATCAATCAATCAATCAATCAATCAATCAATCAATCAATCAACCAATCAATCAATCAATCAACCAATCAATCAATCAATCAATCAATCAATCAATCAACCAATCAATTAATCAATCAATCAATCAATCAATCAATCAATCAATCAATCAATCCACCATGAGGTTTTGTTCGCGCAACTTGCGTGTATTAAATCTATTGAAACTATTAAAACCTGATCTCTCGATAATGATTAAATTCGCTCCTCCCCTTTTTGTTAACGGCGAATATATTAAGTAATAGGTATAGTTCATTTCTAACAATTTTCGCGATATAATCGAAGCGAAGCGCTAGAGGAGCGTAGCGCAAGGTTATATGCGTAAATGGTCAGAATATATGGTTACCGATCGACTTATCGAGGTAATCAAAAGAGAGGGAGGAGCGAATTTAATCACCATCGGGTTTCTGTACCTATTTTGTCACCATCGTCAGCCCGATTAGAGAAATGACCTCCGCCCATAAAATACATAATTTTCATCTGACCTCTATAATTAGTGGTAGACTGATAAAGGATCACTCAAGGAATATTCCGGTGAAATTTGGTTGATATCCATTGGTTAGATTCTAAGAAAATTATTTCCAAAGTTTCCACTATATAACATATAGAGAAATGACCTCCGCCCATAAAATACATAATTTTCATCTGATCACTATAAGTTTTGGTAGACTGATAAAGGGTCACACAAGGATCAGTCATGTAAAATTTCATTGGTATCCATCAATTAGAATCTGAGAAAACTAACTTTTTACCATATTTGGAAATAAGCCTCGCCCATTAAATCCATGTTTTTGATTGGATCAAAATTTCTTGAACAACTTTGAAAGAGGGTCACCAAAGGATCATTCCTGTGAAGTTTGGTTGAAATTTATCCAGTTGTTTCTGAGGAGAAGATTTTTAAAGAAAAAGTTTACGACCGGACGCACGGATGCACTGACGCACGGACGGACGCACGACGGACACAACGGCTTGACAATAGCCCAAGTGGCTTTCAGCCAGTGGAGCTAACAAGACGTTAGTAGAAATCATTCCTAGTGTATTGAAAATCTGTAGTTACCAAGTTTTGGTCCCAACGATACGACACAGTTAAACGGACAAGCTGGCTTTTGATATTTGTCAGCTTTCACAGGCTTAATATGCTTCGAATAATTTTTCTTTTTCTTTTTTGCAAATTTTTGTTCCTCTAGAATCCTCAAGTAGGCATTTTACATTTTTCTACAATTATTTTGCATGCATGTACCTTTCATTGGAACATTTTTTTGCATTTTGTTAAGCTATGGGACCGTTGCAATACTATTAAATAAAAATGTCGTTCAAAAGATCCAAAGTATGATTTTAAACAGAAAGTGAGATGAGATTTTATATCGTTTCATCCCCGTCTTCTTTTCTTTTTCATGTCAAAGTGAATATGTGGAGTGCAGAAAGGCTCTGTTCGAGCAATCTCGTCGATGTCATTCTTACTGCTGTGTACCATATAGATTAATATTTTATTTTCAGAATCATTGATTTATCAGCTAAATCTTCTCTTGTTGAACATGCAGACAAATTATTCAAGAATTTTCTCCTCCTTTTAATGAGTAGTTGTGTATAAGCATAACTTCAAAAGAACATTCACAAAACGAGTTTTTATAAATTTTCGATTACAAGTCGGGGACATTTTATGAGACAAGATTATGACGACAATGTCTGGTTTTGAATGTAGTCCCCGCCCATAATGACCTTAATTCACGTAGCTCACTTATTCGAGCAGATCGTCAGGTTATGGGATATATTTTTTTGAATTCAAACAATAATACAATACAATACAATATCTTTTATTTCTCTCAGTTCCTTAACAGAAAGCATGAGGAAGAACATATACAAATGTAACAGTGTGACGGTAAAATAAATTAAGTTATGATTAGTACTTCTTGTGCATAAAAGATTTAATCAATATACAGTCCGGGACGCAGCCCAAGACGGAACTGCATCCGCAAGGCTCCATATTAGGGAGCGTCACAGGCCGCAATTAATCAGTATTAATGAACAATATAAATAAATTTGGACAGAATTTGGATATCACTCCCTCACTACACCCCTCCCTTGGAAGGAAAAGTGCGTAAGAGTGCGTCATCCGCATAAATCATTACATGTTTCAGATGTAGAAGAAAGATATTGGTTCTCTTCCTTGTCGAAATGAAATACAAAGAAAAGAAACACTCATTCAAATAAAGTCGGTTTCCAATATCGATTATTTCGTATCGCCGGTGTAGTTACAAAACCCAGCAACTACAGCTTTGGTAAGCATATAGTCACGTGGTTCAACAACAGCACCGGCGGTATTTTACATGTTTTTGTAATATTGAAAATAGTTACCAGTAACATTATTTTGTCTGTTCTGAATCAAGCATATCAAACTTCTTGCATATTGAATAAATGGAACAAGTATAGCTTAGTTCTGTTGACCCAGGATTGACCTTTAGAGAAAAGTCGTTTAAATTTCAATATCAATAACCGTTACTTTTGGAAATCTTATACATAAAATTCTTTACTGTTAGTAGTTTATCCTGGTAGTAGCACGTGTCTTGCTATGTAGTAATTATATCATAAAAGATAAATAAATAAATAAGAGTAGTGCATCTATATAGTGAAGGTCAAACTCAGGCAAAGGGAACCAACCTATACTCATGGATAAATGCATTTAGATAGATAATCATACAAACGTTCTTAGGTACAGATAGATATGCACAGTGATGTCACAAATTATAAAGACTATTGTGGAGGGTTTTATGTTCAGTTTTAGCTGGAAATATCCTTAATCGGTTTTATCAAGTATAATTTTAATGAATTTACAAAGGTTGTTTAATTCATGAGTTGAAGTACTATTCATAATAAGATCAAATTTAATTACGTTAGGGTTCGATATGTATTTTGGTGGTAAAAGCGATTTGCGTTCTTTGCAGAGAGTTTTACATTCAAGTAAATAGTGGTACTCGTCTCCTATGCTGTTCTTACACAGATTACATAGTCTATCGTTTATGTCTATTTTATTCCACCGCCCTTGTTCGATTGGAAGTCTATTATTATTCGTTCTAAATTTGATTAAGTGTTTTCTTAGTGCTGGGGAGATTTCAATCAAGTAATTTTCAAATCCAAATGTACGTTTAAATAGTCTATAAGTGGTTAGACTATGGCCATTTTCAATTTCACTGAACCATGAATTGATGAATAAATCTTTTAGCTTCTGTTTTATCGTTAGTCTTAGCCATTTAGGATTAATGTTTAAAAAATCATTCCAGATATTGATAAGACCACATTTGATTAATATGCTTTTGATATTACTTAACCAATTAAATAAAGGTAAATTTATATCTGAATTCAAAAACATGTGTGCTATACTTTGATGTATATATGATAAAAGCTGATTCGGTGTGCTTGAGGAGATTTTTGTCCAAAACTGTATCATTCTTGTTTCAATCTCTATTGTTAGGGGATATACGCCTGTTTCGCCATAAACAATATGAGATGGTGTTGATTTTTTTAAGTTTAGGATATACTTTAAGAAACGGAGCTGAACTTTTTCCAAAACATCATTTTTTCCAAATCCACAAACTTCGCATCCGTACAATAATATGGGTTTAACTGTTTTGTCAAAGAGATCAATTTGCATATCAATAGGTAAAGAAAGCCTTTTGATTTTAGTCAGTACACTATACATTGCTCTAGTTGCTTGTTTTGCAAGCTCCTGCTTAGCTTTAAAGAAATTACCGGACCTGCTGAAGATAATCCCAAGATATTTATATTCGTTTACAACATTTATTGGTTCATTTTCGTACGTGAAATTATAATGCGTATTTCTACCTTTAGAAAATACAACTATTTTTGATTTATCGTTGTTCACTTTAAGATGCCATTCTTTGCAGTATATTTCGTATAAATTAAGCGCATTTTGTAAGTCATTTGCACTATCACCTATCAGAACTGTGTCATCAGCGTAAAGAAGAAGAAAAATCTTGAGATATTCGGTTGCGCTGCTGATCACGTGATTTGGTAAATGAACTCCCGTACCTTTAAGAATATCTGAGTTTTTGAAAAAGTCATATAAATCGTTTAGGTAAAGTGAAAAGATTATGGGTGATAAATTTTCACCCTGCCGGAGCCCAACTTGACAAGAGAAAAGATTTGAACAAACACCATTAAGCCTAACACACGATTTGACGTTGTTGTACATACTTTTAATTAAATTGAAACATTTACCATTTATATTGTATTGGAGTAATTTGTGCCAAATTCCGCTTCTCCATACTGAGTCAAATGCTTGTTTAAGGTCAATAAACGCACAAAATAGTTTGTTTTTATTTTTAAAAGCGATTTGAATTAAATTATGGAGAATGAAAATGTTATCCGTTGTGGAGAATCCTTCTCTAAAACCAGATTGGCAATCGTTGATAACATGTTCAGATTCAATGAATTTATGCAAACGGGTATTTATTATACTAGTAAAAAGTTTACCTAGGCAACTGAGGAGGGTAATTGGTCTATAATTCGACGGATCGGTCCTCGGTCCTTTATTTTTATAAATAGGATTAATTATACCCGTTGACCAAACATTTGGGAAAACCCCAGTGTCTAAAATTAGATTGAATAGGTTAAAATACACGTCGGCGAAAAGTGGGTAACTATTTTTAATATGTTCGTTTAATACGTTATCAATACCACATGCTTTATTGTTTGACAAGCGTTTAATGGCTTGTTCTATTTCTTCATTGGTTATTTGGCTATTTATCACGATGTTATCATTTTCGCGACTGTCGCTGGTATTCAAATTATCGCTGTTGTCTTCTGAAGGGTTTGAGTTAATATTTTTGAAATAATCTTGAAAATCCTGAATATTCAGATTGTTTTCACTGTTCTGTTTCGACCTGTTATCCTTATTTAGTATTTTCCAAAACTTACGGGGATTTGAACTTTTCAATTTCTTAAGTTTTTGAACCGTGTGATTTCTATCGATACCAGAGTATTTTGACATTGTTATTTTATATTCGTAACTACATTTTCTTAAATAGGATTTGTTTGTTTCTGTTTTTCTGAGTTTATACTGGTGCTTTGCACGATGAAATTTCTTCCGAGCTCTTAAGCAATCATTTTTGAACCATTTCTGTGTTACCGGACTCTTAAACTTGTGTATTTCGCAGTTTTCAGATACTGAATTTGTACTGTGTGTACCAAAGCTGGCTGAGCAAGCGTTGTTGAAAATTTGACCTATGGAATTTACTATCCCATCTACCTGCCATTGCTCTACATTATTTTTATCGCATAATTCGGTAACGCTTTGAAAAATTTCATTTACCGATTGACTATCTATGTTTGCGTAAAATCGATCACATTTAGATGAATCCCATAGTTTGATATGTGGCTCATTTGAGGTAGTACAGTTACAGGTTTGTTTTAAGTTGAAATCTAATTTTAAAGAAACTGGGTTGTGCACATCCGAAAGGATCGGACAAAAGTCTAAAACTTCTAAATTAGATACGAAAGGAAAAAGTCTCGTATTACATATGAAATAGTCTACTGTGCTTACATTTTTTGACGTTGCGCAACCCGAGTAATCCCCTTTTGTTCTGCCATTTAAAATATATAGGTTATATTCCTGTAAAAAATCAATCATTTGGTAACCATAGTTATTTAATGATTTATCTGTATTATTTCTACATAGTTTAATGTTAGTGTTCATGAAACTATTCATTTCAATGTTATATTCTTCAAGTAAATCCTCGGAATATGTAGATCGCATTATAGACGTATCAAGTTCGATGTAGTCCAGCTTTGTTTTGGTACGAGAATTAAAATCACCAAACAAAATAACATTATGATATTTGCTTTTGAAGCTATCCAATTCTGCTTTAATTGATAAATACGGATCGTTTACGGAATATGGTGAACTTTCCGGTGGTACATAGAATACTCCGCAAACTGTATCACCGCAGCCCGTCAGTCTATCTGATAATGAGAACCAGAGAGACATTTTGCTATCCGTATTCAGAATCTGTACGAACTTAGCTAAACTATTTTTAACTAAAAGCCCAATTCCACCTGATTTTCTATTTGATAGTGTACATCTATTATTTTTAAAAAAGACATATCCATCTATACTAACATAATCGGTATCATCAATCTTTGTCTCTTGTAACCCAATTAAATCATGCTTATTAATCGTCTCTAAAAAGTCTGGACATCTAAGCTTATTTAGTAAACCACAAACATTAAGAGTAAGCAGCTTTAAACATTGATCATTTTGAATTATAGGATTTGGTAGTACATTTACTGATGGCCTTTCGCTTTTGTTTTGGTTACAGTCTGTCTTTAATCGTGATATCGCTCGGAGTCGTGACTCCCCCGCACATTCCTATACGTGATCGGGACCCCCTGCGTCGTTTGGTCTCGTGCTTCCCGTGCTTAGCGACATAGCGTCCTCATTATCGACGGTCGAGTTTGAATAGACCGAGTTCACTTGTACTTGCACTTGACATTGCTTTTGTACCGGAGTCGACTGCATATTCAGTGGTGATCCGAATTTGTATTTTTTATTAAAGTCTTCTTCTAAGGGTGACGTAGCCTTTTTTTTAGTTACTCTTCTCTCTTGGCCCGGCGTTATATTTGAATGATGTTTTTCGACTAACTGTTCGAAGCGATTTGATAAGGGGACCTCTTCATTTTCACTCAGGCGCGTGTTTTTACCCACAAACGTTAGTCTACTAGAACGCTCATCCCTCTCACGGTTGGTCGGTTGTGGATTGTTAAAGTCGGGATAAATATGTGCATCAGGGTTTGACCTTGGTTTATATTGTCTGCCGTTTATGAATAATTTATCTTTGACGAGCACTACTTTATTGTCTTTATTTTTCTTGTACTCTTTCATTATTGGGTATAACTCTCTTCTTCGCTGTTCTATTTCAAACGGAAACTGTTCACGGACAGCAAAACCATTATTTTCTTTATTTAAACTGAAGGACGCCTTGCGAATCTTTTCTCTGTCATTATAACGCTCAAATTTGGCAATAATAGGTCGGTCAATCAGTTTCCCTCTGTTGTACTTCTTTTTACCAAGACGATGGACTCTATCAAAAACTATACTGTCAATTTCTTCTTGTTCCTCTGGGAGAACTTTATTAACGAGAAATTCGCGCAGTTCTATTTCTGTATTTTCTCCATGGTTTTCTTCTATACCAAAAAATATCAGGTTTTCCTGCATTGAGCGTGTTTTAAGGTCTAAGAAATCTTCTTGCAATTGTTCATGTTTTTCACTGGCTTCTTTTAGGTCTTTTTCCAAGCGAGCATTTGCATTTTGTAACTCGGCGATGTCATTTTCAACAGCATGCTTTGAGTCGAGTAATTCAACGTAAAAACAGCACATCGTTTCACATGATTTTTCGATTTCCCCTACTTTCGCCGATAATGATTCATTTTCTATTTTCATTTTGCTCATATCGTTTTGGACCGATTTAACCATGCTTTCAATATGATCTAGTCTTGATACATTTGTTTCAATAGTCTTCATCCTGTCTAACAAGTTCGCGCTACTTGCTTGTGATTCTGCAAGATCTGCTTTAATTTGAATCAGCATATTGTATATTTCTCTATTGCTAGTACCTGTTTCATGCTCTGCTTCGCCGGAACAGTTCAATTTACTTTTGTCATTCGACTTACATTTATCACCATCATTTTGTTTGTTTTGTTTATGCTTTGAGCCTTGACTTTGAGCTTGACCGCGTGCCGACATTTTAAATCGTGATTATTCGATCAATATGGTATTATTCGACACGATTTTCAATTACTATTCACTCTAGCTGGTTTTACCTCTATCTATTTATAGCATACAACTGCAATGTTTACTGTTATAACTGTAATAACTGTTTTGAAGAAAATAATCAGAGTTGTTTCTGTTAAAAATGTATGTGAATTTGAATAGTACTCACACAATCCATCCACAATAGGAGAAATATTTATTCCGAAATAACTTCATAAATCCTCGGTTAAGTCAAATTTCACTTGAAATATTCGGTTCGCCGTTCAAATCCGAAGACTTTGATATCAAATTCCTGCTAAACAACACTTTAATATGCGAAAATTCTTCAAAATAGCGGCCTTTCTTTGGAGGAAAAAATAGGGCGATCGGTAAAGAATGTTTGACACAACAAATATGACTTATATCATTGAATGACGCACAACTTACTGGAGCTACAGTTATTGGAAGAAAATTAAGTCGATCAGTAAAACAATCTTAGTTCTTTTTCTGACAATTTACGCGCATTACCATGCGGACCGCTGATGTAATAACACGTAATTAGTCAGAAATAAACTTTGAATATTACATATCGCTCACCTGAGTCTCCTTGACAATTTAGACTTCACATAAATAAGATAGACAGATGTCCACTTCTAGGGATATTTTTTTTTTCAATGCCAGTACTGTTTTAGATTATTGTTGAAAGACTTCCCGCCAAATTATATGATCCCAAGAGCAGGATAAAAAACTTCATGTAGGTACATGTATATCTAATGAAGCTAAACATAATATCTGCCCTCTAGATTCAGAGAAATGGATTTATTTACCCAATTATAGTTAATTAAATCGTGGAATTGACATTGAAGAAATATGAAATTATTTCTAGACCTGAAATGATTATTTTTATAAAGGGGGGTAATCCAATATCGCAATTTGTTCATCCTGAACAAAATTTGCGATATTGGATAACCTACCTTTATTTCACTCAAAACTCACTCGTCTAATTTAATCATTTTCGTTTAAGAATCATTCCAAAATATTTCACCTTGTCGATTTCACATGTTGTTAACGGTATGACCTAGGGTCATGTACCAGACAGACGGGAAGGCCGACATATGATCCTGGTAAAATAATGTGCCTTCGATCTTATCGCTGGGGGGGGGGGGGGGGGGGGGGGGGCATGTAAAGTTTTCCGGTACAGGCGCACCTTCTGTTACATACTTCATGGGGGGACAGCCATGTCAAATTATTGTTCATAGCAGACTTAAAATGATCTTTGAATAAACAAAGTTTCTTAATTTTTGCTGAAATTATTTACTTTAGAAGACAGACAATACAAACAAAATATTATATTGTAAACACCCAGCATATTTTGTATCGTCTTTTTAATAAGGATCCCCTAGATAATATAACAAAAAAAACGTTTGAGCGTTTGATACTCTTTAAAGACCTGATTCTTCTGATGAACTCTAAAGGAGAATAATTAAATTTTCAATGAAAAAAAGAGAGACAAATCACATGACAAAATATTTTAATACAATTTGAAATTCAACACCTTAAAAATTACGAATATTTTAATTGAAATGAATTTATTTTCATATGAGGCTCAACGTCGCCTCTAAAGATCTTTCAGTCATATCGCGGCGTCTCCAGCTACCAACCCACATAGGTTAACGAGCAATCAACCAAATGGGACGGGAGCCAAATGTCAAAATAAATGAGTGCCGCAGTCTGAAATCGAACCCTAAACATTTTCAATGATTGGCCGATGCACTACCAACTTCGCTGTGAGGCGGCGAAATTAATTTCAGAATAACCAATGCAGAAATAAGATGTGATCCTAAAACACTTTTGTCCTCGAATTATTCTTATGAAGTTGGCCTTGAATTTGACCGATGACATTGACATTGGATGATGTCTTTTTGTGTAAGGAACATTCATGCCAATATAAGAATTGTAACTTGAATAGTTTTTAAGTAATATGAAAACGTTTATTTGCAGGTTAAGTTTTCGCAGACATTGAGATAGACTGAAGGATAGACAGATATGACCCCAATCATATAGATGCTGGCGGATAAAATTACATTACATTCACTATAAACCCTTCATGCATTTACATAATTAAACCCACCCTGAATACCTACTTTTCAATTTAAGAAATCAGGATTTTCTGTAACCAAAAGAAACGCAACTCAAGACTTGTCATGTAAAATGTTTTTTTCTTTAATGTTTTTCGTTGGTTTATCGAGGAGTAACTGTAGATTATCATTTTGATAATCTCACCGCCTTATCAGTGAAATTATAAAAAACTTATTCCCAGCTTTCGTTCATCGCACCATATCAGACGTCATATAATTGGAGCACAAAAAATGACACCATCATGAACGTTGCGTGCGATATGACATGTGAAAGAAAATTTGTCTGAAAATTTCACATCGTGTTTAACCTTTTCTTTTGCATTAAATACATTGATTTTTTTTTCGAGTAAGATCGACTGATTTCATTTATTTATTTACTTTTATTTCGAGGACAACAAAGGCTATATTTTCTCTCCTAGCTTCGCCAGTTGTGCAAATATAGCTTTTATTGTTCACCCAACGAAAAATCAATCGATCTTAAACTGAAATAAACGATTATCCTATGTGTATTGCATTCATAGATAAATAAAAAGGGACTTTAGCCATGAGGAAAATTAGTCCAGATAAAAAAAAAATGATATTCAAGTTTTCTTTAATGATCTTGATGTTCTTTTTGTAGTATAAAAAGGAGTCACCTGATTCTAATTACTGTAAAATTTTGTCGAATTAGATCTTTAAATTTCAGAAAATGATTTTTCAAAATCATATATATTTCAAAATAGTTTCATTATTTTTGAAAATGACCTCCGCTGTTTCAAGTTATATTTTTCAAGGGAGATATTTTTATCATTCTTATGAATGGTTATTTCAGTAAAATAAAAAACATTTAGTTTCTGAGAGATTGTATTTCAAAGTATTTAGTAGATACATTAATAACAAGAGTGCCGAGAGGGCCTGTGTCGATCCACTGGCTTTCAACATTTCCAGACTGTCATTTAACACTGCTTATTTAGACTGAAAACAACACGTTGAAGTCTCTGTAGAACTATTGTGCAATAAGTTACTGGGTCTGGTACACATTGCACCAAAGTACTCAATCACCATTAACGTACATGCCCTTTGCGCATCTTATTACGAACATAAATGTGGTTGTAAGTGGGTCATTCAAAACATATTTTCAGGAACAATTTTAAGTAAAGGGTCATTCATTGCAAGATTCAATGAAATTAGTCAAATTGATTGGGAGGAGAAGCTTTTATTTAATTTAAAGTGAATATAAGCCTCACTGCCATACACACATTTATGGACCGATTAAAAAGTTAATAGCAATTTAAGTGGAGGTGCATCTAAGGAGTATCCATGCCAAGTTTCATTGACATTGACTTTGGCCAAAGTGAGAGGGAAGAAGAAGATTTATTAACTATTTTTAAGTGAAAAAGAAGCCCCGCCCTGCCACGGCCTTATTTTGTGTGTGTGTGGGGGGGGGGGGGGGGGGGGGGGGGGGAGATCAAAATTTCTTTAACCATTCAAGTAGAGGATGGCCATAGATTTATAAATGCCAAGTTTGGTTGAATTCCACAAAATGATTTGGAAGGAGAAAGTTCTTGAAGATTTTAAAGAGAAAATAAGCCCTGCGTTACCGCTCCGATTTTTTTTTTATTGAATTCGACCAACTGATTTTGAACTGAAAGTTCTTGAAGATTTAGGGCCGCCGTCATAGCGCAGTTGGTAGCGCGTCGGACTGTCAATCTAGAGTTCGCGGGTTCGATCCCCGACGGCGGCACTCATTCTTTCCGACTATTTGTCTCTCACCAATGGGTTGATAATCGTAGACCTATGCGAGATAGCAGCTGGAGGCTAGGAAAGAATGTGGTGGTTGTACTGGTGATACGGCCGCCGCGATATAACTGAAATAATGTTGAAAGCGGCGTTAAACTCCATTCAATCAATCTTGAAGATTTAAAAGTGAAAATAAGCCCGGCGTAGCCACGCCGATTTTTGGGGTCAGTCTAAATTCTTTAAAAGAGAGTCGCCCAATGTCAATCTAAATATTAATACCTTGAACAACTTTAAACAAGAGGACCATGATGGTCTTATATCGCTCACCTGAGTGTGTCACTCATAACTTGTCAACCATGTTATGAAAACGACAATTTGTTTGATGTAAATTAAGGTAGGTTAAAATACGTCCTATTGCAACTTGATTTTTTTAAGTTTCGTATATTTTCAACTTTTCTCTTATCAAGGTGTATTCTTTTAACAACTTTTGAAGACCTTCACCCAAGGAACATCCCTGCCAAGTTTCAGCTTGATTGGTCCAATGGTTTAGAAGGAGAAGAATTTTTTCTAAGATTTTCAGCCATTTTTCAGACTTTCCGTTACCATATAAAACTAGAGCTTTTGATGAAATTAAATTCTTTAAACAACTTTTGAAGACCTTCACCCAAGGAACATCCCTGCCAAGTTTCAGCTTGAGTGGCCCAGTGGTTTAGGAGATGAAGATTTTTTTCTAAGATTTTCAGCCATTTTCGACCATTTTTCAGATTTTCTGTTATCATGGAAACCAGAGTTTTTGATGAAATTAAATTGTTTTAACATCTTTTAAAGACCTACACCCAAGGAACATCCCTGCCAAGTTTCAGCTTGATTGGCCCAGTGGTTTAGGAGGAGAATATTTTTTTTATAATATTTTCAGCCATTTTCGGCCATTTTTCAGATTTTCCCTTACCATGGAAATTGGAGTTTTTGATGAAATTAAAATCTTTAAACAACTTTTGAAGACCTTCACCTAAGGAACATCCCTGCCAAGTTTCAGCTTGATTGGCCCAGTGGTTTAGGAGGAGAAGATTTTTTTCTAATATTTTCAGCAATTTTCTGCCATTTTTCAGATTTTCCGTTACCATATAAAACTAGAGCTTTTGATGAAATTGAATTCTTTTAACAACTTTTAAAGACCTTCACCCAAGGAACATCCCTGCCAAGTTTCAGCTTGATTGGCCTAGTGGTTTAGGAGGAGAAGATTTTTTTCTAATATTTTCAGCCATTTTCAGACTTTTTTTAGATTTTCCCTTACCATGGACACTGGAGTTTTTGATGAAATTAAATTCTTTAAACAATTTTTGAAGACCTTCACCAAAGGAACATCCCTGCCAAGTTTCAGCTTGATTGGCCTAGTGGTTTAGGAGGAGAAGATTTTTTCTAAGATTTTCGGCCATTTTGGGCTATTATGTAACCATGGCAACCAGAGTTTTTGTTGAAATTAAATTCTTTAAACAACTTTTAAAGAGCTTCACCCAATGAACATCCCTGCCAAGTTTCAGCTTGATTGGTCCAGTGGTTTAGGAGGAGAAGATGTTTAAAGAAATTGTTGACGGACGGACAGACGGGCGGACGGACGAACAGACGGACGGACGGACGACGGACAGTGAGTGATCACAATAGCTCACCTTGAGCACTTTGTGCTCAGGTGAGCTAAAAAGGGTCACCCAAGGACCACTTCTTCCCAAACTTTAACACAGAGAACCATCTTTTGCATAGCTTATGAAAGCGCCCAATCAAAAAAATGTCCAAACAGTCTCTCTAATTCAGTGAGATCAGTCGAAATTATGTAACAGTCGAATTTATGTAACAACAAGTATTAAATGTATCGTTATGTCCTTTTACCCAGGTTCAACAATGCGTATTTTCTTTTGTGATTCAGTGTACATCATAGGCATTGGGATCAGGATTTGATACGAAGTTACATATATCACTATAATAAATATACACCAGGCAGTGCAGTCGCCATTTTCCAAGCGAACGGATGTTTTTACAAGCAATTTGGTACTCGATTCTCACGAGTAAACACGTCCTGTGACGGAAGCCAAATATGCTTGTAAAAATATCCGCTCTCTTAAACATGGCGGCTGCACTACCTTGTGTATAATTTATAACAGACTAGTGATATTGTTATTTTTTATTTTTTTTTATTAAATTCCGCATCCAAGTGCATAGGCTATGGAGTACATGTATAAAATTATTTACAAAGACCACTGCAAATTAATAACATAGACAGAAGGTACCATAATGTACTTACTTTTGTTAATTGATCTATGTTTTCCTTCCATTCACCGCTAAAGTGTTCTATATGCAGCCAGACACAATAACTGAAGAAACGCGAACACATTCGCTGACCAATGTCGACATAGTCTCAATTTTGGACGTTACATATTTCATTGTATGCGACCAGTCCAAAAATAGCATCGCATTCCGAGGACAGAAATCTGTACTACTGATATAATATAATTAAAATACCGTGTCGTATGTAAATGACTGCGATGGCTCAGTGGATACGCATGCTAGACTATCGACTGATTGTTACCAAAACGCCCCCGGTTCGTATCCTGTCAACGACACATTTTGTTATTGTTGGTTTTATTCGAAAAAAAAAATAAACTTTTTACATCATCAAATACACGCAGATAAATTTCTTTTCTATGTAATCTTTATATTTTAGATATGTATCATAGGATTAAACATACAGGATTTTACCGATCGCCCTATTTTTTCGGCCAATGAAAGGTCGCTATTTCGTTTGAAATTCAAAAAAATATATCCCATAACCTGACGATCTGTTCGAATAAGTGAGCTACGTGACTTTAGGTCATAATGGGCGGGGACTACATTCAAAACCAGACAATGACGTCATAATCTTGTCTGATAAAAAGTCCCGTAAGACCCTTTACTTGTAATCGAGTATTTATAATAAAAACTTTTTATGAATGTTCTTTTGAAGTAATGCTTATACACCATTACTCATTAAAAGGAGAAGAAAAAATTCTTTAATAATTTGTCTTCATGTTAATCAAGACAAGATTTAGCGGATAAAACAATGATTCTGATAAAAAAAATATCAATTTGCATGGCATACAGCAGTAAGAACGACATTGACGAATTTTCTCGAACCAGGCCCTTCTGTACTTCACATTTTCACATTGACATAAAAAAAGAAAAGACGACACGGTTCAAACGTTATAAAATCTCACTTCCTTTTTAAAATGAATACTTTGGATCTCTTGAACGACATTTTGATTTAGTCGTTCTGCAAAGGTCCCAAGCTTAACAAAATGCAATCAAATGTTTATATGAAAGGTACAGGTATGCAAAATAATTGTAGAAAAGATACAAAATGCCTACTTAAAGGATTCTAGGGATACAAGTATTAGCGAAGCATATTATGCCTGTAATAGCTGATTAAAATCGAAAGCCTCTGTCACCCGTTTAACTATGACGTATCGGTTGAGAACCAAAACTTAGAAACTAGGGCTTTTCATTGCATTATGAATGCCGTTTTCTACTAACGTCTTGTTTAAATTTTTTATATTATTGATAATGAATATGCCAAGGTTTTGTTTGTATGTGGTTTAACACCACTTTCAACAATTCTTCAGTTATATTGCGGCGGCTGGAGCACCTAACAACAAATTCCTGGTATTTCCTACCCCAGAAGTACCATTTCTTAACCAGTCTGCAGCTTTTTAACATAACATATAACATATACTTTATTTCACTAAGGTACAAACAAATTATACAATGATAGGAATTGCAATCTATATAAAGCAAACGTTTGTGAGAAAAGATCGATCTTGGTTAATGGCTATAAGCGATTAGTTATCTAAGACATATGTAAGTATATTGATAAATGAGAATTTTTGGTAAGTCGGGAAAATCCCAGTACTGCCAGATGTAGGTAAGGTCTGGGGCAGATAACGATCAAGCCACCCAAATATAGCAGACTAAAAAGTGGTAAGCTTGAGTGTTATCAACCACAGATTTTTTGAAGTCGGTCAAAGAAAATAGGTAGATCAAGTTTTATATTTGAAAATTAAACACTAATAAAAAGAGGCATTTTTAATAAATGAATGAAAGATTACTCCGGGTGATTTCAGCATCCACTGTCTCATTTAGCGCAGATCATGTACGGATTGCCAAAACGTTGCAACTACAGTTTATATACAACTGTATTTACAACATTTCGACTCAACAACTTTTTAATGATTAACGCCAGTATCCTGAAGAAACATTTTTTGTTGTCTGTACCAGGGGGTCAATTTAAATACCATTGGTGGCTTAAACAACGCAACTACAAATTAGGTGGGTTGTAGTTGTGACGTTTAGTCTCATTTCGATATTTCGATACTTCAATTTATAATTCGGGCTTTTTGTTTTGGGTTGTTGTTTGTCTTATCTTATTATTATTATTATTATTATTATTATTATCTGTTCGTGTTGTAACGTCATATCGTGCCGAGATGGCTATTTCCCCTGTTACCCGTCCTTGTTCGGATCGAAAAAAACAAGGATTGGGGTACGGGGAAAATTGATACAAAATTGTAGAAACAAAGTATTTATATTAAGATACATCATGTGCCGATATGGCTCTATCCCCTTTTTTCCCGTCCTTGTTCGAAACGAAAAAAACAAGGAATATAGGGTTTGGGGAAAATTGATACAACATTACAGAAACAAAGTTTTTATATTTACGTTAAACCAAGGACACATAGATACAAGTATCTCTGTAAAATGGGTGTTAAACAAAAATGTTTAGATCTATTTGGTTATTGGGCCATTAAGAAATTCAGTCGTCTGGTAATAGGTTAAATTAAGCTGTTTTGACCCGGTCAAGTGGTACATGTTTATGTTTGATTAAAAGTGAGCTAAATATAGAAACATTTCATTGATTTGTAAACTTGGCTACTCGTGAATCGTGATGCCATGTGTTCCGCGTTCTAGATTTGCGACCACGTGACAAGGTGTGTCTTGCATAGAGCCAATCAGAATAGCCACGTGGCGGGGTAGAGGCGTGCGGGTTTGTAATAACACAGACAGTCAATGGAATACCTGCATAATTGGATAAACAAATAGTAAGTTTTTTATTTATAAAAACAAGAGTAAACAGTATTGTTTATCCTTGGACTGTTGATCAATACAGATTTAAGCAAATTCCTTCATTATGAGTGAAACGAGTTTACTTGCGTTTGTTAATATCTCGATATTTTTAGTTGCCAAAATCTTTCTAAAATCAAACGTGTTATTGTTATACGATGTCTTTAAAAAATTCTGTCTCGCCGATCTAAAGTAATCGCAGCCTAGCAGATAATGCATTTCATCGCCAATTCTATTTGTGTCACATTTTTTACATTTTCTTTCAGCCTGTGAGATTCCTTGCCATCTTCCAGTTTCAATGGGAAGTTTGTGATTTGATGTACGAATAGAGTCAACCAGTATACCATCCACGACATCACCCTGAAGACTGTTCCAAATGGAAAATATCTGGGAGTCACCATCAACGAGAAGATGTCTTGGAACAGTCATATTGACACCACAACCAAAAAAGCAAACAACAGCCTGGCCTTCCTCCGAAGAAATTTATCAAACTGTCCAACCAAGATCAAAGCACAGTGCTATAAGACACTCGTTAGACCAATCCTAGAATACGCATCCTCTGTCTGCGACCCTTACTCAACAGGAAACATCGATCAACTGGAATCAGTCCAACGAAGAGCGGCTCGTTTTACTACTGGTGACTATAAAAGGACTAGCAGTACCAGCGAAATGATAGATAAACTGAAATGGACAAAGCTTGAACACCGACGCAAGAATGCTAAAGTCATCATGATGTATCGAATTACATATGGACTGGTCGATATTCCATCATCCCAGTATCTACAACCACGAACATCTACCACCAGAGGAAATTCTGTCAGTTACTTGCAGAAACACTGTCGTATAGACACTAACAAGTACAGCTTCTTCAAGTCTGGAATACGTCTGTGGAACCAGATACCAGATAACCTAGCCACTGTCAAGACCCTGACTGCCTTCAGGGCAGGCATAGAGGCCCACTAGACATCAACAGCACCATGTTTTTATCAGTTTTTAACCTGCACGCTTTCATCTTTTCACCATGACCTTGTACAGTTTCACAGTGTGTTGATGTCCCAGAGTGGACCCTACACTTTTCCTGGAAGAAGAAGGGAAGAAATTTGTACAGATTTATGGCCAACGATCGCGGAAGTCAATCAGGTAGGGTTCAAATTTTAACTCAGTTTTGTAGATGCCATAATTTCTACCCTTATGAGATTGCGTTAGTGAACTTGACCACTCTTGATGAAACTGATCTAGGAGAGTATGCTTGATTAAACGATGGATGCCTTTAACTTTGTTATGATTCTGAGTTTGCCAAATGATATTATTTCCTGTATCAATAAATATAGACTGTATGTAATTTAGCCATTTATATTGGCTATTTGTGTCATGTCATTTAATATTTATAGTTAAAGGATGTCTACCCCATTACTGGTAAATATCAGTCCTAGGTATTTATATTCATTTGTGATTTCAATAAATTGGTTTTCAAATCTGAATTGAAAGTGCCCAGTGTTGCGACTTCCAAACACAATGATTTTAGTTTTGCTCAGGTTAACCTTTAATTTCCATTGGACACAATACTCTTCAAAATAATTCAACATATTTTGTAAGTCTAAGGCATTTTCAGCTAATAATATGGTGTCATCAGCATATAAAAGTACTAAAAGTTTTATCCAGAATAAATCATCTTGTTCAGAATTCAGAGTTATTCCTTGTCCTCCTCTGATGGTAAGATGTGATTCTAAATCATTAAGAAAGAGGGAAAAGAGAATGGGAGACAGATTCTCTCCTTGGCGAACACCATTTTCACATGAGAAGAGGGGGGACTTTTGTCCATTGATGTCAATAAAAGATTTGATATTATAATACATTTGATGAATAACTCTAAAGATTTTTCCACTTATTCCACTTTGTAGTAATTTTGACCATAAACCAACTCTCCATACTTTATCAAAGGCTTGAGAAAAGTCTACAAAGCAGCAGAAAAGTTTGTGTCTTTTTCTTTTTAGTATATTGATTAGAGAATTAAGAGTGAAAATATGATCAGAGCAAGAGAATTTTTTCTGAAGCCAGCTTGATTCTCATTTATTATTTCATTTTCTTCCAGAAATTTTGTGATGCGATTATTCAATACAGCTGTGATTAGTTTACCAAGGCATGAAAGGATGGTAATAGGACGAAAGTTCCCAGGATCATTTGGAGACCCTTTGCCCTTGTAGATTGGTTTAACTGAGCCTATCAGCCATGACTGGGGCATATATCCTGTATCCAAAATGGTGTTAAAAGGGAGATATAGATAGGTAAGAGTTTGTCTTTGCTGCTTTTAATATATTCATTTAAGATGTTATCTATACTACTGGGGGCTTTAGAGTTCTTAAGGTTTGAGATGCACTGAAGGATCTCTGAGCCTGAGATTGGAGAATTCAATTCTGTATTGTCCAGATTTGAAAATTCAAAATCTTGATTTTCTAGGGAATCTGAGTTTTTTTCATTAGTATTTACTTTCTTAAAAAAATATAAAATTCATCTAAAGAAGGTTGTACAGAACTATTATTTTCCCCTTTTTTGCCCCTATTTAGGAAATTCCAGTACTTTTTGGGGTTTTTTGATTCCATTTTTCGTAATTTTTGCGCATTTTGAAAATTGTATTTGTTGACATAGAAATGCATAGTTCTTTTATAGTTTTTACTAGCTATATTAAGTTTATGTTTATTTTGAGCATTTTTATTTATATTATATTTAGACTTTGCTTTATGATATGATTTTCTGGCCTTTTTACAATTTGTTCCAAACCAGGGCTTACCATGAGCGTTTGTCTGTGTGTTTCTTCTATAGGGATCTATTTGCACTGTCAATTAACATGCCATTCGGAACATCGCTCGGACTTTTCCGTAACTTGAAAAGTACCTCGGACGTAAGTGTAGTAATTTTTGGTATTTTTTAGGTAATTCGGCTCCTGGTGGTACTTCGGTTAATACGCTTGAAGAAAATCACATTTTGTGAATTCTTTCCGATCGTCTTTCGAGATCTTTCGGGCATATCATAATTTGATGACAAAACGCAGTAAACCACTGCGTTTTGTTATCAAATTATAATGTGCCCACTTTAATTCTTTCGTTGATTTTATTTTATGCAACGTCATCCTTAGCGGGATCGTTGATGTTTGTGACGTCATATAAACCTTCGAGTGAAATGGCGCGCTTTCATGGCTGCGTCCGTATTATTCCCGAGGTCTATTCCGTAGAATCGCCGAGGGTTCCCGATTGTTAACATGCTTGTTAGTTTTTGACTCACTGACTCTATGAGCTCGGGAGATTGTGAGTTTATATTTAGTTCTTCCAAGATCTTTGAAATTTCATTTTCATTTAAATTGTTCACAAAAATTTCTCTTTGATTTTCATCCCACCTTATTTTTATGTTACTGTCTATAATTTCAGATTTTGATGTTGCCAACTGCGCAGACTTCACACTCCAGTTCAAAATAGCATGTCCAGCCGAAAATAATCTATCTGTTTCAATAACCGAAAAATTGTCAATGAAATTGAAACAGTGGGCTGTACATAACACATAATCGATGACAGACTTGTCCCTAAAGGTAAGATGGCCTACATTTTTATCATCTCCATAGCGCCCATTTAACATAAACAAGTTATTATTTCTGCAAATTTCTAACAGGGTTATTCCTAAAGTATTACTTTTATTATCTTTGGATTCCCTGTGTAGCTGGATATTTAAAGTCTCTAGAACGCGAAGCGCTTCAATAGTTTCTGCTTCAAAGTCAAATACATTGTCATCAGGAAATGTAAGATTGTCTGGGCAAATATAATCTCGCATCTTTGAGGTGCGTGCATTATAGTCACCTGCCAATATTACATTTTCATTATTTGAACAGTATGTAGCTATCTCTTCTTCAAGCAGTCTCATTTGCATTTCATCGTAGTATTTAGACCTGTCAGGGGGGATATAAATAATACCAATATAAATGGGAACAGCTCTTGAGTGATTTGAAAATTTTACCCATTGTACATATTCGCAGTCCGTTTCAATTTTTTCTACATAGCTAGATATAGAGTCTTTAATGAATAAACCAATTCCTCCGGAATTTCGGCATGATTTTGTCTTCCTATTCTTAGAAATTAATTTAAAACCGGGTAGATCGATAGTGTCTAAAGTGTCCAAATGAGTCTCTGTTACACCGAAAAGATCAAATTCATCAACTTTTTCTTTAAATTCGGGATATAGAAGTCTACGCTTCAAACCACAGACATTCAAGACACCACACCGAAAGTCATACATTGTCATTTTCTTTTCAGGGGATTTCCCGGGCCTGTCCTAGCCACTGTCGGGGGTAGGATCACATGCTCCGGAACCACCAGATTTACTGAGGTCCCAGGGACGAAAACTAGGCTGACTCGAATGAAGAGGGAACGTTTGTTTTCCTGTGGGCGAAGACCGTGGAGTTGTTTGTTGTGACGGTCGGTGTACCACGTGTGCACGTGCAAAGTTATTATTTATCTAAAATGACCTGGCACTCATTAACTTCCGTCAGTGCTCGAGTATTCCCGCAGCGTAACTCAATTTCATTTCACAGTTTAAGTTATATTATTTCACATTTACATTAAAGAGTCGTGGTAGTACAGTGGTTACAGGCGACTTCCCGAACAACGAGATGTTGTCGAATGTCGGATCGAGTTCAATTCCTGATACATATTTTAATCCTTGTGATTATCATCAACGTTGCCTTTTTTTCTCTTTTTTTTTCAAATTACATTTCTTATTATTATTTAGTTAGTTGTTAGTTTTTTTTCAGTTACGATTAATATTTTTATTCTTGTATCATTCATTTTTTGTAGTTTGTACCAACCAAGACTATTGTATTCTGATCGAGTGAAATAATCTATTGGTTTCATACCTCAATGAAAAAATTAATTATTTAGTATGCTTGAACTAAAAAGTATTCACAATAGAAATATCACTCGCTTCATGTTATTGATTTATGAGATATGAAGAGAACGAGTTTTTGATGTTAATAACAAAATCAAACTTAATCAGGAATTCGAGTAATGTGTTCAAACTCTATATTTTTAATTTCATACCGTCACATTTTTTTTTAAAGTGCCTCTTCATCACTTTAATTTTGATCCAGATATATTTCAAAATTTATAATTTTTTCAGTGTTTTAGGCCAAGACTTTGCAATTATCAAATTTTAAATCGAATTGAGGCAGGCGGAAAGATATTTGTTCCGAATACCAGAAGCCTTATGCAACACTGTTCAAAATATCAAAATTATCAAAATAGGTAGTTAAAAAGTTTTACTCTAAAAAAGAAATAGAATTTTTTCTGGTTAATGCACGGCTTGAACCCGTGACCTCAGTGTTGTGGGAAAACATCCTTACCACAGCCGCTAAATTTCCGTATACACTATGAGTAGTGATACATTTTTTTACATCTTAACTTCGCGAGTGAATGTCTATATTAAGAAACATTTACCGACTTTCAATAGGGGTCAAAAGGAATATGTAATGAGTGCCAGGTCATTGTAGATCAATAATAACCGTGTCCGTAGTGTTATTGTTTTTCTTGTGGACACGTGGGATATTGATGATGTCATTCCAATCTGGAAACATGTCTCTAATAATTTTGCCATCCATAACTAATTTTGCTGGAAATTGGATTTTAATTGTGGATGTTGGATTCATGGATTTCACCTGCTTATATTGGGGCCTAAGTTCCTTTCGTGCGGCCGTGATTTCTGGCGGAAAGTCTCTGTTTACACCGATAGGGGTACCCGACAGGGAATGGGTAGCGGACATTATCAGCTCTGTTGCAGAGTAATCCCGGAAAGCAACAATAATCGGGCGAATAGAGGTGTTTTTGAATCTACCGAGCCGATGGGCTCGGTCAATAACAATCTCTTCACTGATGTTCATCGTCTCTTTCAAGAACTGAGTGATAATGCTGACACAAGATTCATTTCGACTTTCGGCGAAACCTTGAAATAACAGATTTTTCCTCCTAGATCGAGCCTCAAGATCAATGCTTTTGTATTCTAGAACTTGAATGCGATTGTCATGAGCCTCTATGTTTTTCTCAGCAGTAGAGAGCCTTGTTCCGGACGATTTCAGGGCACGATCAAGTTTATCTTCTAGGGATCTCATGCGTGTTTCATTTAGGGATAATTTACTCAATATAAGTGAGAGTTTTTGATCATTGTCAAGACCGTTATAGTGACTAGTGTCCTCACCTGTCATGCCGGACGTATCATTTCCCGTGCTTGACCTTTTACGCTTTTGTTTTCGTACCTTGTTCACATTTATTTTTGATGCTTGTTGATTACTATGTTTATTTGTATGTTGTTGTTGTTCATCGTCGTTTATTAAACAAGAGTCTGAATCGCTACACGAGGTGAATTCATCATTATCGTCCGCCATTTTTCCTTTGTTGTTCATGCTACACCCATGGGCTCCACTTAAATTGCTGTTTTCCACTGATTTTCCATTGCCAGCCTTTCTTCGTTGACCTCTCCCCATAGCTTTATCATTAATTTATGATTCCAACGAATTCAAACGACAATAAAATTCCAGTAAATACAGTTTTTTGCGGAAAATTAACCCAGGTGAATTTACATCGACCTTCTCTCACATAGGTCACGTGACGCTGTTATCCCACATAGGTCTACGATTATCGACCCATAGGTGGAAGACAAATACAACAATTGTTCCTGAAAATATGTTTTGAATGACCCACTTACAACCACATTTATGTTCGTAATAAGATGGGTAAAGGGCATGTACGTTAATGGTGATTGAGTACTTTGGTGCAATGTGTACCAGACCCAGTAACTTATTGCACAATAGTTCTACAGAGACTTCAACGTGTTGTTTTCAGTCTAAATAAGCAGTGTTAAATGACAGTCTGGAAATGTTGAAAGCCAGTGGATCGACACAGGCCCTCTCGGCACTCTTGTTATTAATGTACAGTAAAACCCCTCTATTAAGACCACTTGGGGTACTTTCTGAAAGTGGTCTTAATAGCGGGGTGGTCTTAATTCTGAGGTTTGGTCGGATGCGTTCAAATTTCCAAGACTAATTATTGCTAATAGAAGAGATTGTAATTCAGTTAATTTTATAATGATTTAAACTATATCGTGTTTTTAGCTCACCTGAGCACAAAGTGCTCAAGGTGAGCTATTGGGATCGTAGAATGTCCGTCGTCAGTCGTGCGTCGTCCGTCGTGCGTCGTGCGTCGTGCGTCGTCCACAATTTCTTTAAACATCTTCTCCTCCTAAACCAGTGGGCCAATCTTGATGAAACTTGGCAGGGATGTTCCTTGGGTCAAGCTCTACCAAAGTTGTTCAAATAAATGAAATCCACCCTTAACTTTCCCTTTACCCTTAACAAAAAGGGTGAAAATATGAAAATCTTTAAAAATCTTCTTCTCTGAAACCAGAAGACAGACAGCTTTCATATTTGGTATGTAGCATCATCTAGTGGACCTCTACCAAGTTTGTTCATATCAAGACCCTTGGGTCATGTTTGGGCTTTGCCCGGGTGCAACCCTTTTTACATAGAATCAAAGAGCGAAAATCTTTAAAAATCTTCTTCTCTGTAACCAGATGGCAGACAGCTTAAATATTTGTTGTGTAGCATCACCTAGTGGGCCTCTACCAAGTTTGTTCATATCAAGACCCTTGGGTCATATTTGGGCTTTGCAAGGGTGCATCCCTTTATCTCTTATGAGCACGAAGGGTAAAAAATTAAAAATCTTCAAAAATTCTTTTTCTCTGAAACCAGAAGACGGACAGCTTTCATATTTGGTATGTAGCATCATCTAGTGGACCTCTACCAAGTTTGTTCATATCAAGACCCTTGGGTCATGTTTGGGCTTTGCTCGGGTGCAACTCTTTTTACATAGAATCAAAGAGCGAAAATCTCTAAAAATCTTCTTCTCTGTAACCAGATGGCAGACAGCTTAAATATTTGTTGTGTAGCATCACCTAGTGGGCCCCTACCAAGTTTGTTCATATCAAGACCCTTGGGTCATATTTGGGCTTTGCAAGGGTGCATCCCTTTATCTCTTATGAGCACGAAGGGTAAAAAATTAAAAATCTTCAAAAATTCTTTTTCTCTGAAACCAGAAGGCAGACAGCTTTCATATTTGGTATGTAGCATCATCTAGTGGACCTCTACCAAGTTTTTTCATATCAAGACCCTTGGGTCATGTTTGGGCTTTGCTCGGGCGCAACCCTTTTTACATATAATCAAAGAGCGAAAATCTTTTAAATCTTCTTTAATTGAAACCAGAGGGCACACTGCTTTCAATTTTGGTATATAGCATCATCTTGTGGGCCCCTACTAAGTTTTTTTATATCAAGACCCTTGGGTCATATTTGGGCTCCACCCGGGCACATCTCTTTCAGCTCATCTGAGCATGATGGGTGAAAATGGGAAAACCGTCAAATATCTTCTTCTCTGAAACCAGAAGGCAGACAGCTTTCATATTTAGAATGTAGCATCATCTTATGGACCTTTTCCAAGTTTTTTCATATCAAAACCCTGGGGTCAGTTTTGGGGTCCACCCGGGTGCATCCCTTTTTACATAGAATCAAAGAGCAAAAAGGCATATCTGTCTTGCTCTTCGCTGAAAACGTTCCATGGTATTGATCTTAGGCAATTATCTTCATTTTGACATCTGCCTATCTAATTAATGTGATGTCCCAGGGGTCATAGAGACTCAGGTGAGCGATCTAGGACCATCTTGGTCCTCTTGTTTTTTACAATACGTAATTAAATCTATAAAACAGCATTTACATGTAAAACTTTTGTTGTTGTTGTTGTTGTTTCAAGCCAATCCAAATTGCTTATTTCCAATAGGGAGAAATTGATTCTTTGAAGTTGTTCATTTCAATGATACAAAGTTAGATTCTTAATGCTTATGCTAAAACTAGGACAAAGGCCCTATTATAGAAGAGACTTTTCTGCTGCAAAAATTGCCTTAATTTGTTTGTTTTGCTTTCAAGTCATAACTAAGGACCTCTTTTCCCTTCCCCAAAACTCTCAGTGAGTAGGCGTATAGTGACCTCGCTTTCTTTACAAAGTTATTTTTTTCTTTCAATATAGCTCTTTTCTCATTTACGTTTGTTTATTTGATCTGGTTTGAAAACCTACCTCGGATTATTTATATTATAATAAGGGCAATTATTGTCGAACTGTAAATGTAGCGCATACATTCAGTAAAATCCTAAAAACAAAACCTATCATAACCTACCCATCATAAGCAAATTTACAATCGGTCAGCAGATCGCCGAAAAAGATTTCCTGTATGTTTCCATAATTAGCATTACTTTCGGTTTCTTTACTCCAGTTAACCAGGTAACATCTTTAAT
This sequence comes from Fragum whitleyi, assembly GCA_948146395.1. Taxonomy (NCBI): domain Eukaryota; kingdom Metazoa; phylum Mollusca; class Bivalvia; order Cardiida; family Cardiidae; genus Fragum; species Fragum whitleyi. The sequence goes on from OX411555.1 coordinate 42,580,778, forward strand.
TGATAGACAAATGCAGTGTATCAAAACAATTGACCACTTAAAGCTGTTTGGTTGAAAATAACACCAAAACACAATAGAGGTTTAATCACGATATCGAAAAATTCGACAATCCATTGTTGATCCATTCGTAGTCGGAAAGGATGAGTGCCACCGTCGGAGATCGAACCCGGGACCGATTGAATGATAGACCGACGAACCTACAATGCGCGGCTGAATATGTCGTGATAGATAAATGTTTTCCTAAAAATACAAAATCCCTAAAATGAGGAACATTGTCCGCAAAAAACTAACAACCGGTAAAAGGAATACAAAATCCACTAGCAGAAATCACGAGGTGAAATTCACTGAACGTTCTCAACTGATTTCGTCTCGCCAAATAACAAAATAATTACAGGAACCCGATAGTGATTTAATTCGCTCCTCCCTCTTTTTGTGTACCTCGATTTGATTGAAGAATGTATGACGCAACAAAAATGAATGACATCATTGATTGACGTACAACTCAATTGAACTAGCGTTATTTGATGAAAAAATAAGTCGATCGGTAAAACAGTTATAGTTCATATTCTGACAATTTACGCGTATAACCTTGCGCTCCGCTAACGCTCCGCTTAGGTTATATCGCGTAATTTGTCAGAAATGAACTATAATTATTACATACCGTTCGGAGAAACCTTTATCGATTCTATGCGATGAAATATCGAATCATGAAACAATCGCCTTTGGTCTAGAATTGTTTTGGCTATTGCGTTCGGTTTATCAGCGTGAAATCTTTTTAATTTGGAATCTTCGAATAGTCAAATTGCAGTTTCAAGCTCTATCTAAAGTGGCCTTTCCCATCCCCACGGTGAAGTTAATATAGTATATATCTATTCAGTCCAAAGAATACAAAAAGCCTCTGAAAATTTTTCGAAATTAGCACAACATTTAACAATTTTTAAAAAGAAAAAAAATTATGCCATTAAATGTATAAATTGAAAAAGTTAATTTTTATGTCGCAATGCAGTCGCTGCCGTATGCCCATTTGAGCGAAGCCCCCAGTAGACATTTACTTGTTACGCGGGGTGGTACAAGAAGCCATGACGACGCAGTTGGTAGCGCGTCGGACTGTCAAACTAGATGTCCCGGGTTCGATCTCCGTCGACGGCACTCATTCTTTCCGACTATCTGTCTCTCACCAATGGGTCGATAATCGTAGACCTATGTGAGATAGCAGCTGGAGGCTAGGAACGTATGTAATGGTGGTACTGGCGTGAGAAATACCAGGAATCCATTGTTAGGTGCACTAGCCGCCGCGATATAACTGAAATAATGTTGAAAGCGGCGTTAAACCCCATTCAATCAATCAAACAAGAAGCCATGGCGACATTACTGCTGGGATCCGCAATGGTTCTTAAACGAGCTCGATGTGAAGTACCGTCACGGGACCTCGGTTTGAAGTCTAATCCGAAAGTAAATTAGTATGTACGCGTTCCAGCCCGGTTATTAAACCCCCGATACCCGTCTTTGAAGACAGATGCTCTACCGACTGAGCTTATGGGGCTGACGAGTCCAAAATCAGCTCACTTTTTGTGTTTTGACTGCGTAGATTTGATAATTTATTTTTGGTCTGACAGAGGTCCATTGTATTTAAAGGTAGGTTGACAACTACGGAACTTCATTACGGATCTGTAATTTCCGTAAACGTTTTTGGACTCTTACGATTTGATAGCTTTTAGGTTACAGGGAACAATGACTATCTTCCACCATCTTAAACTGGTAGATAGCTTTCTGAGAATTCGGATCATGCTTTTTTGAAATGGTCAATTTGGGTGCGCGACAGGGGTTGCTTAGATTTGATATAAAGCTTGACTTCCTGTCAATATTTGGGGTGGGGATGAAAGACTTATTTTTACAATATTCGACAACTGGAAATGTAATTGATCCCTGTAATCTGTTTCCGTGCGTTTTACGAATAATTCATGTGTTTTTAAGATTAATTGCAGTCATAACGATGTACTTTCGTTAATATGCTAGGTTTTCATCCGGTTTATTAAGAACAACCCCGGATCAGTACAACCTTTTCAGGAACTATGTACACTTTAATAACACGGCCTGTAAGGTCAATAAAATCACAGAATGCGAATTGATTGCAAGTATTCTGCGTTATTATGCACCTGGCAGGGCGTGGCTTAGCTGAAATTAGGCGAGTTTATTCTGCGTAATTAATGAACTGGCAGGGCGGGGCTTAACTGTGACGTAATTTGGCGAGTTTACTTTTCAAAAGTTTGGGTTCTTTCATATTTTAGTCGGTCATCATCGTTAAAGCGTGCAAATAACTGTATCCTAAAACCTAAAGGATTCACGTGCTTTGAGAGAGTGAACACACTTCATCGTTTGGTCACCAATGCCTCGTAACTTCAGCTTGATTAAGCTGAAGTTACGAGGATTTGGTTACCAATCTACGGTTTAAGGTTTCGAGTTATTCATGTTTAGAAGTAGGTTGTTTTAGATAAAAGCTGATTTCCCTTAACCTTAAGTGCAACGACCCGTTAACTAGGCTCCGCCCTGCCAGGGCATTAATTATGGATAATACTTAGAGCTATTTTGAGTTCTATCAAAACATGCCAGGAAAGAATAAACACATTTCACCGTTGGGCTACCAAAGCCTAGTTACGAGGGTTTGATTACCTAGCGATAGTTAATCATATCAAGTTTAAATTGTCGACGATCTAAAAGAAGTGGTGAAAAAGCTGATTTACCTAAACTTTAAATGTAACTACCTGCTACTTTGGCCATACCCTGCCTGGACAAAAATATGAATTAAACTAGTCATAGGTGCGTTTTGCGGACAGGTGTGTTCTCAGACTGGTTTTAAATCCCATTACTATGGATTTTGCGCGGTGAGCCGTGAAATCTACTTTTAACGGTTAAATTTCCGTGCTATTCTTTCCAAATAGATTTTAACGTGTTTGAACAATACATAAAAAAAGATACAAATTACCTTTCTCGTGAAACTTATTGCTTGTCTTAGATAGCAAGATTAATTCGCTACATGTACATTCAAAGTGGAAAAGGAGGGATCACGTTTAACCCCTATCACATATTTTTCAAATATACCCGAAATATCAATGGTAATGGACTCAACGCCTACGTCAGAGCTCAGTTTTGAAAATACACCTTTACACTCCTTTAAACCTTGTGTTTATCAGTTAGAACCAAACTGAAGTTGTTTATGCACATTCTTATTCATTAGTTTTACATCTAAATTTCATATTGGAGTACTATTCAATACAAGACTCATCTCTAGTTACACACATACACAGCGTTGACAATCGATGCCACACGCACTTAATTATCACATGATTTAACACAGATAAAATAGAATGCGATAACTTAGTAGTTATCTGTGTTAAATCATGTGATAATTAAGTGCGTGTGGCATCGATTGTCAACGCTGTGTATGTGTGTATCTAGAGATGAGGGCCTATGCTATACAGCCGCCGTCATAGCGCATTGGGAGCGCGTCGGACTATCATTCAGAAGGTCCCAGCTTCGATTCCCGGCGGCGGCACTCATCCTTTCCGACTATTTGTCTTCAACCAATGGGTTGAAAATCGTATACCTATCTGGAATAGCAGCTGGAGGCTAGGAAAGGATGTAATGGTTGAACTGGTGATCCATTGTTCGGTGCTCCAGCCGCCGCGATATAGCTGATCGACAAAAAACCTATGCTGTACTCTGATTTACAGATTACTAGAACAAAAATCAAAGCGCTGTAAGCACTGGGGGGGGGGGGGGTCAGGAGGACTATTCTGGTGGCATTGTGGTGAAAATAAAACGAGGCTATAAGGAAACTATCCATGTAAATATATGATAAATGTTAATTGTTTCCACCCAAGTTCGGCAAATTTCAATATGCGTGCGTGCGTGCGTGTGTGTATGTGTTTCAGCCTATATTTACGGTTCGTAATAGGAATAGAATGTTGCATAAACACATTGGGTGTTTTTTTAAAGAAATATATGCGACCCGTCACGCGAAAATGGGATCTTCCGACAAATAATTTGAAAAAAATAGATCGATTCCAGTACCGGCCAACCAGAGGTCGCATTTTCAAAAATCTTCTATTCAATACCCAGATCGTTCTTTTTTCAAATGCAGGTCACATAATATTCAGGGGCATCCAACCCTCTTTTATTCGCATAGTAGCTGTTAGTAACTTAAATGTACAGATCCACAAATAGCAACAGACAACTTTATCAGTAAGGAACAATAAGGAACAAAAGAAATCCCGCAAGTACAGCAGCAGTTTCAAGGTTAATGATATCATTGAAATTCTATATGTCAAAACGTAGGCCTACAATTCTTTTTCTAAATGTAGTGTATTCGATAAAATATAAATTGAAATACAATGTTTTGCTTGTATTGATTTTTCTCATTTTCTCAAAGAAGCTTGGTTGAAATGTCATGAATCCTAAATGGGAAAACTAATCTTTCACTAAGATAGAAAAAAAAAAATCCTTATTGTGTTTACAAAATACTATTATGCGGGACTTTCTTCTTCTCTCACAAATATTCCTCTGGTTATAAATTTATAGATGGTGAAAGAACTAAGGGTATATAGCACAGTAATGCATGTGTCATCAGCTTCTATTTGTCTCACTTTACTAGAAGATTACATTACCAAATTACAACCATACCTGTCTTGCTAAATGTATGTCGATTCCAGTGCATTTGGTTCATTTTGGAACTTGGTAGGCACTTGCTTAATACAGGTTGCTTGCTGAATACAGGTGATCGCCAAGACAGATTTGACTAAGTTTGTAGGAATGTTTATACACTACCAGTTGTCTCTAAGACAGCGGGTTACCAGTTCAACCACCTAGTTGTTATCCCCCTTACACCACGGGAATACACAATAGTCCTGTGTGTGTATTTCCGTTTATTTATCGTCGCTACCGTAGCACATGCCCATATGAGCGACGCCCCCAGAAGACGGTTAGTTGTTACGGGGGATTGTGCAAGGATACATGACGAAACTACTGCTGAGATCCGCCATGGTTCTTTAACGTGCTCGGTGTAAAGCACCGTCTCACGGGGCCTCGGTTTAACGTCTCATCCGAAAGACAATTAGTTTTATTAGTATGCCAGCCCGGGTTTGACCCAATAGGCGAATCACTGCTTTGTCTATAAATTACACTCTTGCGCGAAAGAAAAAATCCGCGTGTTTAAGGGATGGAAACTGATTTCACACTTAAGAGGAGTCTTTGAATAATCTTCAAATTGTATAGAAACCTTGTATAGTGCCATTTTCAAAATGCACAGTGGGCGTGCGGAGGTAGGTCTTGTATAAAAGAAAGTTGAACCCAAGTTGGTACTACTTTTTTGAAAACCTGTTAACAGCTGACAGGAATCTTCTCATGTACTAACACTAGTGGACGTAGAAACGTCCCCCCCCCCCCCCCCAAAAAAAAAAAGAATGCAAGGTCGTGAACCGCATATTTGGTTTTCGCTTGGTCCAAGGGAGACAATTACCATTGGATGAACTGGTAGCCAGCTGTCTGAGAGACAACGGGTATTTTTTAAAGAATTAATTTGGTGATGGAACCTGCGAGGAGGATGTAAAAGAATGGAAGCAGACGGCTTACTTGCATTGTGCTATACCCTTAGTGCTTTCTGTCTATAGCAATTTATTGATAACTAGAGGTGCGATCGCTAGAGAAGATAGAAAATCCCGCTATCGTATATCTTTTTTAATAAATCTTAATTTCACTAATTTTCAGGATAGTCCGTTTCACTTGACAGGTCAAATTGCGCTGGAAATCGATCAAAATGTCGAAAATGCAGCTTTATAGCTGCATTTACGACATTTTGTTCGCAAAATGAGTTTTTCATGAAAACGACTTTTTCAGTTTTCACAGATCGCTTGCCATTTAGCCGCACAGCCAGAGTCGCCCCATCTGTAGTTTCCACCTTCATGCAGGCAAATGCAGTCACCCGGGTCTCCATTAATCGGACCTGTACTGTCCCAGCCTGTATACTGTACAGGCAGTCCATTACTGGTCCACACGTAATGGCCTTCTACGTCGATGACGTTAATACCAATATAGTGGCACTCACTACCTAAAGTCAAAAGATTAGTCGAGCGTTTGAGGGAGCGATTGTGCGAAATGAGTCTGTAAGTGGGTAAACGGGAAGAGTGAGTACAGTTAATTACATTGTGAAATTGACATTTAACTCAATTAAAACCATTCTAAATCGCTCACTCAGCGCTCCATTCATTCATTCCAGACACTCACTCAAACCATTAAAAAAACGCCCCAAACTCACTGAAAAACATAAAACAACAACTTCGTTCAAAAAAAAATAGCTTGGAAAAAAAATCGGGATTACACTTATTTAATTGAAATTGTTAGCGTATAATAGGTTCTTGAAGAAATATGGAGCTATCTATCGAAGTTGTATGCATATTTTATTAAAGGGAGGTAATCAATATTGCTAATTTTGTTCATCCTGAACAAAATTTGCAATACTGGATTACCTCCCCTTAAATTCACTAAAACTCGCTCCACACACTCATTCCATTTCATTCCTAAATCATACCATATTCATTCACCTTGTCAATTTCACGATGTTGTTAACTGTACATGCATACTTAAACGATGTCCTAAACTACCGCATATCCCATATCATTTTTTTCTCGAAAAGGCGGTATTTTTTTCAGGATCTTAAACAGATAGTTTGCTAAGGGAGGAATGTTAATTAAGCGCTCTAGTTGGTATTGCCAGTGCTACGGTACAGTTAATCACATCGTGAAATTGACACTTTCATGATCAAACCATTCAAATTCACTCGCTCATCGCTTCAAACATCCACTCAAAAAAGCTCAATCCAATCACTCAAAACGCTCTGAAATTGTTTAAAAAGGCTTCGAAATCGTTCAAAATGAATAACATTTCAGTCAAATAATTTATGATTTTATTGGTTGGTGCTGGTTATCAGCGTTTCTTTAATGCTTTTCGGTGGTTTATCGAGAAATAACGGTAGATTATCACTTGATATCTCACCGCAAAAGAAGTGAAATTATCAGACCTTATACCCTGCTTATGTGCATTTCAACCTTTCTGACATCATCTATGCGGGGCGAAATAAGTGACGTCACAATGAACGTTGCATAGCAATCACGCGCAAAATGACGCGCTTTACGAAAATATGTCATAGAAAATTCACATTTTGTCTCATTTTTTTTTGCATGAAAGAAATAGAACAATCGTTTGTTTTTCGAGTAAGATCGATAAATCTTTCATTTCGTGAACAACAAAAGCTATATTTTCCTCGTGAAAATATAGCTTTTGTTGTTCATTCAATGAAATATAAATCGATCTTTCACTGAAACAAACGATTATCCTCTATTTAATTAGTCCACGAAGACACAAAATCGGAGACGTAGGCCTACGTTGATTTTATTAAAGGAATGGAAATAAATATCACTAGTTTTGTCCGTTTGGACGAAATACTCGATTTGTTTTACCCCAGTGTAAAATCATTCAAAACCCATCCACAAACTCATTCAATTATATTCCAAAATCAATCACATTGTTAATTTCACTACGTTTGTATCTTTAGTCTTACTAATGAGATGGAATAAACAAAACTGTTACAAAAGCTTGGACGTCTGCACTGCTTTCAGTGGGAAAACGTTTGCAAAATGCTGCACCGTTTTGTACGTGTATACCCATGCAAGGCGGGATACCATTTCCTAAACATTTCTCGAATGTTTGCATCTTGAGCGTTTAATTGGCAAAAAGGATTGCGGAAATTTTAAAAGTGCCTGATTGGAGCGCTTGGTGAGTAATTTTAAATGGTTTTGATCGAGATGAGTGTGGATTTCACGATGTGATTTATTGTAAGGACTACTTGCCAATTCTTGCGGTGTAGTTTCTTAGCAATTCGAAGGCAGCAAATGTAGGTGGCTCGGCCAATCTGCCGCTCTGTTGTGCGCAGTAATCCTAAATATTCGAAATGTCGAATTCTTTAAAACAACGATGACATGAAAATTATACACAATAAAAATCTTTAACCAAAACAAATCAAAACAAGTTTAAGCAGACGGTTAATAAAGTATAGATATAATTTTGGTAGAAACTAAACTCACTTTTAACTAACTAGGTTGAAATTCAGTTTTGTTGTTGTTGTTTTTGTTTTTTCAAGTTTGAAACCCTGCATACTTCTTATTACGTGTATATATACGATTTATATCATCCAAGAACAAAACGAAAGAAACAATATTGAAGAAAACGATTACATAAACATTAAAGAGAATTTTTATCGAACAAACAAGAAAATTAAAAGCCTACTTGAAGTGTTTTACCTTAGCCCTATTCGGATACCTTTCCTTTACCTATATGACATAAATCGGAATAGAAACAATCGCCTGTGGTCTCCGATGAGAAGTTATGGCTTGTATAAAAACGATATTTTACCTTTGCTTCTTCGTATGTGAAGGATTTATTGTAGAAATAATAACATTCATCAACAATTGCTACCCAGTCATCCATGCATCCTGTAACAAATCAATTTGTTAATGAACAACCATGTAAATATCGTAACAACTCGCAATTGTCGTCTCAATCAGGGTCCGAGTTAATAAAATTATGCTCATTCTCAACTCAAAATTTTCTCAAATTTCAACTTCAGATTTTAGCCTTATTTCTGTTGTAATACTAATATAAATGTATTAACACAAAAGATGATATAAATAAGGGGTTGTGAACATAGAGGATATTGAATGAGTGGTCATGGAAATACCCAATTTATTAAACGAGTCATCTATAAACAGATAAAAACGAGGCTGCGCCGAGTTTTTATCTGTTTTAGATGACGAGTTTAATAAATTCGGTATTTTATGAGCACGAATTTTATATTCTATTTATAATTTGACCCGAATTTTTGCGTATAATCGTCGAAATTCTTGAAATTCAACATTTCAATTTTCCGCGAAACGTATACCGCCGTTTAAAACTGACGTACATTATGACGTCATTTTCGCGGTTACAAAAGAGCGTTGCTATATGCTCTTGGCGCATTGCATAGTTATTCCACTAGCGTAATAACACCTGTGTAATATCATAAATATTCAACGGGATTATTTTACTCCGGCGACGTAGGTCATATTATAAAGCAACTTATTGCACAAAAATGAAGCTTAATGATAGATCATAACCCAAATGCTATATAAAAATCTTTATATTTGAATTTTTGGACACGTGAAGTGGTTTAACTCAATATTCATATTTTTTTAACTGTTCCAAAATCTCGCTTTTAATGTTTTTTTTTAATTGGCCCGATTAAGGGACGGGTCTCCATAATGGCCTTTTCGTGGCTAGAATAGATTTCTTTTAAACTTTTGCCATACACATTATGATATAATCTACGTCTATTGACAAAATATTAGCATCTCAAACTTATTGGTTCTAGATGTGCCTTGTGTTATTATAGGGATGAGTGTCTTTTTCACTGCGTTTATTGGGGTATAAAGTGCAATTGCCTTAGCACATGGCAAATAACGCCCGTAGGGCGTTATGGTTAAGCCATGTGCTAAGGCAATTGAACTTTATACCCCAATAAACGCAGTGAAAAAGACACTCGTCTCTTATGTTTGCAATCATCTAGATCGAAGAAACAATTGAAATACTCAGCCAAACATTTAAGCTTCAAGTCTACTTTCTGCGCGTATAAATTACACGATCTATTTTTATGCTTGTAATCGTAAATTCTTTCGAAAATATATTAATTTATAACAGTTCGAATAGCAATGTTGCGTTGATGATCGGGATCTAGGTTAATTCGAGTTCCTACAACACAGGATTTGCAGATCGAATTTCGGAGGTTTCCCGAAAGACCTATTGCATTTTATACAGAAATAAAGTGCAATGGATTTCCCCACGTGATGCGATTTAAACCAATCAAATTTCTTTATTTTATTGGATTGCAATTATAAGTAGTTGAGGGAATTTACAACGAACTTGAGCTTCATATTAAAACTTCTATATCGCCCAAATTAATTACTTTAAAGTTTAAGGCTGGCCACAAAATAAATCAATTACTTATTCCTTAGTTGGTATCCGGAATTTATTTTGACATGTCATATTTTCTTTTGTGAATATCTCCATTTTTTTTTCTTTAGAGAATTTCTTTGTTTTATTTCCTACCAACTTTGCGGGTTTGCTCAACACGTTTACGAATAGCCTTGATTATCAAATTTCTTATATTGTTTGCAAAGAAAATACAAACCCATTGCCCCAAGTTTTCGCAGATATTAGTTCATTAATTTTGGAGTTATCTGCCCTCAATATGAGATATTAACAAAGTTTAGCCTTGAACTGGCCTTTTCAAGGCAAAGTCAGTTAGATTTCAATGATCTTTGGCACATTTGTTCCCACATATTCACTAATTTGTGATTAAAACTAATTTTTGCAAAACGTCTAATTTCAAGGTCATGAATGATGGGCAAAGGTCAAAATCAGCTCAAACTCAGCTTCTCAAGTGCATTTCTAATTTATTTATGACCAGATTTTAGTAATATATGACACAGTTGTTACCCTTATCAAGCTAAAACATATTTGAAATGAATATTGTGATAAGTTTAAGATCAAGGTCAAATTTCAAGATCAAATGTCAAATAACAGTAGTATATGCTAAGCTGTATATCTACCATCTTTTATGGCAGATCCTCATATGATTTGACATAAGTCCTCCTTATCATCAACAAAAGTGTTTTACAAGAAAAAAAATATGTGACATGTCTTGGCTCAACATCAAGGTCAACGGTTAAAATAAGCTTGAGCGGTATTAGAAGATTCTTTATCTATATTTAGCGTGTTGCATAAAAATTGAACTGCAAGACACTATTTCGCTCGTGTTGATTCTTCCTTTATTTTCTATGAAGATTGGTTAGAAATATTATAAATTCTGAATGAGATAACGAATCTTCACTGAAAAAAAAATGGAAAAAACCACTTGTTGTGTTAATTTTTTTTATCATGCGGATTATTTCCATCTTCTCTTACGAACACACCCCTGGTTATGTTTCTCACTGAACTCGCAGATTCGTATGATCAAATACATTGCATGTTTATACACAGTTAATAACATCGTCAAATTGACATTCACCTCAATCTTAACCATTCTAAATCGAACACTCAGCGCTTCAATATAACTCGCGATTTCACTGACATAATTCAAATAGTTAGCGCCTCATAGGTTCTTGAAGAAATTTGAAGCTGTGCACAGAACTTGTATGCACTTTTTTATTAAAGGGAAGTAATCAATATCGCAAAATTTGTTCATCCCGAACAAAATTTGCAATATAGGATTACCTCCCATTAAATTCACTCAAAACTCGCTCCTCACACTCATTCAATTTCATTCCTAAATCATTCACCTTGTCAATTTCACGATGTTGTTAATTGTACTACACGTTGCCTCTCAGACAGCGGGCTACAAGTTCAGCCACTTAGTTTTTGCCCCCCCCCCCCCCCCCTTGCACTACGTGAAAACTCAATAGGCGAACAAGTTACAAGTTACAAATTACAAGTTTTGTCGTTTGTTGTTTGTTGTCTTGTCGTTGAAAAACTTCCTTTGCAAAGGTTTAAAACGCAAGGTTTTGGGTTGGAATATTATCTATGCTTATGAAGAGAGTCTATGAATAATAAGTTGTATAAATAGTTGTCTTGCAGATATAAGTCCTGAAGAAAATTAAACACAAGTTGGTACTACTTTTTTAAACAGTAGCAAATGAAATCCTGGAATGGTTTGATCTATGTGGATGAAGGCGTAAATCATTTTTAAGGATTTCGGAACTTTCTTTTTATACGCCCGTCGAAGACGGGACGTATTATGGGATCACCCGTGGCGTCCAGCGTCCGCCGTACGGTGTCCGGGCGTCCGGGTGTCCGGGCGTCCGGGCGTCCGGCGGCGTCCAATTCTTTGTCCGGAGCATAACTCTGTCACTTGAAGTCCGATGGACTTCAAACTTGGCAATTGTATTATTCTCATCATTACGGAGTGCAGTGCACAAGAACCATAACTCTACCTGGCCTATTTTTTGAGTTATTGCCCCTTGTTGTTTTTTCATACTAGAATCTTGTCCGGCGTATATCTCTAAAAGTATAATAGCTAGGATCATGAAACTTCATGGGTGTATAGATCCAACCAAGGGGGGGGGGGGGGGTGCAGTGCACAAGAACCACAACTCTTCCTGGCCTTTTTTGAGTTATTGCCCTTTGTTGTTTTTCAGACTTGAATCTTGTCCGGAGTATATCTCTGAAAGCATAATAGCTAGGATCATGAAACTTCATGGTTGTATAGATGTCATCAAGGGGGGTTGCAGTGTACAAGAACCATCATTCTACCTGGCCTATTTTTTGAGTTATTGCCCTTTGTTGTTTTTCAGACTTGAATCTTGTCCGGAGTATATCTCTAAAAGTATTATAGCTAGGATCATGAAACTGTTTGGGTGTATAGATCTCACCAAGGGAGAGTGCAGTGCACAAGAACCATAACTCTACCTGACCTATTTTTTTGAGTTATTGCCCTTTGTTGTTTTTCAGATTTGAATCTTGTCCGGAGTATATCTCTAAAAGTATAAAAGCTAGGATCATGAAACTTCATAGGTGTATAGATCGCACCAAGGGGGAGTGCAGTGCACAAGAACCATCATTCTACCTGGCTTTTTTTTTAGTTATTGCCTTTTGTTGTTTTTCAGACTAGAATCTTGTCCAGAGTATATCTCTAAAGTGGGGTTCACACGGTGTGTTTTTTCACATCTGTCTTTTCAGATCTTCAAAAACACATCGTGTGAACCCCTAGATAATGAGCGTTCTGTTAACAGATCTGCTTTACAGACGGAATAGAACATGTTCTATTTCGCCTGCTTTTTCATACTGAATTGACCAATCAGAAGCTTTTCACAGGATACTGACCGAGATGACTTGATAACATCTGTTTATACTTGTCAATTACCTGGACAAACTGTTTACTTTTGGTATTATATGAATGTATGAATGAATCATTCCCTTCACTAAAAAGCTCAACAAACAACATTCTACATTGAGGTAATAAAACAGATTTTATTTATTTATTTATTTTTAATAATCGAACATCCATGAGCACACAGTTTTCTGAACTGGTTTATCTGTATTGCAACAGGGAGCAAAACAGCTGTAACTCCCATAAAAACCCTACTACATACAATATTATTCCAACTTATTTCCTATTACTTTTTGCCTTTTAATCCATTGAAGAGATGGATGATTAATTTATTGAGGCATATAACTTAATCACAACAAAATGAATAAAAAATAATCACTCTTTAGGAATAGATGTAGCAAATTCACAAAAAAAGTGTAACCAAGTTTTTAGTTTTATAAATCAATGAATAATAATAAAAAATCTTTGTCAGAATTTGATATCATCAAGTAATGAAATATGAAGATCTTATTGTTGGAATATATTTGTCTGCAAGCATTTTAGATTGGTGGATTATCTTTTTTCATGGATGCATGAATAGAGAAATCTGTTCAGAATTATAGTCACTCTTATCATTTTTTCCATATATGTAAGAGTAAAAATACCTACCTGGCCAATTAGACATGTACTTTTTGGTTGACATAACTAAAGTTTTAATTAGATAGCATATTCCTTAATTGCCAAATGTAACGAAGTTGAAAAGCAAGCTAACGATCAAGGTAAAAGCAAAGAAAGGTAAATAATGCAATAAAAAGCAAAAAGAAGAAAAATATTGTAGACAAACATATTTAAATTTTCAAACAATATTTTCTTGAGCATTACATCCCCTTATGTCAGAGTGAGTGAATCGAAAAGCTGAAAAGGGTTCTGATTTTTAGAATCAAGAGTTGTCCATAGATGCAGTTATGAGATTCTATCTGATTTTTAGAATCAAGAGTTGTCCATAGATGCAGTGATGAGATTCTATCTCCTATCGCATTTATCATAGTTCCTGGAAGAAGTCATATTGTCTCAGGTTTGTCTCAATGAACTCAACTTTTCTGTCAGTTTGTAAGAGCAATTGGCACTAATACCTTCTTAATCACATCTACAAATATATGTCAACAGATTATTCAATAATCTTAAGTGCAATCTTCATTAGGTAGCCCCAAATTGTACATATATGCAGACAATCAACGCACATCTAGCTGACAACTTCTAACAATATTTCTTTTCTGTAAAATAGTGTTTTAAGAAAAAATCGAAATGACTTCAAAACGCAAGTCAGAAGAATTGAAATTAACAACCATTCAAATGGAACGGCTTATTGAATTGTTCCAATCTGAGGTTGATCTTTGGAATATTTCTTCAAGTAACTACCATAAGAAGGACTACAGACAAAAAGCTCTTCAAAATCTAACGGATAATTTATCGTCGGAGTTTCCTGCTCTTCAATGCAATGGTAAGATTTTTTCTTTTTTTTTCTGTCTTTTTTTTCTTTTTTCAATTATTTTTCACAAATTTTACCATGGTACTCAAAAACAGAAAGGAAAATAAAATAATATCAAGAATGATTTCAAATCTATAGTTCTTAATAAGAAAAGAAGTGCGTGGAAAATAAGACTGAGTAATCATTGATCAAGGGATCAGCGCAAAACTATTGTAAGTGACATAATACATGATTCTAGGCATTTACAATAAATTTGCATTGAGTTATTTATTCTATTAGGATATTTTTCTTTTTCCATCAAAGTTTCTATGTTGTCTGATGGACCATGCTTAATTTAGCTTACTGCATACAAGGTAGTAGTCAGTAGTATTTTTCAATGTCATGATAAGCACTCTGTTTTTAATTTATTTCTTTATTTTGATTAAAGCTATTTTCAATTATTAAATCATAAGATACGTTTAGAGTACTGGATTTTTCACTTAATCTTCTTGTTTTCATATCATGTTTGATTATTCACTGCTTGAGGGCTGTAATCAAATATGAAGAAAAACTTGCTCCATCTACCGTAAAATTTCTAATAGAGACCCATGCTATCATAAAACCCCATCCCCTTTTTTAGAGTTTAAAATCGACCATTTATGGTGTGATTTAACAAAATCTTATAGCCTCTTATAAAGACCCATACCAACAAAATAAAGGTCACTATATTCAGTAGAGGTTTTATTCACCATTCCCCCAATCTTGCGGGGAAAATGATTACTTTTGGTCATTTTTCCTTCTTCTTAACAATATCAATAGCTCATTACAAGCAATTGTAATTTCCAAATTTTTTAATAGGCAGTTACAACTGTTTCGCACGCAGCAAACAATATGTAGCGTAGCCTCTTAAAAAAAGCCCATCCATTTCTTGTGAAAAAACAACATAGGCGTATCTAGGACTTTGATATTTATACGCACTCGGACAACTAAAGAATCTATAGGATAAGAGCAATATGAGGACTGTGACAAAAGATAAATGCCGTCCATTCACTCCCTTTTTATGATTTTAGCGTTTCTGAAAAATCAAAACTTCGTAACTATAGCATGAAAAAGCTTAAGTTTCGATTTTATAATCATTCATCAACGATATTTTTCAACAGAGTATTATTTCTTTTAGGCACTTGCATAAAATGTGTAATAGGACGTGAAAATGATTTTAATAGAACCCCTGTGTTCTATTAGAGCTTTTACGTGACTTACATAGTTTGTAAACAAACACTTGGGAAAATGAATAAGCAACTTATACTATGAATGTTGTTTTATTTTGAAATTTTAACAGATGACAATACCTGTATTTAAGGATCATAATGAATTTGTGATTTAAATCCATATTGGCAAATATCTTTAATTTACATATAAAATATTGTTTTCTATAGATCAATACTTAAAGCTTTAGTTACGATGTAATATGTTTTCTTTCAGTTGATCAAGTACAGGCAAAGTTATCATATTTGAGAGGTTATTATTCAAGAGAATTGGCTAAAATCAACAAATCACTGAAGAGTGGATCTGGCTAAGACGAAACCTACAAAAGTCCATGGGTTCACTTTAAGACTTTGGATGCTTTTCTACGTCACCAGATTTCACCTCGTGTGTCACAGTCTAATCTAGTAAGTTTCACTTTCATCACACTCATACCATATCCCACTGCCATGGAACTTGCCCATTTGTATTGAAATAGTCACAGAACTCTTCTCTAATGTCCCTGACATCTACACTTGATCTATTGCCGCTCTGTTGAGGCAAACCATGAAGAAAATTTGAAGAGTCTTGTCTCCATGAGCCGGGAGTGAAAGTGCGTTTTACTGTGTCTTCCTCATCCATTGTTCCTGTCAAATTACTGTCCATGTTCTCAGTCTGCTTTTTCCTTAGAAAATTATGAAGAGCACAACAAGCCAAGACAATTTTTTCTACCTTCTTTGGCTCTAGAGGAATGACTCTCTTTAAAATACCAAACCTACTTGTCAAAATGCCGAATACATTCTCTACGATACGCCGTGCTCTTGATAATCTGTAATTGTATATTCTCTTCTGTTCATTTAGTTGTCGTGATGGAAAAGGTTTCATTATATAAGACTTTAATGGGAAAGCTTCATCCCCTACAATAACATGGGGTATATTTTTCCGTCGCTGTGGCAAGGGTCTTGAACCAGGGATATTTAGGGAATTCTGTTCCAAAGCTCGAAAGAGGGACGAATTTGCAAAAAAACCACCATCACTTATTCGACCATTACAACCACAATCTACATAAATGAATTTGTAATCAGCATCAACGACAGCAAGTAAGACGATGCTAAAGAACTGCTTATAGTTGTGATACATAGATCCACTTTGAGCTGGGCGTTGTATTGCAACATGTTTCCCATCCATAGCTCCGATGCAATTAGGAAACTGCCACTTCTCTTGAAACTCTTTGGCAATATTTTCCCATTCCAAAACAGTATTCGGAACCTATTTTGAAAAAAGAAAGATCACAGTTTTAATCACTTTTTGAAGCATGTTTTCTTTCATCTTCAGAGTTCAGGCCAATATAGCCAACAAGATGATTTGGAAATTGATTCTGAAAATGAAGAGACATCTTCTCAATGCTCTGACCTATCAGCGGATTTAATTGTTCCTCCTGAGAAAAAGAAAAAGTCCAGTGGACCAGAGGCAGTCATGCAGCAAGCAATATCTTGTCTACAGGACATTAAAAGTAGATCACAGATTAAGGCGAGTGTGGCCCAAGAAGACGAAGACACCATATTTGGGAAATATGTGGCAACTGAGCTTAGGAAAATAAGTGATGATCGGACAAAGTCTCTGCTGAAGTTCAAAATTCAGTCATCAATATTTGAATCACAGTATGGACAAAATCAAACAGCAAATCAGCACAACACTCAGCATTTATACTTTCCGAGTCAGAGTAGTGTACCTCTGATTGGACAGCATCTCATTTCAAGCCAATGTAACAGCCCACAACATAGTGGAAGCGTGTCTTTCCAAAATCTGTAAATACTTTGTCCAATCATGATTTTCTCTTCATTGTGACACTTGAATTAGTATACTAAATTTTATGTAAACTGGATGTATTGTCTTATATAACACTTCCCTATATATTAATGTAGACAAGATATAGTGTGCCTTGTATATTTTGATGTTACCTTTAGCTTTTAATCATATTCCTCTATATAACAGCTGAATTATTTTTACCAGAATCTTATACTCTTGTATACAAATAATTGCGTAATTTCCTGTTTTAGAAATAAAATGTATAAAAAATGTATAACTGTACCTTCATATATTCATCTTTTAAGCATTTATATATGGCATCACACGTCTCTGGGATGAGGTATGATAGGGTTGAGACGGGTATCCTGTATAGGTATGACAAGGATTTATAACTGTCACCTGAAATATTTTGTTTATCCTTAATCAAACGTGAAAACAATTTGTGCAGATTAGGTGAACTTAGTGAGCTGTTTGTTTGGGCTTTAATGCCTTTTAACATTATTCAGTCATATCACGGCAACTGGAACACCCTAACATGGATTCCTGGTCTCTCTCCCCCAAGTACTACCTTTCCATCCTTAAATTGCCGAGCCTTCAAGTTCAGACAGTATGTTTGTCAGGACTGGGAATTCAGCACTGAACCCATAATTTGAGCCTTATGCGCTATGAACTGCATTGTTTATAAAATTAGACTTTGTGTAATATTATCCAACTAAAGTGTTCTCATTGACATGAAAATACTAGATCTATCCGTGCTAAACTGCCTATCATAATAACAAGACTGTACTAGTGAATAATAATAACTTAAGTAAAATATGGTAGACTTACCTGTTGCTAAATATCGGAGTGTCAAAGAAAGCCTTTCTTCTGGAGAAATAGACATTCTCATAGTTGTATCTCGCCTTCTCACATGAGGTGATACCTTTGTACAAAGTTCATGAAAATTGTCATAACTCATTCGAACAAAATTTTTAAAACAATGTTTGTCTTCATTTTTGAGTTCTTCCATTAATGCATGATGAGCTCCAAATTGATGCCTTCTCAAAACCCACGGTTTCACCCATACTCGTTTTTTCTTTCTATTCCTTAATGATAAATAATTCTGGTAAGCTGTGATAAGTATGATGATACACAAGGGAAAGAGTAATTCATCATCCTCCATCCTTGGAATGCAATACACAACTGACCCATGGTGAGAGTAACCTGGGTCAGCGGCATTCCACTGAAGACAGACGTGCTTAAGCATACCGTGTGAACGCAGAAAACATATATGCTTTGAAACAGATCCGCTTTTTCATATCTGCTTAAGCAGACCGTGTGAACCCTACTTAAAAGTATAATAGCTAGGATCATGAAACTTCACGGTTGTATAGATTTCACCAAGGGGGAGTGCAGTGTACAAAAACCATAACTCTACCTGACCTACTTTTTTAGTTATTGCCCTTTGTTGTTTTTCAGATTTGAATCTTGTCCGGAGTATATCTCTAAAAGTATAAAAGCTAGGATCATGAAACTTCATAGGTGTATAGATCGCACCAAGGGGGGGTGCAGTGCACAAGAACCATCATTCTACCTGGCTTTTTTTTGAGTTATTGCCTTTTGTTGTTTTTCAGACTAGAATCTTGTCCAGAGTATATCCTTAAAAGTATAATAGCTAGGATCATGAAACTTCATGGGTGTATAGATCTCACCAAGGGGGAGTGCAGTGCACAAGAACCATAACTCTACCTGGTCTATTTTATGAATTATTGCCCTTTGTTGTTTTTCAGAATTGAATCTTGTCCGGAGTATATCTGTAAAAGTATAATAGCTAGGATCATGAAACTTCATAGGTGTATAGATGTCATCAAGGGGGAGTGCAGTGTACAAGAACCATCATTCTACCTGGCCTTTTTTTGAGTTATTGCCCATTGTTGTTTTTCATACTAGAATCTTGTCCTGAGTATATCTCTAAAAGTATAACAGCTAGGATCATGAAACTTCATAGGTGCAAAAAATATTCATTCAAAACAACCTCAGTTTTATTCAAACCCCCAGTTAATACTAAGCAGTGTGACGGGCGCATCTTGTGACAATTTGGCACCTTGTTACTTATTTCGTACTTATGTATTGTTTTGAGTAATTTGAATTATTGTTTAGAATGAAAAAACGGAGCGCCGCGCGAGTGATTTGTAATGGTTTTGTTCGAAAAGAATGCTTATTTCACGATATTACTATAACCAAACACTATCATACAATACCAATTTTCGACAAAGTTGTCCACTGTAACACGTTTGTTGCAAGTCTTCCTTGATTGTTCTGACCATTGACCCTGAATCTAGAAAGTCTACACAGTCCGTTGTCAGCATCGTACGAGGCAGTCTGACAGGTATCGTTACTCGCACACCAGGCAGCGCATTGGAGTATGCTCAAGCATTCCGATTCCAAGTACATCATTTCTTTTTTAATCGTCTTTCCATGTTCAAGCTCATAATGACTGGAGACAGAGCATGTTACTCTTTCATGGCAGACTGCTATCACAACCAGGAAACGAGTCAACGACGTATGAAGCAACGAAGTTTCCATCTTATAACTGAAAAAATATAAAGGTACAATTAAAAACATCGTGAAATTGGCGCCCATCTCGATCAAAACAATTTAAAATCACCCGTTCAGCGCTCCAATCCTTCATTCAAAACGCTCACTCCAATCGCTCAAAAATGTTCCGAAATAATTCATAACAGCCCCAAAATCGATCAAAACAAAACCCTTAGAAATTATTCAAAATAGGTCACTTATTTAATCAAATCGATCATATAATTGAATGATTTAATAGGCTGGTTTTGATTGTAAGGGTCTGTTTTGAACGTGAATACAGAAAAAAGGAAAATTTGATAATACATGTATTACAGTTAATAACATCGTGAAATTGACAAAGTGAATGATTTTGGAATGATTTAGGAATGAAATTGAATGAGTGTGGGGAGCGAGTTTTGAGTGAATTTAATGGGAGGTAATCCTATATTGCAAATTTTGTTCGGGATGAACAAAATTTGCAATATTGATTACCTCCCTTTAATAAAAAAGTGCATACAAGTTCTGTGCACAGTTTCAAATTTCTTCAAGAACCTATGTGGCGCTAACTATTTGAATTATGTCAGTAAAATCGCGATTTTTTCTGTGTCAAAATTTATTTTGAATGATGTTGTTGATTCTATATTTTTCAATAGGTTTGATCGTTTTTGAATGGTTTGAGTGAGTGTTTGTAATGAATGATTGGAGCGCTGAGTGATCGATTTAGAATGGTTTAGATTGAGGTGAATGTCAATTTCACGATGTTATTAACTGTATAAAGGAAGGTGAAAAAAATCGCTAATTTCGTCCAAATGGACAGAATTATCGATTATATTCTACAGTTAGTTACATAGTAAAATTGACATTCATCTCAATCAAAACCATTCTAAATCACTCACTCAGGACTCAATCCACTCTTTCCATACACTCACTCAAATCGATCAAAAACGATCTAAATGACCAAAAATTATAAAATCAACGGCCACATTCAAAAAAAGAAATAAAACTGGAAAAAATCGCGATTTCACTTACATAGATAAAATTGTTAGCGTCTAACTGGTTCTTTAAGAAGAAGGAAGCAATTTAGAGAACTTTCATGCATTTTTTATTAAAGGAAGGTAATCAATATCGCTAATTTTGTTCATCCTGAACAAAATTTGCGATGTAGGATTACCTCCCAATGAATTCACTCAAAACTCGCTCCACATACTCATTCAATTTCATTCCAAAATCATTCCAAGATCATTCACAATGTCAATTTCGCGATGTTGTTAACTGTATTTCCCTTAAAAAATCAAGTCACACTCGCTTCATACGCCCTTTCAATTTATTCCAACAATCATTCCAAAATCATTCATGTCGTAAATTTCACGAAGTTGTTGACTGCATTGCAACATTCTTATGTTATTCACGCAATATTAAGAGATGAAGAGAGTATTTGTTGATTTCATTGAGGTATGAACTAAAAACCTTATGACACCGTATGATTATGCGAAACAGATTCATACATGAGTGTGATAAGGTTTTAAGTTTCTTATAATTCACCATATCGAAGCAAAACTGTTTAGATTATTACATAAGAAACAGATTTGTAAAGGGACTACTTTGTGTGGAAGCTTACAAAATAGCTGCGAACTCAAAATTGTTTTCATGGAGGAATTGAACAAACTTTTAAGCCAATCAGCAGGGCTCGTGTTTGACCCTTAAACCAGGGTTTTGACCCTCAAAAATCTCATTTTGTCTTATTTTGACCCTTAGAAATTTCCTCCAAAGGGGTCATTTTGACTCCCTTGAGAGAAAATTCTAAGGGTGGGTCATAACTGGTTTATCACTCACATTTTCAATGATGTATCTTCAGTTGTATACTTTTTTAGGAAATCTACATGATAATTCTTTCCCTATATTATTATAAGAAAAGGAGAATTCAGACGGAAGCCAGTATAATTCTACTCACAATTTGCCTTTTCTGTTGTTTTGACCCCTTATGAATGAATTTTGACCCCACGAATTTGATGGTTTAGGAGTCAATGACTCCTCAATTTCAAACACTAGCACAAGCCCTGAATCAGAATGCACGAATCTAAATGTACGCAACTCAAATTGAATTATTCCTGTTTAACACAAAACATGGGAAGACAGCATTGACTATGATCAGCCTGACTGATTGAAATGTCACAATAATTGGCGATATGTTTGAAACAATTTAAACAGAGCAGGGGCCCGTTTTACTAAACTTCTTACGACAAAATTAATCGTAAGTCAAAATGACAAATCATACCTGGTATTTTCATTTATTGTTAAATTCTGTCTTGCAAAGTCTCATCGGAATCGTCTTTAGAAGACGATTCCAATGAGACGATGCATGACAGAATCCCATGTTTAGTTACCACTGTAGAAGCATCTTTAATTTTTGACTAACGCAACAATCGTAAGATGTTTAGTAAAACGGGCCCCTGGATCAAAATAAAAAAGTAAATTTACTGAACTGTAGGCCTATTTCTAAAACAAATACCGTTATTACAAAGATGTAGAGTAAACGGATATTAAATGAATGGTCATTCAATACCGAATCTATTAAACGAGACATCTACAAATCTATAAACAGATAAAAAGAAGGCTGTGATTCACGTTTTTCCGCGAAGCATATAATGCCATTAGCGAATTGAGACTTGATGACGTCATTTTCACAACGTAAATATAGCATTGCGAAACGTTCTGACCTTATTTGCATAGCTATTTCAATAGCATAATAGCACCCGTGTAATATCAAAAAATGTAAACGTTTTTTTGTTATTTTTTATAAGTATCATTATTTCCGCGACGGAGGTCATTTTATAAATATTATGAAAATATCTTACGACCGTTCACCGAATCCACATTTTCAAAAAAATAATTGTTATATTTTGTCAATACTTTTTTTGCTTTTGGATATAGAAAAGTCATGAAATAAAAAAGGAAAATTAGATATAAAGTCATAAAACTATCCATTCATTTGTTAAAGCGAATTTAGCTTGATGTCAATAAGAAAGAGAGGAAAAAAACAAAACTAAAGTACGTTACCCTCATTTCAATACTTGGTGCTTTGTCGTTCTACTGCAATATAAGTATGTCGTTATTTGAAATGCAACGCGTTGTTATGGACAATATTGGAAAAAATAGTTCGAGGGATATTCAAAAATCGTGTGTGTGTGTGTGTTTTTGTTGTTTTTTTTTTTTTTTTTTTTTCCGTCTGTGACCTGGCACGAGGATTCTTGATTGTTAAAGATGTTTTAATGAATGAACAACGAAAACCTTTTTTTTCTATGTGAAATTACATGTATAACTTTTATTGTTCACAAAATGCAAGATGTATCGATCGTACACAAAATACAACCAAATATTCTCTCTATCGTAAAATATAGACCAGAACGAAATGTGAAAAAATGACACATATTACTGCAAGCGCGTTTATGTTAGGAAATGTTCATGTTGACTTCAATTTTGAGCTCCGTTGAGTAGCGTTAAAAAGAGTGAAATGAACGAAAGTGGGACATGATGCATTTTTGACAATTTCGCTTGTTTATTTGACTTTATCTGGGCGGAGTTTAATAAACAAATTTCAATAACGTTACGATGACGTAGCATAGTCATCACGTGCAAAATAATGTTCGTTAAGTTCCAAAACTTTCATATTTCGTCCAATGTCTGCATTAAACAAATAGAAAAAGCGTTTTTATTATTTTTTTCCGAAAGTAAAATCGATAAATATTTCATTTTTAACAACCACAGCTATATTTTCACTCGTCGCTCCGCAACTCGTAAAAATATAGCTTCTGTTGATCACTCAATGAAAGGCAAATCGGTCTTTAACTGAAATAATTACGACCCCCCTTTCTTTCATTACCTTTTAAATGGACGCGAATGACCGTACTCTGAGCGATGTTTTTTCAACCAATAACTTGCACATGAAAAAAATGCGATCAGTCTGTACTATTCGCTCTAGATTCTTAGATCATATAATGCATCCGGCGGACTTATTGCAAACAGAAGATTTAAGACCTCATACACACCGTACAACCGGTTGCAGCGATGACGGGTGAGAGTCAACGATGACAGCATCGGAACATTATGCCGAGGAGACGGTAGGTCAAATAGATTCATTCGTGTAAATAAACGATTGAAGCTTTGGTATTCTAAAGCAGATAAATAATCGTGTAAGTGTTCAGCGCTTCTATAGAATAAATCTTTTCTCACATCCCTCCCAAATAAGGCCACAATCATTGATTATTTCGGAGGTTTTCCATGAAAAGTTACGAAATTAGACTTTATGCTCTCATATTTCGCCTATCTCTCTATAAATGCTATTTTAACTTGTACACAGCTGAAGTCTAATCATCCGCCGATATTTCTTCCAAATTTGAAGCCATAATTCAGAAAAATAAACACAGAGCGGGTCCCAAAAGACGTCATGTAGTAAGAAAAATGTTGCCTCTGTAGACAGTCGGAATTTCACGGGGTTGTCATAGATGACAGAACTGAATTATTTGTGATTGCTGATGTCGACAGACCCAAATTCAGATTCTCGCTTAAAAAATGATCGTTTTTGGTGTCGTATTTTTCAATAACACCAAAACAATTTAGATCGACATACATGCTGACATTCATGTCCACTATTTTTCAAATGACGTGTCACATCGAAAAATAATTCAAGGGATTTAATGTAGGATTTCAGATACTCACAAACCAAGAAAAAACAGTTGTGATCAGACTGAATATCTCGTATACGTTTTTTACTTGTAATTCCAGTGACTTAGTATACATTCGACGAGTCAAAAAAGCATTTATATTGAAAAACATAGTTGGCCTGTCTTTCATTATCTTTCGTTAACTTTCGATAATATCCACGAGTTCACAAGAATGATTTTTATTTTAGGTAAAATAAAATCGTGCGTACATAGCCAGGGATCGAAAAGGAGGATTATGAAAGATGAAAAATCTATCCGTTTCTTTTCTAAAAGCTTATTTCATTTTATGTATAGGTCACTGAGCAATAGGAAATTACTTCGTGTAGATATATAAGAAAAGGTGAGAGGGAGATTCGATCTTCGGACCTTGCACTGCGAGTCTCTGACCTTATGCATATATCTCATTCTATTCTGTTATCACGATTGGTTATATATTGTTACTTGAATGTAATGTTTGCTTATTGTTTATCCATGTAAGGAAGTGGGTTTCGAATACTTAAGAAGGTAAGCAGGAATATCAATTGATTGATTGAATGGAGTTTAACGCCGATTTCAACATTTTTGCGGTTATATCGCGGCGGCTGGAGCACCTAACAATGGTTTCCTGGTATTTCTCTCACCAGTACAACCATCACATCCTTTCCTAGCCTCCAGCTGCTATCTCACATAGGTTAACGATTATCAACCCATTGGTGAGAGACCGATAACTTTCAAAGTTGACAAAGTTAGGACAATTTGAAAGGAGTTTTACGTTGACCCTTGTAACAAAACATGTGTTTTGTGATGTGTCCCTTTACACTCTATTTCATACTGGCGCCAAAAAAAACGCCTTAGTAAAATGTGAAATTTCTTTTCCATGTGCCATTTTACATCCCGAAAAAACATTGGTTGATTTTAATAAAACTCCCTCTGCGAGTATCAAATTGAAAGGATTTTGATCTCGTGATTTGGAATGTCTAAACTTCAGAAGCGGTTAGTTTTTTTCGAGGAACAAGTGCGCCTTTTTAAGATTGTTGCTTACACATGTTTCTCTAGCATTTGATATGCATGTCAGTGATTCACGCATGAAGTGTGCATTTCAATTTTGTTAACCTATCCTTTTCATGTTCTCAAAGATAATCCAACATTTTGTTTTAAGTTCAAATAAAAAAACACCCTGTGCATTTGAACCTGACTTTATACACTGATTTAATGGGTGGAAATCTAATCAACTACTTCTTCTTCTTCTTTATCTTCTTTTTCGTTTATGCATTTTTATTGTTTAGCGTCAGAAAGCGTTATTATAAGGAAATAGATTTAGGACCTTAATCGCCGTTTTTGTTTATATTTGTAAACAAATTTGTTTATATATAACATTGTTGGCCTGTGGCTCATTCAATATTCCTGCTTGCCTTCTTCAGTATTCGAAACCCAATTCCTTATATGGATCAAAAATAGGCAAACATTACATTTAAGTCACATTATATAACCAATCGTGACAGCAAAATAGAAAATAAGCTATATCCATAAGGTCAGAGATTCGCAGTGCAGAGGTCCGAAGATCGAATCTCCCTCACACCTTTTCTTATATATCTGCATGAAGTAATTTCCTATTGCTCAGTGGCCTTTACATAAAATAAAAATAGGCTTAAGAAAAGATACAGATAGATTATTCATAATCCTCCTTTTTCGATCCCTGGCTATGTTAGCAAGATTTTATTTAATCTAAAATAAAAATCATTCTTGTGAACTCGTGGATATTATCGAAAGTTAACGAAAGATAATGAAAGACAGGCCAACTAAGTTTTCCAATAGAAATGCTTTTTTAACAATGTATACTAAGTCACTGGAATTACAAGTAAAAAACGTATACGAGATATTCAGTCTGATCACAACTGTTTTTTCTTGGTTTGTGAGTATCTGAAATCCTACATTAAACCCCTTGAATTATTTTTCGATGTGACACGTCATTTGAAAAAAAGTGGACGTGAATGTCAGCATATATGTCGATCTAAATTGTTTTGATGTGTTATTGAAAAATACGACACCAAAAATGATCATTTTTTATGCGAGAATCTGAATATGGGTCTGTCGACATCGGCAACCACAAATAATTCAGTTCTGTCATCTATGACAACCCCGTGAAATTCCGACTGTCTACAGAGGCAACATTTTTCTTACTACATGTCGTCTTTTGGGACCCGCTGTGTGTTTATTTTTTTGAATTATGGCTTCAAATTTGGAAGAAATATCGGTGGATGATTAGACTTCAGCTGTGTACAAGTTAAAATAGCATTTATAGAGAGATAGGCGAAATATGAGAGCATAAAGTCTAATTTCATAACTTTTCATGGGAAACCTCCGAAATAATCAATGATTGTGGCCTTATTTGGGAGGGATATGAGTAAAGATTTATTCTATAGAAGCGCTGAACACTTACACGATCATTTATCTGCTTTAGAATACCAAAGCTTCAATCGTTTATTTACACGAATGAATTTATTTGACCTACCGTCTCCTCGGCATAATGTTCCGATGCTGTCATCGTTGACTCTCACCCGTCATCGCTGCAACCGGTTGTACGGTGTGTCATACAAGACTCACGGGATGAGCTTGCTCATGCTTTCACAGAAGAAGGGGGGCAATTTCTGAAATGTTAAACAGACATTGGACAAAAAGTATGCAGAATAGCTGTAAAGCATTCTTGAAATGATGCCACAATCGCAATTTACTTCTGCGTATAAATGAGAGAAATCCCTTATTCTAAGGTGTTACTATTAATAGAACCTATTTACATAGTTGATGACTCTTGTTGTAACAAATTACAAACGGTCATGAATAAAATAAACAGTGGGTCTCAGCTGATGGCTTATCAGTCTTGGTTTCAGATTTCCTGTAACCAAGAGGACCATTTAGCGTACAAAGTTTTCATTAATTAATGCACCCAAGAAAATGAACAAATAAGGATTGCCTCAGTCTGAAAATAAGTTGGGAAGAAAAAATCTAAAGATGATCAAATTCAACACCCAATTGTCTGCGCATTTACCTGTTAGTCTGACTGTCCATTTGTCTATCTGGCTGTCATAACATATTGTGTGTGCAACTTTGCCTATAGATTGCATTTAGATGACCTAAATTTACTTAAATGGTTACCGGTATCTATGCTGTCTATTTTACATCTGACATCTGACCCTACGAATTCAAATCACTGTGGATAGTGATTCCTGAATTATCTACATGCAAATGGGAAAAAAAAACCAACACATTTTACTAGTGTGCACAACTCATCATACGGTGGCACTCAGGATGAACCCTATTGAAAATGGGAAGATTCCGTGCCATATCACGGGAAAAGGGGCCTTAATGACAATTTTTTTGTTTACACTGTAGAGACCACAAATATGGCCCAATCTTCATGAAACTTGATCAGAATGTACACGAGAAGTATACATGGCCGTAGTAAAACAAGTGAATTGATTTTTAAAACAAGACCTTTCTGCTGGTACTTTCTTTAATATTAAGTGTTTGCAGAATACAGATTATATCATGGTTCATGAAAGCTTTCAATTAAATAAGCTAAAGTTTATCTTATAGGTCCAAAAATTGTGCTTGTGACGATTATCATCAGATCTTTCTCTACGTACAAACTTCAACAAGTCAGTTTTGATCAAGGTTATTTGATAAGGAATTAGCGCAAAATGTACACTTAAATAATTGATGACATCTTCTTTTAATTTAAGTAAAAAAGTGTTTCTTGATATTTAAAATGTGTACTGCTTGTGGAGCAAACTTTGTGCTATTATCTGTTAAAGAGTTTTAAGGTCAAAGTCAATTTCATCTCGACCAGTTTGTTTTAAAAAAAAATCATAGAAATAATCATAGCCTCGATGTAGGTGATTTTTGCAGCTTTCTCCAGTGAAAGATTGAATTATTTGACATCCTTATGAAATATCTAATTAATTTAAAACTTGAAATTTTCGTGCATACTAATTCTGAAGTGCTCAAGATGAGCTATTGTGATCTTGCAATGTCCGTCGTGCGTCATCCACAATTTCTTTAAACATCTTCTCCTCCTAAACCGGTGGACCAATCTTGATGAAACTTGGCAGGGATATTCCTTGGGTCAAGGTCTACCAAAGGTGTTCAAATAAATGAAATCCACCCCTAGCTTTCCCTTTACCCTTACCAAAAAGGGTGAAAATAGGAAAATCTTCCGAAATTATCTCCTCCAAGTTAGTTGACATCAAGACCCTTGGGTAATATCTGGGCTTTGCCCTGGCACATCCCTTTTAGCTCTTCTGAGCACGAAGGGTAAAAAAGGAAAACCTTCAAAAACCATCTTCTCTGAAACCAGAAGGCAGACAGCTTTCATATTTTGTATGTAGCATCATCTAGTGGACCTCCACCAAGTTTGTTCATATCTAGACCCTGGGGTCACATTTGGGCCCCACACGGGCGCAACCCTTTTTACTAAGAATCAAAGAGGGAAAATCTTTGAAAAACTTCTTCTCTTAAAGCAGATGACAGACTGGTTTCATATTTGGTATGTAGCATCAGCTAGTGGGCCCATACCAAGTTTGTTCATATTAAGACCGTTGTGTCATATTTGGGCTCCACCCAGGGGCATCCCTTTTAGCTCATCTGAGCACGATCGATGAAAATAGACAAATCTTCAAAAACCTTCTTTCCTGAAACCAGGAGGCAGACCGCTTTCATAATTTGTATGTAGCACCATGTAGTAGATCTCTACCAAGTTTATTAATATCAAGACCCTTGGGTCACATGTGGGCTCCACCTGGGTGCGTCCCTTTTAACATAGAATCATAGAGCGAAAAGGCATATCCTTCTTGCTCTTGGCTGAAAACTCTCCATGGTATTGATCTTATGTAGAATTTATCGCCTTGTTGACATCTGCCTATTTGATTAATGTGGTGTCCAAGGGGTCAAATAGACTCAGGTGAGTGATCTAGGACCATCATGGTCCTCTTGTTATTGTGTTAGCTCAAATGAGCACAATATGCTCAAGGTGAGCTTTTGTGATCACCTTTTGTCTGTTGTGTGTCTTTCGTTGTGTGTCGAAAGTCGTCAACAATTCCTTAAACATCTCCTCAAAACTTGTTCGTGGAATTTTGATTGACCCCCAAATATGAGCTGACAGGGCGGAGCAGGACTTTTTTGGAGCCCGAAATCTTTAAAAATCTTCTCCTCAGTAACCAATGGGTTGATTTCAACCAAACTTGGCAGAATCGTTCCTTGGGTGAACCTTCTCAAAACTTATTCCTGGAATATGGATTGATCTCAAAATATGGACATGGTAGGGAGGGGCTTTTTTGAGCCCAAAATCTTATAGCTTCAAACTCATCACATAAGAAATCTGTGGTGTTATCGAGATGTTTTCACATTTTCGTTTCATGACATTAAGTTATTAGATAAGAAAACGCCATTTTTTAATTCAAGGATGTATGAAACTAAAATCTTTTCGCACATTTGTTTTAATCTGCTTTATGTATTCATTCAGTTTGATTATGATTTCATATCTCAATGATTAAAAATTCGCATCATCTCTTCAATTAATTCATATATAAAGATCTCACTAGATGCTTGTGCTTCAATTAATTATGCTAGTGGTTACGAGGAGCCATGGTTAGTTACATCAAGTGTTACAATACTATAATAATGTTCAAAGTTATAGTCTCAAACTCACTTCGAGAATTGTAAAAAGTCAAAAGAAAGGAAAAACCTAAATAGTTGCACAGAAAGATTCAAGATATGAGCGCAAGACAGTATTAAGTGTCCTCATGATATATAAACACATATCACTGACCAAATCAATTGGTAAAAGACGAAACCAGAAAATCATTCTAACTTGTGACTGTAAGATGGGAATGTGAACATGACCAGAGTAGTAAATAAACCAATTAAAATTATCTTTCACAGTGGTTCATACTGGAGAAAGTTTATGTATGTAACTGTTAATATCTAATCAGCAGTCAAGTGTTGGCTATCAAGTTACCGTGGTGGAAAAGCTTGGAAAGGGGGGTATTTTCACTTATTCCTATAAGTAAATTGGCATTCGCTTTACCCGTCCAGGGAAATAATTATTTGTTTTCAGGATTCCTGGTGATACCAAGTTACAGTTTTTTTGTTTAGTTTTGTTTCATTCTATCTTCAAAAAATAAGCTTATGGACGCATATAACAGAGCGAAATGACTTTTGGGATTTATGAGCATCTTTAAGGAAGGAACCGATACAGTTTTTATTCCTTACCTTTTTGTCCAGTATATGGACAGACTTTTAGATTTAACAATTGATTAACTTCGTAGCCTAATATTTTTTTTGAAAAATGGGATTAATGTCTTGTAGACGAATTTGATAGAGAAACAGCAATAAAAGCCGTTTGAAATTTACATAAATGTTAAAAAAGGTTATAACTTCAAATACCAGAGAAGATTCAATTCAATATTAACTTAATAAGCATATTTAAATTCACTGAACAGCAACGAAAACGCGATACCTCCATCCTTTGTTCAGTTAATGATGGTATTCTTTAAAACAATGTTTTGGGTGGGATGTTTTTCTTTTCTAGAAGTGGATTGTCGTTGCTGTTGTTTTTGTTGTTGAAGATTTGGTTTGAAATATATCTTAATCGTTTTCTCATTTCTCAAAATGAAAACAACACGGTGTTGAAAAAGTAACGTGTTTTTTTGGTACTCGCTTCATTTTGTTTTCAATTGAAGTAATTGAATTTGTTTCACGAATCGGTGAGAATTTATTGGAGACAATCATATTTTCTATGTTTATAATTTGTCCTAGTTTTCGCAGTTGAACAAAAAATATTTAAACAGACACATCACGAAATAACATATACGACACATTCTTTATGTATTTCGCTGTCTGTTTTTCTTTTTCTGATCAGTATTTGTGACTTTTATACTATCCAAAAAGAACCAAATACCACCATTCTGTGTAGTTGACGAAACTTGCCATCTCTATTGCTTTTCCGACTTTCGGCGAGTATCATAAAAGCCTGGGATTCGTCTAGAAAAGTGAGTAAAATCTATTTTAGAATGATTAAACGATACTTCCTCTATTAGCTAGACAATTTTCGAAGAACATCCAATGTATTGCTATAGCATTTGCGTTTTTGTTGTCGTCGTCGTGCGAAAAATCTGATATCATTGGTATTCCTAAGGTCATTCGAATGAACTTTGGCACACACGCTAAAGGAACCAACATCTAGATGCATTTTTTTGTAAATCATGCCCTTTCTTTTTTTCTTAAAAAGGCTACATGAACTTGGACCATGGTCAATAATACAGTTGCGCAAATACAGAAATAACATTCATGAAATGGGGAGAATATTTGTTGATTTCACGGAAGAATGAAACTAAATACCTAACCACTCCGTATGAATACGCGAATCGGATTCATTCACGAGTGTGATAAAGTGTTAAGCTTCATCCCTCTGTGGTAACATGTCAACATATGTGACCCGTCACGCGATAAGGGACCATCTGGGTAGTGCGTAAAGTGTCGACCTCAGTCAGACTGCGCGGATTGCGCAGACTGACTAGGATCGATACTTTTCGTACTTGGCTTATTTTCTGAATCTAGAATGATTAACCTACCTTCCCGTGAAAGAATTTTTGAAATGCGACTTCGGGTTGATATATGCTGGACCCAATCTCTTTTTCAAATATTTAATTTACAGAGTTCCCAGATGGTCTTTTTTCGCGTGACGGGTCACATGTTCTCTTCATATCTTATGATTGAATACTATAGAGTAAAAATTTCGAAGATTTGTCAAAAAAGAAACCGGATCCTTATGGTACTACTGCATGTGGAAGCTTACAAAATAATGTGTACTCAGAATTGCTTTCATTGATTAATGAGACCATTTTTTCATCCAAACAGAATGCATAAACTTAGATCGGCACAAGTAAAATTTTATAAAATATTCATACCTTTAAAAAAGTATGTTCAAGGTCAAAACTGGCAATGAAAATGTATTCATCATCACAATATTTAGTGAATAAATTCATTAATATTTCATAGTTTTGTTTTTCAAAAGACCACCGCGAATTAGCGGTTCGGTAATTTTGCAGGATTTATTATGTCAGATGAATGAAATTCTATTTGCATTATTTGTATAGAAATGAAAATAAATCATTCTTATGTAAGCAGAAAATAATGAACCGTATCACTGGAAAATAACCGTTTTAGGAGTGAACGGTGTAATTCTTGAGCGATTGGACGAAATTATCCGGATATTTTTTACCTTTCTTAAATGTCACCTAAAACTCACTCATCGCACTCATTCAATTTTATTTCAAAATCATTCACCTTGTCAATTTAGCGATGTTCTTAGCTGTAAAAACATCAACTAACTTTTTTTACAATAAAATGTAAAAGAATGACTTTGGAGACTCACAAAGAAGATTATTATAAACCTTAAATACACAAATCTTTAGATGTATTCACTACGAGGGATGATCCAGAAATTCGTACAATGGGCCTATAACTTTCGCTTTTCTGGCTTGTTAATGTTGAGTGTGCAGTTCATTAAACACGAAGAGCATAAATGGTATAACATGTACTTTTCCAAAAATAGAATTATTAAGCAAACTTATTTTGTCACCATAGTAAAAATGTATGCTTAGGAAGAGGTGCGTAAATAAATAATGAAAATCGGCTACATAATACTTCTGTAAATGTTCTCAGATTATAGTTGAAATGTCTTGCCAGAAGTACTGTAAACGGCTTTATTTTGGCGGTGTCCACATTTGGCGGTTTTTGAGTTTCGATTAATTGGCGGTGATTAATTTTGGCGCATCTTACATGCACCGCCAAAATAAAACGTCTTATCTATTTTTCATTTCTCGTCGATTTAAACCTTGAAAGTAGAAGAAAGACAGTTTTCTAGAGTAGTGTCATTTTTTACAAACTAAACAATAGTTTGTTTTCACACCTCTCGTAAGAATGATAATTGGTGTACCAGTTTTTCACACATTTTCTCTTTAATTTTCGTTACAATACGTAAACCAACTTTAACCTGCAATTTTGGAATTAATTTTATTAGACATAAATTTACGAACGTTGTCAGCTGATTTTGTTATTCCATTTCCAATAAGAATGGTCTGAATATCTTTGAAATAAAGTTAATCAATATAACCTTAAAAGTACATCGCGCAAGATAACATTTTCCTTACAGTAAAGGAATTTTTCATTTCACAATGGCAAATATTGGCGGTGGATAAACGTAGTAAATAAGACTAAATTGATTGATTGAATGGAGTTTAACGCCGCTTTCAACATTATTTCAGTTATATCGCGGCGGCTGCAGCACCTAACAATGGATCCCTGGTATTTCTCTCACCAGTACAACCATCACATTCTTTCCTAGTCTCCAGCCGCTATCTCACATAGGTCTACGATTATCAACCCATTGGTGAGAGACAAATAGTCGGAAAGAATGAGTGCCGCCGTCGGGGATCGAACCCGGGACCTCTAGAATGACAGTCCGACGCGCTTAAATCAGACTAAATAAGGAATCATTTGCTTTAGTTTGGAAGGGTTTTTACGGAAACGGAATATTTTGAAAAACAAAACAAAAAACACAAACCATTAGATATTCGAGAGAATAGCCACCTGTGGTCAACTCCAAAATTTGAATTCAGTTAATTTTTCGAATTCTGCCATGGTTTTGAGTTATTCAGCAACCCAAATCTTTCAGATAATGTAGAAAAAATATAATTATGTCAAAAAGTTTTTCTTAGGCTACCTCGGATATTAAAGAACCAGGCTTTATAAGAGGATTTAAAATAGGGTTTCAACAAACGAAGCCATCCCAATTATTTCTCATCACTTTTCAAACCTTAAGGTCCTGCATCTGGGTCTCCTCTTCCCTAGAAATGCGCACTCCGCGCAGTCTGGCTAGGGTCGACACTTTACGCCCTTCCCAGATGGTCCCTTTTCGCGTGACGGGTCACACATACAAAAGGACACGAAACAACGAGCAAATCGTTGTCAGCCCTATTAGCTCAGTTGGTAGAGCACCGGACTTCAAAACCATTTGAAGTTCGACGGCGTGGGTTCAAACCCGGGCTGGCGAACTAACAAAAACTAATTGTCTTTCGGATGAAACGTTTTAAACCGAGGCCCCGTGAGACGGTGCTTTATACCACCGAGCACGTTAAAGAACCATGGCGGATCTCAGCAGTAGTTTCGTCATATATCCTTGCACTATCTCCCGTAACAACTAACCGTCTTCTGGGGGCGTCGCTCATATGGGCATGTGCTACGGTATCGACGATAAATAAACGGAAATACAAACACAGCAAATCGTTCGGGCGAACTAAACGTCGTAATTAAAGCCTTTTCAATCATAATTACGACGTATAAGTCGCTCCTCATGGCACATGAGTGATACAAAATGGCGGGAAATGTGGGAGTTAAATATTCATCTTTTTATAAATAAGTGTTTTGATCATTAAATCGAGTTTTCATTGACAGCAGCATTTATGAATTTTATCGATAAAATTCGAGCTACTTACTGACAGCCCGATTAGCTAAAACGGTAGAGCACCAAACTTCTAAACAATTGAATGTCGATCGCGTGGGTTCGATTCCCGGGCTGGCACACTAACACTGATACTTATGTCTTTCGGATGAGATG
The DNA here is from genome assembly GCA_948146395.1 of Fragum whitleyi. Classification (NCBI taxonomy): domain Eukaryota; kingdom Metazoa; phylum Mollusca; class Bivalvia; order Cardiida; family Cardiidae; genus Fragum; species Fragum whitleyi. The sequence continues at coordinate 42,616,177 of OX411555.1, forward strand.
TTAAGCCCCCGTGTGGCGGCGCTTTACACAGAGGACCATGGTAGATCTCAGCAGTCATGCATCCTTGCACATCTCCCCCGTAACAGCTAACCTTCCTCTCGGGGCGTCGCTCATATGGGCAGATGCTACGGTAGCGACGATAGAAAGAAACAGAAAAACAACACACTTGTTAGTGCGGGGACACAATTCTTTGCAGATAAATTTACAGTCGGTTCCCTGATCGTATTTTCCACAGTATCTTGCCGCTTCCCACTTCACACAGTGTTCGATTCTCCATGTTTCCCACACCACCAGCAAATTTCATTCTCGGGACATGACAATGGCTGTTAAATCGGGAATTTATCCAAGAAAGCTTGCAATTCTCTACAGTGAAGTGTTGCATCTGTTGACATTTCTTTAATGCTTTTTCGGTAGATTATTGAGAAATAACGATAACAAGAGGCCCAAGAGGGCCTGTATCGCTCCACTGGTTTAAAATCTCAAGATATGAAAGAGAGACATTGAAAATAGAAGGTAATGAAAGTCACCAGCATTCAGAAGGAATTCCTACTTTTTCTAAGTTGAAACTGACTTATGAAGAAATGAACTTATTTAACTAATATGAAAAATAACAAAAAAAAACTATTTAGATATTACTTTAAAACACTAGGACCATAATGGCCCTAAACAGCTCACCTGAATTTTATTGTTCCAGTGGATCTCATCCAATCATATGAATCAAATAAAAAACATTTTTTGAAGAGGGTCATCCAAGGAACATTCTAGTACAGTCTCATTGAAATCGATCCAAAGGCTCAGGAGGAGATATAGTTCAAAGTTTTCAGACTCAAAATAAGCCCCGCCCTGCCATGTCTGTATTTGGGGGTCAATCCGAATTTCTTGAACAACTTTGAAAGAGGTTCACCACAGAAACATTCTGGTAAAGTTACATTAAAATCAACCCAGTGGTTCAGGAGAGGATGTCCTTCAAAGATTTGGGGGTCAAAATAAGCCCCGCCCTGCCACGCCCATATTTGGGGGTCAATCCAAATTTCTTGAAAACTTTGGAAGAGGGTCACAACAGAAACATTCTGGTAAAGTTTCATTGAAATCCGTCCCATGGTTCAGGAGGAGATGTTGTTCAAAGATGTCAATCCAAATGTCTTGAACAACTTAAGAAGAGGGTCACCCAAGGAACATTCTGGAAAAGATTCATTGAAATCAGCCCAATGGTTCAGGAGGAGGTGTCGTTCAAAGATTTTGGGGTCAAAATAAGCCCCGCCCTCCCACGCCGATATTTGGAGGTCAATCCAAATTTCTTGAACAACTTTAAAAGCAGGTCACCAAGGAACATTCTGGTAAAGTTTCATTGAAATCGGCCCAGTGGTTCAGGAGGAGATGTCGTTCAAAGATTTCGGGGTCAAAATGAGCCCCGCCCTGCCATGCCCATATTTTGGGGGTCAATCAAAATTTTTTGAACAACTTTAGAAGAGGGTCACCCAAGGTACATTGTGGTAAAGTTTCATTGGAATCGGCCCAATGGTTCAGGAGGAGATGTCGTTCAAAGATTTTGAGGTCAAATTAAGCCCTACCCTGCCATGCCCTTATTTGGGGGTCAATCCAAATTTCTTGAACAACTTTAGAAGAGGGTCACTTAAGGAACATTCTGGTAAAGTTTCCTTCAAATCAGCCCAATGGTTCAGGAGGAGATGTCGTTCAAAGATTTTGGGGTCAAAATGAGCCACGCCCTGCCACACCCATATTTGGGGGTCAATCTAAATTTCTTGAACAACTTTAAAAGCAGGTCACCCAAGGAACATTCTGGTAAAGTTTCATTGAAATCGACCCAGTGGTTCAGGAGGAGATGTCGTTCAAAGATTTCGGGGTCAAAATGAGCCCCGCCTTGCCTTGCCCATATTTGGGGGTCAATCCAAATTTCTTGAATAACTTCAAAAGAGGGTCACCCAAGGAACATTCTGGCCAAGTTTCATTGAAATCGACCCATTGGTTAAGTAGAAGAAGATGATTAAAGAAAAGTTTGCGCACGCACGGACGCACGCACGACGGACACCCCGCCATAACAATAGCTCGCTGGCCTTTGGCCAGTGGAGCTAAAAAACCAGTGAAATTATCAAAAACATATACGCTTTCGTTCATTACACCCTATCTGAAGTTATTAAAGCGAGCTAAATAAGAAACGTCATCATGAACATTGCATAGCAATCTCGTGCAAATTGACGAGCTTTACGCAAATTTGTCTCTAAACTTTTACATTTTGTCTCATTTTTTTTTCATTAAAGAAACGAAATTATCGATTGTTTTGCGAGTAGGGTCGATAGATATTTCATTTCGTGATTATTCAACAAATGCTGTATTTATCTATTAAATGTATTGTTAAAAAAGGTACATCCATGCATACAGTCAACAAACTATATTTGTGTCATATCATGCAAAAAGGGATCATCAAGGAACCCAGGAAAATAAATATGAGACCCGTCACTCTAAAAGGGACCATCGGCGAACTCCATAAAATAAATATTTGAAAAAAAGATTAGGTCCAGCATAGTTTAACCAGAAGTCGCATTTCAAAAATTCTTTCACTCGAAGGTAAATTGACCTTTCTAATTTCGGTAAATGAGCACGATGCAAAGAGTTTCGACCCTAGTCAGTCTGCGCAGTCCGCGCAGTCTGACTAGGATCGAAACTTTACCCACTACCCAGATGGTCCCTAATCGCGTGACGGGTCACAAATATAATTGAGACATGGCTTGCTAAAATGGTCCATCCAGGAACTTAGGCAAATAAATATCTAAAAAGAGATTTGGTGCAATTGAGGTCAAATGGAGGCCCTATTTCAAAAAAAAAAGAAAAACTCTTAGGAGATGATTGAATGATTAATCTGAATTCAGAAAATCAGCCAAGTGTGAAGAGTCTGTGGCCCTGACACTCGTGAAAATATAAATCGATCTTACACTGAAGGAAACGATTATCCTCTCTATATATTTGTAGTGAACTAAAATTGATTTTTTTTCTTTTGTTGTTTCTCAATTATTTGACAGAAGATAAGCTTTGTAACTGTTGGCAAAATATGGAGGACGCATAAAATTCATTTAAGATATTGCAACACAAAGAATTCTTTTAATACAGTAAGTTACATCGTGTTGTTGGCATTCATCTAGGTCAAGATCATTCTTAATCACTCACTCAGCGCTCCATCCATTCATTCCAAACAATCACTCATGTCGATCAATAACGCTCCGAAATGGCTAAAAAAGATAGTCAACAACTACATTGAAAATAAATATAATTAGAAAAAAATTGCTATTTCACTGACATGATTGAAATTGTACGCGTCTGATTGGTTCTTGAAGAAATCGGAAGCTATTCATGGAACTTGTATGCATCTTTTAAAGGGAGGTAATAAATATCGCTAATTTTGTTCATCCTTTACAAAATGTGCGATATTTGATTTCCCCCCATCAAATTCACCCAAAACTCGCTCCGCAAACTCACACAATTTCTTTCAAAAAATATTCCAAAATCATTCATCTTGTCGATTTCACGATGTTATTAACTTTAGTACATTTAAGAATTTAATAGTTGAAATCCGAAAAGCTCGTATGCCTCGAACTTAGCTTTTTTTTACCGCAATCAATTACAATTAGGCAAAACTTCGATACATATTATCGAGTTCTAACTCTAATTCTTTATAGCAAAAGAAAATTGTCAGCATTCTATGCACTGCGTAATAAAAGTACATGTATTTTCAAACCGTCCGAACCGGGCCTTACACATAAAACATTGTGGATAAATTTCCAGTCCGTTCGCTGACAGTCTTTGCTACAGTATCGAGCCACTTTACACTTCGCACAGTATTTGAATTCTCCGTGTTTCCCACACCACCAGCAAGTTTTATTCTTAATAGGTGGCAAAGGCTGAAATCCAGGAGTTTTATCCAAAAAAGCTTTTAAATCCCTAAAATATAGTGAAACGTTGACTTCGTTGATAGCTGATAACACCGCTTGGTCCATATTGTTCAGATGCATGTACAATATCCTAGCATCATCAAGTGGAAGCCATCCATGAATATAATCATATAACAATACCCCAACATTTTCCTCTCCAGAACGTGTCAGACGCAGGTGCTTTCTTGTGTTCATCATTTGAATAAATATTTCTTCGGGAACATGTCGTATGTATGTGTTGTCGACAATGTTTCCATCAATTTCTAACCAAAAGTGCGGCACATCAAAATTTATTCTTCCGTATATTACATTGGACGGAATCCCCGCCTTGCTAAGACACATGTGCAAAACAATACTGATGAAATAACACCTATTCGTTACACCGTGCTTCCTTTGTAATCGTATACTTTCTTCTAGTAAACCGTTTATCAACGCGCTGTGTTTGGTCCGCATTGGAACGCCGAAAGGAAATTTAGTAAAGTCCATGTTTAATCGATCCGATTTCTACTTAAACCTGTTAAACATGAGCTTATAAGCGATTTATATAGTGTTAATGTTGCGAAAAAGGGGACCATTTTTCGAAAATTAATCATAAGAAAAAATAAGAAATGTACATATGTTTTAAGATCGATCAGAGTTCAAAGAAAATTTCATGACGGGGTAAAGAAAATGATTTACGTCTAGATCAGAAAACATTCCAAAAGCAAAAAATTGATATTTGAAAAAAATGACTCCCTTGTCTGACAATCTTCGTAATAACCAGATGACTCCCTATCGCGTGACGGGACGAATATACAACGCATATTTTTGCTTTCTCTTGCAATCAAGATAAAAAGGTAATCAGCTGATAGTGAAATAAACTGATACTGACTGAATCAATTGTAAAAAATGTCCACGTCATTCGTCAAGATAATAGTCATTTTTTGAAAAACTGTATTGTCTCGTCAAGATAATTATCATTTTTGAAAAAAAACTATATTTAAACGTTTAATAAGCGAAAGTAATATTAGTACGAGAAAAAAATAACGAAATTCAACGTTTGCAATACAATAAATATTTTCTGGAATCCAAATTTCATTTTTCTTTTTCTCAAGACTTGTTTAGTATTTTGGTTCGTTTTGCTGACATCAGGCCCAAAAAAGACAGCCTACAATGCCTTTGTTTTTGGATAAAAATGTTCGCGAAACAACTTACTAATGATAACCTACTCTGCACGTGCATTCACATTAGTTTGCAAACATGTTTAAACCCTATTTGTTGGACTTATAGAGAACTATCACTAACACATTAAAGAAACCATATCTTTTCCAAAGACTCCCCCATTAAGCGCTTTCTTACAACATGTTTATTTTTTAGTAATTTCAAAAAGATATATGACCCAAAAAGGACCACCATGGAACTCCGTGAACTAAATATTTGAAATTAGGGTTTGGATTCAGTAGATGTCATTTGGAGGTCGCATTTCTATATGCGAAGATATATTTATCATACTAGACCAGAGGTACAGATAAGAGGAGGTAACTCCAGTCTAAAATCTTAAAATTCTATATGAAACCCTATGATGTGGGTACTCATTTGAATTGTCTCGTCGAGACAATTCAAATGAGTACCCACAAGACAGGGTTTAAGCTAGGAATAGTGAAATATTTAAATTCAAATTCCAGAATACCGCGTCAATCTGTAGCTCTGATAGACTCAGAAAATCAGCCAAGTTCGCACATTTTAACCTTGTACAGTCTTATCTAAAGTCTTTATGCATGGCTCAGATGGTGAAATGTAGGACGTTTTGGCCACGGACGTTTTAGCCAGGACATTTTGGCCCAGGACGTTTTGGCCAAGGACATTTTGGCCACAATGTTTTTTCAAAGTAGGACCTTTTGGCCAAATTTCTAATATGGGTATGAGATTGTATAAATGAGATTGTATGTTATTCTTTATTTGTTTTTTCAACTTTTAACTTTTTATCCAAATGAGAAGTATAGTTACATGAAAAAGATATTATACTATTAACAAAATCATGTGAGAAATGGAATTATTTATCCTTATTTTACATTTTTGGCCAAATATTTGATTGATGTTTAATTATGTTTTTTTTATATTTCGCTTGAGACAGATGTCTAATCATTTCTTATGATAAAATATTTATTGTTTGTTATACAGATACTGAATATGAAACTATCCTATCTCCTATTTGATAATCAGGATACAGTATGAGGGGATGGGGAGGGGGGCTGATAGGAAAACCTCTTTATCTCTATCACATCGTTTTAAATGATCAATTAAATATTGCATATTGAATTTTACAAATTGACTTTCATCTACATGTACCAAAATTTGTTTAAACTTTTGTTCATTTTTTGGCTATTATTGCATTGTTTCATTGCTAGTTGATTTAAATCAATAATTATGGTCAAAAGAAATTATCTAATTATGCTTTCTGAAAATATTTCCATATTGTTTATCCTATATTTTCATATAATTTCTGAAAGAAATATGTATAGACAATACATCTTATAAACTTTATATCATTGATTTTTCAAAGTATTTTTAATTAATTCTTCATTCTCTTTGTATAATAAAGATATTTTTTAATTTTCTGCAGATATATTAAGATATACTATTGAGTGAATATATGCATCAAAATGGTAAAAATATCAATCTTATTATTTAAATGACTAAAATAATAAGTATAACTTGATTAGAATTTCATATATTAACTTATTCTCCCAGATAATATTATTTGGCAAAAAGGTCCTATTTTGAAAATTGTTGTGGCCAAAACGTTCGTGGCCAAAACGTCCGGGCCAAAACGTCTGTGGCCAAAACATCGGTCCACCCAGATGGTGCCCTTCTGTCTCACGGCTTATGTACATATCATCAAATATACATGTACTCAATAGGTGTTTATTAAATTCTTTTTTTGCCGGTATAGTTATATCTTTTTATAATTAAACATACTACATTTATTTTTTTTTCACAACTATTACTTTCCTACACTCTTTTCTTATTTATGGTTTATTTGATCACGATTTTGAAAACTGGATAAAATTGGCATACTGTTTGCACTGCATTTTCATCCTGAACGCAGGGCAGATGTTCTATCGCCCTGAGAGAGGGGTAATAAGATTGGCTTTTAAATGTTTTGAACATAAATACACCCCGAAGATGGTGGAGCTGGAACCACAGATCTTTAGGTCAAGCCGTCACTAGTTGGCCACTAAAGCAGTCAATCAGTTTGATTTCATTTGTTTAGAGTTATCCCCCTTGATAAAGGTTCCTCTTTTGATGTTGTACATGTGTGCTTAGTTTCAAGAGAATGCATTCAGTAATACTAGAGACATCACAAAATATCAAAGTATTCAAACTACTTCAACAACAATGACAATGATGACACCAAGGCTATAGCAAATCCTCAGGTTTTCTCTGAAAACAGCCAAGCTTACATGACGTGTTTGTGAAACACAAATGGCACCTCAATAGCATTTTTTCAAAATGTTGACAATGAGGAATGACCTTGACCTTGTCAAATGACCTTGAACCCTATAGATGTACACCACTGAGATCTTTCATCATGACAATTATGAGAAAGGTATCTAATATTTGCTTAAATAAGCTGAACGTGTACAGAAAACCTTGACTTTGGTAAGAGCAGATGCATAATATCATTGACATCTTTCACTATGCCAAATATAGGCTTGTACCTTGAATAGGCTTAAAAATATTGGTAATGTTAAGTTTTTTAGTTAAGTTTGGACAGACGGATGGACGGATAGACAACAGTAAAACATTATGCCCCCAATATTTCGATGCAGGGTCATAAAAATGAACCTACTAAGGAAATTACAGATAACACATTTGTGAGATCATGCTTTTAATTAAAACAAAGGCCTGCATAAATTACAAAGAATTATATGAACAAGATATGGTAGAAACATACAAATAACTATATAAATCGATTTAAAGATATGCTTAAAAGAAAATGAAAGTTCATGTAAAAAGCCTATTAACATTAAGAATATTCCACATGTTTAAATTATGTTATAAAAATATATTGCACTTATTAAGTCTTGGAATGTAAATATCTGTTTTGCATTGCTCAACATATCTTAACCCTTGTCATGCTGAACCCTGAATATTTCTGTTTTGACAGGAGGTAAAGACAAAGATCAGCCTGAACCTATGTGCAGTCTGATCTTAGTCAACACCACCTATCTGTCCCCTTTCAAGGCAGAGTTGTTAATGAATTTAATATTCAAAAAGAAATATTATCTACATCCTTGGAATCTAGGCCTTTCAGTACATTGATATAAGTGCAGTTCTGAAATAGGATCTTAATTCAGCATGACAAGGGTTTAGGATATACCACAGACCATAAATGTAAAACAAGAGCACTGTCAAACACATACCAACGCTAAGCTAAAGGTGCTGGATGATGTAAATAATCAAAATAAAAAAAGGGCAGAACTCTCACAAAAATGTTTTCAGAGTTACCCTACTTGACGGTCTGGATAGTTCTAGTTATGATGAACACATATGCTAAGTTTCATAATTATAATAACAATCTTTTCTTATAGTTAGGGTTTGTACAGAGTTCAATTAACACGTGACATTAGCTATCTTTAGCTATCACTCTTACTTTACTCATTCTCAATATATAATTAATTTAGAATGAGAAATTTCCAGAGGCAGAAGAGTACCTTTGTTTATGGGTTTTTCATCCACTGCTACAAATTTACAGCTGGGTGGACTGAGGCGGTGGCTATTAAGTACCTTGCCCAAGGAAACGCATCACCTTTACAAGCCCTGTGTTTAGGATGTAAAAGCGTTTCGCGGGCGCTTTGAGATGATACCCCGCTTTGCACGTGTACATACGTGCAAAGCGAGGCATCATTTCGAAAGCGCTTCGCTAACATTTTCATCCTGAACGCAAAGCAGGACTCGAACCCCTGTCCCTCTTGTAAGTGACCAATTTTACTATAATTATTGGGACCAAAAGATGTTTCTTGATATTGGATATTAGTTCACCAGCTAGTTGTCATAAATACCCCACTAGCCACGTAAAGCATCACAAGCTGCTTGTTATTGACAATTACATTAACAATATTCCACTTTTATTAACTTATTGTTTACTTTGCACAACATTTCTACAGCAAGCTCATAGACGTCATTAGTTCACCAGTTGTTTCCTGATATAGTTTACCAGCAAGTTGTCGACAGTGGTTTGTAATATACTGAGTTGTAGCTAGGCCCACATGCATCATGAGTATTTCGTTACTGTGTACTTTGTTTGGCACAGTATTTGGGAAACATTTAGATGTAAAGTACCTGAAAATTAATCAAGATTAAAAGAAGTGATTGTAAAAACTCATGCACTTTTTAAAGTTAAACCTTGATAATTGACCTCGTGAGATGATCTTGACCTTACCTTTCAAAATGCAGAATGATGAGAGGAACTTTTATGCCAAATAAAGGCATTGTCACTTAGATAGTATCGAAGTGATCAGAAAACGTTGAGTTTGCATGTTGAGTTTTTGAAGATGGACAGACAAATAAATAGACAGATTGTAGGACAGACAGATAGAAACAGGTTTAAAAAAATACCCCCCATAGATAGCATTTGTATATAAATTTACAATAGTCCCTAATCAATTAGGATAGGTTATCTGTTCTTGAAATACATAAGTAGGATTGAGATTGGTTTTTGAGGGACCAGCCCAAAACTAATTTGTAAGTATCCTTTTTTTTATATACACTACTGTAGTTTTAGCCTGACTCATCATTTTGAATTAATTGCCGTCAGAGCTCCTGTATTGCAAGTTTTAACACACCTCATGCTATTCATGGCATAGCCCTGCCATTAGTATTGATCTTAACCCTCGCCATGCTGAATAAATTTTGGCTAAAAATTTTCATCAAAATCAATGGGCAAAAAGCACTGAAAGTACCAACTGTAGGTCAATTTTTATTTGAAAGACTAAATCTATTAACAATTCTGGTTTGAATGAGAAACCGGTGGTGTAGACTAACATCAGACTGCACATATGTGCAGGCTGATGTTTGTCTATAGCTTCTGCGAAAGCAGGAATATAACAGGCTCAGCAAGAAAAGGGTTAACATTATAATTTCTATGCTTTTCTGTTTTAAAAGGGAAAATTGCATGGTGCAGCCTAAGATTAGACTGCACAAATGTGCAGGCTGCAATGTTTATTCTAGGCAACCAGATTGGGGGATCGCCCCACTTTTTTCGAAGATACACCATATTTTCTAGATTTGTGGGGTATTTTTTACTATGAAGAAAGAGTAGGGAATACCAGTTACTTTTCAATTGCTTCAATTTTGTTCTGAGATCCCCCACACTTATGAAAAACCCCAGAATGAACACTGAGACTTACTTACCTTTGTTTTACCTTGTGCCAAAACAGAAATATTCCAGGTTCAGTAAGACAAGAGATTACAAAGCAATTACCCTAGTTCTACTCACTTAAAGAAGTTTCCAGTAAGAATTCCTGGAGGTGGGGCAGTGGCGTCCCATTTATATGGGCGCTGTATAGGCTCTGCATCACCCTGAAAATGTAAGCAAAATTCTTATTTTAGCCTGTGTGTGACATTTCCAACAATTTCCCATGTGCAGAGAGCAAAGTCTCTGCATCACCCTGAATTAACCTCTCTTCATGCGGCCAGTGAACATCTTTATTGCATATAGTAGATGCAATAAAGATGTTCACATGCCCCTTGAAGAGAGGTTAAGACCGTATTCATCTTTACATCGGAGACTGAAGACTCTGGCCAGACTGTGCAGATGTGGTTTTATAATATGACCTACGTTGCCGGAGTAAAATAATCCCGTTGAATATTTTTGATATTACACGGATGTTATGACACTAGTGGAATAACTATGCAAATGAGCTCAGAGCGGATAGCAACGCTATTTTGTAGCCGCGAAAATGACGTCATAATCTATGTATTGTGACGTCATTTTTAAACGGCATTATAAGTTTTGAGGAAAATTGAAACGTTGAATTTTTAGGAGTTTTGACGATTTTTCGCTAAAATTCAGGTCATATTATAAACAGAATATAAAATTTGTGCTCATAAAATACAGAATTTAGTAAACTCGTTATCTAAAACAGATAAAAACTTGGCTCAGCCTCATTTTTATCCGTTTATAGATGACTCGTTTATTAAATTCAGTATTCAATGACCACTCATTCAATATCCTCTATGTCTAGGCTGCTTCATAGTGATGCCTCACGTAAATTTGTTGGAAATGTGGCACACAGGATCCTTAATAATTGAGCAATGTCTCTTTGAATTTGCAGTACATGTACTGCAAATGGTTATGAGCCTTGTACGATAGCAAATGCTTAGCAAATCTATAAGTTGATGGCCTGTACATGCTGACAGGGGTACAAAAGTTCCCTTTTTTGCAGAAGTAGATCTATACCTAAATATATTCTGGTTCAATTTGCCTATAAGCATATTTCAATTTTGAAATATTATCTGTAGTTATTATCTGCTGGATATTGTTGTTTTTTTTTTCAAATATTTTTTCTTGCCATTCTTTAATAAACCCTCTTCACCTGATATAGTGAAAGAAAGAAATGTCAAATACAGTCAAACCTGTCTCAGTGGCCACCTGTATCCAGCAAGCAACCTGTCTTATGCAAGCTGCAATCAAGTTCCCAAATGAACCAATTGCACTGAAATTGGCCTGTATTAAGCAAGCACCTGTCTTAAGCAAGCAGTTTTTTGGTGTCCCTTGGGTGCTTGCTTCAGACAGGTTTGACTGTATGTACTTTTCTCAGTCTTCATCTATGTATGTAGATTTAGGTCAACATATTGTGAGGTTGGTGCAAAACTGTTGTAAGTACCTTTAACTGTCTTGGCTGTCCCAAAAGGTTGTCTCTAACTCCCCTATTTGTAAAGATTAAAGGCTATTTAATCAACTTACAGCATGATTTTCAAACCAGATGAAGTATGAGAAGTGATAATCTCCCTCTCTAGCCGTGACTGAGGTATATCCCTCGTGTAACTTTTTATGCATCCATTCTGCCATGTCCCATATCTGTAAGTTGAAAAAGTATAAACACAAGATTGACAAGAAGGCCCATTTTTCAATGACCCAGCTGTAATTCACCAAACCACTACTATATAGGCAAGGTCAGGTGACTTGGAACATTTTGTTAAAGTTTCATCCAAATCATTCAATAAATGGAGTAGGAGTTGTGTTCACAAGAATTTTAACAAGAAGGCCCCTTTTTGCATGACACGGCTAAAATTCACCAAAAAGTGACAATATGCAATAGGTCAGGTGACTAGGAACACCTTGTGAAAGTTTCATTGAAATCGTTCCATAAATGGAGGAGGAGTTGCGTTCACATGAATTTTTAAATGAAGGCACCTATTTCCATGACACACTGAAAATCACCAAACTGAGACAATATGTGCCAGGTCAGGTGACAAGAAACATTTTATCAAAGTTTCATCCAAATCGGTTCATAAATGAGGGCATAGTTGTGTTCACAAGATTTTTTACATGAAGGCCTCTTTTTCAATGATGCGTCCTCAATTTACAAAACTGTGACTTTAGGCACTAGGTCAGGTGACTAGGTTCATTTTGCGGAAGCTTCATCCAAATCAGTCTAACATTGAGGGAGGAGTTGCATTCACAAGATTTTTTACATGAAGGCCCCTTTTTCCATGTCATGGCCAAAATTCACCAATTGTGAGTTTATGCACAAGGTCAGGTGACTAGGAACGTCCTGTGAAAGTTTCTAAATCGGTCAAATATGAGGGAGGAGTTGTGTTCACGAGATTTTTAACATGAAGGACCTTTTTCCCATGACGCTGCTGAAATTCACATTCTGTGAAAGTTCCATCAAAATCAGTCCATAAATGAGCGTGGAGTTGGGTTCACAAGATTTTTTCTACATAAAGGCCCCTTTTTCATGACGCTGCCGAAATTCACAAAAACGGGACAAAATGCACCAGGTCAGGTGACTAGGAACACTCTGTGAAAGTTTCATCCAAATTGGTCCATAAATTAGGGAGGAGTTGTACTCAGAAGAAAAGTGGACATAGGTTTAATTTAACTGACTTTTTAATCCCTTAAAATTTCATACTGGTCCAAATTGGAATGGGCTGCAAACAACAATTGAAATTGATGAAATTTGCAACAAAAAGATTCTGTTTGTAGCAAATTATTAGAAAAGGAGTAGATCTACTTAAGTTTTACAATCAATTTCTTTCTTTCTTAAAATATTTTCTAAATTTCTCAGGAATCTCAGGAACCTAAAATCAAGGGATTGTATTTTTTCATTCTATTCTACTAGGGTTGTTTTTTTGTTTTTAGCATGACAGTTCCTGGGAGAAAACTTGAGGTATTGCTAAAGTCATGGCATCAGTATTGTTTTTGTCGTCATTGTGCAAAACCTTTGACATTTTGTCATATCTCTTGTTCTACTATAGGCATTCAATTGAAACTTGGCGCACATGTTCACTATCTAAAAAGCAACCGTTACTTCCAAGGGAAATAACTCTTAGTGCATTTTGGGAATTTTGCCGTTTTTTTCAATTATTTATCCACTATCCAGCACTCAGCAGTAGAACATAGGCACCTTTTGGTGTTGCTCTTGTTTCATGTATACCTTTGGGTTGTTTTTGGATTAGTGATTGGTTTAAAATTTAAGACAATTTAACAGTAATTCAGTTAAAGCATACTGGTTGAAGCATCTTGCAATAACTTCCCATCATTTGTTTTGGAACAAAGGCATAAACGCTCAATTACTTGTATAAATTATCCCTTTCCAGTAACATTTCAGGATCTTACATTCACATGATATTTTTCTTAAACATGATAGGAAAAATTATGGAAAAAAAAGAAATAGCAATGAGCATTTTCTTCTTTTTTTCATAATATTTACAATCTCCTGGGAAGTTCTCTTATCAAATTGTACCCATTTATCATTGTTTAATTCCTCCTCCAATTCTGACCAGTCTAAATTTCGAAAAAGCAGGAGAAGGCTAAGTCATACCTACCTTATCTTTGACAAGCTGTGTGGCATCATGGTCCCCTCCTTCATTACTGTTTACTATATTCAGTGATGGAGCCATTATTTGGTTGGTTTTACGATTTACATAAATAAAGTGGATAAGGCCTGGAAACTCTTCAATATAAGTATTAAAGTTAAGGAGGTTTGTAACACAAAATAAGTACCAAAGTTATTGTGGTTTGTATCACAACATTTTGAAGAATACATGTATGAGTATATGGGATCAGTAAAAATTACTCTGTAAATTACATTGTACAAGTAAGATGGCATAGTCTAGGCTGGCAATCTGATTATTTAAAGACTATCTATGGTATTCTCTAATTGAAATTGGGCCAGCTGCTACTCAATCAAATTATTCTTCTTCTCCCTTTTAATTGTTAAAGCTGGCTCACCTAGTTTAGAATTTTCTGCATGGCCCATGTGAATTTATACTTTAGTGATTATACAGGAAAAAGTAGAAATTTGCTTGCATCAAGCAATTTCTCCTTTTCCAGAAATATAATCTCTCATAAAGGTCAATTTCTTCTAACAAATCACCCACTTTTCATGATCATCTGCAATCTCTTTTTATCTTATAACTATACTAATATCCCTGTGGTAACATCCCATATGATATTTTTTATGATATCACATGGATATTTTTAGAACAATTTCATAATGTGGTAATTTTTAGAAACTTGCATGTCTGTAAGAAACATCGACAAAAAACAAGGCAAATAGATGTTATAAGATAAATATGATACATACTTAGTGTATTGTATGAAAAACTCAGAGAGCCTTGACAATTATCAATTCCCCCAACTCCATTAGATTTTTTTTCATTCAAAACACTAAGTATGTATCATATTTCTATAAAGACAAGTCAAAAATTTCGAAAAACAGCACAGGTTTAAAATTCAACTGATCAAAGGATATGTAGTCATTGTGATGTTCCTCTGTGCTTTCACTGTTAAATACTCCTTGTAGTCACCAAGATGCTTCATAAACAACCTTGACACAAATGACAAAGTTTCAGTAACCGTTGGAGACAGTTGCCGTGGAAACAGGTAAAGATACATGAATAGGTGCATCAGTTTTGAGTGTAAAGCTTTCAGGGTTCTCTCTAACCTAGATGACACGTAAACAGACAGAATGTTTGATAGTTTGCTTGAAAAGAGACTCTGATTTGAGCCGGTGGTTTAAAAATTGCTTGAAAAGAGACCTTGAATTGAGCCTATGTGTGATATTATCAACAATTTGACATTTCTGCTCGAAGCTGAATTTTGGAGCAGCCTAGTCAGCTACCATGTAAATAAGAAGGCTGTCCTGAATATCTTACTACCAGGGTTCGACACTAAGGGGAGTCCAGGTCTGAGACTCCCTGTTTACCAGTTGGGGCTCCTTCCATTTGCAAATAAGAAGTCTGATGGATTTCAATGGTCATATGAGGATATTTTTAACAAGAATGCCATAGTCACAATATAAGCCGCCACTTTGCTACAACTTATAAATAATAATAATAATAAAAAACAGCTAGGATGGCTTAACCAGCGTCTTTTATTTTCCTGATTATTTTTTTTTTCAAAGTCAACTGAAACCATAATTATGCATTACTATTCAATCAAGACAAAAATTTAGGAGAAGTTGCGTTCACAAGGCTGCCATTACAATAAGCCCAAGATAAAAACTTTTAAGGGGGCATAATTCAGGGAAATTAATGAACCATAAAATCCTTGATCCATTTACATCTACCAATTATAGTGATGGCATTGACGAAGTTTCATTTTAATCAAGACAAAAAATTAGGAGGAGTTACGTTCATAAGGCTGCAATTTCAATAAGCCCCAGATACTAAGATTTAAGGTAGCATAATTCAGGGAAAAATTAATTTACACGCAAAAATCAATGAACCATAAAACCCTTGATCCATGTACACTTACAAATTATTGTGATGACATTGACCAAGTTTCATATAAATCTTTTAAAGGGGCATAATTCAGGGAAATTTAATGAACCATAAAATCCTTACTTCATGCTCATCTACCAATTAAGGTTATAACATCCACCAAGTTTCATTTATATCCAGCCAGAAACTTAGGAGGAGTTGCATTCACAAGGCTGCCATTTCAATAAGCCCCAGAGAGTAAGTTTTCAGGGGGCATAACTGAGGCAACAAGAGTTGTCCGCGGACAACATAGCTCGCCCAAACAGCTGCTTGTCACAAACAGCGCTTGACCGAAGACCAAAGTTCAAAGTGGTTTCTTTCAATGTTAAAGTCCATGATCTAATATATATCTGTTTGAGTAGTAATTAAGAAATATAAAACCTTTTTTGTTTTAATTGCATGTATAAGGTTAGGGTAAAGTGAAAGCCTACAAGCAGATGAGGTTACCAATGGAATTTCTTTGTATCAAACATGAAGTTTTTCTTAAAAATCTTTCTAAGTCCACAAAAGGTCAAGATCAAGGTCAAATTGTGAAGGACCTTGGTCTCTGTAGAAGCCTTTCACCTAGTGAGTATGTGTATGAAGTAATAATGTCCCTTAGTAAAGCATTTAGAAAATATAGGCAAGGTTAAATTTTTGGTTAAGTTTTTCAGTTTAAGTTTTTCCAAGTCCATAAAAGGTAAAGGTCAAGGTCAAATTGTCAAGGCCCTTGGTTTCTGGTGAAAACCTTTCATCTGGTGACTATGTATATGAAGTAATGATGTCCCTAGGTTAAAGCATTAAGAAAATATAAGCAAGGTTAAAGTTTTTGGAAAAAGAATTTCGGTTAAAGTATTTCTAAGTTCATAAAAGGTCAAGGTCAAATTATCAAGGACCTTGATCTCTCACAAAAGCCTATCACCTAATGAGTATGTATATGAAGTAATGATGTCCCTAGGTTAAAGCATTCTGAAAATATAAGCAAGGTTAAAGTTTTGGTTAAAGTTAACAGTTATAGTTTTTTTAAGTCCTCAAATGGTAAAGGTCAAGGTCAAATTGTGAAGGACCTTGGTCTCTGGTGAAAGCCTATCACCTGGTGAGTATATATATGAAGCTATGATGTCCCTAGGTTAGAGCATTAAAAAAATATAGGCAAGGTTAAAGTTTTTGGTTAAAGTTTTTGGTTAAAGTTTTTCTAAGTCCACAAAGGGTCAAGGTCAAGGTCAAATTGTCAAGGACCTTTGTCTATGGTAAATATTGATAGAAATAAAAACTTTAACCTAATGCGGACGCCGACACCGACGCTGATGCCGACGCCGACATCCTAGATTTCGTGTATTAGGAGTCCAATTGACTTCTTGATATCAGGAGTTCGTGTCAACCCCTGACTAGACTTGAAGACCTTTTCTATCTGCACATAACCTAGTACCGATGTACAGGCAAGCCAGAGTCTTCTCTTTGTGCACAATTAGAATGCTTGATATAAGAAAGGCAGGGTTGATGCAGGATGGCAAAACGCTGCAAACAGCTTGCCAATTATACCCCCCTTTGCAGCAGCATGCAAGTGCGTGTGCAAAGCAGGGTATAATTGGAAAACTGTTTGCAGCGTTTTAATATCAAGCAGAACAGGCTAAATTATGAAGCTGATTACCCATACTTTTTAAGAGGAAAGAAAATTATTTTCCCGAATTATTCCGCAAATTTTATACAGTATTTACCATATTTATTAAATCTAACACCGTAATATAATAGGTAGGTATTTAAGTAAAATCAATTCTAGTTCAGCATGTTGCGTTTTCTTTCTTGATTCAAATTGGTGAGGCAGAGTTTGCCTTGGAATGTAAAACATGTTAAAAACATAAAGTCATGTCATTTGTTAACAAATTCAATCTTTGAAATACCTACACAGGAGGTATATCCATTTTATTTGCTTGTTCCAGGTAATTTGACAATGACATCCTGGCCTCTTCATTGTCCCATTTCTTACGAATATCTTGACATAACTTCTCTATTGGGCCCTAAAAAATATAGTTTGTCATGGAATATTAATCAAAGCACAAATATTATTTTCGCAAGTTGGAAACAAAACATTTTTGTAATATATCAATGATTTAATTTTAGTTTTTGATTGACTGAAATAGGCTTTTTGCAGATTCATATCGATGGATCAGCGTGAAACAGTTGTAACTGCCTACATAGTTAGGTGCAAACACTGAGTAGAGTAAGAAGCCACGTACTGTAAATATAGAGTTATCTGATGGTCTACAGATACTTTGAGACCTTACCTATGTACTAAGCACATAGTGAAGACTCTGGTCAGACTATGCCGCTGAGCAGGCTGGTCAGAGTCTACACACAGGCTCATTTAATATATGAAGAGAGAATTGTTGATTTCAGGGAGGTATGAAACTAAGAACCTGATCAAGCTGTATGAATAAGCCAGACAGGTTCATACATGAAATAATATAGGTTTTTTAGTTGCATACCTCCATGAAATCAACAATAACCCATATCTTATAATTTATTTAAATTCAGCTGTGAGATTGCTTAATAATTGATTGAATAATCAAGAATTAAATTATTGATATCTTAAGATAATCATATATCATTCTATTTATCCTGCAATTATTTTTCAGTGTTTTTATTTCATATAACTTCAAAAATCAAAGAAATTTAGGCAAAAGTAGCTCTTGTCAAGATCATGAATATGCTAATGTCTCCTAAAACAGACAAAATGTTATCTGGTGTTCAAGATAAAAATGATTTTGTATTTTGGACTCTGCGCCGAATACTTTTTAGTATAATTTCCTCAGGTCTTTGTGTACGTGTCTCAATATATACAATTGAAATTAATATAATGGCTCAGTGCAAAAAAGCTGTAACTACCTATAAATATATAGGCAATGACAGCCGTTTCATACATTGCCATGAAAGAGAAATATAAAAAACAAAATTACCTTTGACTTTTTCAATGAAACAAGTATACTGTTAAGATGTGCAGAGAACAACTCGTAAATTTTCTGTCCTTGAGTTCGGCCAACTAAATCCTTCCTATCACTCAGCAACTCTTTCAGCAATTCCAGTAGCTGTACGATCTTTGGTGCCTGTGACAGCTTAGGCATCTGGGGAATAAGAAAACAGGGTTTTAGGTTCGCATCATAAAATCAGGATGCAACCTCCTGAGCTTGTGTGTTTCTAAAATTTGATTGACAGTACAGTCAATATTGCTAGAACCACCATAGCTTTTAACAGACCAATTTTAATAAATGACCATCATAAAAAGTCCCTGCACTGCATCTCTGCAAAATGGACATTGTTTACACAAAAATGTTTATCATTGAATTTAACATTGTTGTAACCCTTTAAAATTGTCTCAATGAGACGATTTTAATGGGTTTTGAACATCATAGAATTAAGTAAGACTAAGGCGACTATCTATATATGCCATCAAAATGACCTGTCTTATCTATCACAAAATGTTGTATTAGGCAACCATTCCCATAATGGTGGTTCCCTAAGTGGTCCCTTAACACAAACTTTACTGTAAATGTCTTAGGATGGGTTTAAAGACAGTCACTTTAGGAAACTGTTCTTTAGTTAAGAAAATCAAAGCGCTGAAAGCACTGGAGGTGGACGTTTCTGGTGGCATTGTGGTATAAATAGAACAAAACGAAAAGATATTATCCATGTAAACACGTGATAAATGTAAAATGTTTCGGTCCAATGATCGGCAAGTTTCAATGTTAATGCAAACTTTATTGGAATAACAATGTTTTTTTTTATTTACTTCTTTTTGTTAAGCCTATGTTTACGGTTCAAAATACGAATGGAATATGACATTAACACCTTAGGTTTATTTTGTTTATGAAATATGTGCGACCAGTCACGCAAAGAAAGGAGCGCCTGAAAAAGAATTTGAAAAAATATATCGGTTCCAGTACCAGTCAACCTGAGGTCGCATTTTCAAAAAGAATTCAGGGGCACCAGACCCTCTTTAATCCGCATGAGCTGTAAGCTTCCAATTTGATATAAAATTGACTCTAAATTTAGAAGTAACTAAGAGTGTGCTAATGAGAATGCGTGATAGATTAGTAACTTTAATGAACATATCCACAAATAGCACCAAACAACTATATTGAAAGGGACAAATGAAATCTCGCTAATACAGCTGCGGCTTCAAGGTTAATGATATCAATTGAAATTCCATGTCTTAAAACATAGGCCTACAATTCTTTATCGAAATGTAGTGTATTCGATAAATTATAAATTGCAAGACACTGTTTTGCTTGTGTTGATTATTATCATATTTGTTCACGAAGCTTGGTTAAAAACATCATAAATCATTTAAGGGAAAACGAATATTTCTGGTATGCCTGTCAGCATTTGGGAGAGAGAAATATGAATGAAAGACCTAGAGATTGTCAAAAAAATAAATAGAGTTATTAGGTATAGTGCCCGTGTTTTAAATATTTTAAAATTGGGTTGAACGGTTGATTAGAAATCCGCGGGACCGCTACATGCAGGTCTAATGCTATGGAAAATACATCAAATTCAAAGATGTAGACAACGTATGCATGTCCAAAAATGGCTCTTTATTGTATGAAGTTGTCCGGAGAATCCATGTCGTAACTCCGTACATCACGCACGGTATCTGACGTCATTTGGTCTCCGGGCCCAGTAAAGCGCAAAACCTCCCGATAAAGGCACTGAGTATTTCCACTCGGGGTGTACCACCTCGGAAGGTATTGCTCTTTAATATCCCCGGCAGGAGACTTCTTTGCGAATGCGATCGTTTTCCGTTACCCATGCAATAAAAGAAAGAAGAAAACAAACCGAAGTGTAAATAACAATAATATGCGAAACGTTAGCTTCCCTTCAGTTATTTTTAAGAAATTACCGCTGACTGAGTTAATAATCGATTTTAGATGTTTGTGATTAAAATGTCCTTACTCCCTGTATAGCTTTATCCGAGTTACGACATTCTAGACACAACACGAAAAAAAGGAAAATATTTGAAAAGTGTACAGGATCGATCACCGAATCATTGCACTCCCCCAAAAAACTTTGAAAGAGCCCATGTCCCCCTTCCACTTAAGCACAGGTTATACGGTAATTCGAGTTAGGCGGAGTAGGCTACCGGCTATATATAGAATACATGTACATTTTAAATAGCAGACGACGTAGTATAATTATTTTTAGAAAGATACTAAAATGTCCAGTTTGTTATTGGAAGACCCCTCAACTGAGAGCAAATGACTTATATTTTAGGCTCCTTTCGTATCGAAAGTGTTAAAACAACGGAGAGTGTCAAAAGTTGACTTTTATGTGTTCGTGTTCAGAGTGTACTAAAGCTAACCCTAAAACTGCAAAATTCCTGGAATTGTTCGGGATTGTATACCGAGGTGATCTGTTCTGCATTAGAGAGAGATTTTCCTAAAGTCTGAATATGTAAAATGTGGGATACCAGTTCAGCCACCTAGTTTTTATCCCCTTTACACCACGGGAAAACCCAATAGGCGAATCACCGCCTTGTCTATAAATAGAATTCTTGCGCAAAACAAAAATTCGTGTGATCTAGGATTGGCAGATGATTTTGCATTTAATAGATGCCTTTGGTAAATATTTAATTGTATAGAATTCTTGAATAGTGCCATTTTCAAAATGCACAGTTGTCGAGCGAAGGTAAGTTTTGTAAAAAAGAAAATTGAACCAAAGCTGGTTCACCTTTTTTGAAAACCTATTAACAACCGACAGGATTGTTCTCACGTAGTACTAACTCTGGGTGACGTAGAAACGTCCCCCAAAAATTCAAAGTACTTTTCTTGTACAATCAAGAATGCAATTAATCAGACAACCAAAGCGATATTAATTACCTCCCTTTAAATACTAGCAGACCACTAAGCCACGACTTACAACAGATATCTTTTCCTGCAATTTGTTTAGTCAACCTAAGGAAAATTCATTTAAAGTATGACTGACCCCAACAAGGTTTATGTGGGCAATTTTGCAGTGACAAGTCTAAAGCTGGTATTATTTATCACCAGAATTATTGTAGATAATTTTGATGGGCCAGCACAAAACTATCATTAACGTAAGGGGCCATTTTTACTAAACATCTACGATCATTTTTTGTGTAAGTGAAAAATTAATGTTGCTTCTACAGTAGTAACTAAACATGGAATTCTGCCATGCATCGTCTCATTGAAATTGTCTTCTAAAGACGATTCCAATCAGATATTGCAATGCAGAATCCAACAATAAAGGAAAAAAAACATGCTCAATTTTTTATATTGACTTACATTTATTTTTTTTTGTAAAAAGTTCAGTAAAATGGGCAAATGGGCACTAACAAAAGTTTTGTGCTGATCCCTGGACATGTTTTTAATTTTGGGAGTGGTTTATGCTTACCTCTGTTAAAACCACCAGTATAATACCAGGAAAAATTCTCCGACAGTGTATCTGATATGGCGAGTATTTGCAGATGGGCGTGGCCAAAAACACTGCCTGTTTTATGTAGTCTGGACTCTCTGTCTGTATTGTAATCTCAGACTCATTCTCATTGGTTGGAAGGTTCACATGTGACCTACTTTTTTCACTGCAGAGCACATCTGAAGTTAATAAAGAAAGTTAATTAATACTATCATGCTCACTTTGGGTTTTAGTTAAACAAACAAATAGCAAAGGCAAGTAAGAACAGGACATATTTTTCAACGAGAGCTGTTCCAAAACGGACTTATAACCTCCATCAGTGCTTTGTCCAAATATAAGTGCTATGAGTGCAAGATGTGTTTGTAACAAGTATTGAGAAGTAAAGTTATTTACCTGTGATAAATTCTAGGTCACTTGTTTCTAAAGTTAGAGTCTTGAAAGGAAAAAGTCTAACAAAAATTTAACAAAAATTCACTCTGACCTTGACCAATGTGACCCCAAAACAATAGGGCACTTCTTTGGATAATAAGCAGCATTCGTAAGGAATTTCATGATTCTAGGTTGCTTAGTTCTTGAATGAAAGTCTGCAAACGAAAATTGACCAAAAGGCTGACTGTGACCTTTACCTTTGACCTATGTGAACCCAAAACGATAGGGCACTTCCTTGGATCATAAGCAGCATTTGTATGAAGTTTCATGATTCTAGGTCACTTGGTTCTTAAGTAAGAGTCTGGAAACGAAAAAATCTACGGACGGACAGACAGATGGTTGGTTGAATGGACCGAGGAATAAATAGACAAACATAGTGAAACCAATATACCCCCTCTACTTCATAGGTGGGGGGTATAAAAACACAAATAAAACAGCAAATTTTTCAAAGAGTTGACCATGTCAGGTGACCTTGACATTGCCAAACTTTGACCTTGAAATCTGTAGATGTGCACCATCTAGATTTATCATCATACAAAATATGAGCACTGCACCTTGAATAGCCTTGAAGTAATTGGCAGTGTTAAGTATTTAAGGTTAAATTTTTTAGAAAGAAAAGTAGACAGAAAAGCAGACAAACACACAGACACATGAAGGACAAAAAACCAATATGCCCCTGATCTTATTGATGCCGGGGCATAAAAATGGATTTGAAATCAAAATAACATGGTCAAAATTTCCATCTCAAAATGACTTTTATTAATGTCAGCATTATCACAATTCTTGAGGTGTAACTTTAATTTTCTTATATAAAATAGGACTTAAACTGTACCTCTTTTCTTGTGTTCCGTCAAACTACGACTGCGTCCCCTGCCAACAACTTCCCCTAAAGAGTTTGACCTTTTACCCTTGACCTTATCCTCCACTTCACTGGCAGTGTGGCTTCGGGGTCGAGAATCACTTAACATTTGACTCAAAGTCAAAAACTCTTCCTGAAATCCACGAACAAATGTAAATCAACCAGCTATCAGGGCCCAAGGCTATAAAACTTTTCTCAAGCTCAACTGAGAATTTTTTCAAATATTGAATTTGAAAAATGTATAAAAATAAAAGAAAATATTAAAAAGTTGTTATTTACAAGGGTTGTTCAAAAATTAACCAGATTTTGCCTCGCAAAATTTTATTTTTAAAGCAATCAAATTAAATTTTGTATCATTCGCTGTCGGAATTCAATCCACATATGGTTACGTAGAATTGATATAGTTATCGAACATAGCGCGCGCGTATCTTCCATATAAAATGCCATGGAAACGAGTACCCGGCGCAGCAGATAAAATAATACATATGTTTTGTCTTTGTTTGTTGTTGAAACATTTGAAAATAAAAGAGTTGTTGGAATAAGTATTACAAATGCCTGGTCTTAATTTGAAGTAGTTTGACCGTATAGTTTTTCGATAATATTCGTTTAAAATGTGGCGGGGTAAGTGTTTCGGAACGTTCTAGACGACGTCTGCTAGATGCACGGAATTTTGATCTTTAATAAATCTATTCATTATCAACCAAAATAACCAAAGACATAAATCAAAAACTTATCACGCTGAAAGGGATTGGTTAATCTTCCAAATGCTAAATTTTCATTGGTAAAGACGCTTCTGTGACCCGTGAGATAAGAGGAAGAACGGACAGAGAGAAAGTTGTCAAAGCAACTGTAGGGACGTTAATTGCCGAGTCTCTGGAAGATATAGGCAATTAACTAAGAAGTACATTTCTGAGAACCTTGACGTCGTACCATTAGTTTTTACCTTTATATAAACCATAAAAGCACAGTTTAATTACAGGAACACTGAATTCATCCTTCTTCTATGAATAACAAGTCGTGACAAGCTGAATTACACAACACCAAATGTCTCAATTCTCGACAACGTCGCTAACGTCATTGTCAGTGCGCCGCCACCTAATACCCATGAACTTTTGTTTGCGTGTGAAATGAATATACATTGTTTAACTGCTTCAGGCTTTGGCAAGTTTGATCATATAAAGTGTCCCGTTAATATGAGTATAATTTTTTCACATAGCAATAAAGCAGTGATGATTAATAGACCTAATCTGGATAAAAATTGAACATCCCTCGTATAACAACTTATTAATATCATCTTTTATGTTTGTACATTAAAATGAGTATTAAAACACAATTACGGCTTAAATCTCAAATTGAAATTTGAGAAAATTTTGAATTGAGAGAGAGAAAAGTTTTATAACCTCGGGGCCAGTTGTCAAAACCAGATGTCTAAATTGGTTTAAAGAGAAGAATTATTATCACGCATACCAAAGAAAACAAAGTGGCAAATTGTCACAGTATCAGCCTGTTACATTGCTGGTTGTCAAAGGGAAATAACTCATAAATAACACTAGGTAGAGTTACAATTCTTGTACATTAAGATCTATAATCATGAGAGGAACATGATTGCCAATTTTCAAGTCGACCTGATAAAGGTGAAAGTGTAATACTCTGGACAAAGAAGTGGATGACACCCTCCCACAGGATGCTGGTTGTCCGGACAAAGATAGAAGGATGCTATGGGTGATCACATAATAATGATACATACTCAAACATGCTTACATTGCTAGCAAAACTAGCAAATCAGGCATCTAGCAAGAACTTGTGAGAGCAAAACTAATGCATGAAACTAGGAATTCACGAAAACTACATTTACATGCAACTTAGCTAACATGCAAACACAATTGCCCCTGCCATTTTCGAGAAATGCTACTCATTAAATACAATATTGAAATCAGTAGTTAAACCATTATTTAAATTTTAACCTTTCTACATCTTTGAATTGAAAAATAACCTTGACTGAAGATCACAAAAGTGTTATCTAAGTAAACTCTTGTCACAAACAATACTGATATGAAATATAAAGACATTATCCCTAACGAATCAAAATTTCTGGCAAATTCTAAAGGTTCTGACAGACAAAAGGACAGACATGAAAAAACATCTATTACTTGAGGGTGTAAAGTGTACAATTTTTGTACAAACACCCTTAACACAAGGCCCTTAAATGACCCAAGATGCTAACTAACACAAAAACATTTACTTCAAGGCCAGGTAATTAGTCAACAACTTACAGGGAGTGATTCTGTTTTTTTACTGACACTTGGCTCAGTTACAGGCGATTCTGATGACACCGATGGAGACACAGTTGGAGTGAAAAACCTCTCTGATACTTCTGGATATGGTGACTTGGTTCCTGCAGAAATAACACTCATCATGTAATCAAGATTGGTAAAGTCTTACTTTTAATCTAACTGCATGTTTTTTTTAATTCTGAGGAACTAGGAAACTGAGGAAAAGATGTTCAAAGAATAATAAGTCATAATAAGCACCATCCTGCTATGCCCATATTTCGAGAGCCAATCAAATTTTCATGAACAATTATTGAACAGGGTCACTCAAGGAACTTTTCTGCCAAGTTTGGTTGGGAACCACCCAAAGGTTACTGAGGAGAAGGCATTTCAAGATTTAAGGGTCATTTTTTTTTCGTTGGGGGAGGGGGGTGTCAATGAAAATTTCTTAAAAGGGCCACCTTAGGAACATTTCTGCAAAATTTGGTTGAAATGGGCCCCAGTGGTTACTGAGGAGAATCCAATTTAAGATTTAGGGTCAAAACCCCACATCCTGCCTTGCCAATTTTAAGGGGGTCAATTGAAATTTCATGAATGATTTTTTAATGGACAATTGCCCAGGGATTCAGAAGGAGAATAAGTTTTCAGAAAGTTGACAACACACAGCACATAACAGACTCAGGATTATCCTTAAAGCCCACCCTTGAGCACATTGTGCTTAGGTAAAAAAGTTACCATTTAAATAATATTTCTGGAAATACTGACCAAAACTGTCTGTTTTAGATTTTTTTTCTATTTTTAATGATAATATTCATATTATGAAATTTTTATAAGGTCCATGACATGTAAAAATATTATGTTTGACTTTCAAATATTTAACATTTAGGCTCCTTTTCAGTGATGTGGCATAATATCACCACCAAACCCAAACAATGCACTTTGTATAGGATGAGAAACATTCTCTGAAAGTGTTATGAACATAAAGGTGGAGTTGTGATAACAAAGAAATTTCTATTTAGGCCTTTTTTTCCATGGCACTGCATTATATCACCAAACAGCCACGGAAAGCCCATGTTCACATAATGAAGAACATTCTGGAAATGTTTCATGAAATTCCCTGCATGACTGAAAGAGTGGTTGGGTTAACAAGGAAGTTTATATTAAAGGCCCCTTTTTTCCTGTGAAGCAGCATCATAATACCAAAACACAAAAATTTACCAAACCACCAAAATATGCACATTGTCAGGAACATTCTGTTAAATGTTCCATGTAGGGAATACATAAATAAATTAGGGGTTTTGTTTACAAAGAAATAAATATTAAGGTCCCCTTTTCTTCAATATGGGATCATAATATCGATTCTAGGACAAAATCCCCTCCGGACAAAATCCCCTCAACGGTTTTTTGACATGGCGGACGGAATCCCCTCGGTCATTCTAACAACACAGACATAATCCCCTCAATCCGTTTTTTGAGGCAGACAGAATCCCCTCCATTAATTTGTTTGGGCGGACATAAGCCCCTTGGTCTGATTACCGAGGCGGACAATATCCCCTTAATCAAATCTACAAGGCGGACATAATCCCCTCAATAGGCGGACACAATCCCCTTCAAATACAAGAAAAAAACAGCAAAACTTTAGTTACAAATCAAATCATTGCAAAAAAACTCTTACCTTCTTATGTGTATAGGCTTAAAAATTATCCATAACAAGGACGCGACCAAGCATACTTTAGTACGTCATTTAGTAAGTCTTGTACGTTCAAAATCATTGAATAAAGAAACAAAAACTCTTATTTTAATGTAAAAATTATAATCCTATTCAAAATAAAAGATTTCTTTTCAAACCCAAATTTGACATGACGTCATGATATTATACTCTCGGAAAACGAGCCGAATAAGGCCTGCCGAATAATTGACTTGATTGAAATAATTTATTTCTAAACTTAAACAATAAACATAGATCTGTCTACTCGAACTACGAAGGGGATTCTGTCCAATTTTTATGTTACGACGAGGGGATATTGTCCGCCCTGTAGTTTTGATTGAGGGGATAATCTCCGCCTTGTAATTAAGAACGAGGGGCTTATGTCCGCCCTAGCAAATTAATGAAGGGGATTCTGTCCGCCTCAAAAAACGGATTGAGGGGATTATGTCCGCGTTGTTAAAATGACCAAGGGGATTCTGTCCGCCATGTCAAAAAACCGTTGAGGGGATTTTGTCCGGAGGGGATTTTGTCCGGTTACCCATAATATCAAACCATGGAAATAGGCCAACTGCCATATGATGACAAACAATCTATTTAAGGTAGAGAATGCCTAATAGAGGTTAACTTTATTGGGTAATGCCATGAAGGGGGATGGGAAAAATATTTACTATTTTTTCAGAATGTGTGGTTACATTTTTTTAAAATTGAATGAAATGAAAATCCTTTTTCATTATTGTTTTGTATACCTTTGTATTACACTGCCACCACATTAAGTTTGTTTATAATCTGTGCATAAAACAAGGAGTTGTGAACAATATATACAACATTTAGGCATCTTTTACCATGATGCAACATAATTTCACCAAACTGACACAGAATGCCCATGATAACTTAATATACATATATATATACATATATATAATAGAGAACATACTGTGACAGTTTAAAATGTATGACTATCCATAAATAAAAGAATAGTACTGATGTTTAAACAAGGAAGTTTACATATTAAAGGCTTCTTTTTTAAGACGCACTATAAAATCACATCAACACAATGTGCGCATGATCTCATGATGAATAACATGATTGAAGGTTTTATGAATTTCAGTGCATTTATGAATAAAACTACTATGCTAATATATATTTTTTTTTTTTCAAATTTTCCAATTGGCCCTTTTCCACTGATCCAGCCCATTTTCTAAAAGAACCATCGTTATAATAGTACAATCACTCTGAGCAAGTTTGAAGAAATTCAAAGAAATGGAGAGTTAACAAAGATTTTTTAAATGAATTTCATTAGGCCCCTTTTATTATGAGCAAGTTTGAAGACAATCAGATGAAAACTGTGGACTCAAAAGTGTAAATGAGGATTTTAAATTAAATTGTTACTAAGACCCTTTACCGTGAAGCTTGATAGCTTGGATTCATTTTCAAAAGAAACAATCATTCTAAGTAAGTTTGAAGACAATCTGATGAAAACTTAAGACTCTAGAGTGTTAACAAGGATTATCTGAATCAAATTTTCATAAGGCCTCTTTTCATGTGACAGTTGACTGATGGAACTGATTTTCAATAGGAACGATCCTTGTGATGGTACAATCAATCTGAGCAAGTTAGAAGAGCAAGTCAACAGAATGATGGACAGATGGCTGGATGCCTAAAGAGAAACAAGTCATTGCAATAGCTCTTCTTACCATTGAAGCTTAAAATGTTAGAACATCTAATAAGAAAGACTAATGATTTACTCATTTTCTAACAATAATTTGATCCCCTCCTTGTATAATATATTTAACATGTACTTTAAAGTGGGCTTTAAGACAAGGTATCATTGTCAAGAGTGCTTGACATGCCATTTTCTTAGTGTGATATGTTTATTGATATACTGTCAAGTGTCTAACTCTCTGAAATAGTGGATTATTTGGTTAAAGTTACCATTTTCTTTGTCTGATGTATAAGATGTGTTACTTCCATCAACCACATCTGACCCACTGTTATCCTTGGATTTATAACTTTCTCTGGCACTGAAATACTTAAGAAGGCATGCAAACTTTATTGGTATTACTAAAATATAATCTAAATATGAAAACCACAATATACTCTTTCATGCATAAAGAATGTTTCAGTTTACCACAATGTTTTATGCAAATACATTTGTAACAGATTCATGCATCAGATTGTTCATGCAAGCCTGTCATTCAATTATTGAGACTACAGTAAAACCCCTCCATTAAGACAACTTGGGGTATTTTTTGAAATTGGTCTTAATAGCGAAGTGGTCTTAATCCTGAGATTTGGTTGGATGCGAAACTTTCAACACAAATTATTACCAATAGAGAAGACTATGTAATTTAGTTTATTTTGTCATAATTTAAACTTTATCGTGTATTTTTACATTACATAATTAAATCAATAAAATTGCATTTTACAAATTCTCTGCTAAGTTATGTTTTCTCTCTCACTATAGCTCGTTTCTCCGTTACTGTTGTTTATTTGATCTGATTTGAAATCCTACATCAGAATAATAGTATCAAAATAAAGGCCATTTATTGTCAAACTAAAAATTTAGTGATTACGTTCAGTAAAATCATTTTCCTAAATACGAAACCTATCAATCATAAGCTAATTTACAATCATGTTTAATTAAATACCGGTCTGCAGATCGCCGAAACTGAATTTCCTTAAGTTGCCCAAATTCGCATTACTTTAGGTTGCTTTACTATAATTAAACATGTAACAAACATTTTTTATTGATAAAAGAATGTAGTGTATCAAAACAATTGACCACTTAAAGTTGTTTGATTAAAAATGACACCAAAACACAAAAGACATTTAATCACGATATCGAAAAATCCGATAATCCATTGTTGATGCAATCGTACCCAATAAGTGTCATACTTACGAAGCGTGAAATTCAGATGGTCGATCCGGAGGTGTAAAGTTACTGGTCTTTTTAGCAAGGTTCGTAATAGTGCGTTACATAACATTTGTACTGAAATTAGTGGTCGTAATTCGGAATAGGGGGGTGCTCGCATTAGAGGGGTTTGCGACCATTGAAATAAAGAACAAATAATTCCGTTCTGTCAAATATCGTTCGTAATAGCGGGGTGCTTGTATTTCCGGGGTGGTCGGAAAGAGGGGTTTTACTGTATTTTATTGAGTTCAAATATTTTTCAGATACAAATATTTTTGGAGCAATAAAGGTCCACTTCTTCCGAGATATCAATTATAATAAAGGGTCTTTTGATAATACGGGTAGTTATTTAATAAGGGTGACCATTTTAAAGACATGGTTTAGAGACATGGTTTCCCGAGAAAGATCAATCATAGCCTATAGATGAGTATTAATCCATACCCCTTCAACATCAGTTTCAAACTCTGTTTCCTCTCCTTCTGTTTGACCCTCCACTGCACTTTGAAATCGCTCTCTGTGGGAAACAGGAACTTTAACTGTGGCAGGAGTTTGAGCTTCTGTACTAGAATTGTAAGACACTAACTTGTACATATGACTTATATTCATCTGTTTTTTCATAGTACTTCAGCATCTTTTTCAAAATTAAACTTTATTATGAAAATCTTCTGTTGAGCCCACAAAAGCTTGAGCATCTTCTAGACCTTGAATCTGGATAAAGTCAATTGAGCCTGTGTGTGAGATTTCCAACAATTTCATATATGTACATAGCAAAGACTCTGACCAGCCTGTGCATCTGCACAGTCTGACTAGAGTCTTCACTATGCGTTTAGTAGATAGATAAGGTCTCAACGTACCTGTACACCATCAGTCGACATTAAATTTACAGTAGGTGGATGTCTACACTGCTCAATGTTTGCACCTCAGACACATTTCAAATTGTTGGAAATGTCATGCACAAGCTCGATTTATTTTTTTACCTTGAGCTGTGACCTTGACCTTGAAGATATCTAAAGATTTCTTTCAAATGGCAAACCTGCTCATAATGGTAAACAAAATGTGCAACAGTATTTCGAAATATATCCATGAATATATGAGTAATGGTCAGGTATTCAGATGGACACACACACACTAACACACATACATCGACAAGTCATGGCTACGACTATGTCTTGCTTGTCACAAGCAGGCTCTACAGAATGTTCTTGAATTCTTGAGGAAAGAATTCTTCAACCAAATGAAGTAAACTAAAATCTGGTTTTTGAAAAACTTATTCTGGTGATAACATGACTCTACATGTACCATAAACATGTCAAAAATGATTCACATATTAACAGGGCTCATGTTTGACCCTTAAACTAGCCCTGCGTTCAGGATCACGAAATGGTGCTAACTGTTTTCAAATTAATCCCTGCTTTGTTCATGGACTTTTGTGCAAAGCGGGGTATAATTGGCAAACTATTTGCACCATTTTGTCATCTTGAATGCAGGGCAAGGTTTGGTCTATTTTGACCTGTAGAAATTTCTACATCATTTTGAGCCCCTTATTAGAAATTTCTAAGGGTAAAAATTTAATTTTATGACTCAAATTTTAATGATGTATCTTACATACTATTAAAATTTTACAATTTTATAAATCAATTATTTATTTCATATCTTGACAAAAGTAGGCCAATTGACAGACAATAGTTCTACTCTTAAATATACTTTTGACCCCCAGAATCTCATGATTCTAGAGTCAATGACTCCCTAATTTCAAACTCTAGCACAAGCCCTGTAAATATCACCGATTTCTAAATGAAATCTTTGAATGTCAACCTAATTAGAATAATCTCATTGGGCAATTCTAACAGGTTCCAACAAAAAGATTCAGTCACAATTATTTTTTTAGCAAAAACATCCACTTTTACCCCCCTCCCTCCCCCACCTATATCAGTGTTTTGTCCATCAGTACATGCTATTTTTGCAAGAAATATAAACCTTTAGAACCACAATTCTTTCAAAATCAATGGATCATAAACAGAATGTGATATGCTCAACTCTGTTTGGTATGGATCAAGTCTGTGAACTTAGATTAAAATCACTCCATCAGTTGCTCAAGGTTTGAGCCAACACAAACAACTACAGATCTAAAACCAACTAAAGGGCCATAGTTCTGTCAAAAGTCAATCAACCACAACAAAATAAGAAAATCACTGTTTGGCACTGGGAGTTTTTGTGAAGTTTTGAAGTGAAATAAACTACTAAGAAAACTGCTAAGCAATCAAGTGCACAAACCTGTTGTTATCAAATATCGATGACTCAGCGTGAAACAGTTGTAACTGCCTATAAACATATAGGGAGTTACGACAGTTTCCCACCGAGCCATCAATATGATTGGATCTCAGAAAAAATCTCATAACTGACAGGCTGTAAATTTACCTGAAAATTTGACCTGTATTTCTGTATGTATGGGCAAACAAGTCCTCCAGTTTCTCATGTGTTGGAAAGAGACTACGAACTAACACAATGATACAGAGAATGTCTGATGGCTGTAGTTCATGGGCATTGCGACTGAAATGGAAATATCACATGATATGCAAAACCCTCATAAGGATAGCTCAGGATAGAGAGTTAAAACTGTTTTTTATGCTGAGCCATCCATAAATGAATTATTTTCAAGCTTTGTGATAGAAAAAAGAAATGAAATTTTCTGAATTACAGCCTATTTCTTAACATACGATTCAATGAATTGGCTGGAAGAGTTTAACATATTTTTCTAGCTCTGATAGCAGTTTGAATCATAATAAAATGTTTATCCATATAGGCAAAATAAAGATACTGTTTAAAAAGTTAATATCTTCTGCAACCCAAATCCAACTGGCCACTGCAAACCTATTGTAACAAGAGATGTTTGTTGAACATTTATGCCCCCCATTAAAAGCAGGTCAATAGCCTATTCTATGTCAATCAACAAAAGCCAATAACTCATAAAATACGATGAGCAAATTTATGGTTCTTGTGCACTGCACTTCTCCTCAATGAGATCTATCCACCTGGAAAATTTCCTGATCCTAACTTGGACACTTTTTGAGATATGTTCTGGATAAAAAAAATGTCTAAACAAAAATTGACTGACGGACTGACCAACTGACAGTCCGACTGACTGACAGGTGCAAAGCAATATACCCCCTCTTTTTCAAGGGGGGCATAATTAGCCATATATATATAGGTTGATATTTTTCTACATTCAAAGTATAGACCTCCTTTGAATACAATATGCTTTAACTGTTAAATTTCAGTCAGGACCTGCCTAATGGACAGTGATTATATCCTTCTTTAAATGTATTTTTCTGTTTTAATCCAGGGTAACACATAACTCTATAAATAAAATGTTACATTGACATTAAGTGCCATTTTGCACTCCCCATCAGTTCAAATTACTTTTTTTTCCAAGAATAGACCTACTTTGAATATAAAGACAACAGTTTACTATTGACTAGCACCAATGCATGCTGGGTATATCTCTCCCCAGCTTCCTGTATTTTTGTAACTGCTGTTTGAAGAATTTCCACACATTGTTCATTGACGACTTGATTCACATGGAGTTTTTCAACAGCCTAGAATAAAACAATACCAGAACTACAGATAGAGGGCGTATTTTTCAATTATAGGTCAAAGTATTTCAATAATTATAGTACAAACCTTATGTTGTTGATAGTTATTGGAATCGTCTCGTCAAAACGCTTCAAATGAGTACCCACATTATAGAGGTTTATTGAGAAAAAAGATTTTAGGCAGGTTTTTAACCCCTCCTATCTGAACCTCTGGATACACTACTTGAATTAATATGTGTTTAATAACCGTCACATAAACACAAAATCAAGGACACGGTATAAGCCTATTTTCAGGATTCATCTTTAATTTTGGGTGATGAAAACTTCAAAACTACAGCTTATTTAAGCTGTAGTCTAGATGTTTTGATCATCCATATACATTCATATATGCGATTGTTACATCACACTGCACATTTCAATATTCTTGAGGGATTTAACATTTGCAGAGACCTGAAGAATGGTTAACAACCCAAGAGCAAAGCACAAGGGTATTCAATCATTTTGAGGGTCTCTGTAAATGTCAAAAGCTAAAAAATACTTATATTGACAAGACTAGAATATTCATTCAAACAGATATTGCAGAATATTTCATAAAAACCATTCTAAATCAGCACCAAACCTACAAAAATGCTGTAACAACGCCATGACAATAGCCCCAGTGGCTTTCAGCCAGTGGAGCTAAAAAATGCATCATGCTTTGCAATGTCACTTTTGTTTATACTGACTTTGCTTGGTGAAATTATAATATCAGAATGCAGAAATTAAATCAATCTCTTTAGTTATATGTTAAATTAACTTTAGAGCTGTATAATGTTTACACATTTCATAAATCAATGAGTAAACTCTTTAAAATCTAACCTTTTTCTTATCTTAAAAAGAATGCATTAATTAATTTTTTTTGGACAAACAAATATGGCAAAAAAATCAGTTTATATGTATAGATTAAAGATATCTAAGGAAAAAAGATATTAATGGCACATAAATTCACTGATGAATCCATCATTTCTAATTTATGCCTGGCTTTGGTCTGTAAACTTATGCATTTAAAATTTAAAATTTTCTTTCAAAATATGTATGGTAAATGATAAAGATACTTACTTCCATCAAGAAGGATTGTTCATTTTTAGCTAGAAAGGTCCAGGTTGACATGATAAGCCTTAGAAAATTCCATCTGTCAGATTTCTTTTCAAACTTTGGTTTACCAACCCTGAAATGTAAAATTATGCCATTACCAGACAACAAAAATAGACAACCAACAGAGTCATTATGGCAAGTTCCCTTTCATTCCCATTCAAAATGTAGGAGAAAATGAGCTGACAAGAAATTTTGTTTTTCATCAACTCAAGGGCAGATAATCCAAGATAACTCAAGAATGACTGGAGCATTTTGATTTGAAAAGTCTTATGCAAAACTAGACATCATAGAGAGTAATTGGCTTTAGTTTCAGCTCATTCCCATTCATAGTTTAGGAGGAGTTGGGTATACAAAAAATACTGATTTTCGTTAAATTGAAGGGCAGGTAAATTCAAGATTTCTCAAGAAGGATTGGAGGGATTTGAATTTAAAAGGTTTTATGCACAACTAGACATCATAGGGAGTAATTGTGCCAAGTACAAACTCATTCCCATTGGTAGTTTAGGAGGAGTTGCGCACACAAAAAATTGCTAACGGACAGACAGACAGACGGATGGATGGACAGACAGACAGACGGAAGGACGACCAAGGCCATAACAAAATACAACCCTTCGGGCATATAAAAAGTTGAACTGAACTATTTTAAGGTAGTGGCAGTGTACAATTCTGAAATCAACCAGACATGGGGATTTCTTGGGTAACTTATTAACCTTTCAAAACTATGGAAAATGACGGAGGGAAATTTACTACATATACTGGTGCAACGCTCGGCTGCAAGTGCTGGATAATGCAGAAAGGAACATAACTCTTACAAAAGTGTTTCCAGATTTATCACCCTTGATAGTCTAGATATCTCTTGTGATGGTGACCACACATGCCAAGATTCATGAAGATATCTTAAAAGAATCAGAGATATGACCAAGATTAAAGTTTGTAACACCAACTCCAATGCCTACGCCAACAACAACAAGGTGATAAAAATACCTCTTGTTTTTTTCCTAAGACAGCCAAGCTAAAAAGGATTTTTTTGATTATATCAAAGTATCATGATGTTGTATGGGGACAGCCAAATTTTGTTTGATTGAAAATTTTAGCTTACACAGTTTCTACCTTAAAAGTAGCCTTCATGGGCAATTTACACTTTATTCAAAATGTATACAAGGATAAATTTTCTAACAGTGTTTTTTTTTCAATATTTATTTCTAGAGAGGTTAAAGTGGGAATATTATCGAGCAATAGTTTTGTATCAATATAAGAAAGATTTATATTTCATTGAGTTAATAATGAAAGCTTTACTTTCACCATTGGCTTAGCGACAAGTGAAAATACAGCTTTTGTTGTTCATAAAATATTAATTTGTCTTACTTGAAAAAAATGGTTATTCTATTTCTTTGATGCAAAAATGAGACAAAATGTGAAGTTTTTTGGAAAAAAATTCTTAAAGTGTGCCATTCATGATGATTCCATAATAGGGCTTCGTTTTAGATAACGTCAGAAACGATGAGATAAACAAAAGTGGGTATAATTTTCCACGGGTTAAGTGGTAAGTTTATCTTATAATAATGATCTACTGTTATTTTTAGATTTTCCAAAGAATAAGTTGTAAGAAAAGATTTATATGTCCACATTTTATTAATCTTTACCAGCTCTAACAAGTGCTTATTTGTTTTATCAGTATAACCCCACTTTCGACTGTATACTGTGGCAGCTAGAGCCAATTGTATCACACACTCTCATCCACAACCCTGCATACCTTGTGATAGACAAATGGTACTTACTCTTCCATAACTGGTCCGTGAAAAAATCGTAACAATCGCACAAACACGAGCGTCTTACGAGTTAGAAAATCTTCTGATTCTGTACCATCTCCATTGACAGCGATGATTAGAAAATCTTCAAACTGAAAAACAAAACAAGAGGCCTATAAGGGCCTGAGAGGCTCAATTGACTCTTTGAAAAGTCTAAGACTCTAAGATATAACCAGCAATCTTTCAACAAATATTACTGTATACTGAGGTTACCCCTGCTTTCTAAGACAAAAGTTTTTCCCTTCAAGTGGATTTCATACGAAAATGGGTTTGAAGTATGAGCCACTTATCTGATATATAAGTAAGAAAAGATTATGACACCCACTATCTTATATACATGTACTAAGTTACTCAGACTCATTGTTACAGACAAAATTGCACAGAAAATTGTTCTTGGTATACCATATTAAGACAAAAAATAAACTTAATTGTAAAACAGGAAAAAGATCTGATCAACCTGATTTCCATTAGCAAATAGTTATAAATAAAATCATTAGCATGTGTAACTGCTCAAACCCTTGACATGCTGAATAAAAAACCTTGGCAAAATTATATATAAATCAAAGTGCTGAAGCTCTGTTTTTCCTAATTATGAGTCAGCATTTGATTTTGAAAATATAGTTTCTTAAACTTTTTTGGTTTAAAAAGGAAAAACAGGTGGTATAGACAAATATCAGACTGCACATACATGTATGTGCAGGCTGATGTTTGTCTATAGCTCCTGCCAAGGCAGGAATATTCCGGGTTCAGCATGACAAGGGTTAATGTTTACAATATGTTATGACCTAGTTAAGATTTTAGTATCATCTTGAACGACCTAAAGAATGAGCCATAATGAAAGATTTTTTAACTTGGCCAAACTTCCTTTTAACAGCAATCTTCTCGTTCAGAAGTACCCTTAAGGTTTAGACAAGGTATTTTAATCTTCTTCCTAGAGATTCCTAATGGGCATAGTGGCATTGGATCCATTGAATCTCTAGGCAAAGTCATTCTTGAGGATAAGAAAATATAACCAAGCCATGTTCATATGATGTAGACTAATGTCTGTTCAGGCTGATCTAAGTCTATACTGTCTGAAATTGCTTTGTGTACTGTAGAAATTTATTCTGAACAGAATAATAAGGGTAAATTTTGCCAATTGCTAGTTATTATATGCATACTACTTACATGCTTAAATACAAACAGGAAGTTATTTTCACATGAAATCGAGGCACATGGATTCTGGGCATGGTCAATCAAAAACCACTGGGACATTATCAAAGGAGAGAACTGCTGCATAACAATATTTGGGTCCACTGTGTACACGTCTTTATAGTCAGGCTGTAACAAAAATAAATAACAGAACAAGATGTGTTTGTGAAACACAAATGCCCCAAAAATAGCTTTTTTTTAACTATGACCTTGAAATATGACCTTGACCAAGTCATATGACCTTGACCTTGGTGTCTGTAGATGGGCATCATCAAGAATTATCATTATTCTAAATATGAATATTGTATCTTGAATAGCCTAGCTCACAGGCTGTCAGTTAATGTTGAATTAACAATGAATAAGGTACACCACTCATATTTTACTTCCCCAATTTCAAATTATCTCCCATATTCTATGATCGGCCAGTCAGAGGAATATAAACTGATAAGAAATTATCTTTCTAGTTGAATTTTGCTCATTTCACAATACTTCAAATCAGTGAGACGGGAGCCAGCCTATAGAGACAGATAGCAGACAGATAGACAGAAAGGCGAAGAGACAGATAGACAGGCAGATGGACAACGGTAAAACAATATGCCCCCAATCTTTCGATGTGGCCCATGTGCGAGCATAAAAGTTATAGCTGTGTAACAAGCACAGAAAGATTTAATCCAAATTTGAATAAGGTGGAAATTGTCACAAGATACACCTGTTACACTGCTGGATCTCTAAGTATGAAAGACAAAAAAAGTGAATAAACTCAAAAATCAAGCTAGGTAGAGTTTCTTTCTAATGACTGCACTCCATAATCATGAGAGGAGCTAAATGCCAAATTTCATGTCCATGGTTCATCAGGTAACAGACTTATGCTCTGGACCAAGAAGTGGATGCTGCCTACCCAAAGAACACCAAGACACCAATCGCCACTGGTGATAAAACTAGAAAGCCATGAATGGCT
Source organism: Fragum whitleyi (assembly GCA_948146395.1). Taxonomy (NCBI): domain Eukaryota; kingdom Metazoa; phylum Mollusca; class Bivalvia; order Cardiida; family Cardiidae; genus Fragum; species Fragum whitleyi. The sequence goes on from OX411555.1 coordinate 42,655,366, forward strand.
TGAGTTGCTCCACAGGCTTGAAATTCTTATAATAGCAAACCAAAGTTTTGACTAGATATTTAGATATTTTGGGTTCTACTTATGATAAAAATGATTTGAAAGAGGGTCACCCAAGTATCATTCCTGTGAAGTTTGGTTGAAATTCATCCAGTAGTTTCTGAGGAGAAGATTTTTAAAGAAAAAGATTATGACCGGACGCACATAAGGACAGACGGACGGAATGACAGAAGCATGACGGACACAACGCCATGACAAAAGCCCCAGTGGCCTTTGGCCAGTGGAGCCAAAAATATGTCCTGTCTTTCGAGGGAGGTATAAAAAGGGTACAATTCTTGAAATCTTTTAAGTTGAGACCTAGTCATGCTAAACCAGGAACAATCTTGCCTTGGCAGGGGAGGGGGTATAAACAAAGATCAGTCCGCACATAAGTGCAGTCTGATCTAAGGAGCCAAAACTGTGTGAGCAGTCATCTGAGAGAATAGCTGCCAAACTGCTTTAAGCGGCAAGCTCAGGTCCACCTAGTTGGGATAACGTACCCACATCCCTTTTGATAGTCTGATGTGGGATGGGCACCGGCAGCATATCAGAGAGAGGGGTACATTATTGCAGCTAAGGTCCACCCATTTAATTTGCTCCTTAAAATTACTGTGAATAGTGGCAATCTCCCAAATGCCTTAATCGTGGCGCTTACCTTAAATCAACATGTCTACTTATTTGTATTGTCAAAGTGGCCAGCATATTATTTGGAAATGGAAGCAGAATATCAAATCCTATATATCAACCTATTTAACCTTAAAATTGATGTCAGTCAAAAAGTACCTCAAGATTTTTTCGATGGATCTATCACGTAGCCATGGTGGATTTTTTCGTCAGCTTCATAAGTATATACCACCTGATGTCACTTTTTAAACAAGAATAGTTGAAAAACTTGTATTTTTAAAATAAGTTTTATCTAATAATTAATTCATCCAGGGTTTTTGTCGCTTTAGTTTTAATACAAATTAAGTCAGCATGCCGAGGGTTAACATAGAAACCATCATCTGCAAAAAACAAAATGTATTATCCACATTTTTTTCAATCTATCAGTATGAAGATTTGGAAGTCATTACATACTGTTTACTTATTGAAATCAAATGAGTGATAATTCTTTCATAGAATCACACACATATAAGTAGACATGCATTTATTCTTTTTCTGTTCTTTTTTTTTCAAACATCCCTGGTTCATTAGACTAATACTCTTTGAATTTACTTTTTGTCTTACTTTCAAGCAATCTTTATTTGTATGCTAAGGCATAAACTGACTGCTGGATGATGATTAAAATGTAACTTTAGCTTGAATTTGCTGTTGTTATGAAGTTTAAGCTTCACTAAATGTTTTACACTATAAGCAGAAAATAATTTTAGGATGAGATATTTGGAGATTCTCTCACTTTTCTGCAAGAAATCTCATTGAAAGTGTTTTAATGGGAAAAATTTCAAAGCAAAATCTAATTTTTAGAAGGATTTGGTTAAATATCTTGCAAAAAAAATCGTTATTTCTCATTAGATTTATGCAAATAAGTTAAATTTTGCCCATGAATGATATTCTGAGCTAGAATTATCCCTGAATTGTCTTATACAGTTGATCAGATCTACATGTTCAGCAGGATATTCAGTGTACATTTTGTCCATTTTCTGCTTAAGGTAGTGGACAGTTAATAGTTCCACAACATTGAAGAACTCATGGACTTCACAATGTTGATTGAGGTTTCATTAGGAAACGTCGGTTAACACTGTTTAAATTCATAACTCCTGAAACATTGCAGAACTATTACTGATCCACTTCCTTAAATCTCATAACTACAGCTTGTCTAAAGCTGTAGTTACAAGGTTTTCAGCAGAAAAGAAAAAAATTTCTTGACCCTGGAGAGTGCCATATTTGGAACCAGAATTAAGAAGTCATCCAGATAATTTTAGGCTAGTAAGTGACTGAACATTACAGGTGAGGTTTGACTGTAATTCCTTAAAGCCTGACACACTAGAGGGCAATTACACCAAGCTTCCATTGCAATCAAGCAATAGTTTAGAGCCCAGTGGCATGGCTGGAAAATATTCACATTTTTCAGACAAAAATGTTATACTTGGAGTTCACAGCTATGTCACACTGCTCCTGTAATGCTCCTTTCAGAGGTGATTCTACCGAGCTTCTATAAGCTACAAATTAATGAATTTCCTACGTTGAAACACTGCTTTTTTACTGTTTGCCCAAAAATGCTTTTACTGCGCTAATAGAAATGCCAAAGTGGTTGGTAATCTATGGCCCTGCTACTGTGACTAATCTAAATACCCTCTAACTGCTATATAGTCATTTTGTGTTCTTATCTGTCATGTCCCAATCCAAAGGTGGCTGTTTAGTACATGCTCAAAGTAAAAGTCTTGTGCTCTTTGACAACTTTCAGGGTTCTAGGCAATCACACAATATTATCCCTATATGTTTATAGGGAGTTACAACCGTTTCGCCCCAAGCAAACGAAATGCATGCTCTCCTACTGCAATTGAGGTGATACCACCGCATCTTATGGCATTCTTAACATCTCCTGGATGATTTCAGATCACCGCAAGACAGGCATGGCATTGCCATTCTAGACTGACAGAGCTTTTAGCTCCTTTAAATACTGGATTGCCAACCAAAAGGTCTAAAAATTTAGCCTGGTTATGATAAAACCTAAATACAATTAAACTTTTAATAGTTTTATTGGGGAACTCAGTTTGATCTTGATAAGCCATTTAGGCGAATAAGATTCAATAAATTTTACCGGCAATAATCCATTTTCTTTTGCTTGTTCATTGATGTGCTTTGCAAATTCTTTATCTGTGTCAATAAAGTGGGTGTCATTCAGCCGATCGACAACAAGAAAACCCTTCATTTTGGAAGGGTACCTTTTGGAAGCTCGAAACCGAAAGTAGGACGACACGACGGAGCTATTGTTCCCAATTCACTTCCTACTCGTATGTTCGATTTTTTCTATTTTCGACAATAATTCATACGAGTTTCTATTAAAATAAAGTAATTTTATATGGAAAAATATGATGTATTCTGTAGAGCATTCTTTTTCGATCACTTAAATTCGAATCTACAGGGTAGGTTCGATTGAGTATATGTAAATTTAGGTCTAACATTTAAAGTTGTATATTTGTGTTTTTATATTAACACAGCTTTTTGAAAATATTTTAAAATAACATATCAAAGACTTAACCAGCATCAAACCCAAAAGTTAAAATCGAATCGAAAAAGTTAAAAAGAAAAATAATTCAACAAATAATGTATGCCTAGTAGTACACATAGTCATCCCCCGAAGTCGCCCTGTCAATAACAATGGAAGAGGCTCTTTTCTATAGTTGGCTATTGACATTTGGCTATACGTGGGAAGGTTGTCTACCACCAAATTAAAAAATGTAGTTAAGTTAGGAGAAAGGACTTTTTATTACAAAATGAGTTTGAAATGTTACAGTTTTTTATACGCCCGAACGGTCGTATAATGTTATTGCCTCGGTTGTCCGTCCGTCTGTCCGTCCGTCTGTCTGTCCGTTAGCAATTTTTTGTGTGCGCAACTCCTCCTAAACTATCAATGGGAATGAATTGAAACTTGGCACAATTACTCCCTATGATGTCTAGTTGTGCATAAGACCTTTGAAATTCAAATCGCTCCAGTCATTCCTGAGAAATCTTGAATTATCTACCCTTGAATATAACCAAAATCAATGTTATTTGTTTGCGCAACTCCTCCTAAACTATCAATGGGAATGAGCTTAAACTACACACAATTACTCTCTGTGATGTCTAGTTGTGCATAAGATCTTTGAAATTCAAATCGCTCCAGTCATTCCCAAGAAGTCTTGAATTATCTGCCCTTGAATTTAACGAAAATCACTATTTTTGTGTGCGCAACTCCTCCTAAACTCTCAATGGGAATATGCTGAAACTAGACACAATTACTCCCTATGATGTCTAGTTGTGCATAAGACCTTTGAAATTCTAATCGCTTCAGTCATTCCTGAGAAATCTTGAATTATCTGCCCTTGAATTTAACGAAAATCACTATATTTTGTGTGCAGCTCCTCCTTAACTATCAATTGAAATGAGCTGAAACTGGACACAATTACTCTCTATGATGTCTAGTTTTGCATAAGACTTTTCAATTTAAAATGCTCCAGTCATTCTTGAGTTATCTTGGATTATCTGCCCTTTAGTTGATGAAAAACAAAATTTCTTGTCAGCTCATTTTCTCCGACATTTTGGATGGGAATGAAAGGAAACTTGCCATAATGACTCTGTAGGTTGTCTATTTGTGCTTATGACTAAATATATTTTCATATTTAAAGTAGTTATTTGAATTGATTGAAATTCACTTTTTTTCTTTTGTGAGCAACTCGTCATACTTTGAATTGGAATGAACTGAAACTTGCAAAATTACTGTTTGGCATATAGGCCTAGTTGTGCATAAATCTTTTTCAATTTACACTCAAAAGGTCATACTATGTTATGTCACCAGTTGTCTGTCTGTCTGTTTGAAATATTTTTAGCTATCATTCAAGCTCACGTTACTGACAAGCCAAGGTTACTGACAAGCCCCATCGGGCGTATATGCGCCGCTCTGCGAAGCTCTTGTTAAATATTATTTTCAATTCAGTTAGGAATGTTGTAAAATTCATAATGATAAACTGAACGAAATCAATTGGGTCAGAAGTCAGTAATAGTTTTACAGCTGAATCAAAAAGCAAAATCCCTTTAAATCATGAAAACGTTATTTGTCTAAAGAAACGGATTCTAAAGAAAAGAATTTTTATAATTTACGAGTAATCTGAAAAATAGATTTTAAAAAATGGTATGTCTAAACCCTATAAATCACAAGGGCGCAGCTACATTTACTCTAACTAGGCATTTACTTACAAAATAAATCCTTTTATATTAGCGTTGATTGTTCACAACAAATGAACCACAGGTTACTCGAAGGAACATATTTAACCTGTGGTTACGATGTTTTAGTCATTAAGCAATGTTCAAATCATCAACTGTATTTGCAAGAAAACTTCCCCTCCATCCAGACGAGGACTTGCAGCGAGTAGAATGATCTTTGGCTATACCTTATGTATCTTACTTCGTTATCATCTAAGCAGAATGAGCGTTAGATATACATGATTTATTGACCGACTTGTTGATTTTTGCCTCAGAATAAACTTAACCTATAACTGAAACACGCATTGCACAAGGTAATTATAGTAAAATAAGCAAAACGAGCTGATATGATGTTTTGTACTTTGCATGATTTTCCCATACTTCACAAATATTTCTAAAAGGTAAGTACAATATCCAACATATAGCCCCAGCTCATTATTCACAAAAATATCTAATCGGTTAGTACAATATCAGACATATAGCCCCACTCATTATTCTCAAAAATATCTAATAGGTTAGTATAATATTCAACATATAGCCCCAGCCCATTCTTCACAAATGTATCAAGTAGGTTAAAATAATATCCAACATATAGCCCCCAGCTCATTCTTCACAAATGCATCTAATAGGTAAGTATAATATCCCACATATAGCCCTAGCTCTTTCTTGACAAATATATCTAATAGGTTAGTATAATATTCAACATATAGCCCCAGCTCATTCTTCACAAATTTATCTAATATATAAGCACAATATCCAACATATAGCCCCAGGTCATTCTTCACAAATGCATCAAATAGGTTAGTATAATATCCAACATATAGCCCCAGCTCGTTCTTCACAAATGTACCTAATAGGAAAGTTTAATATTCCACATATAGCCCCAGTTCATTCTTCAAAAATATATCTAATAGGTAAGTATAATATTCAACATATAGCCCCAGCTATTCTTCACAAATGCATCAAATAGGTTAGTATAATAACAAACTTATAGCCCCAGATTATTCTTCAAAAATGTATCAAATAGATTGGTATAATATCCAAAATATAGCCCCAGCTCATTCTTCACAAATGTATCAAATAGGTAAATACAATATGCGACATATAGCCCAAGCTCATTCTTCACAAATATATCTAATAGGTAAGTACAATAAGCAACATATAGCCACAGTGCATTCTTCACAAATATATCTTATAGGTAAAGGAAAATTCCAACATTAAGCCTGGGCTCATTCTGATTACCAAGATGCATTTACTTAGGAAAATGCCAAACATATAGCCCCAGCTCATTCTTCACAAGTATATCTAATAGGTAAGTATAATATCCCACATATAGCCCCAGTTCATTCTTCACAAATATATCTAAAAGGTTAGTATAATATTCAACATATGGCCCCAGTTCATTCTTCATAAATGCATCAAATAGGTTAGTATAATATCCAACATATAGCCACAGCTCATTCTTCACAAATGTATCAAAGAGGTAAGTATAATATCCAACATATAGCCCCAGCTCATTCTTCACAAATGTGTCAAATAGGTTAGTATGATATCCAATATATAGCCCCAGATCATTCTTCACAAATGCATCAAATAGGTTAATAAAATATCCAACATATAGCCCCAGCTCATTCTTTACAAATGCATCAAATAGGTTAGTATAATATCTAACATATAGCCCAAGCTTATTCTTCACAAATGCAGCCAATAGGTTAGTATAATATCCAACATATAACCCCAGCTCATTCTTTACAAATATATCTAATAGGTTAATATAATATCTAACATATAGCCCCAGCTCTTTCTCCACAAATGCAGCCAATAGGTTAGTATAATATCCAACATATAGCCCCAGCTCAATCTTCACAAATGTATCAAATAGGTAAATTTAATATACAACATAAAGCCCCAGCTCATTCTTCACAAATGTGTCAAATAGGTTAGTATAATATCCAACATATAGCCCAGCTCATTCTTCACAAATATTTCTAAAAGGTAAGTACAATATCCCACATATAGCCCCAGGTCATACTTCACAAATATATCTAAAAGGTAAGTACAATATCCAACATATAGCCCCAGCTCATTCTTGACCAAAGTATCTAAAAAATTAGTTTAATATCCAATATATAGCCCCAGCTCATTCTTCACAAATATATCTAATAGGTAAGTATAATATCCAACATATAGCCCCAGCTCATTCTTCAAAAATATATCTAATAAGTAAGTATAATATTCAACATATAGCCCCAGCTATTCTTCACAAATGCATCAAATAGGTTAGTATAATATCAAACATATAGCCCCAGATTATTCTTCAAAAATGTATCAAATAGATTGGTATAACATCCAACATTTAGCCCCAGCTCATTCTTCACAAATGTATCAAATAGGTAAATACAATGTGCGACATATAGCACCAGTGCATTCTTGACAAATATATCTAATAGGTAAGTACAATTAGCAACATATAGCCACAGTGCATTCTTCACAAATTTATCTTATAGGTAAGGAAAATTCCAACATTAAGCCTGGGCTCATTCTGATTACCAAGATGCATTTACTTGGGAAAATGCCAAACATATAGCCCCAGCTCATTCTTCACAAGTATATCTAATAGGTAAGTATAATATCCCACATATAGCCCCAGTTCATTCTTCACACATATATCTAAAAGGTTAGTATAATATTCAACATATGGCCCCAGTTCATTCTTCACAAATGCATCAAATAGGTTAGTATAATATCCAACATATAGCCCCAGCTCATTTTTCAAAAATGTATTTAATAGATAAGTATAATATCCAACATAAAGCCCCAGCTCATTCTTCACAAATATATTAAATAGGTTAGTATGATATCTAACATATAGCCACAGCTCATTTTTCACAAATGTATCAAATAGGTTAGTATAATATCCAACATATAGCCCCAGCTCATTCTTCACAAATGTGTCAAATAGGTTAGTATGATATCCAACATATAGCCCCAGATCATTCTTCACAAATGCATCAAATAGGTTAATAAAATATCCAACATATAGCCCCAGCTCATTCTTTACAAATGCATCAAATAGGTTAGTATAATATCCAACATATAGCCCCAGCTCATTCTTTACAAATGCATCAAATAGGTTAGTATAATATCCCACAAATAGCCCCAGCTCATTCTTCACAAAATTTGTAAAAGGTCAGTATAATATCCAACATATAACCCCAGCCCATTCTTTACAAATATATCTAATAGGTTAGTATAATATCTAACATATAGCCCCAGCTCTTTCTCCACAAATGCAGCCAATAGGTTAGTATAATATCCAACATATAGCCCCAGCTCAATCTTCACAAATGTATCAAATAGGTAAATTTAATATACAACATAAAGCCCCAGCTCATTCTTCACAAATGTGTCAAATAGGTTAGTATAATATCCAACATATAGCCCAGCTCATTCTTCACAAATATTTCTAAAAGGTAAGTTCAATATCCCACATATAGCCCCAGGTCATACTTCACAAATATATCTAAAAGGTAAGTACAATATCCAACATATAGCCCCAGCTCATTCTTCACAAAAATATCTAATAAGTTAGTATAATATCTGACATATAGCCCCAGCTCATTCTTCACAAATATTTGTAAAAGGTTAGTATAATAGCCAACATATAGCCCTAGCCCATTCTTCACAAATATATCTAATAGGTAAATATAATATTCAACATATAGCCAAAGGTCATTCTTCACAAATGTGTCAAATAGTTTAGTATAATATCCAACATATAGCCCCAGCTCATTCTTCACTTATGTGTCAAATAGTTTAGTATAATATCCAACATATAGCCCCAGCTCATTCTTCACGTATGTGTCAAATAGGTTAGTATAATATCCAACATATAGCCCCAGCTCATTCTTCACTTATGTGTCAAATAGGTTAGTATAATATCTAACATATAGCCCCAGCTCAATCTTTACAAATGCATAAAATAGGTAAGTTTAATATCCAACATATAGCCCCAGTTCATTCTTTACAAATGTATTAAATAGGTGAGTATAATATCCAAGATATAGCCCCAGCGCATTCTTCACAGAAATTTGTAATAGGTTAGTATAATATCCAACATATAGCCCCAGCTCATTCTTCACAAATATATCTAATAGGTTAGTATAAAATCCAACATTAAGCCCTACCTTATTCTTCACAAATGTGGCAAACAGGTAAGTATAATTTCCAACATATAGCCCCAGATCATTCTTCACAAATGCATCAAATAGGTTAGTATAATATCCAACATATAGCCCCAGATCATTCTTCACAAATGTATCAAATAGGTTTGTATAATATCCAACATATAGCCTCAGATCATTCTTCACAAATGTATCAAATAGGTTGGTATAATATCCAACATATAGCCCCAGCTCATTCTTCACAAATATATCAAATAGGTAGGTACAATATGCAACATATAGCACCAGCGCATTCTTCACAAATGCATCAAATAGGTAAGTACAATATCAAACATATAGCCTCAGCTCATTTAGCAGAAATGTATCTTATAGGTGAAGAAAAATTCCAACATAAAGCCTGGGCTCATTCTGATAAGTAAGATGCATTTCCTTAGGAAAATGCCAAACATATAGCCCCAGCTTATTCTTCACAAGTACATCTAAAAGGTAAGTATAATATCCCATATATAGCCCCAGTTCATTCTTCACAAATATATCTAAAGGTTAGTATAATATTCAACATATAGCCCCAGCACATTCTTCACAAATGCATCAAATAGGTAAGTATAATATTCAATATATAGCCCCAGCTCATTCTTCAAAAATGTATTTAATAGGTTAGTATAATATTCCACATATAGCCCCAGCTAATTCTTGACAAATGTATCAAATAGGTGAGTACAATATGCAACATATAGCCAGAGTGCTTTCTTCACAAATATTTCTAATAGGTTAGTACAATATCTTACATTAGCCTCAGCTCACTTAGCAGAAATGTATCTAATAGGTAACGAAAAATTCCAACATTAAGCCTAGGATCATTCTGATTACTTAGATGCATTTATTAAGAAAAATACCAATTATATAGCCCCAGCTCATTCTTCGTAAATGCATCAAATAGGTTAGTATAATATCCAACATATAGCCCCAGCTCATTCTTCACAAATGTATCAAATAGGTTAGTATAAAATCCAACATAAAGGCCCAGCTCATTCTTCACAAATATATCTTATAGGTAAGTATAATATCCCACATAAAGCCACAGCTCATTATTCACAAATATATCTAATAGGTAAGTACAATATGCAACATATAGCCACAGTGCATTCTTCACAAATATTTCTAATAGGTAAGTAATATATCTAACATATAGCCTCAGCTCACTTAGCAGAAATGTATCTGATAGGTAAAGAAAAATTCCAACATGAAGCCTAGGTTCATTCTGATTACTAAGATGCATTTAATAAGGAAAATACCAATTATATAGCCCCAGCTCATTCTTCACAAATGCATCAAAAAGGTTGGTATAATATCCAACATATAGCCCCAGCTCATTCTTCAGAAATGCATCAAATAGGTAAGTATAATATCTAACATAAAGGCCCAGCTCATTCTTCACAAATATATCTAATAGGTAAGTATAATATCCCACGTACAGCCACAGCTCATTATTCACAAATATATCTAATAGGTTAGTATAGAACTAACATATAGCCCCAGCTCATTCCTCAAAAATGCATCAAATAGGTTAGTTAGATATCCAACATATAGCCCCAGCTCATTATTCACAAATATATCTAATAGGTAAGTACAATATGCAACATATAGCCACAGTGCATTCTTCACAAATATTTCTAATAGGTAAGTAATATATCTAACATATAGCCTCAGCTCACTTAGCAGAAATGTATCTGATAGGTAAAGAAAAATTCCAACATGAAGCCTAGGTTCATTCTGATTACTTAGATGCATTTAAAAAGGAAAATACCAATTATATAGCCCCAGCTCATTCTTCACAAATGCATCAAAAAGGTTGGTATAATATCCAACATGTAGCCCCAGCTCATTCTTCAGAAATGCATCAAATAGGTAAGTATAGTATCTAACATAAAACCCCAGCTCATTCTTCACAAATATATCTAATAGGTAAGTATAATATCCCACGTACAGCCACAGCTCATTATTCACAAATATATCTAATAGGTAAGTATAATATCCCACGTACAGCCACAGCTCATTATTCACAAATATATCTAATAGGTTAGTATAGAACTAACATATAGCCCCAGCTCATTAATCAAAAATGCATCAAATAGGTTAGTTAAATATGCAACATATAGCACCAGCTCATTTTTCACAAATGTGTCAAATAGGTTAGTACAATATCCAACATATAGCCCCACCTCATTCTTCACAAATGTATCAAATAGGTTAGAATAATATCCAACATATAGCCCCAGCTCATTCTTCACAAATATATGTAATAGGTAAGTACAATATCACACATATAGCCCCAGGTCATACTTCACAAATATGACTAAAAGGTAAGTATAATATCCCACATATAGCCACAGCTCATTATTCACAAATATATCTAATAGGTAAGTACAATATGCAACATATAGCCCCAGGTCACACTTCACAAATGTACCAAATAGGTTAGTATAATATCCAACATATAGCCCCAGCTCATTCTTCACAAATGCATCAAATAGGTTAGTATAATTTCCAACATATAGCCCCAGCTCATTCTTCACAAATATATCTAATAGGTTAGTATAATATCTAACATATAGCCCCAGCCCATTCTTCACAAATATATTTAATAGGTTAGTATAATGTTCAACATGTAGCCTCAGCTTATTCTTCAAAAATATATCTAATATGTAAGTATGACAAACATATAGCCCAAGCTCATCGTGCACAAATACATCTAAAATGTAAGTACAATATCCAACATATAACCCCATCTCTTTCATCATAAATATCTCTAATAGGTAGGTACAATATCCAACTTATAGTTTGTTTGTTTGTTTGAATGGGTTTTACGCCGCTTTCAACAATTCCGCAGTTATATCGCGGCGGCCGGGGCACCTAACAATTTATTCCTGGTATTTCTTTCACCTGTACAACCATTACACACTTCCCTTGCCTCCGACTGCTATCTCACATAGGTTTACGATTACCTACCCATAGGTGAGAGACAAACGTCGAAAAGGATATTTGCCGCCACCGGGGATCGAACCCACGACTTTCAGAGTGAAAGTCTTATGCCAAACCAACTGCGCTATGGTGGCGGCCCAATTTATAGCCCAAGCTCAAACTTCACAAAAATATCTAGTAGGTAAGTACAATACCAAACATATATCCCCAGCTTATTCTTCACAAATGTATCTTACAGGTTAGTACAATATCCAACATAAAGACCCAGCTCATTCTTCACAAATATATCTTATTGGTAAGTACAATATCCGATGTATAGCCCCTATCTATTATATATATTTTTGAAGAATGAGCTGGGGCTAAATAATGGATATTATACTAACCTATTTGATACATTTGTGAAGTATGAGTTAGGGCTATATGTTGGATATTATACTTATCGTTTAGATATATTTGTGACGTATAGGCTGGGGCTATATGTGGGATGTTAAACAGACCTATTTGATACATTTGTAAAGATTGAGCTGGGGTTATATGTTGGATATTGTACTACCTTATTAGATATTTTTGTGGAGTATAGGCTGGGGCTATATATTGGATATTAAACAAACCTATTTAATACATTTGTGAAGAATGAGCTGGGGCTATATGTAGGATATTGTACTTACCTTTTAGATGTATTTTTTAGGGATGAGCTTGGGCAATCTGTTGGATATTATACTTATCTATTAGATATATTTGAGAAGAATAAGCTGAGGCTATAATTTGGATTTTAGACTTACATATTAGATTCATTTGTGAAGAATACGCTGGCGCTATATGTTGGTTATTATACTTACCTAGGAGATACTTTTGTGAAGAATGAGCTGGGACTATATGTTGGATATTATACTTACCTATTAGATACATTTTATGAAGAATGGGCTGAGGCTATATTTAAGTTATTGTACTTACCTATTAGATATATTTGTGAAGAATGGGCTGGGGCTATATGTTTGATATTATACTAACCTCTTTGATGCAATGTGAAGAATGAGCTGGGGCTATATGTTGGATATTATAGTAACCTATTTGATACATTTGTGAAGAATGAGCTTGGGCTATATGTTGGAGATTATACTACACTATGAGATATATTTGTGGAGAATGAGCTTGGGCTATATGTTGGATATTATATTCACCTTTTATATATTTTTGAAGAATGAGCTGTGCCTATATGTTTGATATTATACTAACCTCTTTGATGCAATGTGAAGAATGAGCTGGGGCTATATGTTGGATATTATAGTAACCTATTTGATACATTTGTGAAGAATGAGCTTGGGCTATATGTTGGAGATTATACTACACTATGAGATATATTTGTGGAGAATGAGCTTGGGCTATATGTGGGATATTATACTTACCTATAAGATTTCTTTTTGAAGAATGAGCTGTGCCTATATGTTTGATATTATACTAACCTCTTTGATGCAATGTGAAGAATGAGCTGGGGCTATATGTTGGATATTATAGTAACCTATTTGATACATTTGTGAAGAATGAGCTTGGGCTATATGTTGGAGATTATACTACACTATGAGATATATTTGTGAAGAATGAGCTGGGGCTATATGCGGGATATTATACTTAAGTATTAGATAAATTTGTGAAGAATGAGCTGGGGCTATATGTGGGATATTATACAAACCTATTAGATATATTTGTGAAGAATGAGCTGGGGCTATAAGTTGGATATTATACTAACCTATATGATACATTTGTGAAGAATGAGCTGGGGCTATATGTTGGATATTATACTAACCTTGGGCTATATGAGGGATGTTAAACTTAAATATTAGATATGTTTGTGAAGAATGAGCTGGGGCTATATGTTGAATATTATACTAACCTATTAGATATATTTGTGAAGAATGAGCTGGGGCTATAAGTTGGATTTTATACTAACCTATTTGATGCATTTGTGAAGAATGAGCTGGGTCTATATGTTGGATATTATACTAATCTTTTACATACTTCAGTAAAGACTGATCTGAGGCTTTTAGTTCGATATTATACTTACTTTTTAGATATTTTGGTGAAGAATGAGCTGGGGCTATATGTTGGATATTATACTACACTATGAGATTTATTTGTGAAGAATGAGCTGGGGCTACATGTTGTATAATACTTACCTATAAGATTTTTTGTGAAGAATGAGCTGAGGCTATATGTTGAATATTATACTAACCTCTTTGATGCAATGTGAAGAATGAGCTGGGGCTATATGTTGGATATTATACTAACCTTGGGCTATATGTTGAATATTATACTCACCTATTAGATATATTTATGAAGAATGAGCTGGGGCTATAAGTTGGATTTTATACTAACCTATTTGATACATTTGTGAAGAATGAGCTGGGGCTTTATGTTGGATATTATACTAACCTATTCGATGCATTTGTGAAGAATGAGCTGGGGCTATATGTTCGATATTATACTTAACTATCAGATAAATTTGTGAAGAAAAAGCTTGGTTTATATGTTGGATATTTTACTTACCTATTAGATATATTTGTGAAGAATGAGCTGGGGCTATATGTTTGGATTTTAGACTTACATATTAGATTCATTTGTGAAGAATAAGCTGGGGCTATATGTGGGATATTATACTTAAGTATCAGATAAATTTATGAAGAATGAGCTGGGGCTATATGTAGCATATTGTGTATATATGTGCCTATATGTTGGATATTATACTAACCTATTTGATGCATGGGGCTATATGTTGGATATTATACTACACTATGAGATATATTTGTGAAGAATGAGATGGGTCTATATGTGGGATATTATTCTTACCTATAAGATTTCTTTGTGAAGAATGAGCTGGGGCTATATGTTGAATATTATACTTACCTCTTTGATGCAATGTGAAGAATGAGCTGGGGCTATATGTTGGATATTATACTAACCTATTTGATACATTTGTGAAGAATGAGCTGGGGCTATATGTTGGAGATTATACTACACTATGAGATATATTTGTGAAGAATGAGCTGGGGCTATATGTGGGATATTATACTTAAGTATTAGATAAATTTGTGAAGAATGAGCTGGGGCTATATGTGGGATATTATACTTACCTATTAGATATATTTGTGAAGAATGAGATGGGGCTATAAGTTGGATATTATACTAACCTATATGGTACATTTGTAAAGAATGAGCTGAGTCTATATGTTGGATATTATACTAACCTTGGGCTATATGTTGGATGTTAAACTTAACTATTAGATATGTTTGTGAAGAATGAGCTGGGGCTATATGTTGAATATTATACAAACCAATTAGATATATTTGTGAAGAATGAGCTGGGGCTATAAGTTGGATTTTATACTAACCTATTTGATACATTTGTAAAGAATGAGCTGGGGCTATATGTTGGATATTATACTAACCTATTCGATGCATTTGTGAAGAATGAGCTAGGGCTATATGTACGATATTATACTTACCTATCAGATAAATTTGTGAAGAATAAGCTGGGTTTATATGTTGGATATTATACTTACCTATTAGATATATTTGTGAAGAATGAGCTGTTGCTATATGTGGGATATTATGCTAACCTTTCTGATGCATTTGTGAAGAATGAGCTGGGGCTATATGTAGCATATTATATTTTCCTACTAGATATATTTGCTAAGAATGAGCTGGGGCTATATGTTGGATATTATACTTACCTATGAGATACATTTGTGAAGAATGACCTGGGGCTATATGTGGGATATTGTACCTACCTATAACATGTATTTGTGAAGAATGAGCTGTGGCTATATGTTGGATATAATACTAAACTATTAGATTTCTTTGTGAAGAATGTGCTAGGGCTACATGTTGGATATTATACTAACCTATGAGGTATATTTGTATAGTATGACCTGGGGCTATATGTGGGATATTGTACCTACCTATTACATATATTTGTGGAGAATGAGCTGGGGCTATATGTTGGATATAAAATTAAACTATTAGATTTCTTTGTGAAGAATGAGCGTGGGCTATATGTTGGATATTATACTACGCTATGAGATATATTTGTGAAGAATGAGCTGGGGCTATATGTGGGATATTATACTTACCTATTAGATATATTTGTGACGAATGAGCTGGGGCTATATGTGGGATATTGTACCTACCTATTAGATATATTTGTGAAGAAGGAGCTGGGGCTATATGTTGGATATAATACTAAACTATTAGATTTCTTTGAAAAGAATGAGCTGGGGCTTTATGTTGGATATTATACTTACCTATTAGGTATGTTTGTAAAGAACGAGCTTTGGGCTTTATGTTTGACATTAGACTTACATATTAGATACCTTTGTGAAAAATGAGCTAGGGCTATATGTTGGATATTATACTAACCTTGGGCTATATGTTGGATATTATACTAACCTTTTAGATATATTTGTGAAGAATGAGCTGGGGCTATAACTTGGATTTTATACTAACCTATTAGATATGTTTGTGAAGAATGAGCTGGGGCTATATGTTGGATATTATGCTAACCTTTCTGATGCATTTGTGAAGAATGAGCTGGGGCTATATGTAGGATATTGTGTTTACCAATTAGATAAATTTGTCAAGAATGAACTTGGGCTATATGTGGGATATTATACTTAACTATTAGGTATGTTTGTAAAGAACGAGCTTTGGGCTCTATGTTTGACATTAGACTTACATATTAGATACCTTTGTGAAAAATGAGCTGGGGCTATATGTTGGATATTATACTAACCTATTAGATATATTTGTGAAGAATGAGCTGGGGCTATATGTTGGATATTATGCTAACCTTTCTGATGCATTTGTGAAGAATGAGCTGGGGATATATGTAGGATATTGTGTTTACCAATTAGATAAGTTTGTGAAGAATGAGCTGAGGCTATATGTGAGATATTATATTTACCTATAAGATATATTTGCTAAGAAATGTGCTGGGGCTATATGTTGGATATTATACTTACCTATGAGATATATTTGTGAAGAATGACCTGGGGCTATATGTGGGATATTTTACCTACCTATAACATATATTTGTGAAGAATGAGCTGGGGCTATATGTTGGATATATTACTAAACTATTAGATTTCTTTGTGAAGAATGAGCTGGGGCTATATGTTGGATATTATACTAACGTATTAGGTATATTTGTATAGTATGACCTTGGGCTATATGTGGGATATTGTACCTACCTATTACATATATTTGTGGAGAATGAGCTGGGGCTATATGTTGGATATAATACTAAACTATTAGATAAGTTTGTGAAGAATGAGCTGGGGCTTTATGTTGGATATTATACTTACCTATAAGGTATGTTTGTAAAGAACGAGCTTTGGGCTTTATGTTTGACAATAGACTTACATATTAGATACCTTTGTGAAAAATGAGCTGGGGCTATATGTTGGATATTATACTAACCTTGGGCTATATGTTGGATATTATACTAACCTTTTTGATGCATTTGTGAAAAATGAGCTGGGGCTATATGTTTGATATTATACTCACCTATTTGATACATTTGTGAAGAATGAGCTGGGGCTATATGTTGGATATTATACTAACTTATTCGATGCATTTGTGAAGAATGAGCTGGGGCTATGTGTAAGATATTATACTAACCTATGAGATAAATTTGTGAAGATTGAGCTGGGTTTATATGTTGGATATTATACTAATCTTTTACATACTTCAGAAAAGACTGATCTGAGGCTTTTAGTTCGATATTATACTTACTTTTTAGATATTTTGGTGAAGAATGAGCTTGGGCTATATGTTGAATATTATACTAACCTCTTTGATGCAATGTGAAGAATGAGCTGGGGCTATATGTTGGATATTATACTTACCTATTAGATATATTTGTGAAGAATGAGCTGGGGCTATATGTTCGATATTATACTAACCTTTCTGATGCATTTGTGAAGAATGAGCTGGGGCTATATGTAGGATATTGTGTTTACCAATTAGAAAAATTTGTGAAGAAAGGGCTGGGGCTATATGTGGGATATTAAATTTACCTATTAGATATATTTGCTAAGAATGAGCTGGGGCTATATGTTGGATATTATACTTACCTATGAGATACATTTGTGAAGAATGAGCTGGGGCTATATGTGGGATATTGTACCTACCTATTACATATATTTGTGAAGAATGAGCTGGGGCTATATGTTGGATATAATACTAAACTATTAGATTTCTTTGTGAAGAATGAGCTGGGGCTATATGTTGGATATTATACTTACCTATTAGGTATATTTGTGAAGTATGACCTGAGGCTATATGTGGGATATTGTACTTACCTATTACATATATTTGTGAAGAATGAGCTGAGGCTATATGTTGGATATAATACTAAACTATTAGATTTTTTTGTGAAGAATGAGCTTGGGCTATATGTGGGATATTATACTCACCTCTTTGATGCATTTATGAAGAATGGGCTGGGGCTATATGTGGGATATTATACTTACCTATGAGATATATTTGTGAAGAATGAGCTGGGGCTATATGTGGGATATTATACTTAACTATAAGATATGTTTGCGAAGAATGAGCTGGGGCTATATGTGGGATATTATACTAACCTATTAGATATATTTGTAAAGAATGAGCTGGGGCTATAAGTTGGATTTTATACTAGCCTTTTTGATCCATTTGTGAAGAATGAGCTGGGGCTATATGTTGGATATTATACTAACCTTGGGCTATAAGTTGGATGTTATACTGACCTATTTGATACATTTGTGAAGAATGAGCTTGTGCTATATGTAAGATATTATACAAACCTATGAGATAAATTTGTGAAGAATGAGCTCTGTTTATATGTTGGATATTATACTAACCTATTCGATGCATTTGTGAAGAATGAGCTAGGGCTATATGTAAGATATTATACAAACCTATGAGGTAAATTTGTGAAAAAAGAGCTCGGTTTATATGTTGGATATTATACTTACCTATTAGATATATTTGTGAAGAATGAGCTGGGGCTATATGTTGGATATTGTACTTACCTTTCTGATGCATTTGTGAAGAATGAGCTGGGGCTATATGTAGGATATTGTGTTTACCAATTAGATAAATTTGTGAAGATTGAGCTGGGGCTATATGTGGGATATTATCTTTACCTATAAGATATATTTGCTAAGAATGAGCTGGGGCTATATGTTGGATATAATACTAACCTATGAGATATATTAGTGAAGAATGAGCTGGGGCTATATGTTGGATATTATACTAACCTATTTGATGCATTTCTGATGAATGAACTGGGGCTATATGTTTGGCATTTTCCTAGGTAAATGAATCTTAGTAATTAGAATGAGCCCAGGCTTAATATTTGAATTTTTCTTTACCTTTTAGATACAATTCTTCTAAATGAGCTGAGGCTATATGTTGGATATTATACCTACCTATTAGATAAATTTGTAATGAACAAGCTGAGGCTATATGTTAGTTATTGTACTTACCTATTAGATATGTTTGTTTCTGCACAAAAGTTTCTTATATGTCCAACATATAGCCCCAGCTCATTCTGCAGAAATGGTCCCTATCATAGCAATTAGAACAATGAATTTGTCCAAACCACTCCAAAATTGTTTAAACCTCATTTTTTTATAAAGTGCTGCACAGCTTTGTTGAAATAGCAACACTTAAAAACATTGATATTGACATGAAGAATGATAAAGGAATACTTTTGATTTGTTTTGTTTGAATGGGTTTTACGCCGCTTTCAACAATTTCGCAGTTATATCGCGGCGGCCGGAGCACCTAACAATGGATTCCTGGTATTTCTTTCACCTGTACTACCATTACACCCTTTCCTAGCCTCTGACTGCTATCTCACGTAGGTTTACGATTATCTACCCATTGGTGAATGACAAACGTCGGAAAGGATATTTGCCGCCACCGGATTTAAATGAGTGTGATGAGTTTTCAGAATTAAAGGGATGTAAATACAGCAAAATTTGTTCAGGTTGAACAAAATTAGCAATATTTATTACCTCCCTTTAATAAACTATGCATACAACTTCTATACCTAGTTATAAATAGCTTCCTATTAAGAAATAATCAGACGTTCAACACTTTCAAATATGTCAGTAAAATCATGGATTTTTGCAGCTATTTTCATTTTGAAGGTAGTTGTTAATCTTATATTTTCAGTGATTTGCGGCATTTTTGAATAGGTTTGGGTGAGTGTTTGGAATTAATGAATGGAGCACTGAGTGAGCAATTTAGAATGGTTTTCATTGAGGCAAATTTAAACACTCTGAAATCATTGAGAAAAAAAACCACTTGGAAATCATACAAAATGATCACATTTTCATTCAAATCAAATAAATTATCATAGAACTTATATTGCTGATGTGGATTTTTGGGATTGTGAAGACACCAAAAGAGAAAAGTATGTATTTTTCAAACGAAGGTTATGCAATATTGATAAATTTTTGGTTCGGATGAAATTTGCCATATTTTATTACTTCCCATGAATTTTAGTCAAAACTCCTTCTAAAATCAATATCGATTCAAAATAATTAGAAATATAGTATTAAAAAAGTTAAACTTGTCATTTTCTCGAAATGTCAAAATAATAACTGCTATGCATAATGTATATTGAAATGAACAGTTAACCAATCACTTGTACTTTTTTAACACAATGTTATTTGTTCTTAACTGACAATTTAATCATATAATTATGTTTTCATATCAAAATCATGTGGGACCTCCAGACAATTTGTCCCTTTGAGCACCAGCATTTTATATAGTCTGGGGAAGGAATCGAACCTCCATACATGATTTTGATTAAATGTGGGCAAAAAGACCCTGTTTATGAAATAAGGCAAAACAGAATGAGGATTTATAATTTGAAAAGTCTCCATGACAATGATATCCTTACTTAAAAAGTGACTGATTAATGTCTTGTCATAAAGTCTAAATCATGACGGTTACACTGCATAACAAATAGGAATTATCAATACTATCTTGAATTGAAGCAATGCATCTGAACTGGGTCAAAGGAAATAGATACAAAGGAATCTCTGGGTTTTCAAGCAATCTCATATTTCACTCAAATCTAATTTTAAAGATATTATAGACATAAGAGTCATGTCGGACAGGGCCATCCTCCTTGCGAAAGCTTGAATGTAAACTTAAGGCTAATAGATTAAGGATTATTTTGTACTTTACGAGATTTACCCCCCCCCCCCCCCAAGTCTTTAAAATAACAAAGGGCATAAAGTTTCAAGTTG
The DNA here is from genome assembly GCA_948146395.1 of Fragum whitleyi. Lineage (NCBI taxonomy): Eukaryota > Metazoa > Mollusca > Bivalvia > Cardiida > Cardiidae > Fragum > Fragum whitleyi. The sequence goes on from OX411555.1 coordinate 42,676,775, forward strand.
ATAGCTATTAACTATAGGAGATATGCTGAGGGCAAAATCTAAGTATTTGACATAACAAAGCGCAATGACTCCAAACCATGCAAGCAAGAGTTAAAGTTCTTATGCACTGCACTTCTCCTCCATGAGAAATATGCACCCACAGACATGGCGAAGGACCCAGAAAATCTGTCAGACAGTCGGTCTGACAGTCCTTGAAAAACTATCAGACCGAAGTCGGACCTGTCAGACCGAACATTTAAGGGGGCAAATGATTTCATAATTGTAGTGTTTCCTCATTGAGAGAGAAAACTTAACTAGCTTGTCAAAGTCCTCTCATTCTGTCAGTGTTTTCAGTGCATTGATTTAAAAACAAATATTCTGAGATAAACAGAGCTTCAGATATTTTCATAATTTTAAAAAAATGTCTTTTCAAGTCAAAAGGTAAGTCATTTGTGTTTTTTCATCAAAAAAAAGAAAGACCGTGATAAATTGATGGGTCGAACATTCTTGGGTTTGAATAAGCAGAAAATAATTTTAGTCTGTGTGCCTTTGAAATTGAAAAAATACAAAAAATTCTGGTAAGATAAGACTAGCTACCAATAATTCTTTCTAAATTGGATCCTTAAATCATCTCTTCTTTTTCTTAATTGGTACAATTTGTAAAAGAGAATTAGCATATTCTAGCAGTGCCGAAAGTCGTAGAGGAACTGTTAATTGATGGATTCTAGACCTATGTAAAGTTTAAAATTAAAGTTTGTTTCCGTGAGAAAGTTGACCAGAAAAAATGGTTTCTTGAGTGAAAGTTTGGATTTACTGTTAAAACAGATTTTTCTGCCCAGAAAATATTGTCGGACATTAGGACTGACAATATGGTACACTTTACCGGACCTAGGGGATTTTTGTCGGACATGTCCGACGGTCTTCGCCATGACTGCACCCATAAAGTTTCAAGTTGATAGCTATTATACTTTAGGAGATATTCCCCTAGACAAGTTTAGTGACAGAACCATGGAATGATGGACGGAGACCATTACTATATCTCCTCATTGATTGATCCACGATGAACTTGCTTAGTGTAAGTGACATGACAATTGATTACCACCCGGATCGTAACTTCAAGTCAGTGACATTTTTTGTGAAATCCAATTTTTTGCGTCAATCTATCTATATTTTCTTTTTGCATCTACCAAAAAAATCTTAAAGCTCTGAATTAGTAAATAAAAATTGTAGAGGCTTAGTACAATATTATAGTATCTGCAAGTTAAAAATTGTCTAATTGCAATACTATAGTAACTGCTTTTACTATAGTATTGCGTTCAAATTTCAGCACTGGAAGTACAATACTGAATTGCAATACTATAGTAACTGCACATACCATTGTATTATTGTGTTATTTTCAATAAAGTTATCTTAATATTGACCTGCAAAACTATTTGACTGCTCTCCCTTAACATAATAATTGACCTTTAGATAGACAACTTTACACTAGTTGACTTTTTAATAGTGACATCAGAGTTGATTAACACGATGTCATCACATTACATTCTATATTAAAAAATCTCTATTACATGTAAAAGTTAATCAAGTCCACTGGCTACATACATGTCTTCATTTAAATGTTATATAGAACTTCAGTTTTATGCTTCAGTATTTAACATCTGATATTTGGAAGAAATAATCAGGCTGTTCGGAATTTCTACCGTTTATTACAATGATACAACATACAAGAAGCCATATGCGATTGGTCAAATGATCATGTGTATCAAACCATATAAATCTACTCAAGAAATATAATGATCCTCTTGGACTTGAGTGAACAATTGTTCTTCTGAGAGAGCATATTAGTTTACTAACAAGAGCTGTCACTGTAAGATGACAATGCCCCCGACACCGCTTTGATTTTAAATTATGGCCAATCTATGTTGAAGGTCAAGGTCATCCAGGGGTCAAGGTCACCAAAGTATGTGCCTACAGAAAGGTAATGTACCAAGGAATGTTGTGGTAAAGTATGATGCGAATATGTTAAGTAATAAGGAAGTTATGGCCAATGTTAAAGTTTTTGGACGGAATGACGGACAGACGGACGGACAGACGGACGGACGGACAAGTCAAATTTATGATGCCTCCCTATCGGGGGCATAAAAATATAAAATATCCGAAACTACTGTGGATAATCTTGGTGGCATTACAATAAAACTTTAGGAATTTGATATTCTAGCCCCAGATATGTGGTTTATATTGCCAATCCAAATGAAAGACTTATCTTTTTTTTCTTACTTTCACTGGTTATATTCAACTTGGGCACTAAGACTGATTCTACTAGTTTTGTGGAGTGCTTTTTTCATACGTCTTGACAATCTTTTTGTGACTTATGGGAAGCAACATTTCACACATATCCATCCCCTAAGTCTATCTCCAAGACTACATAGTTAGCTTTTAATTATTTTAAATGTAGATCCGATTCAGATTCTTGGAAAGCTACAGTTATGTAGGTGTTTTTCTATCTTTGAGGTAATTTAGTTTATGGATAAGAAGATAATGGGGTACTTAATACATTATTATTGAAAACCTTTAAGAAATCAAGGAATAGATTTCAGATTTTTACAAAGTCATCAACTCATCTAATAAGTGATGTCTTATATGATCTCGTACTTCTCAAACATAAAGTTGGGTAGCAACCCATGTTGGAATTATCACAATGTGGCCTTTAAAGATGCATTCTAGTGGTGTTGATTGAGCGGTATGTAATTGGACACTTAAGAAATGTCTCTTAAAGCTCTGCTGATTTAGAACAAAATGTTAACCCTTTCCTGTTTTTCAAAATTTTGGACCTGTCCAAAGTCAAAGGTTTTGCAGACGAAAATTTAAAGTTGATTTAATTTGAAAAATAACCATTCTGTAGGGTAGAAAATAGTGTGGAAAAAGAAGAAATTGCTTGTCAGAAGCAATTTCTTCTTTTTTCACAATGTTTTCTCGATCATAAAATCACAGGCATGTAAAAAGCAGGGATTAAACGGCAAAGGGTTAATTAAGATCTTGCAATTGCCATCAGCCATGATCTGTATAGTTGTATGCCTTTGAGTTGGCAGTGTGACAAATTGTGTCTGTCATCATCAATTTTAAAATTCTTCTCCTCTGAAACCATTTGGCCAATTCAAATGAAACTTTGAATAACCTTTCCTAGGTGACTTTTTTCAAAAACTGTTTAAGCTGTTTGGTCCATAAATAAACAAATGACAAGGGCTGGGCATTTCTTCTTTTGAATTCTTTAAATGACATCTCCTCCTAAGTCATTAGACCTGCTTGATTTTCAATGACACTTGGCCAGTATGGTTCTTGGGTGACCCTTTCCAAAATTAATAAACATGGGCTAGTAGGACTGGGCATTTTTGACCTTGAAATATTTGAATGACACATTTTCCTATTCCACTAGACTAATTTAAGCTAGAGTGACACAAAGCAGACTAATACCCCCCTACAAGTGCTTGTCAATAATGTAAAGTCATTTTCCATCAAAGGGCTATTACTCTGTCAAAAGTCAATGGATTGTAACCATAATTCAGCTGACACGAAAAAGCTACAGATAGTCGGAGCGACAGATGGACCAACTGACAAGGTGACTCCTATCTACCGCCTCCCCCCCAGCTTCAAGGGGTATAATGAAACTTTGTGAGAGTGATCCTTGTAATGACCCTTTCCAAAAACTGTACATGTTATTTTGATTGACCTAGTAATTTGGGTGTTGCAGGTCAGAGCATTTTTACCTAGAAATCTTTGATTGATATTTTTTTCTACTCAACAAGAAAAATTTTGATAACGTGGATGTCCCCTCGAAAAATTGTTCGCTTTAATTGAATTGGCCCATGAATATTGGCTTGGTGGGGTCTTTGTTCACTTTGAAATCTTGAACATCCACTTATTTCCATGAAATTGTGCCAGAAGGTTCCTTGGCCCATGACCCTTTTACACAATTTTTCAATAAAACTTTGTTCCTTAGGTGACCCTTTTAAATAAATGTTTGCCACATTCTGATTGATCCATAAATATGAGCGTGGATGGTAGGGGCTTAAGAATAACACCTCCTCCTCAACAAGGCAAATTGAAATGGAAATTGTCAGAATAAAAATCATGTGAGCAGTTTAAGCCCATTCCTGCCCTCTTCTTTATAAAAATTGCTTCTGATTTCAACTTGAGGCATATTTGAAAGATCAGAAAGGAGCATACTTGCACTTATGGTTGTACTGGCTATTTCTTTAGAAAACAGAAAACCCTATTAAATCGAGACAATATGTTGATACAATTATACTGGTAATAACTATCCCAAAATGAACTACATAACTCTAAGCAAGGAAAAAAAATGTTCTTAAGAAATCAGGATATTGGGATATGTTTTCTTTTCTTGGTCCTAATAACATTGATTGTAATATCCAGAGTTAACTTTAAATGGTTTATTACCATCTTGACCACAGGCTCTCTGTATGATAAGAATTTCTCAAAAGCTACTTTCATTACTTGAATTGTCAAAGGTTTACCTTTGAATAACCTTCATTTTACCGAACCTAAAACTTGTCCAAATGTCATGTGGATAAACAACAAAGTTTTAAGACATTTGAGTCAAACATTTGCCTGAGCTTTCAAGGTTTTGCCGAGATTTGACCCTGTTACTATAACTTATTTTTAAATTGTTTATAATATCAAGTAGATAAATTTCCTGGTAAAGTTTTGAGACATTTGAGTATGAAGAGTTGCATCTCTTAAGTGACTTATAGAGATTTGACCCCATGACAGTTTTTAACTTGATTATTAACTTGTCATGAGATATAATGTTATGTGCACAGACATTTGGACAAAGTTTCAAAATCTTTGAGCTAAAATTTTGGCCTGTAACTTTCATTTTTTCTGTGTTCATTCCCAGTACTATTTATCCAACTAGACCAAATTTAAAACTTTCTTAAAACTTAAATATTTGGCATGGCACATGATCCTTTCACCATTTAGCAAAAATTTCAGAATTATTATACATACTTAAAATCAAAGCCTGTGTTGTAAGATCTATGATTTTACACAGAAATACAGGAAACGCCCACCATCTTCTGTTTTATAACAACTAGGCCAATCTAACATCTTTCAGTTTTGCATAGAGAACTGTGGTATTTTCTATATTTTCCAATGGAAAGTTTCCATTTTCATAAGGGTTTAGCCTTGTGTAAGATACAGATTTGACCCCTTAATTGAAGATTTGGCCCAAAGTTGTGTCCCTTAAGGGGCATAAAAGAAATTGTTTTAAATTTCAGCATATTGGGCCCCTTTTCATTGGTTCCATGGATTGTTCTCAGTTAGCAATTTGTCATCATTCTGACCAAAGTTAAACTTTTTAATTAAGTTTCATGAGGTTTAGGCTAAAGCTGTGGTCCTTATATAGTGTATACAAAGAAATCACTCAAAAGGCCCAATTTTCCCCTATTTTCCAATGAAACATTCTCTTTTGCAGTAGGGTGCATTGTTGATAAATGTTGATAATTTTTTATGAGGATAGGACATAAGCTGTGACCAGAGTTTATAACCAATCCTTGATATGCTAAGACAAATAAGAAACAGCCCAAAGTGGTGCTGTACATTTAAATATCATATTACTTTGAGCATAAATTTTGTGTTAATGAGAGCTAAAATTCCACAGATCAAATTAGAATTATTTGCAATGATGTCAGGATAGTAAGTTCCAGAAAAATATCTTTCATAGATATACTGAAAGTAAAATCCTTAATATTAAAAAGTCTATTAGGGTAAATATTTCAAGAGTCTGTTACATTATCTAATTTGATCATTCAAACCAAAATAATCCCTATAATTATGACACCCTTAAGTTAAAAGCTGTGTGAGAAAGGCAGGAATGGCCTGCTCCTTATTATTAATATAGACTTGTCAATCATTTGCTGCTATTCTCTTTCAGTTTAGGCCAGTCTAAAATTGTGTATTTGGATAAATGATTGGTTTGTGGTCAAAAGTTGTTTAAACAACAGAAGTAAAATATGACATTTAGTCAGATACAATAGTATTGCACACTCATTTACCCAAGAATATTTGAGAAATGGATTGCAATACTATAGTAAGTGCAGTTACTATAGTATTGCACAAAAGTTTTGATGAGACATAATCCCATTTCAGAGGCAATACTATAGTAAGTGACAAAATCAACAAAAACATGATTTTAGAAATTCTTTTTCAATTATTGTTAATATCTCCATCAAACAAATGATAATTGAAGTCTTATACTGAAACTTTGCCTTATTTTTTAGAAAAATAAAGATTTGATGAAGTTTTTTCAATCTCCTGTAAAACTTTCAAAAATGTAGATACTATAGTATTGCGCTGAACCCACGATATATGCGATAAATGTTAGAAATTGTGTCGGCTTGATAATCATTTTAGTCATACCTTTTAGGTATCACGAATCAACAATTTAGCTAACCGACAAAGCAAGATTATTGGAATCATTAGATTTTCATTACATCGTGCTCAGATGACCTAAACAGGATGTGCCCTGTTGGAGCCCAAATATGATCCAGAGGGTCTTGATATGAGCAAACTTGGTAGAGGTCAACTAGATGATGCTACATACCAAATATGAAAGCTGTCAGCCATCTTGTTTTAGAGAAGAAGATTTTTGAAGATTTTCCTAATTTTACCCTTCATGCTCAAAGGAGTTAAAAGGGATGCACAACTGACGACGGACACCGGACATTGTACGATCACAATAGCTCACCTTGAGCACTTTGTGCTCAGGTGAGCTAAAAAGAGATACATTTATACTTTCATTTAAGAAAGCTGACTGCTAGAAAACAAGACTTTGAAGTCTCTTTAGAACTATTTTGTTTTAATTTACTTGGTCTTGACCAAATTGCACTAAAATACTTAATAACCATTATCCTGCATACCCTTTAATTTTATTCTTGCCAACATAAAGGTGATTGCATTAAGTAGACTTTTGTCACCCTGTAAAAATAGTTGTCATTATTAATTCTAAATTATTAATTTCATATCTCAATATTAATTTCGTAATTTAACAAACAATGACAACTATTTTTACAGGGTGAATAGCAAATTATAAAAATTGATAATTGGAAACTAAATATTGTCTTGACTTAGTTCATTCCGAAATTATCCCAAAATAAAGAACTCACACACATATGTTAGAGATCCCCCGGTGATACTTTTCTAACTAGAAAGCCATGAATGGCTTGTGTCGCTCCACAGGCTTGAATTTCTTGTAATGGCAAATCTAAGTTTTGACTAGATTTTTAGATATTTTGGGTTTTACTGATGTTGAAATGATTTTCAAAGTCTCCAACATAATAAAATATAGAGAAATGACTTCCTCCCATAAAAGACATGTTTTTCATCCAATGACAATAATTTTTGGCTGCATGATAATGGATCACCCAAGGATCATACTAATGAAGTTTGATTGATATCCATCAGTTACATTCTAAGAAAATGATTTTCAAAGTTTCCACTATATAACATATAGTGGAAATGACCTCCGCCCATAAAATACAAATTTTTCATCCGATCGCAATAATCTTTGGTAGACTGATAAAGGATCACACAAGGATCATTCATGTAAAATTTGGTTGATATCTATCTATTAGATTCTGAGAAAATGATTTTCAAATTTTCCACTATATAACATATAGAGAAATTACCTCCGCCCATTAAATACATATTTTTCATCCGATTTCAATAATTTTTTGTAGACTGATAAAGGGTCACCCATGGATCATTCATATTAAATTTGGCTGATATCTATCAGTTAGATTCTGAGAAAATGATTTTCAAAGTTTCCACTATATAACATATAGAGAAATGACCTCCACCCATAAAATACATAATTTTCATCCGATTTCAATAATTTTTTGTAGACTGATAAAGGGTCACCAAAGGATCATTCATGTAAAATTTGGTTGATTATCTATCTATTAGATTCTGAGGAAATGATTTTCAAAGTTTCCACAATATAACATATAGAGAAATGACCTCCGCCCGTAAAATACATAATTTTCATCCGATTTCAATAATTTTGTTGTAGACTGATTAAGGGTCACCCAAGGATCATTCATGTAAAATTTAATTGGTATCCATCAATTAGAACTTGAGAAAAGTCACTTTGGTACCAGCGGATGCGGATCATAGAGATCTATCATCATGCCAAATATTAGCTTTGTATCTTGAATAGGCTTGAAGATATTGGCAAGGTTAAGTTTTTGGGTTAAAGTTTGACCTTGACGGATGACCTTGACCTTGTCACATGACCTTGACTTTGGTACCAGCGGTTGCAGATCATAGAGATCTATCATCATGCCAAATATTAGCTTTGTATATTGAATAGGCTTGAAGATATTGGCAAGGTTAAGTTTTCGGGTTAAGTTTTCGGACGTTTGACCTTGACAGATGACCTTGACCTTGTCACATGACCTTGACTTTGGTACCAGCGGATGCGGATCATTGAGATCTATCATCATGCCAAATATTAGCTTTGTATCTTGAATAGGCTTGAAGATATTGGCAAGGTTAAGTTTTCGGACAGACGGACGGACAGACAGACAGACGGACACGAGTAAAACAATATGCCCCCGATCTATCGATGCGGGGGCATAAAAAACAACCATGTCAAGTTTCATTGAAATCAGCCCAATGGTTTGGGAGAAGAAGATTTTAACCTGAAAAATTGCCACGCCCTGCCAAACCCATATTTGGGGGCAATCAAAATTTCTTGAACAATTTAAGCAAAGGGTCACCCAAGGAACATCCATGCTAAGTTTCATTGAAATTGGCCCACTGGTTTGGGAGGAGAAGATTTTTTAAGATTTTATATTGAAAATGAGTCCTGCCCTGCCACGCCCATATTTGGGGGTCAATCAATTTTTTTTTATCAATTTGAGTTAAGGGTCTCCCAAGGAAAATCTATGCAAAGTTTCAATGAAATTGGCCCACTGGTTTGTGAGGAAAAGATTTTTTAGTGAAACAAGAGGACCATGATGGTCCTAGATCGCTAACCTGAGTCTCTTTGACCCCTGGGACATCACATAAATTAAATAGGCAGATTTTAAAAAGGAGATCATTTCTACATAGGATCAATACCATGAAATATTTTCAGCCAAAAGCAAGAAGGATGTGCTTTTTCACTCTTTGATTCTATGTTAAAAAGGATGCACCCATCATGCTCAGATGATATAAAAGGGATGCGCCAGCAAGGAGCCCAAATATGACCCCAGGGTCTTGATATAAACAGACTTGGTAGGGGCCCATTAGATAATGCTACATACCAAATATGAAAGCTGTATGCCCTCTGGTTTCAAATTTTTAAAGATTTTCATTCTTCATTCTATGTAAAAAGGGTTGCACCCAGGTGGAGCCAAAATATTATCCCAGGGTCTTGATATGAACAAACTTGGTAGAGATCCACTAGATGATGCTACATACAAAATATGAAAGCTGTCTAACTTCTGGTTTCGGAGAAGATGATTTTTGAAGAATTTCCTTTTATTACCCTTCGTGCTCAGGAGCGAAAAGGGATGCGCCTGGGCAAAGCCCAAATGTGACCCCAGGGTCTTGATATGTACAAAGTTGGTAGAGGCCAACTAGATAATGCTACATACCAAATATGAAAGCTGTCTGCCTTCTGGTTTCAGAGAAGAAGATTTTTTAAAGATTTTCGATCTTTGTTTCTTTGTAACAAGAGGGCCGTTGGCCCTGGGTCGCTCACCTGAGAAAAAAAGCTTCATTACCTAGGTATGTCCATGCAACCACAGAAAAAGAGATTTTCACTTATTCAATCAGATAACATTTGAAATAAACCTCCCCCCCCCACCTCTGCTACTTCCCTGGTCATTATTTATTTAAGCTTTTTTCATAAAAGGTCTGTGATCAGCTAATCTATGCCAGATATACAGGCTGAGTCTGAGACTTTTAAAGTTTTCTTTAATGAGTTGATCAATCCATGTCAAATATAAAGGCTGTAGGGATTCAAAATTCCCAACAAAGCACTCCCCCATCCCCCAAGATGCTCTGCACCTGGTGAATCTATAGACATGATTTTAGCTGATTCAATTAATGTCCATATGCTGATCATCCATACCAATTTTCAAGTCTGTAGGACTCCTAGTTCATTAGAAGAAGTATAAAGATTTCAAAAATGATCCAAAGTACTACCCCCTCCTCAAGACACTCAGCACCTGGTGACCCTACAGCATGATGTTAGCTATTTTTATTAATGTCAATATATTGATCACCCATGACAATTTTCAAGTCTGTCGGGTTCCTGATCCAGGAGAAGAATAAGGTTAAAGATTTCAAAATTGATCCAAAGTACTACCCCCTCCCCCCTATTGCTCCGCATCTGGTGGCCCTACATTCATGATTTTAGCTAGTTTATTTTAGATCCATATGCTTATCATCCATGCCAATATTGAAGTCTATAGGGCTCCTGGTTCATTAGAAGATGAAGGTTAAAGTTAAATTTTTTTCACCAAAGTACTACCCCCTCCCCCCTGAGTGGTGCTCCTCACCTGGTGGCATTACAGTCGTGATTTAAGCTATTTTTATTAAAGTCTATGAGCTGATCCTCCATGCCAATTTTCAAGTCTGTTGGGCTTGTGGTTCAGAAGAAGAAGAAGGTTAAAGATTACAAAATTTTCACAAAAGTACTACCCTCTCCCCTCTGGTGCTCCGCACCTGGTGAATCTACAGTCATGATTTTAGCTATTTTTATAAATGTCCATATGCCGATCATCCATGCCAATATTCAAATCTGTAGGACTCCTGGTTCAGAAGAAGAAAAAGGTTAAAGATTACAAAATTTTCATCAAAGTACTACCCCCTCCCCCTGGTGCTCCACACCTTGTGGCCCTACAGATAAGACTTTAGCTGTTTTTATTAAGGGCTATGAGCTGATCATCCATGCAAAATTTTAAGGCTGTAGGGCTTCATGTTCAGAAGAAGAAGAAGGTTAAAGATTACACAATTTACCCAAAGTACTACCCCCTCCCACCTGGTGCTCTGCACCTAGTGGCCCAACAAATATGATTTTAGCCATTTTTATTAAGGTCTATGAGCTGATCATCCATGCCAAATTTCAAGGCTGTAGGGCTGCTCGTTCAGAAGAAGAAGAATTTTAAAGATTTTCTTATATTTTTAACTTTGGTTACCATAGCAACCAGAGTTTTTCACAGATTTCAATTCTTTTAGCAATTCTTAAAGGGGATCACCTAAGGAACATTTCTACCAAGTTTGTTTAAAATTGGCCAATTAGTTTAGGAGGAGATGTCGTTTAAAGAAATTGTTGACGGCCGCCTGACAGACGCCGGACAAAAGGCTCAATAGCTCACTTGAGTATGTTGTGCTCAGGTGAACTAACTAGAAAGCCATGAATGGCTTGAGTCGCTCCACAGGCTTGAAATTCTTATAAAGCAAAGAAATGATTTGACTTGATTTTTAGATATTTGAGGTTCTACTGATGTTGAAAATGATTTTCAAAGTTTGAACTATTTAACAGATAGAGAAATGACCTCCGCTCTTTAAAGACATATCTTTCATCAAATCAAAATGATTTTTGGCTGCATGATAATGGGTCACCCAAAGATCATTCCAGTGGAAGTTTTGATTGATATCCATCAGTCACATTCTGAGAAAATGATTTTCATTGTTTCCACTATTTAACTTGTTGAGAAATGACCTCCACCCATAAAATGCATATTTTTCATCCAATAAAAATAATTTTTGGTACACTGATAAAGGGTCACTAAAGGATCATTCATTTGAAATTTGGTTGATATCCAAAAATTAGATTCTGAGAAAATGTTTTTCAAATTTTCCACTATATAACATATTGAGAAATGGCCTCTGCCCATAAAATGCATATTTTCCATCCGATCACAATGATTTTTTGTAGACTGATAAAGGGTCACTCAAGGATCATTCCAACGAAATTTCGTTGATATCCATCAGTTACATTCTGAGAGAATGATTTTCAAAGTTTCCACTATATAACATATAGAGAAATGACCTCTGCCCATAAAATGCATATTTTCCATCCGATCACAATGATTTTTTGCACACTGATAAAGGGTCACTCAAGGATCATTCCAATGAAATTTGGTTGATATCCATCATGATATCCATCAGTTACATTCTGAGAAAATGATTTTCAAAGTTTCCACTATATAACATATAGAGAAATGACCTCCGCCCATAAAATGCATATTTTCCATCCGATCATAATGATTTTTTGTAGACTGATAAAGGGTCACCCAAGGATCATTCATGTAAAATTTCATTGGTACCCAGTGATTAGAATCTGAGAAAACTCACTTTTTACCATATTTGGAAATTAGCCACGCCCCTTAAATCCATGTTTTTCATTGGATCAAAATTTCTTGAACAACTTTGAAAGAGAGTCACCCAAGGATCATTCCTGTGAAGTTTGGTTGAAATCCATCCAGTAGTTTCTGAGGAGAAGATTTTTAAAGAAAAGTTTACGACTGGACGCACGCACGCACGGACGGACGGACGCACGACGGACACAATGCCATGACAATAGCCCCAGTGGCTTACAGCCAGTGGAGCTAAAAAGGGTTGCGTTCGGGCAAAGCCCAAATATGACCCGAGGGTCTTGATATGAACAAACTTGGTAGAGGTCCACTAGATGATGCTACATACTAAATGAAAGCTGTCTGCCATCTAGTATAAGAGAAGAAGATTTTTAAAGATTTTTCGCTCTTTGATTCTCTGTTAAAAGGGTTGAGCCCGGGCAAAGCCAAAATATGACCCAAGGGTTTTGATATAAACAAACTTAGTAGAGGTCCACTAGATGATGCTACATACCAAATATGAAACCATGCTTTCTGGTTTCAGAGAAGAAAATTTTTTAAAATTTTCCCATTTTTCCCTTCATTTGAGAACTTTGGTAAAGCTTGACACAAGGAACATTCCTGTAAAGTTTTATCAAGATTGGCCTACCAGTAAAAGAGAAGATGTTTAAAGAAATTCTGGATGACGCCCAAGCTTGCCAGACGCAGAACATTGCATGATCACAATAGCTCACCTGGAGCACTTCATACTCAGGTGAGCTAAAAATTATATAAATAAATGTACAAGTTGTGAAAATAAAAAAAAGTTGCAATTAGAAATTTACTATTTTTAAATGCCTTTAAATTCATCATGTGCGGGAATTCAATTGCACTTTATTTCTGTACAAATTGAAATCAGTATAGTTGGAAACATCCCCCCCCCCCCAACCTGTAAGTCCAGTGGTGAAGGAATATTAATGCCCCCTAAGGCTGAATATGAACAAGTTTTAAATTCAACAAGAGCCACGTCAGACATGGCCATCCCCCGCCGATAAAGATTGATAGTAAACTAAAGCCAGTTTCATTTTGGCTTCTCATGCACTGTGTTTGTTCTCAATGAGATCTATCCAATTATAAAGATTTAAATTGATAGCTATTATACTCTCTGAGATATACAAAATCCATGTCTTTGATTTGACTTGATTTGAATTGGGGTTTTACGTCGCTTTCAACATTATTTCAGTTATATCGCGACAACTGGAGCACCTAACGATGGATTCCTGGTATTTCTCACACCAGTACTACCACCACATCCCTTTCCTAGCCTCCAGTTGCTATTCCACATAGGTTTACGATTATCTACCCATTGGTGGAAGACAAATGTCGGATAAAAAAGGATAAGTGCCGCGGCCGGGGCCATGTCTTTGAACAACTAAAGGCCATGTCTTTGAACAACTAAAGGCCATGAATGGCTTGAGTTGCTCAAGAGCTTGAAATTCTTGTAATAGCATATCAAAGTTTTGACTAAATTTTTAGATCTTTTGGGTTCTACTGATATTGAAAATGATTTTCGAAGTTTCCACTATATAACATCATGGAGAAATAACCTCCGCCCATAAAATACATATTTTCTATCCAATCACAATAATTTTATGTAGACTGATAAAAGGTCATCCAAAGATCATTCATGCAAAATTTAATTGGTATTCATCACTTAGAAACAAAGAAAACTCACTTTTTAGCAAACTTTTTGAAAATTAGACAAGCACATTAAATCCATGTTTTTCATTTGATCAAAATTGCTTGAACAACTTTGGAAGAGGGTCACCCAAGGATCATTCCTGTGAAGTTTGGTTGAAATTCGTCCAGTAGTTTCTAAGAATATTAAAGAAAAGTTTATGATCGGACGGACGGATGGATGCATGACGGGCACAAAGCCATGACAATAGCCCCAGTGGCCTTTGGCAAGTGGAGCTAACAAAAGGCAATAACTCCAAAATTATGCAAGAAAGAGTTGTGGATCTTGTGCACTACACTTCTCCTCAATGTGTCTATTCATACATGAAGTTTCATGTTCATAGCTATTATACTTTCAAATATATGCTCTGGACAAAATCAAATGCTTTAAACCATCAAAGAGCAATAACTCAAAAACAATGCAAGCAAGAGTTTTGGTTCTTTTGCAGTGATCTTCTCCTCCATGGGATATATTCATACATGAAGTTCCATGTTGATAGCTATCACACTTTCAAAGATATGCTTCAGACAAACTCAAGGTCTTTAAAATGAGAAAGGGCAATTAATTCAAAATTATGCAAGCAAGAGTTATGGTTCTTTTGCACTGCGCTTCTCAATGAGATCCATCCACCTATGAAGTTTTAAGTTGATAACTATTATACTTACAGAGATATGATCCGAACAAAATCTAAGTCTTTAAAACAACAAAGGGCAATAACACTAAAATTATGCAAGCAAGAGTTGTGGTACTTAGGCACTGCACTTCTCCTCAATGTGATCTATTCATACATGAAGTTTCCAGTTGATAGCTATTAAACTTTCTGAGATATGATCCGGATAAAATCTAAGTCTTTTAAATGACAAAGGGCAATAACTCCAAATTTATGCAACTAACAGTTGTGGATCTTGTGCACTTCACTTCTCCTCAATGAGATCTATCCACCTATGAAGTTTCAATTTGATACCTTTCATACGTTCAGAGGTATGCTCCTGAAAAAATCCAAGACTTAAAAAAACCCCCAAAAGGCAATAACTCCAAAAGATTATACAAGTAACAGTTGTGGTTCTTGTGCACTGCAATTCTCCTCAATGATATCTATCCACTTATGAAGTCACAAGTTGATACTTATTATACTTTCAGATATATGCTCGGACAAGTTTACTGACAGAATAACGTATAGCCTGGAACCCCACTGTATCAATCTACTTAGCATTAACTGATGAAAAACGATTATAATATCAATCTTGCCTAAATTCATTGCCTATTTCCAAATAAGTTTATTCTTTAACTTACTACAAAGCACAAAATGGTAGTCATAACACAGTTATTTGGCATAAAAATAACAACAATAAGCAGCCATATTAAATTCAGGGAATTTTGAAGTCACTCCATTATATCGATGCATTGTTGGAAATGATGTCAAAACTTACAATATGGAGCCCAATCAGTACCAAGATTATTGAATTTGAATTGAATGATGTGTTATTAAGGATTGGCGAGTGTTCTTTTTCGGAATATAGTAGTTTTTCATCACATTCAAAATTGTTTAGACTACCGCCAGTTCTTTAATTTCAACAAGAACCTTTTTATCATTCAGTTAAGAATTGAAGGCAAGAATGTAGCACCTTTCAAGTATTTCTTGACATCAAAGTCCTTAAAAGTTACTCGTGAACTAGTCATCTATATTGACCTGGAATTTTGGCATTCTGGTGAAAATATCCAAAGATTTGTTAATAGATCGATACAGTGGATAGATCGATACAATGAGGTCCGAGTATACAGACGATTACTAAATCCCCTATGCATAAATGGCGGGGGATAACTAAAGGGTGCCGCGACTAAAGGGTGCAAATTTTTAATTCAACGCAATCATACCAATGTTCCCAAAATTCTAAGAGGTTGTCTAAGAGGAGTACCTCACACCAACATCTAACTCGTGATTTTTAAGGAATTCTAAGCTTCCTCGAGTCTCTCAAAAAATACGGCCAGTTCGCCTTGTTCTTCCATTGTTTCCTCATTTCATATCGGAATTCAATTCCTCAGGTGCATCCGTCATCTGTCTTTTCCCGTGCTTAGTATGTATCTCTTTCTTTATGAAGAGTAACAAGGGGGAGGTACTCTTCATTGCGTATGACAACCTTCCCACGTATAGCCAGCGAACTATAGAAAAGAGTCGCATCCAATAACAATATGGATGCCACAGCTGGATGACTTTTTTCGCGAAAAGAAAAATAATTTCAGATAAGGTGGACATTTTGATAACAATTATTGCTAGCTTGCATGAAACTTTTAACATCCATGTATTTACTTGTCACGATAAATTTTCTTGAAAATCCTTGTTTTAGTACCAAAAGTAACAATTTCCAAAGACACTGGTTAGTGTTGGTGGTTAGACGTTTACAATTATCCTTGTCTGCACAAAAATCTAATCTGCCATTTATGGACAAAACTTTGGAATTTTCAAACTATGGCAGGAGCTTGCAACATTCAAATTTCAGTTTTAAGAGCTTTAAATTTGAAAAATAAAAGACATATTCAGGGGTAGACACTAATTCCTGAGATTTAGGAGTCAATTGAACTCCTAACACATGAACTCAACGACTCCAAGCTCAAAGTAAGGAGTCCGAATTTTCAATATAGGAGAACATTGTAGAAAAGAAGAAATTGCTTGTTATAAGCAATTTCTTCTTTTCCTTAATATTCTACCAAAGAAGAGTTGTTTTTTCTTCAAACGAATACAGGATGCATTCAAACGTTTTCTTCAACAAGTTTTGTGCTTTTGCTTTTCAAAATATCTCCTTTCAACCCTTAGAGTCCAGCGGACTCCTTACTTGCAAATCAAAGGAGTCCAACTGGTAAACAAGGAGTCCCGGACTCCCCTTAGTGTCGAACCCTGATATGAGAAATTGAATAGGCTAGTTAAGCTTGTAAGGGCTGAAAAGATTGTGTCCAACATGGGACTCAACCCTCTGACCCCCAGAACAGTGTTCTATGAACACAAGCATGGCACTCCTAAAGTTAAAGTTAGGTTTATAGTCTGTTTCTATGCCAGGCATATTCAACCGACTTCATACTTTAACCCCCGATCATCGGCGGTGTCCTGTCAACTCGGCCTTTTAAAATCTCGGCCCGCGTAAAATTCGGCCTGTGTAAAACTCAGCCCGTCAACTCGGCCTGTATATAACTTATATAGTGTTTAGCCAAGTAAACGGATATGTAAGCACACTTATCAATGTGTTAATCAATGTGTGCAGTGTACTTAAAGGAGGTGCAAATTCACAATTGATGACCAAAATCTACGATCTTCATATTTAATATGCATATAACTTGTCATCTTCTTTTGTGCTTAGAAAAAAAATAATTTGAAAAATAAATTTGAATAAAAGGTGAATAAAACATTTAATTATATCCATTTTATCTCATTTTTACACAAATGCCATAAAATAATAATAGTATAATAAGATTATTATTATTAAAACCCCTTTTAACGAGTGATTATCAATTAACTAATATTACTTAATTATTAAAAAAGCACATAAGGTCCCGAAAATATTTACATTGCATCGTCATACATGTACCTATATAATATATAAACAGGCCGAGTTGACGGGCCGAGTTAACGGGCCGAGTTATTCACAGGCCGAGTTGACTGTGAACCATCATCGGCAGCCACATCACTTAGACTTACATTCTGACAGGTACCCATTTATTCACCTGGGTGGAGAGGAGCAATGTGGAGTTGATTTTTTGCTCAGAAAAATTCCCCTGATCTGTCTGGGATGATCCTGGGACCTTTCGATCCCAAAGCCACAGTCCTAACCACTAGACCACGGACTCCACCAACTGAGTCTCAGCTAGCCTGGCACCTGATCATGAGTCTACTGGCTGTTGATCTCTACACTTGAATATAATTTAAGATTAATGATAATTCTAATTGCGTATGCCCATTAAGAAATTCTTTAAGCCCAGTTGCACATCCATTGCGCCATTTATGATCAACATCACAAGATAAAAGCAAAAGACAGTAGACTCGCTTATTTTTGAAAAAAAAAATACGGGTAGGAGGGCAGTAGGTTTACAGCATTTGGTTAAATGTCAGTTCATCATGTCATTCATCATATGTAGAGTGTGACATTTCATTGATACGACAATACATGAAAAAAAGTTGTCCCACACAAGACTTTTCTTTCTCGAATTGATGCCAATGGTTGGTGACTTTCTAACCTCAAAAAGCCTCATTTTTTTCTCAACTGTGGCAAGAAAATCCCCCCCCCCCCAAAAAAGCATTGGCAGACAGTATAGACTAATACCAACCTGCACAGACATGCATTCTGATATTAGTCCATACTACTTGTTTTCTACTCAGTTATTTTTAAAAAAAAATCTATGCCAGACTTGCTGAAATGCCCAAAATTGGAAATCTGGTTGAAAGCAATTTAAATTCTACGGGATAAGGGTAAAAACAATGAAAGAGGTCTAACAGAATTAGAGCTGCAGATAGAGGGGTATTTGGGATTTTAGATTGTAATATTTGAATAAATCTTTCTCAAACCATACACTGAGCCGATTCAATTGAGTACCCACAACCTAAGGTTTCATGGAGAAATAAAGTCTCAATGAAACCTTTTGTTGTGAGTACTCATTTGAATCTTTACGATTTTAGACCGGCTTTACACACTCTTATATTGATGGCTCAGCATGAAACAGTTGTAACTGCCTAATTGTTTATAGGCAGTTACAACTGGTTTGTGCTGAGCGATTGACTTTACCTCTGAGAATGTCACTATTTCAGTAGAAACCTCAGCAATGGGTAATTCAAAGTCCACAAAAGTTGAACATGTGAGCCTCAGCATGCCACAGAAGGAGCGCGACCTTCACCTTGCTGTGATGGCCAATGACAGGGATGGTGTGCGGGCCCTGATCAGCCAGGGTGCTGATGTGAACTACCCATGGAGCAACCCTGCAGTCCCGAGTGTTAAGGACAGTACAACACCCCTACTGGCTGCTGTGTCACTGAATCATGTAGAAATAGCTATGGTTTGTAATTATATGATATGTTGATGGTTCAGTGCTAAATTGTTTTAACTGCCAATAACATATTTGCATTAGAACTGTTTTTCACTAAGACATGTATTTATATGCAATTTTGAACAATTGTATCAATGAATGCGTGGTAAAGGTGCTTGACTATAGCCCTGAAGTTCATGGTCCGAGCCCCTCCACCTCTGGAGCAATGTTTATGGGCTAGACACTTTATTACTAGCCCAGTCTATCCAGTTGTAGAAATGAGTGGTAATGGATTTCATTTGAGTGTGATTGCATGTATAAGCTTAAGCCACAATAAAACTGAAAAAAATGGAATAAACCAAATTAGAATAGGATGAAGATTTTCATTGCATGTTTCAAAATTGGAATGCTAAGCCATAGCCTCAAATCATGCATAGAAAAAAAAAATAACCCTGATATTACTGTAAGGTGCATGATTGGTCAAATAATCAGTCAATATTTCCCATCAAGCACTAATTCCGGTATTTTGTTTGCCCGAAACTGTGAGATGCTCATAATGCTTTTGTCTGATTTGAAAAAACCAAATTTGGAAAATCCAGGGTAATCATGTTTTTTTAATCAATAATGAGATGAAGAGAGTATTTATTGATTTCATGGAGGTATGATACTAAGATCCTAAGTTCCTAACACTGTATAAATATGCAAAGTTTTCAAGTCATTGGGTCCTTGATTTCAACTATAGCAGTATCATATGTTCTTTCCAGCATTTGTCTCGGATGAAATGAGCCACTAGTAGTAAGGAAAAAAACTGTTTTGGTAGGGCTGGTGCGATGAATACCAGTAATCCATGATTTGACGCACCAGCCCACATGATTTGCCAGAAAAATAGTTTAAAGTTACAATAAACCAGGGGTGCGGAAAATCAGATTTTCTCCACTTGTCCCTGGACAAGTAAAGTGTTATTTTCTTCTTGTCCAGGATAAATATGAACTTACCCACTGCAAATGGAATAGATAGATTTTGAGAATACATGTACATCGTTTTTTTAAGACGAAAATGCTGAAATCTAGAATTTTCTTCATTATAATCAGTGTTTTATACTCTTTGATACAAACAATAAGTTATTAATCTACTTAATCTTTTAAGTGCCATTCCAAAATTTGACCTAGTATTTACTTATTCATGGACAAGTGGCCTTGCAAAATGTACTTGTCCACAGGTAGAAAAGCCCATGTCAGACAAGACGGGCTCTGGAATTCCAAACCCCTGAATAAACCCCATTCAAACCAAATAAAACTTTTCAGATACTTCTGAAAGCTGGTGCGGCCATCAACATGACAGACAGAAATGGATGTACACCATTGTATAAAGCTGCCTACCATGGACGTCCTGTTCTGCTAGATATTTTAACACAAGCAGGTAATGTCTACTAGAAATTATCAATACTTTAATTGCTATGGAAAATTCTTGTATATAGAGGATATTGAATGAGTAGTCATTGAATTCTGAATTTATTAAACAAGTCATCTATAAACAGATAAAAACGAGGCTGCGCCGAGTTTTTATCTGTTTTAGATGACGAGTTTACTAAATTCTGTATTTCATGAGCACAAATTTTATATTCTGTTTATAATATGACCCTAATTTAAGCGAAAAATCGCCAAAATTCTTGAAATTCAACGTTTCAATTTTCCGCGAAACTTATAACGCCGTTTAAAAATGACGTCACAAAACATAGATAATGACGTCATTTTTGTGGTTGCAAAATAGCGTTGCTATTTGCTCTGAGCTCTTTTGCATAGTTATTCCACTAGTGTAATAACACCGTGTAATATAAAAATTGTTAAACGGGATTATTTCACTCCGGCGACATAGGTCATATTATAATTTGATCTCTTCAACAATCTAGCTTAAATAAAGCCTTGTCATAGGGAAAATGGTGTATCCATAAGGGCCAGTGCATAATTATTTTAACCCTTGTCATGCTGATCCTGGAATATTCCTGCTTTGGCAGGATGTGTGGACAAACATCAGCCTGCACATATGTGTAGTCTGATCTTAGTCCATACAACCTGATTTTCCTTTTTAAGCCAGAAAAGTTTCAGAAATTATATTTTCAAAATCAAATGCTGGCCCACAGTTAGAGAGCTTTCAGCACTTTGATTTATACATAATTTTGCCAAGGTATCTTATTGGTTAAGTGCCTATATATTTATAGGAACATATAGTTTATTGCTGATCCATATTATAGTAGCCATAAACATTCTATATTTTTTCTTTCAGGAGCTGACCTGAATAAGAGTGATAAAGACGGACAGACACCACTGTATGTGTGTGTACAAAATGCTATAGTACATTCAAATTATGCCACAGTAGAGATGCTACTGGCGTACCAGGCAAATCCTGATAAGTGAGTGTAATATTCATGCTTACAATTCAATGGCTCAGCGTGAAACGGTTGTAACTCCATATTAACATATATGGAGTTACAACTGTTTCACTCTGAGCCATGAAAATGTTCTGTGATTTTGTAGAAGATTCATTAGAAGATGAAGTGAAATTGGCTGACAAATGTGATATTTTGGTAAGAATGAAATTATATGAACTAGCCTCGTTACTAGAATACTATGCACAGAGCTCCAGGTAGAGGGAGAGATTTTGCTTTCAAATAAGAAAAATGAGCCTGTTGGTGACATTTCTAACAATTTTGTTTGTGGGCAAAGAAAAGCTGCTAGTCAAGCTGTTCATCTGCAGTCTGACCAGAGCCTTCACTTTGAACTCAGTCAATAAATGAGGTCTTTAACCCTTTGCTGTTTAATCCCTGCTTTTTATGTGCCTGTGATTTTATGATTGAGAAAACATTGTGAAAGAAGAAGAAATTTCTTCTGACAAGCAATTTCTTCTTTTTCCACACTATTTTCTATCCTACAGAATGGTTACTGGTGAACGAACGTCGTTCACCAGTGTTATATACCATGTCAGGAAAATACTGTTGGATGTTAATACATTTGAAATAAAGTAGCGCCTCTTAAAATTCAATTAAGTATCTTTCAACATTTTTCTCCGCAAAATCACTTTTTATTTCTTTAATGGCGTGTTTCTAGTTTTCTTTATCAAGTGAAGATAATGAAAATTCGCATTGAAAAACAAAATATGATCTTGCAATGTTTATCAAGGGAATTTTTGATCGGCGTAAGCTTGTCGAGAGTTTAAAACAAAAACAAAGTTTGTGTCTAAACACCGAAGAGACAGATACTATGTTTTTGACCCAAGCCTTCGCTGCTGCAACTTGTAGTAATTAGCCGGAAATACGTGTTTATCTAGGTCGTGTCCTCTTGAACTTACGTTCGGCAATACTCGGGCGATCTCCGACGGCTCCGAGTTAAATGTAGGTTACAGGAATCGGCCGAGTTGAGACGAATGACACATCAAGACACCTTGTGTCATTAGAACGCGGTTTTACATAACTTTTCAACTAGCGACAGTTAGTCTCGAGACGGGTTTTAAGAATGATTCGACATGTGTTTTACATGTACAACCTTTCTTGTATCTTTTATTTGAATAGGGGTGAACGTCGCTATTAAGATTTTTCTGTAAAATTGCGTTGGCTGAAGTAGGGCTTATTCCCAGCGAAAACGTTTCGTATTCGTCTATCTCAGAAGCGAATATTGCCGAATACCAAATGCGACAGGCACGGGAGATATTTCATTGGGGCCATTCTACTTTGCATTTTTATGCCCCCGTATCGAGAGATCGGGGGCATATTGTTTTACTCATGTCCGTCTGTCTGTCTGTCTATCCGTCTGTCCGTCCGTCTGTCTGTCCGTCTGTCCGTCCGTCTGTCCGAAAACTTAACCCGAAAACTTAACCTTTGCCTTTTCTCCAAAAGTATTTGACATACAAAGCTGTACACCAAAGTCAAGGTCATGTGACAAGGTCAAGGTCATGTGACAAGGTCAAGGTCATCTGTCAAGGTCAAACTATAAAAAAATGCTGTTCCGGGGGAATTCGTGTTTCATTTCAATCTGTAAAACCATATCAATTCAAAATTCTATTTGAAAATTAAATAAATGATAGCTAAATATTCAACCCTAGATACCACTCCAATTGACGAGTATATATTGCCGTGGTCAAGGGGAGACCAGATCCGTCATGCACTTGTTTACAATTCGACAGGCGGGTTTAGTTGTTAAATTATTCGGAAAAGTCATTGCGTTTTTTTACAGAAATCATAAAAATCTTAATCGATGAATAAAAACTATTTCCATCCTTTCCAAAATACGTTTAGAATTGGTTAACTACAGTTTAAGAAAAAACTAGCTTCGAGAAGAAAAGTCTAATATCAGCCGCAATACTGTAATAAGATATCTAAAGTGAGTGATTTTACAAGCATCCAAACTCTTGAATGTAAACGATAGGTTCTCGTGCAAAAAATAAACCGACACTTGTAAGGATTCTCAATTCTTATTGGGAGGTAAGTCGGGAGGAAAAAAACAGGGTATTATACTTAAACTATTTGTTCATGCAATTATTACCTCCCTTTAAAAAAATAAACTTCTTAAATAAGATTCTTATTCGCTTTTGATGTGGAAATTACGTTACAAAAATATTATTTATAAAGACTGTAAGTATGCAATTTACTATGAAGCAATTATTTAATATAAAAAGTTATACTTTAATTTCTAAACCTTAAATAGAAATTATCTATGAATTATACTAATAAGGCACTAGACCTCCTTTAACCAATACTCGAATCCCAACCCAGGCAGTAATTTTCAACTAGAAGTGAACTGGTAAGAAACCCAGAGGTAGCTTCGCGAGTATCGGTGCTTTACACTGGGCACAATAAAGAACCAAGGAGGTCTTTTCGTAGAAGAGCTAGGGGCGTATGAACCCGGATCGCCTCGAATCCGCTTCTTTCTCTCTCATGGTCCTTACCATATATGCCTAGAGCACGGAGGGACCTAAATCCTACAAACACACACTTTAACCTATACGACCAGCACGATTAGCTCAGAATCTTACTTAGAAGTTGGTAGAGCACCGGACTTCAAAACCATTGAAGTTCGACCGCGTGGGTCCGGTTCCCGGGCTGGTACACTAACAAAAACTACTTGTCTTTCGGATGAGACGTTAAACCGAGGCCCCGTGAGACGGTGCTTTACACCGAGCACGTTAATGAACCATGGCGGATCTCAGCAGTAGATTCGTCATGTATCCTTGCACTATCCCCCGTAACAACTAACCGTCTTCTGGGGGCGTCGCTCATATGGGCATATGCTACGGTAGAGACGATAAATAAACGGAAATACACACTTTAACCTATACCTAAATATTTCTCATCCTGCAGTGTTATAAAATTGAATAAGGACATAAGTGTCAACCACGGAAGTGGTTTTGGCTTCAGATATGATCAAAATGAATCTCTCAGGTTATGGTTCAAAATACTATTTTAATAAGTTAACAAATCATAACTTTAAACAATGAGTACAGTTCAGGACTGACTGATATTCATAGGTGTTTCTTTGGTTGGTACTCAAAGACCTTTTCATCTTCTGAGAAGAAACAAAGATAGATAAAAAAAAAAGGTAAAACAAATACAACAAATTTAGTTGAAATAAGCTTAAACATGATAACAATTACTTTTGTAAAAGCAAACACCATTGGATATAGGTTGAAGACAGTTTTAGATAGGATTAAACCGTTCTCTCCATTTATGTTTAATTAATAAATGTACCTATTTCAAGTGTGTAAAAGAAATTTTCACAGAGTAACAACTCATATTCTAACAAATATTTTTCTAACAGGATTTTCCCCATCTTTCCCTTTCTTTGAATTTGCATTGAAATTTCCGAATAACGGAAATTTTGTCGAGACAATTCCCCCCCCTTTTTTTAATTATTTTTACATTCATAGTTTCTCTTTTCTAATTGAATTCAATATATAATTCTAGAATGCCATCAGGTTCGTTCACCATCAGTACTTTCAGTGCTTTGATTTTTCAAATTGAATCCACTTTAAATTTTCGTCTGCAAAACCTTTGAATTTGGACAGGTCCAAAATTTTGTAAACAGGAAAGGGTTAACCAACTTCTTTCAGTCTTTATTGCATGTGTAGTTGTCTTGGCTAAGTAAAAGCTTGTACCTCAAAAACGTGAAATTGTTTAAGATGTCTCACATAGCCTCATATTGCATTATTCATCACAGTTGCAAAAACAGCTGGAAGGTAAAGTGTAGAATAGATTATATTATTATAGTTACTATACATGTACAGTAAAACTTGTGTTAAGCAACCACTGAGGGGACCACAAAAAAGCGGTCGTTTATAGGAATGATTGCTTAATACAAAATAGCATTTAAAGATTGGCAGTCAAGTCGTACCGAATCCTTTGATGTTTGAACCCATTAGAATCGTCTTATTGAGATGATTCTAATGGGCTCCAACATCACAACACTCAATAATAACAAATTTTTTGTTAAGAATGTCTTCTTTTTCACAGATTTTGCTTACAATGAAAGGACTTTTTATGGTGGTCGCTTTATAGAATTGGCTGCTTAATAGACGTGGTCGCTTGAGCAATATCGACTGTACTTATGTTTGATTTGAAGATTTTGGTCTTCTCTGGCAACAGATTCAATGTCATTCGAATGTCAAGGTTTTAATTAAATGAAATATCTAGGGTTAAAAAAAATGGACTCTTTTGATAGACAATCAGGTTTCTAGACAAACTAATTTTGTTACACATCAAAAAGGATTATCATTGGGTCATGTCATTCAAAAAGGACCACCTAGCAACTCTGTAACTTAGGTGTTTTGAAATTGAGATTGGCTTCAGCAGATAGTGTCATTTTTATGCCCCCGTATCGAGAGATCGGGGGCATATTGTTTTACTCATGTCCGCCTGTTGTCTGTCTGTCCGTCCGTCTGTCTGTCTGTCTGTCCGTCCGTCTGTCTGTCTGTCCGTCCGTCCGTCTGTCCGAAAACTTAACCCGAAAACTTAACGTTGCCAATATCTTCAAGCCTATTCAAAATACAAAGCTAATATTTGGCATGATGATAGATCTCAATGATCCGCATCCGTTGGTACCAAAGTCAAGGTCATGTGACAAGGTCAAGGTCATCTGTCAAGGTCAAACTTTGAAAAAACTTAACCCGAAAACTTAACCTTGCCAATATCTTTAAGCCTATTCAAGATACAAAGCTAATATTTGGCATGATGATAGATCTTAATGATCTGCATCCGCTGGTACCAAAGTCAAGGTCATGTGACA
The DNA here is from genome assembly GCA_948146395.1 of Fragum whitleyi. Lineage (NCBI taxonomy): Eukaryota > Metazoa > Mollusca > Bivalvia > Cardiida > Cardiidae > Fragum > Fragum whitleyi. Next base: position 42,703,114 of record OX411555.1, read on the forward strand.
AGGTCAAGGTCATCTGTCAAGGTCAAACTTTGAAAAAAAAATGCCATGTCGGGGGCATTCGTGTTTCACAAACACATCTTGTTTATGTTATATTTTTTCCGCCATCTATGACTAGGGACAAAATGTAACACCAGTCAAATGTTCCCTTTTTCCAACAGTCAAATTAGAAGAAAGTAAAAATAGAGCTAAAACAAATGATCGGTAATCAAGGAAAACCTGCCTAAATGACACTAAAATGGGCAATAGTCATTTACTTTTATTCTATAAACTCCAAATTTATTTTTCATAAAACAAGGAAATATATTATTTCTAAAAAGAATACATGTAATAAGATGATTTATACCTCTTTATGTTACCATTTCACCATAAACTTTCTATGCACTGAAGGCTATGAAAATGAAAAACATTGAGGAAAAGAGAGAAAATGCTCTCTCTTTCTCAAGGTTTTCTACAATATTTTGTAGTGTCTTCATTTTCAACACACGTCTGGGTTAGTCAGCTGAAATTACCAAGTGACGTCATTTAGGCGGGTTGTCCTGGATAACAGTGCAAATCTTGTTACATTTTTAGCTCCACTGGCTGAAATTCTCTATATGTTATATAGTGGAAACTTTGAAAATCATTTTCTCAGAATACAATGGATGGATATCAACCAATTTTCACTGGAATGATCCTTGAGTGACCCTTTATCAGTCTACAAAAAATCATTGTGATCAGATGGATAATATGCATTTTATGGGCAGAGGTCATTTCTCTATATGTTATTTAGTTGAAAATTTGAAAATCATTTTCTCAGAATCTAATTTTTGGATATCAACCAAATTTCATTGGAATGATCCTTGAGTGACCCTTTATCAGTGTACCAAAAATTATTTTGATTGGATGAAACCCAAATATCTAAAAATCAAGTCAAAACATTTATTTGCTTTTATAAGAATTTCAAGCCTGTGGAGCGACTCAAGCCATTCATGGCTTTCTAGTTATTTAAGAGACGAAGAGAGCATTTTTTTTTTATTTCATGGAGGTATGAAGTAAAAAACCAAATCATACTATATGAATTCGCAATGAATGCTCTTTTCATATCTTATAATTTAATATCTTGAAGCAAAAATAGAAGAATTTCCCCATAATTGGACATATTGCTTGTCGGACTACTTTGTGCGCAAGTTTAAAAATAGCTGCATACTCAAAATTGTTTTCATTGAGGAATTAAACCAATTTTACAGCCAATCTAAGTACACAAAATTGATGTAAACAAATAATATGAACCTGTGCGTGGGATTTTCAACAATTTCAAACATGCGCAAAGTAAAGACTCTGACCAGCCTGTGCATCTGCACAGTCTGACCAGAGTCTTCACTATGCATTTAGTAGATAGATAAGGTCTTAAAGTATCTGTAAACCATCAGGTAATATTATATTTACAGTTTGTGGCTGTCAATGCTACTCAATGTTTGCATCTCTCGAACATTTCAATTTGTTGGAAATGTCACACACAGGCTTATATTTAATTATTCAACAGGAGTGACAGAAATGGTAAAGCCCCAGTGCATGTTGCTGCCCACTGGAAGATCAAGGACATGCTGAGAATACTAGTATCGGAGCATACAGTTAATCGAATTGACAATATGGGGCGTACACCGTTATATGTATGTGTCAGTTCGCTGAGCACGGGTCTCTATAAGGAAGACCTGAAGTATCAAGTTCCTTGCATTAAAGTTCTGTTCCACGCAAAATGTGACATGCTAAATTTAATAGACTGGATCCGTTGGAAGGGACCTGGAATTCCCCCTGAACTTCTCGCAAATGATGAAGCGTTTTTCGAATGGTATACAAACAATTACAACTCGCCGCATTCGTTGAAAAATCTGAGTCGAATGGTTGTTCAGAAAAGACTGATTGAGACATCGGAGGATAATTTTTTGAAGAAGATACCTTATCTTCCCCTACCCTCGAAGCTTCATGTTTATTTGTCCCGGCGTACCTTTTTACTGCCTACTCCTAAGGTTTTGCATAATGAAACATGAATTTTGTTTTTGATTTGTTAAAGAGTCATAAGATTTACCCTGTCAATCAGAAATTACCAAGGTGAAACCTAGTTTTAAAATCAGCAGTAGAGTGATGAAGCTATATTGAGAATGTATTCCTAACTACTGGACTAATTTTTTTCTTTTAAATCTTTCACCACATTCTCCATTTTGTCGAATTTTGGTTAGTTGACGACATTTTTGAAAACTTTTGTCCTTTTGAGATTAAAACTTGTGTAAAAATAAAAGAAATCACTTGAACCATTTTTTTTATAGAATGCTTTAGCATTTTCTCTTTCATAATAAACATGGTAAAAATTGTAGATTTTTTAGTAAATCCCTCCAGATATGATATAGAAATATTACATGGGCTTTCATTCACTGATATAATACAAGTCTTTGCATGACATTTCCAACAATTTGAAAGGGAGCACATAGCAAAGACTCCAGCTACATTGTGTATCTGCTAAGTCTGATCAAAGTCTTCACTATAGCCAAGGTAAATAAGTTGTCAAAATATGTTTAGACAGTCAAGAAATCTTCTAATCACACTAAGTAACTATCTAGGCTGCTAAATGTTTACACCTCATGCATTTGTCAAATTGTTGGAAATGTAAGGCATAGCTATTTTATCATAACTGAGGCTAATTTTTACATTGACAGGGCAAATTTTGTTTTATACTTCTAGTCTGACAATCGGCTTTGTTAGCATATTATGTGTACATGTTTGACTTGTTTATGTGTACATTTTATTGTTACAGAATTTTAAAAACTGCCAAGTTTTTACTATGCTCATGCTGTTTTTGGCCAAGTCTTTGGCAGCCAGTAAAGACTAAAACCAGCCTGCAAAGATGTGTGAATATAGCTTTTTTTGTTCACTAAATGAAAGATAAATCAATCTTATAAACAAACAAACATCTCCTATTGAATCCTTTTAACCTTTGTCATGCTGAATTAATTTTGGCTAAATAAAAATCATCAAATTCAAAGGGCAAAAAGCACTGAAAGTACCAACCGCAGGTCAATTTTTATTTGGAAAACTTAATCTATTGACAATTCTTGTTTGAAAGTGAGAAACAGGTGGTGTAGACTATCATCAGACTGCACATATGTGCAGGCAGATGTTTGTCTATAGCTCCTGCCAAAGCAAAAATTTTCCTGGATCAGCATGACAAGGGTTTAAAACCCTATTTTTCTGTACTGTTTGAGTAAGTTTTATGTATAATTCTACTTTACCTTATCAGTGCTGGCACTGACAAAAAAAGAATCCATTTTTTTTCGTGGAAAAGAAAGAAAATAGACAACAATTTTATGTTACAAACGTATTAGAATCATAAGTCTTTTGTTGAAGAAAACATTGTAGACACTGATGAAATAGCTAACAACATTAACCCTTTTCTGTTTAATCCCTGCTTTTTAAATGCCTGTGATTTAATGATTTAGAAAACATTGTGAAAAAAGAAGAAATTGCTTCTGACAAGCAATTTCTTCTATTTCCACACCACTTTCTGCCCTACTGAATGGTTATTTTTCAAATTAAATCCACTTTAAATTTTCGTCTGCAAAACCTTTGAATTTGGATAGGTCCAAAATTTTTTGTAAAACAGGAAAGTGTTAAGAATTAATTCATTGAAGTAGCTTGTGACTCACTAATAAACCTTTATAGCCCAATTAGTCAACTCCCAGAGGAATAAAGTCTTTGAAGAACTGAATCCAAATTTGAGATTGTTTTGTACCACTCGGGGTAACTTTTTAAATGAAATCTAAGTTTAAATGGTTTGGGATTGAAGACTTGGGTATGGCTTACAAAATAAATTGACATCACAATAATGAAGTGATAAAGGTACATGTATCTGAAATTTGGAAAAAAAAATACTTTAGCTTTATTCATTGTATTACATATTAATTGTTAAGATATATTTGTTATGATTTCTCTTTTGAAAATACCAAAACATGCAGATAGATATACAGTAAAATCTCAGTATTTCGCACGCCAGTGGTTCGTGGGTATGTGTTGGTTCGTATACATTCTTTGATCCCGATTTTCTTCCTTCTGTATCTTTGTAGGAAGGCTCCAAGTAATTCGCACATCGGTGGTTTGTAGTTTGTAGCCCTTGTCAGGTCCTGAGAATTTGATTATAAACACAGATTCATATGTTTAATCTGTAGGTGTGAATTGTGGGATCAACAGTTTTCCTAGGTGTTACAATTGACATTTGTAAACATTGGTTTTCACACCTGTTGATTGGTATTTATTGATTATTGTTATGCATCATTATTTACAGGCATTGTTTGATTTGTAATTTTTGGCAGGTTAAATCGAATAAAGGTTTCAATCAATAACCTAAATTGCCTTTCATCTGGCTTTCAGTTCGCATAACGATCATGCGTAAATGAATGTGCAAATTTTCGTAGACTTGATTGTGAACATGTCCTCTACACAGATTCATCGTAATGCAGAGATTTCTTCGTCCACTGAACGAGAACTCAGCGTGATTTGATCTAAAGGGAAAACACTCTGATGTAGTTAAGAATTGGCATGTAAATAATTGAATGAAATAACTTTATTTAGGTTTTGAATATGGCATAAACAAAAGATGATCATTGTTCAAGTGAGATTTTTTGCGTCTTAACTCTCTTCAGAAGAGTCTTGTTTGAACTTGATTTAAAGTATATTCGATTGAACCTTAAAATCAAGCCTCAAATTTAGGGTACCTTAGGACCATGTCCAATCCAAGCCATCAAAAAACTACCGACTGCTTGACGTTTGTTGGTTTGTACTACGTTTAGTTCGTATAAATTGTCCCGGTCCCTTGAGATACGAACTACCGAGATTTTACTGTACTGTTAATGTTTTTTACTGTAAAATTATTGCAAAACTTATATATCCTAGGTTCAGAGCAAAAGACTGTATTAAAGTGTCTATACAAGGTATAGACACTAGGTACAGTCTTGCACTGAACCATAGAAATGGTCATTATATGAAAGTTAAGAGATCATTTATAAGTATTGTCATTGTATTTGTTATGTTTTTGTGTTTAAAGAATCAGGGGTGGTCCAAAAATTCATGGACAAATACATGTACTATAAGATTTAATGAATAAATGGATCTGTTAAATTTTTCGAAACTTTCTGTTAATTGTTATTAAAATTTCATAGAATCATACAGTAAGGCACGGCTTGTTTCAATTTCAAAGAATGTCTTGTCTTCAGAAATGTAGACCCTTCTCAGTCTGCTTGGTTCCCGAATTTTCTAATTGTTGAATGATCTTTTTACCTTCCGATATAATGAATAAAAGCAATTTCTTTCCCATAATACATTGGCACTTGATTTGATTTCAAAATGCACTCGTTGTTGATCTAAATTTCTGTTCAGGGAAAGTGTATAATTTCTATTTAACCATTTTATAAGTTTTTTGGGTGACCATTCCATGATTTGGCAAGGAAAGATAAATATTATTTTGTCCATGAGCATCTGGATCATCCCTTGTACCATTCAAGAATCAATGCTGGCGTTGAGAAAGCTGTTTTTCGTTGATTTACTTTTAAAATTTTGAATAAATCATAAAAATCTGTTTTCGATGTTTTGGAAGTAAATTGGTGAATAAAATGATTTAAACTGGAAATTATTGAAGCATATATCCATTATATCATTTTATTAGCAGAATAGATATACTTTTAAAAGTTAATTAGTCAATTTATTTCTTGGCAGGTAATAACTGACAATGTCTTTGAAGAAAGTTTTCAGACTTCAAACCTATGTGTATTGCATTTAATAAATTGATAGGTTAATGCAAAGCTATTATAAGTGTTTATAGATAAGCACTTACAATAGCTTTGCTTCAAACCCTTTTTATAAATTCTTAGTGTATGGTTGAATTTGGAGATTTATTCAATATAATTGTCAATATTTTTCTGAATATTATTAATCTTGCCACAGGCACTTAAAGAGTAAATGTAACAAACTGCAAAATGCTTTAAATACTTTCTGATTACTCAATGAGACACTTAGGGTCTTTATTTCAAATTTGTAAAATGTTTCATGGACTAGCCCATTAAAGCACATGAAACCCTTTTGCACTTTTAAATGATTCTAGATTTACTGATGATTCTCTTTTTACGAGGGGAAAATGCTTCAATATTTCCAGTTTTCGGGGTTTTACTGTGGTGAAAATATGAAATAGTGTTAAAATGTCTTAAAATATATCATACAATTTCTAATGTATATTTCTTGTAGCAAGGCCTTTCAGATCGCAATAGGTATCAAATTCATCTGTTAATGTCATTTTCAAGGTAATTTTAATTTTAAAGGAAAAAACTTGACATTGAATGGTAGCTGTACATGGCTTCCTTTTCTTATGTTCATTCTTTTGTAAGACATTTATTATCATACTAAGTTCAAGATTGTCAGACAAGGACAATGTTTTATAAGGTCCTATTTTGAAATTGTCTGTTGATGATCATGTAAATATCCAGCAATTCATGTATATTTCATAAAGTTTTCAATACAAAAATAATATAAAAGAGCTACAGAGAGAGGGGGTATTTTGGATTTTAGATCAAAGTATCACAAAAAATTATACAAATGCTCTGTTGTTGGTGCTCATTGGAATTGTCTCGCCAAGACAATTCAAATGAGTACCCACAACATAGGGTTTCATTGAGAAATAAAGATTTTAGACTGGCTTTATCCCACTCTTATCTGTACCTATCATATAATTTACAAGACATTTTTGAGTATTTGATATTATTAACCTTTGAGGAATGTTGTTACACAATGTTACAGTATTTTCGTTTTTGAAAAATAAATGTTTCTTTTTTTCAATGTTAATTCTATGTAAATTTAATTGTTTATTCAATGTTTATTCACATTCTTAGTTTCTTTTTATGACTATATTGCTTACTTATGTATAAATAGCTTTCTGAAAATTTGATTATTTGGGGCAACTGGTGTGGTGTGTAGGCAGCGTCTTACTTCCTTGTCTGGAGCATAACTTGGTCACTTCATGTCTGATTGACTTGACACTTGGCAGTTATGTTCCTCTCATGATAATAAAGTGCAGTGCACATGAACCATAGCTCAATTTTTAGCTCGGCTGTTTTCGGAGAAAACCAGAGGTATTGCTATAGCCTCCGTGTCGTCATTGTCGTCGTCATGCCAAAACTTTGACATTTTGTTATATCTTTGGTTCTACTGAAGGCATTCACTTGAAACTTGGCACACATGTTCACCATCAAAAGAGCAACCTATACTATCAAGGGGGATAACTCTAGATGCATTTTATGCCCCTTTTTCGACTTACTTTTTTTCCCACCATCCAGCACTCGACAGCCGAGCGTAGGCACCCGTAGGCGGTGCTCTTGTTTAGTTTTATCGATTTGTTATCTATCATACTTGCACATCCAACAGTGTAACACGCGTATCTTGTTACAATTTGCCACATTGTTTTAAATGCTGAAGAAGATTTCCTTCTGAAATGTTGAGAGAAATATATGGAGTGCGCCATTCTTCTGCTATTCTACAGACACCGAAGAGAGCAATGGCTAGAGAAACATAGAAATTCTTATAAGTGACTAGTCAGGCAAAAAGGGACCATCTTGGCAGTGCAGAAAGAGTTGACCCTAGGCAAACCTCCAGGGTTTGAAACTTTTCACACTTTACAAATTTTCTCAATCTAGAATGATATATCTACTTTCCTATGAAAGAATTTTAGGGACTGCAACCTGTTGTTGATCTGAAATAGAACCAATTTGTTTTTCAAACATATTTTACAAAGATTCCAAGATGGAACCTTTTTATACATATGTAGAAAGGCAGGACGTATTATGTGATCACCCATGGTATCTGGACAGCATGGCATCATCCACTCCTTAGTTGGTAGCATAACTCTGTCACCTTATGTCAGATTTGCTTGACATATGGCAGTTGTGTTCTTCTCATGATTACCAAGTGCAGTGTGAAAGAATCGTTACTCTACCTAGCTTTCCCTTTGCTGTTTTTCATACTTGGGAGGTCTAGCAGTGTAACAGACATGTCATGTGACAGTTTGACACGTTTTATGATAGTTCATATGTGTAAAGAGTTTAACCCTTTCCTGTTTTACAAAATTTTGGACCTGTCCAAATTCAAAGGTTTTGCAGAGGAAAATTTGAAGTGGATTTAATTTGAAAAATAACCATTCTGTAGGGTAGAAAATGGTGTGGAAAAGAAGAAATTGCTTGTCAGAAGCAATTTCTTCTTTTTTCACAATGTTTTCTCAATCATAAAATCACAGGAACGTAAAAAGCAGGGATTAAACAGCAAAGGGTTAAAAAAGTGAAATTTAACTAGAAAAAGAAGAAATTTTCTGAAAGAGAACCCTAGATCCTACATTGTAACCATCCCTGCATATAGGATGACAAAAAGATGCAATCAGTTTGCCAATTATAGCCAGTTTTGCAAGTGCACTTACGTGCAAAGCGGGGTATAATTGGCAAACTGTTAGCACCGTTTTGTCATCCTGAACTAAAGGATTTAATAGGGCTTACCCTAAGCTGCAACAATGCTTTCCGTCTAGTTATAACTGCAATACAGAAATGTGAATGGTTTAAACTGCATCATGTGGAGAAATCTTTTTCACTTCATTTCTGTATAAAATGCAATAGGTATTTCGGGAAACCCCCAACTGAAGATTCAAGTCCAGTTTTGAAGGAACTTGAAAACTCCTCATTTTGCTCAAAAAGCCTTTCTCCGCTGTTTGTTCAGTTAAGAATTTAAGTATTTTCTAAAGAATTTATTATTATAAGCATGCATTTCTGATTCTGATCTGCTGTTAGCAGCCAGTTAACAAAAAAACATCAGGCAACCCCTTCAACCACACTGGACCACGTGGATAGGGCTTGAAAATGGAGACTTGTTATGCCCCCGATAGGGAGGCATCATAAATTTGACTTGTCCGTCTGTCCGTCCGTCCGTCTGTCCGTCCGTCCGTCATTCCGTCCAAAAACTTTAACATTGGCCATAACTTCCTTATTACTTAACATATTCGCATCATACTTTACCACAACATTCCTTGGTACATTACCTTTCTGTAGGCACATACTTTGGTGACCTTGACCCCTGGATGACCTTGACCTTCAACATAGATTGGCCATAATTTAAAATCAAAGCGGTGTCGGGGGCATTGTCATCTTACAGTGACAGCTCTTGTTTTTGGAAATGATTTTCACAAATATCACAAATACCTTTAGAAATATCAAATTTGTCATCTATTTGTGTCCCATTTGAAAAACTTTATTCCAACAAACTTCGATAGTTAGATAACAAAAACATGTTTGTTATGCCAATTTTAAAATAGATTACCGGTACTTGGTGTATTGATCATAAGCGCAGAAAACAGACTTGAACTTTTATTATTTAGCCTGGTATTTCAAATGTTTCTTAGGTCTAAAGGATTGAAATTATAGGGGTTTATTGTTTTTTTCAGTGTGTCTTTGGAGTATAAGGTGCAATTGCCTTAGCAAATGACTTGAACATAATACCCTATGGGCCTTATTTTCCATAAGCTAAGGCAATTGCTTTTTATACTCTAATAGATGCAGTGTAAAATATTATACTAATCCCTATACAGCATACAGTAAGGTTATACAAACAGGATGACATAGAAGTCATGTGATAATGTTCGCATCAAAAAGGACAAATAGATGGCTCAGCACAAAACAGTTGTAACTCCGTATATATTTATAGGGAGTTACAACTGTTTTGTGCTGAGTCATCGATATGTTGATAGTTGGTTGTAAATCTTAAGGCAGTGGGCCTGTTATAGCTTAAGATCCTTTCCGAAGTCATGAACTTTAACAATGTTAAACAAAATTTCCTAATGATTTCAAAAGGAAATATGGGTTTTGATTGGCAGGAAAAGATGGTTTTATGACTCAATGAAAATAATTTGAGTTTGTAGTTATTTTGTAAGCTTCTGCACAAAGTAATCCGATAAGAAATCTGCTTTATTGTGGATGAATCATTTTTCTTTCAATAATATTTAATAACAAGTTATGAAGAGAGTAATGTTTATTTCATTGAGGTATGAAACTAAAAACCAAATCAAACAGTATAATGTATATGATTTGGTTTTCAGTTTCATACCTGCATGAAATAAACAAAAACTCTCCTCATATCTTGTTATTAATGTTTTTGCGGAGAAGAAGTAAAGATTTATCCACAATCTTCATCTCATATATAAAGAACTAATATCACTCTCAGGCAAAAAAATGTGAAGGCATGAATACTTCTGTGGAACTGGAGGAAGGAAAATATACTGAAAGAAAAATAACCAGAACTCCCACAAACTCAACCAGTCAGAGAGTAGCTGGATGTTTGAAGAATTTTTTGAGCCTGTGTGTGACATTTCCAACAATTTCACAAATGTATAATGCAAAAACACTAAGCAGTCTAGACAGCCACTCACCGATATGAGAATGTTCACTGCCAGTTTTAACCCTTTCCTGTTTTACAAAATTTTGGACCTGTCAAAATGAAAATTGCAGACGAAAATTAAAAGTTGATTTAATTTGAAAAATAAAGATTCAGTAGGGTAGAAAATAGTGTGGAAAAGGAAGAAATTGCTTGTCAGAAGCAATTTCGTCTTTTTTCACAATGTTTTCTCAAACATAAAATCACAGACATGTAAAAAGCAGGTATTAAACAGCAAAGGGTTAAGAAACATTGAGATCTTACTTATTTACAGAGCACATAGTGAAGACTCTGGTCAGACTGTGCAAATGCTAATCTGACCTGAGAATTTGCTTGGCACACATATAACGTAGTTGGTAATACAATGCATTGATTTATTTCATTTTGTCTAAAGAAGCTTTTTGTCAGTAGCTATCTACACAGTGCTTGGTATCTTCTTGTAACATGTTTGTTTTTTTCCAAATTTTAGATTTCAATTAGACGTTACTTGTAAATAATTTGAGCTTGTGTGAGGCATTTTCAACAATTCCACATATGTGACTAGTTACATGAAATGGGGCCGTGCAGTAATACTGTAAACAAATATTAAAAAAGAGATTGGTTCAAGTACAGGTCATCCAGAGGCTGCATTTTAAAAATTCCTTCACATGAAGGTAGTTTGATCATTCTAGAATCAGAAGTATTTGTAACGATCTAAAGATTTTGACCCTATTCAGTCGACACAGTCTGACAAGGTTCAACACTATATGCATAACCCAGATGGTCCCTTTTCAAGTGAGTATGATGCATATTTGCAAAGCAATGCCTCTTGCCAGCCTGTGCTTTTACACAGTCTTCCTTAAGTCTTTGCTGTGAGTCTGAGAATAATTCTAGTCTTGACCCCTCTTAAAGCAGTCAGATAATAATATAAATGCTTCGAGTGGTTGACTAGACTGTTCAAGCCTGGCACACTTGTAAAATGTTGAAAGTGTCACATATAAATTCATCTGTTAGTGCAGTGCATTAACTATTTCAAGATTCTTTATTGCTCTTTTAAGAATTATTAAAGTTATCTCATCTTTATTTCTTGGTTTTCATAATTTCTCACCTTCAAGTTGTTCAGAAAATCTCCCCTCCCCCTTGTCATACCCCTCAACTACAAAGTAGAGGGGGTACAATTCTATTGAGTACAAACTTCATAGAATTGTTACCATTGACCAAAGGCAGTGCACCATTGTTTCCAGAGTAAGTTATTTGCAGCTTGTCCAAAATGTTTCTCAACATTAGGCAAAAAAAATCCTCTGAAGTAAGTTGATATTTTCTCCACAATGAGATTAAATTTTTATTTTGAAGGAAGATAAAACTTTCTGCAGTAAGATATTCTTTTTCTTTATAGCCAGCAAGATTAAAATATATCCCAAATTTGATTTTTTCAGCAATCTAATTTGGGTTTGTTTGAATCACGGTGGCAATTATGAGCAGTGAGATCAAATTTTTCTCCACAGAAAGAAATAGTTTGAAGCATTAATTCAATTGAATAAAGAAATCCTCCCCTGCAACATCCAAATTCTTCTCTATAGCAAGTTCATATTTCTTTTCCGCACTAGATAAAATGATTTTCCCTCATCAATATCAATTTACTTTTCTCTTAATTGATATCAAAGTTTCTTTCTTAAATGCTACAAAAAATGTTCCGAAGCAGTAAGATCAGAGATTTTCTCCTCAGCAAAATCCAGATTTTTAGCTCCACTGGCCGAAGGCCAGCGAGCTATTGTCATGGCGGGGTGTCCGTCGTGCGTCCGTCCGTGCGTCCGTGCGTGCGTGCGTAAACTTTTCTTTAAACATCTTCTCCTCCTAAACCAATGGGTGGATTTTGACCAAACTTGGTCAGAATGTTCCTTGGGTGACCCTCTTCTAAAGTTGTTCAAGAAATTTGGATTGACCCCCAAATATGGGCGTGGCAGGGCGGGGCTTATTTTGACCCTGAAATCTTTGAACAACATCTCCTCCTGAACCATTGGGCTAATTTCAATGAAACTTTACCAGAATGTTCCCTGGGTGACCTTCTTCTAAAGTTGTTCAAGAAATTTGGATTGACCCCCAAATATGGGCGTGGCAGGGCGGGGCTTATTTTGACCCTGAAATCTTTGAACGACATCTCCTCCTTAACCATTGGGCCAATTTCAATGAAACTTTACCAGAATGTTCCTTGGGTGACCCTCTTCTAAAGTTGTTCAAGAAATTTGGATTGACCCCCAAATATGGGCGTGGCAGGGCGGGGCTTATTTTGACCCTGAAATCTTTGAACGACATCTCCTCCTTAACCATTGGGCCAATTTCAATGAAACTTTACTAGAATGTTCCCTTGGTGAACCTCTTCTTAAGTTGTTTAAGAAATTTTGATTGACCCCCAAAGATTGGCGTGGCAGGGTGGGGTTTATTTTGACCCCGAAATCCTTGAACAACATCTCCTCCTTAACCATTGGGCCAATTTCAATGAAACTTTACCAGAATGTTCCTTGGATGACCCTCTTCTAAAGTTGTTTAAGAAATTTGGATTGGCCCCAAATTATAGGCGTGGCAGGGCAGGGCTTATTTTGACCCCGAAATCTATGAATGACATCTCCTCCTGAACCATTGGGCCAATTTCAATGATGAGACTTGGCATGGATGTTTCTCAGGTGATGACCATTTACTAAAATTCTACCTGAAATTAGTATGTTAAGAATAGTCTACTTAATGCAATCACCTTTATTTTGGTAAGAATTAAAGTAAAGGGTATGCAGGCTAGTGGTGATTGAGTATTTCAGTGCAATGGGGTCAAGACCAAGTATATCATAACAAAATAGTTCTAAAGAGACTTCAAAGTATTGTTTTTTATCAGTCAGCTTTGTTTTATGAAAGTATAAATGTATCACTATTTAAACACTCTAAGTCTGTTCAAAGAGATGTAAATGTGTAAGTGTATGCATATCTGAATTATAGGTATATAAGATCCAGATAAGACGGGGTAAAGTCAGTCTAAAATTGTTTGTTGCCAATGAAACTATGTTGTTAGTACTCAATTGACTCATCTTGATGAGACATTTCAAATGAGTACCAACAGCATAGGGTTTAAGTTAGGAAGAATGAAATATTTAGATTTGAAAAACAAAATATCCCTCCTATCTGTAGCTCTTTGACATTTTATATAACATAGATCAAGGGAGATCAATGCAGTTTGTTAAGTGATAAAAATAAACACTCATTACTTCCCTTCCTTATAATTTGTTATGAATACCCCTAGCATATTGCCCCCTTTTCCCAGTCAAACATTGTAGCTAAAGATGATTTCATTTGCAATTTTTCATTTTCTATGAATGATTTCTGCATTATTTGGCTTTGCTTTATGTAGATTGCTAAGATTTTTTGGAATTCAGATCAATCAAAGTCAAAATTGTCAGGTAATAGGTGAAATGAAATTTATTGAATAATTTTGAGTTAAATAAGTGTGATAGGTTTCTTTTAAGTGATTAGTCTTCTTCCATGTAATTTTACATGTTAGTTATTGTGTTCTCTTCTGATTAGCTTGTAAATAAGTATCAATTAGGAAAAAGTCAAAATTCCTTCTGAATGCGTGTGACTTTCATTACCTTTGATTTTCAATATTTTTCTTTCAAATCTTGAGATGATAAAGCCAGTGGAGCGATACAGGCCCTCTTGGGCCTCTTGTTTTTTTTTTCTCCAGGGTAAGTTCAAAATTTTTTCCCAGTGCACACTGAAAAAAAATTCTTTGTAGCTAGTCCATTTCTTTCTCAACAGTAAGATGAAAATAGAATCTCTGAAATAAGTTCATTTTTAGCTCCACTGGCTGAAAGCCACTGGGGCTATTGTCATGGCGTTGTGTCCGTGCGTCCATGCGTCAGTACGTCCGTTCGTAAACTTTTTCTTTAAAAATCTTCTCCTCAGAAACTACTGGATGAATTTCAACCAAACTTCACAGGAATGGTCCTTGGGTGATCCTCTTTCAAAGTTGTTCAAGAAATTTTGATCCAATGAAAAACATGGATTTAATGGGCGTGCCTAATTTCCAAATATGGTAAAAAGTGAATTTTCTCAGAATTTAATCGATGGATACCAATGAAATTTTACATGAATGATCCTTGTGTGACCCTTTATCAGTCTACCAAAAATTATTGTGATCGGATGAAAAATTTGTATTTTATGGGCGGAGGTCATTTCTCTATATCTTATATAGTGGAAACTTTCAAAATCATTTTCTCAGAATGTAAGTGATGGATATCAACCAAATTTCACTAGAATGATCCTTGAATGACCTTTTATCAGTCCACCAAAAATTAGTGTGAATGGATGAAAAATGTGTATTTTATGGGAGGAGGTCATTTCTCTATATGTTATAGAATGGAAACTTTGGAAATCATTTTCTCGGAATCTAAAAGATGGATCTCAACCAAATTTCACTGGAATGATCTTTGAGTGACACTCTATTAGTCTACCAAAAATTATTTCGTTTCAATGAAAAATATGTATTTTATGGGCAGAGGTCATTTCTCTATGTGTTACATAGTGGAAACTGTGAAAATCATTTTATCAGAATCTAGATCATGGATACCAATGAAATTTTACATCAATGATCCTTGATTGACTCTTTATCAGTCTACCAAAAATTATTTTGTTTGGATGAAAAATATGTATTTTATGGGCGGAGGTCATTTCTCTGTGTTATATAGTGGAAACTGTGAAAATCATTTTATCAGAATCTAAATCATGGATACCAATGAAATTTTATATGAATGATCCTTGAGTGACTCTTTATCAGTCTACCAAAAATTATTGTGATCAGATGAAAATATGCATTTCACGGGCAGATGTCATTTCTCTATATGTTATGTAGTTGAAACTTTGAAAGTCATTTTCAACATCAGTAGAATCCAAAATATCTAAAAATCTAGTCAAAACTTTTGTTGCTTTACAAGAATTTCCAGCCTGTGGAGCGACTCAAGCCATTCATGGCTTTCTAGTTCATTTACGCAGCATTTTAAATTTTTTCTTTGCAGGGAGTGAAGACAAAAAACTGCGGCGATATCTTTCTTTTCTTTGTAGCAAGATCAAAATACGATTTGTGCTGGAAGATCAGTTATTTTTCATAAGATCAAAATAATTCCTCCCGAACAAGTAATTCTAATTTCTGATACAGCATTTATTTTCTTCTTTGCATGAAGATCAATTTTCTTTTTCGAAGTCAGATAAAAAAAAATCCTTTCATGCAAGATATTTTTTTTCTATAAAACAATATCAAAGTTTCTCTTGGGAACACGATCGAAAGTTTTCATAAGCAGTAAGATCCAGATTTTTCTTAGTAGTAAGATCACAATTTTCTTCATTTTTTTTTTCTTTAGTGTGATCAAAATTTTCCTCTGCAGCAACATTCTCAGTAATACAATTACATTTTAGGCAAGTTCAATTTTTTACTACGATATAAGACAATCATTCTTTGCAGCGAGATTAGTGTCATATCAGCAAGAATTAGATCGAAGTTTTTCTATACTATAAGTTCAAGTCTTTCTTCCTCAGCAAGTTCATGTTTTTTCTCAACTGCAAGACCAAAATTGTTCTCTGTAGCAATTTCGTTTCTTCTCCATAGTATGATCATTTTTCCTCCCCAGCAAAATAAAAGAAAGAAAAAAATCCTTTTCGGCGAAATAAAAATTTTACCCCGCAGTAAGGTCATTTTTTTCCTATTATCAAGATCAAAATTTCTCTCGGAAGCAAGATGAAAAGAAAAACACCTTTGCAGCAAAATAAAAAAAAATGCTGATCAACAAATTTTCTCAACAGTAAGGTCAGGTTTCTTCTCCACAGCATGATCTAAATTCCCCTATTCAGTAATTTCATTTTTTTTCACAGTAAGATCAGTATTTTTCCTTAGGCTGGTCCCACTGTCGACTATCATATAAAAGCTTCATGAGTCGACAACAGTACCCGTCTATATTTTTCCTCCGCAGCAAAATCAAAAGTGAGGTCATTATCTCCACATCAAGATCAAATTTTCTCTCCGAAGAAAGATTTAAAAAAGCAACACCGTTGCAGCACAATCAAAATTTTATTCACAGTATGAACAAGGATTTTCACCTCAGCAACATTTTCATTTTTTCCGGAGCAAGTTTATTTTCTATTCAACATAGCAAAATGAAAAATATTTTCCCAGCGCGATAACAGTTTTCCCTCCACAGAAAGAGCAAAAATTTTTTCCAGAGCCAATAAGAAAAAATCTTCGCTGCTTGTCATTTTTTTTCTCAACAGTAAGATAAAAAAAATTCCTCTGAATAAAGTTCATTTTAAACTCCGCAGCAGGTTCAATTCTTTTCATTGCAATTAGCCAAAAAAAGTACACCTTGAAACATCATTCTTTACTGCAAGATCAAAATAATCCCCAGATTTGATTTTGTTTTTTCTTCGAATTGATGTGGAAATATGCAGCGAGGTCGAGGTGTTTTTCCAACAGTAAAATAAAAGGAACTTCTCTGAAGAAAGTTCAGTTTTTCTCTGAGAAGCATGATTAAATTTTTCCTTTGCAGCGATATCATTCCTTTCTTTTCAGCAAGATCTAGATTGAAATTGCTACAGAGAGGAAATTGGACCTTGCTGTGGAGAAAAAATGACCTTGTTAGGGATAAAGATCTGGGGCCGTATCCACGAAACATCTTAGTTTTTTACTAAGAAATTTTCTAAGTTGAAATTTTTTCTACTAAGTGAAAAATATTTGCTTAGTTTTTCACTAAGTAACGACTTAGCCAATTCTTAGTGGAAATCTAAGTTTAAGTTGAAACTTAATCTTAGTTTTTTTCTTAGTCAAATATACATTTGTTTGACTTTTAGATGACGTATTTCCTTGGCAGCGACGCGCGACTTTGCCTGTAAACAATAAACACGGAAGTAAAATTTCGAAATCAATTGAAACGCAGAAGATTCGCCAAAATAAAGTTGAAACGTCAAGAATATGCCTTTGAATTTTCTAATTAAACACAGACAATAGGGTACATCCATTTTTACGTTGACAAAGGTAGGAAATAGGCTAGATTATTAGTTTTTGATCTCCGTATCTAGTCCGATTTTTTGACATCCGAGAACGTATGGCTCTTTTACTTTCTCCAGAAAAAATCGACCGATGATTATGTTCTGCTACTGTGCGACCAATGTACTGTTGTTGAGAATGAAAGCAGTACTAGCTAACCCGTTCCAGCGCCAATTACCAGTTTATTATTCGGCCCTAGTCCTCAACTTACAATGTAGATGGGAAAACACCCCCTGAGGCTGTCGTGAAAAATTCCGCGTGTTTAAATGCAGTTGAAAGTGTCCAAATATTTTACAAAATTACTTATTTGAAGGTTTACTAATTATTTTTATAATCATAATTTTGTAAAAAAAAAAAAAAAAAGTTTGATACTTTTACCTGGGTTTCACTGATTATTCTATGGTCAATTTACAAATGGATTTTTTTTTTCATGAAGATATGAAACTATAAATTAAATCACACTATATGAATATGCAAATCAGTCATACTTAGCTATGATTAGGTTTTAGTTTCATATCTCAATGGATTAAAATCCAATAAACTTGGTCAACAGGCCTTACTCATTGGACAGTTAACACTGTGAATTAAAATCTGTTGACAAAAGCCATTACTACAGTCGACAGTTGACTTTATTACCACATTTAGATTGATACTAGGTAGGACCCCTAAATTTGGCGGCTAGCTGTTGGATATGATGAAATCCTGTGATTTTTCAGTGTGGGAAACAAAAAGAAACAATTTTTCATTCACCAACTGCCAAGATACATCTCAAATGTTGTTGCATGTGGTGTCAAAACGAAAAATAAACAATTTAATTTTCCATATCTGCAAGATAAATTGTATTTAACATATATAAACATTTTTTTTCTATTTTATTTGAATAGATTTTAAAGTTACCATTTTGTTTTGAAAGAAATTGGTTGGAATGTTGTTGAAGAACTTCATGAGTTGAATTTTTTGTTTCAGGAGCCCAAATGAATGCTGAATTATGAAATCTCCACATTGTCTAAAGAAAGGACATCCATCCTAGGGAAGTGTGTTGTCCTAGATCCAGTTACAAAAAGACAGAAACTGAGTTTTGACTGCCTGTACATGTCACATGGCAAAATACAGGGTATAAACTTCCACAGATTCTTTTTATTCACAATTTTAAGAGAATCTTTGTCAATTTATGGTCGAGAAGCAGGCTTAGGTGATTGTGTGAATAGTTAAAAACTGTTAAAACACAGGTTTGATCCCCTTGCTGGCCAACTAGCTAACTAATAGCTTTCTGGGTGACAAGTGTAAGCATAATCTCCATATCAGACAGTGCTTTACAAAGAGTTTGTTGAAGAAACAGGCAGATCTCAACACTGATTTCATAGTGGTATCCCGTCATTATCCTCTGTATTAACAAATATTCTTCTTGTGGTGCAGCTAATATTCTACAGTAGTGACAATTAATAAATTGACATCCTAGTGCTAAAAGCTTGTAAATGCATTTACGTAGGAACAGCATGGTACACACTGTATAACAGGACGGAGATGCATATATACATATTCTTAACTTGAGGTGAGCAGTGTTTTATCTGCTAGGCCAATAGACACTGTGACATTAATCCACAATTATAGAATAGATATTACAAATATCCAAATTTTGAAATATATATTTATAATCAAATTAAGCAGTGCTGAAATAAGTTTTGAACCATAGATTAATTTATGACTTGTTCAAAAATTTCCTCAATAATGGGAAACAATGACTTAATAATTTTTGGTTATTTCTGTGACCTGCATGTAGTTTTCATTTTCCCTGAACCCTTTATTCACAAGATTGTTCCACAATTTTACTTTCAAACACTTCTGAGCCAACTGTTAGTAACATCATGTAATAAACATTCATTCTGATAAAAAACATCCGAAATTCATCTGCTCAGCTCTCAATTCATTCATTCTAAACGCTCAAACCATTAAAAAATGCTCCAAAATGTTCAAAAAATACTTTGAAATCCGGTTTCAAACGATTAACATTGCATTCAAATTTATCAATCATAAAATGATTTTATTGGCTAGAGTGAATTTCAAAGCGTCTGATTTATCCCTGAATACTAGATAACAGAAAAGTATGCTATTTTATTAAAGTGAGGTAAACATATAGATTTTGTCTTATTTTGGAGAAATTAGGGATATTTTATTACTTTTTTTGAACTTCACTCAAAACTCACTCATCATTCCCATTAAATTTCATTCCAGAATCATTCCAAAATCATTTGCTGTGTAATTTTTATTATATTTACTGTAACTGGGGTATTGGTATCCACAGATTCAGGATTTCTGTTCGAACATACAAATAGGATGATTTTTTTTTTCCAAGGATTACATCATGATTCATTTTGATTGAAATTCTACATGAAACTGAAATCTATAGGCTGCAAAGGGGAGGCCCCCCTTCCTTATTATCAAAAACTGCCTTCTAGATAAATTAATGTGGAAAATGAAGAAATTGCTTGAACAAGCCATTTTCCCCATTTAATTATGTTCATAGGTAAATAAAATAATCTCTAAAGAATTTCAAGATTTTCATCGGAATTTTTAAGAGTTTTAGTGATCCAGCAAAGAAATTTGAAACCAGGGTATAGTCAACAACATGAAATTGACACGCATTTCAATCAAAATCTTTCTAAATCATTCACTCAGCGATTCATTCAACCATTCCAAACACTCACTTAAATTGCTCAAAAACGCTAAGAAATCATCTGGAATCCTTTCAGAATTGTTGAAGACGATCAAAATTTAATGCAAATCGATTAGATATTATAAGCTGTTGTGGATTTTAAAGTAACTGATTCATCAATGAAGATACACAAACAGCATAGAATGTATGTTTTATAAAGGGAGGTTATTAATATTGCTAATTTTGTTCTATTTCCTCCCTTGGATTTCACCCAAAACTTGCTCCACACACTAATTCAATCTCATTCCGAAATCATTCCAAAATCAGTCATTTTGTCAATTTCATGTAGTTCTTAATGGTAACACCTTCCTGATAGATATTTTGAGGGTCAGGATAGGTTATTTTTACATTTGGCACTTCTTAATTTTTCTTTTATTAGTCCCCACCAGATTACATGTTAGGTTGACTTGATTTCATCCTTCTGTCTGTCCATCTGTCATACTGTTGGTCATATCATAAATCCTAATGCGCAAGTTCTAGCAACTTGAAACTTATAACAATTATAGATCACAATGTAGACAAGTGTCATGGAGAGGAACGGTAACTCTAGCTTGCATACTTATTGAGTTATTTCCCTTTATTGCTTTTTCTGTTACATTTTTTTCCCCGAGCATTCCTCCTGAATCCTAAGTGCTAGCAACTGGCAACTTTATACACTTTAAGATCACATTGTGGAAAGGGTCATGTACAAGAACAGTTCTAGCCTGCCCATTTTCTAGTTAATGCCCTTTGTAATTTAAATTTTGTACCTTTACATTTTGTTTAGAGCATATCTCTTACACAATAAGTGCTACAGTTAATGTGTTGTGAAATTGACAAGGTAAATGATTTTGGAATGAAACAGAATGAGTGTGATGAGTCATATACTACCACAACATCACATCCAAACCAATGGTAGCTCATTCCACTTAATAGGTTACTATTCAACTATTAGTGACAAACAAATATTGAAAAGAATGTTGGCAAAGCAGGGGTTTAAACCTATGAGCCCCCTGATATGCAGTCCACTGTGCTATCTTCAGGGTCAGTTTAGTGTTCATAAACAGAAAAAGAACCCTGTTCATATGTGCCAAGGCTTGGCTGCAGGTGCAAACAATTTAAATCAGGAAAAGGGCAAAACTCTTACAGAAATGCTTTCAGTTATCCCCCTTGATAGTCTGGATAGCTCTTATATTAGTAAACAAACTTGCCAGGTTTCATGAATAAATCTTCAACAGATAAAATATGACTAACATTAAATTTTGTCACACAATTAACAATGTCGCCAAGGTGATGAAAATACCATAGGTTTTCTCCAAAAACAGCCAGGCTAATGATTTTGGAGAGACTAAGCCACCAATACTGAAAGTAGGTAAACATCAGAATAATTATCTCCCCTGGCCGAAGGCCAGCGAGCTATGTGTCATGGCGGAGTGTCCGTCGTGCGTCCGTCCGTGCGTAAACTTTTTCTTTAGACATCTTCTCCTCCCAAACCAATGAGCGGATTTTAATGATACATGATAGAAATGATCCTTGGGTGACCCTTTACTTTAATTGTTCAAGAAATTTTAATTGACCCCCAAAAATGGGCGTGGCAGGATGGGGCATTCTTTCACATGAAAATCTTCTCCTCCCAAACCATTGGGCTGATTTTAATGAAACTTGTCATAGATGTTCCTTGAGTGACTCTTTAATTAAATTGTTCAAGAAATTTTGATTGACCCCCAAATACGGGCGTGGCATTTTTTCACATTTAAATCCTTAAAAATCTTCTCCTCCTAAACCATTTCAATTAAACTTGGCATAGAAGTTCCTTGGGTTACCCTAAACTTAAATATACTTAGCAAAAAAAGAAACGTTACATACTTGTTGGTCTTTTTTGAATGACCTACAGTGGCTATAGGCCAACTTTATTCACATGTGTTAGTTGGACTAGGTACAGAGACTACACAGACACAGGAATTTGCGCGATTGAAGCGAGTCCGAGGTAATGTGTCTGTAACTTCCGGTTTTGGTCACATACTCGTGTTGAGCTACCCAAAGTTCATTTTGAGTGATTTTGTTACACAGTCACACTCATTCCTTAGCATCAGCACATAAAAACAAAATTGTTTGTACATTCTTATTGAAACGGGTATGTAACAACAATCGAATAAAGGCAGGAATCAGACAATGGATATACATAGAGCTTGAATGTCTGTTTAAAACACAACTCTAAAGTTTGGCTACTTGGGACAGGCAATTCACATTTTAACATCTTGGTTTAGAAAAGCCGCACCCAGTTAGGACAATCTGTTACGCGTCTGGTTTTCATTCATAGGGTTGTGGGTTCGACCTCTGGCTCGGCCGTCTTTCATCCCATATTTGACAAAAAGCATTGTGATAAGTGTCATTTTCTCTCCCACGCAATTGGCAAGTGATACGCCTAGGAGAGAATGGCGACTGGTGCCTCAGATGAAAGCTCTAGCTGTACTGTGAGAAATGATAAGAAACTATGGATAGGTGCACCTGCGGTCGAATTTTTAATGTAAAACTATCGAAAGTGACCTGTAAACCCATAATAATTAACAAAAAAAAAACAGTTACAACCACATGAAGTGTCGGCCGAGATGAGATAGGCCACTTTTGACGTCATGTGGAGGCCCTGTTACCATTGCATATTTGTCAATTCATTTCATCAAAGGAAAGATAACTGCAAGACAAGTATGCGTATTTAGCTCAGACGTTGGTCTATCATGATGTTGGAACGACTCTAATCACGAAAACGTCAAGGACCTATACTCAAAACATCACCGACAATCTTGATTTCATTTCTGTGATTTTTGAAATCGACCCCTTTCTCCTTAGACCACCAATAAAAACCTCATTTTACAAACATCAAGTTACTGACCCTTCCATAAACCGACGGATATTGCCTTCAAGTTTCATGTAATAGTAACATCTGTATTCTTTATGGTTTCATAGCGATACTACAGCCCTCAGTAAGTCATGTAAAGTTTCTTTTTTTGCTAAGTATAGTTCAAGAAATTTTGATTGATCCCCAAATATTGGCGTGGCAGTGGGAGGGAGGGGGAATTTTTCACGTTAAAATCTTTAAAAAATTTCTCCTCCCAAAGCATTGGGCTGATTTTAATGAAACTTGGCATGGATGTTCCTTGGATGACCCTTTACTTAAATTATTCAAGAAGTTGTAATTGATCCCCAAATATGGGCATGGCAGGGCAATAGTCCGGGGTTATTAAAGCCAGTTGAGCAATACGGGCCCTCTTTGGCCTCTTGTGTTATTGGCCTTACAGATTTTTGAAAATAGAATCAATTGATAATACTTTTTTTCAAGTTAATCTTCCATACAGGGCTTGTGCTAGCTTTTCAAATTCAGGAGTCATTGACCCTAAACTGTAATTGTAGGGGTCAAAACTGCTGTTGAAGGGGTCAAAACAGTCTTCAGAGAGGATATAATTGGTAAATTGTTTTTCATTTTGCTGATGAATTTCTTTGATTATCTCCTTCATATCTTTATGTAAGAGATTCATGTGAAACTCCTATAAAGAATTAAAGATATAAAGGAGACAACTAATTCTAATACATTTACAATATGCAGCAGTTTTGATATGCAATACTGAAAATCAAAAGGGGCAAAATGACCGCTCTTGAAAATTGAGGGGGTCAAAATCAGATGTTTTCAAATTTTTGAGGGTCAAAACCCTGGTTTAAGGGTCAAACAGGAACCCTGCATGGGGTGAACATAAATATAGGAATTTGAAAAACATTTTTTATCTTGTAAAAGAATGTTTATGAAAATTCCCATATTAACTAGTTAAAATTAATCACACTGCCAAGACTATGCAATTTAAGAGAAATACAGTGTTTTTTTACTTGTGTAATGGGTCTTCTTCTATACAACACTGACAAAACAAAATCTTTTATTTTTCCATGGACTGTATTTTAATTGTTATTTTCACAATCACAGATTACATGATATTGTCTAAATTTGTGAAATAAATAATGATTAATTATTATCATCTCAATATTCTTTGTGTTTCCTTATCAAACCTTATCCTGCTGAAATTAGAATGTGTCCAAGATAGTTTTTTCCACAATGTTTAAGCAGAGAGCAGGCAGTCTGTGCTAGGATCAGAATGCGCATCTGTGCAGGTTGATCTTAGTAGAAAGTGTCTGCCAGAGTTTTGAGAACAGAAGGAATATGTCATAATACATGTACCGTTAACATCATGAAATCAAAATGTGAATGAATTTGGATTGATTTCCTAATGAAATGGAGTTGAAGGAGAGTTTTTAATTAAATTAAAGGGAGGTAACAATATTTTTCTCTCCCTTTACATACTTTTGACTCTTGGTGTTTTCAAGGACAATTGGACACTTTAAAAACCTCAACAGGGATAATTCTGGCTCAGAATATCTTGAGCAAAAACATCTCATTTTGCCCATCCTAGTGAGAAATCAAGAGTTTTAATCAACGAAATTTACCAAATTCTTCACTGAATTACACATTGCTTTGAGATTTTTCTCTCATTAATCCAGTTTCAATGAGATTTCTGACAGAAAATGAGAGAATCTCTCAATATCTTGTCCAAAAATGATCCCTGCCTCAACAGCCAATAAATTTAGAGAAAGATTTAATCAATTTGAATGAAATTGATCCTTTTGAACAATTTTGAAGTGTTTTTGAATAATTTTAGAGTGTTTATGAATGGGTTGAGTGAGTGCTAGGATTGAATGAATGGAGTGCTGAGCAAGATAGTCATAATGATTTTGACAGAAGTAAATGTCAATTTAAAGTCAATTTCACAATGTTACCAAGTGTATATTTGTGTAATTCCAAATTATTCACTTTAACAGTGTTAACCAAGGTGTCCTAATGATTTTCATTAGGAAACCTTGACTAACATTGTGAAAGGGCATGTGTTCCAAAATGTAACAGAATAATTACAGGTCCACTACCTTAAGCCATTCCTTCTTAATTTCTTAATGAATTGTAACTTTGCGCATCTTCTAGTACAGATTCAGTATGAAATAAAAAGTTCACAGCCAATATAGAATTTTACACACTACATGTACTTTAGTTATAAAAGGTTCATAATCTGATAATGAATGACCCGTAATTTTCTTTTTCTTTTTTAATTTTGTGTACTGTCACACAAAAAGAGGCCTATAAACTTCTTGAGTAAATATTGTGAAAAGAAATAAACTCCACCTAGGTCAAATGTCGACAGATTTTAACCTTGTCATGCTGAATAAAATTTGGCTATAAATTTTCATCAAAATCAAAGGGCAAAAAGCACTGAAATTACTAAGTGAAGGCCATTTTTATTTGAAAACCTAAATCTATTTACAATTCTGGTTTGAAGTAAGAAACAGGTGGTGTAGACTAACATCAGGCTGCACATATGTGCAGGCTGATAGTTGTCTATAGCTCCTGCCAAAGCTGTAGAATGCAAAATATCTCTGCTTGTCCAAAGACATGAGATAATTTTTCTACTTATCAGAAAGTTGTGGAAAATTCTTTTTGATAATTTCACTGGTTTTAAAGCAAGATTGATTATTTCACTGTTTTGGCAGTGAGATTACCAAGTGAGAATCTACCAACATATCTCAGCATTAAACAATTTAAATTTTAAAATTTAATATCTTTCAATATCTCAAAATACTATTAAGGGTTTGTACATAATGAAATTGTTGCATTTTGTAGACCCTTATTTTCCTTAAATCTCATTCTGTATTTCAAAATGGTATAATTTTGCATCTGTCTATCATTCAGCTTTCACTTCTAAATATGACTTATTCGGTAACTCTAAATCACTTAAAGTAGATCTATAGTAAAGGGTACATGTGTATCAAACTTAGGTGCGTTTCTTAGATTAAGATTTTTAAGAGTCTCATGAAGATTTTTAAGATGTTTTTTAGATTAAGATTTTTAAGCGGCTTAATGAGCATCTTAATATATCTTAACAGGCAAACGAAGATGGTTTTGCAATGGCTTAAAACGGGTAGCCTAGACGACGTCGAATGTGTTCAGTCTCAAAATATCAAAAATCGTTTCTTATGACTTCTTGATAATCTTATTTAGCGAAAATTTTCATCTTAATGTAAAAAACACACCTCTGGAATTATATCACTCCCTGAATTTTCACTATTTATTTTGCAAGTTTTCAAACCAACTTCGGTTTGTTTTGGCTAATCTCAATGGACATTCACTCAGTTTTGTCTGGGCACATAATTATTCCCTGTGACCGAGTCTATATTGATTTCTTGGAGTTCCTAAGAGAGCAAAGAAGTGTTTAAAACTCCTATCTTGATCCCAACATGTAACGTCTAAGAGTGTTCATTCTCAACTGAGCTCCCTCCTTGTTGGTAGTTAAATAGATGGACAGAGAATCTCTGCTTTTGTTTATTTTTGCAATAAATCAATTGAAGTCTGGAGCAGATCAATCCAGCAACTGTCACAAATGAGGAAAATCAGCTTCAAGTTCAACATTTCCGAGTGTTTGTTGTGGTTTTGGGTGGGTGGGGTAACGATGAATTCCTGTTTCTGAACGATTTGTGTCCATATCGTGAGTTGGTTTTCAACTGAACTAACCTTTCCTCCATCAGCGTGAGCGTATAATTCATCGATTGTCATGAGGGTTGTCGAGAAAATGGACAAAATGTCGAGAAATACATCATAGCTTCGAACGTTTTTGGTCGATCGTCGATTTTTCGCTTATCGCCCTTAGAATGACTCATTTCTGCCATTAAACTAACAGAATCGATAAATAACTCGAAGAAATGAAAAAAGTTTCAAGATTTTTCGCCTAATTCCATCCAAATCCGTCGAATTTCTGTCCGAAGCGGTGATTGTCGCCATTTTTAAGATGAAAACCGCCATATTTAAGAAATTTCTCAGGATTTAAGTCAGCTCGGTAGCTATCTTAAATTGTTAGTGAAAAATCGCCGATCTTAGTAAAAAACTTAGTGGAAAATTCTACTTAGCAGAAAATGGAATTATCTTAGTTGAAAATTTTCAACTTAGCAAAATCTTAGAAAAATACTTAGTGAAAAATGAAAAACTAAGAAAATATTGGAAAACTTAGTAAAAAATGCCAAACTAAGAAAAATCTCAAACTAAGATGTTTCGTGGATACGGCCCCTGATCTTAAAGAATAGAATGACTTCGATTTGATTTTTGATGTTAAGAAACACTTTGATCTCACTGCAAAAAATTGATCATGCTGAAAAAATTTTCTTATCACGGAGAAATTTTGATCTCCCTCAGAAAGAAAAAAACCTTGCTGTTAGGAAATTCTGTTCACTACCCGGAGAGAAAAACTCTTATCTCGCTGCGGAGAGAAAAAGGTTGAGATTGCTGCGAAGAAAAAAATTCAGAATTACAATGGACTTGCTGCAGAGAAAAAAATAGTTTCCTTTAGAGAAAGGTTCTGCTCTTGCTATGGAGAAAATTTTGAGGAAGCTGTAAAGGATTTTTTTATTTATTTTAATACATGTAAATGATAGTTTGGAAACACATAAAAAGTAAAAGCTTTATCAATTAAAATCGGTTTAATCTGATAAATCTTGAAATAAACTTACTCCAACTTCCAATCGGTCAATGCATGTTTCTCTCTTTTCGACACATTTGAAAGAAAAGATGTGTACAGAAATTTACTTTTATCCAAAGGCCAATCAATCTCGAAAAATTTTGTAAAAATGACCGACAGAACGATTGAAGCAGACAAAATAAGACACCAACCCTACTTTAAAAGTCACAAAACTCGCCGGATTGCAATGAACAATCAATATTCCATTCGAGAAAATACCGTTATGTTGATGAAAAATCACCATCCTTTCGATTAATTAGAGGAAGATGACTAGAAATTAGTAGAGAAAACAATAATCTAGACGTTCATTTGTGTAAATAAGGTAAAATTGTTAAATTTACACCACCCACCAATGTTAATTTTGAAATTCAGGGTACTCTTGTTCTCATGCAGGTTAAAATTCTTTCCCCGAAGAATTATTTGATGAACTTCCAATTTGCTGTTTACCAAGTGAGTGAGCTATCATATCTCAATATAGTTCAACATTATTCAGCAATACTTTTTTGCTCTTTTTGAGTGACCGATTAGAAGTTAGTTTCATGTTATCCTATAAACCGTCAATGGGATACACAAACCTTATTAATGGAGCTTGAGTAAGCTCTTGGTTCGAGTCTTTGGTGGTCCAAATTTGATTTTGAGAGTAATATGGTGTTTTGAGTGGCTGAGGCTACCTCGAGCAGTGTAGCAACTAGCCAAGTGATGCTTTTTACTCGCCTGTTGTTTAAAGGAATGGTTCAAATACACCCAAACTATCTCCAACCAACTCACCGTCCTTTCATGTGAACCCTATGGAATTTTCAAGTTCCCTTTGATATCTTTCAACCATTATATTAAGGGTAAATTTCGTCGCAGCTAGTCAAGAATATTTCTCAGTGGTTAGATAAAAAAAATACAGTTCTTTTTGTCCCGCAGCGAGATTGTTTCTTTCCTTTTTTTGAGTGACACGATTTTTCTAGAGCAATATATTTTTCCATGCGGCAATATCAAAATATATCCCAAATTTGATTCTTTCAGCAATGTCAATTTTTCTTGGAATAAATGTGGAAAATAATTGCAGCAAGATCAATTATTTTATCTTATAACTATACAAATATCCGTGTGAAAACAACCCGTTTGATATTTTTTATGATATCACATAGTTATTTTTAGAACAAGGATATAATGCGGTTATTTTTAGAAACTCTCATTTCAGTTGGAAACATCGACAAAAACAGGACAAATATTGGTCATAAGATAAAATATACATACTTAGTGTATTGTATGAAAAAATATCTAACTCGGTTGTGAAAATTGATAATTGTCTCGGCAGAGCCTCGACAATTTTCAATTCTCCCAACCTCGGTAGATTTTTTTTTCATATAATACACTAAGTATGAATTATATATTTCTCTTCGGCATTGATTGTAATAGACAAAATATCAACCCCTTCAAGATCAAAATTTGTCTGCAACATCCAAATTCTTCTCTGCAGCAAGTAAAATAATCTTTTCCACAGTAGATGAAATATTTTCCTTTCAGCAAGATCAATTATTTTCTTTACTACATTATCAAAATATCTCTTGGGAACACAATAAAAGCTTTCCTAAGAGACATGATCCAGATTTTTACCCGCAGTTAATTCAGAGATTTTTCTTCCGAGAAAGAGTCATATTTTTCTTCGCAGTACATCAAAGTTTTCTCCGGTGCAAACTGAAAAAAATCGTAACTAGTCCAATTTTCTTTCCCAACAGGTAAGATAAAATCCTATGAAATAAGTTCAGTTTTTTTCTATTGATTTTTTTCTTTGTAGTAATTAAAAAAATCTCCAGCGATATAATTTCTTTTTTTCTTTGCAACAAGTTCAAATTTCTTCCCAATTCGATTTTCAAGAAGAACATTGTTTCGCTCGAGGGGAAAATTATTTGCAACGAGATCATTTCTTTTTCCGCAGCAAGAAATAGATTGAAGTTTTTTATTCAATTAGATCAAAATTTTCCTCTCCAACAAGGTCGAAATTTTTCTGCAACATCCAAGTTCTTCTCTGAAGCGTGTCCAATTTAATTTCCAAAATGCAAGATAAAAAGCTTTTCTTTCCAGTAAGATCTTTTTTTTTTAAAGCAATATCAAAATTTCTCTCGGGAACACAATAAAAGTAATTCCTACGCGACAAGATCCTAATTTTCATCCACAGTATGATAAGAGATTTTCTCTTTAGGAAGATCCAGATTTTCGCAGCAGTAGACCCAAAACTTTTCCTTCGTGCCGAGGGCAAAATTTTTTCTCCCTGACGATTTTTTTCTCATCCGCTGCAAGAGCAAATCTTTCCCCATTGCAGAGAGGCAACAAGAATTATCCGCAGCATAATCAAGATTTTCCTTTGAAGTTAGATCAGAATATCCCCCCCTCCTCTTTAGATCATTTTTCCGCGAGATCGTGGAGATTTTTTCTCATGACCAAAAGTATTTTGCGGCAAGTTTGGACATTTTTCACTGCGGTAATAAAATCGAAGTGTTTCTCTTTAGTAAGGTTAAAAATTTTCTCCGCAAGATCCAAATTCATCTCAAAGGCAAATTCTTCCTTTTTCTTCACAGTAAGTTCAAAATTTTCCTCCACGGCAAGATCTAAATTTCTCCTTGCAGTAAGATCAAAACTTACCTTTCCAGCATGAAAAAAATTGTCCACAGTAAGAACAACTTTTTGCTCCCCTGAACAGATTCAAGTGGAGTGTATGTAGTGACGGGTCGTCCGTCGTTAGTACGTGCGTCTGTGTGTAAAGTTTTCATTTAAACATCTTCTCCTCTGAAACAACTTGGCAGAATTTCACTGAAATGATCATCACGACATAGTCTTTCGATTTCTATGTAAAATTTGATCGGGTTGAAAATACGGGCACGGGTACGGGCTTCCGTGTCACCAAAAATGGCGCCCAATGGTGAAATATAAAAACAAGAGAGCCTGAGACAGCTTTACTGACTCTTTGACAAGCCTATGTATTGATAGTGCTATTCAAGATATAACACGAAAATGGTTTCATGAAAATATATATCCATAAATGAAAGAGGGGTGGTATCGATAAGAAAATTTACTTAAAGGCCGAATGACAAAGTTACGTTCATGGTCACATGAGAAATACTTTGTTTAAGTTTCATGACAGTCCATGCATGAATGAAGAAGTTGTGTAAACAATGAATAATAAATTTGACAGAAAGTCCCTTTTCCGATGAAATGTATCTATAAACAAAAGAAGAGTTTTGTTAACAAGAAACTAACATTAAGGCCTTTTTCCGTGACTTGGTATATCACTAAATGGCAAGATGAATGTGGCCTATGTCACATTATGAGAAATATTCAGTCAAGTTTCTATAAAAATCTGTGTATAAATGAAGGAGTAGAGTGAACAATTGATATTCATTATTATTATTATCAAAGAGTATGTCATGATGCAGCATGTAACAATATTGCTACAAATATACATAGTTACTGGAAATGGAATATTCTGTGAAAGTTTCACATGAATGTATCCGTTAATGTAAAGAGGAGTTTTGTTTTAAGAGGTTTATATTACGGCCCCCTTCTCTATGATGCAGTATAAAATCACAAGACAACATAAATATGCACATAGTCACATGATGTAGAAAAGAGGATTTTCTAATAAAAATTTGAGTAGGCTCCTTTTCCCATGACGCTTGACGGATCTGACCAATTTTCGAAAGGAAAGATTCTTGTGATCGTCCAATAATTCTAGCCAAGTTCTAAGACAATATGGTTAAACACTGTGGACTCTAGAGCGTTAACAAGCAAAAGTTAACGAAATAACGGACAGAAAAAACCTTTATCTCAATAGCTCTCCTGACCTTCGGTCAGTGTTCGATCCCCGTCGGCGGCATTCATTCTTCATTCATTCCGCATATTTGTCTCTCACCAATGGGTCGATAAATCGTAGACGTATGTGGGATAGCAGCTGGACAAACAAAAACCCTCGGTCAGTGGACTAGTTCTTTATGCATAAACGAGCTAAAAAAAGGATTTCGTGTAGTACAAGAAACACCCCGGGTATAATTCTAACTGCAAATAAGGAATAAAAAAGATTTCGTATAGAACAAGGATCTCCCCGACACCAAATTTCTTTTCACAGAAAACTTTGATATTATCAAATGATAAAAAAATCACAATGAATAAAAACAAATGCACAGAGAATTTACAAAGTGATGTCTCGTAAAATAGGAAACGTTCCTGGACTATTTTTGTATGCATATACGAGCTCAAATGTGAATAATCTAGGACTAAATAAATGTGCATATACGAGCTAAAAAAAAATTATATAGGATAAGAAAAGAACTCACAAAACGTTTTTGCAAAGGATAAGAAAAACCCCGGGTCTTTATTCAATTGAACATAAAGCTCACAAAACGATTTCGCTTGGAAGAAGAAACAGCTCGGGACTTATCTTATAAGCTTATACGAATTTATTAAATATTTCCGCTAAGGATAAGAAACTAACCGGGACTTAATTCAATTGAACATAGAACTTACAAAACCCTTTCTCTTGGAAGAAGAAACGGCCCGGGACTAAATTTTATAAGTAAATATGAAGTCGTAAAACAATTTCGTAAAGGAGAAGAAACGACCCAGGAATTTATTCACGCCAGATGGTATTTCGAGCTTGTCCGAGATTTTATCCAGAGAATCAAATGTTACAACTTATCATCAGGTTGATAAGGCTATAACTTTGGCATCCAATGTGTCCACTAGTTCTTTTCCCCTAAATTTGACTGACCTACTTTTTGACACAAGTTGATCCAAGTTACAACTTGTCCGAGGTTTTACCAAGACATAACTTCTGACCAATTTTCGGGCTAAAACTCAAAATATGCCTGTGATTGATTGTAGGACACGTGGTTCTTAGGTAAGGAAAGGAAAAGGTCTAACAAAAATTTAAAAAACAAAAGACTTTGACCTTGTCCATTGTGACCAAAAAAACAATAGGTTACTTCCTTGGGTCATAAGCAACATTTGCATGGAGTTTCACTACTCTAGGTCACTTGGTTCTCGAGTTAGAGACCGAAAACGGATATTGAAGAAAGGCTAATTTTGACCTTAAACCTACCTGTACGAAAAATTCCACCCGTAAAAGAGGCGTAAAATAGACGTAATTATCAAGCGGATTCCTTCTCATTTTACGCTTGGAAGCTGGTTGAAACTTATTTTAGCAATGAGGCGGAAACCAAGCGTAAAATAGACGGAATTTTAGGCGAATTATGTTAATTAAGCGTAATTTTTTTACAGGCGTAATCACTTGCTAGCAGAAAAACCAGGCGGAATTATTAAGCAGACTCCGTCTAGCTTTCCGCTTGTAATAGCAATGAGGCGGAAACCAAGCGTAAAATAGACGTAATTTGAGGCGAATTATGTTAATTAAGCGGAATATTTCTACAGGCGTAAATGTTTGTAGTTGAAAAACCTGGCGGAATTGACTAGCGGATTACGTCTCATTTTCCGCTAGTGCGCTGGTAAGGAACCAGGCGGAAACCAAACATACATGAGACAGAATTTTAGTTAAAAGTGAATGTATAATTGGTTGGATTCTACAATAATATCTCAATTCTTAACAATAGATCCCTCACAAACAAAGATTCCCCACCAGCGCTTTGTTCAATTTCTGCAGAAGGTTCCTTGACAAAGTGACCTTGACCAATATGGCACTGCCCTGGGTCATGGGCAACAGTAGTACAAAGTCCATTATTCAAGGACACTTTGTTCCTATGTTAGAGCACGGTAACAACAAAGGTCTAAGAAGGTATGTCAGACAAACAGGGTGAAACCAATATTCCCCTTTCTACTTTGTAGGTTGGGGCAATAATAAAGAAATAAAATGGCAGACAGCCAGACTTGGTAAAACAATATGCCCCCTATCTTATTGATGTGGGAGCACAAAAATGTCTTTTAACTCAAGTCTCTTGTTTTCAAGCCCCTGAGTAATGAAAACATTGTGTGAACATAGCAATTTCTCCTTTTCCCTACATACTAGGTACATGTGATAATATTTCAGAGTACAATCGCTTTGAATTCTAGCTTCTTTGGAATTTACCTAAATGAACAATTACTCTATTCATTCCAAAATCAGGGTTCAACCCTTTTTTGCCTGTGGCATGCTGGACCTTTATGTCCTAAATCTTACAGTATCTCCCTGATAATAACAAGTCCTTGATGGAGACTATATTCATTCATGAACACTTGAATAATTATTCTAGTATAAGGAAAATAGTGAGTGAATAGAAGAAAATGCATATAACAAGCAATAACTTATTTTCTCACAATGTTTTCCTCAGTGGAATGAAACTCTATGAGTTGAAAAGAAACAATTAAAATTACATGATTTGGTAAACAAGAGCACAGCATGCCAGTACCTACAATCAGCTGCAAATGCTAGATGATGAAAAAATCTAAGAAAAAAGGGGCATAACTCTTACAAAAAAGATGCTATAATTATACCACTTGATAGTCTTGGTAGCTATTGTGATAGTGAACACATGCCAAATTTCAAGTTCATATCTTCATTAACAAGAGATTACCAAGGTTTAAGTTTGCCAGTTGCCAACACATACGCCAATACAAATGCAAACAACACAAATGTGATGATAATACCTTGATGTTTTGGTGTTAAACAGCCGAGCTGAAAATCTTGGACAAGTACTATAGGCCTGAAGAGCCTTTGACATGGTGGTTACTACCAATCCTCCAAAAGATCTACAGGTCCTAGGACAAGTTTTAAATATTGATCACTGAAAATCCATAGTTACGTGCCAGGAGCACTGCTATACACAAGCCCAATTTTTACATTGACCTTAGAGCTATAGATCAAAATTTTATTTGAATGGCACAATTACTCCGACTTTAGATCTGCATTTTTTTTTAAATCTTTACCCTATTTTGTGTGTGCTCAAAGGGAATGAATTGATGAAACATTTCGAATGAGTACCCACAACACAGTATTTGATGAATAATATAAATTTTCATTTTGAAAGGGAAATCACTAGCTCTGTTGGCGTCAATGCTTGGCTAGATGATCCAGATAAAAACAAGATGTGTTTGTGAAACACGAATGCCCCCGTAAGGGCATTTTTTTTCAAAGTTTGACCTTGACAGATGACCTTGACCTTGTCACATGACCTTTACTTTGGTACAAGCCGATGCGGATCATTGAGATCTATCATCATGCCAAATATTAGCTTTGTATCTTGAATAGGCTTGAAGATATTGGCAAGGTTAAGTTTTTAGGTTAAGTTTTCGGACAGACAGATGGACAGACAGACATGAGTAAAACAATATGCCCCTGGTCTCTCGATGCTGGTGCATAAAAACTCAGTAAAAAGGGGCAAATCACACAGTTTTTCCACAGTACATATAGTGAACACATATGGAAAATTTCAAGCAGATCTCTATACAATTGTATTTTAAATAATGACAGAGATACAATGACAGCATGATGAAAAACTTCAATTTTTATATTCTAGAACAGCCAAGCAAAAAGGAATGACAACTTTCACATAAGAAGAAGGATAAATTGATACATTATGTAATAGTACTTTAAAAAATTTTCAAATTTCTTTATTTTCAGTCAACAAATTATTCTTGATATTCATCCATTTCTGTTCAGTGAATCCTCTCTGTAAATTCCTCATCTATTTCAACCATTTTTATCCAGAATGTAAAATGACCATCAAGCCAGACTGGAATTGACATATTCTGAAAAATAAAACAAATAATCATCACATTACTTGGCCAAAAACTATACAACTTTTTTGCATTCTCTAATGAGATTTTTTTTAAACTATAGCTTGACATTAAAGTTTTCATTTTGTATGTTCATAAAAGATAATATAAATAAGTTGTAAATAACAACTTATTAATTTCATTTTTTATGTTCCACATCTATTTATATTCTAGATTTAGTCCACAACTGATTTTCTTTTGAAAACCAGAAAAGTTTAAGTTCTTGGTAAAATTTCTTGCCAGAAATTTTAATTTCTCATTTCATTTGGCTAAATGAGATATCTTTGCACATGACATTCTGAACCAGAATTATCGCTGCAAGGGTTATTTAGCAGTTTATCTTTTTGTAAATCTGTGATCTTTGACAATCCCGAATTGAGTAACCATATGATTTCTACACACTTTCGTCTCAAATATTTACTAAACCTAATTCCAAATACTTAAAGCGTGAAAAAACTTTAACCTAATTCACTGTATGATTTGTATAAGGCAAAAAGTATCAAAACAATGTATTGAGGATGTTGAGTAAATTTTTTTGTGTTGAAAATATTGGGTGTGTTGCACAAAGTTTCATCTATGTGTCCTACCTGAAATATTCTATGGGGCAAACTCAAGCCTCAGCAAATTGGTTGTTACAATACAGGGAAAAAATCAATGATATGGTAATTTGAAAAAAAAATGCACCCAATGATTTTAAGTGAAATGGATTTGTAAATACCTTTCATACATACTTGATGCAATCTTGTTAGTTTTCATAACCCATCTCCTCTCAGTACTGATGATAAGTAGCTTATTTTGTTGATCTTTTGATCCCTGAAAGTCCTTAAATCAGGTCTTCTGCCCCAAACTGTTTGGTTAGATGATAGGCTGCCTTCTCAAGGCCTCTTTTAACAGTTAATCAGTCCAGCATAATTCTAATAGGTTCAGGAGGACAAACTTTGTCTGGAAATTAGAAATAATGCTTGTAAGTGGTCAATACAGTAAATACACACTTCGAAAATTCATTCATATATTAATGTGATTGCTTGAAAAATTATTTTAACTTATATTGTGAATAGAATGCACAGTGCTCTCAATAAGCGGACATCAACAAAATGTACGTCCAAAATTTCAGAAATTACAACAAGAAAATCAAGACTCTTTTACGTAAAAAAAACGTCTAAGATTCAAGAAAAACGCCCTGTTATTTGACCCTGGTCCTTTGATAGGCCTTTTGAAACAAATGAAATTCAAAGCAGGGGAATATTCCTAAGATCAAACGGAATTCATACAGATCTGACTGATAAATTTCAAAATATTGCTTTGTAAGTGTCTAGAATAGATCTACGGGTAATTTATTCGAAGTGAAAAAAGGCGCTACCGGAAATAAATACCGAAAGGTCAATTGACTACCCTTGTCTAAAAACGGCATCCTCGAAGAATACAAAAAATCCCAATTACGTCATTTAAAAGTTGACTCCATCAAAATGTCTGACGAGAGATTTGAAAAGGACAGAGTCATTTCTTGCCTTAGTTTTCAGATAATTCAGCATAAGTTTAAATATATTAATAAGTTTTATAAGGTTCAACTGCCAGAACAATTTTTTGCACACTACCCGTAGAATGTTCATCACCCTTGGAATGACAGGGGGGGGGGGGGATAAAGCTGTTTTATATCGAAGGATATCAAAACATTGTAACTAAAATTTGGGTTAGCAGCATTTCCTAGGTCCTTTACGCAAGAAACATCTACAGAGCAATTCCAAATAGAAACTTCAGTTCCTCATATTAGTTTCCAAAATTTATATAAAGATTTAAAGGGTGATTCAGAGCAACCAAAGTTTGTACCTACAGCCAAAAGTTAAAGCTATAAGTTTTAACCCTTGGAAGTTTATATATAAAGACCAACCAAGAATAATGGACTTTGGGAACAATTAAACTTATTCTAACAAGGAAAGGAGCATTTACAAAGTGTAGGAAAGGGAGGTATTTGGAGAGGGGTGGAATTCCTTAGTTTGTGTAAAAAAAATCCTAAAAATCCAACATAGAATTACAAAGATTCCTGATTTTGGCCCTTATTGAGAGCACTGTACAATATACTCTTAAAAATAGTTGCTGAAATTTGACATAGGGTCGAAAATTCATTGGTACGAATCTACAAAAATTAAAACAATTTGATATATCCATTTCATATAATTCTAAAGTCTATACCTTTGGAGTAACAAGGTTAAATCTGGGTTTAATAATATTTGGAATTATGAATTTTGGCTTAATTCATTAAAACCATGGAATTATTTTCAATTTTTGCATTCCGAAGAACTCGCTATTTCCCAGATAGCACAAAGTGGTTGGGCCAACGTTGGCCCAACGGAGTGACATCCGTTGGGCCAACGTCGGCATAAGCGGTTGGCCCAACGTCATTTTGTCCGTCAGGCCAACGTTGGTTCAACGGAGGAAAAAACTGCGACGTTGGGCCAACCTTGGTTCAACGTTGGCTGAATGATGGGCCAAAGTTGGGTTAGTGGTGACACAAGCAATGCGTTGGGCCAACGTTGGTTCACTGGCTGGAGAACGTTGGTATTAAGTTGGCTGATGGTCGGATCTATATCAGTTTTGGCTATCAGACCCATGTGGGTAATAGGTGTAAAAATGCAGCGTTGAGCCGACTTGGTTCAACGTTGGCTGAACGTTGGGCCGACGTTGGATAGATGGTGGCACAAGCAAATGGAAAGGCCAACGTTAGTTTTTCGTTGGTTCACTGTCTGGTGAACGTTGGTATTAAGTTGGCATATGAATTTACATAAATTAAAATAAGTAGATTTACATACTGTTGACACTGACCGGCATGCTCGGTGGATTTCAATTCATAGAAATGTAGGCGCGTAATCGAAATATCCGTGTGCGGGTTTGGAGGTGTCAAAATGTCGTAAGTACAGATTGGTTTATACTCTATTTAGGTCATTTTGGTAGAAAAACAATTAATATTGGGCCCATTTTCCTGTGTTTTTCGATGGAACAACCCCATTTTGGAAAGGCCCGGAACCTTCCTCAGAATTTACAATTATCCTTTGAAACTTTCAAGGAAATCCGATAATATTTCTGAACTTTGTTAGAATAGGGTTTAACGACGCTTTTTACAATCTTAAATTCATATGGCAGAGCCGTGGAACACCTAACAAAGGATTCCTGGTATTTCTAACATCAATACAACCTTTACTCCCTTTTCTAGTCATTTTCAGCAAATGTTACATAGGCCTATGATTATCAACCCATTGATAGTAGACACATAGTCGGAAAGAATGAGTGCCGCCGTCAGGAATCGAACCAAGGACCTGAAGATTGACAATCCGACGCGCTACCAATGGACTAAGA
This sequence comes from Fragum whitleyi, assembly GCA_948146395.1. Taxonomy (NCBI): domain Eukaryota; kingdom Metazoa; phylum Mollusca; class Bivalvia; order Cardiida; family Cardiidae; genus Fragum; species Fragum whitleyi. Next base: position 42,742,037 of record OX411555.1, read on the forward strand.
CTGCGGCCCCTTTTCTGACAAACTAGTCCCATTTTGGAATTGAAGTTTTGCTTATGACCTTACAATTATCCTGTGAACGTTTCAAGGATATCCTATAAGATTAGTGAAGTATATCGCGTAAACAAAAATCTTTTACGGACAGACAGACGAGAAACACGCCATTGCATTAGTCAGTAAAGCTTAAAGCACTTCCAGCAAGCGCCAACGCTCGGTCGCAGGAACATGACAATGTAAGAAATCTAAGTCGAAAAAGATTCATAATTGTTACAAAAATGCTGCAAGAGCTTTGCCTCTTGATGAGAACAATGAAGACATCGCGTTTGATATCAGGGTGATGACAATATATAGACTTTTTCTTCCTTAACAGTCGATCCAAAAATAAGTTGCATGTACTCTTTCATTGAGCTACCAGTATATTGATTACAAAGCGACGCGATTCTGACTGTATAGCTACCGATCCTTGGCTAGATGTTGGTTCTAAATCTGAGGGACTAGGATGTGAATTGATGGTCACTGAAGAAATAATATGCCCACGATTTACAAATCGGAAAACTTTGCGGTTTGAGAATACTCAAAACAGAATCCGGCGACTTTCAGATTACTGCACAAGTGTGTGTAAGAATGGGATGTTAATTATTCACAAAACACCTCGGTCCTTAAGACCATCGTGCAATGCCTTTATGCCTGGTATACGAGTTATTGCCTGCATAGTTAGTATTCATTTGAAATAAGCATCAAATTTTCTTGCTTGAAGAGGTTAAAGAATATTCTCATATTAAAGCAAAATGATGTTCATTGATGTCTAGGTGTTCCGTGCACCAAAATCATGTTGTATATTGATGCCAGGTGAACTGTATAAAGCACCAAGACCTCTCTCGGACAAAATCTAATTGTAGAAAACATAGTTATTTTTCATTGATAACAAAATATTTTTGAAATCAATGTTTCAAGACAAAATTAATTGGGGTAATCCTAGAGCTTAAAGACTAAAGCTCGTATAACTTTTTGATAAACGCAATCACAATAATTGTGGATTCTGTAAATTCCGTGCAACTCTCGTTAAGACTCTGTATATCGAAACACGAACATCGCATGTTTTTTGGTTTTTTTTTATTACGGCGAGTATCAAGGCGCAATAAATTCTAGACTTAAGGGCTATTCATTTTTAAAACTAGTTAAATTATGCCCAGTAGTTTCAGAGAGAAAGACATCTTAAGCAAAAGTTGGCATACGAACGCACAACGGACCACACTGGCCATGACAATTGCCCTCTAGACTTTGTCCGGTTGAGCTAAAATGAAACTAAACAAAACGTTGTTCCAGCAACCAGAAATTACAATACATATTCACTAATAATATTTGGATTTCGACATATATCTCAAATTGCGGTACATGGTTCTACATAGTCCTTGTCTGTTCTGTGTACAAAAATACATCAACCCCTCCTGTTATAAGTCTCGTTGATTCTGTAATGTTGGGTATTCCAGGTGGAGAACCGATATTACCACGTTTCAGGCGACAAACATCCGCTTTAATTTGGTCGAAAACTGTAAGCACTCTCCCAAAACCCACTAAAACTGGATCGAACAATTATATAGCATTTCCTGAAAATAGACACATGAAAAAAATTGAGCGCGTAAGTTACATTTCCAACAAGGCTATAGCAATACCTCGGGTTTTCTCCAAAAACAGCGAAGCTAAAACAAATCATTTTAACATCCCGTATATTTGCTTCGCTGTTAAATAGATATAAACTTAACCCAGGATATCTGCATATGCAATGACCTCATTTCGTCGATGTATTTAACTTACATGATAAGCCGACGAAAATTTATTTATCCCTATGCCTTGTTACTGTGAAGATCAACGTGAAATTGACAAGATGAATGATTTTGGGTGATTTATGAATGAAATTGAATGAGTGTGGAGCGATGTTTTGGGTGAAATTAAAGAAAGGTTATCCAGTATCGCTAATTTTGTTCAAGATGAACAAAATTAGTGAAATTTGTTACATCCCTTCATCCTCAGGATGAAAAAATAGCGATATTTGTTACACCCCTTTGATAAAATATACGTACTTTTCTGTTCATGTGTCTCCGTGGAGCAACCAGCCACTTTAAAATCCACACCAGCAAATACAATCGTGGAATAATTTGATCGATTTGAATTAAATATTAGTCCTATTGAACGATTTCGAAACGTTTTCTTATGATTTCGGAGCGTATTTGATTGATTTGAGTGAGTGTTTGGAATGAATGGAGCACTGAATGAATGATTTAGAATGACTATGATTTTGATCGGAATGAGTGTCATTTTCACGATGTTTTTAACTGAAATATTGGTGTACTATAAACGCGTGAAAAAAAACATAAAAATCACAACATTTTATTCAAATGATCTTATACAATCTTACCGAATTGTCTCGTACTCATCTTTGACTACTAGTAATTAAATTAGTTTGAATAGCCAGGACAATGTGTTTCTAGTACATGTACACATATATCTTTCTGGAGAATGTGAAAACAAATTGTATAGAATAGGGTGGTTTAAAAAAAAGTTCAAAATTCTGTGTATTTACCTGTAGAGTTGTGTTTGGCAGTATCTTTTGGTCAAACACATTTGTCTCCTTAGTTCCTTCTATACATGCTTTATATAGATCTCTTTCTTTTAGGGCACACAAAACTTGAGATTTCATTGATAAAATTCACTAGATAGTTTTCTTTTTCTTACACAGAATCCGTCACTGCAAGATCAACAATATGTGGGTAAATCGAGTCCAAGTCATCAATCTGCGTTCAAAGCACTGTTCGTTGGGAACTTGCGAGGTTTCTGAGATGTTCACATTCTTTTCAAATTCAGCTCTTTGAATCAGTTTCTAAAAAGATAGAGATATTTATGCATTGCTACTGGACGGAATAAAAACTGAATCCAATGCTTGTGTGTAATGGACATTTATTTGAAATGTCCGACAAAATAATGTAAAAACATATCTATCAACAAGAGGACCAAGATGGTCCTAGATCGCTCACCTGAGTCCCTTTGACCCTGGGACATCACATTAAGTAGATAGGCAGATGTCAAAAAGAAGATAATTGCCTAAGATCAATACCATGGAACATTTTCAGCAAAGAGCAAGATAGAAATGCCTTTTTGCTCTTTGATTCTATGTAAAACGGGATGCACCCGGCTGGACCCCCAAATGTAACCCCAGGGTCTTGATATGACCAAACTTGGAAGAAGTCCATAAGATGATGCTACATACTAAATATGAAAGCTGTCTGCCTACTGGTTTCAGAGAAGAAGATTTTTGAAGGTTTTCCTATTATCACCCTTCGTGCTCAGATGAGCTGAAAGGGATGTGCCCGGGGTGGAGCCCAAATATGACCCAAGGGTCTTGATATGAACAAACTTGGTAGGGGCCTACTAGATGATGCTACATACCAAAAATGAAAGCAGTGTGCCCTCTGGTTTCGATTAAAGAAGATTTTAAAAGCTTTTCGCTCTTTGATTCTATGTATAAAGGGTTGCGCCCGGGTGGAGCCCAAATATGACCCTAGGGTCTTGATATGAATAAACTTGGTAGAGGTCTACTAGATGATGCTACATACCAAAATATGAAAGCTGTCTGCCTTCTGGTTTCATAGAAGAAGACTTTTGAAGATTTTCATTTTTTACCCTTCTTGCTCATAAAAGATAAAGGGATGCACCCGTGTAAAGCTCAAAAATGACCCAAGGGTCTTGATATGAACAAACTTGGTAGGGGCCTCCTAGATGATGCTACATACCAAAAATGAAAGCAGTGTGCCCACTGGTTTCAGAGAAGAAGATTTTTAAAGATTTTCGCTCTTTGATTCTATGTAAAAAGGGTTGGGCCCGGGCAAAGCCCAAATATGACCCCAGGGTCTTGATATGAACAAACTTAGTAGAGGTCCACTAGATGATGCTACATACCAAATATGAAAGCTGTCTGCCCTCTGGTTTCAGAGAAGAAGATTTTTAAAGATTTTCATATTTTCATCCTTTTTGTTAAGGGTAAAGGGAAAGTTAAGGGTGGATTTCATTTATTTGAACATATTTGGTAGAGCTTGACCCAAGGAACATCCCTGCCAAGTTTCATCAAAATTGGCCCACTGGTTTAGGAGGAGAAGATGTTTAAAGAAATTGTGGACGACGGACGACGCACGACTGACGACGGACGACGGACATTCTACGATCACAATAGCTCACCTTGAGCACTTCGTGCTCAGGTGAGCTAAAAATAGTAATATAAATAATGAAATAAGTAAACAATGTAACAAAAGAGGTGGACGGGTTGGAGGAGGAATAGAAAAACAATTGAAAACTTTCTTGCTTCGTTCCGAGCAAAATATCAATAACGGTTAGCTAGTCTGTGGTTGTCAGATCCATCAGGTGATGGACAAACTGACCAGCCATTGTCTACCTCCCAAAATGACAGGCCCAAGGGAAAAGTTATCCCGAATAAGTAAACGTACGTGTATTTGCAGCTTAAACCTGAACCAGAATTCCCCCAACCCGTCCTACAGCAGCACTACATAAAAGATTTTATGTTGGCATAACTTGACATCTATAGCCATTCTCAACAATTTAACCCAAACCAGGGTTCGATTCCCGAGCTGGCACACTAACTTACTTATTGTCTTACGGATGAGAGGTTTAACAGAGGTCCCGTGAAACGGTGCTTCACACCGAGCAAGTTAAAGAACAATGGCGGATCTCAGCAGTACTTTAGTTTCGTAATGTATCTTTGCCTACGGTAGCGACGATAAATAAACTGAAATGAACAAAACGCCCTGCCAGTTGAATAATAACACAGAGCACGAGCAATTCGTATTCGGACGTTAGTTTATGATCATTTTCGGACCAGTGAAAATGTTAAGCCCTAAATACGTGAATTTAACCTATGAAAATAATATATCTCAAGAATCAGGTGCAAATTATGACAAGACAAAACAGTTTAGGCATATTAATTTTAAGATAGAGATGTATACCTTACGATCAGGAAAGGACAGCGCTAACTAATATTTGTTAACGAGTGTTTTCTTGTTTTCATTTTTATTTCATTTTGCAATTTCCATTTTGTCCAAATATTCAGAATTCTAAATCAATAACGATTTTTTTTATTCATTATAGAGATTTTATCGACATTTTCTGGTTATATCTGTATGGTTTAGCTTTGAGTCGAGTCACATTCGTTATCTAGCAACCTGTCGCCGCCGTCATAGCGCAGTTGGTAGCGCGTCGGACTCTCAATCTAGAGGTCCCGGGTTCGATCCCCCACGGCGGCACTCATTCTTTCCGACTATTTGATTCTCACCAATGGGTTGATAATCGTAGACCTATGTGAGATAGCAGCTGAAGGCTAGGAAAGGATGTGATGGTTGTACTGGTGATAGAAATACCAGGAAACCATTGTTAGGTGCTCCAGCCGCCGCGATATAACTGAAATAATGTTAAAAGCAGCGTTAAACTCCATTCAATCAATCTAGCAACCTGTCAACCTGAAAGTGTTTTGGGTGAGATAACGATTCGCTAGAAAAAAAATTAGAAGCGAGCGTTTTCGCTTTCCTGAACGCGGGGCTCGATAGATGATTGCAAGGCAAACCTAAAAATTTATTTCTCGAAAAAACTCGATGCTGTTGTTTCTCAACTGCATTTTTGAAATCGTTCAACCTACAGTATAGAATAACCATTTTACAACTGATTGTTGTAGGTTTACTTAGCAAAACTACGGACGATCTCGTTATGTTTATTATCAACTTAATTCTTTAATCTTATACTTTTTGGAACAATCGAAGAGCGCAACTAACATTACGCTCATTACGCAACTGAGTAATAGAAAAAAATCTTCTTTCGAGAAATGGCGTTAACGAATGATCATGACATAACATCGAAAATACAGCTTATTCAAGCTATAGTTACGATGTTTTGATTATTCACTAACGCTCAAATCATGGGAAAAGGAAGCGGAGGACATGCATATTTTGTCACAGTCCGCCTTTATCCTTTATATTCTATGTTTGTCGCCTTCTTCTGGTGCGTATAAATTTCAAAATCATAGTTACGCCTATGCAAATTTAGTCTTCATTTCTTTTGTGAAGTGATCTCCAGATGATCCATCGGACATACTTTAGATAGATTTGAGATTCATGGAGCTACCTATTTGCGAGTCACAGGCTCGCAAAATCTACGTCCCATAAAACCATATCGTATGTTTGTATGTTTCAATCCCATCTACAGAAATTCTTGATTCACCTTATTTAGTTGATGAATGGATAGTATTAATCGGGTACTCGAGTACCAGGGTACAAAAATTCTACTCGTCTCAGCTCTACCTCTACAGTAGATCTTTCTTTCTCTCTCGTGACCCGGTCTATCTTCTATCCTTTTCTCCACCCTTTCCCCCCTCTCTCCCCTCTCCTTTCCTCTCTCATCTTCTCTCACTGTGTCATTAGATATATGAAAAATTATAAGTTGGCTTAGCTCCTACCTGATTATATCGGTCCCCGATTCATCTCAATACTGCACTGTAGTCTTGTCAAATATCTAAAGTGATTAAACTAGCATCAAGTGTGAAGATTTTTTAACAAACTTCTGGTCACACAAATGTCACGCGGTTGAACCACTTAACACAAAAATATCTACGAATAAACAACTTTTTTCAAGACACAACATATTCTGTTATCACTGACAGCTCGCTTGTAAGAACAATAACATTAAGTATGACGTCACAAACTTGACATTATGACGTCACATATACAGTCGTGAATAAAAGTGCGCGCAATATTATCATTCTTCGATGCCACGCAGCCAACTCTGGTCCGACGTTGGTACCAGGTTTTATAAACATGTATCCGAAGGACGAAAATAATCGCGCAGCAATGATTCTTTGATAAATATGCGGGCCTACGAGACACAAGGTACATTTAATTATCAAGGCTGTATTTTCTATAGATGGGATCGTTGTGTTTGGAACGACGTTGGTAGAAGGTCGGAGTACCGACTTGATTTTCAATGCGTTTGCCGTCTTCGAATCGACGTTCGCAGAAGATCGGCATACCGACCTAATTTTCCCGACGTTTGCCGTCTTTGGACCGACGTTGGCAGATTGTCGGAATACCGACTAAATTTCCGCCGACGTCGGCCCAACAGAGTGGTGTTATCTGGGTTTTGTAAGTTGTCTTCTATTTGTAAATAACTTGTTTTGAGCCCTACAGGACAAGATTCTTTTAATAATCATCAAATTACTGATTTTTACATACCTTCTTTTGGGGGAGCCTTCTTCATATTTCACATGTATGATGATTTTTTCACTTCGAGCTTTCTCATGGAGTTCTTGGTCATCAGTCAAGGTCAAGGTCATTTTTCAAGGTCAAATTTGTTAAAGATTAAAACTTTTACATTTGCTCTAACTTTGTTATGGTGAGTGATATGGCATTGGTTTTTTACATATGAATTGCTTGTGACAAAGCCTTTTTGTGGATAGTAAAGTCAAGGTAATTTGCCAAGGTCAAGGTCATTTTTTGGAGTTCACTGATTTTCAGCATAAAAACTTGAACATTGGACATAAGATTTCAAGGGTAAGTGAAAGATTGATTGAAAGGAGTTTTACGCCTCTTTCAACATTTTTTCAGTTATATCAAGGCATTAATTTTCCTCACAGTAATGAATTCTTTCACGTGAAATGTTTAAGTTAGAAAAATACGCCTCTAACAAAAGTTTAAGTTATTTTACGCTTGCTGAAAGTGTCTTTCCGCTTCCATAAAATTGCTAAGTCTGTAAAATCCGTCTCTAGAAAATGTTAAAGTGTTGAAATACGCCTGTAAAACTGAATAGAAATGAAATTCCGCTTTGAATTCATTTTACGCCCGTAATTTCTGATGTATTCCGCCAGTACTTTATGATGTAGCAGAGACGTAAATTAAACTTACGCCTGAGTTACAAGCGTAAATGACCATTTCCGCTTCATTTCCGTCTCATTTACGCCTATTTTCCAAGCGGAATCCGCTACAATTTTTCGTACGGGTATGTGATCCAAACAATAGGTCACTTCTTTGGGTCATAAGCAGCATTTGCGTGAAGTTTCATGACCCTTGGTTCTTGAGTTAAGAGCCCAGAAACGAAAATTAAACAAAGGCTGACTGTGACCTTGACCTTTGACTTATTTGACCCAAAATCAATAGGGCACTTTCATGGGTCATAAGCAACATTTGCATAAAGTTTTATGACTGTAGGTGCCTTTGTTCTCGAGTTAGAGTCCAGAAACGAAAATTGAACAAAAATTGACTGTTATCTTGACCTTTGTGACCCCAAAACAGTAGGGTATTCCATGGGCCATAAGCAGAATTTTTATAAAGTTTCTTGATTCTATGTCATTTGGTTCTTAAGTTAGATTTTGGAAACAAAAAGGTCCACGGAGGGATGGATGGACAGACAGACATGTTGAAACCAATATATCCCTCTCTACTTTGTAGGTGGGGGTATAACTAGAGGACTAATGACCCTAAAGCGCTCACCTTAGAGATGGTGTCTACAAAGGTTGCAAAATGCAACAAGAGGACCATGATGGTCCTAGATCGCTCACCTGACTCTCTTTTATCACATTGACATCACATCAAGTAAAAAGGCAGATGTCATAAAGGAGATAATTTCTACATAAAACCAAGTTTCACTAAGTTTGGGCCATATTTGTGGCCATTGGAGTTATTTCAAGTAAATAATCATTAATACTCCTTTTCCTGTGATATGGCATGAATCCTTCCCATTTTCGACAGAGTTCATTCTTGTGACCTGGCAAACATTTTGACCAAGTTTCATGAAGATTGGACCATATTTGTGGCGTCTGGAGCTCTTAATAGAAAATTGTCATTAAGGCCCTTTTTCCCGTGATATGGCACTGATCCTTCCCATTTTAAAAAGAGTTTATCCTCATGACCTAATAAACATTCTGACAAAGTTTCATGATGATTGGACCATATTTGTGGCTACTAGAGTGAAAACAAAAAAAAAATGTCATTAAGGCCCCTTTTCCCGTGATATAGCACAGATCCTTTCCATTTTCAAAAGAGTTAATCCTCATGACCTAACAAACATTCTGACCAAGTTTCATGATAATTAGACCATATTTGTGGCTACTAGAGTGTTAAAAAAGGCATAAAGACCCTATATTCAATAGGGTTCATCTTTGAGACCTAACAAACATTCTGACCAAGTTTTATGAAGATTGGGCCATATTTGTGGCCACTAGAGTGTAAACAAGAAAATTGTCATTAAGGCCCTTTTTCCCTTGATATGGCATGGATCCTTCCCATTTTCAATAGGGTTCATCCTTGTGACCTTATCAACATTCTGACCAATTTTTATGAAGATTGGTTCATATTTGTGGCCTCTAGAGTGTAAACAAGAAAATTGTCATTAAGGCCCTTTTTCCCGTGATATGGCATGGATCCTTCCCATTTTCAATAGGGTTTATCCTTGTGACCTTACCAACATTCTGACCAAGTTTCATGAAGATTGGATCATATTTGTGGCCTCTAGAGTGTAAACACTTACATTGTTGACACATGATGACAGACAACGCACGACAGACATTCAATGATCACAAAAGCTCACCTTGAGCAGGATGTGCTCAGGTGAGCTAAAAACTACTAAAATAGTTTTACAAAGACTTTAGATGGACTAAATGTAGACCCAATTAGACTGTTTTTCAATTTGGATTTGCCCATACTGACCTACAAATACTGATTTCAAGACATATTGGCCAAAATATGTCAAGACTAAACACAAGGTTATTCCAAAAATTTGATGGTGTGACCTAGCTTTTGACCCCACTTGACCCAATTTCAAACTTGTCTAGGAATTATGTAGACAAATATTCTGACAAAGTTTCAAGACATTCAGGCCAACAATATGGCAGTTAAAGTGCACACAAGGTTTTTGTAAGAAGGGACCCAAGACCTAGTTTTTGACCCCAAATTTTGATTTCAAACTTGTCAAAATATATTGTAGACAAACATTTTCTTGAAGCCAATGGGCCATTAATGTGACCTCTAGAGAGCACACAAGATGTTGTCAGACGCCGGACACAACTCATTGGTTAACAAGCTTGACTTGAAACCTGTTGGTTGAGGGTTCGAGCACTACTGTAGGCAGGAAGTGTATTTTGGCGGGAAACTTTATAGATTGATTGATTGAATGGAGTTTAACGCCGCTTTCAACATTATTTCAGTTATATCGCGGCGGCTGGAGCACCTAACAATGGATTCCTGGTATTTTCTCTAACCAGTACAACCATCACATTCTTTCCTAGCCTCCAGCTGCTATCTCACATAGGTCTACGATTATCGACCCATTGGTGAAAGACAAATAGTCGGAAAGAATGAGTGCCGCTGTCGGGGATCGGAAACTTTATAGACAGTACTGCAGTCAACTCACCTATAAAAGTGGGTAAGCTGTGGTAAGAACCAATTGCCTCTCTCTCTAAGTGCAAGTTAATATCTGGAATGACTTAGGACCAGGATGGAAATACATGAGTCATAAGGACAATAACTCAAAAATTATGCAAGCAAGAGTTGTAGTTCTTTTGCACTGCACTTCTCCTTTGTAAGATCTATCCGCCCATAAAGTTTCAAGTTGATAGCTATTATACTTTAGGAGATATGCTCCATGGTCAGATTGCAAGAACTCAAATAAGGTGTTATCTTATACAGCTAACATAAAGGTAACAAACACTAAACCCCCTTTTTGCAAGATATTTTTAGACACAAATTTCAAATAGTTTATGGTAAAGTGCATCTGATTTGCTACTCAAGTGTGAAATTTCAACAAATTCTGAACATAAGACTAGGAGGAATGAAAGAATAACTGTATTTTACTAGCTAAGGTAAAGGTAAAAAACATTAAGCCCCCTTTTTCCATAATATATTTTTTTTACTTAAATTTCAAATTGTTTATAGTAAAGAGCATCTGATTTGCTACTCAAATATGAAACTTCATTACATTCCGACCATTAGACTAGGAGAAATTTGAGAAAAACTGTATTTTACCCTAAGTCCCCTTTTCTCATTACGAGGCCTCAAATCCAGAAACCGTCACAGATGCATCAACACTATATAGAAGGAAGTTCAAATGGTACGTTTCATTTGATTTGGCCCAAGGGTTATGGAGAAATCACTGGGGACGGACGGGCGGAATTGCGTACAGACAGAAGAAGCGGCGGCTATATGCTCTCCCTTCGGGAAGCATAAAAATTGGGTCACTAGGGTGCAAGGTAAATATTGACGATGGACGAAGGACATCCACCTAACCACAAAAAATTGCCCAAGACATCATGATAACCATTAAGAACAATTTTCATGTTGATTGGCCTTAAACTGTGGTATCTTTTGTCCACCAGTTATTCTCTTTAAAACTTGACCCAGTGTCATACTTTTTGATGCTAGTTGACCAATGTTCCCAATTGTCCTAGATTTTATCTAGACAATCATTCCGGCTAATTTTCAGGTTGTTTGGCTGAATTTCACTTATCCAACCTGAAAATTTAGTTTTCAGTAATTCTCTTTTTCAAATGAACAGATTTTTTTTTGGAGGAATATATCACAGTTTCTTAATGCTGGAGGCAAACAAGTATAGAAAACATTGAGATAAAAGGAGAAAATGCTTATTAAAGCATTTTTTCCTTTTCTCTTATGTTTTCAATTATAACTTTAAACTTCTATTCAACATTGAAACTTACTGTGACCTGTAACATGAAATGATTACCAATGGTCTGTAATTTTGTTCTTGAATCAAGATCCACTTGTCCGTGGACAAATTCTAAAAGAAAATCTACTTGTCTCAGGCTTAAAAGCCCAAGTCAGACAAGTAGAGAAGGGAAATTCCACATCCATGGATCATGTAATTATTCAGGGTGTGTAACAGAAAATTACAACAAATTTCATGACTATAATGAGGTTTTTAATAATTTTATCAAATGTAATAATATAAAAACTTAGCAAGAATAAATGGTATTTTAAAAACAAGTTTCTATAACAAAACAAATAATACATGGTAATGATGTTTAAGCCATCAGGCACTAAATATTTACAAGGACTAAAATATTTACCAGACAAAAAAATTTAACCCTTGTCATGCTGAAGAAATACTTGGCAAAATTGCATTTAAATCAAAGGGTTGAAAGCACTGGATTCATTTATTGTGAGTCAGCATTTAATTTGAAAAGCATTTAATTTTCAAAATACATTTTTAAAACTTTTCTCATTTCAAATGGAAAACCATGTGGTACAGACTAGGATCAGACTCCTGAAAAAACATGAATATTCTGGGCTTGGCAAGACAAGGGTTAAGACTTACTTGAATTGGCAGAAAATGGGGGTGAACTACCAAAGTGAGTAAAATAAACCATAAGATCTACTCTTTCTTGTATAGTACATGGATTTTCTGTCACTTTGATTTGATCATGAAATTCACAGATAAATGATTGTTAAGGAGTTGTAAGGAGTATAAGCATTGACACTTCAATATTGCCCAAGTGATTGGTACAATAAACAACATCGTGAAATTGACAAGGTCAATGATTTAGGAATGATTTTTGAATAAAATTGAATGAGTAGGATGAGTGGGTTTTGAGTGTAATTAAAGGGAGGTAATCCAACATTGCTGATTGTTCAGGATGAACAAAATTATTAATGTTTATAACCTCCCTTGAAAATATGCACACAAGTTATATAAATAACTTCCTATCTCTTCAAGCACCACTCAGATGCTTATAATTTCAATTGATTCAGTGAAATCACACTTTTTCTCCAGTTATATTTGATTGATACATATGTGCAAGCCGATCTTTGTTTATACCGCTCTGCCAAAACAGGAATATTCCTGGTTCGGCATGACAAAGATTATATTATGAGTTTGAGATAATTTTCAGTTGAGAATGAGAATAGTTTCATAACCTACGACCCAGATAATTTGGGAAGCCTGGATGCTTATTGGTTAGTCTCGGGCCTTTAAAACCTGCACCCCTTTAAACTCTGTCAGTTTATGAATGAAACATTTGAAAGATATAGTATTGATAAAGTGCCATACAACAAAATGACACCTGATGGTCAACACTGCCACTAGTCTTATTAACCCTTGTCATGCTGATTAAAAACCCTTGGCAAAATTATATATAAATCAAATTGCTAAACTTGTGAGTCAACATTTGATTTTGAAAATATAATTTCAGACACATCTCTGATTTAAAAAGGAAAAACAGGTGGTATAGACAAAGATCAGACTGCACCCATGTGCAGGCTGATGTTTGTCTATAACTCCTGCTAAGGTAGGAATATTCCTGGTTCAGCATGACAAGGGTTAATATGGGGGCATAAAAATTGATTCAGTTTTTACTTAGGAAATAATAGCACCATTATCACATGTAAATACCACCTAAGATATGGAATGTAAGAAATTGCTAAATTTGTACACACAAACAAATCAAATAAAAGAAATCTTCATTAAAACAACAGCTGATAGGTGTGATCTACAGTCAGATAGCATACAACCTTAGTTTTTCACAGACTTCATGTAAAACACAGATTGTATGTTACTGAAAAACCTTATTGTAGTTTTAAACAAGACCTAAACTTTTTTTTAAATTTCCATCATTGTTGTTCTGTCTGTTTGAAAAGGTTTCTTGCTATTACTAATTACATGTATTTAATACTAAAGACAAAAACAGAATATTTTGAAATAAGATTATAGACAAAATGAGAATTTCAATTGTAAACAAAATAAGTTAAGACCAAGTGAGAACACCTTCTTATCATAAGAGTAAAAAAGTTCAACAACATAAAACAAAATATGCACATATACTATCAAATAACATACAAAAATTATTTTTTTAATCTTGATTAGCATTCCTTATCTTGCATTTTTCTGAATTCTGTGTAAAGGCACTAAATGGTTATGATAAGTTTATGGCAATTTAACAGGCATGGTAATGTGTATACACATGTACAAGTGCTTTTAAATGGAAGACATAGAAATCTTTACACATTTTTGGTAAGAATATACATACAACACCCTAGTTTCCGTTAGACATCTTCATCTCAATTTACGAAGAAAAAAATACAATAGTCAAACACAATATATTTTCATGACTCCATTTAAATTGTTCAATTTCAATTATTGGTGTAAGCTCTAGGGGTCAACTCCAAACTTTTGTAAGTGCCAATATATTTATAGGCTTTTACAATAGTTTTCACTGACCGCCTCCCACCGTTGTTGTGTATTGTAAAATTGGTCAGACTTCTACATCCTTCTGGTGATGTCATGACTCTCGCTTGATTGAAAAAGAAAATTTCGAGCCAATGCATACATCCAGCAATTTCACAAGTAAACCATGCATAAAAATGGACCAGCAAAAAACCTTAAATGATGCATTAAGAAAATAAACAATGTTCAATGAATGCCTGTATAGGGTAATGAGTTCTATCTATCTACAGAAAGGATAGTGAAGACTAGTCAGATTGTACTGACCTGTGGCTTTGTTTAATGCACATGTCATGTGCACATCGATGGCTCAGCACAAAACAGTTGTAACTCCCTATAAACATATAGGGTGTTACAACTATTTTGCGCTGAGCCATCGACATGTGAAATTGAAAGAAAAGTAATGCACAGGATTGTAGATTTTATCGTAAAATTACATTATAACAAGCTCCGTGTGCCTAAAGGTCATAAAGGCCTACATGTTTCTTAAAAGTATATAGCTACATAAAGGGAGAGGCTTCTGGAGCACCGTAAGATGGACTATTGCCCTGAATTCAGGATCCAAAATGTTTGCAAATGCTTCAAAATTGTATCAAACTTTGCACATGATTGCATGTGCAAAGTAAGGGTAACATTTTGTAAACAGCTCCAGATTCAGACTTGTGCTCCCATAATGCCCTGCCTGAGCAATCTGAGCTGATAATCCAACTTTCCAATGTCTTTGGTCATTTGAACACTGACACAACGACAGCTGGCCTTCTGCTCCTTGAATACAGCCAAGCAATTATAAGATACATGTGCATTTCAAGGGGTCAGTGCAATACTTTTGTGACTGCCTGTAATTATAGAGGCACTTACAATTGTATTGCACTGATCTCTTGATTTAATACTGAGAATACTTTAGTACTCAATACACGTTTATGAGTTTGCAAGTTTGAGTTTTTGGAATGAAACATACCATAAAATATTTACATAATTTACACCAATATAAAATGAATGACTAGACTGTTACCAAAATATATGTCCAGTTAAGAGGCCCATGCACAAACAGTACAATTGTCAATTATACTGTTAAAGCACAACCTCGGTGATTTTCAAACCTGCAAAGTTTGACCTTGGAGCTATTTGAAAATTACTTTCAAATAGCACATGCACTCAAGGTGAAGAACAATTCTGCCAAGTTATTTGAGAATCCATCCATAAATGTAGGGAGTACCTGACTGGATAATAGGATGGGCTTACAGAGGGATGTACTTACAGATGCACTAACGCATCTACACAAAACTTTTGTTGTGACAACTATGTCTCCATCACTGCAAGGGTCTTAAAAAACCTTCAATAAGTCCCATACCCAATTAATATCAATAGGATTGACAATACATGTATTATCAATTGTATATTGTCAACATTGAACACTGAAATATATACAGGTATATACAGATATAGCTCGAATACCATATTGTGACTTGTGATTACAGTACATTTGTATACAATTGACAAATCAATATAGCGAATTCTTCTTAACAATTATAATTGTATTGATTGTGCATGGGCAGATCTATAGATGAAGGGTGCTATTTTGATTTAAAATTGAATAATTTTACTCATACTTGCTTAAATCCTATATTGTGGGTACTCACTGAAATAGTCTCTTTGAGACGATTTAAATGAATGACCACAACATAGGGTTTCAATGAGAAATACAGATTTCAGACTAGCATTACCACCTCTTATCTGCACCTCTGCATGGGCCACTTTACTTGAAAAAGACCATTCCAGATGGTCCCTATAAGCATAATAGGTATTATACCGGTATATACAGAGAATGCTAGAAAATATACAAAACTTGCTATCTATTCAAAATTGTACAAAATTGCTTTCTTTATAATATTTTGACCTTGTTGAGTGAACCTGAACTTGGATATTAAGTGAATCTGAACTTGGTTACTACAGAAAATAAGGTTTGCTTTTGAAAACCTAATGACGCAGTGCATTTTTCAAAAGATTGGCAGAATTTTTTCTTAATGTAGTGGACCCCAAATTGCACTCTTCAGCATTTATATGAATCAGAAAAATAATGGTTTCTCCTTTTGTCACATTGTTGTCAGTACATTGTCAACCTTTGACCATTCCAATATTTTATCATTTGGTGGTAGATGAATTTAAGCTTTATTCATGATTTTAAATACTCAGGTAATAAAATTACACGTATTTCTAATTATTTTCTACATTTATGAGGTGATTGAAGAATCTTACAATAAATTGAATCAATTCCATATTTTATTTGTTTAAGACATAAATTTTATCAATCACGTAATATTATTGTATTTGTTTTAGATCGTATCCAGCAATGACAATCTAATGGAGCTATATTTATCAACCACTCTACCCTAATCTACCAATAAGACTGGCCATGTCATGCATGCATCCCATCCAATCAAACTGCTTTTCATATAATTTAAACTAAAATTAACTTCAACCTTCATTTTCATCATCTCATCAGTAACCGAGCACCTAATTCAATGTTTCATGAGCAAGATAAGTCTAGTTGTCACTTGTAAGCATGTAGATGACATTTCCAACAACTTGGTGTGCATTATTTAGACATTAAGGTAGTGGACCTGTAATAGCTCCGCAACATTTCATGAACTTTCACAATGTTGACTGAGGTTTCCTAATGAAAATCATTAGGAAACCTTGGTTAATGCTGTTAAAGTTCATAACTTCCCAAACATTGTGGAACTATGACAGGTCTACTACTTAAAGTAGCCTGGACAGGCACCCAATGTATCAAAAATACACTTTAGTGGATTCTCTGATCAGACTGTGCAGTGCATAGGCTGATCTAAGTCTTAACTTTGCACATGTTGTTGGAAAAGTCATACACAAGGTCATATGTAAGTATCAGAAAGCATAGAGAATATTTCAAGCATTACATGATAATAAGATCATTACAGTAAAGGTAATGTAACTTTGATGGTATAAAAAATGAAGCAGTAATGCATGCTTTTATTATACCTTGATGTTATAAATGCTTAATACGAATAGAGCCTCTATTTGAGGTGAGGATCTCTATTTCTTTAAAGTTGTTCTTAATTTTACAATATTTCCAAGTCTGCTGATTATGTTGATCAATCTTTAACAATAAATATTCATTCTGCCAATGTTATTTAATGGTAATAACAAATGAATGGAGTTTCCATAGGCAGTTTTTCAACTCTCATATCATTCAACTCTCAGTTTGCAAATGCTCATCATCTTTAAGCTGACAAAAACCTTGTAACTAATTCTTATCTAAAGCTCTGTTGTGTTACCTAATGATGACATAAAATAATTTCAAAGATTGTTAGAATTTTGTGTAAAGGTGTAACTTGAGCACTGATAAA
The DNA here is from genome assembly GCA_948146395.1 of Fragum whitleyi. Classification (NCBI taxonomy): domain Eukaryota; kingdom Metazoa; phylum Mollusca; class Bivalvia; order Cardiida; family Cardiidae; genus Fragum; species Fragum whitleyi. Next base: position 42,759,694 of record OX411555.1, read on the forward strand.
ACAATTGAAGAGATACATACAAGAGTTCACTAAACACCTTACATTTAACATTGTACAATCCATTATAGATGGATCAGCACAAAACAATAGTAAATGCCTATAAGCATATAGGCACTTACAATATTTTTACACTGATCTCTTGAAATAAATCATGTGCTGATCTATCATATTGTATGTTTACAAATAAATAGACTTTCTATGTTGGACTATAACTGTTCACTTTCAATAACAGGTTTATATGGCGTGAGCTTTTCGGGGACTGATGGTGAGGTGATTTCTCCGTTATCTGTTATCGAAGATTGAGACGGCAAAGGCTGTAAGAAAAGAGAGAAAAAAATACACCATAAGATAAAAGTCAAGCATAGCAGCATTCAAAAGCAAATTGTAAGAAAAGGAAAGCAATAGGAAGTTGTAATAGACAAGGTATTTTACCCTAATAAGATATCAAACACCCGAAAGACAAACAATTAATGTTCTGAAATTATCTGAGTGGAATCAAACATATTACAGTATCCTCATAAGGTTACGTATAAGACAAACATTAAAGACTCTGATCCAACTGCTCTTTGAGTAAACATCATAAGCTTTTTTTTAAATATAGCTTTTGTTGTTCACATCATGAAATATCAATCAATTTTACTAAAAAAAGAAACAATTATTCTATTTCTTAAATGCAAAAATAAAACAAAAACTTAAGGACAAATATTCTTGGAGTAGGTCATATTGCACATGATTGTTTTGGAACATTCATGATTAGGTCACTTATACATTCATAATTTAAGATAGGGTGAAATGAATCAAATAGAGGAATAAGTATTTGATAATTTCACTGGGTAGGCTGTCAGTTTCTCAAGTGATAATAAGCATGAAAGAAATATTAATCTTTATTATAAAGCAAGTAGAGCTTTTTGTAAAACCTTTATGCCTCCCCATAAGAGCAGGTCAATGGCATATCATTTGTCAATTAACAAAGGGCAATAATTCACAAAATATGATGAGAAGAGTTATGGTTCTTATGCTCTGGATAAAAAATGGTCTATGGACGGACTGACCAACTGACAGACCATCTGACCTACCAACAAGGGCAAAGCAATATACCCCCTCTTCTTCGAAGAGGGGGGGGATATTTAGTTTAATTTTGATTAGTAATCACAAAGCTTCTGTACATAAAAGGAAATTTACAACAGAATAGTGCTGATCCATTGAATTCTGCTTTCATCACTCTTTTTTTTCAGATTTGTTCTTACAACTTATCCTGCACATGCCCCTTCCCTTAACCAGAGGTATGACTTGTATACTCATTAGCATATTCAGATAATTAGTTATTGTATATGAGCAAGAGCTATGACAGAGGTAATTTTGGAAATGAACATATGCAGAAGTCTTAGCTTTAACACTTTCCCGTATTTCAAAATTTTGGACCTGTCCAAATTCAAAGCTTTTGCAGATGAAAATATAAAGTGAATTTAATTAGAAAAATAACCATTCGGTAGGGTAGAAAATAGTGTGGAAAAAGAAGAAATTGCTTGTCAGAAGCAATTTCTTCTTTTTTCACTATGTTTTCTCAACCATTACATCACAGGCACGTAAAAAGCAGGGATTAAACAGCAAAGGGTTAAAGGACTGGTTAGACAAATTTAAATTGACAACTGATAGACAATTGGACATAAACGCTAATGGGCTTCTTCCCACTCTAATCTTTTTGTTAAATGAAAACATGAAAATAAGCAGTGTTTAATCATATAAAATTTGTTAAGGTTACACATACTTCACATGCAATTCCATGCAAGAAAGGAAAGAAAATGAAAATCAGTTTTAAAGTCCTATTTATTTTACATCAATTGGGAAACAAGTTCTGACAACCTAGATTACTCCCTCTCGATTCTGCTTCCTGGCAAATTCACCAGTACTTGCGCCAAGCGTATGGGTCAATGAAAGAACCAAGATAAATAGCAGTTCCCGGGAAAGCTCTATCTCTAGACCACATAAACCATGAAAACTGTGTCATAGTGTCAAGAACTCCAATGCTATTGCTGGTTGTTTTCTATACACCTGTGCTACAATTTTTTTCTGTTATCAGATAAAGTAAATGTAGCAATGACTAGTGTCCTGCATTCAATAAGTTATGTCATTTTATCAAATATTCCAATTGAAAGGGGGGCTATCCAACAATAGGCTGAATGATGTGGTTTGTCACCTCTGCTCAAGATTTCTGAATTAACACTTTCCTGTTTTACAAAATTTGGGACCAATCCAAATTAAAGGTTTTGCAGATGAAAATTTAAATTGGATTTAATTTGAAAAATAACCATTCAGTAGGGTAGAAAATAGTGTGGAAAAAGAAGAAATTGCTTGTCAGAAGCAATTTCTTCTTTTTTCACAATGTTTTCTCAATCATAAAATCACAGGCACGTAAAAAGCAGGGATTAAACAGCAAAGGGTTAAGAAGCTAGTTTCATTCATCAAGTATGTATTTGTAAAATTTTAATGCAGCAATTTACTGGATTAATTAATCAACTGATTATGGATTTTTCCTGCATTAAAGGATTAGGGGTGAGGTTTCAAAGCAATTACCCTATAACTACAGCCGATTGTAGATAGAAAGAATAAAAGACTGGAAAACAATTGCTACTGAATGAATGAAACATAGGGTAAATGACAAAATGCTATGGCAAAACTTATATTTGAAACATATGCATCATACTCATCTAGCAAGAAAATAAAGAAGAAATATAAAATAAAAACATTTCCTCTGTGCAGTGATACTAAATCGAGGGGTCAGCGCAACACTATTGTAAGTGCCTATAAATATATAGGCACTTACAATAGCGTTGCTTTGACCCCTTGAAATGGCTTTTGGATTTTGGATTTATATCACATTGCTTTTCTTGATGATTGAAGTTTATCATTGATACTGAACATCTACTTGCGCTGAACCCTAGAAATACTCTCACTTTTTACTACCGTCTACAACTTGTAAACCAATGAAAAAGTAAGAGGACTATGATGGTCCTTTATTGCATTTCTGTTTACTTGACTCCTCCCTTAGTAAGTTGAAATTGAAATGTCTAAAAAGATCATTTAATGACCACCAGAAAAAGTCATTATTGCATTGTTAAGATTGATTTAATCAGATAATTTTCAATAGGGTTTTATGAATGTTGTGCCATAATTGTGATCATAAATGAGTGTAAACAAGAAAATAGTCATCAAGACCCCTTTTCTGTTCTTTCAAAAGGATGCACATAATTAAGGCAAATTTTCCTGTGTTGACCTGACAAACATTCTGACCAAAATTACGATTTGACCAACATAGTGGTCTCTAAAGTGGCAAAACTGAACTTGTTGATATCAGACAACGCACAAGACTTTAAATGATCACAAAAGCTTGACTGAAGTACAATAGTGCCAAACATGTGTCAGAGCCTTTTTTTTAAATATGCACCTACAATAGTTTTGCGCTAGTTTTGGAAAAAGGAAAACCCTTATCCTGCATAATTAAAATTTTGGTTCAAACATATTTACCACAATTTGTACGAAGAAAGCAGGCAGTTTAGACTAAGATCCGACTGCAAAACTATACAGTGTGATCTTAGTCTACACTGTATGCAAAAACATAGAGTAATGCAGTAGTATATTGTGAACAGCAAGAGAAGGGTTAATGAATTAGTTGTATCAGCAAAAATCTACAATCTAACACAAATATAGCACAAACTAAATCCCTACTTTGGTTTACAACACTCAACTTACACTTTTCTTCAAAGTTTGAAAAAGAAATGAAAGTGAAAATTAGCTAAGCTACATACCCTATGACTGACTGATTGTTAATCAAGAAAATCTTTCTGGAGATCTTGACTAAGTTATGCTTTGAGATGTTAATAAAGGTGTGTTCTTTTATTTCAGATAAAGAAACGCTTTTCATTGACCCAGTTTAAATTGTACAAGTTTTGAAAATTATGTAAATAAATAAAATGTTCCCAGTAATAAATATACATGAATGACACCAAAGCATAGCATCAATATTACCCTCTACCGTGTTACAATAAGATTAACATAACAACAAATGTGTAAATAAGCATGTTTAAATATGATTTACAAGCATTTAACCCATAACAAGATAAACACAATTTTTTATGTCTTTCAATAAACAAGCCAGGAAAAACACTGACGGACATTCAGTATTGCCTGCAATAATCCTTAATTTTGCACAATATACTACAGTAATTCTTAAGTATTTGAACCTAAAATTTAACAACTTCCTTCAATTTAGTAATTTTCATCTTATGCCATAAATACATAATGTTAATCCAAAAATTCAGTAATTTTTATTCTAATAGCAATAAGGATAAAGTTCAAGGTCAGTAACAAAGGTTAACTATAAGGTCAATGAGGTGACTGTGCATCATCATCCACATTTTGAACGACCAAAGAAGGGTTACTACCACTATGGGATATAGATGCCCGGTGAAACATTCCGAAAAAACCAACCTTTGACTTTCGTGGGGTTTTAGGCGGGATATTTGTTGACGCCTTCCTGTCTGGAATGGGTGGAGGTTCGATGTGGTTGAAATTATTTTCTGTCGTCGACTGTTTTTGAGGCAATGGTGGTGGAGGTTCTTCACTGTCTATGTCGAGACTTTCTATAATTGGAAAAAAAATAATCACAATTAGTTTGCGGTGATTGAAACTATAACAGAACTGACCGATTGTATTTGATTTTGAAATGAGCCTGTGTATGAATTTCCAACATTTGACATGTGCGTGTTGGGGCCAACATAAACCAACCTTGACTGCAACATAGTGTAATTAAAAGTTTGTCTGACTTTCTTAAGAAATTTTGGACCCTACTTTTCTTCAAAGTATGAAGTGATGACCCTGGTCAGCCTGTGCAAATGCACAGGCTGACTAGAGTCTTTTCTTAGTGCACTTTTTGGCCTGAGGTTATAACAAGAGCACCACCTACGGGTGCCTACGCTTGGCTGTCAAGTGCTGGATGGTGGGAAAAAATTTAAGTCGAAAAAGGGGCATAATTTGCACAAAATGCTTCTAGAGTTATCCCCCTTGATAGTATAGGTTGCTCTTTTGGTGGTGAACATGTGTGCCAAGTTTCAAGTAAATGCCTTCAGTAGAACCAGAGATATAACAAAATGTCAAAGTTTTCGCACGACGACGACAACGACGACAACGACGACGACACGGAGGCTATAGCAATACCTCGGGTTTTCTCCGAAAACAGCCGAGCTAAAAATTTTCTCATTCTCAATTAAACATTTTCTTAAATTTCAATTTAAGTTAAAAGCCGTAATTCTCTTTTAATACTCATTTTAACATATTAACATAAAAGATAATATTAATAAGTTGTTATAAATAACAACTTATTGATATTATCTTTTATTTACATATATTTATTTAAATTTCAAAAATTTGAGAAAATTATCAGTTGAGCCCAAAAAAAGTTTTATAACCTTGGGCCCTGAAATTGTTGGAAATGTCAGGCTCAGGCTCAAATGTTGTTTAACATTACTTTTTACAATCTCTTAGTCACATCATAGCAAAGCTCACCAGTTCATGTTCTTCAAGGGTATAGTCCATTTGACTTCTATATGGACCAACCTTTTCATCAATTACATAAAATTGTGTTTGAATAAAAGATTTGTATGTAGTAAAATCTTAATTTCAGCTTAATACCATTCCAAAAAATATTTTTTGAAAATAACATGATTTCAAAATAATGATTTTGTCTATTGAGTTAATGTTAATATTTTCGCATTATCCGTTCTTAAACACGAGGGGTGATGGAGGCTGTTCAATAGTAAGAAAATGTCAACAAATATAGTAAAAACACGTGGTTTTATTCTAAACTTTTGACAGATGAAATGTCCATTATTCCTTATTTGGACATGCATGTGATTTTTACCGTTAGTACTCGCCTTTTCATCAAGTTTTCCTCGTGAAATTCCCAACTACTTCGTTTGATAATGCTTTTTGATTGGTCTTAACATGTAAATATAGGGTTCATCTCAGAATGAATAGAATCAATAATCAATTATCTGGTCAAACAGTTTCTGAAGAAAGAGAGAATATACAAAGATTTGATATCCAACGGTAGCAAAAGTCTTAAACAAACTTAATTACATTGAAAAACTCGATTTTATAGTAATACAATTCACTTAAAATCTTACTCTTTTGACTCGGCCCCTATGCAAATCAGTACTATTTTTGGTTATACAATTCGCTGTTCCGTTTAATACAGTAACAAGTAAGTATGAAATGCTGAAAGTTAACATGTAGACGGACGGACAAAATCATTATTTTACATTCAAAAATTCTGAAAAACAAAATTCGTCATGGTATTAGCTAGAAACAAGAGGCCCAAGAGGGCCTGTATTGCTCCACTGGCTTAAAAATCTCAAGATTTGAAAGAGAGATATTGAAAATAGAAGGTAATGAAAGTGAACATCATTCAGAAGGAATTCTGACTTTTCCTAAGTTGAAACTGACTAATGAAGGAATGAACTTATTTAACTGATATGTAAAATTACAAGGAAGAAAACTATTTAGATATCACTTTGAAACAAGAAGACCAGAATGGCCCTAAACCGCTCACCTGAATTTTAATTAAGGGAATCTCATCCAATCCAAATTTCTTGAGCAACTTTAGAAGAGGGTCACCCAAGGAACATTCTGGTGAAGTTTCATTGAAATTAGCCTAATGGTTCAGGAGAAGATGTCATTCAAAAATTTCGGGGTCAAAAAAAGCCCCACCCTGCCACGCCCATATTTGGAGGTCAATCCAAATTTCTTGAACAACTTTAGAAGAGGGTAACCCAAGGAACATTCTGGTAAAGTTTCATTGAAATCAGCCCCATGGTTCAGGAGAGGATGTAGTTCAAAGATTTCGGGGTCAAAATAAGCCCCGCCCTGCCACACCCATATTTCAGGGACAATCCAAATTTCTAGAACAATTTTAGAAGAGGAGCACCCAAGGAACATTCTAGTAAAGTTTCATTGAAATCGGCCCAGTGGTTCAGGAGGAGATGTCGTTCAAAGGTTTCGGGGTCAAAATAAGCCCCGCCCTGCCACGCCCATATTTAGGGGTCAATCCAAATTTATTGAGCAACACTAGAAGAGGGTCACTCAATTAAACATTCTGGTAAAGTTTAATTGAAATCGACCCAATGGTTCAGGAGGAGATGTTATTCAAAGATTTCGGGGTCAAAATAAGCCCTGCCCTGCCACGCCCATATTTGGGGGTCAATCCAAATTTCTTGAACAACTTTAAAAGAGGGTCACCCAAGGAACATTCTGGCCAAGTTTCGTCAAAATCCACCCATTGGTTTAGGAGGAGAAGATGATTAAAGAAAAGTTTACGCACGCACGCACGCACGGACGGACGCACGACAGACACCTCGCCATGACAATAGCTCGCTGGCCTTCGGCCAGTGGAGCTAAAAATGATATGACAAGAAAAATATGCGTTTCATTAATTAATTTCTGAGATTTTCGGCTAAATGTTGGTCCATATAGAAGTCAAACGGACTATATAACCTGCAGTATTGGGCTGAGGCTCTGAAATACCTTGCCAAGAACATACACAATTAGTGGCATGACTAAGTATAGAAACCCATGACCTTCAATTTCTCTTGGATCAGGAATCTGTCCAAATCCAGTGAGGCACACAAGACTTAAATGGAAGTTAATTTCAGCCAATCAAGATTGTTTTTCCATTGGTTCAATTGAAACACCAATCCTGATAGGTTAAACATAACTTCTGGTCCATATTCAACTAATGTTTATCCTTCTTAGATCTTAGATTTAAGTTGTTGATATGAAGAAATTATATATTTATAGTAATTATACATTAATGATAATATTAAAAGTATATGCTAAGGTGAAATAAAATACAAATTTACATGAAAAAAGTTTCAAATCACATGCAGATCCAAAAACCCGACCAAACTAGGAACAGAGTCATTCAGATGGAAAAATCATGTATCATGCTGCTGAAGTGTTGTATTGTAAGTTTAAGTAAAGATTTTAAGATTTATGCACAAACAAAAAAGATTCAACAATGCCAACAAGGTGGAAAATTATCACAGGATACATCCATTACACTACCGGATGTCCAAGTATGAAGAGCAACACAGGGAAGTAGCTAAAAAGTTAGGCTAGCTAGAGTTACAGTTCTTGTGCACTGAATAATGACTGCACTCCATATTCATAAACTTAACTGCCTAGCTCAAGTCGATCAGACATAAGGTAACTGAGTTATGCTCTGGACAAAGAAGTAGACAGAGTCCCGCCCCCCCCCCCCCCTTTTGATGCCACATGTGATCGTAATATGTCTCTTTTGATAGCACATAAAAAAATGGTGATTATGAGGTTATGTGTTTATATGGGAACTTTTGAATAAATCCTTCTGAACAGACAGTATAGATTAAGATCAGTCTGCACAGTTCAGAAAAGACCTTAGCCTCAACTGCATACTTTCCTCTTTATCATTGTAGGAAAAACTTGAGCCAAAGTGGTTGATTTGTCCAAATATGCATTTTGTACAAATCTTTAATCAAATAAAGCAGACTTAGGATTGTATCTTAAACCATATATATGGGTTTTAAGTGCAAACATTGAAAAGCCCACAAAGACAGGTCCAGAGAGTAAAAGAGCTTATTAACCCTTTTCATGCTGATCCTTGAATATTCCTCAATTGGTAGGAAATATAGACAGAGATCAGTCTGCACATAGGTGCAGTCTAATCTTAGTCTATACCACCTGATTTTCCTTTGTAAACCAGAAAAGTTTCAAAATTGTATTTTCAAAATCAAATGCAGACTAACAATAAGGAAATACAGAGCTTTTAGCACTCTGATTTTGACATAATTTTGCTGAGGTTTTTCATTCAGCATGACAAGGGTAAAGAATATTTGCTTAATGTTTCAAAGAAACTAAGGCAAAATCTCTATTTAAGAGAGCACTTAGACTCTGGGAAGACTACATGGATCAAATCAAGGGTTCAGTGTAAGACTGTACCGAGTGTCTTTACATTGTATAGACATTTATTATAGTTCTGCACTGAACCCTTTGTAAAACTGTTGGGAATGTCAAATACATGCACAAAGCAAAACAAGTTTAACTGCATATATATTTTTAGGCAGTTAAATTTGTTATACCCTGAGCTATCAATATGGGCTATTAAACAAAGGGCTGGCTACATCTATACTATAGGAAAACACATACATACTGTATAAGGTCAAATTCTAGGCATTTATAAATGTAAGAAAATAGAAATCCAAAGATCACAATCCAGAAGCAAATGCAACAATATGGCTCAACTGAATCTCTTTACTATTCTTTTTTGCAGCAACAATAATTATTTCTGTTTTTATTTCTTTTCTTTGAAAAAAATCTATTGTTTTAAAATGACTCTCTACATTAATTTCTCAGTCTGCACAAAATTGCTGTTTTCAAAATTTTTGTTTGTTTGAGTGGTGTTTTACGCTGATTTTAACATTATTTCAATCCAGCTGCTATCCAACATAGGTCTACAACTACTAACCCATTGATTGGAGACAAATAGTTAGACAAAGGATGAGTGCAGCCATCGGGGATCGAACCAGGGACTTCTATTTTCAAGCTGAACCAGAAAATTTGAGTGAATTCATTTTCAAGTGAAATATTGCACCATCCATGAATCCAACTCTATGTTGTTGGAACTCATTGAAATGATATAACCAAAAGTATTCACAACAGAGGGCTTAGATGAGCAATAAGCAAGACTGGTTTGTTAAACAGCAATGTCCCTGTATGCATCAACTTCCAATTTTCAGACACTATTGTTGGATACAATATGGGAATCAGTTGTAAAACCAATATTAAAGTTTAAATTTTACACATATTTGATCAGGAAAAAGGCCCTTGATCTTGACTGATAACCTTAAGGTAGTAGACACTTATTAGTTCAGAAACATTTTGGAATTCATGAACTTTCACAATGTTGGCCGAGGTTTCCTACTGAAAATCATTAGGAAACCTCAGTTAACACTGTTAAGGTTCATTACTTCAGAAATGATGTGGAACTATTACGGGTCAACTACTTTAAAAGGGAAACCAACAAAAAGGTCTCTTCACAAGAAATACTCATGTGAACTGTGAAGACTCTATCTCTTCCATTTAAAGACATACAACCACTGTTAAAGTTTGTAATTGGCAAACAGACAGGAGGACAAACAGACAGGACACAAACAATATGCCTTTAACCCGATTGCAAGTTAACCCTTTGCTGTTTAATCCCTGCTTTTACGTGCCTGTGATTTTATGATTGAGAAAACATTGTGAAAAAAGAAGAAATTGCTTCTGACAAGCAATTTCTTCTTTTTCCACACTATTTTCTACCCTACTGAATGGTTATTTTTCAAATTAAATCCACTTTAAATTTTCATCTGCAAAACCTTTGAATTTGGACAGGTCCAAAATTTTGTAAAACAGGAAAGTGTTAAGGTAGTGGACCAGTAATAGTTCAGCAACATTTCAGAACCCATGATATTTCATAATGTTTAACAAGGTTTTCTAATGAAACCAATGGGAAACCTCGGTTAACACTAACAAAATGCTCATAAATTCCGCAATGTTGGGCAAATATTATGGGTCCACTACCTTAACCTTTTGATGCATAGGCATAAAAAGGTACAGTTTATAATCACTCGCTAAGAATTGGAGCTAAGGAACATTCAAAGACAAAGTAACAAACACATGCCTAGGGATGCAGAGAAAGTGTACGATTTAAAGCTGGGTGTAGATACAGGGAGACTGGGCGTGCTAATGCTGTGGACACCTGGGAGAGTTGGGTGATCCATACGGAACTGGGCGCTCAGTCGCTGTTGGCTGTTCCGTCGCTCTCTGTCCGGCTCAGGTCGTAATGGACGCTTTGGTGTCAGCTGTAAAATACATGTACATTCATTATCATAACATCCCAAACCCTTGCATCAATTTATTACCATTGCTAAGTAGGTAAATATATAATACATACTTAGTGTATTGTATGAAAAAAAATATCTAACGAGATTGTCTCTTCAAAGACAAGTATCAATTCCCACATGTGAGTAAGATCGTTTTTCATACAATACACTAAGTACTTATTATATTTATCTTCTAACCTCTACTTGCCTTGTTTCTGTCTATGTTTCTTACAGATATACAAGTTTCTATAAATATACACATGACATCATAAAAAATATCATAGGAGGACTTAACTAAGGAATATTTGTATACTTATAAGATAAAAGAATATGTTTCTCACTCAAATCCACTTGTCTTCTATAGCTAACAGCCATTAGGGATATCCTATTCTTACACATATGTAGACTCACATTTCAGCTTATAACTAATCAAATATGTATCACTCCATTACATAAAACTTGTTCTTTTAATTTTGACAAAATGACTTTTTGCTTCTTTCTCTTATCTTGAAACTAGGACTTTTCTTTTCAATGAGAAATTGGTAATGAATACACACCAAAATTATTTTATGCATGCAGTTTGACCCTTGTCATGCTGAACTCTGAATATTCCTGCCTTGGCAGGAGCTATAGACAAAGATCATCCTGCACATATGTGCAGTCTGATCTTTGTCTATACCACCCGTTTTTCCTCTTTTGAAACCATATAAAGCTTAAAAATTTAACTCTCAAAATGAATACTGACTCACATACAGCACATTTAGTGCTTTTAGCACTATGATTTTGTAGCAAATTTTGCATGACAAGGGTTGGGTTCCTGTCCATTTCTACAATATGTGACACTTCAAGCAAAAGGGACCATCTGGAGAGTGCAAAAGGTGTTGACCCTGGTCAGTCTGTGCAATTTGCTCAGACTGACCAGGGTCAAAACTTCTCGCAAATAATAAATTTTCTGAATCAAGAATGATTATCCTTCATTCTTTTGTAATTATTTCCAAAATATACCTTCTGAATGACATATACTCAGTCCAATCCTTTTTCAAATATTCATTTTACTGAGTTCCCAGATGGTCCCTTTTTGTGTCATGGGTCACATATCTAAAGTATCATATATGTACAATTCATATTGCTCCTTGTCCATAGCATTCAAGTGCCATCCATTTTACTCTTATTTCAGACCTTTGCCACAAACCAGTTATCTTTTGGTGTAACAGAAAGAAAACAAAGCCAGAAAAGGAAATGATTTCAGGACATGCTTAGAATAAGTAACTCAGAAAATTTAATAAAACCTAGACTTTTGAATTCCACTTTAAAACTTTACTTAACTAGAAAGCCATGAATGGCTTGAGTCGCTCCACAGGCTTGAAATTCTTGTAAAAGCAAATAGATCTTTTGACTAGATTTTTAGATATTTGGGGTTCTACTGATGTTAAAAATGATTTTCAAAGTTTCAACTATATAACAGATAAAGAAATGAACTTGGCTCTTAAAAGACATATTTTTCATCAAATCAAAATAACTTTTGGCTGCATGATAATGGCTCACACAAAGATCATACCAAAAATGTTTGATTGATATCCATCGGTTACATTCTGATAAAATGATATTCATAAGTTTCTGCTATTTAACATATTGAGAAATGACCTCCACCCATAAAATGCATATTTTTCATATGATCAAAATAATTTTTGGTACACTTATAAATAGTTACTCAGGGATTATTCCAGTGAAATTTGGTTGATATCCATCACTTACATTCTGAGAAAATGATTTTCAAATTTTCCACTATATAACCTATAGAGAAATGACCTCTGCCCATAAAATGCATATTTTTCATCCGTTCACAATGATTTTCTTCTAGACTGATATAGGGTCACTCAAGGATCATTCCAGTGAAATTTGGTTGATATCCATCACTTACATTCTGAGAAAATGATTTTCAAAGTTTCCACTATATAACATAAAGAGAATTGACATCCGCCCATAAAATGCATATTTTCCATCTGATCACAATGATTTTTGTAGACTGATAAAGGGTCACTCAAGGATCATTCCAGTGAAATTTGGTTGATATCCATCACTTACATTCTGAGAAAATGATTTTCAAAGTTTCCACTATATAATATATAGAGAAATGACCTCCACCCTTAAAATGCATATTTTCATCCAATCACAATGATTTTTTGTAAACTGATAAAGGGTCAATCAAGGATCATTCCAGTGAAATTTGGTTGATATCCATCACTTACATTCTGAGAAAATGATTTTCAAAATTTCCACTATATAACATATAGAGAAATGACCTCCGCCCATAAAATGCATATTTTCCATCCGATCACAATGATTTTTGTAGACTGATAAAAGGTCACCCAAGGATCATTCATGTAAAATTTAATTAGTATCCATTAATTAGAATCTGAGAAAACTCACTTTTTACCATATTTGGAAATTGGCCACGCCCATTAAATCCATGTTTTTCAATGGATCAAAATTTCTTGAACAACTTTGAAAGAGGATCACCCAAGGACCATTCCTGTGAAGTTTCGTCGAAATCAATCCAGTAGTTTCTGAGGAGAAGATTTTTAAAGAAAAGTTTACGACCGGACGGACGGACGCACGGACGGACGGACGGACGCACGCACGACAGACACAACGCCATGACAATAGCCCCAGTGGCTTTCAGCCAGTGGAGCTAAAAATAGATCAAATGAAATATTCAATATTTGTATGAACTTGATCCAACACAAAGTGGATGAATGCCCTCAGATGTTCAGATTCTGGAAACAGTTTTTCTATTAATTTCATTGTAACCTTGACCTTTGACCTCTGGAACCATTAAACAATAGGTCACTTCTTTGGGTCAAGGGCAACTATTGTATAAAGTTTGATGATACTAGGTCACTTTGTTCTTAAGATAGTCTTGAACCAAAAAAGTCTACAGATGGCTGGATGGATGGAACAACAAAGACATGGTGAAACCAATATAACCCCTTCTATTTTGTAGTTGGGGAGTATAATAATCAAACCCCCTCTATACTTGTACATATCCATGGCTCAGCCCAAAACAGTTGTAACTGCCTATAAATTTATTGGCAGTTACAACTGTTTTGCATTGAGCCGTTGAATTATGTACAGGTTTTTTTAATTCTGAAAAGCACAGCAAAACTGCAGAACACAAAAGTAATCATAAGACTTCCAATGATAAAATATGTCAAGAAAACTTGTGTTTGTAATACCAACATCTTGAAACATCTTTAGGCAGTCAACCAACCTTGATGTTTATCAAAAACTTTATTCATAACGATATATCTTTTTTTAATTTTTGGTAGAGATTTTATTCCTATTTTGCAGGAGATATAGACATGATCAGCCTCCATATGATATGGCCAGTCTGACCATGGTCTTGACCGTAATTGACGTTTTATCAATCTGATTTTCAATAGTATCATAGAGCATAATCAGTGCTCCCACTGCCTCTTGACCCTTGATTTTTATTTAATTCTACAAACCCCTTTTCTACAAAACTCCTTTTCATATGACATAAAATTATGATATTACGATGGACGATGGAACATTTAGAAACAAGGTGGTAAACTGTCACACAATACCCCTGTTACAATGCTGGAAGTCAGTACAGAAAAACACCAAGGGATATAACTAAATAGTTAAGCTAGTTAGAGTTACGGTTCTTGACCACTGCACTATGTATTCATGAGAGGATCAAAAATACCAAGTCTCAAGTCAATCTGACATAAGGTAACAGTTATGCTTCAGACAAAGAAGTGGATGCCACCTACCCACTGGATTGATTGATTAAATGGAGTTTTCAACATTATTTCATTCATATCACGGCGGCTGGAGCACCTAACAATGAGTTCCTGGTATTTCTCTCACCAGTACAACCATCACATTCTTTCCTAGCCTCCAGCTGCTATCTCACATAGGTCTACGCTTATCAACCCATTGGTGAGAGACAAATAGTCGGAAAGAATGAGTGCCGCCATCAGGGATCGAACCCAGGACCTCTAGAGTGACAGTCCAAGGCGCTACCAACTGAGCTATGACGGCGGCCTGGTCACCATGGGTGATCACACAATATGTCCTGTCATTCTACAGGCATATAAGAAAGACAATAATAAGCTAAACTGAGCAAATATTTCAAAGTTTAACCCTTTGCTGTTTAATCCATGCTTTTTACATGCCTGTGATTTTGTGAATGAGAAAACATAGTGGAAAAAGAAAAAATTGCTTCTGACAAGCAATTTCTTCTTTTTCCACACTATTTTTTACCCTACTGAATGGTTATTTTTCGAATTAAATCCGATTTAAATTTTCATCTGCAAAACTTTTGAATTTGGACAGGTCCAAAATTTTGTAAAACAGGAAAGGGTTAAGCTTAATATCTACAGCTTTGACATATTTGGACTCTAAGACAATAGAAACAAATGTACTCTGAAAGCACATGATTAAGAAATAAGGAGATTTCAGTTAATAAGTAGTGTAATTACCCCATGCTAACCAGTTTGTCTTTTGCACATACATATATCCTTTAGTAGATGCCATCAGAATAAGTCAAATTTTTATGTTCATTTGCCATAACTGACTGTTTTCAACTGTCAATCAAGAAGTCTAAAAACTAATTACATCGCTTTTTTCTATACAAAGTACAAAAGTTTTTTCTCCCATAAACAATGCCATTTTGATAAGAAACAATTAAATCTAGTAAATTTTACAAAATTTGCATACTTTTTGATGAAATAATAATTTCAAATCAATAAATATATACCAGAATCTGCGTAAACTCAGAAAGCTGTAGGATATACAACTGTTATGCACTTAAATCAATACAAGCCAACCAAAAGTTTCAAGTTAATTGAAAGTAATACATTCAAAGATAAGATAGAAAATAAATGTACAATACTTGTAGGTTTATCTTATCATTCAAATAAATAACAAGAGCACCGCCTAAGGGTGCCTACGCTGGGCTGTCGAGTGCTGGATGGTGATAAAAATCTAAGTCAAAAAAGGGGCATAATTTGCACAATATGAATCTAGAGCTATCCGCCTTGATAGTATAGATTGCTCTTTTGATGGTGAACATGTGTGCCAAGTTTCAACTGAATGCCTTCAGTAGAACCAGAGATATAACAAAATGTCAAAGTTTTCGCACGACAACGACGACACGGAGGCTATAGCAATACCTTGGGTTTTCTCAGAAAACAGCCAAGCTAAAAATGCACAGAAAAGAAATTTGCAGATTGACTGAAGTAGAAATGAAGAAGTAAAACAATATCGTCAGATATAAGAGGGGGTAACACAATTCTTAAATCTTCATTTCTCAAAGAAATCCTATGTTGTGGTACACATATGAATTTTATCATGAAGCCTGTACTGACCTGATATCACCTGTCCCATAACATAACATGTTATCAGGCAGTCTATTTTCAGAACAATGTAAATATTCTTTCACCCGAATTTCTTTGATTTTAAAAGGTATTATTATGAATAAGTGCGTAAAAGGGTTGCATGATAAATAGAATAACATGTAAGTGTCTTAAAATATCAATGTTATCAGGTCTCGGATGTGAGAAATTATCATGACTCGGCAAAGCCTCGTCCTGATAAATTATCCCAACCTCGACCAGATAATTGTTATTTTTAGACACTAACATGTTATTCTCTATGTCTCTTAGAGGTGATTCAAATGAGTACCCAAAACATAAGGTCTATGGGCCAACTTATTTCTCGCCCGCTTTCGGGTCAGGTGTAGACTGGTCTCACTGTCGAATATCAGAATAGCCTGTTCTAGGCTATTCTGATAGTCGACATGTGGACCAGTCTAGAGCTGGTAACCCGCTTTCTGAGAGATACTCTGATGTTGCGGGCAACAGTACCCGCCCGGGGTCAGAAATAAGTTGGCCCTATGTCATTATATCTGATATATTTAGCTGTGAACTTCATTTTCCCCCACTCTATCTGTAGATTCAGTGACACTTTTAGACATCAACCAAAGGTACATAAAGATATGGTATGTGAAAAGCATTTAACCCTTTACCATGTAACTTGAATTGCATTTCATAGCAAATTGGTTAAAGATGAAAAACATAATGGTAAAAGAACCAAAATATTGGTGACAAGTATGTTCTTCTATTACCATGAATGTTTTCCTGGTTTTGATAAATTGATCCAAGATAACAACTTCAGGAAGTGGACCCATAATAGTTCCACGACATTTCAGAAGTCAGGAACTCAAACAGTGATAACTGAGGTTTCCTTATGATTTCATTAAGAACACTTGGTTAACATTGTGAAAGATCATGTGCTCCAAAATGTTGTGGAACTATTACAGGTCCACTACCTAAATTTGCAGCAAATAGTTCAAGATGAACTTATATTTAGATTATATACTTAAATTGGTAAAAAGCTAATATCTTACATATATACCCCCAGCTGCATTCTGTGAATGATTAAGGAAAAACATGAAATAAACAATGAAATGATAACCAAAGAAAACTGACAAGTTACCAAGGAGATAATTTTACTTTCATGACTCTGACCTTGCACAACCTCAAAGTAACTTAAAAGTCTCTAATTCTAATTGAGATTAAATGAGCATAAATATTTAGATATAAAATAGCACATAATTGTGCCAGTGCATGACATTTCCAACAACTTAAAATTGTCGTGAGATGCAAACATTAAGCAGCATAGACAGCCACATACTTTAAATATAAAGTTACCCGATGGTCTACAGATACTTTGAGACCTATTCTATCTACAAACCTCATAGTGAAGACTCTGGTCAGACTGTGTGGATGGATGCACAGGCTGAGCAAAGACTTTGCTATACGCTCATGTGAAATTGATGGAATTGTCACACACTGAAATTATTATAAGATTATGAGCAGAGTTTTTATTGAAATTCTACAAATATGAAGTTTTATTAACCCTTATCATGCTGAACCTGGAATAATCTTCCTTTGTCAGGATGCATTGAAAGAGGTCAGTCTGCACTTATGTGCAGTCTGATCTTAGTCTACACCAACTGTTGGTCTACTTTCAAGACAGAGCTGTTCATAAAATCATTTTTTTAAAAAGAAAGATTGTCCTGCACCCTTTGCTTATAGGGCTTTCAGTTTTTATAGTGAAATACTGTAAGAGGATTTTAATTCACAGAGGTACAGATAAGAGGGGGTAATGCCATTCTAAAATCTCTGTTTCTCAATGAAACCCTATATTGTGGTTACTCATTTGAATCGTCTTGACCAAAGTATTCCAATGAGTACCCATAATATAGGATTTACAAAAGTATTGCTGAAATATTTTCATTTGTATTCCTAAATATCCCCACTATTTGTAGCTCTCAATTCAGCATGAAAAGGGTTAAAAATAAGTTTGATAACTATCCACTTATACTGCCTACAGACTATTCATTGTCTGCTGTAAATCAAGAGGTCAGTGCCAAACTATTGTAAGTGCCTATAAATGCATAATTCAAATATAAATGTATAGGCACATATAATTTGAATGCGACACTAATCCCTAAAAATATTTATACCATGGAATAAACAAGAGCTGTCACTGTAAGATGACAATGCCCCCGACACCGCTTTGATTTAGAAGTTATGGCCAATGTTAAAGTTTTTGGACGGAATGATGGACGGACGGACAGACAGACGGACGGACAAGTCAAATTTATGATGCCTCCCTATCGGGGGCATAAAAATGTAAGCAAGTAATTGCATAAACAAATAAAGATTATTATGATTATGATGATAATCATAACTATTTCCTTGACAAAAATGTTCATACACCGTATTTCCTATAATTATAGCACCCTCCCAAATAGAAGCACCCCTACATTTTTACTGAGAAAACCCATTTGAAATGCCTTAATTTTAGGAACTTTAAGAGACTTCTTCTCTAATTTGAGATGAATTCCCTCTACACAATCATTAATATCATTGTTAAGAGGAAATTCACCTCAAATTACAGGGAAAAGGGCCTAAAAGACATCAATTTTAATGACTTTTAAATCAGAGCATACATACTAAATTAAATCTCTCTGACCATTCAATAAACGCTCCAAGGAGGGTTTATAGAATATGGTATCTCAAGATTTCAACCAAAGATTTATGTGCCCACAGAAAGGATGTGAACAAGTCCCTTGAATACTTAAAACACCAAGGAAATAATTAAGAAATATGACCAAAGCAGCAACCAAACATAAAACCACAATACATGCCTGTTCGTTCAACTCAATGGGGTTTTCAAGCGAATTGCGGTTAGAATCGGGTGAATCTGAGCTACTGGCAGTGCTGATCTGTGATGATCGTTTTGTTTTACGATTAACCTTTGTATGGAGCGTGGACTTGATGTTCTTTTCGGGCTTCACCCATACTGACTGTATACGGTTTTGAGTGGGTTTGGGCGGAGGATTGTTGACTGGGTTGACGGGTGTTGCGTAAATGCTGCTGGTGGTGTTCCCCCCTGGTCTGTAAAAGACAAAATATTAACCCTTGTCATCCTGAATAAATTTTAGCTAAAAATTTTCGACAAAATCAAAGGGGAAAAAGCACTGAAAGTACCAACTGTTGGTCAATTTCTATTTGAAAAACTAAATCTATAGACAATTCTGGTTTGAAAGTGAGAAACAGGTGGTGTAGACTAACATAAGACTGCACATATGTGCAGGCTGATGTTTGTCTATAGCTCCTGTCAAGGCAGGAATATTCCGGGATCAGCATGAGAAGGGTTAAAATTTGTAACCTGCAACCCGTACAAAAGAAAGATGAGGGGCCCAAGGTTATATAACTTTTCTCAGGCTCAACTGAGAATATTCTCAAATTTTTAATTCAAATAAATGTATGAAAATAAAAGATAATATTAATAAGTTGTTATTTGTAACCTGCAAACTGTACAAAAGAAAGTTTAGGTTATAAAACTTTTCTCAGGCTCAACTGAGAATATTCTCAAATTTTTAATTCAAATAAATGTATGAAAATAAAAGATAATATTAATAAGTTGTTATTTGTAACCTGCAAACTGTACAAAAGAAAGTTTAGGTTATAAAACTTTTCTCAGGCTCAACTGAGAATATTCTCAAATTTTGAATTTAAATAGATGTATGAAAATACAAGATAATATTAATAAGTTGTTATTTATAACAACTTAGTACTATTATCTTTTATGTGAATACATTAAAATGAGTATCAAAACAGATTTGTGGCTTTAATCTTGAATTGAAATTTGAGAAAATTTTGAATTGAGAATGCAAAAAGTTTTATAACTTCAAGACCTGGTTAGTGCAAAAAGTAATTATCATACAAAGCCTACAGGGAATGCACAGGATGGTCTTGGGTAAA
This sequence comes from Fragum whitleyi, assembly GCA_948146395.1. NCBI lineage: Eukaryota > Metazoa > Mollusca > Bivalvia > Cardiida > Cardiidae > Fragum > Fragum whitleyi. Next base: position 42,780,014 of record OX411555.1, read on the forward strand.
ATCTTTTTGTTTATGCCATGCTTTCTGAGACTAGATTAACACTTTCCCGTATTACAAAATTTTGGACCTGTCCAAATTCAAAGGTTTTGCAGACGAAAATTTAAAGTGGATTTAATTTGAAAAATAACCATTCTGTCTGGTAGAAACTAGTGTGGAAAAAGAAGAAATTGCTTGTCAGAAGCAATTTCTTCTTTTTTCACAATGTTTTCTCAATCATAAAATCACAGGCACGTAAAAAGCAGGGTTTAAACAGCAAAGGGAGAGACTAGATTAATCACTCTACAATCATACAGTTAAGAAACAATCAACAAGCTGAATGATTTTAGAATAATTTTTGAATGATATTGAATGAGTGGAACGAGTTTTGGATGGAATTTAAGGGAGATAATACTAAATCGCTAAATTCACAAAATTAGTATTATTTATTACCTCCCTTTAAAAAAAATATATTTTCTTTCCTATCTTTTTGTCTTCACAAACCAATCAGACAACTTAACCCTTGTCATGCTGAATAAATTTTGGCTAAAAATTTGCATCAAAATCAAAGGGCAAAAAGCACTGAAAGTGCAAACTGTCAAAGCAGGAATATTCCAGGTTCAGAATGACAAAGGTTAAAATCTATACTAGTCAATAAAATCTTGGAATTATTTGATAAATTTCAATGAACTGTTGATGGTTTTGAATGATTTTGAATTGATTTTAAGGTTTTTGGAGCATTTCTAAATGGTTTGAGTGAGTGTTTGGGATGACTGATTGGAGCAATGAGTGTGCAATTTAGAATGGTTTTGATCGAGGTTGATGTCAATTTCATGATGTTACAAACTGTATATACTTGTTATTATTTCAGAAATGCAACCTCTTGATGAACTGTGCAGAAGCGACCTCTTTTTTATTTATTATATGATCAACAACACGCATGTATGAATATAAAAGACGTTATTGGTAAGTTATTGATAACCACTTATTAATTTTTATGTTTATGTTCGTACTTTTATATGTAAAGTTTTGAAATATGAAAAGTTTTAACCTCCAGCCCTGCTGTTTTCACTTTTCTGAAAGAGAACTTTTTGACACTTCGTGAAAAAAACCCAACTTTTTAAAAGATTGTGGAAAGTGGAAAAAACAACAACCATTAAAAGCAGTTATCAATTGTTTACAATTTTTATCCAAATACTAATGTCCATAATAGAGATCTTTCTAGAGATCTTTTGTGTATTTTGGGTGTCACATACATTTATCTATAGCGAAAGTCTGACAAGGTACGGAAGTAGTTCGTATATCTATTTCTATGCTAGATCAGACTGCGGCTATTAGGAAATTTCGATGTTATTCGAATGTGCTAAAAGCAGTCTACAGAAGTTGGTACCTATTACATGGTATCCCGATAAGAAATGGTCGTTTAAATATTAACATGAATTTTTCTCTGAATATTTTCTTTTCCAAGGGAGAAGATATAAAACTTTTCTTGTAAAATTATTGACTTGTATTTTGGACAGGTGGCCTTGTATAATCTATTGAATAAACTGTTCAAACTGTCAAACTGTTCAATAATCTTACACATGAGAGAGCCCCTTCAGTCTTCATATGAAGGGTAATGCTTTGTTTCAGTATTATCGATTTAACAAAAGATATAAGGTTTTTTAAAAAAAACTTCAGCCAACATATCAATGCAGATGGATCAACTCTCTCTGTAAAGAAAGTTATTTCTTTCCAATTATATCCCATATCAAAGGGTCAGCACAACACTATTGTAAGTGCCTATAAATATATAGGCACTTAAAATAGTGTTGCGCTGACCGCTCGATACAGCTATGTTACCTCAACCAAAATAGCAGTGGCCTGTCTTATTGGATATGCAAAAGCTTCAGACGGAAACATGAATAAAAACAAGATGTGTTTGTGAAACACGAATGCCCCCGTAACAGCATTTTTTCAAAGTTTTACCTTGACAGATGACCTTGACCTTGTCACATGACCTTGACTTTGGTACCAGCCGATGCGGATCATAGAGATCTATCATCATGCCAAATATAAGCCTTTTATCTTGAATAGGCTTGAAGATATTGGCAATGTTAAGTTTTTTGGCTAACTTTTTGAGTTATTTGACCTTGAGAGATGACCTTGACCATGTCAAATGACCTTGACCTTGGTACCAGCAGATGCAGATCATTGAGATCTATCATCATGCCAAATATAAGCCTTTTATCTTGAATAGGCTTGAAGATATTGGCAATGTTAAGTTTTTTGGAGTAATTTGACCTTGACAGATGACCTTGACCTTGTCACATGACCTTGACTTTGGTTATGGCAGATGCGGATTATTTAGATCTATCATCATGAAAAATATTAGCCTTGTATCTTGAATAGGCTTGAAAATATTGGCAATGTTAAGTTTTTTGAGATATTTGACCTTGAGAGCTGACCTTGACCTTGTCAAATGACATTGACTTTGGTACCAGCAGATGCGGATCATTGAGATCTATCATCATGCCAAATATGAGCCTTGTATCTTGAATAGGCTTGAAGATATTGGTAATGTTAAGTTTTTTGGTTAACTTTTTGAGATATTTGACCCTGATAGATGACCTTGACCTTGTCACATGACCTTGACTTTGGTATGAGCAGATGCGGATCATTGAGATCTATTATCATGCCAAATATGAGCTTTGTATCTTGAATAGGCTTGAAGATATTGGCAATGTTAAGTTTTTTGGTTAATTTTTTGAGTTATTTGACCTTGAGAGATGACCTTGACCTTGTCACATGACCTTGACTTTGGTATCAGCAGATGCGGATCATTGAGATCTATCATCATGCCAAATATGAGCTTTGTATCTTGAATAGGCTTGAAGATATTGGCAATGTTAAGTTTTTTGGTTAACTTTTGCAGACAGACAGACAGACAGACAGACAGACAGACGGACAGACGGACAGACGGACAACGGTAAAACAATATGCCCCCGATCTTTTGATACGGGGGCATAAAAATGAATTGTTGCAATGGTGACCAAAACATAACTTCAACTTGAATAACCTGTAGTGAACAAGTCGAGTTATAATGTTTAAGTTGTCAATTATAAAAAATGTTTAACAGTAATGGTGAAGGTCATTAATTTGCCTTGATTTGCAAATAACCAGTTTGACAGTTTCGTTAATATCTTTATCCACATCTGCAATATGTCAATTAAATAAGCTCTGTATAATATAAGAAGCATTGCTTGACTATTGAACCTGACGACAGGGTTTGACACTAAGGGGAGTCCAGGACTCCTTGTTTACCAGTTGGGACTCCTTCCATTTGCAAATAAGGAGTCCAATGGACTCCAAGGGTTAAATGAGAATATTTTGAAAAACAAATGCACTGAGAAGTGTCCTTTCTAACACTTGCCAAAACTGTAGATCTTTTAACTACAAAAGTTGTTGAAGAAAACATTTGCTTGCATCCTGTAGTGTTTTGAGACAAAAACTCTCTATTGTAAGAACATTGTGAAAAAGAAGAAGTAGCTTATAACAAGCAATTTCTTCTTTTCCACAATGTTCACCCATTATGAAAATTCAGACTCCTTATATTGAGCTTGGACTCCTAGATTTCATGTGTTAGGAGCCCATTTGAATCCTTTATCTCAGGAGTTCATGTCAATCCATGGACAACAATAAAACAAAGCAGGTATAAGTGAAGACAGTCAAAAGCTTCCTCATAGATATCTGCTACATACAGTCAATCCTGTCTTAGCAACAACCTGTATTCAGCAAACAACCTGTCTTAACCCTTTGCTGTTTAATCCCTGCCTGTGATTTTATGCTTGAGAAAACATTGTGAAAAAAGAAGAAATTGCTTCTGACAAGCAATTTCTTCTTTTTCCACATCATTGTCTACCCTACTGAATGGTTATTTTTCAAATTAAATCCACTTTAGATTTTGGTCTGCAAAACCTTTGAATTTGAACAGGTCCAACATTTTGTAAAACAGGAAAGGGTTAAGCACGCAGTCACTGAGTCCCCAAATTAATAAATTACACCGAAACTGACTTGTATTAAGCAAGCACCTGTCTTAAGCAAGCACTTTTTGAATGTCCCTTGGGTGCTGGCTTAAGATAGGTTTGACTGTAGTTTTAAATACTGTAAAATTTCTAATAGTGCCAAATGCTCCAATAGAAACCTATCCCCCTTTTCAGAGGTAAAAATCAACCTTTTTTGGTGTGATTTTACAAAATCCTGATGCCTCTTATAAAGGCATATAAAAATAACCCACAAAACCAAGGTCACTGAAAATTCAACAGAGATTTAATGCACTTTGCCCCAATCAAATGTTCATATTTTGCGCAGACTATGTTTATTTTTGACCATTTTCAGCGTCTTAGTAAACATCGTTGGCTCAGCCATGTTTATAGGCAGTTATAACTGTTTCCCTCTGAGCCAACCATAGCCTCTCATAAAAGCCCATACCTTTCTATGGAAATTGTTTATTCTAATAGAACCCCGGGGTATTAGAGAATTTATGGTACATGTATTTAAATATAACTATGACATAAAATTACCCTTGCATGTGTACAAATAAGGAAAATAATGTCTAGGTTCAAGGGAAGACAATTCTTAAACTGAGGAATTGGCTATTTCAAAATAATGTCTTTCAAAATTGAACCTGCTTTTAGATGGGCACTGAGCAAATTTTTTGTACATGAATGTAAGATTAGAGATATACGTTGAAATTCAGAATGTGAAGGTGAAATAGGTCAAGCTAAAAAGAATTTCTGTTTAATAAATAAGACAGAGCTTTCAATAAGAGGGATTAATGACAATAAAAATCTTCTCTTTCTTTTCTATCCTCAATGTTGTTGGTACTTGCTGAGATTGACTTCGAAAGACAATATGATTTAAAATTTATTTCATTTTCCAAAAATTTGAAACCTCCCAGCATTAGAAGACAAGCTTATTGCTTATATTAATTCCTTTGAGAATACAGTAAAGTCTCGGTGGTTCGTATCTCAAGGGACCGGTACAATTTATACCAACTAAACATAGTACGAACCAACCAATGTCAAGCGGTCGGTAGTCTTTTGATGGCTCAGATCGGACATGGTCTTAAGGTACCCTATATTTGTGGCTTTATTCTAAGGTTCTATGGAATTTGTTTTAAATCAAGTTCTAACGAGACCGTTTTGTAAAGAGTAAGGACGTAACAAATCCCACTTGAGCAATTATCATCCTTTGTTTTGTCCATATTTAAATCCTACATAAATTAATTTTGGCATGTCAAATATTAACTACATCAGAGTGTTTCCCCTTTGGATCAAATCACTTTGAGTACTCATTCAGTGGACTATGAAATCTCGGCATTACAATGACTCTGTGTGGAAGTTATACATGTTAACAATAAAGTCTACAAAGATTTGTACAGTCATTTAGATATATGCATAATTGGTATGAGAAAGCCACATGAATTACAATAATTAAGGTCACTAATTGATCCTTTTTTCGATTAAAACCGCCGAAAATTACAAATCAAACAATGTCTGTAAATATTGATGCAAAACAATTACTTCGATTAATACAAATCAACAGGTGTGAAAATCAAGGTATATGTCTATTGTTACACCTAGGACAGCTATTGATCGCACAAATCACACCTACGGATTAAACATATAACTTTGTGTTATTTGGAAACTCTCAGGACTTAACACGGGCTACGAACTACCAATCACCGACGTGCGAATAACTCAGAGCCTTCTTACAAAGATAAAGAGGGAAAAAATCGGGACCAAAGAATGTATACGAACCAACGATTACCTCTGAACCACCGGCGTGTGAACGACTGAGATTTTACTGTATATACAAAGACAAGTTATAAACAAGTTTAAGGTGTCATGCAGCGGAGTAAATTATTGTTAAAATTTTTAATAAACCAAAATATAATATTTCGAAGACAATTTCAATTTGTACATAATTGATATGGTATTAAAAGTAAAATCAGTCCCTCTTATTGAAATCTATTAAAGTGAGTAATAAATCTGTGAAAAGTACAAAAAATATACATCTGTGTTACATTAACCCTTCCCATACTGTTCACGAAACATGCCTGCTGTACAAATAGCCTTGGTATGGAGCATAGACTAAGATCAGCCTGCAGCCCTGCACAATTCAGTCTAATCTTAGCCTACAACTTTTTGAAAGAAAAATGCCCATGAGGGCCTGAAATACTCTACTGACTCCCTTGAAATGTCTACGGCTTGAAAGGCCTTTGTAAGACATAATTATAGACTATATGAAAGTATTTAAGGAAATCCTTTCTCTAGAGGCAGTCTAATATCAAGGGCAGGGATAATTTTATAATATAAGGCCCTATTTCATGTGGTAATTGACAGAAATGACTTTTTTGATAGGAATGATCCTTATGTCAGTATGATGAGTCTGTGAAAGTTTGAAGCAAATCGGATGAAAACAAAGGACACAATTTTCAATAAGAGGATATTTAGATAAAATTTCAATAAAGCCTCCTTTAGCATGATACTTGACAAAGCTGATGGATGAAAACTGTGGACTCTATCTCGATAGAAAATTGATAGAGGGATGGATGGACAGAAAACACCCCATTGCAATAGCTCTTCTGACATTAAGTCAGTTTAAAAATTGAACCGGAATAGTGGAAATGTCTAAAAAAAAAAAGGCAATATATTTGAAACTAAAATTTAAATTCAGCAGGGTAAGGGTTAACACCTGTACATATATAGTGAAGACACACCCCCTAAATAAAACACAGAGTCTTGGTAAAAATCTGTATACATATATGTTCCACATCTATTAAACAAATACCTTCTTGTGTGATTGGGTTTTTTCCTAACAATGAAATAAGAAATACAATCTGAATGAATCTATTGAGGAAATTAATGCCTGTTATGCCAATTAAAAAGTTACTTAAATCAGAGGATGCACTTGTTGCAATCAAAAATTCATGTTGAACAAGATGTGTTTGTGAAACAGGAATGCCCCTTGACAGATGACCTTGACCTTGTCACATGACTTTGACCTTGTTATCTCATTCCGAACACCACTCGGCCAATCTCACGATCAACCTCAGATGAACAAAGACGGACTATTTTCAAAAATTACGGGAAAACCTTGGAAAAACTTGATGACATACGATAAAATGGCCTTAGCCCTCAAAACTTTGAGTGAAAACGTTTGACGTCGCCAACGGTACTTGTTTGAAGTCACTGACGTGAAACCATCGTAACCTTATATAAATAACTTTAGATTCTTAAATAACGGCTAAAAATCTTAATTTTTGAGAATGATTGTCATTCTCAAAAATTAAGATTTTTCAGCCGTTATTTACTGTAAAAAATATCAGTCTAAAGATAGCGCTGGTTAGCTAGTTTATCTTACACTGTTTCCGCCTAACAAAATGCACAATTTCATTACATACTCATCCGCCTAACATACATCCAAGGTATGTTGTAGTTTACGGAAATGGCCAAGTGATGTTCCGAATGCTTGTTCTCTGTAGAAGCAAACTATTGAGATCTATCATTGAGCATTGTATCTTGAATAGCCTTAAAGTAATTGGCAATGTTAAGTTTTTTAGGTAGCCCTTTCCTGTTTTACAAAATTTTGGACCTGTCCAAATTCAAAGGTTTTGCAGACGAAAATTTAAAGTGGATTTAATTTGAAAAATAACCATTCTGTAGGGTAGAAAATAGTGTGGAAAAAGAAAAAATTGATGTCGGAAGCAATTTCTTCTTTTTTCACAATGCTTTCTCAATCATAAAATCACAGACACGTAAAAAGCAGGGATTAAACAGCAAAGGGTTAAGTTTTACAGACAAACAGACAGAATGACAGACAGCCAACAGTAAAATAATTGGCCCCTGATCTTTTAGAGTGAGGGGGCATAAAAATTGAAGTTTTTCATAATCTCTTCTGGCTAAAAGATGGTAAATATGAGGCAAAGACTAAGATCAGACTGCACATATGTTCAGACTAATCTAAGTCTTAGCTCATGCAAAAGCATAAGTATTCCAGGTTCAGCATGACCATACATAATAATATTTAGAAATAGAAGAGAGAGAACATAAAAAGAAGATACTAGTTGTGAAAATAACCCCAAAATTTATTGTACCATTACAAGAAATGAAAACAGCCCTGCATTCAGAATAACAAAACAGTCTGAGTTGTTTGCAAATTATAACCTGCTTTGCGCACAAGTGCAAAGCAGGGTATAAATTTGGGAACATTTTGCACCCTTTGTCATCCTAAACACAGGGTAGTTCTTTATGAAATGTTTACATATCCTAAAAAGCAGTATTTTTACAAGTTTAACCATGATATGTGACAATGACCTTTACAGATGACATTGACCAAGATTTTAAATGTTATATTGAGATGTACATTCATGCTTAATAAGAGTATTGCACCATGGAGAGTTAAGATACAGGAAATGTTAACTTTAAATTTTACTTTTGACAGAAAACATGGAATAATTGGATACAAACATGTGTATTGTTTATTCTATCTAAACTTATTACAGACTCGGGCTGGAATCAGTTACTATGTTACTAATTTTAGAAATATCCCATGAACTCACCCTGGAGAGGATAGACTGTTTGGAAACATACTACTAATCAGTTAGTATGGTAAATGTTACTATTTTTAGAAATATCTCACGAACTCACCCTGGAGAAGATGGACTGGTTGGAAACATATTGCTAATCCTATCTAAACTTATCACAGACTGGGACTGGAATCTTCGTAATGTACTGTTAACTGAGGTTCTAGAGTCTATCACCTGCATATAAAATATTAAATCAGTTAAAGTATCAGAAGTACAGATAAGAGGGGGTAACTCCAATCTAACACCTTTATTTCCAAATGAAACCTTATGTTGTGGGTATTCATTTGAATTGTCTCGTTAAGATGATTCCAATGAGTACACACAAAATAGGGTTTAACCCTTTGCTGTTTAATCCCTGCTTTTTACGTGCCTGTGATTTTAAGATTGAGAAAACATTGCGAAAAAAGAAGAAATTGCTTCTGACCAGCAATTTCTTCTTTTTCCACACTATTTTCTACCCTACTGAATGGTTATTTTTCAAATTAAATCAACTTTAAATTTTCGCAAAACTTTTGAATTTGGATAGGTCCAAAATTTTGTAAAACAGGAAAGGGTTAAGCAGGAACTAGTGAAATATCAAAATTAGAAATCCAAAATACTCCCTCCATCTGTATTTTTGAGTCTTGAATTTGTTTCATAATAACATATCCAAAATGTTCATTGCTGTGATTCTTTTTATTTCAATCTAGATTCTTAAATCCTGTCATTGTGTAGCTTTCATCAACTTGTACTCAACAAAACATGGCATACTGTAATCATTACCTTTAAGTTATACTCTTTCTCTATCATTTGCTGTAGTTCTGCAAATCTCTGCTCCATATGAGCATGGAATGGTTTTAGTTGTTCTGATACTTTTTTCTTGTGGATATACAAAGCATCTCTGAGGAGAACAGACTGGAAGTAAAAACATCAAAATGTTACCTTGCGATAACTAGTGATAACTAGAACTTGTCTCTTAAGGTAGTGGACCTGTAATAATTCTGCAACATTTTTGGAAGTAATGAATTTTATAGTGTAATATGAGGTTTACTCATTATTTCATTAAGGAACATCAGTCAACAATGTGACAGATAATTAGTTCCAAAAATGTTACAGAACTATTAAGTATTCACACCTTAATTTGTATCTCAAGGAAGCCCTTTTGTAGTAGAAATATAATAGTCAGACACGGATTCCCATACCAGTTACATTAAAGGGAGAATGATTCTTCAATAATTTTTAATGTATTCAATGTATTCATTTAGTCAAGGATAAAAAACTTTTCAGTCACATGGGACTTACCTCCAAAATACAAAACCTTGACATGTATCAAGGGTTCAATACTAAGGGGAGTCCAGGAGTCTGAGACTCCTAATTTACCAGATGGGACTCCTTCATTTTTGCAAATAAAGAGTCCAGAGGACTAGGAGGTTTATAGGATAATGTTTTACCCCATGTCATGCTGTATATAAAACTTTGCAAAATCAATGTAAAATCAAAACACTGGAAGTTACCAAATGTGAGTGAAAATTGATTTCAGAAATGCATTGTTTTACACCTTTCTAGTTTAAAAATAAAATTCAGGTGGCATGAACTACGATCAGAGAACTAAGCAATTTCTTCTTTTCCACCATGGTCTCTCAATATGAAAATTCAAACTTCTTATTTTGAGCTTGGACTCCTTGACTTCATAATGGAGAATGGAATTCATATTCAAAGAAGTTCATGTGGATCTCTGGTATCAATAAAATTGTTGTTAGCCAACGACAGCATCATAAAATTAGCTTGAATAGGCTGGATTCACTATGTTTTGGTCACACAACAATGAAAACAATGTATAACGTTAAACTTTAAGTAAAATAAGACAATACCACACAGGACAAAAAAAAGCTCTACTATACCCCTCCCCAAGATAAATACTTATTTTTGAAGGGTTATAATTTTTATTTACTAACAAGAGGACCAAGATGGTCCTAGATCGCTCACCTGAGTCTCTTTGACCCATGGGACATCACATTAATTAAATAGGCAGATGTCAACAAGGAGATAATTTCTACATAGGATCAATACCATGGAATGTTTTCAGCCAAGAGCAAGAAAAATATGCCTTTTCACTCTTTAATTTTATATAAAATCGTGCTCAAATAAGCTAAACAGGATGTGCCTGGTTGGAGCCCAAATACAATCCTAGGGTCTTGATATGAACAAACTTTGTAGAGATCCACTAGATGATGCTACATACCAAATATGAAAGATGTCTGCCTTCTGGTTTAGGAGAAAATTTTCCTTTTTTTACCCTACATGCTCAGAATAGCTAAAAGGGATGCGCCCAGGCAAAGCCCAAATATGACCCCAGGGTCTTGATATGAACAAACTTGGTAGAGGTCCACTAGATGATGCCAAATATGAAAGCTGTCTGCTTTCTAGTTTCAGAGAAGAAGATTTTTGAAGATTTTCCTATTTTCACCCTTTTTGTTAAGGGTACATTGAAAGTTAAGTGAGGATTTCATTTATTTGAATGACTTTGGTAGAGCTTGACTAAAGTAACATCCCTGCCAAGTTTCATCAAGATTGGCACACTGGTTTAGGAGGAGAAGATGTTTAAAGAAATTGTGGACGACACAAGACAGACGCCGCATGACTGACGACGGACATTGTACGATCACAATAGCTCACTTCATGCTCAGGTGAGCTATAAATGGCACATTTTTGGAAACAAGTTAACACAACCAAAGATCTATGGGCTTACTTGTTGTTTAGTGAGATCTCTCAAAGTTTTCTGGAACTCGCTGTCTTTATCATTTTTTGGAAATTCCTCAGAGTAAAACGACTTCCAGTTGGAAATACCCCCATTAACGGCAGCATCCACAATACCATTAAGTAACATACCTGAAACATGGGAATTTTATAAACTTGATCTGTTTGGTGAAAAAATATGGTCATGAGATTGGGAAAATATTAATTCTGATCGAAATGCACACTGAGCATGTGGAGTTAGTTCTAAGTTTTCGGTTTTTCCTGGTATACAGTTTGTTTTTGTTTGTTTGTTAGGGGTTTAATGTCATTTTTCAACATCATTGCAATAAGGTGTTAGCTGGTGCTCCTAGACATGGTTTCCTGTAGTTTCTCACACTGATATAATCACAAAACTTCATATGAGTCACCAGCATGGGGTTTAATGCAAGACTATACTGTCTTTACTATGTATAGACAAGTAGTACAATTGTTCACTGAACCCTCGAGCTGCTCATCTTACTTAGGTGTACCACTTAATATACTCCAATTGGTGGGAGAAAAATGACTCATGTCTTATTGACTTTAGCAAATGTAGGATTAAAATTGGCTAATCCAGGGTTCAAACTCACAACCTAAGGAATGACAGCCAAATGTATTAACACCTGATCTAGATGGGCTCAGTGATAAGACAAAAGCCTAACAATCAGAATGTCCCTAGGTCAAAATTCTAACATGACCATGTGATTTTTCTTTAGCAGAAAATTAAATTAAGGTAGTGGACTCAAAATAGTTTTACTTTCAGAAGTAATAAGCTTTAATAGTGTTAACTGAGGTTTCCTTGTGATTCATTAGGAAACCTCTGTCAACATTGTGAGAGATTAAGAGTCTGAAATGTCGGGTAACTTTTACAGGTCCACTACCTTATCATAGGTATTTAACCCTTGTCGTGATAAACTCAGAATACATCTGCATAGACAGAAGGTATAAACAACCATCAGCCTGCACATATGTAGATGGTCACTCAAACAAGTACCACTCTAAACTGTTTGCAAATCAAATCCCACTTTACACATGCAATTGTGTAAAAATTATGGTATAATTTGCTTACAAGTTTCACTGTTTTGTCTGAATGTACGACTAGATTCACTTAACTGGTCAACCCTGCAAATTAAACCCTACTTGGCATGCAAGTGCATGTGCAAAGTGGGGAATAATTTGAAAACAGTTTGCCCCGATTTTGTCATGCTGGACGCAGGGCTGGACTCACCTAACTGGTCTACCCTGGCTTTTTCATCTGTCATTTGATGCTCTATACCAGAATTTAACTTCTTTATTGTTGTTTCCATGGTTTCAATGGCATATTCTATGGGACTAACTTTGTACTGCAAAAAAAAAAAAATTATACATTTTGTTAACTTTAAGGCAATTAGGGACTTTTCTTTCACTAAAGTAAAACAGATTATGTATATCAAGTTATCGAATTTATTCTGAGAAAATAACACAGTGTGCTAGAGGGGATGGGGAGGGGGATTATAATACCATTTAACAGGCATAAGTGATTCTCATACTGCACCATTTTACATCCTCGCACGCTTTATCACATTTAACCCTTTACTGTTTAATCCCTGCTTTTTATGTGCCTGTGATTTTATGACTGAGAAAACATTGTGAAAAAAGAAGAAATTGCTTCTAACAAGCAATTTCTTCTTTTTCCACACTATTTTCTACCCTACTGAATGGTTACTTTTCAAATTAAATCTACTTTTAATTTTTGTCTGCAAAACCTTTGAATTTGGACAGGTCCAAAATTGTCTAAAACAGGAAAGGGTTAATCTTACTTTACTGAATAACATAGTTTGAGGACCATATTTTTTGCATTGCTGGGTGTATGTTGAACTATAGTAAAGCCAAATGAATGCTACAAGGCTGCACTTGATCTGAAGTTGACAAATTTAGAAAGAAATGATCTTTGTCATGACAGACTGCCTATTGTTGTTTTTGGGCAAACCTTATATTCCGATGGAGGTTGTGCTGTGCTGAATTCTTCAATCCGTTTGCCAGGAGAAGATGTTAACATGTTTCCGGAAGTTGTTATTTGATAGATAGAAAAAACAGTAGCTAAATGCTTTCCCCTCAAGGAGCAAATATTGAAAATTAAAACTTACCACAATAGTTTGGGTGACTTCAAACCAACATAAAATACCTGGTAGAGGAGATTTAGTTGTGAGATTAGTCTTCTCCTGCCAGATATTCTGAAATGGGAAAATTTAGACACAATAACTTGACCTTTTTTTTCTTTTTTTTTTTTTTTTAAATTTCAGACTATGACAAGTTGAAAGAAAGTTAAGTTTATTTGTTGAATTGTTTAATAGCTTTATTTTATTAAAACATTCAATAAACCCAAAGATGTTAAATTTATCTTATAACTATACAAATATCCATGTGATAACATCCCATATGATATTTTTTATGATATCACATAGTTATTTTTAGAACACTGATATAATGCGGTTATTTTTAGAAGCGTCTACAAAAACAAGACAGATAGAGGTTATAAGATAAATATAATACATACTTAGTGTATTGTATGAAAAAAAATATCTAACTCAGTCGTGAGAATTGATAATTGTCTCGGCAGAGCCACGACAATTATCAATTCTCCCAACCTTGTTAGATATTTTTATTCATACAAAACACTAAGTACATATTATATATTCATTGTCTTGTTATTGTTTTGATATGGATATATACAGTTTGACAGTGGGCAAATAAAATATCTAAATTACAACTTAAATAAATCAGCAGTTTTAACATTTTGAACATACTGTGAAGTATTTCAAGTTTTATTAAAGCGTAACCCATCATAAAAGAGGAAAGAAGAGCATTGTCTACAGGTGCCTACCCCTGGCTGTTCAAAAGGTTTCCAAAGACAGACAATTTAAAAATTAATAGAAGAGCACTGCCTAAGGTTGCCTACACTCATTTGTTGGTTATTGAATCGTGAATAAAAATGTAAGTAATAATAGGGATATAATTCACACAAAATGCATCTGGAGTTATGGCCCTTAATAGTATAGATTTCTCTTTGACATATGTGCCAGGTTTCAAATGGTTTCAAATGAAGCCTTTTGCAAAAAATAATTTCTAAGTTTGATAACGTCAACCATGATGACACCAAGGCTAAGTCATTGCCTTGGTTTTCCTCCAAACAGCCAAACAAAAAATAAGGTGTTGACACAACTGTTTTCTCATCTAAACAATCCCCTTTGCCTCTTTAACTCTTTGCTGTTTAATCCCTGCCTGTGATTTTATGATTGAGAAAACATTGTGAAACAAGAGGACCCTGAGGGCCCTAAATCGCTCACCTGATATTTCAAGTAAATTATCATTAAGACTCCATTTCCTATGATATGGCATGAACCTTCCCATTTTCAACAGAGTTCATTCTTGTGACCTGGCAAACATTTTGATCAAGTTTCATGAAGATTGGACTATATTTGTGGCGTTTGGAGCTCTTACGAGAAAATTGTCATTAAGGCCCCTTTTCCTGTGATATGGCACGTATACTTCCCATTTTCAAATGAGTTCATCCTCATGACATAACAAAAATTCTGACAAAGTTTCATGATGATTGGACTATATTTGTGGCTTCTGGAGAGTAAACCAAAAAATTGTCATTAAGATGCCTTTTCCTGTGATATGGCCCCGATCCTTCCCATTTTCAATAGACTTCATCCTCATGACCTAACAAACATTCTGACCAAGTTTCATGAAAATTGGACCATATTTGTGGCTTCTAGAGTCTAAACAAGAATTTTGTCATTAAGGTCCCATTTCCCGTGATATGGTACAGATCCTTTCCATTTGAGCAATTTTCATAAGGGACAACCAAAGGAATATTTCTGCCAAGTTTGGTTGATTTTGACCCATAAGTTTAGGAGGAGATGTCGTTTAAGGATATTGTTGAAAAAATTGTCATTAAGGCTGCTTTTTCTGTGAAATAGCACTTATCCTTTCCATTTTCAATAGACTTCATCCTCATGACCTAACAAACATTCTGACCAAGTTTCATGAAGATTGGACCGTATTTGTGGCTTCTAGAGTGTAAACAAGAAATTTGTCATTAAGGCCCCTTTTCCCGTGATATGGCACAGATCCTTTCCATTTGAGCAATTTTTATTAGGGACCACCCAAGGAACATTTCTGCCAAGATTGGTTGATTTTAACCCATAAGTTTAGGAGGAGATGTCGTTTAAAGATATTGTTGACAAAATTGTCATTAAGGCGGCTTTTTCTGTGAAATGGCCCCGATCCTTCCCATTTTCAATAGACTTCATCCTCATGACCTAACAAACATTCTGACCAAGTTTCATGAAGATTGGACCATATTTGTGGCTTCTAGAGTGAAAACAAGAAATTTGTCATTAAGGCCCCTTTTCCCGAGATATGGCACGGATCTTTTTCATTTGAGCAATTTTCATAAGGGACCGCCCAAGGAATATTTCTGCCAAGATTGGTTGATTTTAACCCATAAGTTTAGGAGGAGATGTTGTTTAAAGATATTGTTGACAAAATTGTCATTAAGGCTGCTTTTTCTGTGAAATGGCCCCGATCCTTCCCATTTTCAATAGACTTCATCCTCATGACCTAACAAACATTCTGACAAAGTTTCATGAAGATTGGACCATATTTGTGGCTTCTAGAGTGAAAACAAGAAATTTGTCATTAAGGCCCCTTTTTACGTGATATGGCACGGATCCTTTCCATTTGAGCAATTTTCATAAGGGACCACCCAAGGAATATTTCTGCCAAGTTTGGTTGATTTTAACCCATAAGTTTAGGAGGAGATGTCGTTTAAAGATATTGTTGACAAAATTGTCATTAAGGCGGCTTTTTCTGTGAAATGGCACGGATCCTATCCATTTTCAATAGACTTCATCCTCATGACCTAACAAACATTCTGACCAAGTTTCATGAAGATTGGACCGTATTTGTGGGTTCTAGAGTGAAAACAAGACATTTGTCATTAAGGCCCCTTTTCCCGTGATATGGCACGGATCCTTTCCATTTGAGCAATTTTCATAAGGGACAACCAAAGGAATATTTCTGCCAAGTTTGGTTGATTTTAACCCATAAGTTTAGGAGGAGATGTCGTTTAAAGATATTGTTGACAAAATTGTCATTAAGGCGGCTTTTTCTGTGAAATGGCCCCGATCCTTCCCATTTTCAATAGACTTCATCCTCATGACCTAACAAACATTCTGACCAAGTTTCATGAAGATTGGACCATATTTGTGGCTTCTAGAGTGAAAACGAGAAATTTGTCATTAAGGCTCCTTTTCCCGTTATATGGCACTGATCCTTTCCATTTGAGCAATTTTCATAAGGGACCACCCAAGGAATATTTCTGCCAAGTTTGGTTGATTTTGACCCAAAAGTTTAGGAGGAGATGTCGTTTAAAGAAAAAGTTGACGCCGTGATGGACAGACGGACAGATGGACAGACGGACGCCGGACAACGATCGATCACAATAGCTCCCTTGAGCACTTCGTGCTCAGGTGAGCTAAAAAGAAGAAATTGCTTCTGACAAGCAATTTCTTCTTTTTCCACACTATTTTCTACCCTACTGAATGGTTATTTTTCAAATTAAATCCACTTTAAATATTGGTCTTCAAAATCTTTGAATTTGGACAGGTTCAAAATTTTTGTAAAACAGGAAAGGCTTAATATCAGATAATCATGGAAGTCTTGCTTTAACTTTTATAACTAGAATTTAAACCAATTTGATAACCAACAGAGCTTCAGATAGACAGGGTATTTTGATATTCAATTTTAACATTAGTCCCTACTTAAACCCTATGTTGTTGGTACTCATTTGAAACGTCTCATTGAGACAATTCAAATAAGTATCCACAGCATAGGCCTTTATTGTGAAATAAAGACTATAGGCACATTTTTCTCACTCTTATCTGTACTTCTAAATCAAGATACTTACTGTTATATCACTGCCACCCTCATCTATTCTCCGTGAAAAGGTGAATAATTGCACTTCATTAAAATTGTAGTATCTGCAAGAGACCCAAAAATACTCGTATTTATGATAATAAATACAAAACAAAGTATGTTTGTGAAACATAAATGCCTGAAAAAACACAATTTTTTAAAACTTTTACTTTGACAACAGATGACCTTGACATATGAACTTGACCTTGGTATCTGTAGATATGGATCATAGAATTCAATCATGATACCAAATATAGGTATTTTATCTTGAATAGCCTTGAAGTAATTGTCAATGTTAATGTTCAGCATTCAAAATGAAAATTGTCTGCATATCATTTGAGAAAGGGAACCCAAATTGCTCCTGAACTTACATAAAAAATTGGTTACTTTATATAAATGTTTGCAAGCATTTTTCAATCTTTGCAGCTAGATCGCAGTGCTGTCCCATTTGTCAATGTTCTATACTTACTTGAGTATTTTTTCACTGACTTGTTTATTGAGAAACTTCCTATGCATGTCCATGACTGGAGTGACTGCATTTACTTGGAGATCTATGCATGTTAAGGAAAAGAATAACCATGAAAAAATCTCTTAATTAGTACCCTGGAATCTTATTACCCATGCCCTGTTAATGTAAGGACAAGCATAACCTTGAAAAAAAATCTCAACACTAGTACCCCAAATTCTTATTTTCACCTCTCCTGCTGATTCTAAAGTGTTTTTTTTCACACAGTGATTAACCCTTTCCTGTTTTACAAAATTTTGGACCTGTCCAAATTCAAAGATTTTGAAGACAAATTAAAGTGGATTTTATTAGAAAAATTAACCTTTCAGTAGGGTAGAAAATAGTGTGGAAAAAGAAGAAATTGCTTGTCAGAAGCAATTTCTTCTTTTTCACAATGTTTTCTCAATCATAAAATCACAGGCACGTAAAAAGCAGGGATTAAACAGCAAAGGGTTAAGTTGAATGCAAGCAGTCTAGCATTTGTAACCATATCATGCCAAATTAAATGTGTAAATTTGGTAAATTGTATTCAATCAAAGTGTTGGATGTATAGTATTCAATTATTGAGAGTCAGAATTTTATTTTAAAAATATTATAATATTTCTGCTACATTTTCTCTGATTTCAGCAATTAGCCCAGATAAAATCCAACAAATTTATACCAGAACTATAGAATTTCAAAGGATACACTGTTTTTGAGATTCTTTCAGATCTTCTGATGGGGCTGACAAGGTTTTCATGAACTGCAAAATAAACCCAAACATATACTAATGTTTAATCTGATAACTGCTAGTTTCCGGATTATGATACATTTTACTAGAGAAGTTTAATATGGTTAATTAATGAGATACTGCACAAAAATAATTTAATCTTTGAAAGGGGGTAGAATTTAGTGTATCATCTTGGTGAACAATTTACAGCAGTATATCATAGCTTCACACAAACATAAATCATCCCCCCCCCCCAATTTTAAAACAAAATCTACTTTTATGCATGCCTTGAACTTTTAAAAAAAATATTAAATATTAGAATAAGAATATCAAATATTAAAATAAGAGTTAATAATATTTCAATTTTTGAAAGTTGAACTTACAATAAACTAACAAAGTTGATATACCATTATAGGCAAGTATCTTTGAAGAGTAACTTTATCTCTACCATTTTGTTTCACTAAAACAATTAATTTCTCATAACTTGAAATTATTGTCAAAATTTATAAAGTCTATCTTACCTCAGCATTTGGAAAGAGTATTTGCATCCTGCTGTTAAAATCCTGTAATCTTTCATACTCCTTCCCTCTATAGATGAGCACCTTGTTCTAGAAAGTAAAGGTTTATTGCTACACTGTTATTAAAGAGATGAAGAAGGTATTTGTGAATTCATGGAGGTATGAAACTAACAACCTAATCAAACTGTATAAACTGCAAAGTGGATTAAAACATGAGTGTGATTATGTTGTTTCAGTTCATACCTCCATGACTGAATAAATATTCTCTTAGAAAAAAAAAATTCTCTAAATTGAGACAGATTTTGGGGAGACAACTTTGTGTGTAAGCTATCAAAATAGTTGCATAATCAAAATTGTTTTCATTGAGTAATAAATCCAAACTTTCAGCCAATCAGAATGCAGGAATCGTGGTGAACACAACTGAAATTAAATTACATTAATATTTATTATATACTTTGATATTGTCTCTAAGTATTTGAACGGGAGGAAAGTGTGCAATATTTTTTGATATTGCATACTTTGATATTGCACTAAGATTATTTTCACGTCCACATATGGACTGGACTACTTTTGGTTGCTACCTCGCCATAAGTCAACATAAAATAACATTACCAACGCTTTCTTTTTGCGTTCAATATTCGAGAAATAGTTTTGTCAGAGTAAAGAAATACGTTTCAAGTTCTTTGAATGCCTAAAGGTTAATTCACCAGTGTTTGTTTTCATCTATTTGAAACATTTTCCAAGAAATAAACCACTTCGTCCCCTCCCCATCTTCGTCGACTCAAACGCCCCCCCCCCCTTTCATCAAATTTCTTCTAAATCACTGTTTTTGTTTCTCTTTTCTTTTGTTATTTTATAAAATAACTCTTTCAAAACTATTTAATGTCCACCCCTTTGTGTCTATCATAATTCTAGTATATATCTCTCTTCCTCCCTATCTTTCTCATTATTTCGTCTTTTACTCCGTCACGTCCTTCCAATGATGACTATCGCTAGTCTGCTCCGGAATCAAGTACGCCGATTTAGTCAGTTCTGGAACGCGTAACTGGTAAGAATAACAAATGAACAAGTTTTTATAAATATCTTTATTTCATTTTTATTCAAAGTAAGTCGAAATCAACGCGTATTTAAAGATCGAAAATGCGAATCGACACAAAAAATGTCTGCCGTCTTTTTTGTTTACACTGTAATTTCATAGCAACGGATGTATTCATCCGAACGTAAAAATATAACGGAAAGGATTTTTCGGGAAAAGATCTATTGCGTAACTGTTATTTAAAAGCGGTTTAGATTTAACTACAAAATCAGTCTTGAAGTAAAGGTGATGTAAAAAAATAATAAATATGAAGTGAATATCGTCCAACAATATCAAAGTATACAATAAAAAGGTTATTGGATTTAAATGGGAATATATTGTGTTGAACTCGTTCTTTTGGCGTAGTTGCCCTCGCAAGCTCGGGCACACTGCCAAAAGAACTCGTCTGACACAATATATTCCCATATAAATTCAATAACCTATAATATTATAATGGTTTAACTTTGCCAATGTGATGCCAATACCTTAACATTATGAGACAAAATTTGAAAGTTTTTTTAAGATAGATTATCTAAAAGCACATCATTATGCAGGTGATAACATAGCATTTAAATGATGTCATCAGTATGGGCTCTGCTTGGATTACATCCACTAGCATGAAATGAATGAAAACAGCCCTAAATCTTTCGAAATATTTAGTTTATCTCACTGTTTGGGCATTGAAATTACTAAGGGATAAGCTACTGAAAAATCTTGATAAACCAATAGGGAAGCATGAGAGAACAGTCGTTACATGAATGTACTGTTTCTTTAAATACAACACAATCATGGAGGAAACTTTCTTTATATGAACAAAAATTTTCAACTCTTGATACAAATTGATATTAAATGTATTATACCTCACTTATTTAACTGTATACCATTTAAAAGTGACATTCTATGTTACAAAATAATGTATTTTTGATCAACTAAACCAAATGGTCTTACGAAGGACCCACTATTGTTTTCCAATTTATTTTCTTTACTGTATGCCTGGATGGATTTTTTTGTAAAACAGGTCACATAGAGCACTGCCTGGTTCTTTATATGTGAGTCACATTTCCAAATAGTGCAATTCAAAACATAGGCGTAGCTAGGATTTTAAAATTAATACGCACTCAAAAGGCAACCACCAAAGAATATATAGGATAAAGGCGATAAGAGGACTTTGGCAAAAGATGAATATCTTCTGTCCACTCCTCTTTTTTATGCTTTGAGCGTTGGTGAATCATCAAAACATCATAACTACAGCTTGAACAAGGTCATTCATCAATGATATGATTCGAAAGAGGATTTATTTATCTTTTGCACTTTTGTAATGGTAGTTACACCCTTGCAAAATATTCACATATGTTCTTGAGAAACTTTGAGCAGTAGCTCTCAATAGAGTATCTAGTAAAACCTCTCAGATGGTGCATGTGTACAGACTGATCTGATTCTTAACTAGGTACACATATGGTATCAGTGGTCTGGAGGTAACGTGTTGGCGTCTAGACCAAAATGTCTAAAGTTCAATTCCGGGAAGTAGCTATCGATCTTGGTTCTCTTCTTGACCCACACATTTGGCACTAGTGCTGGTTCATGGGGTTGTTCCCACTTCGTCTGAATGTCGGACAAAATCCCCTTAGGACAAAATACCCTCGGTCATTTGAATGTAGGACGTTTTGGCCATGGACGTTTTGGCCAGGACGTTTTGGCCACGGACGTTTTGGCCACAATGTTTTTCAAAGTAGGACCTTTTGGCCAAATTTCTATTAAATAGCTATAAGATTTTATATAACCATAAAATGTTTTTCTATATTTGTTTCTTCTCGTTTAACTTTTTATCCACATGAGAAGTGTTATCCAATTACAGTTATAGTTACACAATAAATCAAACCATTAACAAAATTGTATGAGAAAAGCAGCTATTTTTTTTTAAAAGAATTTTAAGATTTTGGCCAAATATTTGATTAATGTTTGAATATGATATTTTTTAAATTTCGCATAATATTAGATGATTAATAATTCTTTATGATGAAATATTCAATGTTTTTAATTTAGATACTGAATATGGAACTTTCCTATTTCCTATTTAATTGTCAAGATACAGTTTGTTCAAGATGGGGAGGGGAGGGGGCTGATGGGAAAAATCTCTTTATCTGTATTAAATTGTTTTAATGATCAACTAAACATTGAATTTTGAATTTCAAAAAAAAAAACTTGCTTTGATCTACATGTTTTATCTTTTGTTCATTTATTGGGTATAATTGGTATTCTTACATTTCTAGTTGATAGTTTGTTTGAATTAATAATTATGGTCAAAAGAAATGATCTAATTGCGCCTTCTGAAAATATTTCCATGTTTTTATCTGATATTTTCATATAATTTCTGATAGATAATACATTTTGTAAACTTTTTATCATTGATATTTCAAACCAATTTCATTTAATTCTTCATTATCTTTGTATAGTAAGGATATTTTTCCAATTCTTCTTCAGTGAATAGTGAACTATTAGTGAATGAACGCATCAAAACAGTTAAAAATATCAATTTCATTATCTAAATAACTAAAATAGCATCTATAACATGATGAAAATTCCAAATAATAACTTATTCTCCCAACTAATAATTTTTGGCCAAAAGGTCCTACTTTGAAAAATATTGTGGCCAAAACGTCCGTGGCCAAAACGTCCGTGGCCAAAACGTCCTGGCCAAAACGTCCGTGGCCAAAACGTCCGTCCACCGGACAAAATCCCCTCAGTAGAATTACTAGGGCGGACAAAATCCCCTCGGTAGGTAGGTAGAGTAGCCGAGAGAATCAATTTATTGATACACGGCAATTAAACTAATCAACTTCGGTTATGAAATATTTTAACAAAGTATTCTACGGCCTGAATGACAAAGTTAAAATATTGGATAATCAAAATTGTTTGTTTTTCTCTGGGCGAACAGGTACGAAGTGGGAATAAACCGGTTCATGACTAGGAAGCAGAATCAGGAGGGATGAATCTAAGTGATAAGAACTCGTATCCCCTTTGCTGTAAAATAAATAGGTCTAAACCTTACTAGGTACACATGAAAAATTGTTGGAAAAGTCATGCTCAGGCTGATGGTAAACGGAAAGAAAGTAACAGGAAAAAAAGTAACGGAAAAAAAGTAACAATTTTTGCTAGGAAAAAAAGTATCAGGAAAGAAAGTAACAACTTTATAAGTTATATCAAATTTTGCTTATATTTCATTCTAGTTTATTTCCAAAATTAGTCTTTTGGTTTCTTTTATTTTTTATTTAACAGAATATAAACTGAAATATGAAATTCTGACTTTAAATTGGTAAAATATAGTAGATATAAGAAAGGCCCATGCATGCATTAATCCTCTGTCAAAATTAAAAATTCATTTATATAGATGGAAAAGACTTTATTGATCTTAGGACTTTATTTCGCTTTAAGGAAAAGTAACTTAGAATTTAAATTTTCGATAAGATAAATAGAGGAGACAAGCAAGATGAGATGGGATTTTGTTGTTGTTGTGGTAGAAAGTATACATTCGGGTTATTTTGTTCCACTGCTATTTCTGTAAATTACAAACAGGTCAAGTACTAGGAAAGAATTTATCATACTGAATGTGGAAAACATTTCAACTGAGAAAAATTATTTGAAGCTTCAAAATTATTCACATTTACAATAAGCAATAGGCATTACTTTGTTTATTGGGAAAAAGTGTAAAAGTTCACACCTATGATCACAAACTTAAGATCTTGACAAGTTTAACAAATAATGACACCTAACCAGGTGTTTAATTCATTTGACGACAATGCAACCCACAACATATTGAATAATCAAAATTCATATTTAATAATTAAAATGAATATTTTTTTCTAATTTATCCCACTTACTTAAGCCAAAACTTAGTTGCATAGTGCTGCTTTTATGTAAAACTGTTACTTTTTTTCCTGTTACTTTTTTTCCTACAATCCAGGCTGATATTGCTTTGAATGTCTCAAGAACGGTTAGATGTTAAGCATTTTCCTGCAGTAACAATGTCCTACCTGTAAGAATGAAGGAAATCCTTTCCCAAAATAGCCAACTCTGAAGTACTCTGGGTCCGGCCTCATTTCCTTCATGATGCATTCAAACAAACCTGCTTGACGTTTCTGGAAAAAACATGTCATATTAATGAACATGAAATAAATGTAATAACAAGATAACTATGATGTGACCTGTGACCCGAGAGTGCCTTCCCAAAACTTTAAACATTTCATGGGTGTTAATAACAATCTAAATGAGCTTAGAGGGAATAGCAATTTTGTGACCTTAAAATTAATCCCTTCATTATATGTCTTGCAAAATACATTCAATCAATGGAATGTAAACATCTCAGTCTATGATAATTGATCTTTTCATATCATGTATAGTGTTTGAAATTTGTTTTCAAAATACCAAATTTATAAAACAGGAAATCAAAAACACAAGCTATTCATTTAGGCAAAATTTTCATACCATAAATACAAAGTTCGGTTGAGTTTTTTTCATTCAAGTCATATAAAGAGTCCATTTTACACTATACATACCGAGATCCATCTATGTTTTTCGTAATAAAGCAGCTCATTTTCATACATCTGAGCCAATTCTTTATTCAAGTCTTATATAGAGTTCATTATACACTATGCATACCAAGATCTGGCTAAGCTTTTTGTAATCAAACAGCTCATTTTCATACATCGTGTCTAGTTATTCGACCAAGAATAAGAAAATCTGCTGACAACGTAGACATTTTGACGGGTCAGCGCAATACCATTGTAAGTGCCTTTATATTATAGGCACTTACAATGGTATTGCGCTGAGCCCTCAATTTTAAGATTCCAGATCCAATTTGATGTATACACTGTAATGAAAATCATAGCAAACAAGAGCCATGTCAGAAATGGCCATCCCACGCCGAGAAAGCTTGATAGTAAACTGAGGCCTAATAGATTAAGGGTTCTACTTTAAGAAATTAAGCCCCTACAAAATCTAAGTCTTTAAAATAACAAAGGGCAATAACTCCAAAATTAAACAAGCCAGAATTATAGTTCTTGTGCAATGTACTTCTCTTCCATGAGATCTATCCTCCCATAAAGTTTCAAGTTGATAGCTTTAATACTTTAGGAGATATGCTCCGGACAAAATCTAAGTCTTAAAAATAACAAAGGGCAATAACTCCAAAATTATACAAGCAAGAGTTGTAGTTCTTGTGCACTGCTCTTCTCCTCCATAAGATCTATTTTCCCATAAAGTTTCAAGTTGATAGCTTTAATACTTTAGGAGATATGCTCCGGACAAAATCTTAGTCTTAAAAATAACAAAGGGCAATAACTCCAAAATTATGCAAGCAAGAGTTGTTGTTCCTGTGCACTGTACTTCTCCTCCATGAGATCTATTCACCCATAAAGTTTCAAGTTGATAGCTATTATACTTTAGGAGATATGCTCCAGACAAAATGTAAGTCTTAAAAATAACAAAAGGCAATAACTCCAAAATTATGCAAGCAAGAGTTGTAGTTCTTGTGCAATGCACTTCTCCTCCATGAGGTCTATCCTCCCATTAAGTTTTAAGTTGATAGCTTTAATACTTTAGGAGATATGCTCCGGACAAAATCTAAGTATCAAAAATAACAAAGGGCAATAACTCCAAAATTACACAAGCAAGAGTTGAAGTTCTTGTGCACTGTATTTCTCCTCCATGAGATCTATCCACCCATAAAGTTTCAAGTTGATAGCTTTAATACTTTAGGATATATGCTCTGGACAAGTTTAGTGACGGAACCTCGGAATGACGGACAGAGAGCATTACTATATCCCCTCACTGAAAACGGCGGGGGATTAAAAAGTGTGAAAACCTATACATGCGTTATAACTATTGTTAAGTTTGTAGAAAGTTGACATTACTCTAGAAATTGACTTTCTTTTACATCCGTTGTTTTGAACGACACAAAAAATGAAATATAGATAAAGCGTTTTAATTTGGTGCTAAAGTCAGATGCGCCAAAATAAATCACCACTAATAAATTGTAATCAAAGAACCGCCAAATGACACTACCAATATAAAGCCGTTTACAGTAGCTCATTTTCATACATTGTGTCTATCTATTTGATCAAGACATTAATAGCACTTTAATACATACCAAGATCCAGCTCAGTTTTTCATAATCAAACAGCTCATTTTCGTACATCTGGGCCAATTCTTTACACAGATCTATACCTCTCTCCCACATCTGTAGGACAAACAGAAGATATCATAATTTGAAACTAATTGAACACAAAATAGACATGGGAAAATAGAGATGGTATCCCAAATACATCATGTTAGCAAAAAACTCTGACAACTAGATCTTGCCTTGACCTTGGACCAAAACTATTGTTAAATTATAGCGGTATGAATTATAATATAATTTCACTTTTGAATTTCTTTAAGACAAAGATTTCTTAATTTTTATCAACTTAAAATTATTATCTGAAAATTATTCAAATTTGGACCAGTCTTAAATTTTCCTTTTCTAAAGTTGGATTAAAACATTTGATTATAAATCGTTTACCTAAATCATTCAAAATAAATGTATAGGGAGACCTTCATGAAAGTTAAATCAAATTACTACTCAGAGAAATAAGTGTCAAACTCTAAACGTTTATCAAGTTCCTTTACCTTTCCCTTTTCAAAATACTGTATGGTGTGGTGATAGAGCATCTCCTTCAGACCCCTGTGGGTTTGGGCTTCTGGAAATCTCTCTGAGAATAAGTGGGTGGGGAGACCCTCATCAGTCCACTGAAACATGGGGAAATATATGTGATGTTTACATGGTTTGCTGTAAATACAATTTCATTTTATGATATTGAATCATTTTCATAATAAATTATTAACAAGAGATGTTCATGCCCCCCAAATAAGCAAGTCAATAGCCTATTCTTTGTCAATCAATAAAGGGCAATAACTCACAAAATATGATGAGTAGAGATATAGTTCTTGTACACTGCACTTCTCCTCCATGAGATCTATCCAACTGTGAAGTTTCATGATACTTTTTTAGATATGCTATGGACAAAAAAAAGGGTCTATGGATGGACTGACCAACAAACGGACTGACCTACTGACTGACAAAAAAGTACAAAACAATATACCCTATCTTCTTCAAAGGGGGGCATGATTAAAATTTCTAAAGAATCTGATATGTTTTCACAAATAAATGAACTTTCTAAGGAGTCCTTGGATACAGCTTAAATAAAACCCTCTTCTTGGCATACAACCTGTTACTTGGATCTTTCCAATACTTGTTTGCATGAAGCATGAAAAGCACTCCCTATTTAAAATGTTTGTGTATTTCTTTCAGGCAAACATACAGGATGATATCATAATCCCCAAATTTAATGTCACATAAAGCACACCTAATTGCCCTGAAATTTTGGTGTTTGGCTACAAACAATAAATTGGTCAATTCTTTTTTTATCAAAGTTGAGTATTTCAGCATCTGTTTTCAATGTACAATAATATTATTATTATTAAAAGGTGGCAAATTGTCACAAGATACGCCGTTAAAGCTGGATGTTTAAGTATGAAAAACAATAAAGGGAGGTAACAAAAAAATTAAGCTTGGTAGAGTTATGGTTTTTGTGCACTGCACTCTGCAATCATGAGAGGAGCATTACTGCCAAGTTTAAACTCAATTAGACTAGGGGGACATAGTTATACTCCGGGCAAAGAAGTGGATGATGCCCTCTGCCTGGTCACCACGGGTGATCATATAATATGTCCTGTCTTAAAAATATATATAAGCCGTGTGTGACATTGCCAACAAATTCTAAAGTGCAACCAAGCAAAGACTCTGGTCAGCCTGTGCAACTGCACAGTCTGACCAGGGTCTTTACTTTGTGCTTTGTAGAAAGACAGGGTCCAAATGAGCCTTTAGAAAGTTGGGCAAACTTCTAATGATACTTTGTGGCAGTCATGGTTGGTTAATCTTGGCCCTTCAGGCACATATCAAATTGTTGGAAATATCACACACAGGCTCATACAAACTTACATCCAATAACTTGGCATATAACAACAATGTGTGAGCTGCCTCTGTGTAGTTATCACATTCTAAATGCATAGTACATAACTTGTGTAAGTATCTGACATACATCTCTTGTCTATTTATACTGTTGTAAAAGTCCTGGAATTAGACAAAGATCGGCATATAACGACAGAATAAAATATAAATCACATACTAAAGCTCAGCAAAGTTGACTGACAGCACAAACAATCTTTTCACTCTTCTTAAATATCGGTTTCAATATAGAAACAAAGCAGAACATTCATTTCCATTAATCAATATTGGAATAATGAGAACTTAAAGTGTCGTATTTATATTTACTGAGAATTTAACCCTTTCCTGTTTTACAAAATTTTGGACCTGTCCAAATTCAAAGGTTTTGCAGACAAAAATTTCAAGTGGATTTAATTTGAAAAATAACCATTCAGTAGGGTAGAAAATAGTGTGGAAAAAGAAGAAATTGCTTGTCAGAAGCAATTTCTTCTTTTTTCACAATGTTTTCTCAATCATAAAATCACAGACACGTAAAAAGCAGGGATTAAACAGCAAAAGGTTAAAGCACAATGACAAAATGATTCTACTAATTTTCCTAGCTGTATACAGTAATACACATCTTCATTATATAACCTACCAGTAAGTTTACAATACATGACATTCTGTGGTCTTTAATTTCATCCTGTATAATATGACGATACTCCAACAGTCTCCGTAACAACTTGGTTATGGTGTCTACAAAAGCAAGACCTTGGTCTCTAATGCTTTCATGACTTTTACAGGACTGGGACAATCTGAAACAGGTTTAAGAAGGCAATTTTAAATTCTGAAAGCTTTTATTAAAAAAAAAAAAGATTATAGACTTAAGGTAGTGGACCTGTAATAGTTCCATAACATTTCAGAACACACAAAATTTCACAATGTTAACCAAGGCTTCCTAATGAAAATCTTTTTGTAACCTAATTTAATACTGTCAAAGTGATTACTTTTGAAACATTGCAGAACTATTTCGTGTTCGCTATCTTAAAAAGTTTTCTAAAAACAGCGTTAAGTATGTAAATTCATGTGCCGTAAATGCCAGCCTTTTCTTACTTTAATATCCACCGTCAGGACCCATACACTTTATCAGTTACTATCTCTTTCATTAATATAGAGCTTAAATTAAGATATTAGTCCTATTCCTGCGTTAAATTTTGTGACGTCACTTTACCAAGCAACTTCATTATAAACAAATGTGACCATGTAATGCATAACACAATTTTAGTGGGTTAAGAGCTTATTTTAAAGCGTCCCTATGAAACATTTTCAATCTCTATTTGATTAAATACTATGGCCTTTCTTTCAATGTAATAATAGCGTCAATTCACGTTTTTTCAGCCTTATCATTTGCAAAGACCCTCAAAATGATTAAACGCTTGAGTGCAAATGGATTTATCTCTGCAAATGTTAAGGCCCTCAAAAATGTGAATTAACCCTATATTGAAATCTATCAAAAAAAAAAAAAAAAAGAAACTAGGGTCTGCATGAAATAATTACCTTGACTCGTGACCAACTGTTAAAGAATATTTTAAAAGCACATCTCACTGTTTTCTCTATTTTTCACAATATTTTTTACACTTCTAGGTCGAGTTTGCCTGATTTGATCACATTTAACATATCATCTCCAACTTTATAAATCTAGGCAATTTTAAATTCTATTATCTTGTTAAGAGTTTATATATCTTACATATCTCTGAAGAGTTCCATATATTGTTCATCTCCTCTACCTCCTTCTATCAAAACATCTAATTGGTTAATCATCTCATTCTCAACCTATAAATAGTGCGAAAGCAAATCTTACAATTCATCATTGACACATCAATCAATTAATCAAACATATAAGCATTATGCTAGGAAAGTGACAATGAATGAATGGAAATACACAATTCCATTCATTTATTGTCACTTTCCTAGCATAATGCTTATATGAGTGATGTCCCTAGATGTCTGTTAGCTGTTACAGGGGATCAAACAAACCAAACTCCTCTCGAGATCTGCCATGATTCTTAAAAACAAGTTTGAAGTCACACTGGGCCTTGATTAAACATCTCATCCAAAAGACAACTAGTTTGTTAGTGTGCCAGCCTGGGAAATAAAACCCATGAAATGTACCTTTACTTGCTTTGAAGTAAGGCCTACTGACTAACTAATGGGGCTGACAGAGGTAAGGACTAAATTTTTATAACCACTTAAAAGAAAATTTGATATACAACTGCAGTTGACAAACTAATTTATTCTAAATTTATAAAAAAGATTGTTGTAACAACATAATGGTTGTACCTGTTTAAAGTTACCAACATGTCCCTTTGTTACAGCCTGGTTATATTCACACATCATCATGTCAAAAAATATTGGAATGGTGGCTTTTCTTAATTCTGAAAATACATGTATGTTAAGTGAAAATATGTAAACACGCCCAAAGGTTTATATGAAGGTGTTTTTTATCATTCCAAACTTCTAGAAAAGTATTGATAAGAGTCCTTGAAAAAAAAATATTCATAGATAGGCATACAGTACCACAGATTATGTTAAATGAATGTTTCCCATTTTTTTCATGTTACATACAAAATTTCTAAAGTTGAATTCTTTACCACATTGCTCCCTCTTTTGATTAAAGACATTTAAATGACTATCTGATAAAGAAGATCATTTACAGGCATTGTATGTCCCCGTGAACTGAAAAAGGGGCACCTCAGTAGAGCATAAAGTGTTGATCCTAGCCATAAAGAGAGGGCTGCGTAGACTGAATAGGGCCAGAATTGTTAAGATTTGGCTGATTTTCAGAATCCAGAATGAGTCCTCTACCTTCTGGTGTGCTGATTTTTGAAATGTGACATCTGACTGGCATGTACTGGAACCAATTTTTTTTTTGAATATTTATTTCACAGTGTTCCAACTAGTCCTTTTTAGTGTGAATTGTCACTTTCATCTTTATTATTGTTATGCATATGATGCTAACAAATTATCTGTAAATAATTTATGAAAATGCATTCGCTTTTTGGTAAAATGTCAAGCTCATCAAACTGTAGAAAGAGTTGAAAAGATTCCTTTACATAAAACTGGACATGCGTACAGTCTATGGGTTGAGTATTTTCTTTTTACAGTTTCTTTGAGGAACAAATTTTTCATTATTATCAACTATCAGTTGATTGACCTCTGTCACGCCATACCCCTCTTAAATTCAAAATTTATCTATCAGAAAAATATATAGTAACTGATATTAAACAAAGAGCAAATCTTAGGAGGGGGACGTAAACATCGTAACTACAGCTTGCATAAGCTGTAGTTAGGACAATTAAGTCCCCCATCCTTGAAAATGATTACAACAAAATTGCAGAAAATGTCGGAGTTCAAGAGGTATATTATTAAAAATGGGTGTTTTGATTGGTCAATCCTTTTTTGATTGACAGCAGAGATCTATTAATTAGATACACATTCGATTCTTTACCAGTTTCAGGAATCAGGGTCATCTCCAGAAGAGGTCCAACCATTTCAGGGACAAAATAAATCTTGTTCTGACCCAAGTTAGACCACATGGATCGAATCTCAAACCCCATCTCTCGTCTCATGTCGTTGTAGCGAGATATAATCTTGTTTCTCTTACTGGCGGAGAAATTCTCCAGCTGTAGAAAGTCTTGTGTGAGGAAAGATATTGCACAGTGAAAGAAATTGTTCCACAGCTGAAAATAACAGATGAAAGAACATGTTAACCCTTGTTCTACTGAAATTTAACTTTGTTTCAAAACAAAAAGTCAATTTTTAGGTCATTTTAACCAGTCTGCCTCAGATTTTCTCATCAATTATTAACCCTTATCATGCTGAATTAGATTCCTCTTTCAAAATTGCGCTTATATCAAAGTACCGAAAGCCCTGAAACCAAGGGTGTAGGGCAATTTCTATTTTTGAAAAAAATCTAATGAACAACTCTGCCTTGAAAGGGGAAAAACAGGTGGTGAAGACTAAGATCAGACTGCACATAATTGCAGGCTGATCTTTGTCTTTACTTCCTTCCAAAGCAGGAATATTCTGGGTTCAGCATGACAAGGGTTAAGAAGAAAGTGTACAGAGTAGACTAAGATCAGGCTGCATGTCAGCCTGCTGCATCATTCAGAACACCACTCAGCCAATTTCATGATCAACATCTGAGGTACATAGACGGACTATTTTTAAAAATTACTGGAAAACCTTGGAAAAACTCGATGACATCATTTAAAATGGCGTTAGCCCTAAAAACTTTGAGTGAAAACATTCGACGTCGCCAACGCTACTTGTTTAAGTCACTGATGTGAAAGCATCGTTTCCTTATAAATATCTTTAGATTCTTAAATAACGGCTGAAAAATCTTACTTTTTGAGAATGATTCGCCATTCTCAAAAATTTAGATTTTTCAGCCGTTTTTCACTTTAAAAGACAAAATCTAAGGATAGCCCCAGTTGTTTCTGCATCAGTTTTTCTTAAACTGTTTCTGGCTTACAAAATGCACAATTTTGTTACATACCCATCCGCCTTACATACATCCGAGGTCTGTTGCAGTTTACTGAAATGGCCGAGTGATGTTCCAAATGTCTGCTGCATGTCAGTCTACTAGAGCATTGTGTACAACATATATATGTCATGAACCAAATGAGAAGGGTTAAACTTTAACCTACAAGAATGTTGAAATAAAAAGTTACTTTGTGACAATTCAAGAATTAAACTATAAAAAAGTATGTTAAATCATATTTACCTGTTGTTCAAATGGGCTGGAAAACTTTTGATTGATTGTTTGAGCAAAGAATCGTAAGGCACGAAGAATGATACTGAAAAGACAAAAGAGCAATGGCTGTCTTATGTAACAGTATAAGATAATGTTTGAACCTTAAAAAAATCAAACATTAATTGTAATCAATGTTTTAACAGTTTAATGAAGATTTAAAAGAGCTTCATGGTTTCCAAGTGAAACAAGATGGGTGAGTAAACACTAATACCCTGAAACCACAGTTTTTAGAAAATCTGCTTTGAAAATTTACCTTGATATATGACCTTTGAAATTAGGATCGAAGAGAGAAACTTTCATGCCATAATTATAAGAGCAATGTAGTTTGAAGTGTAAAAGTTAAAGGAAAATGAGCCTGTGCATGACATTTCCAACAATTTGAAATATTGTGAGGTGCTAACATTGAGTAGCGTAGACAGCCACATACTTTAAATATAAAGATACCTGATGGTCTACAGATACTTTGAGACCTTATCTATTTACTTAACATTTGTGAAGACTCTGGACAGACTGTGCGGATGCACAGGCTGGTCAGAGTCTTTGCTTTGAACTTATTTTAAATTTTCAAATTGTTGAAAATCCCCCCACACAGGCTCAAATAATAAGAGAGAGAGAGAAAAAGAGAGAGACAGACAGACAGACAGTGACAGAGAAACGGAGAGAGAGACCGACAGACAGAGAGAGACAGACAGACAGAGAAAGAGAGAGAGAGATAGAGAGAGAGAGAGAGAGAGAGAGAGAGAGAGTGAGAGAAGAGACACAGAGAGAGACAAAGAGAGAGAGAAGAGACAGAGAGAGAGAGAGAGAAGAGACAGAGAGAGAGAGAGAGATAGAGAGAGGGAAGAGACACAGAGAGAGAAGAGACACAGAGAGAGAGACACAGAGAGATCCTAAGATACAGACAGAAAATACAAACATCACTCACCTATTTTGTAACATGATCATCTCCATCCAATCTTCCTGGAAGACACTGGTATTAATGAGGTTCTGGAAGAGCATCATGATCTCCATAAGGAAGTCTCCGAGATCGGACGGCAAGTTGAACGTGTTGATGTAGTTGACGTAATGAACCTCGGTCATCTGACGGAGAATACTCAATAAAACAGCCACACAGTCAGCCTGGAAAAAATACAATAAGCTGTTATATCTCCTTCAAAAATACCTGATAGTGTTGTGATTATCTTCAGTGAAATATCAAAGTTTTATGTCAATGAGGCATTGAAAGAGCAACATGATTTCCTTTCGAAGGTCTCCGAAATTGAATGGCAAATTGATGATGTAGTTGACATTAGGCACCTCTGTCATCAGACAGAGAATACTCAATAAATTATAAATTTACAACATGATTAGGCACATGAAAGACAAACATATTTCTCTAATGCCTTTTAGTCTTTGTCCTACTTTATCATCCAATCAGAATGCTAGATTTTTAAAAATTTTGAGGGTTTATTTTCCATAAACTAACCAGCTGAGGTTTATTTTGACCATTATTTCATTTAAATGTCAAGGTTTATTTGTTATTCCACGCATGCGTAAATATTAAACTCTACCCTCTCATGAATATGCAACGAGCACGTGAAAGGTAAAGGAGAAATTCGTGCCTACACGTGCACATGTGTAATTCCCAATATTCCCAATATTCTACTCTGATTTTGACCTGGTTGGACGTGACATGGTGTGTCCAATTGTTTGCATATGGTTAAACCCGGATTTCAACCTTATTGCAGTTATATCGCAATGGCTGGTGCACCTACCCATAGTTCGTTCGCTTACTGAACATTTATGTACTTATTAGCTTGTATGTAGCGAGAAACTTTCTATCGTTTCATTTGTTTAAGGCGAAACAGGTTAGTTTACTAACGTTAGTAAGAATATCTCTGGCATTAACAAAAATTGAGTTGTTGTTTTGAAAGGTCATGTTCATTTTTCCTTGTATACAAATTTGTTGATTAACAATTACTGGCACATTTTATCAATATACAAATCTATTTATTACATATGATACCGTAAACTGTTTATTCTTGCGAAAGTACTTGTAAAACAGAGTGGACAAATATCATATTTTCGTTCATATATAGAGCGGAGGCTATTGTTAGGTCAATAAAAACAAACAGTACTGCATTTTTTATTATCAGTCGGTACGCTCCCTCCTTTCGGCTGTTTAAATCGTTTAATTTTCAATTATTAGCGTTTAACTATTACGTAATGCTGATTAAAAAACATTTACAAATTTACATTAAAATCAAAGTACTGGATGCACTAATTAAGAATCAATATTTAATTTAAATTTGGATTTTTAAAGGCTTCTGGTTCAAAATGAAAAATTGGGGGATATAAACTTAGATCATACTGCACATATATGCAGACTGATCTTTGTCTATACCTCCTGCCAAATCAATAATATTCCAACTTTAGCATAACAAGGGTTAATAAATACTTGTACATGGACAGGGTGTTTTTACTTTGTTACTAACTATTTTCTGAGGCAAAAATTATCAATTTGATGTCTTTTTGCTTTTCTGCCTTTAATTTAACCCTTGTCATGCTGAATAAGTTTTGGCTAAAAATTTTCAACATTTTTGACAATTCTGGTTTGAAAGTGAGAGACAGGTGGTGTATACTAACATCAGACTGCACATATGTTCAGGCTGATGTTTGTCTATAGCTCCTGCCAAAGCAGGAATATTCCAGGTTCAACATGACAAGGGTTAAGATTAATTTTCTCTAAACAAAAAAACCCTAAATTTGGGCTTAAAAATCATAATACTATTCTATTTCATGTGGAGATAGGATAGCTCTTATAAGTGAAGGAATAAGAGAAGGGACATAAAATACAGTAATTGTAAAGGTGGAAGAACCTACCAATGTTTCTGAATTCAAGAATTGGATAAAAATTCTTTCTGTAAATGGAAATATAATTTGAACATTAACCCTTGTCATGCTGAACCCGGAATATTCCTGCTTTGGCAAAAGCTATTAGACAATCATCAGCCTGCACATATGGGCAGTCTGATGTTAATCTACACCACCTGTTTCTCACTTTCAAACCAGAATTGACAAAAGATTTAGTTTTTCAAAAAAAATTGACCTACAGTTGGTTCTTTCAGTGCTTTTTGCCCTTTGATTTTGATGAAAATTTTAGCCAAAATTTATTCAGCATGACAAGGGTTAGGAGCTGTCTTCAACTTGATATTTTAGCACAAATTGATTCTATTGGTATTTCTATGATGTGAACAAGTATATTTTCAAACAAGACGAAAGATTTGAATCCCAGTTCAAATATAAGTAAATAGCATTAGAACAAATGAAACAAGGACACCATGTACAGGTGCAAAAATTTGGCACTTGGTCATGGATAATGAATTCAATTTAGTAAGTAAACAAGAGGCACAAGAGGGCTTGTATGGCTTCACTGGCTTTAACATCCCCAAACTTTCTTTCTACAAAGATTACTCTGGCTGAAAACAACACTTTGAAGTCCATTAAGAAATATTTTGTAATGATTTACTGAGTCTGCCCCTCATTGAGACAAAATACTCCATCACCATTTACCTACATACCCTTTACCAATCTCATTAAATCATTAAGGTGATTGCAATAAGTAGATCAATTTTAACACATTTTCGGGATCAATTTACGTTAAGGGTCACAGAAGGAACATCCATGCCAAGATTAAATGAAAATAGAACTGTTGCAGAGCGGACTTATACCCCCAAAAGCACTTTGTCAAAATGCAAGTGCTATAAGTGCAAGATGTATTTGTAACAAATATTGAGGTCATATGCAGCATTTGCATGAAGCTTCATGATTCAAGGTCACTTGTTTCTTGAGTTAGTGTCCAGAAATGAAAATTGAAATAAAATTTGACTGTGACCATCACCTTTGACCTATGTGACCCCAAAACAAAAAGACACATCCTTGAGTCATAAGCAACATTTGCATAGAGTTTCATGAATCTAGGTCGCTAGGTTTTTAAGTTAGAGTCTGGAAACAAAGATTGAACAAAAATTGACTGTGATCTTTGACCTATATGACCCCAAAACAATAGGGCACTTCCTTTGGTCATAAGCAACATTTGCATCAAGTTTCATGATTGTAGGTCAATTGGTTCTTGTGTTAGAGTCCAGAAATGAAAATTGAGCAAAAATTGACTGTGACCTTGACCTTTGATCTATGTGACCCGAAAAACAAAAGGGCACTTTGGTCATAAGCAATATTTGCATAAAGTTACATGATTGTAGGTCACTTGGTTCTTAATTAGAGTCCGGAAACGAAACTTGAACAAATGCTGGATGTGACCTTGACCTTTGACCTATGTGACCCAAAAATAATAGAGCACTTCCTTGGGTCATAAGGAACATTTGTATAAAATTTTCATGATTGTAAGTCACTTGGTTCTTGAGTGAGAGTCCAGAAACGAAAAGGTCTACGGACGGATGGACAGTCCGATAGACATGGTGAAACCAATATACCTCCCTCCACCTTGTAGGTGGGTGGTATTATATGTCAATTGATTGGAAGGAAATGTTGTTTTTTTTTTAATTTCAAAGTGGAAATTGGCTTTGCCCTGCAACACCTGTATTAATTATTGGTCCATGAAAAATTAGTGACCAAGTTAAAGAAGGTGCATTAACAGTATATTCATGCCAAGTTTCATTAAATTTGGCCGAAATGAGTGGGGAGGAGAAGTTTCAGAGATCTGAGAGTGAAAGTAAGCCTTGCCCTACCACGCCCACATTTGGGGTATCAATCACAAATTCTTTTACAACCCAAGTAGAGGGTTACCCAAGAAACATCCATGCCAAGTTTCATTGAAATTGGCCAAATGATTTGGGAGAAGAAGATTTTTAAAGATTTCAAAGTAATAATAAGCCCTGCCCTGCCCTGCCGCACCCATTTTTTGGGCTCAATCAATATTTTTTCGACAATTTAAGAAGAGGGTGACCTAAAGAACATTTCTACCATATTTGACTAAAATCTGCCCGTAAGTTTTGGAGGAGAAGATGTTAACAGAAAAGTTTACATACACAATGACACACAGACCTACACACGATGGACAAACTGCCATGACTAAAGATGGCTGGCCTTCGGTCAGTTGAGCTTAAAAGAGGACAAAACTTTATTTAAAACAAGATGTGTTTGAAGAAAAACTGCCTCTGAAACAACAAAAAGACAGGCAGACAAGGGTAAACAAAACATTAGCAAAATATTGCTTAGAATTATCCTTATAGATAGTTTATAGTTATGGCCAAGGTTACTTTGAAATGTCAATTATAATAGTTACAAAAACCCATAGGAGATGATAACAGTTGCACAAGTAATTTCTTTACTTTTCAATGTTGATTCCAATCATAAATGACAAACATTTTTAAAAATTACTTACCTTATTTCCTTTAACAATATCACCCTCCCTAATAGTAGCATTTTTAACTAAGAATGCCTAAATTTTAAGAACTTTTTGAGACTTCTTTAATTCAAGATGGATTTAAGATGAAAAGGAGATTCATCTTAAATTAAAACGAGAAAAAAAGGCATATAAAATATCAATTTTAATGATTTTTTAAAATCAGAAACTACATATTAAATAAAAGCTCCCTGACCATGTTATGAGTGTTTGTTAGGAGAAATATGGTAAATAGAATTTTTTGTCTGCAAAATCTTTCTTTTTGAGTCCCTTCATGCTGTTCATGACAAAAACTAACCTTTGGCAGTCAATTTAGACTCAAACTAGTTTGATCTCAGTCTACACTACCTTCTTTCTACTTAATTTTTGTGGGAAAAGCTTGTGCCATACTTGGTTAAATGTCCGCAAATTAAGCAATTTATTTGAAACAAAATTTATATTCAGCAGAACAATGGTTGAATAAAAAACTGTTCAAATTATAATCAAAGTAAAAGAAACCTTATATTTCACAAAGGCCATTGGAAAAAAAACTAGAAAGCCCTGAATGGCTTGAGTCGATCCACAGGCTTGAAATTTTTGTAATAGCAAATCTTAGTTTTGACTAGATTTTTAGATGTTTTGGGTTCTACTGATTTTCAAAGTTTCCACTATAAACATATAGAGAAATGACCTCCACCCATAAAAAACCATATTTTTCATCCCATCATAATAATTTTTGGTAGACTGATAAAGGGTCTCTAAAGAATCATTCCAGTGAAATTTGGTTGATATCCATTGATTTCATTCTAAGAAAATAATTTTCAAAGTTTCCACTATATATCATATTATAGAGAAATGACCTCCCCCTGTAAAAAACATATTATAATCTGATCACAATAATCTTTGGTAGACTGAAAAAGAGTCACCCAAGAATCATTCCAGTGAAATTTGGTTGATATCCATCAATTACATTCTTAGAAAATGATTTTCAAAGTTTCCACTACATATCATATTATAGAGAAATGACCTCCGTCCATAAAATACATATTTTTCATTCCATCACAATAATTTTTGGTAGACTGATAAAGAGTAACCAAAGAATCATTCCAGTGAAATTTGGTTGATATCCATCAATTACATCCTTAGAAAATGATTTTCAAAGTTTCCACTACATATCATATCATAGAGAAATGACCTCCGTCCATATAATACATATTTTTCATTCCATCACAATAATTTTTGGTAGACTGATAAAGAGTCACCAAAGAATCATTCCAGTGAAATTTGGTTGATATCCATCAATTACATTCTTATAAAATGATTTTCAAAGTTTCCACTATACATCATATTTTAGAGAAATGACCTCCGCCCATAAAATACATACCGGGTATTTTTCATTCGATCACAATAATTCTTGGTAGACTGATAAAGAGTCACCCAAGAATCATTCCAGTGAAATTTGGTTGATATCCAACGATTACATTCTTAGAAAATGATTTTCAAAGTTTCCACTATAAAGCATATAGATAAATGATCTCCCCCTGTAAAATACACATTTATCATCTGATCACAATTATTTTTGGTAGACTGATAAAGAGTCACCCAAGAATCATTCAGTGAAATTTGGTTGATATCCATCAATTACATTCTTATAAAATGATTTTCAAAGTTTCCACTATATATCATATTATAGAGAGATGACCTCCGCCCATAAAATACATATTTTCCATCTGATCACAATAATTTTTGGTAGACTGCTAAAGGGTCACCCAAAGATCTTTCATATAAAATTTAATTGGTATCCATCAATTAGAATCTGAGAAAACTCACTTTTTACCATATTTGGAAATTAGCCACGCCCATTAAATCCATGTTTTTCATTTTATCAAAATTTTTTGAACAACTTTGAAAGAGGGTCACCCAAGGATCATTCCTGTAAAGTTTGGTTTATATTCAACCAGTAGTTTCTGAGGAGAAGATTTTTAAAGAAAAAGTTTATGACCGGACGCACTGACGCACAGACACACATACGGAAGGACGCACGACGGACACATCGCCATGACAATAGCCCAAGTGGCTTTCAGCCAGTGAAGCTAAAATCAGTTGTAACCTGTTAAGAATACCAACTAGTTCTTTCCTATTCCTTCATTAAGAATTTGTTTGTATAATGACAAATATGAAATAGTATAATGTTTTTTCAAAAAAAAAAAAATCTAACCTTTGTTCTCATGGCATATAATGCATTCATTTTAAATAAATTTGTTATAAGAAAGGTAGATAAGGTTCTAGAAAATCTATATGAAAATAAAGAACACTCAAAAACACTACAAACTGTAAAAGCTATAAGTTAAAATTAAAATGGATAAGAATGTTGTATCTTTCAAATGACCTTTCAGTTCTTTTATAACTATTTTTTGCAGAGATATTTCACTAAATAAATCAGTGGATAAAAATCTGAGGGCCAAAATTCTCACAACAAAGTGGTAAATTGTCACGAGATATGCCCATTGCAGAAATGGAGGATGCCAGAGTATGAAAAACATCAAAGGGAAATAATTAACATAATTTAAGCTAAGTAGATAGAGGATAATCATTTGTTTCAGAGTAAGATCGATTTATACTTCATTTGGTGAACAACAAAAGCGATATTTTCACGGAAAATATAGCTTTTTTGTTGTTCACGAAATGAAATATTAATCGATCTTACTCGAAAAACAAACGATTATTCTATTTCTTTATTGCAAATATGAGACAATATGTGACATTTCTAGGACATAATTTGGTAAAGCGCGTCATTTTGCACGTGATTGCTATGCAATGTTTATTGTGACGTCACTTATTTCGCCCCACAAAGATGACGTTAGATAGGGTGAAATGCACAAAAACAGGGTATAAGATTTTGATAATTTCACTACTTTGGGCTGAGATTATCAATTGATAATCTACCTTTATTTCTCGATAAACCACCAAAGAGCATTAAAGAAAGTTATATTTCTTGTGCACTGCACTTGGTATTCATGAGAGATTCAAAATGCCAAGATTCAAGTTAATCAAACATAAGGGGACAGAGTTATAATCCGGACAAAGAAGTGGATGCAGCCCCACC
Organism: Fragum whitleyi; assembly: GCA_948146395.1. NCBI lineage: Eukaryota > Metazoa > Mollusca > Bivalvia > Cardiida > Cardiidae > Fragum > Fragum whitleyi. The sequence continues at coordinate 42,821,472 of OX411555.1, forward strand.
AACGCGGGATGCCCAAACATCACTTGTGATCCCATAATATGTCCCCTCTATGACAGGTGTAAACAGGAGGACCATGATGGTCCTAGATCACTCACCTGAGTCTCTTTGACCTAAGGATCATCACATCAATTAGATAGGCAGATGTCAACAAGAATGATTTCAACAAAGATTATGGTGAAATTGTTTCCTGCATTTTTTTTTGTAAAAAGGATATGCCTTGACACAGACCTTTTTGAACATAAGCATATTTTATAAAACTAAAATGAAAAAAAGAAAACCTTCATCAAAGTCCCTTGTCTTGTGAAATGGCAGGGATCTTTCCCATTTTCTTTAGGATTCATCTGTGTGACCTTATACATATTCTGACCTAATTTCAAATAGTTTGAGCCACACTGCATCTCTAGAGTAAAGAAGAAAATTATCATTCTGATTATCATGACCTGACCAACATTCTGACAATGTTTCATGAAGTTTAGGGCAATATTCGTGGCTTCTAGAGTATAAAAAATGAATTCATCATTAAGGCCCCTTTTCCTGTGGTATGGCATGGATCCTTCCAATTTTAGTAGGGTTCATCCTTATGACTTGACCAACATTCTGACCATGTTTCATGAAGATTGGGCCATATTTGTGGCCTCTAGAGCATTTACAAGAAAATTGTCATTCATTAATGCCCCTTTTCCTGTGATAGGATGCTTCCCACTTTTAAAAGGATTCATCTTTGTGACCTAACCAACATTCTGACCATGTTTTGTGAATTTTGGGCTATATTTGTGGCCTCAAGAGAAAAAACAAGAAGATTTTCATAAAGGTCCCCTTTCCTGTGATATGGCATGGCCCTTCCAATTTTTTGGTAGGGTTCATCCTTATGACTTGACCAACATTCTGGCCAAGTTTCATGAAGATTGGGCCACATTTGTGGCCTCTAGAGTATAAACAAGAAAATTTTGATTAAGGCCCCTTTTCCTGTGATATGGCTTGGATCCTTCCCATTTTCAAAAGACTTCATTCTTGTAACCTGGCAAACATTTTTACCAAGTTTCATGAAGATTGGGCCATAATTGTGGCCTCTACAGTGTAGACAAGAAAATTGTCATTAAGGCCCTTTTTCCTGTGATATGGCATGGACTGTTCCCATTTTTAGAAGGTTCATGCTTGTGATCTGGCAACCATTCTGACAAAGTATAATGAAAATTGGACTATATTTGTGGCCTGTAGAGGGTAAACAAGAAAATTGTCTTAAAGGCCCCATTCCTGCATGGGTCCTTCCCATTTTCAATAGGGTTCAGCCTTGTGGCCTGACCAACATTCTGATCAAGTTTCATGAAGAATGGATTATATTTGTGGCCTCTAGAGTGTAAACAATAAAATTGTAGACACATGATGACGCACGATGGAAGGCGGACATTCAATGATCACAAAAGCTCACCTTGAGCACAATGTGCTCAGGTGAGATAAAAAGGTATATCTTAGATTATCCCAATGATAGTAAAGATAGCTCTTTTGATAGTGAACATTTTGGTGCCTTCACTTGACCAAGAGCTATTTTGAAATCTCCAATTTTTTGCGATGACACTTGTAACCTTCAACGAAACAATGGCAACACCTAGTTGTTTATTCCACAAGATGACCAGATTGGCCCTAATTCACTCACCTGTCATACATAAAATCAATGAGAACTAACTTGAATTAAATTTTTAGAAGGGTCATAGAAGGAATATTCATACCAAAATTGGTTCAATGGTTTTGGAGGAAAAAATGATATATAATTCAAAGACAAAATAAGCTACATCCTCCCAACCCAATATTTAGGGGCCAATCATCATAACCCAAAAACACAACTGCAAAATTTGGTTACAACTGATCCTGTGGTTTAAGAGATGTTTGAGGAATCATTGATGATTTTTACAGACGAGCCACCATGTACAATGGACACAGTGTAATAATACACGCTCACTTTCTATATAAAGCAGAAACAAGAGGACCAAGAGGGCCTAAAAAAGTTACAGATTCAAGGAACTGATGCATGACCGACCACAATGTCACTATTCATACAGGCTTTCAGCAACTGGAGCTAAGATTCAACTTGCAATAAGAAGAACTTTTTTAAAGAAACTTTGCTTTATAGTCAATGAAAGTGGTCTCTTAATAGAGGTGCAAGAACAACTGCACTTCATAATTAGAGTCATGCATCTATGCCTAGAGAAAGGTTTTACAATCTGATAGTCTTTTTACTTAAAATAGTAGACCAGTAATAGTTCTGCAATGTATCGGAAGTAATGAACTTTAACAGTGTTAACTGAGGTTTGCAAATGATGCCATTAGTAAACCTTGGTCAACATTGTGAAAGATCATCAATTCTGAAATGTTGCAAAACTATTATGGGTCGACTACCTTAAAACATATAGGTAGGTTGCTTCAAACTGGACAGAGATGCGGACCATAACTTTGAATTGAAGGAACTCTTAATATCTTTGTCTGCCTTGGTTGAAAATTATATGAAAATGTAGAAATCATGTATAACAGACTATTTCTTTCAATCTATTCCTGTTTTCTGAGCTCTTTTCAAGAGGGTCGTAAAAAGTGGAATCATCATAAAACAGAGAAGTGTTTGGGAATGGGATAGCAAACATATCATTAGACAGTTCTTTCACTGACACTCTTGTACAGATCTTTCCTTTGATTGATTGCACAACATCCAGACTGCATTTCAATATTTCTTATTTTAAATATGTATATCTTACCAACGCTTTTTTAAAGTGATTCCTAGGGGAAAAAACAAACAATATCCAGTGTGAACAAACTAAGGTAACATGGTTTTTCACAGAAATGATAAGAGAAACCAAACTTAATTGATATCTGTGCTGAATTTTGAATACAAAACATCTTTTTTTATAGCCTTCATAATTGACTGAAACCTGCCCTGTGTTCAGGATATAAAAATGGTGCAAACAGTTTGCAAATTATATCCAACTTTGCACACAAGTGTACATGAAAAGCTGGGTATAACTTGAAAACAGTTTTCACCATTTTGTCATCCTGAACACAGGGCTTGTCAGATAAGTACCTTGTTGTCATAAGGAGGTAACTGTTATATCAAATATGAACTCTCTATGAACTCTCTTAACAGTCCATCAACCTTTCATTTTTTGCCAGACATATTGCTGGATCAGTGAAAAAAAGATGTAACTGCCTATATGTTTATAGGCAGTTACAACTGTTTTGCACTGAGCCATTGATATGCAAATGGACTTGCAATGCAGGGACATGAAAATCAAAGAAGGTGGTTGAAAGGTCATTTGACTAAAACTGCAAGAAGTGCAAACATTTCACCTGTATCATGCAATCAGAATCTCTTCTGACCTTGAAACAAAAATAACATAAAAAATCTTATAAAGCCGAGACAAAACAACTTAACTATCCTCTAAAAACAAAAGTATAAACAAGATGTGTTTGTGAAACACAAATGCCCCCGTAACAGCATTTTTTTTCAAAGTTTGACCTTGACAGATGACCTTGACCTTGTCACATGACCTTGACTTTGGTACCAGCGGATGCGGACCATTGAGATCTATCATCATGCCAAATATTAGCTTTGTATCTTGAATAGGCTTGAAGATATTGGCAAGGTTCAGTTTTCGGGTTAAGTTTTCGGACAGACAGACAGACGGACAGACAGACAGACAGACGGACATGAGTAAAACAATATGGCCCCGATCTCTCGCTACGGAGGCATAAAAATTAAAAAGAAAGTTGATTCTGCAATGGAACTTCTTTGTTACTATAAATTCTTTTAATCCCTTGTCACAGTAAACATAGAATGATCCTGCCTAAGCTGCTGCTATAGACAAAGATCAGCCTGCAAACATGTGCAGTCTGATCTATGTAGTTTCCACCAAATATTCCTTTTTTAACCAGATTTGTTGAAAATACATTTTAGAAGAAATACTAATTCAAAATAAGTGCATAAACTGCTAATAGCACTTTGATTTTGATGTTGTTAGGGTATTTTTTTCTGCATGACTGCAGGGTCAACTCAAGCTTAAGCCTCAAAGCTATAGTAAATACAACTCACAGAAATTAAGAAATCTTTGTAACAGATTATTTCACATCCCAAAAGTGTAAACTTTAGTTATCAATTTTAGTTTTATAGATAATGAGCCAAGTAACTGAGTAAGATTGAATTAAGAACTTCGAAACCCACCCGGTTTTAATAATGCAAAACCTTTGCAAAAGTTAAGACATTGTAACCAGCTTTGCATGTGAGAGCACATGCAAAGCTGGATTACAATTTTCAAATTTTTCACTTAATCATCTTGTACACAAAAGTTTTCTACTTATTTTGCTGAATATGCAAAAATTGGTTATTTACCTTTCTATGATGAAGGTGTGTACATTTACATGCAATGAAAATAAGAGATGAGTTGGTATGGAAAACTTACTGCATGTGTTCGTATAGTTGTCTGTATAACTGTTCTCAGAATTTTCTCCATTAATGTATCAATGTCTTTATCATGGTAAATCTGAAGATTGGATGAAACATTTAAATTTATTGAGTTACTTGCTGGAGTATATCACAATTTATATTATAAGAATAAGTGTCTTTGTGTCAGATATGAATGCTTATTATCAACAATTGTGAAATATGATTCTTCTGATCTTCTGAAATCAATAAAATTTCTTTATTTCATTGGAAAGCTATCATTCCAGAATCGAAACATTCACATTGACTAAATCGAAGGCTTGAATTTGGAGAAAATAGCAAATATCTTAGTTTATAATACATCCTACTGTGATAAGTGAAATAACCCTTATAAATATTTTCGAAATAACACCGGTCTATTCAACAAGTGTAAAAATGCAAAATAGCTGACAGTATATAGAAGGTTTTGTTTGTTTTCAACATTTTTTCAGTTATATTGCAAGGACTGGGGCATCTAACAATGGATTCCTGGTATTTCTCACACCAGTACTACTATTACATTCTTTCCTAGCCTCCAGCTGCTATCTCACATAGGTCTATGATTATCCACCCATTGGTGAGAGACAAGAAGTCAGAAAGAATGAGTGCTGCTGTCGGGGATCGAACCCAGAACCTCTAGATTGACAGTCCTACGCGCTACCACCTGCGCTATGACTGCTGCCTATATAGAAAGGTCTTTACTAGTATGAAATTATTGTGATAATACAAATATTAGTGTAATTGCTGTCTTACATCTATTTAGAAATATTCTTTTCCTAGTATTCATTTATTAATGGACAAGTTGCCTAGAAAAAGTAGTTTTCTGCTGGTAAAAGAGCCCATGTTGGACAAGTCAGGCATTTGGAATCCCTGTTAATACAAATATTAGTAAGCCCTCACCTGTTTAGTGGGTGTAAACAGTGTATCCATGATATTACTGAGAACCTTGATACACGCCGTCATCTCATCTTGTGCCTCCATCATGTTGTGGATTGTTGAAAGCATCATGGGTAATAGCACCTCACGACATTCGGGACGTTGGAACAGCTCGGTGGACACAAGGTCTTCGATGCATTTGATTTTCTGTATTCGGAGTCGTTGTTTTGGCACATGGTTTAAGAAATTTACAAACAAATGACTGGAATGAAAATGGAATATGTTCTTTTTTTGATACATTTAAGTCTTTTGGTCAATATTAAGACATTACAAGAACTAATCTTTGAAAAAAAGATATTGTACAAATTCAGAAAGTGGCAAAATGTGTCTACTTTTTAGCTCACCTGAGCAAAAGAAGCTCAAGGTGAGCTTTTGTGAACACCTTTAGTCTGTTGGAAATCGTCTGTCAGATGTAGTCCATTGTCAAAAAATCTTTAAACATCTTCTCCTCAGTAACCAATGGGAGGATTTCAACAAAATTTGGCTGAAATGTTCCTTGTATGACCCTTCTCAAGACTTCGTGAAATTTCGATTGAGCCCAAATATGGGCAGAAATATTTCTTTGGTAACCCTTCTCAAAACCTGTTTAAATCTTGATTTATTCCAAAATATGGCTGGGGCAGATGGGGCTAGTAAGTGAGGCATCTTTTCACTTTGAATAAGATGTCTTTTCTCCCAAACCAAATAACCAATTTTAATTGACCTTGGCATGAATGTCAGGAGTGTGGAAATACAATTTTTCTTTCATTTGCCCATGGACAAGTAAAGGTTGATTTCTTTCTTGTACAGGATCAAAATGAAATTGTACATGAAAACAAGAGTTGTCTGCGGACAACGTAGCTCGCCCAAACAGCTGCTTGTCACAAACAGCGCTTGACTGAAGACCGAAGTTCAAAGTGGTTTCTTTCAATGTTAAAGTCCATGATCTAATATATATCTGTTTGAGTAGTAATTAAGAAATATAAAAACTTTTTTGTTTTAATTGCATGTATAAGGTTAGGATAAAGTGAAAGCCTACAAGCAGATGAGGTTACCAATGGAATTTCTTTGTATCAAACATGAAGTTTTTCTTTAAAATCTTTCTAAGTCCACAAAAGGTCAAGATCAAGGTCAAATTGTGAAGCACCTTGGTCTCTGTAGAAACCTATCACCTAGTGAGTATGTGTATGAAGTAATAATGTCCCTGACTAAAGCAATTAGAAAATATAAGCAAGTTTAAATTTTTGGTTAAAGTTTTTCAGTTTAAGTTTTTCCAAGTCCATAAAAGGTCAAGGTCAAGGTCAAATTGTCAAGGCCCTTGGTTTCTGGTGAAAGCCTTTCATCTGGTGACTATGTATATGAAGTAATGATGTCCCTAGGTTAAAGCATTCAGAAAATATAAGCAAGGTTAAAGTTTTTGGTTAAAGAATTTCGGTTAAAGTATTTCTAAGTTCATAAAAGGTCAAGGTCAAATTATCAAGGACCTTGATCTCTCACAAAAGCCTATCACCTAATGAGAATGTATATGAAGTAATGATGTCCCTAGGTTTAAGCATTCAGAAAATATAAGCAATGTTAAAGTTTTTGGTTAAAGTTTACAGTTTAAGTTTTTCTAAGTCCACAAATGGTAAAGGTCAAGGTCAAATGGTGAAGGACCTTGGTCTCTGGTGAAAGCCTATCACCTGGTGAGTATATATATGAAGCTATGATGTCCCTAGGTTAGAGCATTCAAAAAATATATGCAAGGTTAAAGTTTTTGGTTAAAGTTTTTTGGTTAAAGTTTTTCTAAGTCCACAAAGGGTCAAGGTCAAGGTCAAATTGTCAAGGACCTTTGTCTATGGTGAAAGCCTATCACCTAATGAGTGTGCATATGAAGTAATGATGTCTCTAGTTTAAAGCTTACAGAAAATATAAGCAAGGTTAAAGTTTTTTTGGTTAAAGTTTTTGGTTAAAGTTTTTGGTTAAAGTTTTTTTGAAAGGGTCAAGGTCACAGTCTAAAGGTCATTTCGACATGGATGTTGGTCTCAAATGAAAGCCTTTGCCCTAATGAGTGTTTTTGTAAAAAATAAAGCCTCTAGGATAAATATTGATAGAAATAAAAAACTTTTACCTAATGCGGACGCCGACACGACGCTGACGCCGACGCCGACATCCGAGGGTATGACAATAGCTCTTCCGAGACTTTCGTCCCGGGCGAGCTAAAAAAATGGATTGAGAAAACATTGTTTTAAGTGAAGAAAATGCTGTAACCCAGCATTTTCTTCATTTAAGACAGTGTTTTCTACCCTTTGATACAAACAATAGGATGATTTTTCTTCAGTTCTTTTTAGAACTTTTCAAAGCTTTGCCCTTGGATTTACTTGTCTATGGACAAGTGGCATAGAAAAATCTAATTGCCCACAATTTGAAAAGTCCATGTGGGACAAGTCAGGCATGGGAATTCAAGAATGAATGTTCTTTTCGTGACCCTTTTCAAAAAAATTTGAAAAATTCTGCTTGGGCCATAAATATGGGCAGGGCAGGGACAAGTTTCACTTTGAATTCTTAATATAACATCTCCTGCTCAACCACTCGGCAAATTTGAATAAAACTTTGCCAGAGAGTTACTTGGGTGAGATCCACTGGACTTATAAAATTCAGGTGAGTGGTTAAGAGCTATTCTGGTCCTCTTGTTTTATAATGTTATTGTTCAATTACTTTTTCTGATTCTATTGTCAAGGAATTTGCACTGAACTCCAATGCATTTATACCACTTTCTATTAGTGAGCTGCCTACTACTGCTGTACTAACCCAAGACTCTAATCAAAGGCCTGAAAGGCCTGAATTGAAGACAGGACTGAATATTAACAATTGGAATGAAAATGGTGGCGTTAACAGTTTGGAGAAGATCTCTTGAGTGAAATTAAAAATTTAAAACAATCATTGATGGTTACACATGGAAACTGCACTTCCATTACAAATGAATATGCTATACTTTGAAGACTCATCACTTCCAGATAAAACCATCCCTCTAGCTAATTCAAGCTTAACAAGAGGGTAACTGCCTTCATAATCGCTATTTATCCCCCGGTGTAAGTGTTCAATATCCTAAATGAAAAACATTCATTAAATCAACAGATATATGGTGGGAATTCCTGAATCCTAAAAACTCATATGAATTATTGTAACCCTGTTTTATAAAATTGTATAGATTATCCCCAGCAATCAAAATATGATCCAAATCCAATTTTTTCCAGGCAAACTCATTTATTGGATGTGTAAAAATCTTACATAAAAATAATATTCCACATGACACACATTGCTTACCCCTTGATGAAGAGCTGAAAATTTCATTGCCATGGTGAATATTGCCCTGAATTGGAAATTTGTTCAAATTTCTTTTACATTTATTATCTGGTCCAGGATTTGACTAAATATCTCCACATAAAAGAAGCAATAAAAGTAATACCAATATTATTATACTTTTACTAGTCAAAGTCAAAACCAAGAAAAAGTATTTTCCCGTACAATAGCTAAAGCTTATTTTTTTTATAAAAACACTTACGTCGGATAATCCTGGACGTCGTCTAAAGCTGCGCAGCTATATGACTTCATGTAAAGTAAGAATATGGCCGCTAAACATAAAAGCAGAAAAACCTACTTTTCATATTCAAAATTTCGATCATTTAATCAATTCAAACTAAAAAGTGCATTTGTGTATTTTAAAGTGAAAGATTCCCATTTTTGTCTCAGTGTTATTCATTTCAATTCTAACAGATTTAAGGGCAATAAAGTTAGGTTATTTCCTGGACTGCGCGGGTTTAGCCGACGAACACTGAGTTGACTTGACTTTCTTAAGTGCGCAGGATAAGCCAACAGCACTGAACACTTTAGGTTTCTTCCAGGTGTAAAAAATTCTATTTCTAATTCTCCATTGAGATATTTCAATCTCCATTTCAGGTTATTCTTGTTGCATAATATGGTCTTACTTAGTACAAAATTATTTTAACTACAAAATAAAACATAAACCTGTTAAGAAAACCAACCTTTCAGGTCTTTTCCACGGGACTGCTTTTCTAGATCAAGATTCGGATTGAACTATCCGGTGAACTTTCAATTTTGACAAACTGTCAAAATAACAGATCGTTAAATGAACTCCCCGATCTACAGCATTTATCACCTTGAGAAGAATTCTTTCAAAGTCCACTCCAGAATGCTACAAATATTCCATTCCAGGTTCATAAACAGTTTTTGTTATTGTCAGAAATTTGCGAAAACAAAAGCGGAAACTCAAAACCGGGGTCGCGCATGCGTGGTAAAACTGTACAGGCCATTCGAAACATTGACTGGCGAGCCTGTCTCAATCTATCGATATTGAGACAGGTAAAATCTAATGTAAGCATGGATGTCATTGGTCCGTTGTTTCCATTCGTTTCATTGGCCAAAATGCATTGATGATTCTGATTGGTCGTATTACATATGGGCGTGGCGTGTCGACAAATGCCGTGTACAAAACGATATAATAACGCAGACAGAATTAAGGGTTTATTGCAGTTACATACCCAATTTCAATAAATAGATGAAAGAGACCGCGGTTTATGAATCGCGTGTCATGTATATTCAGCGTTGAAACATCTGGGCTCCCTTCTTTCCGTAACATGTATTTGATAAATATTCAAATTCTCTCTTTCTCTTAACTCTATTTTATTAAAATGATTCCCCGGGTTTTTTTAAGTTTATGACATTTTTGACGGGCCACTTAAATCACGCAAGTATAGTAAGAATAAAACTGTAGTTTCGCGGCTTTGGTAGCACATCGACGATTAATAATCCAAATTCTTTTCTTGTGAAAACTGACCGGTATTTGCACAATGGAAATTTTCACTATCTAAATTATCTTACAGTTCAATTAAGTTAACGTTTTTTGCATTACATAAAAAAAATCGATCATGAACCTTATGACAGAAAACATACTTTAATTGCACGATTAAACGAACATGAAGATTATTTTTGTGTACATAAAAAGTTTTGACTCGTTTCACTTAGTCATTCGCGTCTCGCGCTGTCTGATAAGTGATTATGAATTTCCCTTTATCGCAACACGAAAAACAGAAAATTTGTAGAATATTCTCGAAAATTCCTCATTGTCCATTAATTTTCCGGTTCTATATTACTCTCATTTTTCGACAGCCAGTGAAAACTCTTTGATGTCACGATGCGTCTGAAATATGTTGTTATTTAAAGATTTAATATACAAAAATTAACTCTTAATTCTTTGAAATTATAGAATTTCTATGATTGTTTCTTCTGTGAAAGCCACTGATTTCTCAATTTAAATTACCAAAAAAATCACGAAAGATTGATTAATATTAATAGAGAAATAAATAAACAATACATAAATGTAGAGAAAATAAACAGTGTTATGCCGTATAAAAGTAGATAAAAAGTAGATAAGTGTTTGTCGGAAGAAAATACAAGAAAAAGACTTTGTTTGGTTTATTTGTTAAAAAATGTTTAATGGCGAAGCGTGATAAAGTTTTGTATTTATGTAAATTTTATGCTTTCCATGCAAAATGGATTTCATCTATCGGTGCTTATTAACCTACAATCGGAAAAAGGACAAAAAACTCTTTCAGGTAACCGAATGCGGGTAACAAAAATTATTCAATCAGTGGTCTAAACGTTTTCCGTTGCAAACGAATGCTAATTTCACATTGTAAAGAAATTGTGTAAATAGAATTTTTTCAGTTAACATCAACTTTATCATATTTAAATTTCTTTTCTCGCCAATGATGAATAAGATTGGTCATATCAATAAAAAGGTCTATAAGTTAACAAATAGCGGTAGAGTATTATATCATAAAAGTAATTTCCTTCTCAATCTTCACGAGTCAAGGGATATCGAATCAATAGTAAGTAAAGCGTTCATAACCCTCAGTTCGACAAGATATTTCCTTCCAATAAACTCCGCCCATCCTTGCGCATGCGCAATTGTTACCATGCAGAAACCTGCATGGTAAAAATTAGCTTTTTCCTGTCCCAGTATCGGAGGGTAGCGTAGATTGGGACAGGTTAACCAGTCTATTCGAAACACCACTCGGCCAATCTCACGCATTCGTCTTAACTCGGCCGATTCCGTAAGCTACATTAAGATAGATCGGAGACTTCGGAGATCGCCCGAAGATTGCCGAGTGAATATCACAATCACGGTCTGTTGTAGTTTAGAAAATGGCCGAGTGATGTTCCGAATGCTGTGCAATATGGATAGACAAAACAAGCATAATAATAAAGTAATTTGAAAAGCCATCGAAATGATTTCTCCGTAAATCCAAGTAAAAATTCAAACCTAGGAAATTCCGAGGGCTTACGAGTTTATTCAAATAGCCTTGTCCATTTACACTACGACAGGCCCGGGAGTTGGATAAATTAAGCAACCTTAAGGACACACAAACGCGCAATTTAACGAGAAATAGCGAGTCTAAAATGGGGACCTTAAAATAGCTTGCAAATGCATGAAAACAGTTCTAGAATGCAATTGAATATTTGGAGCAAATGCAAAATATTGCAGCCAAAAACACCCTAAAACAGCACCACTTACGAATGCAAAACACGTTTCTGCAGGCGACTTCTGCATAGATCACGTGTTCACTCAAATGAGGTCAGAATTAAGGTCAGCACTATATTACTACACTATTGATTATTTTTGCCGCGTTTATTTTTATGAATTGGTCTACTTTTTTGAGCGTAATGACACGTGTAGGTTTGTTATCAAAATCCGATGGCGACGATCCCTATATTGAAAGACAGGCAAGCCTGTCTTCAATAAAAATCTTAGCTTAAAGTAAGGAAAACTTTCACAGGAAAATAAGTAAACCAGTTACTCAATAACAACTGATATATTAAGGCTTTCAGTTAAGGTAATAATTGACCAATCGAAATGTTCTATTGACCTCTGTCATTATTGTCATACACAGATCAAAAATGTCTTTCGTCTGAAATGTTTGTATTGCATTCACTGTGATAAGTTGACTGTAGTAACACAGGGTTTTCCTTGACCCCCTGTTTCTTTGAATTTGGACCCCCCTTTTTTAAATGACCCAAAAATTGTCAAAGAAACATTCTTTATCTAGATTGAAGGGGGTCATAATGTAGCAAAATGACCCTCAGTTTTGAACATAGAGGGAAAACCCTGGTAACACTTAACCCTTGTCATGATAAACCTGAGATATTCCTGCTTTGGCAGGAGCTATAGACAAACATCAGCCTGCACATATGTGCAGTCTGATGTTAGTCCACACCACCTGTTTCTCACTTCCAAACCAGAATCGTCAATAGATTGAGTTTTTCAAATAAAAATTGACCTACAGTTGATACTTTCAGTGCTTTTGCCCATTGATTTGATGGAAATTTTTAGCCAAAATTTATTCAGCAATTCAAGCGTTAATCATCTTTAGAGTAAAAGGATTCTATCCCAAAAAGATATGGACAACATTACCTAAGTTCCACTGCATTGAACACTTTCAGTATATCTGTTATACACAATGGCATGTTCCTCAGCGCGTACCCCTGGGCCCGCACCGTTCTGTCAGAGGTATGTAACATGAGTCCTCCTATAGACTCTATCAGCTGTTTTAACATAATCTCAAATTGCTGTCTACCCCTGTTCTCATTCAACCTGAAAATGAAAGGCGATAAAATGATTCATTTTTATTCATTCTGCTTTGTCAACATGAAAAGCAGCCTATAATTCAAGTCTGTGATGACAAGACCAATTAACCCTTTCCTGTTTTACAAAATTTTGGACCTGTCCAAATTCATAGGTTTTGCAGACGAAAATTAAAAGTGGATTTAATTTAAAAAGTAACTATTCAGTAGGGTTGAAATAAGTGTGGAAAAAGAAGAAATTGCTTGTCAGAAGCAATTTCTTCTTTTTTCACAATGTTTTCTTAATCATACAAGATGTGTTTGTGAAACACGAATGCCTCCGTAACGGCATTTTTTTCAAAGTTTGACCTTGACAGATGACCTTGACCTTGTCACATGACCTTGACTTTGGTACCAGCGGATCATTGAGATCTATCATCATGCCAAATATTAGCTTTGTATCTTGAATAGGCTTGAAGATATTGGCAAGGTTAAGTTTTCAGACAGACAGACGGACAGAGACGGATGGACAGACGGACGGACAGACAGATGGACATGAGTAAAACAATATGCCCCCGATCTATCGATGCGGGGGCATAAAAATCACAGACACGTAAAAAGCAGGGATTGAACAGCAAAGGGTTAATATGTTTAGGACACTAAATATCATTTGTAAAATCTATATTATTACAGAAAAATATTTCACCACTCCAATCAAAAACTTAGTGGGGTATTCTATCTTTAGGTAGTGGACCTGTAATAAATCCACATGTTTTGGAACTCATGATCTTTTACAATTAATGTTGACCAAGGTTTTCTAATGAAATCATTAGAAAACCTTGGTAAACACTTTTAAAGTTCATTACTTCCAAAACGTTGCCGAACTATTACGGGTTGACTACCTTAACAAGCTCTATTCCAACCTTAACAAGTTGTGAATATGGAACATAATACCTTTTCAACAGCCCATTGCCATCCCTAGGTTCAAGAAAACAAAACAGTGTGAACTTTTTGTAAATTATACCCTGCTTTGCATATGCTCTTGCATGCAAAGCAGGGTTAAACTTGTAATCATTTTGCACTGTTTTGTCATCCTGAACACAGGGCAGGAATACAGCCTTGCTGAATGACCTTATTCTTGCCCTCCTCATAAGTTGTGGTGTCCTAGTTCTAGAGTTCAATTTCCAGGAGCGGCAATGGATCTGGGTTCTTTCATTGGCGCAAGTACTGGTGATTTTTTCAGGAAGCAGAATCGTGAGGGATTAATCTAAGTTGTAAAGAACTTGTTTCCCAATTGATGTAAAACAAGTGCATGTCGTATTGCAATGCAATACAGGAGTCCCCCACCGGATAACAAAAAATCCTTTCTTAAAATATATCTCCTACTTACTAGATCTATAACTGTATACAAAAGTTGCTAGCACATTAGGTTTTGAACAAAATTTCCCAAACAAAAATGTAAGGGTAAAAACAACCAATGGCAAAAACTCCAAAAGTGGGCGGAGAAGAATGATTCTTGTACATGCCACTTGTCCTCAATGAGATCTATAAGTGTACCAAGTTTGAAGTTGCTAGCACTGATAGCTCAGGAGATATGGTCCGGACAAAAATGTCAGGATAAAAAACAACAACGGACAATAACTAAAAAAGTGGATGTAACAGTTCTTGTGCATTACACTTCTTCTCAATGAGATCTACCAGTGTACAAAGTTTGAAGTTGCTAGGGCTTAATGTTTACGAGATAAGTACGGGACAAAAAAGTAAGGATAGAAACAACAAAGGCCAATAACTCAAAAAGTGGACATGGCAGAGTGACAGTTCTTGTACATGACACTTGTCCTCAATGAGATCTATAAGTGTAGCAAGTTTGAAGTTTCTAGCACTTATGGTTTAGAAGATATGTTCCGGACAAAAATGTAAAGGTTAAAACAACAAAGGGCAATAACTCAAAAAGTGGGTGTGGCAGAGTAACAGTTCTTGTACATGACACTTCTCCTCAATGAGATCTATAAGTGTACAAAGTTTAAAGTTGCTAGCACTTTTAGTTTAGGAGATATGATCCAGACAAGAATGTAAGACTAAAAACAACAAAGGGCAATAACTAAAAAAGTGGACATGGCAGAGTGACAGTTCTTGTACACGACACTTGTCCTTGATAAGATCTATCAGTGTACAAAGTTTGAAGTTGCTAGCACTTATGGTTTAGGAGATATGATCCAGACAAGAATGTTAGGCTAAAAACTGCAAAGGGCAATAACTCAAAAAGGAGGCGTGGCAGAGTTATGCATCTTGAACATGACACTTCTCCTCAATGAGATCTATAAGTGTACAAAGTTTGAAGTTGCTAGAACACATAGTTTAGGAGATATGTTCCGGACAAGAATGTAAGACTAAAAACAACAAAGGGCAATAACTCAAAAAGTGGGCGTGGCAGAGTAACAATTCTTGAACATGACACTTCTCCTCAATGAGATCTATAAGTGTACAAAGTTTGAAGTTGCTAGCACACATAGTTTATGAGATATGTTCCGGACAAGAATGTAAGGGTAAGAACAACAAAGGGCAATAACTCAAAAAGGGGGTGTGGCAGAGTTATGCATCTTGAACATGAGACTTCTCCTCAATGAGATCTATAAGTGTACAAAGTTTGAAGTTGCTAGCACACATAGTTTAGGAGATATGTTCTGGACAAGAATGTAAGGGTAAGAACAACAAAGGGCAATAACTCAAAAAGTGGGCGTGGCAGAGTAACGGTTCTTGAACATGACACTTCTCCTCAATGAGATCTATAAGTGTACCAAGTTTGAAGTTGCTAGCACATATGGTTTAAAAGATATAGCCCGGACAAAAGTGTGACGGACGGACGGACGGACGGACGGACGGACAGACAGACGGACGGACGGACGGACAGACGGAATCGAGCAAACCTATAGTCCCCCAACCGGTAACCGGTGGGGGACTAATAAGTAGGTTTAAACTAACTAAACCAGTAATCATCTTTCTTTGAAGATGCATATCATCAAAATGTGTAATAACATAAAATAACTTATTATCATCTATAATGAAAAAGCTTTAATCCAAAAATCTATTTACAAGAAACGGACTTACATGGCAAACAATTCCCTTGACCTAATGATGAATTTAAAGATGTATTCCAGAGACTTCATGGCCTGTCTAAAAGAAGGCTCATGTTCAGTGTCTTCATTGGCCTGATCAATATACTCCTTCAGGATCACCATCAGCTTACTGAAAAAATTAGAAATAAAATATGTGACCCATCATACGAAAATGGGACCACTTAGGTAGTGTGTAAAATGTCAACCTTAGTCAAACTGCGCGGACTACAAACTGCCTAGGGTCAAAAATTTTTGTATCCAGCTCATTTTCTGAATCTGGAATGATTTATGTATCTCCCACTAAAAGAGTTTTTGAAAAGCAACCTCTAGTCGACCTTTACTGAATCTAGAACCAATCGCTTTTTCAAATATTTATTTTAGAGTTACGAGATGGTCACTAATCACACTACAGATCACAAATATTAATACATGAATTAAGGTAGAAACTTAGTAATGCAAAATCTTGTAAACGTTGTGACACTTCCAGATCACTGAAAATTATCTTTTTATGTGTCAAGATGACGTTTTTGTTACATCAATTGTTTCCACTGGTGGAATCTCATGATTTCAGAAATTCTAATTTCATAATTGTGCATTACACTGGCACTATTTTAATTTTGTGGTATCCTGTAAATTGCAATTCCTATTTGCCTACAAATTTGTTGCAATGAACCAGAAGTTGCATTTTTTTTTTAATTCTATTGATTGTACAGGTCAGACAGCAGATGCACGGATACTAAAGGTTTCTCTTTGTGCGCTTCTGATATTGTTGGAAATATTCTACCTAAACTATACTTTGACTGGTTTTATTTTCTCTTTTTCCCATGCTTTTAATCATGTTTTAATTTCACTTACTTGTAGGCTGTGGTCAGACTGAAAGACTGAATGTAGGCATCTAGAATAGGCCTAAAATGATTGTACTGTTCCTCTGCTACCAAGCCTATAAAATTTAACCCTTTCCTGTTTTACAAAATTTTGACCCTGTCCAAATTCAAAGGTTTTGCAGACGAACATTTAAAGTGGATTTAATTAGAAAAATAACCATTCAGTAGGGTAGAAAATAGTGTGGAAAAAGAAGAAATTGCTTGTGAGAAGCAATTTCTTCTTTTTCACAATGTTTTCTCAATCATAAAATCACAGGCACTTAAAAAGCAGAGATTAAACAGCAAAGGGTTAACTTAATTACTTGATTAAAAACAAACTTACTTGTAGGCTGTGGTCAAGCTGAAAGACTGAATGTATGCATCCAGTATTGGCCTAAAATGGTAGTACCGACTTTCTGCTACCAGACCTATAATGTTGACCTGGAAAATTTAAAAGAAAATTATCCTTATTTATCCATTCACTAGCACTTCTCAGTTGTGTATATTTTTTAATTTAGTCTCTTTGTGACATATCCACCAATTTAAAATTTACACCAAGGAGAGACCCTGTCCAGCCTGTGTATCTGCACAGTCTGACCAGAGTCTTTACTTTGCATTTTGTAGACAAGTAAGGTCTCAAAGTGTCTTTAGACAATCAGGCAATCTTCTAATTAAATTCTTTGATTGTAAGCTGTCAAGGGTGCTCAATGTTGGTCCTTCTCACACATGTCAAATTATTGGAAATGTCACACAAAGGATCAATTGTTCTTTCAATTTTTGTGATATGATTTGCAGAAAAAGCTTCAAAATCTAGCCTTTATTCAGAGCCTCGACGATTATCAATTCCCCCAATCTTGTAAGATATTTTTTTCATATAAAACACTAAGTATGTATAAAAAATATATCAGACTTGGTCAAACTCTGTTGTAAGTGCCTATTTTTATACAAGCACTTAAGGTAGTGGACCTGTAATAATTCCCTAATGTTTTTGGAAGTAATGAACTTTAACGTTGTTAACCAAGGTTTCTTAATGATTTTTCTTCGATTTTCTGTCAACATTGTGAAAGACCATGAGTTCCAAAATGATGCGGAAGTATTATGGGTCCACTACCTAAAGACAGTTTTAAGACAGCCCTTGATATATTTCCAAGGCTCCTACAATAGTTTTACACTAAGCTATCAAACAGTTCTCTCTCAGATTATTGATATATGAGCCTGTGTGTGACATTTTTGAAATGCTTCCAAAATTTACCCTTGTCATGCTGTAAAAACCTTTTCATTAAAATGAAAGTGCTTAAAGTAAATGCACTTATTGACACTGTTTTTTGGTTTCTTTTGTTTTTCCTTAAATATCTTAAAATTCATTTATTTCTGGTTGTGAAAGTACAATCTTGCAGTAAGACTTAGATCATACGGTAGATATAAGCAGGATGATTGTTTTCTCCCCACCCCTCTACCTGACAGTAAAGGAATATTCAGTGTTCTGTGTGACAAAGGACAAGAGTTGATTCTTGTAGGTGAAGCCTTGTTGTTTATAATAGGTGTTCGTGCTGCCTCATGGTACAAGTTGGCTTTTAATGCAATATTGTATAGCACTTGCTTCGGGACAGAGAAGGAAAAAAGACTAGCAGGGGGGGGGGGGGGGGGGGGGGGACCCAGACACCCACGACCCCTAGGGCCCTAGACTTTTTGGGGAAAATGCCTATACTCCTCATGCTAAATTCTTAATTTTGGAAGTCTGGGCCCCTAAGTATAAATTGTTAGTCATTTTCCCTGCAGAGAGGTCCCTGGTTAGAATCCCAGTGGAGTCGAATATCTTATTGGTTACATTGATTTAAACTAATAACTTACCAGAGCATCAAAGACTAGATTATCATAGAGATCAGACACTGTGTTGTGCATCAAAATGTAAAACAAGGAGTCCAGCAGGTCTTGAAGAAACTGAAATAGTATGGTATGATTGGTTTAGTATTCAAAACAAACAGAATATTTTTAACAAAGAAAATAGTATTGCAACAACCAATTCATGCTCAATATAGCCAGAATATCATACCAATTGAATATTCATTGGGCATTCTTGGTCGAAAAGTATTTGAACTGTTACCGTGTATTCAAAACCTGGCTTAGTTGATACAGTTGATGCAAGAGTGATGGTGAGTGTCATATCAACTTTCTGATCCAAGATATGAAGAGAAGAGTGATTGTTGTTGTGCTTAGATGATTGCTTGATTGATTGAATTGGGCTTAATGCCGCTTTCAACATTTTTTCAGTTATATCGCGGTGGCTGGAGCACCTAACAATGGTTTCCTGGTATTTCTCTCACCAGTACTACCATCACATCCTTTCCTAGCCTCCAGCTGCTATCTCACATAGGTCTACGGTTATCAACCCATTGGTGAGAGATAAAAAGTCGGAAAGAATGAGTGCTGTCGTTGTCCGGGAATTGAACCCGGTATCTCTTAATTGACAGTATGACGCACTACCAACTGCGCTATTATGGCGGATCTGTGTTTGGATGACCATGACATATCAATGGCTCAGTGCAAAACAGTTGTAACTGCCTATATGTTTATAGACAGTTACAACTATTTAGCGCTGAGCCATTGATATGCTGTAAAGTAAGTGTGTTGATCACTCTAGGATTTGAGAAAATGATCAGGTAGAAATCACATGAAGCACATTCATTGCAATACTTTTTTCTTTGTGTGTGTATATATAAATATATATTTTTATATGAGCTTAAGCCTTCAAAAACACTAACTTCATGTTGATGGGCATGCACAAACTGTTTTAAATGCCTATATTATATTAACAAGAACTTTCAACAGTTTAGTATCAGCCAGTGTTTATTCTAGAATTTTAAAAATGTGGGAGATTTCAGTGCAAATATCGATGCAATGGAGAGTGTGGTAATTCATGCACTTTGGTTATAGTAAAATATCCCCCATAAATCCAAAAATACGGGGGATCTTTGAAAAAAGAGGGGGAATTCCCCAAACCCCTGCCTAGAATAAATACTAATCAGCCCATCGATATTTGCATAAAGCAAGCTGGCTAGACTCCCAGAGAGTGTAGAAATAAAACTGCTTATAAGCAAAGACTATGGGCCCTTAGCTACCTATTCAGCACATAGTGAAGACTCTGGTCAGATCGTGTGGATACAAATCAATCAAATCATTCTACATTTACGTCAGTTGGAGTGGATTTTAATGTGTCAGATTGATGTATGTAGACTCATAAACAGAAAAATATATACTTTTTATTAAAAAGAGGTAATCAAATATCAATAATTTTGTCCAATCAAACAAAATTAGAGCTATCATATTACCTCCCTAGTTCTTCATTCAAAACTTGCTCCTCCCACTTTTATGATTTCATTCCAAAATAAAAAAGGGATGAGTGTCATTTTCACTGCGTTTATTGGGGTATAAAGTGCAATTGCCTTAGCATATGGCAAATAACCCCTGTAGGGCGTTATGTTTAAGCAATGTGCTAAGGCAATTGCATTTTATACCCCAATAAACACAGCGAAAAATAACTCTCGACCCTTATAATTGAAATCCTCTAGATCTAAAAATAACAAAATACTCTGCCAAACATTTTAAAAAGCTTCAAGTTTACTCTCTGCGCTTACAGACTAAAATCTATTTTTAGTTTGTGTATTTTTTATCTAGCTATCGAAGTGAAATGTCACAAAGTAAAGCAAATGACACACAAATAAATGAAAACTTTGAAATTTGTAGAGGTACAACAAATTAAGTTCTGCCAAGTTAGTCTGTATTTTCAAACGAAAATTTGTCCAATAAACTTATACAAAAGAATAGAAAAAACTTTTACATAAAAATTCACATTTTTTTTTTTTTGTCATTTTTTTTTTTTGTGAAAGTAAAAACATTTAACTAAACATTTAATTTAAAATTCTACATAATATTTAGAGATAGCTGTTAATGATATTCATAATTGTGTAGTTAGCAAGTTAAAAAGATAAAGCAAAAACAGAAATGTAATATGTTAAAGCTAGGTTATGGACTTATTAGTATAAGAGTACTTTTATACAGAATTAACACAACAAAATTCCAAACAAGAGCTGTCGGAGGACAGCGAAGCTCGACTATTCCTAGTGCTGGATAGTAACAGCAAATCAATATCGACATTGGAAATTCAATAAAATGAAAGTCAAGAGAAAAGAATCTTTGTCTAGAGGCTGATATTATGGTCACAGAAGCATGTGCAGAGTTTCAGAGCAATAGCTTTAGTAGGAACAGATATACAATTAACATAAATCATTTGCACGTAAAAACTTAACCAAGATTTTTTAAGGCCAAAAAGGGTTAAAATTCCACTAAATTGAATATCAGAGTAATGAATCTTTTTCTATGGGCTAATATTATGGTCAAAGAAGCATGTGTAAAGTTTCCAAGCAACAGCTGTAGTAGAAATAGAGATATTACACAAATACAACATTTGCACGTAAAAACTTAACCAAGAATTTCTAAGTCCATAAAGGGTTATAAATCCACTAAATTCTATACCAGAGAATTGAATCTTTATTAAAAGGATGTTGTTATGAACATTGAAGCATGTGCAAAGTTTGAAAGCAATAGCTTTAATAGAATAAGAGATATAACTGATGTACAACATTTGCACGTAAAAACTTAACCAAGAATTTCTGAGTCTGAAAAAGGTTAAAATTCCACTAAATTCAATATCAGAGTAATAAATCTTTGTCAAGAGGGTGATATCATGGTAACAGAAGCATGTGTAGAGTTTCCAAGCAAAAGCCTATGTAGAAATAGAGATATTACAGAAATACAACATTTGCACGTAAAAACTTAACCAAGATTTCTAAGTCAGAAAAGGGTTAAAATTCCACTTAATTCAAAATGAGCGTATTGAATCTTTGTCTAGAGGCTGATATTATGGTTACAGAAGCATGTGCAAAGTTTCAAAGCAATAGCTTTAGTAGAAATAGAGATATTACAGAAATACAACATTTGCACGTAAAAACTTAACCAAGATTTTCTAAGTCCGAAAAGGGTTAAAATTCCATTAAATTCAATATCAGAGTAATGAATCTTTGTCAAGAGGCTGATATTATGGTCACAGAATCATGTGTAAAGTTGCAAAGCAATAGCTTTAATAGAAACAGAAATATTACAGATAAACAACATTTGCACGTAAAAACTTA
Source organism: Fragum whitleyi (assembly GCA_948146395.1). NCBI lineage: Eukaryota > Metazoa > Mollusca > Bivalvia > Cardiida > Cardiidae > Fragum > Fragum whitleyi. The sequence continues at coordinate 42,843,640 of OX411555.1, forward strand.
ACCAAGATTTCTAAGTCTGAAAAGGGTTAAAATTCCACTAAATTCAATATCAGAGTAATGAATCTTTGTCTAGATGCTGATATGATGGTCACAGAAACATGTGTAAAGTTGCAAAGCAATAACTTTAATAGAAACAGAAATATTACAGATAAACAACATTTGCACGTAAAAACTTAACCAAGATTTCTAAGTCCGAAAAGGGTTAAAATTCCACTAAATTCAATATCAGAGTAATGAATCTTTGTCTAGATGCTGATATGATGGTCACAGAAGCATGTGCAAAGTTTCAAAGCAATAGCTTTAATAGAAACAGAGATTTTAAACTCTTGCACGTAAAAACTTAACCAAAGCATTACGCCGACGCCGACGCCGACGCTGATGCCGACGCCCGGGTGACTGGAATAGCCCCCCTATTCTTCGAATAGTCGAGCTAAAAAAGTGTCATTTTGACCTTCACATCAGATTCCTGAAAATTCAGTTTGAAATTAAGGTATTGAACCCCTAACAGCTCCGCAATATTTCGGAAGATGTGAGCTTTAACTATGTTAACAGAGGTTTCCTAATGATTTTCATTAGGAAACCTCAGTCAACATTGTAAAAGATCATGAGTTCCAAATCGATGTGGAACCATTACAGGTCCACTACCTTAATAGCTCCACCTATACAATTTCATACAGAAGGTATGGTCCTGCCGTAATAAGACAGGCTGGTAAGATAAAAGAACAAATAGATATACAAGTTTAAGTGATAAGTTATGTATCAGTTAAAAGTAATCCATATAAACAGTTAAGCTATGTTTACTTAAATGTTTTTCTTGTTAAATTATTAAGATCCCTTAAAATGGTATGAAGAAAACAATTGCATTTATAATCTTCTATATCGCATATGTTGCTTGAGTAAAACTTAAGTGGGTCAAAATGATCCCTTATATCTAATATTTCAGGGTCAAAATGACATCTTTGTGGTCAAAAACTTGATTTGAGGGTCAAAGAGGGCCATGAAATCTATTTCTTCGTATTGTCAAATCTGAGAGATTCCCACATGAAACAAAACTTTAAGCCTAGTCTTGAACAAATGTCAATCATTGAATGTTGAATAAGAAAAGAAACCAAAGCACCAGTAGAGTACATTTTTGACTCTTTAAGTATTCCTACAGATAGGCACAAACACTGACCAAGATCAAACTGCTTGTAACAAAGCAAATCAGTTGGAATTCATCATGTTTGTTAGAGTCAGTGCAACGCTATTGTAAAGGCTAATATATTTATAGGCACTTACAAAAGTGTTGCACTGACCCCTCAGTTTCCCTTTTACTTAGCCTCATTTGAATACATTGACATCAATTCCAATCCCTTAGAATTTTAGAATGATAATTACCTGTCTTTAGGGTGTGGGAAATCTTGGCATATTTACAGTGACTTAGAAAACAAAATTAAGGCAAAGAAGCTTGTTTTCAAGATCAGTTTTGTAATTGAAACTAGCTGCAACATCTGTTTTGTAATTGAAACTACTTTTCAAGATCTGTTTTGTAATTGAAACTAGTTTTCAACATCTATTTTGTAATTGAAACTAGTTTTCAACATCTGTTTTATAAATTCCCCAATGAAATGAAAGCAAGACATAATTACCCAGATAAATACATGTAGTTCATGTACCATAACATAAAGATTACAGGCTGTTATAACTGATTCAAGCAGACCTATCTTGTTGTTCTTGAAATGCCAAAGAGGAATATTTAGGATAAGAGCAAAACTGTTCTAAGTACATGTATATTAACCCTTGTCATGCTGAATAAAATTATTTACAAACTTACACTCATATCAAAGAGCTGAAGGCTCTATAAGAAGAAAGTATGTGCCAATACTTCTCCTAAAAACTAAGTCTTTACATAATTCTTTGTTGAACAAGACAAACAGGTGGAGTAGACAAAGATAAGACTGCACATATGTGCAGGCTGATCTTTGTCTATACCTCCTGTAAAAAACAGGAATATTCCGGGTTCAGCATGAAAAGGGTTAATAACCACCACTTTCAAAAGATTTGGTTTGTGTGTTTGTTAAAATGGGGTTTTTTTCGCCACTTTGAACAATCCTTCAGTTATATCACAGACGCTGGAGCACCTAACAATGGATTCCTTTCCTTTCCAAGCCTCCAGCTGCTATCCCACATGGGTCTACAAATATCAACCCATTGGTGGAAGAAATAAAGTAAGACAGGATGAGCGCCGCTGTCGGGGATCGAACTCAGGACCTTGTGATTTTGAGGCCAACATGCAACCAACTGCACTATGGTTGCAGCTTTCAAATGATTTGAGCTGATATGAGATTCGAAAAGATGACAAAATTATTATCATTAAAACCATTTTTTTCTAATTTTCTTTTTTTACGTTTAGTAGGTAAAGGTTAATGGTGTTAGGTGAATGGAAAGCCAACACATCTATGTTAGAACCCACAACAACCAATTCTACCTTCACAATTTCCTCCCCCTCTACCCGCATTAGTTGTTCGAGATGGTTCTTGAGCGAGATCGTGTCGTTCTCGCTTAAAATCTTCTGCCATTTCAATAACCCAAGCAAATCAACTGGTTGTGGAAAAAGAACAAACATTGACAAAACACACTGAATAAATTTGTTTCATGTTCGTTAGACTTTCTGCCTTCATGTAGCTACTAATTACCAGAAGTCCTGATTAAACAGAATGGAGATAATTTGGATTCTTTAATTGCAATTAAAATTCATGGTAAGTATTCAGCATAATCTAAAATAATATTTATCACAAAATCATTCCGAAGGGAATAGAATAAACAATCAATAATAACACATATTATTTCAATTTTCGGCAAAGAATGCCAATAATTATAATATTTGTTTCATTTTTTTCTTGAAAAAGGCAATTTTTGCTGAAATCTTGAAATACCAAGTGTTTCTTTTTTATTAAATGTGTAATCAAATGTGTGTAATGTTTCATCTTCATCTTTCAAATTTAGAAACAAAGTCTCTGATTGGATGAGACATGACAATGTCTCATCCAATTAGAGACTATGTTTTACAATCAGACCGAACACTGATTGCTGATAAAGACCAAGTTTTTGTGAGTACCAATATTTAAATTATCTCAATTTAAAAATTGAGATGAGCATGAACAAACCACACAGGATTATATACAGCATATTAAGAAAATTGAATTTTCGAAATCAAAAATTTTCGACTTTTCTAATCAGGACTTCTGAGCCTTATCCACTACAGCACTATTCCTGGATAACTTCAATTTCATTAACACAACATTACAATATGCTGGTATGTGTTTTTTTGTGTGTTTTTTTGTTTTTGCATCTAAACATTTGAAGCCCCACTTGTTACTGACTTTAAGACTACCCTGCAATTGTGGTCATTTATACTTAATAATTCCTCCAACACATTGGACAAGCATCCAGAAATAGTTGCAACTTTGCTATTTAAATCATGTCAACTCAAACCTGTGTCATCATTTTCTAAAAGAGAAAGAAGATGGCAAATTGTCACAAGATACCCCTTTTGCAATTCTGTATGCTCAAGAATGAAAATACAACAGAGGGAAATAACTCAAAAATTTAGCTAAACAGTTACAGTTCTTGCGTACTACACTCCATAATCATGAGAGGAACTTAACTGCCAAGTTTCAAGTCAATCTGTAATCAGGGAACAGAGTTGTGCTCAGCAAAGAAGTGGACACTGCCTGCTGGATACCACAGGTGATCTCTTAACCCTTTGCTGTTTAATCCCTGCTTTTTACGTGCCTGTGATTTTATGATTGAGAAAACATTGTGAAAAAAGAAGAAATTGCTTCTGACAAGCAATTTCTTCTTTTTCCACACTATTTTCTACCCTACAGAATGGTTATTTTTCAAATTAAATTCACTTTAAATTTTCGTCTGTAAAACCTTTGAATTTGGACAGGTCCAAAATTTTGTAAAACAGGAAAGTGTTAATGCATCGTGCCTTTTGACGGGTGTAAAAAAATACACTTCACTAAAAGAGTAAACATACAATATGGGAAAAGAACATTTTTCTTCCTTTTTACATATATCAAAGAGGGTCCTCAAGAGAACATCACTAGTTTCACTGTATCTTTTGAGAGACACTTGTTCTTGTCTTATATACCGGTGGTTTGAAAAAAGAGTATGGATATGCAATATGAATTCATACTTAAAGATCTCCAACAATGATTAATCTGATTATACAGACAATCAAAGAGAAAACATGAAAAGCCAAGTACAGAAGGAAGGGTATACATTTTTAATGATTTACATTAGGAGACAGGGGAAAATGACACAGGTTTGAGCAGGTAATTTCATGTCAATGAAGTCTGAATTCTGTTGCAAGTTTTGTACATGGGTGTTATAAAAATATACCAGTGAATGATCTCATTATTGCAAAGTTATTGTAGACTAGATCCTCAAAAATAATTGTATCCCGATTTGTTTGTTTGAATGGTGTTCACCACTTTTTTACAATTTTTAAGACAACACAAAGTATCTAATAATGGACTTCCTGTATTTCTTGCACCAGTACAACCATTACATCATTTCCTAACATCCAGCTGCTGTAAAACTGAGGTTTACTATTATCCACCCATTAGTGAAATAGAGGATATTGAATGAGTGGTTATTGAATACGGAATTTATTAAACAAGTCATCTATAAACAGATAAAAACGAGGCTGTGCCGAGTTTTTATCTGTTTATAGATGACGAGTTTAATAAATTGGGTATTTGATGAGTGCATATTTTATATTCTATTTATAAAAAGGCCCGAATTTTGGTGATAAAACGAGAAAATTAGGATATTCATCTATTTATTTTATCCCGCGAAACTTATAACGCCGTTTGCGAAATGACGTTATGATCCATTATGACGTCATTTTCCTAACAAAAATATAACGTTGTTCTTTGTTTTTAGCTCATTTGCATAGTTATTCCACTAGTGTAATAACACCCGTGTAATATCAAAAATATTCAACTGGGATATTTCACTCCGGCAACGTAGGTCATATTATAAATATAGTATCATAAAAGTCGCTGACCATCAAAATTTGTAACTAAAAAAAACCTAAGAGACTTCTTCAGGTTGAATATAACACAGTTCAGTGGTATTCAAATCTAGTCAAATGAACAATACAAAGATTGACAAATAGATTTTACAAATTGTGCACAATACTGCTACCAAGCTTTTAAATAAAACTGTGGAATATAGCAAAGCTTTCACTTGCAACAAAATTCAGAAGAGAAACAATCAGAAAACATGAAGAATATCAGTTATATTGAAAACAATTAGAAATACCCAAGTAAATGTTTGATGACCATCATTGAGGTTTCCCTATGATTTCATTGGGAAACCTCAGTTTACATTGTGAAAGAGCATGAGTACCAAAATGTTGCTGAACTATTATGGGTCGACTACCTTTAATAACCTTTCTTCATGTTTTCTGTTTAAAACACTGACAAAGTGACACATGCACCTGCATGACAATCAGCTCTACGTCATGCCGATTTCTGAAAATCAAAGTACCTTCACAATCTCCTCACCGTCCACCCGCATCAAATGTTCGAGATGACGTTTGAGTAACGTCTGGTCACTCATCACCTCTTGCCAGCGTAACAGACCCAAAAGGTCCACTGTAGGGGGCAAATAAGGGTTAGTAAAGTTTGAAGTGGTAACTTTAATTTTCTTTAAAGTATTATGTGATTGAATGATTGATTGAATGGAGTTTAACGCTGCTTTCAACATTAATTCAGTTATATTGTGGTGGCTGGAGCACCTAACAATGGATTCCTGGTATTTCTCTCACCAGTACAACCATCACATTCTTTCCTAGCCTCCAGCTGCCATCTCTCATAGGTCTACGATTATCAACCCATTGGTGAGAGACAAATAGTCGGAAAGAATGAGTGCCACTGTTCGGGTATCGAACCCGGGAATTCTAGATTGACAGTCCGACGCGCTACCAACTGCGCTATGATGGCGACAGTATTATGTGAAATTCTTAATGAAGTGTTTTAATCACTTTCACAAATATATAATTTCCATGTAGCCAGTGCAAGTGCATAATATCTTTCAAACAATGCAAGACTGACAAAATTTCATCACTGAACAAGATGTGTTTGTGAAACATGAATGCTTCTGAAACAGTGTCAATCTCAAAAGTTTGACCCTGACAGATGACCCTGACCTTGTCACGTGACCTTCACATCTGAAAGCCGAATACCGGCATTGTATCCTGTCACAAAAAGAACGTTGAAAACAACAGTTTAATTGTCCTGTTATATATTTTTTCAGGATTTTGTTATTGACAGCATTTTGGAAAAAGGATAAATTGCCTATGACAAGCAAGTTCTTTTTCTTTACGCAATGCCTTTCATTTATCATGTGTCAAAAGAGAAATTAGACAAAGAAAATAACCTTTATGAAACTGATGAACCTTGAAATGGCATTCAAGCTGACAATACATAATTCTGTTTGTTACCTAATATTGGCTGCGTTCAGGATGACATGGTTATGCATACTATCAGCACACATGCAAAGCTTGGTATCATTTGTAAACAGTATGCACCATTTTTTTTTCTTCCTAAATGCAAGGCTACTCGTACTTATAAAGGTTTGAAATTTCTATTTCTTTAAGATCCAAAAGCTTCTATTAAGACTTAAATTAATTGTTTGAAATCTTCAATAAATAACTCTTGCTTCTCTCTTGATTTTTACTCACCATTATGAGTCAGCTTGGTTGAACACACATAGGTCTTTATTTTAAAGCTGTCTTTATAACTCAAGGAATATGGTCCACAAAACAAGGGAATCTTGGGAAGACGTGAGTGTGTTCCGCCAGCAGAAGCACTAAATTGTCCTGTCCCATGTGTACTGTTTGTGGCCTCAAGTTCCGTTATCGTGGAGGGAAGATCTAGGTAGGCATTAAACATTTTTCTTTCCTCCTTCTGTCTATGGTCAATCTGAGTGAAATATAAAACAGCTGGTAAAGTAGCTGGTACAAAACAATCCACGCATTTGTTTGTTTGTTAGGTTTCGGTTAAAGACAACTTTTAACAAATTTTCAGTCCTATATGGCAGCTTGAGAACCAAACAATTGGTTTCCTGGTATTTCTAGCCCGAATTCTAGCAGAAGTGTATTTCTTAACCTCCATCTGCTATCTCACTTAAATTTTTTATTATCCGACCATGATAAAAGACAAAGGCTAGAAAAGATATAAGCTACTTTAAGGGGTCAAAGACAACACAGGGACTCTGATGCGCTACTAACTGCGCTAAGACAGCATATGGGTGTGGGATTCCTATGCATGACTTGTCCAACACAGGCTTTTCCACTTGCAGGCATGTACATTTTTCTAGGCTACTTTTCTTTTGACAAGTAAATACCAGAGCTAATCTTAATACAGTACTAAAAGATCAAAGGCATCAATACCTGCTTTCTATATCAGTATTAGGAGAAAACTAGAGCCATACTTGTTGAAATATCATGAAAAAAGGCAAATTGCTTGAAACATATTTAAACTTGGGCAGTATGAAGATTTAAGTGCTCAATATAGGGATGAGAGTCTTTTTTACTCCGTTTATTGGGGTATAAAGTGCAATTGCCTTAGCACATGGCAAATAACGCCCGTAGGGCGTTATGTTTAAGCAATGTGCTAAGGCAATTGCACTTTATACCCCAATAAATGCTGTGAAAAAGACACTCGTCCCTTATAATTGCAATCCTTTAGATCGACGAAACTATTAACTGAATGCTCGGCCAAATATTAAAGCTTCAAGTCTACTTTCTGCGCATATAGATTACACAATCTATTTTTAGATTGTGTATTTTTTCTATCTCGTTATCGAAGTGAAATGTCATAAAGAAAAACAAATGATACACAAATAAACAATAACTTTGAAATTTGTAGAGGTACTTATGATAAAAAACTTATTTCTGCCAAGTAAGCCCTTATTTTTAAACGAAAACGATGTGGTCTGTCTAAGTTGAAAGGGTTGCTTGATGGTCTTTGTCGACTCACTGTTTCTTGAGTTTACGTCGGCTCAGAATCACAACTGTATGATTGTAATCTTAAATTCTATCAGAAATATCTTAATTTATGATAGATTAAATAGCAATGTTGCGTTGATGATCGGGAACAAGGTTAATTCAAGTTCCTACAACACAGGACTTGCAGATCGAAGGTCGGGGGGTTTCCCGAAAGACCTATTGCATTTTATACAGAAATAAAGTGCAATGGATTTCCCCACGTGATGCGATTTAATCCAATCAGAATTTTCTATTTCATTGGATTGCAATTATTGAACAGTACAAAGAGACAGTATCATCAGAGGGCAAATGGTGAAAACATCTAACACAACACTACAGTCCTTCTTGCTCCAGTGACCACGTCTATTAAGCGACTGTTTTTATCAAGAGACCGTTTTCAAAATCCACTTCCATAAATTGAATTATCTTAAGAATTAGATATTATAGGTACATAATTTATCTTAAATGAATCATATGTGGTTAAAACTCAATAGAATTGTCACTTAGGCGATTCATTTGAGTTTTAAAAACAAAAGATTATTGAGAAATTCACAGTGAATACACTCATATTCAATAGAAATTAAGTTTCTTATTTGTAAACAGAGTATGTAATAAGCGACCATTCTCTTTAACAACCGCTTTTTGTTGGTCCCATAAGTGGTCGTCACTTAATACAAGGTTGTACAAGGTCAATACTGTACTTGTTTTCAACCCTTTCTGTCTCACTGTACCAGGAATATTCCTACTTTTGAAGGTGGTATAGACAGACATCAACCTGCAAATACATTGGGTTTCTTTTTTTACATAATTCTTACCTTATACAATAACAAATCATGTTCCTTGTCCATCAATGTGGTCCCATTTTTGTTCAACAACTTGATGAAAGCCATGGCAAAAGGTTTTTCATTCTTGTCTTTGGCTGTAAATAATTATTTTGTATGACATGATCATCTTTATTTCTGTCATAATGATAGACTGCACATCAACAAACAAATGAGCCACTCATTAACACTTGTCATGCTGAATAAAAAAAAAAACTAGGGAAAATGGCATTGAAATCAAAGCATGGAAAGCACCTGATGCACTTATTGTGAGTCATTATTTACTTTGAAAATACATTTTCAAAACTTTTCTGCTTTTGAAAAAGAAAATCAGGTGGTAAAGATTAAGATCAAGCTGCACTTATGTGCAGGCTGATCTTTGTCTTTACCCCCTATCAAAGCAGGAATATTCCAGGTTCAGCATGACAAGGGTTAATATAAACTTAACTGTTTCAGCAGTATATAATTTGAATATTAATGCTAAAGAGAGAATAAAACCTATAAACTTTCAATCTGAGGTTTCATCAAAGTGAATTTGTGTATCAAAGAAGATTTAATCTATAAACTGTCAATCTGAGGTTTCATCAAAGTGAAATTCTTGCCTGCGTGATGCATTTAAGTTTTATGTTTTATGTGGCCTGCATTAGAAAATGGACCATCTGGGAATTCAACTACGTAAATGTTTGATAGATAGATTGGTTCTAGTACAGGCCAACCAGAGATCAAAAGGTCACATTTCAAAAATTATTTCACAGGGAGGTAAATTGATCATTCTCAATTCAGAAAATTAGCAAAGTGCAAAAAGTGTTGTTCCTAGTTAGTATGTGTAGTCCAAGCAGTCTGACTAGGATGGATATGCATTACCTAGATGGTCCTTTTTTGCATGACTTTGTTTGAATGGGGTTTTACGCCGCTTTAAACTTTTTTCAGTTATATTGCGGTGGCTGGAGCACCTAACAATGGATTTCTGGTATTTCTCACACCAGTACTACCATTACATTCTTTCCTAGCCTCAAGCTGCTATCCCACATAGGTCTAGGATTATTGATCCATTAGTGGGAGACAAATAATCCGAAAGGATGAGTGCCGCCGTGGGAATCAAACAAGGGGCCTCTAGATTGACAGCCTGACGCCCTACCAACTGTGCTATGACGGCAGCTTTTAGCATGACAGTCTCATATAGTACAAAGAGATGGTCACGGACACATATATAAATTTCTGTTACATGCATGATAAAAGGTAAAGGTTAATCGTAATGTCGCGACTGATAAACATCAACATGTACTTACTTTCACTCCTTGATTTATGCTTGAAAAGGAATTTGAGATGTAACCCTTTAAACTCTAACTCTGTTGAAACTGCAACCTGAAATTAAGAAACAAAGACAAATATTAAAACACCAAAATAATCTTTCTGCTTGATCCAAGTCTTCAAATAAAGAGCATAATCAGCAAAACATTTACAGACAATTCTTTCTTTTCCCAGGAAGACAATCATTGCATTTACACCATTTACCAGCTTTGGGTATTAAAACTAATTTTTATCTCAAGATGAACTAGAATGCTGTGTAGATTTAATTCATAGTTAGAATATATACAAACATCCAAATAAATATCAGGGTCTGAGGTTATAAATATTTTCTCAGACTCAACTGAGAATTTTCCTCAATTTTGAGATTTAAATATGTGTGTGAAAGTAAAAGATAATTTTAATTAGTTGTTGTTTTTATAACAACTTATTAATATGTACTTTTATGTTAATACATTAACATGAGTATTAAAACAAGAATACAGCTATAATTGCAAATCAAAATTTGAGAAAATTCTTAATTGAGAACGAGAAAAGTTTTATAACCTCAGGCCATGATCAGTACATAGTTACCACTCAGTTTTGACATTTTTTACCCTTCTCGTGTTGTTCAGGACATTTTTTTGTTGTACACAATCTTTTGGCAGACAGTTTAGACCAAGATCAGTCTGCACACCTGTGCAGGCTGATCTTAGCCTACACTGCCTGCTGCCTATTTTTATCTTATGGGGAAAGTTTTGGAGCCAGACAGGTTGAAATAGACCCCAAAAATGGCAATTTGTTTGAAAACAAAATTGAAATCAAACAGGTTTACCCTTTACTGTTTTAACCCTGATTTTTATGTGCCTGTGATTTTATGAAAGAAAAAACATTGTGAAAAAAGAAGAAATTGCTCCTGACAAGCAATTTCTTCTTTTTCCACACTATTTTCTACCCTACTGAATGGTTATTTTTCAAATTAAATCCACTTTAAATTTTCGTCTGCAAAACCTTTGAATTTGGACAGGTCCATAATTTTGTTAAACAGGAACGTGATAAGGGTTAGAGACAGATAGGTTCTTACCTTTACTATTTCATACCACTTTGGTCTATCTTCATGGTAATATATAATTGTTTTATACTCCGAACTACCCTCACAACCACAGCCTGGATTAATTACACCCTGAAATATTGAAATGATGTCTTTTCATATCATAACACAAAAAAATATGAACTCATATGGACAGATAAGATCAATTTTTTACCCTATGAATTTCTTAACTTATTTCCAGAAAAAGATACTTTTAAACCTGAAATTGTCAGACATAAAATATCACTCCACTGGCTTTAACATCTCTAGACTTTCAATGAATAAAGCTTATTATGACTAAATCACTTAACCTATTCCCAAAAAACATACTTTTAAACAAGAAATCAGCAGACATAAAAAAATAAACCTGCTGATTTCCATGTTTTCTACCCAAAAAGACTTAAATAATTTCATCATCTTGAAATTGTCATCTGTTATATCTTCAATTAAAAATCTATTTATCTTTTTATTGTTGGGCAATGGGCTACTTGTGAATCATTAATTAATATTTAAGAGCTCTTTCACATGCATCCTTGTGCTTCAAGTAGGTTACTAAACATGTTCCCATTTCAAAGATCCAATATAATTCATTTTTAAACAAGAGCTGTCACTGTAAGATGACAATGCCCCCGACACCGCTTTGATAGTAATAAGGAAGTTATGGCCAATGTTAAAGTTTTTGGACGGAATGACGGACGGACGGACGGACAGACGGACGGACAGACGGACAGACGGACGGACGGACGGACAAGTCAAATTTATTATGCCTCCCTATCGGGGGCATAAAAAGAGATATCCACTAGCAATAAACTTACAGTTAAAGGTTCTCCCTGTTTATTGCACACTAACATCGTAACTTCCACATTTTTGTCTGCTGTTTTAGAACCTCTGTTGAATTCCCCTTCTATTATAGTAATATAAATATCATTCCGAACATCTCCTATAAAAAAGTAAACAAATTTCCATTAAAAATAACAGTAACGATGATATGAAATTATCACAACAAAATGACATAAATGACATCCAAAATCTTAGCATTTCCATACTGTTCAAAACATACTCCAACTGTATAATACTTTGGAAGGCAGGCTAGACTAAGACCAGCCAGCTCAGATGTGTAGTCTGATCTTAGCCTCCACTGCCTGCTTTCTACTTTATTATAATTGGAGAAAATGGGAGCCATGATGTTTGAAATATATGGTAAGTTAGAAGTTAAAGGTTCGCTTAAAAACAGAATCAGTTCATATCAACTTGTTTCAAACTAAATCCCATGACAGATCCAATATTTTACTATTCATTTTGCATACATACCTGGCATGATTACATCAGGAAATCCCATTTTTCTTACAACTGTTGTGCTGGGCTGAACTAAATGTGGCAAATCTTCACGAATCTGAAATGAAATAGTGTCAATACAGTAAATCATATTTCATTAACATTCTCTACTGAGTAACAGTTTTCATTAAGCCATCAATTAGTTTAATGTATGGTGTCTGTGGTCTAGAGGTCAAGCACCAGCCTCTTGACCCAAAGGTCCTGAGTTTGATTCTCAGGAGCAGCTATCAATCTTGGTTCTTCTATTGGCCCCTACATTGGGAGCAAGTACAGGTGAATTTTCCAGGAAGCAGAATCGAGGGGGATAAATCTAAGTTGTAGAAACTTGATTTCCCAATCAATGTAAAATAAATAGGATTAAACCAATTAACTTCAGATTGTAGCATTTCCCTTTCTTTTTTTAATTTTAGACTGGTCCAAAATGATAGATTAGGACAATGCAAAGTTGGTACACTTTGATAAGAAACCGTCCTTTGCGGTAGAATATATCATGGAAAAAGAAGGAATTGCTCATTACTTTTTCATAATATTTTCTCAGGTATCTAATAACAATCAAAATTCCGGGAAATGTAACTGCTTATATCTGGCTAAAACACTTTCAGAGGGTGATAAACCTTAATGAGATTTCTACAATTACTTATCCAGTGAAATCTCCAGTGAATATAATTATCTGAAAAAGAAGTACTTCTGTGAGACATTGTCAAAATGTTAGGTTTTTTTCTTTTTGGGGGGCTTGAATGGAAATAAATTTTAGTGTGTAAAATATTGTTCAAAATGACATTGACTGCCAATTCTTGACAGTGTGCACTTACTGTGACGGAAGTTAATATGAAGTCATCTTATCAATTCTAATGTCTCAACTTTAAGTAGTTGACCCGTAATAGTTCTGCGACATTTGTGAACTCAAGATTTTTCACAATGTTGACCAAGGTTTTCCCTAAGAAAATCAATAGGAAACCTTGGCTTATACCTTTAAAGTTTATTACTCCCCAAATGTTGCCGAACTATTACAGGTCCACTACCATAATAATGAAAAATGTCACTAAAAATTCAATGAGAAGTCACAGTTTAAATTTCAACCCTTACATTGATGGCTAAGCAAAACACAGTTGTAACTGCCAATAAACATGTAGGTAGTTATAACTTTTTTGCACTGAGTTTTTTAATTCTGCTAGTCTAGAGGGTACCAACCTGTTTAATGTCCCCTTTAAGGAGTTTAAGGGACACCCAGAGTCCCTGTCCCTTATGGTTGATCTCTCTCACAGTTACTGTCTTTTTGACACAACTTTCCATGGATTCTTTGTCTCCACATCTGTGGTAAAAAAATATAACATTCTTTAAAAGGCACGAAAATATAGTTAATCTTCTTCGAGCCAGATGTCTTTTATCAAGTGACTGTTTTCAATTCCCCTTCTTTAAATCATAATATCTTAAACGGTAGTCATTTTTGGTCTAAAATTATTGACATTTACATTGAGCTTAACAACATTAGATTATTGAGATTTCACAACATTTAGCATATTCCATAAAAATAATATGTTTCGAATTTGTAAACAAAACATGTATTAAGCAGCCACTTAATTAAAGCTTTAATGATAGCTTTTTAGTATTCCCGTTTGTGGTTGCTTAAAACAAGTTTTACTGTATTTGAAACTTTTGAAAAACGCAGCCAGGGGCAAATTCCTGCTATTAAATGTTAGGCCATGCAGGTTTCAACTGAAGATGTGTATCAAGAGGAGAACTCAAACAGGCAGGTCCCAAGGGGGGGGGGGGGGTGTAGATTGGATTTCAGATTAGATTAATTCATCTATACTTGCGCAAATCCTATGTTGTGGGTACTAATTGGAATCGCCTTGTCAAGACAATCCAAATGAGTACCAACAAAATAGATTTTCAATGTGAAATAAATATTTTAGACTGGCTTTACCCCCTCTTATCTGTACCTCTGGGCCCAAGGAAGCTGTACTCTTACCAAAGGTCTATATGCCCCAAGTTAAGTTACAAGGAATATCTATATGAGTAATATAAGACAAGAGGACCCTAAGGGCCCTAAATCGCTCACCTGATATTTCAAGTAAATTATCATTAAGACTCCATTTCCTATGATATGGAATGAACCTTTCCATTTTCAACAGAGTTCATTCTTGTGACCTTGCAAACATTTTGATCAAGTTTCATGAAGATTGGACTATAATTGTGGCGTTTGGAGCTCTTACGAGAAAATTGTTATTAAGGCCCCTTTTCCTGTGATATGGCACGGATACTTCCCATTTTCAAATGAATTCATCCTCATGACCTAACATACATTTTTCATTAAGGCCCTTTTCCTGTGATATGGCACGGATCCTTTCCATTTGAGCAATTTTCATAAGGGACCACCCAAGGAATATTTCTGTCAAGTTTGGTTGATTTTGACCCATAAGTTTAGGAGGAGATGTCGTTTAAAGAAATTGTTGAAAAATTGTCATTAAGGCCCCTATTGCCGTGATATGGCATAGATCCTTCCCATTTTCAATAGACTTCATCCTCCTGACCTAAAAAACATTCTGACCAAGTTTCATGAAGATTGGACCATATTTGTGGCTTCTAGAGTGTAAACAAGAAATTTGTCATTAAGGCCCCTTTTGCTGTGATATGGCACGGATCCTTTCCATTTGAGCAATTTTCATAAGGGACCACCCAAGGAATATTTCTGCCAAGATTGGTTGATTTTGACCCATAAGTTTAGGAGGAGATGTCGTTTATAGAAATTGTTGAAAAATTGTCATTAAGGCCCCTATTGCCGTGATATGGCATAGATCCTTCCCATTTTCAATAGACTTCATCCTCATGACCTAAAAAACATTCTGACCAAGTTTCATGAAGATTGGACCATATTTGTGGCTTCTAGAGTGTAAACAAGAAATTTGTCATTAAGGCCCCTTTTGCTGTGATATGGCACGGATCCTTTCCATTTGAGCAATTTTCATAAGGGACTACCCAAGGAATATTTCTGCCAAGTTTGGTTGATTTTGACCCATAAGTTTAGGAGGAGATGTCGTTTAAAGAAATCGTTGACAAAATTATCATTTAGGCCCCTTTTTCCGTGGTATGGCAGGGATCCTTCCCATTTTCAATAGACTTCATCCTCATGACCTAACAAACATTCTGACCAGGTTTAATGAAGATTGGACCATATTTGTGGCTTCTAGCGTGTAAACAAGAAATTTGTCATTAAGCCCCTTTTCCTGTGATATGGCACGGATCTTTTCCATTTGAGCATTTTTCATAAGGGACCACCCAAGGAATATTTCTGCCAAGTTTGCTTGATTTTGACCCATAAGTTTAGGAGGAGATGTCATTTAAAGAAATTGTTGAAAAATTGTCATTAAGGCCCCTATTGCCGTGATATGGCACAGATCCTTCCCATTTTCAATAGACTTCATTCTCATGACCTAATAAACATTCTGACCAAGTTTCATGAAGATTGGACCATATTTGTGGCTTCTAGAGTGTAAACAAGAAATTTGTCATTAAGCCCCTTTTCCCATGATATGGACGGATCCTTTCCATTTGAGCAATTTTCATAAGGGACCACCCAAGGAATATTTCTGTCAAGTTTGGTTGATTTTGACCCATAAGTTTAGGCTGAGATGTTGTTTAAAGAAATTGTTGACAAAATTGTCATTAAGGCCCCTTTTTCCGTGATATGGCATGGATCCTTCCCATTTTCAATAGACTCCATCCTCCTGACCTAAAAAACATTCTGACCAAGTTTCATGAAGATTGGACCATATTTGTGGCTTCTAGAGTGTAAACAAGAAATTTGTCATTAAGGCCCCTTTTGCTGTGATATGGCACGGATCCTTTCCATTTGAGCAATTTTCATAAGGGACCACCCAAGGAATTTTTCTGCCAAGTTTGGTTGATTTTGACCCATAAGTTTAGGAGGAGATGTCGTTTAAAGAAATTGTTGAAAAATTGTCATTAAGGCCCCTTTTTTCCGTGATATGGTTGGGATCCTTCACATTTTCAATAGACTTCATCCTCATGACCTAACAAACATTCTGACCAAGTTTCATGAAGATTGGACTATATTTGGGGCTTCTAGAGGGTAAACAAGAAATTTGTCATTAAGGCCCTTTTCCTGTGATATGGCACAGATCCTTTCCGTTTGAGCAATTTTCATAAGGGACCACCCAAGGAATATTTCTGCCAAGTTTGGTTGATTTTGACCCATAAGTTTAGGAGGAAATGTCGTTTAAAGAAATTGTTGAAAAATTGTTATTAAGGCCCCTTTTTCCAAGGTATGGCACAGATTCTTCCCTTTTTCAATAGACTTCATCCTCATGACCTTACAAACATTCTGACCAAGTTTCATGAAGATTGGACCATATTTGTGGCTTCTAGAGGGTAAACAAGAAATTTGTCATTAAGGCCCTTTTGCTGTGATATGGCACGGATCCTTTCCATTTGAGCAATTTTCATAAGGGACCACCCAAGGAATATTTCTGCCGAGTTTGGTTGATTTTGACCCATAAGTTTAGGCGGAGATGCTGTTTAAAGAAATCATTGACAAAATTGTCATTAAGGCCCCTTTTTCTGTGGTATGGCATGGATCCTTCCCATTTTCAATAGACTTCATCCTCATGACCTAAAAGAAAATTCTGACCAAGTTTCATGAAGATTGGACCATATTTGTGGCTTCTAGAGTGTAAACAAGAAATTTGTCATTAAGGTCCCTTTTGCTGTGATATGGCACGGATCCTTTCCATTTGAGCAATTTTCATAAGGGACCACCCAAGGAATATTTCTGCCAAGTTTGGTTGATTTTGACCCATAAGTTTAGGAGGAGATGTCGTTAAAAGAAATTGTTGACAAAATTGTCATTAAGGCCCCTTTTTCCGTGGTATGGCACGGATCCTTCCCATTTTCAATAGACTTCATCCTCATGACCTAACAAACATTCTGACCAAGTTTCATGAAGATTGGACCACATTTGTGGCTTCTAAAGTGTAAACAAGAAATTTGTCATTAAGGCCCTTTTCCTGTGTTATGGCACGGATCCTTTCCATTTGAGCAATTTCATAAGGGACCACCCAAGGAATATTTCTGCCAAGTTTGGTTGATTTTGACCCATAAGTTTAGGAGGAGATGTCGTTTAAAGAAAAAGTTGACGCCGTGACAGACAGATGGACAGATGGACAGATGGACGCCGGACAACGATTGATCACAATAGCTCCCTTGAGCACTTCGTGCTCAGGTGAGCTAAAAAAACCCAAAATCTTACCAATCTATTCATAAGATTTTATAATTACAAAATTTGAAATATCTGTTTAACGAATCAGTTTTTCTTTGAATTCAAGATAAGCAGAAGCATATATCTCAGGGGTGTTGAAATAAGGATTTTCTCTACTTGTCCTTGTACAAGTAAAACATGATTTTCTATATGTCCAGGATAAAAATTAACTTGTCCCCAAAAAGTGAATAAGTATATTTTAGGAAACATTCCCTTTTATGAAGAAAATGCTGGAAATCAGTAATTTCTTCATTTCATACAATATTTTAACCCCTTTGATATATAAATAAGCATTATTTTTCATTTAGATCTCTTTTATGCCCTACCACGATTTGTCATGGTATTTACTTGTCCATGGATGAGTATCCTAGCAAAATGTACTTGTCCAAAAGAAAAGCCAGTGTCGGACAAGTTGGGCATGGAAATTCCACACCCATGTTTCTAAAATCTCACAACATAAAGTGTAAAAAAAAAATAGCTCATTCTATTCGCTAAATCAAAGAAAATTCTGTATTCTTTTTTTCAGGTTGATAATTTTGCAAAAATTTTTGCTCAGGTTCATAATAAAACTCGCTTTTACAGGCAATCAGAATTAGGACAAAGATAACTCAGAGTAACCTCTTTCATTTGCAGATATTTCTCCCTTAGAGATTTTAACCCTTGTCATGCTGAATAAAAAACCTTGGCAAAACTATATATAAATCAAAGTTCTGTTTTCCTAATTGTGAGTCAGCATTTGATTTTGGAAATATAATTTCTGAAACTTTTCTGGCTTGAAATGGAAAATCAGGTTGTATTGGCTAATGTAAGACTGCACATATGTGCAGACTGATATTTGTCCATACCTCCTGCCAAAGCAGGAATATTGCGGGATCAGCATGAGAAGAGTTAAAGTGTGTATAAGTTCATGCTTAAGTTATAAACATACTGTAAGAAAGGTACAAAATGTTGAGTATCTTCTGACCCTGGCGTATTACCACTACCCTGTAACCATTCTGTAATGTCCATAGCTGTAATAAAATGAAGAAATAGAGGATAATCGTTTGCTTCAATGTAAGATCGATTTATATTTCATTGAGTGAACAACAAAAGCTACATTTTCACGAGTGGCAGAGCCACAAGTGAAAATATAGCTTTTGTTGTTAACGAAATGAAATATTTATCGATCTTACACGAAAAACAAATGATTATTCTATTTCTTTAATGCAAAAATGAGACAAAATGTGACATTTCTATGACATATTTTCGTAAAGCATGTCATTTTGCGCGTGATTTCTATGCCAAGTTCATTGTGACGTCACTTATTTAGATGACGTCAGATAGGGTGAAATGCACAAAAGCAGGGTATAAGTTTTTGATAATTTCAATGCTTTTACGGTGAAATTATCAAGTGATAATCTAAAATTATTTATCGATAAACGACCGAAAAGCATTAAAGAAGTGGTTATAAATAATATAATGATGGAGGTAGTCCAGCTGAAGCTTGTCAACAGATAATTTGTTTTTGGAATGTACTGATCACTTTCATCAAAACAAGAGGACCATGATGGTCCTATATCTCTCACCTGAATAAGTCACTCATAACTTGTCAACCATGTTATGAATACCAAAATTTGGGGTGGTTAAGTTTTGTTCTACTGCAATTTGATTTTTTTTAGATTTTCATAATTTTTCAACTTTTCTCTTAACCAAGGCAAATTCTTTTAACAACTTTAGTAGACCTACACATTAAGAACATCAATGCTAAGTTTAAAATTGATTGGCCTAATGGTTAAGGAGGAAAGAATTTGTTCTAAGACTTTTGGTAATTTATGCCATTTTTAGCCTTTCCTTTACTATGGAAACAAGAGTTTTAGAAGAAATTAAATTATTTTAACAACTTTTGAATAGCTTCACCCAAGGATCATACCTGCCAAGTTTCAGCTTGATTGGCCTAGTGTCTTGGGGTGAGAAGAATTTTTTCTTAGATTTTCAGCCATTTTCAACCATTTTTCAGACATTCCATTACCATGGTAACCAGAGTTTTTAATGAAATTGAATTATTTTAACATTTTTTAAAGAGCTTCACCCAAGGATCATACCTGCCAAGTTTCAGCTTGATTGGCCTAGTGATTTGGGAGCAGAAGAATTTTTTTTAAGATTTTCAGCCATTTTCGGCCATTTTTCAGACATTACATTACCATGACAACCAGAGTTTTTGATGAAATTCAATTATTTTAACACTCTTTGAAGAGCTTCACCCAAGGATCATACCTGCCAAGTTGCAGCTTGATTGGCCTAGTGGTTTTGGAGGAGAAGAATTTTGTCTAAGATTTTCGGCCATTTTTCAGACATTACATTACCATGGCAACCAGAGATTTTGATGGTCCATTGGTTTTGGAGAAGAAGATTTTTTCTAAGATTTTAGGCCATTTTCGGCCATTTTTCAGACTTTCTGATACCATGGAAACCAGAGTTTTTCATGAAATTAAATTCTTTTAACAACTTTTGAAGAACTTCACCCAAGAAACATCCCTACCAAGTTTCAGCCTAATTGGCCTAGTGGTTTAGGAGGAGAAGAATTTTGTCTAAGATATTCGGCCATTTTCGGCCATTTTTCAGACTTTCCGTTGCCATGGAAACCAGAGTTTTTAATGAAATTAAATTATTTTAACAACTTTTGAAGAGCTTCACCCAAGGAACATCCCTATCAAGTTTCAGCCTGATTTGCCCAGTGTTTTAGGAGGAGAAGAATTTTTTCTAAGATTTTCGGCCATTTTAGGCCTTTATGTAACCATGGCAACCAGAGTTTTTGAGGAATTTAAATTCTTTTAACAACTTTTAAAGAGCTTCACCCAAAGAACATCCCTGCAAAGTTTCAGCTTGATTGGCCCAGTAGTTTAGGAGGAGAAGATGTTTAAAGAAATTATTGACGGACGGACGGACGGACAGACGGACGACGGACGGTGAGTGATCACAATAGCTCACCTTGAGCACTATGTGCTCAGGTGAGCTAATAATGAGAAAGGCACGAAAATATAGACCCTAATACATAAGGTTAAATATATTTTGTTTCTTTTCTCCATTTTTCTTGGTGAAGAATTGTCTAAATAATTTATTTTTAGCTCTAACAGGATTTGAACCCACACAGACACAACAAGATTGCCTTAACAACATCCTTAACCACTGCGCTACAGAGCCAATCCCAAAATTTTGTAATCATAATATCAAATCCTGTAAGAGCCAGTAATATTATATGAAAAAGATAGAAGTTGCTTCCACCAATGAGAGATTTGAATATCATAACCAGTATTTTATTGTTAATTTTGAAATTATGTTGAACACTTATTTTTGTACAACAATGCTAAAAGTCCCTTGTAGGATTTATTTCTCCATGTTAAATATCTTCATTCAAGAAATCCGAAATGGGTTACAAAAAATCTTTGGAAAGATAAAAGAACCTTTTTCTAATTAAGACCTGCCCTATTTTATTGTCTCTAATTGATAAAAAAATAATAAGATGTCACGGTGCGAATAAGTTGTAACTGCCTATATGTTTATCAAATTTGAAACAAGATGTGTTTGTGAAACACTAACACCCACATAACAGCATTTTTTTCCGAAGTTTGACCTTGACAGATGACCTTGACCTTGTCACATGACCTTGACTTTGGTACCAGCGGATGCGGATCATTGAAATCTATCATCATGCCAAATTTGAGCTTTGTATGTCAAATACTTTTGGAGAAAAGGCAAAGGTTAAGTTTTCGGACAGACAGACGGACAGACAGACGGACGGACAGACGGACAGATAAACGGACATGAGTAAAACAATATGCCCCCGATCTCTCAATACGGGGGCATAAAAATCTTTGGAAAGATAAAAGAACCTTTATCTAATTAAGACCTGCCCTATTTTATTGTCTCTTATTGATAAAAGAAATAATAAGATGTCTCAGTGTGAAACAGTTGTAACTGCCTATATGTTTATAGGCAGTTACAACTATTTTACGCTGAACAACAAATATAGAAATAACAAACCTGCAGCACCAAATGGACGGCGTAAACCTTTAGTCTGTTTCTTGTCTTCCGCATCTTTGTGGTCCATAACACCTGGTATAGACAATTACACACATTTTAACACTTTCCTGTTTTACAAATTTTGGATTTGTCCAAATTCAAAGGTTTTGCAGACGAAAATTTAAAGTGGATTTAATTTGAAAAACAAGCAAATTCATTGAATTGATATCCCCCGCCAAACATATTTTCATTGTCAATGGAGTTAATATCAAACTTAGGTACAGGTTATCTTTTATCTACATCAACCTATAGTTTTCAAGAAATAGCACGGAAACGAATATCACTACGTATGTATAAGGCTTAAACAGTCAGGGGTAGTAACTCTAATTCGGCGGTCGAACCCGGTAACCCCGACGATATGCACATATCCTCATTGTAGTGAAGCTGTGTGCCAAGTTTCATTAAAATCCGGTCTATAGTTTTCAAGAAATAGCGCGGAAACGAATATCACTATATATGTATATGGCTTAAACAGTCAGGGGGCAGTAACTCTAAATTCAACAGTCGAACTGGGTAACCCTGACGATATGCACATGTCCTCTTTGTAGTGAAGCTGTGTGCCAAGATTCATTAAAATCCAGTCTACAGTTTTCAAGAAATAGCGCAGAAACAAAAATCACTCTGTATGTATATGGCTTAAACAGTCAGGGGCAGTAACTCTAAAATTCACGGTCGAACCAGGTAACCCCGCAATATGTGCATGTCCTCATTGTAGTGTAGGTGTGTGCCAAGTTTCATTGAAATCTGGTCTATAGTTTTCAAGAAATAGCGCGGAAAGGAATATCACTCTGTATGTATATGGCTTAAGCAGTCAGGGGCAGTAACTCTAAATTTGATGGTCGAATCGGGTAACCCCGAGGATATGCACATGTCCTCTTTGTAGTGAAGCTATTTGCCAAGTTTCATTAAAATCCCATCTACAGTTTTTAAGAAATAGCGCGGAAACGAATATCACTATGTATGTTTATGGCTTAAACAGTCAGGGGCAGTAACTCTAAATTTGACTGTCGAACTGGGTAACCCTGACGATATGGGCATGTCCTCATTGTAGTGAAGCTTTGTGCCAAGTTTCATTGAAATCCGGTCTATAGTTTTCAAGAAATAGCGTGGAAAGGAATATCACTCTGTATGTATATGGCTTAAACAGTCAGGGGCAGTAACTCTAAATTTGACAGTCGAACCAGGTAACCCTGACGATATGCGTATGTCCTAATTGTAGTGAAGCTGTGTGCCAAGTTTCATTGAAATCCGGTCTATAGTTTTCAAGAAATAGCGCGGAAACGAATGTCGGACGGCCGGAAGGACGGATTGACGGAAGGACGGACATGGCAAAAACAATGTTTTTTTTCGGCGGGGGATAAAAACCATTCAGTAGGGTCAGAAGCAATTTCTTCTTTTTTCACATTGTTTTCTCAATCATAAATTCACAGGCACGTAAAAAGCAGGGATTAAACAGCAAAGGGTTAAACTAATATAAGCCTTTGTTAAGGGGTTTTACACTGCTTTCAACAATCTGTTAGTTAAAATCAGGGCAGCTGGAGTACCTAGCAATGGATTTCTCACACCAGTACTACCATTACATGGCCTCAAGCTTCTATCCCACATAGGGTTACCATTATCAACCCATTGATGAAAGACAAATAGTCTGTAAGGACGAGTGCTGGCATCAGGAATTGAACCCATGAACCTCTGGGACTTGAAAGGTATCTTTGATAAAACTCTATTTACTTAAAATATTTCATTATTTGTGTTTTCAATGTATAGCCACTTAACTACATGAAACAGCTCATAAATCAATAACCTCGTTCAATCAAACACAATCAAGCCTTTTCACTTCCAGAAAGACAAAAATCGCTTCAGAGAGCAGCATTGTTTAAAATGGAACAAATTACTAAAGGCAAGCCATTTCTTCAATTCCAACCAGAAAGAAAAATGATTTTTTCATAAGTTTTAAATTCTTCTCAACAAGGTTTTTCTTATAACACAACCTATAAAGCTGGAGTGAACTAACCTCTTTGAATATTTATTGATTGATTGAATGGAGTTTAACACCGCTTTCAACATTATTTCAGTTATACCGCGGCGGCTGGAGTACCTAACAATGGTTTCCTGGTATTTCTCTCACCAGTACAACCACCACATCCTTTCCTAGCCTCCAGCTGATACATTAAATACTTAGATATTACAATGATGCTATTACACTAGCGCCATAACTATGCAAATGAGCTAAGAGTATAAAGTGGTGCTTTTGTAATTGTGAAAATGATGTCATAATAGTACAGCAGAGGGGTACATAAAGAATAATCATTTGTTTCAGAGTAAGATTTATTTACATTTCATTAACTGAACATCAGAAACTATATTTCCACAAGTGCAAGAGCACTTAGTGAAAATAAAGAATTTGTTGTTCACGAAATGAAATATGAATTAATCTTACAAATAAATGAGACCAAACATGAAAATTTTACAACAATTTTTCATGTGATTGCTATGCAATGTTCATGATGACATCACATAATGTCCTCTGATTAGAAAATGACAGATAGGGTGAAATGAAAGAAAGTGATGTATGGGTGTGTGATAATTTCATTTGTTTGGTGGTGAGTTTCTAAAATGATAATGTACTGTAATGTCTTGATAATCAACCAAAAACATTAAAGAACAATTTATCTTCTTATCTATCTATTACCTTATCATACAATTAATATTCTTGGCTTACCATTTAGAATCTGTCACAAATAATAGCAAAAATATAATTTGCTATTCAAATCCTATTTATGATATTATCTCAATTTGATTATCACTCACCAAATCTGACAATCTGTAACACTAAATAAACTTTCTCTCTCTCCCTATCTTTCGCATCCAAGTCCTGTAAGAAAAAATAAATTAATTTTAGTTGTGTCCATCAAATATTCCTGTGTTCTGAATGGTTTTAAAGTTGTTTTTATACTCCAATGCAAATAATCTTTACAATTTTGCTTCATGGTATCAAATTATAATATGAAGGTAATATTTGTTGATTTCATCAGGTATGAAACTACAAACCTAATCAAACACGTGTGAATCAGACTTGTGTATTCATACAATGAGATTAAGTTTGTAGTTTCATCCCTCAAAATAAAAAATACTCTCTTCATCTCTTAAATAAAACTCAAACAATTGCTAGATGCATACCTTATTTCCTCTTCTTAAGAGTTCTTCTTAAGGGTAGTGGACCTGTAATAGTTCTGCAATGTTTTGGATGTAATGAACTTTAACAGTGTTACCAAGTTTTTCTAATGATTTCATTAAGAAACATCTGTCAACAATGTAAAAGATCATGAGTTCCAAAACATTGAGGAACTATTACGTGTTCACTACCTTAATAGTTGCTCTGCAAAAAATATTTACTGGGAAAGCCTTATTTCAGTTGATTGACTTAAGAAGTAAGAATGTTTTAAGTCATTTTTTTCTAAGTGTAAATTTTTTATAAATACAAGAGGCCCATAGTGGTCCTAAATTGCTCACCTGAGTTAACAGTCTTAAGATCTGACCTCTCAACCTAAGGTTACACCAAACTTGAATCAAATTCAAACCAGACTGATGTTTCAAAAAGACAATCAATTTAAGCAATTCTAAGGATGATGAGCAAAAGATATGGCTTCTAGAGAGTCTACAAGGTTTTCCTAGAATTTGACCTGTGACCTCATTTTTGACACCACTTGACCAAATTTTGAACTTGACCTAGATTTCATCAAGACATTGATTCTGATTAATTTTCAGGATGATTGAGCAAAAAATATGGCTTCTAGAGAGTCTACAAAGTTTTCCAAAAATTTGACCCCATGACCTCATTTTTTACCCACTTGACCCAATTTCTAACTTGACCAATATTTTATCAAGATTATCATTCTGACCAATTTTTAGGTTGAATGAGCAAATGCTATGGCTTCTAGAGTGTCTACAAGGTTTTTCTAAAGTATGATCCTGTGACCTCATTTTTGACCCCTGTTGACCCAATTGTGATCATCAAGATTATCATTCTGACCAATTTTCAGGTTGACTGGGCAAAAAACATGGCCTCAACAGTGTCTACAAGGTTTTTCTAAGATTTGTCCCTATGACCTCTATTTTGACACCACTTGACCCAAATTTAAACTTGATCTAAATTTCATCAAAACATTGATTCTGAAAATTTTTCTTGGTTATTGAGCAAAAAATATGGCTTCTAGAGTGCCTACAAGGTTTATCTAAATTTTGACCCCATGACCCTATTTTTTTTCCCACTTAACCCAATTTCAAACTTGACCGAGATTTTATCAAGATTATCATTCTGACCAATTGTTAGGTTGCTTGAGCAAAAAAAAAAGGCTTCTATAGTGTCTACAAGTTTTTTCTAAAATTTAACCCTGTGCCCTCATTTTTTACCCTTTTGACCCTTTTTCATATTGCGTAAGATTTTATTGAATTTATCATTCTGACCAATTTTTAGGTTGTTTTGAGCAAAAATTTGGCTTCTAGAGTGTCTTCAAGTTTTTCCTAAGATTTGACCCTGTAACCTCTTTTTTGACCCCACTTGACCCAATTTCGAACATGACCTAGATTTCATCAAGACATTTATTCTGATTAATTTTCAGGATGATTGAGCCAAAAATGTGACTTCCAGAGTGTCTACAAGGTTTTCCTAAAATTTGACCCCATGACCTCATTTTTTTACCCCACTTGCATGAATTGTGAACTTGACTGAGATTTTATCAAGATTATCATTCTGCCCAAGTTTAAGACTGATTTAGCAAAAAATAAGGCTTCTAGAGTGTCTAAAAAGTTTTTCTAAAATTTGACTCCAAGGTCTCATTTTTGATCCCACTTGACAAAATTTTGAACAGAACTTCATCAAAACATTGATCCTAACCAATTTTCAGGTTGATAGATCAAAACATATGGCTTCTAGAGTGTCTACAAGTTTTTTCTAAGATTTAACCCTGTGACTTCACTTTTGACCCTACTTGACCCAATTTAGAACTTGACCTATATGTCATCAAGAAATTGATTCTGATTAATTTTCAGGATGATTGAGCATAAAAATGGCTTCTACAAGGTTTTTATAAAATTTGACCCCTGACCTCATTTTTTACCCACTTGACCCAATTTCTAACTTGACAGAGATTTTATCAAGATTATCATTCTGACCAATTTTCAGGTTGATTGAGCAAAAAACATTGCCTGAGAGTGTCTACAAAGTAAATATTGACGACAGACGACAGACAAAAAGTGACCACAAAAGCTCACCTTGCGCACTTCATGCTCAGGTGAGCTAAAAAAAAGTTCTCATGATGTCTTGGCTCTTATAATCTTTTATCAGTGCCATAGTTTATAAATCTATTCATTCAAACATATAAATGATCTTAAAACAATGCTTTAGTGTCCACAAAATGTCATTTTTTGTTTTATCAAGAATGAGATTAACAACACTGTATCAAAGAGAGAAAGCAAAACAGAATAGGGGCACTAAAATCGACTGAAAGTGGGAGAGTCAAATCAAGAGTTTTAAGTGAAAAAAAAACTGCAAGACAACTTACTGTGAAAACAACTCTCAAATTGCTTAAAATGTCTGGATCTTTGGATATTCTATCTCTCTCCCATTTGACAATGTAATTTTCACTGAAAGATAAATAACAAGAGCTGTCACTGTAAGATGACAATGCCCCCGACACCGCTTTGATTTAGAAGTTATGGCCAATGTTAAAGTTTTTGGACGGAATGACGGACGGACGGACGGACAGACGGACAGACGGACAGACGGACGGACGGACAAGTCAAATTTATGATGCCTCCCTATCGGGGGCATAAAAAACAATGTGTGTTAGTGAAATGTTAATGTCACTCACATAACAAATAATAAAACAGTTTTGAACTTTGACCTCTGTAGGTCACTTTGATTCAGAACCTAAAGAACTATGGTCAGCACAAGAATGCAGCTCTCCTAATTCAAAATCAATTAATTTACCTCTTGTTCTTTCTATTAAAATTTGTGCATTCTGTTTGCCTAAAAAAAAATGGTTACATTACTCAATGTTTGTTTGTTTGAATGGGTTTTACGCTGCTTTCAACAGTTTCGCAGTTATATCGCAGTGGCCCAAGCACCTAACAATGGATTCCTGGTATTTCTTTCACCTGTTCTACCATTACACCCTTTCCTAGCCTCCGACTGCTATCTCACATAGGTTTAAGATTATATCAACCCATTGGTGAGAGATAAACGTCAGAAAGGATATTTGCCGCCACCGTTACTCAATGTTATGAACACTGCTATTTTGTAAGCTTGGACACACAATGGTCCCATAATAAATATATCTCTTTAAATGTCTAAATCTTTTCTGCTTCAAAATATTAAATTTATAAGGTATGAAAAGAGTATTCATTTATGTCATAAAATAATGAAACTAAAAACCTAATCACACTTATGCAAGAGTCCACTTTGCATAAAACAGGAACCATGTATTTTCTCTAGTTTCAAAATTTATGATTTGACCTTCTTTTTAAGCATTAATTTGATCTTCCAGGTAAGAACCTGCTACATGCATGTTACTCATTATGACATTGATAAACATTGTTGTAAACAGATTAAAATGCACAAAATGGTCTTATTTTGAAGTTTTTTTCTTTCATTTTTTTTTGTGGCCAATAAAGCATCTGTCTGTGGTTTCCTGTCACTTCTCACAGCAGTACTACCATAAAATTCTTTCGAGTGTTATACTGCTCATAATGAAAAGCAGATTTCTATGACCAGCTCCTATCAAACAAATTGGAAATAGTGAGTAGCAATTTCTACTAGTTGTGTAATTGACTTGAATAGTTCAGCAACATTTTTGAAGTAATGAACTTAAACAGTGTAAACCGAGGTTTCCTAATGATTTTATTAGGAAACCTAGGACAACATTGTGAAAGATCATGAGTTCCGAAATGTTGCAAAACTATTATGAATCCACCACCTTAATACACAAACAAATCATACAAACTTACCAAATATAGTTACAAGTTTTGGCATCATACAAATTAACAAGTATTTCAACATCATCAACACGACACACAAAGTTCCGTAGCATCACATACAAGTTATATGTAACTCCTACACTGGCTTTTGGCTCCACTTGTTGGTGGTCCTAGGACAATTGAATGAACATTTAAAAGTAACAGAATCTAAATTACATATTGAATACATATCGAATACAAATACAGTAAAACCCCTCTATTAAGACCACTTGGGGTACTTTTTGAAAGTGGTCTTAATAGCGGGGTGGTCTTAATTCTGAGGTTTGGTCGGATGCGTTCAAACTTCCTAGACTAATTATTGCTAATAGAAGAGACTATGTAATTCAGTTTATTTTAGAATGATTTAAACTATATCGTGTTGTTTTTTACATTACGTAATTAAATCTATAAAATAGCATTTACATGTAAAACTTTTGTTGTTGATGTTGTTGTTGTTGTTGTGTCAAGCCGATTTCCAAAAGGGAGAAATTGATTCTTTGAAGTTTCTCATTTCAATGAGAATTTCATTTGAATTTCAAAAAATTGTCTTAATTTGTTTGTTTTGCTTGCAATCCATAACTAAGAACCTCTTTTTCCTTTCCCCAAAACTCTCGGTGAGTAGGTGTATAGTGACATCGCTTTTTTTGCAAAGTTTTTTTTTTTCTTTCAATATAGCTCTTTTCTCCTTTACGTTTGTTTATTTGATCTGGTTTGGTAACCTACCTCGGATTATTTATATTAAAATAAGGGCAATTATTGTCGATCTGTAAATGTGGCGCATACATTCAGTAAAATACTAAAAAAGAAACCTATCCATCATAAGCAAATTTACAATCGGTCAGCAGATCCCCGAAAACGATTTCCTGTATGTTTCCATAAATAGCATTACTTTCGGTTTCTTTACTCAAGTTAACCAGGTAACATCTTTAATTGATAGACGAATGCAGTGTATCAAAACAATTGACCACTTAGAGTTGTTAGTTTGAAAATAACACCAGAACACAATAGAGGTTTAATCACGATATCGAAAAATTCGATAATCCATTGTTGATCCATTCGTACCCAATTAGTGACGTACTTACTAAGCGTGAAATTCGGATGGTCGATCCTGAGGTGTGAAGTTACTGGTCTTTTTAGCGAGGTTCGTAATAGTGTATTATACGACGTTTGTACTGAAATTAGTGGTCGTAATTCGGAATAGCGGGGTGCTCCCATTAGAGGGGTTTGCGACCATTAAGATAAAGAACAAATAATTCCGTTCTGGCGAAAATCGTTCGTAATAGCGGGGTGCTCATTTTTCCGGGGTGGTCGGAAGGAGGGGTTTTACTGTATAATTATCAATTGCATTTAGATATATCTAAAGACCAGAAATGTGTCACAGACACAATGCCCCCGCAGTTAGCTTTTTTTTACTTGTGACTTTCTGACCTTTAGCTGTCACCTTGACCTTGGGCATAATTGGACAAATTCTTTGCATTACACTGGTTCTCTCCCAGTAGAATAATTGTGCAAAGTTATTTTGAAATTGATCCATAAATGTAGAAGTTAACCCTTGTCATGCTGAACCCGTAATATCCCTGCTTTGGCATGAGCTATAGACGAACATCAGCCTGCTCATTAGTGCAGTCTGATGGTAGTCTACACCACCTGTTTCTCACTTTCAAACCAAAATTGTCAATATATTAAATTTTCATGATAAATATTGGCCTACAGTTGGTATTTTCAGTGCTTTTTGCCCTCTGATTCTGGTGAATATTTTTAGCCAAAATTTATTCAGCATGAAAAGGGTTAAACTCCAGACAAGAATGGGACACACACACAAACATATACTCACAAATAGACAGAGGTAACTCTATATGCCCGTTGTTATTTGATGAAAATGTTTTTTTTTTCAAGTAAGTCAGTCATGTCATCATCAGAATCACATACATAAATATTTCTTTTCATGAATACTAAATATATCAAATTTGTCATCTAGTATGATTTAAATTCAACAAGACCTATATAATTGGATGTATTGACAATTAAATTTAGCACCCTGAAATTGTGCAAACTATGTGGAGCTCAGGGAGTTTAGCAATGTTAACCCTTGTCATGCTGAACCTGGAATATTCCTGCTTTGTCAGGAGCTATAGACAAACATCAGCCTGCACATGTGTGCAGTCTGATGTTATTCTACACCACCTGTTTCTCACTTTCAAACTAGAATTGTCAATAGATTTATTTTTTCTAATAAAAATTGACCCACAGTTGGTACTTTCAGTGCTGTTGACCTTTGATTTTGATGAAAATTTTTAGCCAAAATTTATTCAGCATTACAAGGGTTAAGCAAGGTGTCACAAGATATGCCCCTTTCACTGCTGCATGTATGAAAATCAAGAAAGGAAAATAATTAAAAAATTAAGCTAAGTAGAGTTATGGTTCTTCTGCACTGCTAGCTGTTATTATTAGAGCAACATAACTGCCAAGATTCAAGTCAATCAGACATAAGGGGACTGAGTTATGCTCTGGATAAAGAAGTGGACCCTGCACACCAGACATTGTAAATTCCATAATGTGTTCAAACTTTTGACAAACATAGAGAAAGATAACACCAATTTATTTTGAAACAAGATGTGTTTGTGAACACTAAAGCCCCAGAAGTGAGGAATTTTTCTTAAATTTTACCTTGGCCTTACTAGATGACCTTCACACTAACCCTATCTTAAAAATAAATGTACGAGACTTACTTGTTTTTCTTGTTTGATTCTGTCTGCCACTTCACAATGCTGAAAAATAGAGGCAACTTTTTATGAAATGGTTTAATCAAAATTATTTATTTGTTGTACAATAAAATTCAAGCTTGGAAAATCTTTACTACCGGTAATCATTTTTCAGCAGCTTTGATTACTGAGCATTAGGTTTTATTGTTGAGTGTTTTTTTCTCCTGTTTTCATGAATGACTGATTAAGAATACTGCTTATTGTTTCTGAACAAAAATATTGCTATGATTCTTTTAAATTATAGTATGAATAACAAAATTCAATTTTTTCATAATATATGTGCCGCCTGATCTCTGTCTATACCACTTGATTTTTTTTCCTAAGGGTGTTGAAAATGGGCATAACTCTTACAAAGATGCTTCCATAGTTACCCCCCTTGATATTCTTGATAGCTCTTGTGATAGTTAACACACACACCAAGTTTCATGAAGATATCTTCAATTGTAACAGAGATATGACCAAGGTTAAAGTTTGTCATGCCAACATCAACCAATGACGCCAAGGTGGTCATAGTACCTTGGGTTTTCTTCGAAAAAAGCAGAGCTAAAATAAATATTGACTCTCAATAAGAGCAAAAGTGCTTTTATCTCTATGATTTTGATGCAATGTAATAGGCGGTTTGACTTCTATAGGGACCAACCTTTTCATCAATTATATAAAATTGTGTTTGAGCAAAGGATTTGTATGTGCTTAGATCTTAATTTCAGCCCAATACCATTCCAAAAAGTATTTTTTGAATATAAAATGGTTTCAAAATAATGATTTTGCCTATGTAGTTAATTTCAACATTTCGCATTTTCCACTCTAAACACGAGGGGTGATGGAGGCTGTTTAGTAGTAAGAAAATGTAAACATAAAGTAAAAACAAGTGGTTTTATACCAAACATTTGACAGAAGAAATGACCATTATTCCTTATACGGAAATGCTAATTAGCATATAGACGGTAATGTCATCTTTAACATAAATATCATGTCATTTGTTGCATTATTACTTGCCTACATATCTAGTTTTCCTCCTGACAATCCCAACAATTTCTTTAAATAATGCGTTTTGATTGGTCTAAATATGTGAACACAGGGGTTCATCTCAGAATCGATAAAAAACAATTATCAATTATCTAGTCTGGGTCAAACAGTTTTTGAACAAAGACAGAATACACTCAGGTTTGATATCCTAAGGAAGTAAATATCTATGACAAAATAAACTTTATAAAGATACTCACTTTTATACTTGAACGGCTCACTTAAAATCATACACTTTTGACGTGGCCCCTATGCAAATCAGAACTATTTTTGGATAGACAATTCTATGTTCTATTTAGTACAGACACAAAAAAGTATGAAAGGCTGAGTTAAGATGTAGATGGAAGGGGCATAATCATTATTTAGCATTCAAAAATTCTGAAAAATAAAATTCTACATGGCATTAAATGGAAAATATGATATGACAAGAAAAAAATATGTTTCATTGATTCGATTCTGAGATCTGCGGTAAAATGTTGGTGCCTATAGAGGTCAAACAGACTAAACCTATTTACCAAGGTGTTTTTTTGGTATGAGGAAAATATTATGCAATTTATTTTGGCAAAACATAGTAAGCTGCAATAAACTAACCTCTCTGTATATCTTAATCAGACTCGCAGTATCAGAGGTTAACACATTGCCTTCTTCATCCCTGACCACCAAATCCAGACCAAGCAACCTGAAACAAAAAGATCTTTGCTTAAATGTGGTTTAAATCCACTTTTGACAGTCAGCTGGTTAGCTCAGTCAGTAGAGCACTGGACTTCAAAATTGGTGAGGTTTGACAGCTTGGGTTTGATTCCCCGGCTGGCACACTAATAAACTAATTGCCTTTTAGATAAGAAACAGAGGTCCTATGAGATGGTGCTTCCAGCATGTTAAAGAACCATGGTTGATCTCAGTAGGCGAAAAAGAGAGCTTACATATAGCTAACATAATTAAGGCCCCTTTTCACATGACAGGTATTTTTTAAAAGTAAATTTTGAATAGGTTAAGGTCAAGAGGATATGATTTGCCACTCAGTTATGAAATTTCATTCTGTTGCAAAGACTAGGAAAAATTGGCCAAAATTAATTTTTAAATTAATGCCCCTTTTTCCATGACGCAGCCTTGAAATGAAAAAAGCCAGGAAAAGTGTCTTGAAAATTTCCTGCGAAAATTATATATGAAGTTTCATCCAATTAGGCCCAGAGGTTCCTGAGATATGATATCTGACAGACAGACAGATGGACGGCGTGCACACACATTGGCAACTATATGCGCCCTCAAAAATTTTATGGGGAGCATAAAAAGCTATCACAGGCCCTGGTGTTACCCCCTTATATGTCTTCTATACTGCAGTCAATCTCTTTTTCAGATATCTCAAAGCTGAATACCTTGATGGAATGGGCCACAAATAAAATAACGGTACTTACGCATTTCCAGAGTCAATCTTGGATGAGATTTTTTGTTTGAGATCTTTCATCTGTTCGGTGGTGACTTTCCGTGACATAATTTCTTTCCTCCATACCAATAAGTCATGTATCATCTGCTGTACTGTCTCAAATTCTTGGTCTCCTTCCTTCAAATAATATCAATACAGAATTATTGTTTGTTTCAGTGTACGATCGATTTATCTGTCATAAGCTATATTTACACAAGTGGCAGAGCTTTTTTTTTAAATAATTGCAATCCAATAAAATAAAGAATTCTGATAAGTTTAAATCACATCACGTTGGTAAATCCATTGCACTTTATTTCTGTATAAAATGCAATAGGTCTTTCCGGAAACCCCTGACCTTCGATCTGCAAGTCCTGTGTTGTAGGAACTCGAATTAACCTAGTTCCTTATCATCAACGCAACAGTGCTATTTGATATATCATAAATTAAGATATTTTCGAAAGAATTTACGATTACAAGCTTACAGTTCTGATTCTGAGCCTACATAAATAAACCTAGAAAGCTGCGAGTCGACGAAGATCATCGAGCAACCCTCTCAACTAAGACCAGCAACGCCGTTTTCGTTTAAAAATACAGACTAACTTGGTAGAAACAGTCTTTTGTCATAAGTACCTCTAGGAATCTTAAAGTTGTCGTTTATTTGTGTATAATTTGTTTTACTTTATAACA
Source organism: Fragum whitleyi (assembly GCA_948146395.1). Taxonomy (NCBI): domain Eukaryota; kingdom Metazoa; phylum Mollusca; class Bivalvia; order Cardiida; family Cardiidae; genus Fragum; species Fragum whitleyi. Next base: position 42,878,466 of record OX411555.1, read on the forward strand.
GTTGACTTCAATAGCGAGATGAAAAATACACAATCTAAAAATAGATTGTGTAATCTATACGGGCAAAAAGTAGACTTGAAGCTTTAATGTTTAGCCGAGTATTTTAATAGTTTCTTCGATCTAGAGGATTGCAATTATAAGGGACGAGTGTCTTTTTCACTGCATTTATTGGGGTATAAAGTGCAATTGCCTTAGCATATGGCTTAAACATAACGCCGCACTTTATACCCCAATAAACGCAGTGAAAAAGACACTCATCCCTATAATAACGAAAGATTTATTGATCTTATACAAAAAAACCCAAATGATTGTTCTATTTTTTTCTAAATGCATAAAAAATGGCAAAATAGGAAAATTTTGAAAAAATACTTAAAACAAGTCATTTTGCATAAGATTACAATGCAATGTATTCAGACATTGATATGAATTGTTGATTTGGCTCCACTAGAGTGAAATAAGATTTTATAAAGAGTTATCACAAAATTTAGAGTTGACAATGCATTTTCAAGAGATAAAAAAAATTTAAAACTAATTCATCCAATCTTTCTTTTTAATTAAACTAAATTTTTCAAAGTGAAAAGAATACTTTCCCAGACATGCCCATATCTGTTGGCATGGGCCAATCAAATTTCCTTAAACATTCTTATTAAAAGACTTTTTTGGTAAAAAAAAGCCCATCACAAAATATATACCCGCTTGCTCATGCACTTTCAGTCAAAATATCGATTTTACAAAATGTTAAAAGAGATTCGGGACAGTTCAAAGGACACAGACTAATCATTTACTTGTTACGAATAAATCAGGTCTAATTAGGTCCCTGCTCGAATTCAATTACCTGTATATAATTAGTGAATCAACTGCTTCAATCAATATATTAATGGTTCACATGTTTCGTTCATGCATAACAATTGCCAAAACACATCGCCAAGCAGAGTCTAGATTCCATCCATTGATAGTCAGGCTCCGCCTACAAGGTCTACGAATAACCAATTACGATTGGCTGTTGGCGTCAATTAACGCCACGCCTACTGCACCCGTCTATCGGACTTCAGATATGGCTATTATCAATTTTTCACGCGACAGTTAACTTACGTAAACAAACAAATACATGTTAAACACGCAGTTCAACACAGCCAAGGGGTTATAAGTCGGGACATGTACCTTAGAAAAACTTGTCGTCCGGTGGAATCCTTTGATAGGATTTTTTGTCCTCTGCTGAGAAAAGTTGTCGTCTCAGACGACACTACTGTCGTTTCTGAGAGCCCTGGTGGATTTAATTTGAAAATTTACCATTCAGTAGGGTAGAAAATAGTGTGGAAAAAGAAGAAATTGCTTGTTAGGAGCAATTTCTTCTTGTTTCACAATGTTTTCTCAATCATTAAGTCACAGACATGTAAAAAGCATGGATTAAACAGCAAAGGGTTAAGGGTCAAACACGAGCCCTGTAAGAGTGAAAACAGATTTTCACATTCCTGCCTGATGGAACTGATCACTGTCTGTAAAAAGAACACCTACCACATATAAGTTTTTCCAGTATAGATACCACTCTCTGACAACTGACGTAATCTCTTGTGAAATGGTCGGCTCTTTAGGGATGACTGTTTCCAGTGACCTACAAAGAAAAATACAATCATTGTGTTATGGATCCTTTGGCAATTTTTGAATTTCTACCTCTTTGCATAAAGTTACAACACATTTTTTTTAATTTCATTTACTTTTCTAATTCAAATGGTCCAAATTCTATTTGGACATCTGATGACAGAATGGAGGGCTTTTTAAAAATCATATTGTGCATTAAGGTAGTTACGGACACAGAGACATGATCCAGGGATCGACCTCTTTTTTAGGGACCATATTCAGTAAGTATCCATTTTTTCGGAAATAATTTACCAATTTTTATTCCCAAAACGCCATTTGCTTCGTAAAAAGACATACAAGGTTATATTTTGATTGATATGAAGATAAAAGTGTAAGAAAAATAATAAGTTGAAACATATTATATGTAAATTCCTTCCGAAGTATTGCTCTTGCGCACAATTACTGAAAATATTGACTTTTTTCTCAAAAGTTTATCTAGTTACCTATGCAAAAATTTAGATATGTCACAGTATAACCATTCCACTGAAGATCTTTGAAATAAAAAACAAGTGTCTTTGATTGAGATTTCTTGTAAAATTCGAGTCTGGGAAGATATGGCAAATCAAAGGATATTTTAACGCAGTGTCAAATGTTCACAAAAGCTGTCTTTTTTAAACAGATGAAAATTAAGTTTTGTTTTTTTTTCTGTAAATCACATTCAGATTTTGATACTTTTGAAGCCTTTATTTTACATAACCCTTTATTTCAAAAATTTTGAATACACTATTGCACGAAGATTGGCATCAAATGAGCATAAAAATGTTGGTTTGGTGCAATAACAATTTGACAAAAAATGTTGCAACAACTTCACAAAATCAAATTTAAATATTTGAGGGGTGTGTCATGACAAAGGCCTGAGTTGGGGCCAGCTATTCATCATTCACACTATATCCTAGTGTATTTTTTTGAATGTTAATTAGAATTGTCACAATTTTAAAATCAAGAGAAGACTTTGGTCCAAACTTGTCATTTTCAAAACATCAAGCAATCGTTAAAGTAGCCTGAAAATTAAAGAAGAAATCATCACTTTTTAACAAAGTAATTTGAACATTCATAAAAACACATTAAAATTCATAGTGTTCATATATATGGATTATAGTGCTGCAATTTGATACACCCAAAATTTCCTGGAAATTATGCTATTATTTCTAAGAAGGTGAAGTCATTCCTTTTTTCCTTTTTTCAAAATCTTAGTTTACTTTTACATATTTATTTAATTTATTAACTGTTTCAAATTTCTTTTTTAAACTTTGGCCAGATTTTGTTGTTGTCTGATAATGGGTTAACCACACTGAAATGAATATTTTTATCTCTAGATACAATCACCCTAAAAAAACAGCCGAATTAATCAAGGAAGTTCTACTGAATATCTGATAACTTATCAAGTAATTATCATCACTGAATCAATTACCCAAAATGTCATATGTAGATAGGTTTCTTTTTTATCACCTCAGTCCATTTTCTTACTTCCCTTTGTGTAAAAAGGCTATTTTTCACCCTTTACTTCTGAGTTTTCTCCTAATGACCCTTAATTTTGACAAACAGGTCTGAGCAAACATTGAAGATCCAGATCTGACTGCTCCTCAAGAAGCAGTTAGATAAGGGTCTTTAATATTTGCCCTTCACTAGGTCTCATTTTGATTGTTTGTTTGAATAGGGTTTTACGCCGCTTTCAATATTCTTTCAGTTATATAACGAAGGGCTGGAGCACCTAAAAATGAATTACGGATATTTCTCACAGCAGTACTACAATTACATCCTTTCTTAGCCTCTGCTGCTACCTCATATGTGTCTACAATTAACACCCACTTGTGGGAGGCAAAGATGGAAAGGAAGAGTGATGCCATCAGGGATCAACCCTGGACCTCTAGATTAGCAGTCTGACGCACACCTCATTTTGAAGGACCAGCACAAAACTATTGTAAGTGCTTATTTATTTACAGGTACTTAGACTAGTTTTGCTCTTACCTAATGCTATGGGTATATTTAAACTTCTATGAATTTTAATTCGATAAATGTCTGTCTTTGGAGTGTTCAAAACCTTAGAGTAATGGGAGACTTTTGTGTGTTATCTCCCTTGTTTGTTCTGTGGATTAAATCATGAGTGCTTCAAAATCTTAGAGGTCCTTAAAGAAATTCTTCTTTGATTTTATCTGTTGTTTCTTTGGGGGAAGTTGCAAATTTTTTTTTTTGTAAATACAAAATACTTATTTATGAAATTTGTATCTATGATAAAATCTTCAATAGCAAAGTAGAAAATAAATATTTACTTTACATCTAATGTATTTCATAAATTGCATTATATTGGATTTATAGCTTATGTTTGAAATCATATGGTGAAGAGGAAATAAGGATAAACCCCAAGGCAACCACTATTTAGGACCTTCCTCCTTTTGGGGTATTTCAAGGGAGATAACCAACTGACATCCCTCAATACAGTAATAAGTTAATAACCATTTTTTAGGACATTTCCACCAGTCTTGCTCACAATAATCAGGTCAGTTGAAAGTGTAGGGTTAGATCAGACTGCATGTCTTTGCAGGTTGATCCTGGTCAAAACTGTATGCCAAAAAACTTTTTTACAACAGGAATATGCTGTTAACAGCATGAGAAGGCTAATTGTATCCTCTAATAAAATATTAATTAAAGCGCTGTAAGCACTGTAATTGTGCGGTACTGAATTACTGAACTGCTTATTGTTGTTTCTGGAGTTTATGTATATATAGTTTTGAAGAAAAAAATAGATAAAAAAATCCAATCCAAGTTATTGTTGCAGATATAGTCAAACCATACATTTCACTTTTAAAGATACCTAAAAAGATTGTTGTAAACGTTCTCTAGACAAATATTTTATCAATGCCGTCTTCAAAATTAATTCATCATCTAAGTGCCAAATATAAGAAATGGAATTTGCTTCTTTCATAGTTTTAGGTTTGAATATACACAAGCGAATACATCTCCATTCTTTTGATGCTAAAATCTAAAAATAATCAGTGTTCATACAGCTGAAAAACTCTTTGCAAAACAAGTAAAGCATTCTTTATTGTAAATTTTTTGGACAATTTAGACAATGATTAACTTATGCCACATCTTAAAAAGTTGAAGTTGTAAGTTTTCAGAAATGTACATGTAAATAAATCACAGGCAGACAGAGACAAATACACCAGGATAAAGCTACAGAGCGAGGAGTGACACAATGCACATACTTACACCTTGTAAATAGTGAAGAGGTTAATAGGTGAATAATAAGGGGTTATTCCAGGAGGGGGTATTACGTAATTCATCCCACAATCCATCTCTGTAGCTTTTTCCCTCATAGGTACGAAGTGCAAATTTACAACTGTATTTTAGTAAACTAATGTTAATATTTTGTTTTTGAGCTAAATTAATGAACTATTAAACCCTTTATGGAAAGCACTGCAAATAAAACTTGAATAAATAATCAGAGAAAACAAGAAGCTCAATTTATGCCAGTAATTTTCGAAACAAACTGTTTACAAAATGGATATTAGTATGAAAAAGAGTGATTTTGCAAATTTTCATTAGACACAACCTGGGCAGAACCACTCTAATTGTGCTTCCGCACAATAAAAAATTCAAGATAAACTTTTGACACCGTTAACATTGTGAGAAAAGAATCTTTTAATCTTCAGCTTAGTTAAATTTGGATGAGTATAAATCATTGTCTGATCTCATCCAGTATTCACTGGTCTTGATAGATGAAAGGGTGAAGTATGCATTCAGGATAACAAGACAGTGCAAACCGATGGCAAATTATACCCCGCTTTGCATGTATACTTGCATGCAAAGGAGGGTAAAATAAGAAAACGGTTTGAACAGTTTTGTCATCTTGAACAAAAGGATTATTGTTACAGCACATAAACATTACCCTACCATGCAGAACAAAGATTTCATACACAACATCAAGTGATAATTTCAAAACTGTTGTAAGTGCCTTTATATTTGAGCCTGTGCGTGACATTTCCACTTTTTGAAACATTTATGAGGTGAAAATATTGAGAGGTGTAGGCAGACAGAAACTGTAAAACATAAAGTAAAATAATGGTCTACAGATACTTTGAGACCTTTTCTATCTACTAAGCGCATAGTGAAGACTCTAGTCAGACTGTGTGGATGCACAGACTGGTCAGAGTCTTTGCTTTGCACATATTTGAAACAGTTTGAAATCTCACGCAAAGGGTCATTTATAAGCACTAATGATAGTTTTGCATCGATCTCATGAGTATACTTACCCTGATTTGACAAGAGTTGCATCTCGCAGGTGTACATATGACTTAGGGAACAAACCCACATTTGTCTTAGATTTGGGATTGTAGCCCCTGTACCAATCTAGATGGAAAAAGAAATATAGTATTGGTTCAGTGTAATGCCCTTTATTGTAACCCTGATAATAATGAATCGCTGCTTAATTACTACTGCTTCTGGGCACAAACAAAATATTTAACCCTTGTCATGCTGAACCAGGAATATTCCTGCTTTGGCTGATGCTATAGACAAACATCAGCCTGATCTTAGTCTACACTGCCTGTTTGTCCCCTTTCAAGGCAGAGTTATTCATAAGATTTTTCAAAAAGAGAAGTTGCCCTACACCCTTGGATTCTAGAGCTTTCAGTACTTTGATATGAGTGCAATTTTGAAAGAGGATTTTAATTCAGCATAACAAAGGTTAAGGTAGTGGAACTGTGATATATCCGCAACATTTTGGCACTCATGAACCTTCACAATGTTGACCAAGGTTTCCGAATGAAAATCATTCGGAAACTTTGGTTAACACTTAACACTGTTAAAGTTCATTACTTCCAAAACATTGTGGGACTATTACAGGTCCACTGCCTTAAAGAATAAATAGTTCCTTCTAACTTCTGGTTAAAAGCAACAAAAAGGGTTTACAAATTAGTGTTGCTATGAACAGGCTTCCTCTGTATAGTTATAATTGATTAGGGTTAAATGCTGCTGTTAACAATTTTTCAGTCATGCAATTGTTGAAGCACCTAACCATGGATTCCTATATTTATTCCAACAGTTTGACCGCAACATACTTTCCTAGCCTCAACTTGCTCATTCCAGAATAAGGTGGCAAATTGTCGATGATGCGCGTATTACACAGCTGAATGCCCTAGTATGAAAAACAACAACGGGAAATAAGTTAGGGTTCTTTAGTATTGCACAATCATGAGAGGAACATAGCTGTAAAGTTTCAAGTCAATTGGACATTAATTAGGTGACAGAGTTATGCTCCCCTCTTTTCAAAAGTCAGTCATTTCAAAAAGATTAAAATTATCCGCCCATTAATGGAAATAAATATCGGAGAAGTTATGTGCAAACCAAGGACTATGATTCTTACACAGTACCGACTATGCTATACAAAGAACTGGAATAATCATAAACTCTCTGTCTAACATCAATTAGAAAATAAGTTCTACAACTTATATACCGGTATGTCTGAAATTGACATTGCTTCAACCATGAAGAATGCATATATCCTCACACAAGCCTATGGGACATCACAATGAGGTTCTATCTAAATCAGATTGATGGCTCAGCATGAAACATTTTCAACTGTCTATAAATATATAGGCAGTCACAACTGTTTCATTGAGATGATAATTTGCTCAACTTGGGATTAAACTTAATTAAGATCTCACCAAAGCCAGTCTGACAAGTTATCAACTGAGCTAGCCTCTGCTCTGGTCTGTTTTTGTTTATTAGACACAATTTGAAAAGCCATCAGCAATTACCTAACTACATGTATTTGTAGGGGTAATTACATATAGATTATACATGTAATTATGCTACTTTCTAAGTGAATATAAAGTGCACTTAGTAATTCACCCCATTTGCATAATCATTCATTAATTCTTGTCATTAAAGAGTAACAAAAACCTTATAACTGTGCCTTAAATATGATTTACTTATGACGTTTTGGATTCCCACAGAAGTTACACAATACACTAATAATCTACCATTTGTTGCAAGATATCATATCAACAACAATGATGTGTGCCAACCTGCTGTTTATTTTACCGATTCAGGCTTTTAAGGCATGCAGGTTTTGTGAGTCTGAGACTCCCAACTAGAAAGCCATGAACAGCTTGAGTTGCTCCACTGGCTGGAATTTCTTGTTATAAATAGCAAATCAAAGTTTTGACTAGATTTTTTGAGTTCTTAGAGCAAACACAAATATAAAAGCAGTACTGTGGTCAAAGAAAAAGAAAGCAAATGACTGACTAATTGACTAATTTATTAAATAATTTATGAAAATTGCAGTGATAATAACCATGATGGACAATTGAGTGATAATAAATTCAAAAATGCAATCTTGTCAAACTCAAATTTGTCAAAAGGGAACAAAAAACAAGAGGACATTGATGGTCCTTAATCGTTCACCAGAACCTAGATAGCACTATCACACTTTTGTCAAATAAAGATGAAAGATTGTTATCAATTTGAAAATTGCTCTTGTGATCTTATGAGTGATCTTTTGAGTCTTTAATAATCCGTACATGTCACTGTAACAGTAAAAAAGATGTTTAAGAAAACTGTAATTTTGTCAGAGTTAAGGGAACATAATTCAAACAAATAATTAAGTGGTTTTAAGTGTCACATACTGAAATATTCTGCAAAGAAAAAACATGATTGATGAATCACATAAAGAAAAATGACCTCCACTTGTTAAATACTTATTTTTTATCCAATCACAGTCATTTTGTGCAGCCTGATAATGGGTCACTAAAGGAATATTCCAGTGTAATTTGGTTGATTTGCATTAGTAATATAATAAAAAAATGATTTTCAAAGTTTCCACTATATAACATACAGAGAAATGACCTCTGCCAATGAAATAAATATTTTCATCTCATCACAATAATTTTTGGTGGAGTGATAATGGGTCACTCAAGGATCATTCCAGTGAAATTTGGTAATTATCAATCACTTAGATTCTGAGAAAATGATTTTCGAAGTTTCTACTATATAACATATTGAGTAATGACCTCCACCAATAAAATGCATATTTTTCATCTGATGTAATAATATTTTTCTGCAGACTGATAAAGGATCATTCAAGGATCATTCCAGTGAAATTTGGTTGATATCAATCATTTAGATTCTGAGAAAATGATTTAAAGTTTCCACTATATAAGGTAAAGAGAAATGACCTCCGCCCATAAAATGCATATTTTTCATCTGAAACAATATTTTTTTTGTAGACTGATAAAGCGCACCCGAGAATCATTCATGTCAAATTTAATTGGTATCAATCAATTAGGTTCTGAGAAAAGTCACTTTTTACTATATTTGGAAATTAGCCATGCCCATCAAATCCATGGTATTCAATGGATCAAAATTTCTTGAACAACTTTGAAAGAGGGTCACCCAAGGATCATTCCTGTGAAGTTTGGTTGAAATTCATCCAGTAGTTTCTGAGGAGAAGATTTTTAAAGAAAAAGTTTACGACCTGGCGCAAGGACGCCTGATGGAAACAGTGCCATGACATTAGCCGCAGTGGCCTTCCACCAGTGGTGCTAAAAAAGCAGTTAGGACCCTCAAAACTATCTGATATGAGTCCTATGGAATCCCTAGGGATCAGTCTTTTAATCAGTCTTCAATTCTTTCTTGAAGTTGAGCACCAAGTAATTATATTAAAAGTATCCAATAATTTCTTAACATTTAAACAGGCTTTAAAAAATTAGCATTACAGGCACAGAAATACTAGATGATTGCTCTTAAAGAAAAAAGGCTTTATCTAAAGCAGGGATCCCTAAACATAAGCAAATGACCCCTTAGATTCCAACAGTTGGGTCATTTGGACCCTTTTCTCTTGGTATCAAACTTAAACCCTGCTATTATGAAGTTATATGAAATCTACTTGATTCTTTGAAGAATATCCAACCAACACAAATTAAACACAGAAGTTGGACTGTGCATCAAATAGTTTTTAAGGTAGGGCTTGTACATGACAATCAAACCAGGAAAATTACCCACGAAAATCTGAAAATATACTACTTTGACTCTCAAATTTTTCTGTCAGAGGCAAGGCTTGTGTTAGTCTTTAAATTTAAAGAGTCATTGACCCCTTGTGCATTTACTCCTGTGGGTCAAAACTAGTGTATAAAGGAGTCAAAAGGAGAAACTCAAACATATAAATAAATCAGATAAAACAATAAAGTGTCATGTCAAAAATTATGCCGATTGATATGATGCAACCATGAGTAAAAAAAGGATTCCCAAAACTGACCCTCTGACAGAAAATTTTGAGGGTCAAAATGAGGTATTTAAAAAATTCTTGGGGTCAAAATCTTAGTTTAAGGGTCAAATACAATCCCTGCATGGGGGCATGTCAACGATTTCCATCACCAGCAAGAGCCCTGACTTACCCCCAGTCTCCTCTACTATAACCACTGTATCACCAACAGTAAGAGGCAGCAGGTGGTCTCCTTTCATCTTAAAATGGTATACAACTGCAATACAGAAACAAGATGCTTATTATTCTCTTTTCAGCTCAAATTAGTATATAACTGCAATGCAGAAACAAATTGTGTACAACTCTCCTTCAGCAAAACACTGATACACGACTGCAAAACAAACACGACTGCAAAACAAAAACAAATTGTATATCACTTTCCTTCTGTACATTACTCTCCCTTTATCTTAAAATGGTACACAACTGCAATATAGAAAAAAATTGTATATAACTCTCTATTCATCTTAAAATGGTATACAACTGCAATAAAGAAACCAATTGTACACAAATTCTCTTTTCACCTATTAATGATGCTCAACAGCAATATAAAAAAAAAAAAATGTATATTACCTTTTCATCTTAAACAAGTACACAAATGCAATACAGAAAGTTTCTATTTTAAATGATTCAATCATTTTTTGTGCATTCTAATTGGCAAACAATTTAAAGTCTCACTGAAAACAATTTTGATTATGAAACTTTTTGTAAAGTTTCTGCAAAATATAGTCCCCTAAAAATTCTTATCAACGATAAATCTTTTCATTATTTGGTTCACAATATTGAATTATAAGATATGAAGTGAGTATTTATTGATTTCATGGGGGAAATGAAATTAAAAACCCAGACACACACTTAGTATTAGCAAATGTGGGAACAGCGGTGAACTCAAGATGCCGTAAAAATCTGAGTTAAGATGACAGGAATAGGGAGGCCCATGAAATCATGATTCCAAATTAATTATGGCAGATTCAAACGTACAGACATTTCGAGACATAGCTGGCAGACCAAATAAATCTGCCCGTAATTTCTCCATCTTGCCCCCTCAAAGGTGCAGATAGCAGGGTTGTCAGAGATAGAGTGTGTGAGGTGGCAAAAATACTTATACAGAAGAAAATTGACATACACTGTGTGCAAGAGATCAGAACCATAAAGAGAAGGAATACAAAGTACAAGCTTTTTTGGTCTGGAATTGATAATGCCAGGGTTTGAAACAAACTACTTTTTGCCACTAGCCTGAAGGACCTGCAAGTCTGAAATATAACAAGTCCTCACTGATAACAACAAATCATGCATAAAACCCTGTTTGATTTTTTGCATTTTAAGGGATAAATTGCAATGAAAATATTGTTGGAAAAGAAAAAAAATGCAATTATTTCTTTTTCTACAATGTTTTCCATATGGTAATGCAAATTTTAGTATTGAAAAGGCAATTATTTTTCAAAATTTGACGTATTTGAAATACATAGTTCTGCAATTTACAACAGGCCTGAAGGACCTGATGCATCTAAACATCTACCAGTCCTCCCTAAAATCCACAGGTCTCGGGCCCGAAGACTGGTGTTAGTGTCAATCCCTGAATGGTAAAGCTTGAGTAGGACTGTTTGTAGCAGGAAAGTGGGTAGAGAAGGTCTGCCATGTGGAGTATCTCTGACAGGATCATCCTTGTGAAACTCATCGGGCAGCATGTACTCAGCATCCAACCTGATTATAAATCTCTAAATGAGAAGCAGAAAGACCAATTCTACGACCAACTACGAGCAGTATCAACAAGAACTGATGTAGCCATGGGGTGACTGAAATAGCCATGTTAGTAGTACCAGTACAGGATACAAAGAGGTGCATGGTGGTCTAGGTTATGTCAAACCAGGGCCGGATAAAGAGGGTGAAGGAATACTTGTATATGCCCTTGCATTTCGCGAGTTCGGTGCAAGACAGTAGTAAGTGTATATACATTGTATATACACTTACTACAGTCTTGCACCGAACCCATGATTTGTCCTCCGTTTTTGTCTGCGATTACACATCTACAGTTACACGAATTTGGTGTCGTGTGCAAACGTTTCAGTAACCCTTATCACCGCGTAATCGTGGTAAACTCTGTTCGATACTGTCTTGTCAATGTGTACGCCTACATATAGTAATACATACCTAACCATTACTATACTTAATTAAAAAAAATAAAACTTGATTATTGTAGTCTACACAATATAAACAATAGCAATAAAATAAACATGTTCAACCGGGTATCGGCAGAGGGTCCAGACACGGATCGGACTGCACTCATATGTAGCCTGATCCGAGTCTTGATCAACTGAGTAAGAAAAGTCTATAGAAAATCACATTTATATCCGGAACAATACAAGAGCTGACTACATGAGTTGTAGAAATAAATTCTGTATAAAATATTTAATAAAATTGATGTGACATTTATGATCCTAATTACAGGGAATGGGACTACCCCAGTGGTACCCCAATATTGAATGTTTACAAATATCTAGACAGGTCACTCTTACGTTTTACAAACGATAGGAATGCTAATTGACCACCCTCAAGCGCTTTATAAAAACAAAACAATGGGATTGTGTATGCAACTGTTACGCATGATTAGCATTAACCCACAACCAGACGACAATTACAAATTGACCGTTGAAAAAAAAAATGTTTATTTTATCTATAATATTTAGCTAAGATAATAATGATGGTGATGATAATAATAATAATAATAATGATAATTGTTAGTGTTATCATTACCTTTGTTATTCTCACCAATACCGGTTTACAAAACATTTGTTATAATTTGCTCCTTTTATTATTATACGTGTTCCAAAATTGATTATGAATATTGATGTTTCCCTACATTCCACCTTGTCTTTTCTTTTCGAACAAGGTCGGGAAGGACGGGGATACAGCTATTATGGCACAACTTTAATCATTTCAAAATACTACCCGTTGTTATTACAAGTTTAACACCCTAAAATTAAACATGAAATTAGCTTACGCCCACTAACAACCAAATATCGCAACTATAGCTTAGTGAGGCCGTAGTTGCCTTATTTGTTACTTTTACCACCACAAACTCACTGAAAATTAAAAGCGCATCTATCCCTCGGAAAGCTAAGATTTTGTCATCTAACCTTCGAATATCTATATTACCGGAAGTTAAAATCATCTTTATTTCACATTTGTAATTTTGTATTTGTCCTTATTGTACATTGTTGTACCTGGACGTAATAAAAGATATGTTCTGTTCTGTTCTGTTCTCCTTATTGGTAACATCTGCTTCAGGAAATGTATCGGCCACCTAGTAACTTAATTTATCGATCTGGAAACTCAGCTACACTGATTGATTTATCTTGTACAGACAGACTATATATGTAGACTCATCACAGATGTGAGGGTGATACCTGGCTAAGAGATGGCTACACAACATCAACTCTTAGTAGGTGACATTTGCATTGGTTTGCCACCAACATCCCAACGCAAGTTCAACCCTCGCCTTAAAGTCTGAAAATTTAAAGACCAAACAACATACCAGCACTTTCAAGAGGTCTTCATGTCACATGTAATTGACTCAGGAAAAGGTTCTGAAGCTAACACTGAAGATATCTGGAAAAACCTCAAGGCCGGACAGCTAAAGAACATTGAAGAAGTGTCTGGTCATACAAGTCCCATGGATGGTGGAAAGAAACCTGGTGGTGGTCTAACCACGATAAGCATAGAAGCTAAACATTTAGCATTCAAGGCTTGAAAATCTGGTATCCGGTACAAGACCAGATTATAACAAGGCCAAGTGCATATTACAGAAAGCTGTTCATCAAGCCTTTTATGAGGCTGATAAACAGATCTACGTTAGTGCATATGCCAAATCTTCAGAAAACTATCACCTCGCAAACAAGAAGAGTACGGAGAAAGTAGATGTCATTGGTGATAAACCAGCAAGGAACGACGCAGGTGAGGTGTCACTAGATCAAGATACAAGAGAGAAGGCATGGGTAGAGTATTTGAAAGACTACTACATGTACAGTAGATTGGGATGAGGAAAATTTAACAGATGAACCACCAGTGGAAGGGCCCACAATTCAATTCACCATAGACATGGTAAAGAAGGCCATCTCACAAGTGAAACCAGGTAAAGCAGCTGGACCATCGGGAATAGTTGTGGAAATGATCAGAACGGCAAGTGACACCAGTGCATCCTTGATCTGTGACCTAGGATCCTCTATCCCTGGGAAGATAGCTTCATTGTCTCTTTCTCTTCAAGGGTAAAGGTGGCGCCTATGACAGGGGTAGCTTTCATTGACTCAAGCTGTGGAAAAAAGCAATGAAAGTCATAGAAAGAATGATTAACCACCACATATGACAATTGCTATCCATTGACAACTCCCAATTTGGTTTCGTCCTAGGCAGAGTGACAACTGATGCAATATTTGCTGGCCCATGACTACAAGAAAAGTACCTGGCTGTAAACAAACAGCCTTTGTAAACCTCAAAAAAGCTTTTGACCATGTTCCATGGAAAGTGATCTACTTGGTTGTTACATAATCTGCATGTCGACGAATGGATTGTATTTCTTATACAGGGAATGTACAATGTAAGTGCCAATAGCACTGTACATGTTGGAAGCGGTTACAGCAAAGACTTTACAGTGCAAGTTGGTGTACATCAGGGATCTGTACTTAGCCCTCTTCTATTCATCATCATTCTTGAGGCGATGTCACATGGATTCTTAGCCAGTGTACTGTGGGAAGACTTTTACACAGATGACCTTGTCATAATGGTGAAACTCTCGAGAACTGTGTTGAGAGACTATTAGTATTAAAAGATGGAATGGAAGAAACAAAGAACTGAGAGTGGATGCAAAAAAACTAAGACTGCGGGGTTTAGGGTCAAAAAGGCCCAATGACAAAAAGGCCCACTGTACAAAAAGGCCCAGTGACAAAAAGGCCCGGGTCAAAAAGGCCCAGTCCAAAAAGGCCCACTATGAAAAATGACCAAAAAGGCCCGCTGTCAGGATTGAATAAAAGAGGTTATTCCGGTTAAAACTCATGTGATGTCATAGAGAGTCAACTTTTGGTTATTGCTTGAAATGAAACAGAAAAGCATATGACAGAGCCTGGGAGATATTCTTTTAATAAATTACGACGTATTATATATTACGAGCCCATATATTGCACATGTCTTCTGATTCGTAGCATCATTTCTAATCCATACACTTGATAAACGTCATTTCACTCGTGGATGATAATTCATGTACCTGGCAAACAGATTAGTATGAAACAGTTATTTCATGATTGACATTTATAAACTTATTTCTATCGTTTTAGTGAAACCAAAAGGATCACCAATAGGATGTTTTTATATTAAAATTATTCAAAATGATTAAAAAATAAGATGTTATAATTATCAAAATAAATCTAACACGTATTTGAAGCATTGCAGGACTCGTAGGGCTGTAACGATACACCGAGTGACGAATACGAATACACATCACGATACAGGGTCATGAATATGAATATTTATTCACGAATATAATTTCTTTTTTAAATAAGAACAAAATTGCTTATCTTACATTCTTTTATCAACCAAGGACAAAGTTTTAGTATGCCATCAACAAAATGAGGTCCAAAGGACTCAGTTATTAAACTCACAGGTGTCCTTGCTAAAGGTTTAGGAGTCCCTGTGCTTCAGCTATCCGTTCATGTTTTGTGTTAATATCAAATTATTCTCTGATTTACAGGTAAGCTTCACAGTGTGTAAGAAAAATGTAGACCTTTGGGATAAGCTTCTGAAAATAATTGAGGACTGTTAAAAACAGACATCAATTCCTTTCTGGTCCAAGGGACTCCAGTCAGATAGTTTCGAGTCCTAGTTATTATTTAGGGGTCTCAGACTCACAAAACCCAGCAATGAAACAATTCATTTGATTATTACAAAAAAGGTTCCTATTTTGCATCATTTGTATTGAAATACGAAACAAAAGTAAAACAAACTGTCTATTTTAGAATTGAAAAAAAATCTGTTTTCTTCTGGAAACCTTCTTTTTGTACACTTGAAATAGCTACCTTTTGTAATTGAAACATAAATAGAAAAAGATAAAATCCTATCCTAAAATGTCGTCAACCTATATTCAAATGTAGTGTTTTTAATTGGCTAATTTTCTTTCAATTAGATTAAAGAAGATGTATTTGTAGGCTATATCTGTATCAATCTTTGTTTTTTCTCAAATGATGATCTAAGAAACTCATATGAATTGCAGCCTGTCCTGAGCTAAACTGTGCTTATTGTTTACAGTTATGACATTATAACTTGATTTCACTATCTTAAATTATTATGTTTTCATTTTATAAAGCTACTATTTGAGTCTTGCGTAGGTTGACTTGTTGGCCAACTTGGCATATGCATGTGTTTGAATTTAATGGTAGACACTTATTCCACTCTGTCTACTCTGCAGCACAAGATTTAATAATTACACTGACAGGTTGAATGTCCTATAAATATATTCCATAGATAATTTTGATTTAGGGTTTTTTGTAATAAAAAAATAACTTTTTATGTTAAATAATTGATTCTCAGTACATTGCATACTAAAAATCTTTTATAATTATTATTTTCCTAACATTATATTGACCTTAGAAGTGAATTAGAACTTAACATAGAAAAATTAAATTAGAAATTTTTAAAGGGAGGTAACTGAAATGCATTAATATGTCTGACAAGTACAACACGAAAGTGACAATAATTTTTTTCTTACCAACATTCTTCCTGATAAGAATTACTGTTTTTCATTGGAAATCCTTACAATTATTTGCTGATTTTTTTGCTTGAGAACCTATTTTTCATCTCTAAGAGATCAGGTACCTGTAAAGTCACTCACTGTCGATCTCTGAATAATGTTGATGATACATAGCCTACTTTCCTACTCGGAGCTAGTTTTTGCCAAAACTTTAGTAAACGATTTCTAAGAGGATTTTGGAAAGAATACAGCCAGTTTTGATTTATTGATAAAGATTCTAATGATTTTTTTTTCTTTTTTACAAAACGCAATGCTTTTTCCAGAATAATTAAATAACCCGCCTGTCAGACTGTAACCCAGTGCATGGCGGTCATGATCAGCTACGACCATGACAATATCTACTCCTATTTTCGCTAATGGGAGTGGTATCTAGAGTTAAATATCAAATTTTCAAATAAAATTTATAACTGATAGGGTTATACAGTTTGAAAACTTGCAAAATAGATTTCTGGTTGATATTTTTGCATTGAATGGCCACAGTTAAACACCTTTCGTGCATGTCACATTTTGTATTCGCCAATATTCGGTTCCAAGACAGACGAATACGATACGTATTCGCCGAGAAAACGATATTCGGTTCACCAAATATTCGAGTGTATCGTTACAGCCCTATGCAGGAGTGGGCCTTTTTGGACTGGGCCTTTTTGGTTATCTCTGATAGTGGGCCATTTTGACCCGGGCTTTTCTGTCACTGGGCCTTTTTGACCCAACACCGGCTGCGGAACAGGTCTGGGTTAACTAAAGGAATCTGGTACTTTCCCTTGCTCAGGTTGCAGTACAGGTGTAGGCAGAAACAGCATTCACTGCAACTGATGCCAGAAATGGGTTCACCAGAAGACTGTCAGCAAACCCAGACT
The DNA here is from genome assembly GCA_948146395.1 of Fragum whitleyi. NCBI lineage: Eukaryota > Metazoa > Mollusca > Bivalvia > Cardiida > Cardiidae > Fragum > Fragum whitleyi. Next base: position 42,896,017 of record OX411555.1, read on the forward strand.
ACAGATAGAGGGATCAGCCGACTATTTTACATGTCTATAAATCTATCTAGACACTTACTATAGTGCTGCGCTGGTCCCTGGAGATGTGCTAGATGCAAGGGAACTGCTTGCCCATTTGATGGTTAAAAGAAGGAAAATAAGTCAAGATCACTGTTTGGGCAATTTTGACCAACTGTTTAAACTGTTTTGGCTGTTTGGACCAAATTATGGGACGTTTTGACTCTGGGCCGTTCTCACCGAAAACCCAACGGATAATCTTTTTCCCTTCCCTTAATCTATTTTTTTCTTTATCTTGTATAGAGCTACTGGATATAAGTATTATGTCGCCAAAAAAATCAATGAAAGATAGGTCTACATCAATAGGTCTACATCACTTCCTAGTTGTTTCAGGAACTTTTTCGAAGTTGCATGAAGTTCCAATTATTTCTATAAAGGCAGATCGCGATTGACACTTACCCACTCCATATTTAAAGGAGCCTCCGGCTTTTTTCCAAATTGTCATTGTTCTTTAAAATCCTCTTTACATCCTAAAATTACTAATAAATAGCTGTTGTTTTGAATACTTCCGTCTCTTTGCGGCCATTTACTATCACGTGACTTCAAAGATCATTTCCGGGTTTTGCGCACGCAGGTGTTACCACGGAAAACACAAAATGGTGGACACTATAAACAAATAAATCATATTCAAGTAATTTTCTCTAAATAAAATAGAAAACATTCGACATTTTTGCTTCAAGAGGTAGTAGATTTTAGTGATACGTTTTAAAATGAAAATATTGTCTTTAACTTACAGGAGATCTTAAATTTATCCTTCAATTTCCCAAAAATAAAGGAAAAAGAGAATTCTTAGTTCCTGACATAAAATTATCCGTATGTTGTAGAATGCTTAAACGGCTTTAAAGGTTTAATGTTAAGTCAATTTACCAGCACCAGCCTGATTAGCTCAGTTGGTAGAGCACGGGACTAAAAAAACCATTAAAGTTTGACCGCGAGTGGGTTACCCGGCTGGTATACACTAGCAAAACTAATCGTCTTACGGATGAGACGTTAAACTGAGGCCCCGTGAGACGGTGCTTTACACCGAGCACGTTAAAGAACCATGGCCGATCTCAGCAGTAGTTTCGTCATGTATCCTTGCACTATCCACCATAACAACTAACCGTCTTCTGGGGGCGTCGCGCATATGGGCATGTGCTACAGTAGCAATGATAAATAAACGGAAATACACACAATTAACCAGTACCAAACCATGGCAAGTTATGGTCTACTTTGTAGAATATATTAGCCTTTGGAACCAGTACCCAGTCATATTGCCTCACTCTCTGAGTTAGATCAGTTTAAGAAAGCTGTGGCAGATATCAAGTCGGAAAATAGCAATACATCACTACTGTTAATATCTTGTCACAAAACTGACTATAAATATAATTCTTTATCTTGTATCTTGTATTCAATATTAGTCTGGAGGTGATTGTCTTTAACTAGATCTAGATCTCCACTCTGATGTACTAAAATTTTAACCAATACTTCTATTTTTATGTACAGAGGAGTCCGCTTATTAGCAACACCTTTTTATCAGAAGAAAATGTAAGTGCCTGCTAACAATTCTTGCAAATAGATTATTTTATGGAAAATTTGCAACAAACTTTGTTTCCTGTAAGGGATGTTCAATGGAAAAGCATCATGCATATCTTTATTTTCTTAAACTCATGAATCTAGTTCTGCTTGAAGTTGTCCTTTGACAAGACTTTTGTTGTTGGATTAGTTTTTAGCTCACCTGAGCACGAAGTGCTCAAGATGAGCTATTGTGATCATCCAATGTCTGTCGTCTGTCATCAGTCGTCCGCAATTTCTTCTCCTCCTAAACTAGTGGGACAATCTTGATGAAACTTGGCAGGAATGTTCCAAGTGGGTCATGCTCTACCAAAGTTGTTCAAATAAATAAAATCCTCCCTTAACTTTCCCTTTACCCTAAACAAAAAGGGTGAAAATAGAAAACTCTTCAAAAAGCTTCTTCTTTGAAACCATAAGGCAGACGGCTTTCATATTTGGTATGTAGCATCATCTAGTGGACCTCTACCAAGTTTCATCATATAACAACTTTGGTAAAGCTTGACCCAAAGAACAAACCTTCCAAGTTTCATCAAGATTGGCCCACTAGTTTAGGAGGAGAGGTTGTTAAAGGAAATTATGGACGAGGCATGATTGATGAGGCACAAAAGATATTGGGTGATCACATTAGCTCACCTTGAGCACTTTGTGCTCAGTGAGCTAATAAGAAATGCCAAAATCTTGCGAGATCCCCATTCTCCATGTAGGCCCCATTACAATTATGAAATAAAACTTTGATGGTAAATACTTTGCTCTTTGTTTTTGGTTATTTCAATATTTCACATGTGTTACAATAAGAAGCAGGAAAAGCTGGAAAGCACACCCTTTGATTGCAAACCCCTTTAAGATACAATGATCATATTTGGCATGATGATTATAAAGATCTTTATTATAATAAATGTCTGCTGACACCTAAGTCAAGGTCAAGTGACAAGGTCAAGGTCATATGTCAAGGTCAAATTATTCAAAAACTTAACCAAAAACTTAACATTGCCATTATCTTCAAACCTAATCAATATACAATCTTATTTGGCATAGTGATAGAACTCAATGATGTTAAGGTCAATGTCATATGAAAATTTAAATGGAAATTTAAAGGTCATCTGTCAAGGCCAAACTTCTCAAAAACCTAACCAAAAACTGAACATTGCCAATACATGTGTATTTTCAAGCCTGTTTAAGTTACAAGCCTAATATATGCTGTGATGATATTCCTTAAAAATGTACATCTGTAGATATGAACCCTTGTCATGCTGAACTCGGAATATTCCTGCTTTGGCAGGAGCTATAGACAAACATCAGCCTGCACATATGTGCAGTCTGATGTTAATCTATACCACCTGTTTCTCACGTTCAAACCAGAATTGTCAATAGATTTTAGTTTTTCAAATAAAAATAGACCTACAGTTTGGACTTTCAGTGCTTTTTGCCCTTTGATTTTGATAGAAATTTTTGGCCAAAATTTATTTAGCATGACAAGGGTTAAGATCATGGTCATGTGCTTAGTTCAAGGTCATCTGACAAGGTGATTTCATTAGAAGACTTCAGTGAAAGTTGTGAAAGATCATGAGTTCTGAAATGTAACGGAACTATTACAGGTCCACTACCTTAAAACAGTCTTGGATTCTTTTCTGAAGTTGATTATTCAACTTTTACTCACCCATCTTGTTTCACTTGGAAACTATGAAGCTCTTTTAAATCTTCATTAAACAAGTAAAACATTGATTAGAATTGCTTTTTGATTTGTTTGAAGGTTCAAACATTATCTTCTACTGTTACATAAGACAACCATTGCTCTTTTGTCTTTTCAGTATCATTCTTCATGTCTTATGATTCTTTGTTCAAACAATCATTCATTGCTCACATTAGTTAGTTTTTGTGGTCCTGGCTTCTTTTTTTGTGAGTCTCACAAAACCTATGTCTCTTGAAACCCTGCAAACCGTGGTCATATCTCTGCTATTTAATTGACAATTTATTAACTTGGAATGTTGGTAAACTCCAAAAGACGCATTCAAGAAAATATTGAAAGCTATCAATTTCGATAACTCAGAAGTATTTCTATAAAAATAATCACCCTGTATTGACTTTTTTCAAAATTGCAAGACTAAACCATTGTAATTGCCCTTACAGAAATACAAAGTTTGCTGCAAATTTGCAGCAAATTTGCCACAAATTTGCAGCAAACTAATCTGTTTGCAAGAACAGTTAGCAGATACTTAACATGTGTTTGTGGCAGAAAATCCATTTGCTGCAAACATTCTGCAAACTCCTGAGATAAAAAAACTATTCGCAAACAGGAAGTTTGCAGCAAGTTTGCGAGAACACATTTTTTCATTAGTTAGATCATGCACTTAGCAGGAAGTTTGCAAGAAGATGAACTTTGAAAAAAAATCTTAAGTTTCATCCCAACTGTAAACAGCTTTTTTGAATCATTATTAACCCTTCCCATGCTTATCTAAGTATTTTCTGCTGTAGGCCTACATAAGGCTTGAGTAGACAGTATAGACTAAGATCAGCCTGAATATATGTGCATTCTGATCTAAGCATACACTGTACCTAAGTGTGAAAATACTGGTGGAAGAAAATTTACTAAGAATTTTTTTTATTATAGCATCCAGTCCCTTCATTATACCGGTACCTAAAATAGTGTTTACAGCAGCGGAATACTCAACTTTTAAACTAAAATATATCATTTTCATTAAATATTATTAAAGATATGTGAATTTTTGTGCACATGCTCAAAGAAGCTAACTGTAAATAATTCTAAAGCCATCCCAAACATGAAAAGATACCATCTTGGTAAAATTTAAAGTGAATATTAAAATAAGAGATCAGATCAATCAGCAGAGGTTACCCAGAGGTTCAACACAGAAAACATTGCTATATGGTTAAGGAATATTCATTCTAAATTCTGAAAATTCATAAACCGGAAAAGTTTTAAACCCAGCCAGCCTACCCAGATAGTGTAGCCCCTCCCCAAGTTGAAACTTTTCACCCTCCTAACATGGTTCTATTTTTCTTAACGGCTCACATATATAAGTTTAACTACTTCATCATTGCTGCAAACTGTTTGCCAGAACAGTTTGCCGCAAATTTGCTGCAAACAGTAGCAGCAAACTGTTTGCGGCAACTGTTTGCAGCAAGCTGTTCTCGCAAACAGTTTGCAGCAAGTTTGTAGAAGATAAGAAGCCATATTAATTTTATTATTATAAAAAAACATCATCTCAACCATCTGCCTCAGTGGTCCAGTGGTTGAGCATAGCAGTTAACAAGGTATGGTTTATCAATTATTACTTAGATAGGGTAATAGTGTAGTGATCTAAGGTATAGTTGAAGGTCAGCATAGGTCTACTCTGACAAATGAATATAGAATTATGAAGTTTGAGAAAGAAATCTCAGATGTACATATTAATAAGATATTTTTTGTGACCTTAACTAGAAAACCGCGGTTCAAGTCCTGCAGACTCCACATTTTTTTTTTTTTTACTAAAAACCTTCAGAAACCAAAACATTGCACATAAAATTATTTATGACCCATGAATTACAAAAGAAACTTATAAGAAATAGAAAAATACCTTATTTATAGTGAGAAAGTCGTTGAAAAAGTTGTTTGCGGGGTGTTTGCAGGATGTTTGCGGCAAGGTTGCAGAGAGTTTGCTGGGAGTTTGCGAGAACAGTTTGCTGCAAGTTTGCGGCAAACTGTTTGCAAGAAAGCTCATTTGCATACGAAAAATGAATTCGCAGCAAATTTGCCGCAAACATTTGCTGCAAATTTGCAGCAAATGTTTGCGAGAGGCAATATATTTTGGTAAGGGTGCTGCTCAAATAAATCTGTATTCACAAGCTTTTGGATCATAAAGATAATCTATCGATATAAATAATTTCACACATGCATGTGATTTTTGGCACCAAAATAACAACACGCTTGTTGAAATGGTTTTTACATTAACTACCTTTTATACTTGGTAATGTAATGAAACAATGATCCAGTTGTCATAGGTGCATGGAAGGTAGACAAGACATAATAGATGTGAATCCACCAGATTTTGGGCCTTCTTTTTAAATATAAAATTGCACTCTTTTCCTGTGCTGTGGTATTGGTTCCACAGAAAGGTTTGAGCTTTGATCTCTTTAGCCCTTCATCTTCATTCAATTTCCTCCCTTAAAGTAAAAAAAAATCCTAGGGAAACTCCTTTCAACTTTTGGGCTACCCAAGCTTAAGTAGAGGTACCGTCTTTTTTCCGCCTATGAAGAGGACAGTTACTTTGGGTACGCCCCCCACCCATTATCTGTCCTTTCGCAAAGGAAATCATACACAGAGAAGGTCAACTCAAGCCTTAAATCAAAGAGGAGATTCAAAACTAGGTGAAGAGGACAAAAATGAGCTCACAGCGTTACTATTTTACTCTCAAAAATAATGTTTCTATGTCACACTACTTTTTCAAAAGGATCTACTTTTACCATACAATAACCCCCCCCCCCCCCCCCCCCCCGAAGAAAATTCCAGTGAGGTGTTTTACCTGATTGTCCATCTTTCTGTCTGCAAAACTAAACCAAAAGAAGCCTAAACATTACAAATTACTTCAATGCTATTTAACATACAGTGCTCCTATTTGGTATGATGATAGATCTCGATGGTGTACGTGCTTCTACAGATACCAAGGTTAAGGTCATGTGACAAGTTCAAGATCATCTGTCAAGGTCAAAGTTTTAAAAAATTGCCATTTATTGGCATTCTTGTTTCACAAACACATATTTTTTTCTATATCTTTGAAGGGATTTCAACACAATAAAAAATGTCACGAGCTCAGGCAGAGAGTGTGATAAAGAATATCATCAGGGAGATTGCTCAAGAATGTGCCAGCAAGGGACAGGCTGTGTCAGAAACTTTGGTTGCATTTATGGTAAATATTTACTTTTCTTTAATGCTTTACAGTGTGTTACAGAGAAATAATAGTAGATTACCATTTTATAAACTCCCCGCATAACCAGTGAAATTATCAAAAATGTAAACCCCATTTTCAGTTATTTTACCCTATTTTACATAACTAGGCAGAGCCCAATCAGTGACTTCATCATGAAAGTTGCATAGCAATCACATGCAAAATGATGCACTTTAAGAAAATTTTTCTTAGAGTGTTAGCATTTGTTTCATTTTTGCATATAAGAACTAGAATAATTGTATGGGCTTCAAGTAAGATCAATAATTATTTCATTTTATAAAGAAGAAAAGTTATATTTTTTAAAAGGCTCTTATACTGAACCAAACAATTATCCTGTATGCCTATATCTCTTTAAATGCCCATTATGGTTTTGTACTTATTTTATCAGTGTTCCATTTTGATAGCAAGGTCTTTTGGTAAGAATTACATGTATAGCAAATGAAGTCTGAAAGCATAATGCCATTATGAATACACAAATAGTGAGGGGTCTGGCACCATCACAGAAACCCCTTCATTAGAAAGGAAGAATTTCCCCTGTTATGAAATTGATGACATAGTTGGACAACCAAAACATTGAAATAACAGCATAAATAAGCTGAAGTTTTGACCACTCAGCAAACAATGAATTCTGAATATTGAATCTTGATTCCTGGGCATATGCCTACTGTGATTAACTTTTTTGTTGAAAAGATGCTCCATCAAGGGTTCAATAGCTACTGGACTTAAAAAGCTGGAAAAAGCCAAAAAGCTTAGAAATTATGAACTCGTAAAGAAATATTGTCAGTTTGAACTAAAAAAAAACAATCATGGCTGTAAAGTAAAACTTGTGTTAAGTGACCACTAGTAAGGGGACCACCAAAAAGTGGTTTCTTATGGGAATGGTTCATGTGATGAAGTCATCAATATCAGTGATTACACTTGCAGGGGACTTGCAAGGGACTTTTTATGATGATGGCTGATACAATTGGTTGCATGATAGATGTGGTCAATTGAGGAATTTGGACTGTAATAATCATAAATAATGGTTCTTGTTTCAGGTAAAAGCAGTAGTATTAGATCCAGCTAACGAGTTCAATGTGGACAGAACTTTGACCAAGGATGATGTCCAAAAACTCATTAAGGTAATGCTAATTGTAAAACATTTTTTGTGGTGGGAATCTACAAGCTTGAAGATAGTAACACACAAAAATTTAAGATGAAAAATGGAGCAAGTCTGTTTTAATGGTTCCTTTTATGTCAATTTTCACTCGAGACAAACGAGAATATGTTTTTAAAGAAAGTTTGATACATAAATCTGCTGAATAAAAGATACAAGTATATCATCATCTCATCCCTTTAACCCTTTGCTGTTTTATCCCTGCTTTTTACATGCCTGTGATTTTATGATTGAGAAAACATTGTGAAAAAAGAAGAAATTGCTTCTGACTAGCAATTTCTTCTTTTTCTACACTATTTTCTACCCTACAGAATGGTTATCTTTCAAATTAAATCCCGTTAAATTTTCGTCTGCAAAACCTTTAGATTTGGACAGGTCCAAAATTTTGTAAAACTGGAAAGGGTTAATAATGATATAATAATAAAATATTGAGAATAAAGAAATGATCCAAGCCATATCCTGCCCTGCATTCAGGATGACAAAACGTTGCTAACTGTGTGCCAATTTTACCCTGCCTTGCACCAAAGAGCACATGCAAAGCGGGGTAAAAAAAGCAAACACTTTGCACCATTTGGTCACCCTGAATGCAGATCAGGGGTCAGTGCATAACTTTGGTAAGTGCCTATAATTATATGCTGATCTTTAGATATGTAACCCATCACGCCAAAATGGAATATCTGGGTAGTGCGTAAAGTGTCAACCCTAGTCAGACTGCGCGGACTGCGCAGATTGACTAGGGTCGAAACTTTATGCACCGTGCCTATCTTCTGAATCTAGAGTGTTGATTCTACCTTCCGGTGAAAGAATTTTTGAAATGCGACTTCCGGTTGACCTATGCTGGACCAAATCACTTTTTCAATAATTCATTATACAGAATTCCTGGATGGTCCCTTTTTGCATGACAGGTCACATGTATAAATGACCTATGGCCATGTCAATATAAGTGTTGCTGTATTAGTAATGTCCTTTTGTGGCTGTTCTATAGGATAAGTGTACATTTTAGCAGTGATGATTCCTACGAAAAGGTTTAGAAATAAGATCAACCAAAATTTTATTATTTGATTAGTTTTACAAAATAATTGTAAACTTAACTTCAGATATTAATATAACAAGATGGCCCAAATACATAACAAAAGTTCAGTGGTATCCTCAGGGTAAACCATTTTATTTATATTGTTAAACCCATGGTTATCAGTAAAATTTTGTTGTTCATTAATATTATACATTACATTATTAAAACATTATTTGACGGAAATGTGTAACATAAAAATGTATGTAGTGAGTGAGTGATACATTGTACATGTTTTCTATTAATGAAATTAGCATTCATAATTAAAGTCTATTTACCTCTCTATCCACACTTATGTGTGGACAGACTGATAGACACAGGGTCTCCAGCATTGACACAGTCAAGATGCAATTTTATCAAGGAAATTTTCATTCATAATCAAAATCTATTTAACTCTCTATTCACAGCTATGTGTTGACAGACTGATGGACACAAGGTCTCCAGCATTGGACACAGTCAAGATGCAAGTCTACTTCGATATGAACTACACAACTAGATGTAAGGAATCTATCATTATTTAATTTTAAAACCTTAAAATCTCAGCTAATGAGAGGTTTCTAATATTTTTTTACTTATATCAGGGCTTGTGTTTGACCCTTAAATCAGGGTTTTGACCCCCCCCCCCCCCTCTAAAAATATTGTATTCTGACCAGAAAAATTTTCTATCAAGAGGATCATTTTGACCCCTTCAATTTTCAAAATTGCATCTTGATTCTGCTGTAAATCATAAATGTATTAGAATAAATTGTCTTTCATATCTTTATAAAAGATTCATATGAAATATGAATCTCTTATAAAGATATGAAGGAGAAAGCTAAAGAAATTGATTTGTATTACCAGGAAATGGATACTTATTATCCCCTTTTTTTGACCTTTAGGAAATCATAGTCAAAGGGTCAACGAAACCTAAATTTGAAAAGCTAGCACAAGCCCTGCATATATCATGATGTGCAAATCTTCAAAGCCTGAATATTTTTTTTATAATACAGACCTAATTAGACCTAAGGTAGTGGACCCATAATAGTTCCACAGCATTTCAGCACTCATGATCTTTCACACTGTTGACCAGGGTTTCAATGGTAAGTATCTAGCTTTGTGGAATCCTTCTATAGATTTTTCTAGTTGTTGTTCATAGATTAACCTGTACTTTACAGTGCTACAAATAGAGGGAGTATTTTCAATTTCAAATTCTATTTTTTTTTAAAAAATCAAATTCTTTTAATAGAATTTGCACAAATATTATATTTTGGATCCTCACCAGAATAATCCCCTCAAGGTGATTCAGATGAGTACCCACAATATAGGGTTTTGATAAGAAGTAATGGTTTTAGTCTGGAAGTACCCACATTATCAGTACCTCTTTTTTTATATTGAGCAAGTTAAAGCAAAATGAAAGAAAGTAAATCAAATGATTAGAAAGCTACTGGAAAATATCAAGGTCATGCCATAAATATATTATAATTTTCATTTAGCTGACTTTTTGGACGAACATCGCCGAGTTTTGGAATCCCGTCTCCAGCCTGTTTTACGTGAAATCACAGACAGTCGAGCGAGAACAAGAGAAGAGCTGGAGAGTTTGTACAGAAAAATTGTATCAGCTGTTTTACTGAGGTCTGGTTTGGGAAGTCCAACAGATATTGCTGTTGTCAGGGAAGCTACAGGTTTGTTTAAACATTTGATGACATGTTAGTGATGGGAAGGGGTGCGGAATTCACATGCCCAACTAGTGGAACACGAGCTTTTCCATTTATGGGCAAGTACATTTTTCTAGGCTACTTGGCCGTGGACCATTAAATACCAGAGCAAACCTTGGGACAGTAATAAAACTATCAAAAAAAGTCACCCTAATTTAAGTATCAAGAGTAGAAATTTTTGTCATTAATGAAGAAAATGCTGGGTTACAGCATTTTTTTCATTAAAAACAATGTTTTCTCGATATTTTCAATTCTATTTTTTTGTGAACAAGTTCATTTTAATCTTAGACAGGTAGGAAATCACCTTTTACTTGTTCATGAACAAGTTTAGAAAATTTGTATTTCCACACCCTGGTGATGGGCAAACAACACCTTACTACAGCTTGAATAAGCTAAAGTAACAAAGTTTAGGCAGCTCACTGAATTATTTCAAGGGGTCAGTGCAAAACTATTTTAAATGAATATATATTCATTATTACTATAGTTTTGTGCTGACTCCTTCATTTTTTCCTGCAAATGAATTAAGCAATGAAATATTTGAAAAAAAACCATATCAAATGAGCCAGTGCGTGACATTTCCAACAATTTCAGAAGTGCAACGAGCAAAGACTCTGGCCAGCCTGTGCATCTGCACAGTCTGTCCAGAGTCTTCACTTTGCGCTTTTCAGAAAGATAACATCTTGGAGTGTCTTTAGACAGACATGGATCCTTCTAATTACACTGTGATACTGGATAGTCTGCTGATAGCTTGTGCCTCATGGATGTTTTAAATCATTGGAAATGTCACACACAGGCTCAAAGGCATTTCTACTAAATTTGCAATTTCAAAATTGAAGTTAAAGTGAAGCAGAGTGACCATCTTGTTATTTTTAGAAAATAAGTGAAACTCATAACATTAAAACAATGTCAAACATTTGCAATTCATGCTGCACAATTTCAAAGCACTTATTTATATTATTCAGGTAGATGATTTAGACCCATTTGACCCTCTTGGGTTTTTCTTTTAAATTTTTCCCACTATTAACTGTTTTTTGCCATTTCTCTCTATTTTGACTAGTCATAAATTTGAGTGGTATAGTGTTAACCCTTGTCATGCTGAACCCGGAATATTCCTGCTTTGGCAGGAGCTACAGACAAACATTAGCCTGCACATATGTGCAGTCTGATGTAAGTCTACACCACCTGTTTCCCACTTTCAAACCAGAATTGTCAATAGATTTTGTTTTTCAAATGAAAATTGACCTACAGTTGGTACTTTCATTGCTTTTTGCCCTTTGATTTTGATGAAAATTTTTAGCCAAAATTTATTCAGCATGACAAAGGTTAATATTTATTGCATCTTCCTTCTTTCAGCTGCCTTACAGAGTGTGTTTCCCCAGACAGAGCTTGGAACGTTTATGTCACTAACAAAACGTGACAAGGAAAGACAACTGTTGGAGTTAACAATGATTGTGACGGGTATTCGACTGTTTAACAAGGAGTGTGGGAAAGGAGGGGAAGGCATTGATGACCGTAAGTATTGCCTACACAGTGTTTTTGGGGTTTTTCTCTAAATATTGTTAAGGCCTAGGTATTTTTGTCATCTTACCATCATCATACAAAACTTTATAACTCCATATCTCTGTTACATGTATTACTGATTGTATTCACTTGAAACTCGGATCATTTATTTACTATAAAAAGAGTAGCTTGTAATACATGTATTGCAGAGGAAAACTCTAAGTGCATTTAATGGAAAGATGCACCTTTTTCGACTTAAGACTTTTTTATAGACTATCAAGCACCCTACAACTAAGTCCTTGCACCTTCTGACTGTCCTCTTGTAGTTGCTGAGTAATTCAAAGAAATTTTAGCTCAATTAATCTAAAAACAAAAAAATATGCATGTTGTATTTGTGATGACCATTTAGATAGCCTTTACTTGTCATACCCTTGTTACAGAGGTTATTTTCTCAAAACTTTGTAATTAAACTCACTACTACAGAGCAATTTATGCTAAAAGGGGTAAAATTAAACCTAAGCTTTGGCTCCTAAAACAATATTTTTTCCTATTTGACCACAAGCTAAACCTCTTTCTAGCTATAATGTTAGGGTTATTTTGTCAAAGTGACTAGTCATACTTTTCTAACCAAAAATTTGCTTCCACCATGGCAATAAATTAACTGCCCATATTTTGTTTTAAGCAATTTATTCTTTTCCTCATGTTCTTTTACATTGATTGGGAAACAAGTTCTTAAAACTTAGAGTAATCCCTCCTTGTTTCTGCTTGCTGGAAATGAACCATTGCTGGCCTTGAAAGTATGGGCCAAGGAAAGAACTGAGATCAATGCCCCTGGTAGTGGACCCGTAATATTTCTGCTACATTTCAGAACTCATGATCTGTTACAATGTTGACCCAGGTTTCCTAATTGGTTAACACTATTAATGTTAATTACTTCCAACATGTTGCGGAACTATTATGGGTCCACTAAATTAATTCAGGACCTTGTGGTCAAGAAGCTGAAACTTAACCTCCCGATTAGGGACTCGACACTGAAAGGGAAAAATAAAATCTCATTTGATTGGCAAACAGAAAGTACAAATGAGCCTACGCGTGACATTTCCAACAACTTGTTATATGGCTAGGTGCAAATATTGAGCAGCATAGAGTGACGTTATGCAATCAGTAGATTACCTGGCACTTAGAATGGGACCTTATCTAACTACAAATAAAAAAGTGACGACTCTGTCAGACTGTGCAGATGCACAGGCTGGCAAGAGTCTTTGCTTTGAGCATATGTGAAATTATTTGAAATATCACAGGTAGGCTCAATTTTCTTTAATGCTTTTCGGTGGTTTATCAAGAAATAACAGTAGATTATCACTTGATAATCTCACCGCAAAAGCAGTGAAATTATCAAAAACTTATACCCTGCTTTTGTGCAATTTATCCTATCTGACGTCATCTATGCTGGGCAAAATAAGTGACATCACAATGAACGTTGCGTAGCAATCACATGCAAAATGACGCGTTTTTCAAAAATATGTCATAGAAATTTCACATTTTGTCTCATTTTTGCATTAAAGAAATAGAGTAATTGTTTGTTTTTCGTGTAAGATCGATTTTTATTTCATTTCATGAAAAACAAAAACTATATTTTCTCTTGTGACTCCGCCACTCGTGAGAATATAGCTTTTGTTGTTCACTCAATGAAATATAGATCGATCTTACACTGAAACAAACGATTATCCTCTATATCTTATTCTTTTTTTTCAGTGCCTGCCATTTTAAATGAAGCAGTTCCAGCCACAACACAGAATGTTGATGCAGAGATTCAAACTTCACTGAGGAGTGCAAACAAATACACAGGTACTCAAATGGGATAATCTATTACATGACCAAAGTTCTGACTTGTTACCATGTATAAAAGTGACAGTTTTAAACATCTCATGGTTATTTTTTCCCTAAAATATAATGACCCATTTAATACAAACATATCCACAAACAGAAATTTAAGAAATCGTTCCCTTTTTGCCAACATGTATGAAAAATTTTGTCAGGTCCTAAAATCAGTCAGTGGATGGGAAATGATTGAAGCTTTTTAAGGGTGGCAATTCAAACATAAAGGAAACATGAAAAAAACAGACAAGGCTTGCATTAAAAAGGCAAGATATTTTATTAAGCATGGAGACTCATCATTTTGATTTGACATGATCTTTAATTCTAAATCATTTCCTCTTTGATAGGACAATCATTTGTTTCAGTGTTAGATCGATTTATATTTCATTGAGTGAACAACATAAGCTATATTTTCTAGAGTGGCAGAGCCATGAGTGAAAATATTACTTTTGTTGTTCATGAAATGAAATATCAATATATCCTACTTAAAAAAATAAATGATTTTTCAATTTGTTTAATGCATAAATGAGACAAAATGTTAAATATTATGACAAATTTTCTTAAATTACATCATGTTTCATGTGATTGCTATGCAACATTTCTGATGTCATTAACTGGGTTTTCACTTAGATAATGTCAGATAGCCCATTAGGGTGAAATGAATAAAAGCAAGGTATTAGTTATGGATAATTTCACTGATATGGTGATCTACCATTTTTTCCGATAAACCACGGAAAAGCATTAAATGGTCAGGGGAAAAAATTCTGATTGGATTGGCTTTGTCCAGACTGCTCAAAATTTGTGCTTTTTTCACATGCTTAATTGTTAAAAATGTCATGCACAGACACATTTCATATATTTCAGCTTTAATAGAGAAGTTACAAACAGGGAGTACAGCCGAAGGACCTTCAGTCCAATTATTGAAGGAGGCCTTGATTAATACCAGACAGCACGAGGCTTTCCTCAGAGTTATTTTGGTAAGTAATACATCTCAATTAGTTTAACTCTTATCCTACTAAATTCAAATGTGGTTCGTCATCGCAATTTTGACTGAGATATTGTGAAAGAGGAAAGGGGGAGGGCACCACTCCAAAATAAATTTTGATTCGAGCAATTTGAAAAAAAAATCAGATATTTCAACCAGTCCACTCAAGCATTGCCCAAAATATTTAAGTAAAAGCAGGTTATGTAGACTAAGATCAGACTGCATGTTGGTGCATGCTAATCTAAGTTTATACTGTCTTCCAAAGTTTTGTCTTTTCCTCTATGGACAACCCCAGAAATACTTGGGTATATTAGTGTAACCTCTATTATAATATGACTTTCGTCGTGAGAGTGAGATAAACCCGTTGAATATTTTTGATATAATATGAGTGTTATTCCACTATTGGAAAAACTATGCAAATGAGCAAAGAACGTATAGCAGTGTTACATTTTCGTTGTGAAAATAACAGATCCATTTGCTGATGTCATTTTGCAAACAGCATTATATGCTTGGTGGAATCATTTGTATCGATAAATTTCCAGAATTCTCTCAATTTCTAGCTAAAATTCAGGTCATATTGTAAATATCAAATTTGTGCTCATTTAATACGAAATTTGTTAAACTCATCATCTAAAACAGATAAAAACTCGTTTTTATCTGTTTACAGATGACTCGTTTAATAAATTCATGTTTCATTGACCATTCATTTAATATCCTCTTATTACAGAATGATGTCATTAGCTGTGCCCAACAAGTTGAGATGTTAGAACAACAGTTGGCTGCTAGAATGGAGCAGCTTCAGGCCACAGTCCAGTCAAAAACAGCTGTACCTACAGCACAGGTCTACGTAAGTATTCTACTAAAATTTAAAATATTTGATAACTGTTGGCTGCTAGAATGGAGCAGCTTCAGGCCACAGTCCAGTCAAAAACAGCTGTACCTACAGCACAGGTCTATGTAAGTATTCTACTAAATCTAAAATATTTGATAACTGTTGGCTGCTAGAATGGAGCAGCTTCAGGCCACAGTCCATTCAAAAACAGCTGTACCTACAGCACAGGTCTATGTAAGTATTCTACTAAATTTAAAATATTTGATAACTGTTGGCTGCTAGAATGGAGCAGCTTCAGGCCACAGTCCAGTCAAAAACAGCTGTACCCACAGCACAGGTCTATGTAAGTATTCTACTAAATCTAAAATATTTGATAACTGTTTGCTGCTAGAATGGAGCAGCTTCAGGCCACAGTCCAGTCAAAAACAGCTGTACCTACAGCACAGGTCTATGTAAGTATTCTACTAAATCTAAAATATTTGATAACTGTTGGCTGCTAGAATGGAGCAGCTTCAGGCCACAGTCCAGTCAAAAACAGCTGTACCTACAGCACAGGTCTATGTAAGTATTCTACTAAATTTAAAATATTTGATAACTGTTGGATGCTAGAATGGAGCAGCTTCAGGCAACAGTCCAGTCAAAAACAGCTGTACCCACAGCACAGGTCTATGTGAGTACAGTAAAACCTAGGTGAATCAAAAAATTTACTTGATCTAAATCTTCTGCTTATACAATGACATACAATAAGATCAAAGTTATTTTTCAGGGTACAAAATTTGGGAAAAGTTGGCATTTCCAGCTTCATTTGTATATCATGAACACATTATGTTGAGAATAATTCTTTTATCCATTTAATGCTAATTATGCATTTCCATTTCCTCTGCTATCAAGGTCATCTGACAAGGTCAATGTCATCTTTCAAAGACAAATTGTCCCTAAAATTTTTCTGATTTGGAAATGATGTATTTCCTCTCATAAGAGCACCTACCTTAAGGTAGTTGACCCGTAATAGTTCTGCAACATTTCGGACCCCATGAGCTTTCCCAATGTTGACCCAGGTTTCCTAATGAAGATCATTAGGAAACCTCGGTTAACACTGTCAAAGTTCATTACTTTTCAGATGTTTCAAAACTATTACGGGTCCACTACCTTAAAACAGGGCTAGTGCTAGTGTTTTAAATGAATGAGATTGACACCTTGAAAATGATATTTTTTGGGTCAAAACGGAAATTTATTTGGTCAAAACAACAGGAAGAGCAACTCATGAGTTGAATTTTGAAGGTATAAGTGTATAATTGATCTTCCATTTAAAAGATATGAAGAAAAAATTTATTTTTAAAATCTTAAAAAGTGTATAAGATTCATCATTGAAAATTTATAGGACAAATCCAATTTTGACCAGTAGATATTTCTCTCAAAGGGGTCAAAATGACCCCTTGGAAGAAAATTTAAAGGGTTGGATATGCAATATTTTCATATTTTGGGGTGGTGGTGGGGGTCGAAAGCACTGGTTTTAAGGGTCAAACACAAGGCCTGTAGTAGTAGCTGTCCCAATTCTTCAGACAAAGAAAAATCCATCTAAGTTCATATG
Source organism: Fragum whitleyi (assembly GCA_948146395.1). Classification (NCBI taxonomy): domain Eukaryota; kingdom Metazoa; phylum Mollusca; class Bivalvia; order Cardiida; family Cardiidae; genus Fragum; species Fragum whitleyi. The sequence continues at coordinate 42,913,273 of OX411555.1, forward strand.
AACAAACTAAGAATTTTGTATTTCACAAACACAACTTGCTTACTTTTCCATATTGTATATTCCAGCCCCAGTTTATCCATTTGTCTCAGTTATGGAGTGGATTCCAGGATGAGATGGTGCTACTCAGTGTTCTGAGTAATATTTTAGCTAGTCTGGACCCATTCACTAGGGTATGTTTACTCCATTTTCGTATTTTCACGGATGTCATATTTTTTGTGGTTATCAAATTTTAGCATACTGCTTGCCCCCTTGGCTGTGATTTGATGCAGATTTTTGTGAACAAACCCCCCACTTATCTACCAAATTGAAAATTTGACAATTTCTAGAGTTTTATGAATTTAATAAGAATATTAATGCATTCAAAATCGGTATCATGTTCCATCATTCAGCAACCCCCTTTCCAACTTACCTCCATTTTCTTGTTTGAAAAACGTAAACACAATGCAATTTTGACCAAAACAGGGCAGATAGGCATCAAGGAATGTATAAGAATATGAAAATCCAATGCTTTTGCATTGTTATATTCTTATTAAAATAGAATTGTAAACTACCGTGGAAGTATGACGTCCTGCCTCAATATGATGCTCATGACAGTGGTCACTATTTTGGAAGCATTTTCTGGTAATATTTTTACAGCAAGATCCCAAAACTTTTGCTGATTGACAATGCAATGCATTACAAATATTCTCTGAGCATACACTTAAAGGCAGGGACCATCTATTTAGCATGTCATGAAGACTGTGATGAGACTGTGTGGATGCAAAGGCTGATTTGAGTCTTAAACCTTGTCATGCTGAACCCAGAATATTCCTTCTTTGGCAGGAGGTACAGACTGGGAACAGCCTGTTCATATATGCAGCCAGATCTTAGTCTATATGACCTGATTTTTTGTTTACACAGAAAAGTTATCATGTTATATTTTAAATCATCTAGAGATAGCATTAGTCATAAGGGTTCATTACAGGGAGATGAAAAATCCCGCAAAATGAGATTTTGAAGAAGTCATAACAAACAAATTTTGATAATATGAGTGAATACATTCAACATTGTCAAAACCACTCATTTAAGCCAAATTGCAAAGCAAGCTTCGTTTCCTCATTTAAAAATCTTCATTCAAATCTTCAAAAATCTTAAGCATCTCATACTAAAGAACTGACCTCAGATCTTGTTTGAGCAAATAGCACTTGTGACCACAAATTGAAGCTTTCATATAAGTACAGTCAAACTTCTGTCTCTTGAGCAGGGGTACTCTTGAACACTAGGGAAAATTTGAACAAGGATTTTTGTCCAGGCAAATTATCCTCACAATTCATTGTGTTGTACTTTGGTAAACTTGCGCACAGAGACTGTCAAACTCTCCAACACATTCTTCAATCTGGAATTTAAAATTTTCTTTTATTTTATGTCATATTTAGGTGAAGTTCACACTTTTTAATTCAGAATCCTTTTTTGACACCTTACTGTCAACTACACACCATGTGTCATAATAGACAAATTCCGTGGAAAATACACTTTTCGATTTCATTGAATTAAATTATTGCTTGGCCATCTGCTCTTCAAATTTTTGCACATTTATTACTATTTATTGTTCCTTATTGATGTTTCGGCGATAAGTTAACTAAGCAATGTCAAAAAAGCTACAGATACATAATGTCTGCTAGAAAGTCTGACAAGAAGACCCCAAAATAGTGACTCTTGTAGAAATTTAGGTTTAAAATAAATAAGCTGGATCTACATTTTTAGATCAGCTGTTTTCGGAGAAAACCCGAGGTATTGCTAAAGCCGTTTTCGTTGTCGTCGACGTTATCGTTTTACGAAAACTTTGACATTTTGTGATATCTCTGGTTCTACTGAAAGCATTTACTTGAAACTTGGCACACATGTTCACCATCAAAAGAGCAACCTATACTATCAAGGGGGATAACTCTAGATGCATTTTGAACAAATTATGCCCCTTTTTTGACTTAGATTTTTTCCCACCATCCAGAACTCAACAGCCAAGTGTAGGCACCCATAGGCAGTGCTATTGTTTAAAAGACTAACATAAATTTATATACTTGACAAATGTTAAAACTTCAACATTAGAATGGTGTTGAAATGGGACATAAATTTATTTTTCACTTGCAAACCAGGCCAGGTATGTAAAAGAATTAATAAAATGATTGCCTTTTTGTAAACAAAGGGTATGCAACAATAGATTCTATAGTCGAAAATAATTCAATAATTATATTTCTTCAGCACTTTCTAAACACACAATACCACGGAGCAATCAGTAGTAACATTCAAACAAGTGAATTAAATGGTAAAATTGAAGATCAAAATAAGTGTACATTATTTTGGATACAAAGTGTCACTGATTTGGTGCATTCTCATCTTCTAGTACATTACGGGTTCTTTGGATTGGTTGAACTACCAGTCTCTTGAACAAATTATCAAGTCACCATGATGTTTGAGCTAGTGAAGCTTAACTGTACTTAGGGTATGTTTTTGATTTGTTCTCCTCTTTTCTTAGTGTAAGTGGTATTAGAAAGAACATTATAGAAGATCAAATACATGTTCTAATCTTTTTCTTTCATTACTTACAGGGTCACAGAGAGTTGTTTAATGATGATGTTTTGATACCCTTTCTGGATGGTGTTACAATTAAAACAGATGATCAGAGAATACAAGAAGTAAGAAGCAGTTCTCATTATAATACAGTCTTTGTGTGACATTTCCAACAATTTCAAAAGTGTGCAAAGTAAAGACTGTGGACAGACTGTGCATCTGCACAGTCTGACCGGAGCCTTTAATTTGCGCTTTGTAGATATTTCATGTGTCAAAGTGATTTTTCACTGTCAGGTTATCTTCTAATTACAATATGTGGCTGTCTATGCTTCTCAATGTTGTCCCTTCACGCACATGTCAAACTGTTGGAAATGTCACATACATGCTCAATTATCTGTTCTATTCTGTTGATTGGAGAAAGAAATAATTCCTAGAGAGTTGTAAGATAATAATGATTATATACTTCTCTTGCATGATTTTGATGATGAAGACCTTAGTCTCTACCTTGAGAAATCTTAGAATCCTTAACTCTTAATATCAATAAATAATTATAATATCATCACTTTGATGTTGCTTTTTTTTTGTAGTTTTAATGTAGTGGACCATAATAGTTCCATCTAATTTCCGTACTCATGATCTTTTACAATGTTGACCGAGGTTTCCTAATGAAAATCAAGTTCATTACTCCCTAAACGATATGGAACTATTACGTGTCTACTATGTTTACCCTCTGAACTTAGACAGGAGTAAAATTTCAGTATCTGGTGATTGATTATCAAGACTATTTTTAAGATATTACATTATTTTACATAAATACAAAAGTGATTTATTATTGAGGACTGAAGGTAAGTGCAGTCTGACTAAGATCGACACTTTTCGCACTTTACTAATTTTCTAAGATAATCAATCTACCTTCCTGTGAAAGAATTTATGAAATGCAACATCTGGTTGGCCTGTTCTAGAAGCAATCTCTTTTTCAAATGTTTATTTTACAAAGTTCCCAGATGGTCCTTTTTCGCAAGACAGGTCAGGTCTCAAATACAAAATAACGGTGTCCAATTCATGTTAATGATGTTCAATTTTATTTTAGACAACAGGACAAGAACAGCGCATTAATCCAAAAGAGTTCAGAGAACTTGACTGGCTCTTCCCAGAAACAACAAAGAATTTTAACAAACTACCTTTGCAGTACAGGGTAAGATTTTGATTTGTATAAATTATGTGAGCTATCACAAATATTGAGAAAACATTGTTTTAATGAAGAAAATGCTGTAACCCAGCATTTTCTGCATTAAAGACAATGTTTCCTCCCCTTGTATACAAACAATAGGATGACATTTCTCCTAGATTTCTAGCTCCACTGGCCAAAGGCCAGAAAGCTATTGTCATAGCAGAGTGTCCGTGTTGTGTGCATCCGTGCGTGGGTGCGTCTTTGCGTCAACTTTTCTTTAAACATCGTCTCCTCCTAAAGCAATGGGTGGATTTTGACGAAACATTACCAGAATGTTCCTTGGGTGACCCTCTTCTAAAGTTGTTCAAGAAATTTGGATTGACCCCCAATTGTGGGCGTGGCAGGGTGGGGTTAATTTTGAGCCCGAAATTTTTGAACAACATCTCCTCCTGAACCATTGGGCAAATTTCAATGTAACTTTACCAGAATGTTCCTTAGATGACCTTCTTCTAAAGTTGTTCAAGAAATTTGGATTGACCTAAAAATTTGGGTGTTGTAGGGCCGGGCTTATTTTGAGCCCGAAATCGTTGAACTGCATCTCCTCCTGAACCATTGGGCTGATTTTAATGAAACTTTACCAGAATGTTCCTTGGGTGACCCTCTTCTTGAGTTCAAGAAATTAGGATTGACCTTCAAATATGGCGGTGGCAGGGCAGGGCTCATTTTGAGCCCAAAATCTTTGAATGACATCTCCTCCTGAACCATAAGGCTGATTTCAATGAAACTTTACCAGAATGTTCCTTGGGTGACCCTGTTTAAATACTGTTCCCAAAATTTTGATTGGCCCATAAATATTGGTGTGGCAGGACTTGCTTATTTTGAGCCAGAAATCTTTGATAAAAAATTCCTCCTGAACCACTGGGCCGATTTTAATGAAACTTTACCAGAATGTTCCTTTCATGACCCTTTTACATATTAGTGCTATGTGTTCACTTCTGATAGCTTAGTATCAATTTGGATAAAGACAGAATTCCTTCTATATGCTGGTTATTTTCATTACCTTCTATTTTCAATATCTCTCTTTCAAAATCTTGAGATATTTAAGCCAGTGGAATCGATAAGGCCGTCTTGGGCCTCTTGTTTTAGTACTGTATCAAGATTTGCTCTGGTATCTACTTGTCCATAGACAAGTGGCCTAGAAAAAATGTACTTGCCGGCAAGTAGAAAAGCCTGTGTCGGGCAAGTCTGACATGGGAATTCCACAACCCTGGATTTAGTCCAGTGGATGTCCCTGGAGATTGTATTTCAAAAAAAGATTATATAGGTGGGTAGAATAACCATTCAAAATTCAGAAAAATATATACAGAAATTTACACACACCTACAAAAACTTGATCTACAAATACTTAACCTTTTTTTTTTTCCACACTCAAAAAATGTTAACCCTTTGCTGTTTAATCCCTGCTTTTTACGTGCCTGTAATTTTATGATTGAGAAAACAATGTGAAAAAAGAAGAAATTGCTTCTGACAAGCAATTTCTTCTTTTTCCACACTATTTTCTACCCTACTGAATATTTTGGGTTTTTTTTTTTAAATTAAATCCACTTTACATTTTCGTCTGCAAAACCTTTGAATTTGGACAGGTCCAAAATTTTGTAAAACAGAGGTGCGTTTTTTACATTAAGATGAAAATTTCCGCTAAATAAGATTATTAAGACGTCATAAGAAACAATTTTCAATATTTTGAGTGAAAAAATTCGACGTCATCAAGGCTACTCGTTTTAAGCCAATGCAAAAGCATCTTCGTTTCCTCATTAAGATATCTTAAGATTCTAAATAAGCCGCTTAAAAATCTTAACCTAAAAAACGCTACATCTTAAAAATCTTAATGAGATTTTTAAGAATCTTAATCTAAGAAACGCACCACAGGAAAGTGTTAAGAAACTAGATAAAAAGAATCTATCTCAAATTGGCAACATTGTCTAGGCTATAATTCTTCTTGACATTTCTTTGCAGGGCTACTGTGCCTGGGCTCTTGCCAAATATGACAGGTTGTTACTACCAGCCAATCCAGATATTGGTGTTCTGAGATATCAAGATCATTATTATGTTTTCTCGTCAAAAAAGGCTGCTATGGAGTTTGCTAACAATATAGAAGGGTGAGTAATTTTCATAATTTGGTAGGTTATTCAGGTTTTAACACTTGCAAGTAATCAAACCTTATATCTTCAGCTTAATCAAAGTTATAATTGTTAAATTCTGGTTGCTGTTTGATGATAAATATATGACCCAGAAGGCAAAAAGGGACCATCTGAATAGTATATAAAGCGTCGACCTTAGTCAGCCTGCCAGCACTGAGCAGGCTGACTAGTGTGTACACTTTTCTTCACTTGACTTGCTTTCTGAATCTAAAATTATTATTCGACCTTCCTATGAAAGGTTAACCCTAACTGTAATCAATCTTTTCCAAATACTTTTTACTGAGTTCCCAGATGGTCCTTATTTGTGTGACAGGTCACACTTTGATGGCTCAGCGCGAAACATTTGTAACTGCCTATATGTTTATAGGCAGTTACAACTGCTTCGCGCTGAGCCATTGAATTTTATTTTATGATCTAAATAGAGAAGAATTGCTATTGTTTACCTTGTGTGAGAAATGACATAAGCATTAGCAGGTGCCCCAGATACTATTATCTTAATTAACCCTTTGCTGTTTAATCCCTGCTTTTTAAGTGCCTGTGATTTTATGATTGAGATAACATTGTGAAAAAAGAAGAAATTGCTCCTGACGAGCAATTTCTTCTTTTTCCACACTATTTTCTACCCTACTGAATGGTAATTTCTCAAATTAAATCCACTTTGAATTTTCGTCTGCAAAACCTTTGAATTTGGACAGGTCCAAAATTTTGTAAAACAGGAAATGGTTAAGTGCTGTTGACTTTGGTGTTGAACCACATTCAAACAAACCAACATCAAAAATAGATGGCCTGTAACTGGAAAAAAATTCCTCCCCTGCTGTTCACGACTTTTTTTTTCTGTACAGACAGTATAGACTAAGGTCAGCATGCACAGACATTCTGATTTAAGTCTGGCTTCCATCATAGCACAGTTGGCAGCACGTCAGACTCAGACGTCACGAAACACCCATAGTTTATACTTGACTGTGGGTCGGTTAGCGTAAAATTTTTACCAGACTAAGCTTCATTACACCAGACAGAACAATAGAACACACTGTGTTTGCGGCTAGATTTAACTGGTCAGTCGGTCCTGTATTCATGCGCAACCTATCAGACCGGCATGATTTTTACCAGACATGTCACTGGGACCGGCGGTATTTCGTGAAGTCTGCAGGCGGTCAATCTAGAGGTCCTGGGTTCGATTTCCAATAGCTGTACTCATTCTTTCCAACTATTTGTCTCTCACCAATTTGTTGATAATCGTAGACCTATGTGATATAGCAGCTGGAGGCTAGGAAAGAATGTAATGGTTGTACTGGTGAGAGAAATACCAGAAATCCATTGTGAGGTGCTCCAGCTTCCTTGATGTAACTGAAAAAAATATTTAAAGTGGTATAAAACTCCATTCAATCAATCAATCTGATTTTAGTCTACACAGCCTGCTTTCTACTTCTTTATCATGGGGAGAACTTAACCAATGTGGTTAAAATGTCCCCCACATCAACAATTTGTTTAAAAACTTAATTTCAATTCTGGCAGTGGGGACCCTTAATTGTTTCGCAACATTTCAGGAGTAATTAACTTTAACCCTTTCCTGTTTTACAAAATTTTGGACCTGTCCAAATTCAAAGGTTTTGCAGACGAAAATTTAAAGTGGATTTAATTTGAAAAATAACCATTCGGTAGGGTAGAAAATAGTGTGGAAAAAGAAGAAATTGCTTGTAAGAAGCAATTTCTTCTTTTTTCACAATGTTTTCTCAATCATAAAATGACAGGCACGTAAAAAGCAGGGATTAAACAGCAAAGGGTTAATAGTATTAACCGAGGTTTCCTAATGATTTACATTATGAAACCTCGGTTAACATTGTGAAAGAACACTTGTTCCGCAATGTTGTGGACCTATTACGGTCCCATCACCTTAATCACAGGACCAGTAATAGTTTTGCAACATTTCAGGAGTAATTAACTATAACAGTATTAACTGAGTTTTCCCAATAATTTTCAATATGAAACCTTGATTAACATTTTGAAAGAACACTTGGTCCGAAATGTTGCAGAACTATTACGGTCCCACCACCTTAATAACAGCGTAAGTGTTAAACTAATTTTCTTCTGTAGATACATTTTGCAAGTAGCAGAAGGTGCAAAGAGAAGTCCAGAATTAATACAGCTTTTAGAACTTCATACACAGTTTGCTACTATCACACCTTACTCTCAGGTAAAATAATATGAGCCAATGTGTGACATTTCCAGCAATTTAAGTGTGTGCAATTGTAAGACTCAGATCAGTCTGTGCATTTGAAGTCTGATCAGAGTTTTCACTATGCACTTAATAAATAGTTAGGGAACTTATGTATCTATTCACAATCTCAGAATATTGTTAATGAAAAGTGTGATTGTCTTTCCATCATGCGCACATGAATTTGTTAAAAATGTCACACATGTGCTCATGTAATAAATCAAGGTATTCTAAGCAAGTGCTTATAAGCACATTAGTATATGTGCATGAAGTTTCCCAATAGTTTTGCATATGCTCCAAGTATAGACTGAAATCAGATTTTATCGGCAGAGATTAATCTATGGCTTCACTGTTTGCTCTGTGTATAAGTATCGCCTCATTGTCTCAGCAAATATTCTCACTGTTGAGACTGCTTTACAAGCGTCTGGCACATTAAAGATCAGAAGAGAGTTTTTATTAATTTCATTGAGGTATGAAACCAAAAAACTAATCACACTGTTTGAATTCACTTCTTTCAAGCTGTATAAATTCGCAAAGCAAATTCATACATGAATGTGATTAGGTTTTGAGTTACATATCTCCATAACATCAACAAATACTCTGTTCATACTGTATGATTTTATATCTTGAAGCAAAAATGTAAAGATTTGTCGGTTAAGAAACAGATTTCTAACAGGACTTTTTTTGGAAGCTTACAAAACAACTGAGTACTCAAAATTGTTTCCATTGGGGAATAAAACCCATTTTTTGGCCAATCAGAATGCACAAATATTGATGGACATGACTGAAAATAAATTATTAGAATTTGTTTGAAATATCATTCACAGTCACATATCGATGGCTCAGCGCGAAACAGTTAAACAGTTGTAACTGCCTATATGTTTATAGGCAGTTACAACTGTTTCACGCTGAGCCATCAATATGTATAGGAATTTATTTCAGCTGAGTCATAATGGTTTATTGATGTTATCCTACATGTTTGAAGACAGTTTATTTTGATACAGGTTGTATGACAAAAGCGTTTGACAAATTAAAAGAATAATGCTATTGAGCTAGAAAGCTCATTTAACCATTTTTTGCCCAAAAAACTTAACCATAAAATTTGGAATTGCCAATTTCTTCAAAATTTTATGAATTTACTTGTACATGTATGTTAAGGCAGATCTGTATCTTTGCCTTTTGTCCCAACAGTTTGAGATTTTTAGCTTGCCTGTTTTTTGAGAAAACCCAGGGTATTTCTAAATGTTTGTTGTTGTTGTTGTCATACAAAAACTTATCTCTGGTTCTACTAAATGCATTCACTCGAAACTTGGCACACATGTTTATCATCAAAAGAGTGACCTATACTATCAAGGTGAAACAACTCTATATTACAAATTATGTACAAATTATACCCCTTTTTCATATTTTATCTTCCAATCCGGAAGTCATGGGTTCGATCCCCGGTGGCGGCAAATAACCTTTCCCACGTTTGTCTCTCACCAATAGGTAGATAATCGTAAACCTATGTGAGATAGCAGTCGGAGGCCAGGAAAGGGTGTAATGGTAGTACAGGTGAAAGAAATACCAGGAATCCATTGTTAGGTGCTCCGGCCTCCGCGATATAACTGCAAGATTGTTTAAAGCGGCGGATTCAAACCCATTCAAACAAACAAACAAATCATATTTTATCTACCATACAGCACTCAACAGCTGAGTGTTGGTGTTCATGTTCTTGGGTCAGAAAAAAATGAGAATTAGACTTGATGGTTTAAGCATGGTACATTATTCAAAAAGCAGATTGCTGACAAATCCATTCAGAGATTAGAACATCATTTGTCTCTAAACTATATTGACAGCATATGAAACAGAACAAAATGTTGGTGGGTAACCTTAAGCTAGTGGACCTGTGATAGTTCTGCAATGTTTGGGAACTCATGATTTTTCACATTGTATACCAATGTTTCCTAATGAAAATCATTAGGAAACCTCGGTTATCACTGTTAAAGTTAAATATATGTACTTCCAAAATGTTGTGGAATAATTACAGGTCCCCTTCCTTAATGTCACAACAGTTTATTCAAGTTGTTGATACATTGCTCAACCCTTTGCTGTTTAACCCTGCTTTTTACGTGCCTGTGATTTTATGATTGAGAAAACATTGTGAAAAAAGAAGAAATTGCTTCCGACAAGCAATTTCTTCTTTTTCCGCACTATTTTCTACCCTACTGAATGGTAATTTTTCAAATTAAATCAACTTTAAATTTTCGTCTGCAAAACCTTTGAATTTGGAGAGGTCCAAAATTTTGTAAAACAGGAATGTGTTAAGTCACCCATCTACAGAAAAGTTTGTTACAAAATGGCCAAAAATGACGGAGGTCAATAATCATGTCATTATAAATTATTGTTTTTGATTGATCATTCAATTTTTGATTGACAGCAGTGATCTGTTAATTACAGGGTAAAGATCAAGGTAGAATGATAGAGAAGCCAGTAACAAAATGTGACAGTGGTACACAGACAGACACACATATACTCGAGTCAAATATAGTCAAATCTTATGAGTGGAATGAGTGGGAATTGAGGAGAAAAGCCATCAAACTTGTAAGTAATCTTATATAAACTATGTCGTGAAAGTGAAATAACTCCTTTGAATATTTTCGATAAAACACGGGTGTCATTACACCAGTGGAATTACTATGCAAATGGGCTAAGAACTGATAGCAATGTTATATTTTCATTGAGAAAATGATGTCATCATGGATTTGCTGATGTTATTTCGCAAACAGCATTTTATGTTTTCCGGGATAAACTCAGTCTATAAATATCTCAAATTTCCTTGTTTTATCACACAAATTTTGGTTATTTAATAAATGCAATATTAAATTTGAGCTCTTTATATACCAAATTTATTAATCTAGTCAACTAAAACAGACAAAAACTTGGCCGGCCTGGTTTTTATCTGTTTATCGATGACTTGTATGATAAATACAGTATTCAATGACCACTCATTCAATATCCTCTTTTCTCATCAAGAGCAGTTCATGGGTGCCATAATGACATAATCACATTTCTCCCTGTAACACCCTGTAATGAAAATATATACCGATAGTTGTAACCCAAACTGTTGAGTGAGGAGCTTAGCTAGCTCAGTAACACATTAACCCTTAGCTGTTTAATCCCTGCTTTTTATGTGTCTGTGATTTAATGATAGAGAAAACATTGTGAAAAAAGAAGAAATTGCTTCTGACAAGCAATTTCTTCTTTTTCCACACTATTTTCTACCCTACTGAATGTTTATTTTTCAAATTAAATCCACTTTAAATTTTTGTCTGCGAAACCTTTGAATTTGGACAGGTCCAAAATTTTCTAAAACAGGAAAGTGTTAAGCTGTCAATCCTGGGGTAGTGAGTTAGAACCCTGACTCTGTAAACTTTCATCCAACATTTGAAAAAAGTTTATGAGATACAAGTCATTTGTCTCCCATCAATGGACAAGTCGAGGGTTCAGTGCAAGACTGTACTAAGTGTATATACAGTGTATATACACTTAGTACAGTCTTGCACTGAACCCTAAAAATGATAAGTAGTACCCCTTAGTTGGATGTGCAGCTGGTGGCTTTGAATGAAATGTTGTGGTTGTACTGGTGTGAGAAACGACGGAAAATCATGGATATGTGCATGAGCCACTATGATATAATTGTAATGATGTTGAAAATAGCCCCAAATATTAAACCCCATCAACTGTAGAGTCATTGTGTCAGTGCCTTTTATTGACCTATTCATTAACTTTTCATAACAAATTAATTGTTTGATAGATTATTTGAAGCTACAACTTTGAAAAGTTCACTGTTTCTTTCAGAATTTAACATTTTCAGTTTCTTGAATTTTGATTGTTCAGATTTTTCTCATGGTATTGAATATTTACATTTTCAGGCAAATTTACGAACTAGAGTTACACATTCGATGCAGACCAATTTGAGCAATATGAGAAGGGACACAGCAATACAAGTTTGGCCACCAAAGTAAGATAAAGTGCAGTTCTTAGAAACAAAAAGCATCCGTGTGATATTTTCAACAATTTCACGAGAGTGTGATGGTCACATTGCTTTAAGCAAGTTTACACAACAGCAGAATGCAACATGAATAATAGCTCATCCCCTGAATAAGGTTTAAAACATTATCGATGTACAAATTGGATAGTGAATACAATACAGTACAATACAACAACCTTTATTTCTCTCAGTTCTTACAAAAGAATACATGAGATAGAATATAATGTTGACATGTAACAGTGTTGTAAGGGAACATTTATATAATAACTGTAGAATCATTTAAAAATTAAGACATAGCAATGGTGATATCAACATTTCCTAGTACATAATTATATCAGGATGACACGGTACCCTTATAGGTAAGATAGTCTGTAGGCATGCAAGGGTAACCTGGCAGTGTTTGCTTTCTGTAACGAGAAATTGTCTTTATGACAGTTTCTAGGTACAGAAGTCAACCAATTGTGTCTTACTATAACTAAATTTAGTGAGGTATTCTTAATCAAAACGAAACATAAGAAAATAGTACTTCCCCTAATAATAGTGTCCTCCCTAATAGAAGCACCCCTATTTTTTTACTAAGAAAACCAACTTCAAATACCTAAATTTTAAGAACTTGTTGAGACTTCTTCTCTAATTTGATGTGAATTTCTTCTAAACAATCTTTTAGGAGGAAATTTACCTCAAATTAAAGAGTGAGTGCTACTAATACAACAAGAGTTATATTTATTTTGCACTGCACTTCTCTTCAATAAGAACTATCCACCAATTGAGTTTCAAGTTGATAGCTATTATACTTTAAGATATATGCCCCCAACAAAGAGTAAGAGTTTAAAATAACAAAGGGCAATAACTCCAAAATTATGCAAGCAAGAGTTGTGGTTCTTGTGCACTGCACTGTCCTCCTCTATGAGATCTATCCCCATTTAAAGTTTCAAGTTGAAAGCTATTTAATTTTCAGAGATGAACTCCGGACAAAATCCAAGTATTTAAAATCACAAAGGGCAATAACTCCAAAATTATGCTCCGGACAAGTTTAGTGAAGGAACAACAGAATGACGGACAGCGACCATTACTACACTGCCCTCCAAAAGATCCTTCACACACGTTTCATTTATAAGATTTTCAGCTTTAATCTTTTTAAACAAAGTTATAGATTAGTTTTTATTACTTAAAATCTAATTATTCCCATTTGAATGCTACTTTAGAGGACAAAATGACTGTTGATAAAGATACTATTTTAGAACAATGTATAACAGAAAATATTGAGACAAAAGGAGAAAATGCTGATTATTAGTGGAACGTTGTGAGAGACTTGTAAATAGCATGCCTAGATGCATGTTCAGGCTGTCTTACCTGGTAATTGAGGCTACACTAAATATTGACAGAAGTTGAATTTGGTAAAATGGTGAACTATTCTGATTTTGTCGATTTTACATGATTTTGCTTTTTCTGGTATTGCTTCTTAATTGATACATTGCAATAAAGATATAAAGTATACATTTTATCAATAAAAATAGTATAAAACTTTGTTTTAAATTACTTAAGCTAAAGATCTTTAAAAGAAGTGTGTGTGAAGAAACTTTTGGAGGGCAGTGTATATCCCCTTCGTCTAAAATGGCGGGGTATATTAAGCAGTTTCTTTGTTCTCTCTATGTTTATATCAAATTGATGGGTTTGATGGATTTTGATTTTAAAAAAAAATCATTTACCTGAGGCATATCTGAGATCTTTTTCAGCAACTGTAAACGGCTTTATATTGGCGGTGTCCACATTTGGCGGTTTTTCTATTGCGATTAATTGGCGGTGATTTATTTTGGCGCATTTCACTTTAACGCCAAAATGAAACGCTTTATCTATTATTCATTCTTACATCGTTCAAAACAATGTAAGTGATAGAAAGTCAATTTCTAGAGTAATGTCAACTTTCTAAAAACTTTACAAAAGTTTGTTTTCACACCTTTTGTTATAGTTATAATGCTTAAATAAGTTTTGCACACTTTTTCGCTGTGTTTTTATTGTAATGTATAAACTAACTCGGATCTGGACTCTTGAAATTGCGCTGACCTGTCAAAATGTCAACGTCGTCAGCAGATTTCCTTATTCCAAATTAAATAAGTTTGGTCTGCATATCTTTAAAAAAAAAGTTAATTCACATCGACTAAAATATACATCACAAGCAATTACATTTCCATTGTGAAAAAGGAATTATTCATGTTATAATGACAAATATTGGCGATGGATTAATTTTGGTGCACTTTAGCTTGAGTGCCAATATAGCCAAATAAAACCACTGCCGAAATTACCACGTTTACAGTAATGGCTTATCAGATTAAATGGATTGTTAACTTTACTTTCAGAGAGCAAGAAACCCAAACCAAGGAGGATAATTACACTAATGTTCCCAAACCACAAGTATTCTTGGCAGGACTGCGGGGTGGTGGCATGAATCAACCAACAACCATGACCAAAATGGATCTCACTATAGACGTTGATCAGACCTAATTTGAAAACTGGATATGATGAAAATGGAACAATGATATAACAATGAACCTGTGATATTGTTAAGATTAAGGAACTGTCATTCAAAACTGTGCTTTAAAGATTATTTAACCAACTTGACGAAAAAAAAATGTTATTTAAGATTTATCAAACCAATCTAAAAAAAAATAGTCCAGTTTAACTGAAAAATAATGTTTGGGCTATTTCACTACTGAAAATTTTTAGAAAAAAACATGAATAAATTGTTCTGAAAAAGTTATATAATGTTGTTCTTGTATATATATCACCCAAATTGACTTGAGAAATAGATAATTCTCAGAACTAATTATGAAGGAAACCCAGGATGGCATCTTGACCTTTTTGTGATAACTTTAATATGCTTGAAACTTAAAATGTATTTTTCATGTCATTAAAAAAGAAAAATTTCAACTGACCAAGGAAGATAAATCCGGTGCCGGAATCATTTAATAATGAATATTGATATTCTTGTCAAACTGGCCTTTAGGGAGAAAGACAGTCATCTTAATGACATATCAAGTTATGTGTAAATATCTATCCACAATTAAAGATTAATCAGACCTTAACTCATCATCGTTATGGACCCCTCCTCCCGGGAAACCGACCCGTCTATCCCCCCGGATTAGCCGGGAGGAGGAGGGGGGTCTTTATCCTCGGCTTTCGGTGAGCGCCATTTGCCAAGCGGCTATACATGTTTGAGAACTAGAGATAATTTTTGAGCTATGATAGTGACTATAATACCAAAGTTGCACCTTGTGGGTCATTAAAAAAGCAGGAGTAAAAGTAAAAAGATTAAGTAGGAAGAGGAGGACAGGGAAGTAACAGCAGCAAGACAGGCTAAAAACTCGTACATTTATGAATGGATTTCAATGCAACTTGCCACAGTTGTTTGTCTCTATTAGTCACAAGGTCATTCTGTTTAATCCTCTTGGTCAGAGGGGGTCAAGGTCTAAGGTCAAGAATGTGAATTTGATAATACAAAAGATAATTGTTTCAGTGTAAGATTGATTCATCTTTCTTACAGTGAATAACAAAACTGGTATTAATTTACTTTTCTTGTTCACTTAATGAAGGATATAAGATCTCTTAAGGTAGTAGACCTTTAATAGTTCTGCAACATTTTGGACCAAATATTCTTTCACTATGTTAACAGAGATTTCCTTATGAAAATCATTAGGAAACCTCTGTTTACACTGTTAAAGTTCATCAATTCCAAAATGTTGTGGAACTACCGTATTACCGGTCCACTCCCTTAACCCTTTAACTTTGCTGTTTAATCCCTGCTTTTAAGTGCTGTGATTTTATGATTGAGAAAACATCTGACAAGCAATTTCTTCTTTTTCACACTTTTTTCTACCCTACAGAATGTTTTTTTCAAATTAAATCCACTTTAAATTTTCGTCTGCAAAACCTTTGAATTTGGACAGGTCCAAAATTTTGTAAAACAGGAAAGTGTTAAAGCATAACTTTTTACACTTGATGACTATGAAGCATGATGACATTGTGACTATAATGAGCCCCACTTTGATTTCATCAGATTAGATGAAATGAATGAAAGCAGGGTATAGTTGTTTGGTAATTTCAATTTCATCTTTTTACAATACTTAGTGATAATCTATCGATATATAGAGGATAATCGTTTGTTTCAGTGTAAGATCAATTTATATTTCATTGATTGAACAACAAAAAAAAATATTTTCATGAGTGGTGGAGCCACGAGTGAAAATATAGCTTTTTCTATTCACGAAATGAAATATTAATCGATCTTACTCGAAAACAAACGATTATGCTATTTCTTTAATGCAAAAATGAGACAAAATGTGAAATTTCCATGACATATTTTCGTAAAGCGCGTCACGATATTTCACGTGACTTCTATGCAACGTTCATTGTGACGTCACTTATTGCGCCCCGCATAGATGACGTCAGATAGGATGAAATGCACAGAATCAGGGTATTAGTTTTTGATAATTTCACTGTTTTTGTGGTGAGATTATCAAGTGATAATCTACCGTTATTTCTCGATAAACCACCGAAAAGCATTAAAGAAAGCTTCTTAGTCTTATGGACAGCAATTAAGAAAAAGATGCTATGAGGGCCTTCTGACTCTTTGAAAAGCCTATGTCTTGATAGTGGTATAACAAGAAAAAAGTTTATTGAAAGTGTTTCCATAAATGAAAAAGGAGTTGTATGTGTGTGTATTTCCATTTATACTGAACGCAAAAAGTTTAGTCGCACTTTATATAACGTCAAAAAGAAGTCAACCAATATAACTAAACGGAAGTTTCAAATTGAAATTTATTTGCCATCCTATTGGCTTTCTTTTTGTCATAACTTTTTCATTTTAACTCGCAGCCATACGTCTGAAGTGGCGTTAATGTGGATTTTAAGTACTTGGTCGATAGCTGGGTGCAACAAAATGACTTAATTTTCTTTTTTGTCTTATTGGATTTCTCTTATTCCGATTAAACATTAAACACTTTAATGCATCGCATCCTTCTAAAAAGCACGAAGTTTTGACATGACGTAAACTAAATGGATGCCACATCGCCATAACGGATATAGTGTGCATATCTAGGAGATAATGAAATTGACTTAAGCTTCTGCGACTATTGTTTTTATTGTCATATGGTTCATATAAAAACATATTGACATGGTATGACCCACTTTGAATTTTACAGATTTTGTTAAACGACATTAAGAGGGTAGCCGAACGTCATGACGTGACGTTAAACATGGCATGCTTTCATTATCCCAAATGATTGCAATCGGTAAAAATATCACTGAGGATTTTTCATGTCTTATTTTTTATTAATGGAAACTTATGGAAAAAACTTACCAGTAAACAAGTTGAATTAACGCCCCCGTGCCGTCAATAGAACGTAAGTGATCGCTTAACTAAAAAAAACCGCAATAACTCAATTTCTGGGGATGAAAAGAAACAAAAGAAACTTTTTTCCTTCCTGATTAACAAAATTCTGCAAAATTATCTATGATAAAACAATTGTTGCATTTTTGTGAGTTGGGTGTAAAGATGATGCTGTAGAGTCATCAGAAAGACCCCATACTCTTACCAACTTCTTCTTTTATTGCGACAAGATACCCCAGAATGGTGTTGATTGCAATAAACATTTTTTGTGATACCAACTGGGAGCAACGTCCCTTGATTAAACGGTGTGACTTTTCCATTCTACCGTTCTGTTCAAAATCATGTCGTTATGGCTGACCAGTTTCGTCTTACATAACAAAATTATTGGATTCTAGAAGGAAATTGGACAGAATTATAAGTAATATGATTGTTTTCGTGTAAGATGAATCACATCTTGAAATATATCCCATCGAAGAGAAAACGACTAAACTTTTTGCGCTCAGTATATTTATTGCGCTACCAAAGTACATGCCCATTAGAGTGATGCCCCCAGAAGACGGTTAGTTGGCACGTGGAATATTGCAAGGATACATGAAGAAACTACTACTGAGATCCGACATGGTTCTTTAATGTTCTCAGTGTAAAACACTGTCTCACGGAACCTCAGTTTAACGCTTCATCCGAATGACAATTAAATTGTCAGTGTGCCAGCCGGGGAATCATACCCACAAGATTGAACTTCAATGGTTTTGAAGTGCGGTGCTCTACCATTTGAGCTAATCGGGGTGACAAGAGAAGTTGTGTTGACAAGAAAATTAACTTACAGGCCCCTTTTCCAATGATGCCCCATAATTATACCAAATGGCAAAGTTGTTGCCATGTTAACATGAGAAATATTTTGTTTAAGTTTCATGACAATGCATGTATAAATGAAGAAGTTGTGTAAACAATAAATATGACATATAGCCCCTTTTCCCATGGCACAGCATATTATCATTAAACCCCCATGAAATGCATATGGTCACTTGATAAGAGACATTCTATGAGAGTTTTATACAAATGTATCTATAAACAAAAGAGGAGTTGTGTTAAAAAGGAAGTTAACATTAAGGCCCCTTTTTCCCTGATGATGAATATGTAGGAATAGTAGAATGCAATTCCATCAATCACTTTGGTTGCCATGGTAACAGAAAGTTTGAAAAATTACGATTTTTTTAAAGAATTAAATTTCAGTAAGACGAAATTAAAGTCTGTTTCTTTCAAAACCACCAAACAATCTCTGGTATTTATAACATCTTTAACAAGTTATAAGTTGACTAACTCAGGTGAGCAATTTAGGACGATCCTGGTCCTCTTGTTTTTTTTTTTTTGTTTTTTTTTTTTTTTTTTCCTTTTTTTGTTTGTTTGTTGTTGTTTTCGTTGCCTAATACGACCCGAAAACGAACATTGTATGTAGTTTGCCGAATATCCTTTAATATGTAATGCAGAAAGTGTCAGGGATCGATAGTCATGTCCTCTTAAGCATTTTTTTTATGTATGGCCTTCTTTTCCACATTTCATATTGGAATATATTTACTTTTAGCCGAAGAACGGAGTTTATTTTAAAACTTATCATGACCCGTTTGAGACAATTCGAAAATGCAAGCATGTTGATTTAAAGTCTTTTGCGTAAATTACGGATGTATCTTTAGGGTAGATTCGCGTTTATGAAGGCGTTAGTATTTTAAGAAACCCGAAAAAAATGTTAATCTCTAAGCATTTTTGAGGGTCTCCGCAAATGAAAACCACAAAAAACGCGAATTTGGTGCTATTACTGCACATTAAGAGAAACTTGGATATTCATTCAAGCAGATATTGCGAAATATTTTTTAGAAACGCTTTGTAACTAGCTCTATCCCTACGAATATAGTGAAATAAATACGTTATGCATTGCGCCAACACTCTTGTTTATAACCACGTTGCTTGATTATTTTTGACGTCATAAAATTTCTCGCGGGGCGAAGTTCAACGTCTTTAGTTATACGTTTCATGGTTTCTTTATCATTTTGCAGGTATGGCTAGAATATGACGCCGACCTGTATGTGCTTTTTCGCTCTTCTCTTTCCTGTATTAACACAAGGTATGGTCGTCTAAATGTTTGATACGTAAGACGAAAAAGGACCGTCTGAGTAATAGGAAAGGTGTCACTCCAACCACATGTGCAGGTTGCGTAGACTCACTTGGTTCGAAATTTACAGCATAATGCTGATTCTCTGAATCTAAAATGATCATTCTACTAGTCTGTTAAAGATTTTTTTTCTTTTTTTTAAAAAAAAAAAAAAAATACAATCTAAGGTTGACCTTTCCTACCCTGCGTTCACGGTGACAAAACGGTGGAAACTGATTACAAGATAAACTATGTCCCGATTAGCACGTGTATAGCGGTGTATAATTTTAAAAAAGTTTCCACCGTTTTGTCATCCTGAAGGCACGGCTGGAAACAAAATCTTTTTTTGATATCAGATTTACGGAGATGGGGGCGTTTTACTAAACGTCTTACGAATAAATTAATCGTAAGTCAAAATCACAAATCGAACCTGGTGTTTGCATTTGTAGTTAGATTCTGCCTTGCATTATCTCATTAGAATCGTCTTTAGAAGACGATTCTAATGAGATAATGCATGGCATAATTCCTTATTTGGTTACCACTGTAGAAGCAAATTTAATTTTTGACGTACGCAAAA
Organism: Fragum whitleyi; assembly: GCA_948146395.1. Lineage (NCBI taxonomy): Eukaryota > Metazoa > Mollusca > Bivalvia > Cardiida > Cardiidae > Fragum > Fragum whitleyi. The sequence continues at coordinate 42,933,549 of OX411555.1, forward strand.
AAAAGATCGTAAGATGTTTAGTAAAACAGGCCCCATGGTCCCTTTTAGAGTGACGATCGGTCATTTTTATTAGAAAGGTAGATAAATTCCAGCCTTGAATAAAGAGATTTATACTGGACGTACACTATTGAAATTAGTCGAATCCCGCCATTTTTCTCAAATAAATCATGTTAAAAGAAGATATATAGGATTTGTCATGAGATTGTATGCCGATCTTAACCGAGTTTAAAAAAAGAAATATTATTGAGAAATCCTTGGCGATTTTTTTCTCAAATTAACTCCAATCTTAACTGTTATAAAAACCCCATTATTCGAACGCCTTAGTGTTGAAACTCCTCCGGGAGAGGGGGTTATATGAGATGAAGTCATTAAAATGCGATCTTACACATGTCTATAACAAGGATATCTCTGATCTCCAATCAAAGATCCAAAGACCGAAAATGCATTCGTTCGAGTGGAAACAACGCTTTGAACAAACTGTCGCTTTACACCTACAGAAAAAAAGAATTATTTGAATTCCAGGTTGCTGGTGATACAGTCGTGAAATTGACAAGGTGAATGATTTTGGAATGATTTTGGAATGATTTAGGAATGAAATTGAATGAGTGTGAGGAGCGAGTTTTGAGTGAATTGAATGGGAGGTAATCCTATATTGCAAATTTTGTTCGGGATGAACAAAATTTGCGATATTGATTACCTCCCTTTAATAAAAAAAAAGTGCATACAAGTTCTGTGCACAGCTTCAAATTTCTTCAAGAACCTATGAGGCGCTTACTATTTGAATTTTGAATGATGTTGATTCTATATTTTTCAATAGGTTTGATCGTTTTTGAATGGTTTGAGTGAGTGTTTGGAATGAATGATTGGAGCGCTGAGTGATCGATTTAGAATGGTTTAGATTGAGGTGAATGTCAATTTCACGATGTTATTAACTGTACCCATTTTACGGTTTGATTTTTAGGGGTATGTTCGGTTTCCTTATCGTGTAGCCGCATCCTTTGACATAATTTCATCAATTAGTAATTGAAGCATATATAAGAATAAAAAGAATTTTGAAAACAAAGTGCATCTTTAGAAAAGAATCAAGTTTCGATCCCAAACATTTTTGTCTAGAATATTTAAGTGCCGATTCAAAAAGAATAAATGACTTTTATTCTGTCTATTCCGTCATCTTACAATTATTGCATTCCCGCTTTCATGTCACTTTTTGGTTTATTGTGGCTGCTGTTGTTAGTGTTGTTGTTTTGTTTTGTTGTTGTTGGTGGTATTTTTTATTACATGTATTTGTTTAGTAAAAATTATCTTCTAGGTCTATGTCTCTAAAAAACAGAAATATTCAACCTATCATTAATGTGCCGTTGAAATTAACAGTACTTTTTTCAAGATCTATTTTGCTTTAATTCCAACATAAATTATTGCATAACCCTGAACGGGCCCCAGATCTTACAAACATCTTTAACTAACTATAAATGAAACTATTCCTACTTGAGCCGTGGTAAACCTAACCGAATTGTCTAAACCAGTACGCCGAAAAAAAGCGCACATACTAACGTTAGTTTATTATACTGAAAAGAAAATTTCAGCATTTTCATTGGTAAATGCTGACCTGACAAACATTGATATCTACGGCCGCTCCGGTATAACTTCTATTGTTTCCTTAAGGCGCCTCGCCGTTAACATAGACAAAAAATCAAAACGGTAATGGCAGCCATGAATCTCTCGCTTCGCTGATAACCATCCCGAATATACACACTAGGATACAGTTGAAAAGCATGTCAGTTAATAATGTGCAAATAAAAAATGATATAAATGTCAATAAATACTTTAGCTTTTTACAAATCTGTCCATTTTAAGTGCCAAGTTTCTCGCAGGTTCAGCCAACAAACGCTTTCATATCACAACAGCGCAGAGTGTAGTAGTGTGACGTCAAACTATATAGGACGTCACTTAGTACATGTTTACTTTTTATAGGGGCGCATTAAGGGATATTGGTGGTTTAAAAGAAATCAGTTTATACCAACGCCTTAAATAGGAATCAAAGTACTGAAAGTACTGATAAGTTGGAATGCATTCAAGAGACCATGACATCGAGCCACTAACGAAGCTGACGCCTCCCGCCCAGGTGATCACATAAAACGTCTCGACTTTTGTCTAAAAAATCACCAAACCGCGTTAAATTATGCGATAGGTTAGATGACTAGGAACATTTTGTAAAAGTTTCATCCAAATCGGTCCATAAATGGAGGAGGGGTTGCGTTCACAAGATTTTTCAAACGAAGTCCTCTTTTTCCATGACACGGCTAATATTCACTAAACCATGACAATAGGCACTAGGTCAGGTGACTAGGAACCTTCTGTGAAAGTTTCATCCAAATCGGTCCATAAATGAGGGAGAAGTTGTGTTAACAAGATTTTTTTACATGAAGGCTCTTTTTCCATGACGCGGATAAAATCAACCAAACCGTGACTTTAAGCGCAAGGTCAGGTGATTAGGAACATTCTGTGAAAGTTTTATCCAAATCCAACAAGAAATTTTGGAGGAGTTGAACTCACAAGAAAAGTGGACGTACGTACGGACGGACGGACAGACAGACGGAGAAGATGATGCCAATATACGACTGCCTCCAGCTGTCTATAAAAATGAAATCCGAGAAAATACTATACCTGCACTGTCAAAATCGCAAAATTCAAGACTAGCCTTTAGGTAACGCAAATTTATGCGTAAATTAAACGATACATGTTTTTTGATAGCCAAAAATGTTTTTTCAAAGCCAATTTCAATCGTACGATTGCGATACGATCAATTTCGGTCGTAGGATCTTTCTTGAACGTGGTCTCTGAAGGTTAAACACGTGGGGTTGGTAAACTGGTTCATATATTTGATAAAAACAAAGGCTGTAGTTAACTTGTGATAATCTTCAATGATATTTAAAGGATTGCGCACGTACGTATTTTTGCACAATTGAATTTATGTCTAAGCAATTTTAAAGAAAATTGACGAAAGTAGAAATAGAAGATAAATGTTTGCCTATAGACCCGCAATTTAGAGTGAGTGATCAAAGGTAAATTTTGTCTATACAGGTATAGACAAAATTGACCTTTGATCTATCACTTAAACTTGTGGATCTATACCTTCATCGATCATTGCTCCGTCCACCATCAAGTGAAATTGTCGCTCGATTTGGAAATGGGGTTCCATTTTTTTAATCTGCAGATTTTGCGCGTTTCTAATAATGGATTACGAAACAATTAGATAAAAAAAAAAAACATTTGAACTACGGTATTATGTTGAACTGTGTAAAAAGTCCGTTCAGAAAGAGAAACTAGACCTCTAAAAGAAGCTATAACATAATTCTACGAAAAACAAGTCGCGACGTTACCAAATAAGCAGATCACGTGATTGGCTTGTGCTATTGCCTCAATTCTACGAAAAACAGGTCGCGTATTACCAAATAAGCAGATCACGTGATTGGACAGTGCTGTTGTCAATAGCTTACTTAAAGACCTGGTTTAAGCCTTCTTTATTTGACCCCCCCCAAACGAGATATGCAATTAACCACCCATTGTTATCTTAATGGTTTTATGGTCCTTATCTTAATCACTTGATCACCTTGTATACTCTATGTAGAGATACACATAAGAGGCTGTCAGGCATATATTGATTTTTACTTATCGAGAAAAGTATTTTGTGAATTATTGGTTAAACTATTTTGAAGAAATAAATATCTCATTTATTCTATTCTATTTAGATAATGATTATTATCTTTTTTCTGCAAATTTTAACTTGGCATAGAAAAGAAAAGTGACATATCTTTAACTTCCAATCTTCGTCAAAAAACACTGATAAAAGATGCAACAATTTTGTTTTTATAAAAATAAATCTTCAATCACAAAATAGCTGTAGCTATGATAATAAGAAAACTCTTAAATAAAATGACTTAGAATAATAGAAAAGGGATAGTTAATGTCCTCCTTTTGCTGCAATGTTTCTATTCTGCAGCAAGATTTTATTGGTTTTAACATATTTGGATGGAGATAAAAGTAGTTTTACCAAAATATTTTCTTTGAAATTAATTATTTCCTAACATTGCTACAAGTTTAAACTTTTTATGTATATAAATTCCTACCTTCAATTGATCTAGAACATTTCATCACTTTTTGTTATTTCCTAATTTGCAGATTTTATTCAATCGATTGTTATAAGTCGAAATGAATAAAGTTTTAATGACTTTTAAAAAATCATGATCTTTGTTTCAAGAATGTATAAATATAATATTTTTCACTTTTTTCAAATCAATTAATGAGATAATGATGACCAATATAAGTCAATGTCATGTGTAGAATATAAAGGGTGAATGACCCCCTAGGGTGATTCAGAGAGATAAACAATTAGCTTATCAGTAGGGGTCCAGAATATACAACATTCCTTAAACCAGGTCTTTAATTGGACTTGACTTATCACATGATTTCTAAATATAGTAATGCAAACATGTGCTACTATTAAATTCATACGCAAGTTTCAATAAATTTCGTTTAAAACATAAATTAGCGTGTTAATAATTTACATAAAGTGATAGTTGTGTAAATGTTCAACATTATTACTTCTTGATGAAATAAACTGTATGTCTGTGTCAAGTTGAGATATACAAAATAGGCTGGAGTGTATTCACATCATGTTCACGTGATTTGTGTTATCAAAAAACCCGAAATGAAATTATCTTGTGTTCATTTTGCGGTTTTGTTAAATCTAAGTTGGAACTGCTCCGCATTCCAACTTAGTTGGAACTGCTCCGCATTCCAACTTAAAAAGACAGATATTTCGCCCTAAATCTTTGATGTATAATAAATTCGTATTACGGTTTCTTGCCTGGGTATATGCCGATTTATTCCCGGCAGTAAAAATGTCAACCCTCGCCTGCGGCTCGGGTGACATCATTTTCTCCAGCCGGGAATAAATCGTCATATACCCCGGCAAGAAACCGTATAACTAATAATTCAAGGGCGTAGCTCCCATTACGCACATTACGCAATTGCGTAATACAAATAAATCCTCTCTCGAAAAATATCGTTGGTGAATGATCATAACATCGAAACTACAGCTTATTCAAGCTGTAGTTACGATGTTTGATTATTTACCAACGCTCAAATCATATAAACGGGGAGCGGGTGAGGGTATTTGTCTTTAGTCTCAGTCGACAGTCGCCTTTATCCTATATATTCTTTGGTGGTAGCCTTGGAAATGCGTAAAAATTTCAAAATCCTGGCTACGTCTATGTAATGTGCGTGTGTGTTCACACGTCCATCATTTGATGCACACAAATCGACTTCTTCATTGGAGTCTTATGCGGAAGAAGATGTGTGTCAAAATGAAGGGTGCTTAAAAAGGTTTGGGAAAAAGCAGTATATTTATCTGCTGTTATTCGTTTATTTTAAGGTTATTACCTTTTACAGCCAACCCAACAGATCGAATGTCAATATCGTGTTAATAATTAATACTGTGCAAATATCGCATTCAGAAAGTTTCTCAGAAATGAAAACACTTTAATTGTTGAAGTCAATGAAGTGCTTATTCAAGTTTCTTGTCTCGTAATGTATAAAACTAATAATCAAATATCATTGAATGCCTTGCGTTGGTTTATCATGGAATAACTATAGATAATCATTTTGAAAAACTCACCACGTTTCCATGATATTATCAAAGACATATACCCCGCATGTGTTTATCGTACCCTTTCTGACGTCATCTAAGCTGAGACCAAAAGTGACGTCACTAAAGCTTTGCAAACGTTGCAAAGCTAGTACGTGCAAAATAATTCGCTTTGATAAAATTTGTCCCGAAATTTTCACATTTTGTCTCATTTTTGCATTAAAGAAATAAAATAATAGTTTGTTTTTTCCGAGTAAGATCGATTTATGTACCTAACCACAAAAGAAACGTGATTTCACGATTCAGTTGAATGGGTTGGATGATTGAATTTTAATTCATATAAAAGATAGGTAAAAGAGTATTGCTTATTTTTTTCGAAATGGGTCAAAATATCTATATTTTATTACTTACCCAGTAGATTTGTAAGTATTTAAGCAAACCCTTTTACAGGTTTTAAAATTTTCATTGTTGTTTTCCAATAAAAAAACAATCAATTAGATGCAGTTTGTAAAAAATGAAAGGTGTAACGCCTTCATGGAAGGGTTTAAGGGGCGCAAGTCTTGCGTGTCTCAGACTCTCCAATAAGTAGCCAGGACCCCCAAAGCTGTCTGATGTTAGTCCCAAAGACCCTCTGGGGATCAGATTCTGAAAAGGATTGATGATTGAATAAATCAATCCTCAATTATTTTCTGAAGTCGAGCCAAGGATCCAATACTTTCTTTACCTTTAACTAGGCAATAGCTATAAATTTATATGAAAACAGGTCTAGTGTCGCTTTTCATAAAAAGAAACAGTCTATGTCGTATGCTGGGACTCCCAAACTTTTGGAAAGGATCCCTAGGTTTCTTATTTTCGAGTCCTTTGGATCCCATATTGTTTAAAGTCAGACTAAAACACTGCGTGCTGCAGTGAAAAAATGACAAGATGAATGATTTTGGAATGAAATTGAATGAGTGTGTGGAGTTGGTTGTGAGTGAAATTAAAGGGAAATAGTCTGTTATCGCTAATTTTCCAAGACGAACACGAAATTAGCGATTATTTTACCTCCATTTAATGAAAATATTAATACAGATTAACAAATAGCTTTCTATGCCTTTCGAACCCATCATACCCTTACAAAATTCAATTATACAAGTAAAATCGTTCATTTTATGGACCGATATTTATTTGAATTTATTTGAATGTAGTTTTTGATCTTTTTATTTTAGTTATTTCGGAGCGGTTCTGAATTGTTTGAGTTAGTTTTTTAATAGATTAATGGAGCGCTGAGTGAATGATTTGGAATTATTTTGATCGGAGTGAGTGTCAATTTCACGATTTTCTAAACTGTACATGTATTTTTAGATTTATTTTGCAGAGGTAGAGTCGATAATCCTCGCAGATAAAACAGTACAGATGACACTGCACACGTATCAGGTCACTTGGAATGAAGCACGGGAAATTTGCGAGGCAGAAAATGGTATGCTTGTGGTTGATAACTCCCTCGAGAGAACGTATGCATTGATGAATTTTGTTGACCAACAGTGGCCTTCTGCAAAGTTAGTAAAAATATTCCAATCGTTAAGTACGGTGACATAGAGGTGACATTTACATTTTTTTTATTTACCCTGAAAAAAAAATGATTTGAAAAAAATATGGAATTTTCGTTTTTCAAGGTTTTTTTCATAGAATAATAAAAATGCTAAAAACAAAATCCTCGTTTTACAAGTTTTTTTTTTTATAAACTCATTGATTAAAAATATGCGAAAATCAAGTTTCTTTTTTCAAGTTTTATTCTATTGAATAAAAAAATGCAAAAAAACCCCGAAAACTTAAGTCGTGAGCACGCGATAATTTGACCAATCAAAATCTCCCACTAAGTCGTGAGCACGACTTAATTATCCAATAAGAACTGCCGATGCCTATTTTCGTTTTTTGCATTTTTTTTTATTCTACAAAAGAAAACTTGTAAAACGAAAGTTGTGGATTTTGTTTTTTGCATTTTCTTTTTTTCTAAAATAGTAATAATAAAAAATGCGAAAAAAAAAAACCTCGTAAAACGAAAATCTAGGGTTTTTTTTTCGCATTTTTTTATTCTTAAAAAAACCTTGTAAAACGAATAGCGAGTTTTTTGTTTTTCGCATTTATTTCTATTCTTTAAAAAAACTTGTAAAACGAAAATCGAGGATTTTGTTTTTCGCATTTATTTCTATTCTTTAAAAAATAACTTATGAAACGAATATCCCAGAAAATAAAAAAATGTGCAAATGTCACCTCTATGCCACCGTAGTTAAGCTTGTTTCTGCAAATTCAATTGTTAGCCCTTATTCTGCTACTCATAACACATTTCTTTTGAACACAATGTTGAAGCAGACAAAAAAACTTAAATCGGCCTTCACTAACGTGCGGTCTGATCTTAGAAAACACTGCCTACTTTTTGCCGATTAATCATTGAAATAACTTTTATGCCAAATTCGTTAAATTAAATGTCAGGAAAATTGGTAATTTGTTTGAAACATAAATAAATTTTGAATGACAAGGGATTAATTTGCCCACTGCTATGACTTTGGCTATATATCAATGAATCATGTGCGTTTTTGTTTTCCCACTGTAATTTTTATATTAAAAAACAATTTCTTCAGTTTTATTGTAGAATTCAAATTATATAGATATTTGTTTGATATAAGGTAGTTATGACCGTATTTATACAGTTAGTAAAATAATGAAATAACCATTCACTACGTTAAACCGCTCACTCAGCGCTCTATTCATTCATTGATTCTAAACACTCACTCAAATCGATCAAAAACGCTCCGAAATCATTAGAAAACATTTTAGAATCGTTCAAGAAAATCACCTTTTTATTCAACTCGATAATATTTTTACTACGATTTTATTGGCTGGTGTTGATTTAAAAGTTTCTAATTGGGCAACGAAGGAACACAAGCATAAAAATGCGTATATTTTATTAAAAGAAGGTAATCAATATAACTAGTTTTGTTCATCTTGAACAAAATTAGCGGTATTGTATTACCTACCTTTTGTTTCACTCAAACCTCGCTCCGCACACTCATTCAATTTCATTCATTCCTTACACTCACTCAAACAATTCAAAAACCCTCCAAAATAATTAAAATGATAAGATCAACAACTACACTCAAATGAAAATCACTAGAAAAAAATCAAAGATTTCTTTTAATTTATAAGCGTCCTTTTGGTTCGTGAAGACAAAGGCAGTTATCTGTAGAAGTTATTTATTTCTAAAGGGAGGTAATAAGTATTGCTGTCCATTTTGTACAAAAGTAGCGATATTGCACCCCCTTTAATTTCATTCATAACTATCTCGTTGCACTCAGTCAATTTCATTCCGAAATTATTCAGCTTGTCAATTCACGATGCTTTTATTTTTAATTTGTTGGTTAGTAAATTTTTTAAAAAAAGATTTTTTACTAAACCTTAAATTTAACGACCCGTTACATACACTCCGCCCTGCCAGGACAAAAATCATAGGCCCTATATGTACAAGAATAACTCCTCGAGACTGTCAAGTTCAACTATGGCAAGTTACCAACATTATTCCAACTCACCCATAATGCACCAATTCCAACCTCTTTTTCTGTGCATTTTATGTGATTTAGCACGGGGAAGTTTTCATTGAAAATCTCTTTATGCAGTTGAGCCCGGCGAGCTCATCGGTAACACACTTGACATTCGGAACATCGCTCGGACTTTTCCGTAAACAGGAAAGTACCTCGGACGTAAGTGTAGTAATTTGGGGTCATTTTTAGATAATTCGGCTCCTGGTGGTACTTTGGTTAATACGCATGTAGAAAATCACATTTTGTTAATTCTCTCCGATCAATTTTTGGAGATCTTTTGGGCATACTATAATTTGATGACAAAACGCAGTAAAACACTGCGTTTTATTATCAAATTAAAGTATGCCCACTTTAACTCCTTCGTTGATTTTATTTTATGCAACGTCATCCGGGATCGTTGATGTTTGTGACGTCATAATAACATACGCGCGAAATGACGCGCTTTCGTGGACGCGTCCGTATTATTCCCTAGGTCTATTTCGTAGAATCGCCGAGGGTTCCCGATTGCATGTGAATGTCAATCCTGGGATCGTGAATTCGAACCTCGGCTCGGCGAAAAGTTCATCCAATATTTGAATAAAGTATTACAAGAGTCAACCAATTCAAACAATGGGTATATGATAGTCAGAACTCTAAGTAGAGCAGCTGGTGGTTCGGCTAACATATTGTTGTACTGGTGCCCAAAATAATAGAAAACCATAGGTAGGTGCACCGGCTGCTGAGAGATAATTGCGATAATGTTGAGACTGGTGTTAGGTTAGCGGACCTGTAATTGTTCGGCAGCATTTTGGAACTCATTATCTTTCACAATGGTAACAGAGGTTTCCTAATGCAATTATTGGTAAACTCGGGGAACACTGTTAAAGTAAAGAGCTTCCGAAACGTTGCCGATCTATTAAGGGTCGTATACCCTTAGATCCGTACAAATTCTAATTTATTTTTTTTTAGTTTTTGGATCGGGCTCCATTATGTGTCTTCGATAATAGGAGGTGGAAGTGAATGGATATGGCCGGACTGCTACATTCAAAACACCACGATATATTCCAACTGGGACTTCATGCAACCACAAATGTCGTGTGCATATTACGAAATCACAGAGCGACAATGGATGACTGATTCATGTTCGGAGGAATTGGGCTTTGTCTGTGAAAAAAATATAGGTACAGTTAACAACATCGTGAAATTGACAAGGTGAATGATTTTGAAATGATTTTGGAATGAAATTTAATGAGTGTGAGGAGCGAGTTTTGAGTGTAATTAATGGGAGGTAATCCTTTATCGCAAATTTGTTCAACAAAATGAACAAAATTAGCGGTATTGATTACCTCCCTTTTTGATAAAAAATGCATACAAGTTCTATACAAAGCTTCATATTTCTTCAAGAACTTATCAGACACTAACAATTTGAATAATGTTAGTGAAATCGCAATTTTTCTCTGTAAAAATTATTTTGAATGACGTTGGTTATTCTAAATTTTTCAATTGGTTTGAGCGTTTTTGAATGGTTAGAGTGAGTGTTTGGAATGAATGGATGGAGCGCTTAGTGAGCGATTGAGAATGATTTTGATCGGAATGAGTGTCAATTTCACGATGTTTTTTACTGTATCAATTTTTATTCGTCAAGCGGAGCAGGACAACCTGGACAGCGCGTAAAGTGTCGACTCTTCTCAGACAAGGCAAGCTGACAAGGACAGAAAGCTTTCGTAACTACAGTTAACAACGTCGTCTTATTGACAAAGTGAATGATTTTGGAATGATTTTGGAATGAAATTGAATTAGGGGCGTGTTTTGAGTGAAATTAGACGGAGGTTATCCAATATCGAAAATTTTGTTCAGGATGAACAAAATTGGCGATAATTATTCTCTCCCTTAAATAAATAGAGGATAATCGTTTGATTCAGTGTAAGATCGATTTATATTTCATTGAGTGAACATCAAGAACTATAATTACCTGAGTGGCAGATCCACGAGTGAAAATATAGTTTTTGTTGTTCACGAAATGAAATATTAATCGATCTTAATCGAAAAACAAACGATTATTCTATTTCTTAAATGCAAAAATGAGACAAAATGTGAAATTTCTAGGACATATTTTCGTAAAGCGCGTCATTTTTCACGTGATTGCTACGGAACGTTGATTGTGACGTCACTTATTTCGCCCCGCATAGATGACGTCAGATAGGGTGAAATGCACAATAGCAGGGTATAACTTTTTGATAATTTCACTGCTTTTGCGGTGAGATTATCAAGTGATAATCTACCGTTATTTCTCGATAAACCACCGAACAGAATTAAAGAAAATATGCATAAAAGTTCTATAAATAGCTTCCTATTTCTTCAACAACATATCAGTCGCTTACAATTTGAATCATGTAAGTGAAATCGCGTTTTTTCATTCTTTAAAATTTTGAATCACGTTGTTGATTCCATCTTTTTCGGTGAGTTTGGAGCGTTTTTGAATGGTTGGAGTGAGTGTTTGGAATTAATGGCTGGAGCGCTGAGTGATGATTTAGAATGGTTTTGATTAAGATGAATATCAATTTCAAGACCCAACTTACTGTAACTGTAACGCCTAATTTCAGGGTCGTGCGTTTTTCATGAATGGACCGGGTATCCAGATATATCACTATACTACCACTATCAGACCCTACCAGCAGCCGACCCCAGTGAATGTCAGTCCCTTTGTCTAAACACGATCTTGAACGATCGGAACTGTTGGGCGGTCAATTATGGTGGAGCACAGTGTATTCTTTACCATTCCAGCGACCCTTACTTGTACTATAACATCGGGTTTTCTGTGGATCCCGTACAGTTTTTCCTTAAAGATTGTTACACAGGTAATGAAATAGAGAATAATCAACTGGTTTTGTCTGATATTAAAAGTATTTCACTAGAATGCATTATAATGCGTAAAAAACGAGTCCGAGAACCCCTTTTTTATTTATAAAATTATGTTGCCAATATCTATCGTCCTCGGTCCTTGCGAATTTCGCGTATTAAAACCAGGGAAACATTGTTCAATAATTTCTAGTCGCCATCTTGGATAATGCCTGAACAATTCGAAGAAACTTTGAATCAAAAACATCAATTCCTTGGACGTTTAACAATTTCATGACGAGGAACGAAAACAATTTTAGCGAATCTTTCACTTTTTTTTTTATTTATGAACGACAACATCGTCAACGATGTAAACATTTAAACACCGGCAATTTTTGGAAACCGTCTCGGTGCCTAGATGGGCATATTGAATTGTGCGTATGCGATTACTCGGGTGTAGGACAAAAGCCCCCTGGGACAAAAGCCCCCTAGGACAAAAGCCCCCTGGACAAAAGCCCCTTGGGACAAAAGCCCCCTAGGATAAAAGCCCCCTAGGACAAAAGCCCCGCATTATAATAAATACTGGTATATAAATTTCCATTTTTATAACTTTTTACTGAACATTTAAATAAAATGGGTCCTTTTTTTGATTGTTTGCTTTATTTGCCATTTTTAAAGGTGAATTTTTTATAATTCTTAGCAATAAAAACCATTGTTTACGTCCGCTTTCTAACAACTCGAAATCAGTTTTGTTTGAATTTTATTATAAGAAAATTTTATAAGATATTCCAGCAAGCAAAGTAATTTACATTGATAGGGAATGCCCTTAATATTTAATTCCTTTATTTTTCTTTTATTCACACATTTTACATGCATGACATCATTGAAACATAATCTATATCTTTATTGACTTATTTCACACCGAAAGCACAAGTATAATTATACAAGTAGTTTACATAGTAACAAAATGGAAGGTGATGACAAAATTGAATATGAAAACAGTGTATCTTTGTCACACCTGTTATGACCTTTTTATTATTATTCTTTTTAATAACAATTTTTTTTTTCTAAACAAATCAATAATGAAATATAAAACCAAATGGAGGATATTTTCCAAGTTATCTTTTCACGGATATTTATACACAAAGGAATACTTTTATTCCCCCCCCCCCTAAAAAATGTTATTTTCATTCCATTAAAATGACTAAAATATTTATTTCTTTAAAGAATTAACAAATTGATATTCACAAATTCAAATAAAAATCATAACTTTTTAAGACTTTTTTTCAAAATTCACAAAAACAACACATTTTTATAACCATGGGGCTTTTGTCCACTTTTCAGTTAAGGGCATGGGGCTTTTGTCCCATGGGGCTTTTGTCCCATGGGGCTTTTGTCCATGGGGCTTTTGTCCATGGGGCTTTTGTCCTAGGGGGCTTTTGTCCGTACCCCGATTACTCTATCCCCTGAGGTGAGCATTTAAAATTATCTTAGGCTCGGTGTTATAAACCGCTTTGGAATATCGATCCGTTTTGGAATTTATTCGTATTCCAAAGCGGTTCGATCCGTCTCAAGACGGTTCATCTATTTTTATCCTTAATTATTGCTTAACAGACCCAGTTAAATGATAAGCTTATTGTGTATCTCTTATCCCCCTAGGGGGTTAATCACTATGTTTATTCCAAGTATGACAGTTACCATTATTGGTCAACATTACCCAATATACATTGCGCATATACACTACTGTAAATAAGTACTTCTGATTAATATTGAACGTTAAAAAATATCAGAATGATAAACTATAACACTCAGAAAAAAAATAAATAAATAACAATAATAATATAAAGTATTTTAATTGAACAAATGGAAAGGGAATGTACATGTATATGCTTAAATACATTACTGCAGCAATTTGGAATTAAATAAAGCTGTGGGAAAAAGATCGCCATTTTTCCCCTTTTTCAGTAGTTTGCTTTGACTATTCGAATATTTTAATCGGCTTTTATTTCGCAACAAAATTACCAAAGATTTTTGCCTATAAGAAAGATTGTTCTATCTCTTATCAATGAGTTTTTTAGCAAGATAGAAATTTTAAGTAGTATTCCGAATGATTTTTTCTTCAGCTAAGTACTAATTTCAGATAAGTTGATAAAACTTTTTACCTATCATTTCGAAATTGGTTTATTGTCAAAAAGCATTTCAGAATCATATATATTTAAAGATACGTTATGCAAAAAGGGACTATATCGGTTCATAGTTATTTAAATACCTGTATCCGAATTTGTTGATTGGTTACCCAAAATGGTCATTCTAGATTAAAAAGACCAGCAATGTGATTTAAGTTTCGATCCTAGACAGTCTGCGCAGTACACGTTGTTTAGCTAAGATAGACACTTAGGTATCGACCAAATGGTCCCTTTTTGTCAACTGTAAAAAACTTCTTTTGATAAGGAAATCCAATTATATAACCTACTTCTTTAAACATTTGTTAACCTTTTTTAACAGTTTCCTTTGAATTTATTGTTAACAATTAATGTTCAAAACAATTGAAATGCCCCGAAAATTCAATTTGTACCATTTTTGTACTTTTTCTCTTCAATTAATCAAATTAGAAGAATAATCTACGTATTTAATTGGTCAAATGCATTTCTAGCGTATTCTTGGATCTAAAATGAAAAAAGAAATTTATTTCAGAATATTTAATAGTTTGAATTGGAGAACGGGTTCCTCACATTTGAAATATAAAATTCGCTTCATGATGTCAGACATTAGTTGGATTTTTGAGCCCCTAAGGTGAAAAGTATATGAGTATAATCTTTTGCGTCTGCCTGTCCGTCTCGACACCAGTAGACCCTACGTCTGTCAGTCCGTGATAATGGCATGAACGCAACTCCTCATTCAATTAAGGACAGATTTAACTGAAATTTCCACATCGTTCATTGACACATTGCCTCGCACATATTGTCGAAATTTTGGGATATTCTACCGGAAAAATTATTTGCCAGCAAGTTTTGTGACTTCAGCTCTTTTTTCTTTCTCACGAACTTTTGTACGGTTTACAACTCGGGCATCTACAGATATCTACCTTGATATTTACATAGGTTTCAGTTACATGATTAAACGCATGCCTGATTTCAAATATAACCAAATTGAGGCAAGTTGGCGAGAGAGTGAGAGGGAAAGAGAAAAAAGGAAAAGGAAAGATAGAGAGAAAGAGAGAGATAGAGAGAGAGAGAGAGTGAAAGAAAGAAAGAAAGGGAGGGAGGGAGGGAGAGAGTGTATGAGACAGATAGAGAGCGAGAGATAAAGGAGAGAGTGGGGAGAGAGAAAAGGAGGGAGGGAGAGACAGACAGACAGGTAGACAGAGAGGGAGAGAGGGGAAGAGAGAGATAAAGAGAGAGAGGGAGGGGAGAGAGAGGGAGAAGGAGGGAGGGAGAGAGAGAGCGACAGAGAGAGACAGACAGACAGAGAGACAGAGAGAGAGAGACAGAGAGAGAGAGAGATGTTTCAAACTGAGCTTACCAGGCTCAGCATATATTATATTGTAGTCATTCTAGAGATAGCTACTACCGTTTAAAAAATTGATTTCAGTTCGATTTATTTTATTCCTTTTTCTTTAATTTGGAGAAACCGCATTTGGCTTTCTGGCATACTACAACATTTCTTACCTATCATCAGCATATGGGGGGTGTTCAGTAAAACGCTAAAAGATGCTGTCAACGGAAAACTCATGTGGCGAATACCACGAAGTTTAATTGATCTATTCATGAATTTTCAATAAAATCCGATTTTCGTTTCTTTTTTATGATACAATTAGGCGTGGCTTTGCTAATCCGTACTAATGTCGTCGACACGTCAATCAATTTCTTTTGTCTATCTTGCAGACAAGCACACGTATTTCAACATTGAATTTATTGAAAGGTGTCAAACTACGATCGTATAGTACAAATACATGTACAAGACAAAAACATCGTTTCTTTCAATTAGGAGTTAGGCATTTAAACTAAAGATGTAGTGTTCCAATCAATATATATATACATATATATATAGACCGAAAACTTAACCATAAAAAAGGAAATTAAGTCAATTTGATTAAGAAAAACGGTTAAAAGAAAAGTAATTCCAAAATGGTTATCCCCTTTTTTTGGAATCGACTTAATTGGAAAGAAAAAACTATAACTTTGAAATGTATCGATTATCAGGTCATTTTGATGAAAATATACGAGGTTAATGACTTTTACTTTAATTTGTTTAATATGTGAAGCAGCGTGATATAAGAAAAAGTGAATTTTAAGAATTTGTTTAAATTTTATTCTCGATATAGGAAGAACAATGCAAAGTAAACACAAAACAAACATTTCGACCTTGGAATAAAAGTTACTTAGTTAGTTTGATCGCTAGGTAATAACCTAGCTAGATAGGATAGATAGCTAGATCGCTAGGTAATAACCTAGCTAGATAGGATAGATAGCTAGATATGTAGGTAGGAAGGAAGGAAGGAAGGAAGGAAGGTAGGTAGGTAGGTAGGTCGGTTGGTCGGTCGGTCGGTCGGTCGGTCGGTCGGTCGGTCGGTCGGTCGGTCGGTCGGTCGGTCGGTCGGTCGGTCGGTCGGTCGGTCGGTCGGTCGGTCGGTCAGTCGGTCGGTCGGTCGGTCGGTCAGTCGGAAAGGAGGTTGGTAGGTAGGTAGGTAGGTAGGTAGGTAGGTAGGTAGGTAGGTAGGTAGGTAGGTAGGTAGGTAGGTAGGTAGGTAGGTAGGTAGGTAGGTAGGTAGGTAGGTAGGTAGGTAGGTAGGTAGGTAGGTAGGTAGGTAGGTAGGTAGGTAGGTAGGTAGATAGATAGATAGATAGATAGATAGATAGATAGATAGATAGATAGATAGATAGATAGATAGATAGATAGATAGATAGATAGATAGATAGATAGATAGATAGATAGATAGATAGATAGATAGATAGATAGATAGATAGATAGATAGATAGATAGATAGATAGATAGATAGATAGATAGATAGATAGATAGATAGATAGATAGATAGATAGATAGATAGATAGATAGATAGATAGATAGATAGATAGATAGATAGATAGATAGATAGATAGATAGATAGATAGATAGATAGATAGATAGATAGATAGATAGATAGATAGATAGATAGATAGATAGATAGATAGATAGATAGATAGATAGATAGATAGATAGATAGATAGATAGATAGATAGATAGATAGATAGATAGATAGATAGATAGATAGATAGATAGATAGATAGATAGATAGATAGATAGATAGATAGATAGATAGATAGATAGATAGATAGATAGATAGATAGATAGATAGATAGATAGATAGATAGATAGATAGATAGATAGATAGATAGATAGATAGATAGATAGAAAATGACATTCATCTCAATCAAACTAATTTGAATTGCTCAGCGTTCAATTCATTTATTCCAACCGCTCACTTAAACCATTAAAAAAATTCCAAAATCACTAAAAACAAGAAGATAAGATCACCAACTGCATAATTTATTCAGAGTGATTCAGAGTCGCGATTTCTCTGACATAATTTGAATTTTAAGCATCTGATTAGTTCTTGAAGAAATGGGGAGCTATTTCTTCTGTTTGGAATAGACAGATGCTCAATTCGGAATTAAATTAAGAGTATTTTTCAATATCTCAAATCAAGTCTCGCGTTAATTTGCCTGTGTTCTAAGGCACACAGTTCCTTTTCTCTAAAGAGGCAATGTTGCAACCCCTGACGAATGTGATTTTAGCAAACGTTTAAAGAATTGAAAATATTGATAGGAAGAAAGATAAATCAGACAAATTGCATTTCAGTTTTATTCTGTCTTAGTCTTAGGGAATGAACAAGATGCTTTATTTTGACTCAAATGAAATTAAACTTTTGTTACGTAGATATAAATTAATCATATACCTTTCAACATGTTTAAATGCTTCTTGTTGATTACAAATAAAGTAATGAACATTGTTTTCAAAATTGATACCCCCTCCCCAACCCCCATTTTGAATTGAGAAAAGCAATGCTTATTCGAATAGAAATTATAAAATTCCCCTGTGTCCCACCCCCATTTCTATCATTTTGACAAGTATACGAATTAAAAGTAATAGCAATCTCCTTAAAATCAGTTCCACCATATTACCTACTGCTGCCCCCTGCACGATTGCGCAATATGATATCAGCATACATTGCGTACTTTCTGTTCAATTTTTGCTAAATCGTAAGCCAGACTGATTATAAACAGATCATTTATTTTGAATATAGCGTTTCTAAATATCTATTTTATCTTAATTACGACTATTTGAGAAATTAACTTAGTGTTTTTCTTTGTGAGAAAAATCTTTGGTTATAGTACATTTATTACTAAGAATTATGGCTTAATATTATATATCTTTTTTTAAACTAAAATACAAAAAACAAGTTGCGTCAAGTTAATTTAGAATAAAAGAAAAAAAAAAACAACAAAAAAAAACAAACAAACCAAGAATATATAGATATGATTAAAACACAAATCTTAGTTCATTATTGTTGAAAATGAATGCTCATTGTTCAATACTGACTTTAAATGCGATAAAATAAAATTTAAATGAATTCGTTAAATAAAAAAAGAAATAAAATGAAAATTAAGAAAATATATCTGTAGAAAATATGTTCTCAAGAAGGAAATCTATAATGAAAATATAAACGCATAATCCCCTGCATGTTTATCTCTACAAAAAACATTGGATACACAAGTTACTTAGATAAGGGTCATCAAAATCATAACGCGTTGTCAATTGCATATCTCATGAGGGATTAACCTAGACACTTTAAACTGACTACTTCTTTACTGTGTTAAAGTCTAAAGTCATCGTCATTATTTAACTGACTGCTCATCATTCTGTCAATATTCTTATTTATACAGAGTATCCCGGGGTACAGAGTTTGCTATAAAATACAACATTTTTCCTTTTTAAAAAGCATTATTATCTTTTTTTTTCAAGATACTAACTTAACTTGCACATTTTTATTAACATTATTTTCCTAAGAAAATTCTTTTATTTTTCATTTTTCTTTACAATATTCTCATCAAACCGTCTCGAGACGGATCGATCGGGCTTGGAATTCCAAAACGGAGAGCGAGCCGTCTCGAGACGGTTAGTATTCCAAAACGGTTTACAACAGGTGCTGGATTTTTTTCTCGCCAAAACTGCAAAAGTTATCAGATTTCGAGCCTTACTCTTTTGTTTTAGAACCATTTAAGGATTTTTCCCTCGTTCAAATTATTGTTAATGATTGTCTCGTTTAGTTTCTGATTTCCTAGTTTATGTTGATTAACAACTATTAGATAATCTGTGATTCAGAAGCTTCAGTTGCGGATTCAGAGGGAGAGGAGGGGTCATTCAAAAACCCTTCTTCAGCCAAATATTTTTTTATTCGCTTGGATAATTAAATCGAAATGTATAATTATAAAAAAAATAACTGCCATTTTGTTAATTTAAATGCCTATAATGCAGATATCCTGAACCTGTGATTTGGCTTCAATGTATCATCGCAGTAGTATGAGCAGGAACCAAGCTGCTTGAAAAAAAAGTAGTTCCTCCAGGGAAAGTGAAAAGTGTTATCAAGGGCGTAACTCCCATTACGCAATTTACGCAAGTGCGTAAACGAAATAATCATCTGTTGAAAAATATCGTTGATGAATGTTCATAACATCGAAACTACAGCTTATTCAAGCTGTAGTTACGATGTTTAGATTATTCGCAAACGCTAAAATCAAAGAAAAGAGGAGCGGACGAAGGACATACATCTTTTTTTTTCACAGTCAACAAATCGCCTTTATCCTTTATATTAGTCTATGTTGGTCGCCTTCAGAGTGCGTATAAAAAAATCCTAGTAACGCCTATGTTATCGTCAGTTGTGACGATAACACATCTCTATCAGGGAAACATATAATTCTTTATTCCTCCAAATATGAAGATAGCATAGTGAAAAATACAAAACTTATATACAAACATATAAAGTGAGGATGAACATACATAAGTGAAGAGGAGAGGGGCACATACAAATACATGTACACACAAACATATAAATTGTAAGAAATCGACAAAATAGTAATTTATCAATGTATTTCACTAATTTGTGCGTGAAATGATAGTTACGAGAATCAGAATTTCAGTGTATTCAACGTTTAGACAATGAAAAAATGATACATGTATCATACATGTATTATTGTTCATTTAAGAAATATATGCATAAATGCAAGACACAGTGAAATTGACCAATCAACCAGTTGATTTGGCAATTAACCAATTAAGCAATCAATCAGCTAATACATAAGCAATAAATGTACAAATGACTGAACTCACCAATGAATGAATCTATCAATCTCATAAAACATGTCTACATAGCTACAGATAAATTGAATTCGCATACATCAATTAATCAGGTTATACAAATTAACAGAAAAATACATGTACCATATATACATTATACAGACGAGTACAAACAAAATGCATGAATGAATGAACGAACGAACGAACGAACGAACGAACGAACGAACGAACGAACGAACGAACGAACGAACGAATGAATGAATGAATGAATGAATGAATGAATGAATGAATGAATGAATTAATGAATGAATGAATGAATGAATATCTGCCTGAGTTGATTCGAATCCTTAACGAAATGAAAGTGAAGAATTTCGATATATTGGCAGTTTGATTAAGAGTGTATGTATTCCTGTTATGCGAAATACCTTTGCGAAACTAAATTCAAGGCAATAAGTCATAAATATTGTTTAACTACTGCTTTCTAAAGTGTGGCATATAATCATGTTTGTACGTCTATATAATAAATAAGATGAAAGGCGTTTTGTAGTTACAACCAAATATAGTGAGCGCATATTAACTTGAACCTGACCTTTATGCAGAATAAATAATTAGGCTCATGAATACAATTCCGAAGATACTTCGGCACGTGACGATCAAGCATGGACATTCCGTTATATTGTACAAATTACAGGTGTTTGTGGACTTCATAATATACCGGTATACTAGGCACCTAGGTAGTCATGTAGCAGACGATTCAATGTTCCTGCTTGTGTAAGATTTTGAGCGGGGATTCCATTTCCAGTCCAAAAAAAAAAAAAAAAACGAATGACATTTAGAGAAATTCTAAAATTTATTTATTTTATTATTTTTTCAACCTCCTTTAAAGATTACAAAATAGGACAATCAATTTATGTATTGATTCGCTAGTTTATGATGATGACCAAATATCGCCGTTACAGTAAAAAGCATGGGCGATAACGGGTTAACAGAGCGAACACGTGCACTCAAACTTTACGATTGAATCCCGCAGGTTTGACGTGTTTTGCCGAAGGGAAACGACCGATATTTAATTTATTAATATCACAAAGGCCAGGTTTAGGTCAATATGCTCCCACTATACCAGCCAATGCTTTTGCAATACGTTTGTAATAAATAATTTCTTCCAGTACAATAGTAAGGTAGCATTTTAAAATAAGTTCATTTTGTCCGAATCGATTTTATGGCATAATTTCTTAGGCATTTCATGCAGATGTTTACATTTTTACGTACCAGTTTTAGCAAATATTTCTGCTTAAATTACGTCATCGTTGTATGAACTACTGAAATAAAACGAAAAGGCAGCTTCAAAATTTTAGGAACTGCTACAATTATGTATGATATAATCAATGACGAAATATTTGCATTCGGAACATCACTCGGCCATTTCCGTAAACTGCAACAAACCTCGGATGTATGTAAGGCGGATGGGTATGTAACAAAATCGTGCATTTTGTTAGGCGGAAACAGTGTAAGAAAAATCAAAGCACTGAAAGTACTGATGGTGGACGTTTCTTTTGGCATACTAGAGTGATTCTTCCATTTGTTGAGAAAAGAGATGTTTTACATGTAAAATTAAGATAAAAGGAAAATGACCTGACCCAAGTTCGCATCTAGCTTCAGATATACGTACTTTCCTCATCATATATCGTCGATTGTCAACCAAAGTCCTGTAATAACAAGGTTTTGATAACTTTCGGCATGGTGCCGGTGTAGTTTAAAGAGTGATTGGCTGATCCATTGGGTATAAAAGGAAAGAAATGACTATTAGATGATCAAGGTTATTATTCTTTTTTTGTAATGCTAATCTATTCTTTGTAATTTCATAATTCAAATTATGGTGTTATCTGCTTGAAAAAAATCTATTAAAGGATAATAATTAATTGTTCCGCGATTTTCATTTTCAAATAGAGAGAGAAGGGGTAAAAGTGTTTATATAAACACGTAAAAAATTGCAGACACTGGTCTCTCGAGATTGTCTGGCGCATGTTGAAAATAAAGTAAAACCCCTTGGCATAAATTTTTATCGCATGACCCGAATGCTTTACTTTACCTGCTCGAGCTGTATCGTGTATATTTCTGCATTTCCTTTAATTGGCCACTGTTTTATATACATAGGTAGTGTCAGGGGAGGTTACCATTCCAGTAATTCCATTCACAAATTTTTTCATGGGTGACCTCCCATTGACCATTGGCAAACAAGGGGCAAATTTCTCACTCTACCTGAAAAGTAGTTCTACGCAAGCAAAACGTTCACCTGATCTCAGAATTACATATGATTTCGCACAGTAAATTGAATCTTAGTGAGCACTACTGTTTTGAAAACCTATTAACATCTGACAGGATTGTTCAAACGTGGTATTAACACTGGTGAACGTAAACGTCCACCAACTAGCACTGTAGATTTATATCTTTTTCAATAAATAACGGCTGAATAATCTTAATTTTTGAGAATGACGAATCATTCTCAAAAATTAAGATTTTTCCAGTCGTAATTTTAGAATCTAAAGATATTTATATAAGATACGATGGTTTCACGTCAGTGACTTAAACGAGTAGCGTTGGCGACGTCGAATGTTTCCACTCACAGTTTCGAGGGCTAACGCCATTTTAGCTGACGTCAGGGAGTTTTTCCAAGGTTTTTCAATAATTTTTAAAAATAGTCCGTCTATGTTCATCCGAGGTTGATCGTGAGATTGACCGAGTGGTGTTCCGAATGGAAATATTTGGTCATTATTTTCCGAAAGGAATCTTTAAGAAAAAGACAAACAATCTTCCGATAAAAACACGAGGCGTGTTGATTTTTTTCTTATTTTTTTTTTTTTCATTTATAAAGGGTAATCTTAAATTAGACACAGAAAACTGTGTTAATCAATCCTGACAGTATACAAAAAAATAATAATAATAAAAAAAAACATCGTGAAATTAACAATTAAGAAAGGTAAATAAATTATAGTATCGCCTATCGATAATTTTATAACCTTACTTTTAAAAAAAGGCTTTTCTACAAAAAGATTTGTCTTCGCGGACTCCTTCAAATCAAGAACCTCGTATAAAAACAAGGATGATCGGTTTGTTTCAACGATTTCTGAAGCATTGAAAATGGTCCATGAACGTTTACGTTTTTGAAGCGTTTTTTGAACGTTTTTAACAATTTGAGCGAGTGGTAAGAATGCTGTTATTTGAGCGTAAAACGAGTGATTAAGAGTGACAATCGGGAACCTTCAGCGACTCTACGGATTGATTGATTGATTGATTGAATGGAGTTTAACGCCGCTTTCAACATTATTTCAGTTATATCGCGGCGGCTGGAGCATCTTACAATGGTTTCTTGGTAATTCTCTAACCACTACAACCACCACATCCTTTCCTAGCCTCCAGCTGCTAGGTCTACGATTATCAACCCATTGGTGGCGACTCTACGGAATAGACCTCGTGAATAATGAGGGCGAAGACATGAAAGCGAATCATTTCGCATCGGGTTTATATGACGTCAAAATGGTAGACACGTAATTTAGTTTCGCAACAATTTGGACCACATGTTCTTTCACAATGTTAACCGAGTTTTCCTAATGAAAATCATTAGAAAACCTCGGTTAACACTGTTTAAGTTCATTACCTCCGAAACGTAGCGGAACATTTACGGGTCCACTACCTTAAGTAAAACAAAATCAACGAAAGATTTAAAATAGTCATGTTATAAATTGACAACAAAACTTAAAATTAAAATATGCCAAAAAATATCTCTATAAACGATCGGAAACCATAAAAAAACCATTTTTCTTGAAGCGCATTGAGCAAGAAGACGAAGTACCTAAAATCAAACTTTCTACACTTACGTCCGAGGTACTTTCCAGTTCACGGAGATGTTCGAGCAATGTTCCGAATATAAGCATTAGCTATTCAGTATTTCCTTCATCGTGATGATTCAAGTGCTTTGTAACCTGCTGTATTTTAGGAAACCTTTTTGAAATCTTGATTCTAATCATTACAGTATGTTAAGTTCCCGTACATGTATCACAATCGCGTTCCAATCAGTAAGCAAGTCTACATAAACTGTTGTCTGCATAAACTAGTCAATCTTTTCATAGTAAAAAGATTCGACAAGGCCGTTGTATTTATCCTTTTTAAATCGAGATTGCTAACATAATTGTGTCATCGGGGACGCTTCAAATTCAACAATAGCTAATAAAAAACAGCTAACAACATCGTGAAATAGACAAAGTGGAAAATAGTGGAATGATTTCAGAATGAAATTGAATGAGTGTGTGGAGCGCTGTTCGAGTGAATTTAACAAGGGGTAATTCAATATCGTAATTTTGTTCAGAACAAAATTATCGATATCTATTACCTCCCATTAATAAAATACGCATACAAGTTCTATAAATAGCTTCCTTTTTCTTTAAGAACCGATCAGACACTTATAATTTAAATTATGTCAGTGAAATCATGATCTTATTCTAGCTATATTTATTTTGAATAACGTTATTGTTTCTTTATTTTTCAGAGGGTTTGGAGCGTTTTTGAATAGTTTGAGTGAGAGTTTTGAATGAATGAATGCGTCAAGCGAGTGATATGGAATGGTTTTGATTGAGATGAATGTCAATATCACAATGTTGTTAACTGTATTAGTAATGATTTATTTTATTTGAAATTAATTTTGAAACATTGTGAAGGATTCGTGGGCTTATTTAAAATTCGGAGGTTTTTTGAACGATTCAGTTGAGCAGTCATATTTCTATGGCATCGAAGCGTTGAACAAATGGTTAAAATTGGTTTTGAACGGGGTGAGAGTCTCTTTCGTTTTATTTGTATTTCTTGCTAGCTGTTGTGATAAATGTATCCTATATATATTATTAAAGCTTTGACAGACTCAAACGATAATACTGATTACGAAGTAACGAGTAATGGTGCAGTACCTGGTGTTACATGTATGGTATTCAATGATCGCACAGTATCAGCTTCGACAACGAGCTCTACAATGACACCAACAAGCTCTGCCCTACCTACAACTAACTCCTCATTACTGACAACGAGTTCTGCGTCAACGACAACGAGTACTGTTTCATCGACAACAACCCCTGCATTGTCTACAACGAGTACTTTATCGCCCACAACAAGCCCCGCTTTGCCGACAACGAGTACATCGTCGTCAACAACAAGTACAGGGTCACTGACAACAAGTCCTTCATTGCCGACAACGAGTACTGATTCACCAACAACTAATGCTTCGCTGACGATGTCATCATCATCATCATCGACGTCTACATTGAGCTCTTCGATATCAACGTCAGTGACAATAGTATCTACTCTAAGTTCAGATAACTCGACATCTACATGTTATAGAATGTGCACTTGTAGCTCACCAACTTCGTCCAATGAAGCACTTGAAGAAAAGATCGAACAGATTGTTTCTAAACTAAGGGTGGACAAGGGAAAATTGTCTTCGTCGGTGAGACGAAAAACAAGTGCAAAAGATGAACGCACATCGGCTAAATCTGTCGGCTATGTTGCAATGGTTGTCGCTGTTTTAGAAATATCCGCGATTCTTATACCAGATTTAATGGCAATGGCTCGATTTGTCTATAATAAAGTTGTTACTGAATTAATATATCATAAAAAGGTAGAACGTCTTTCTAAATAAAGCTTGTTTGATACATAATTTAAGAATGATAAAAAATACAACATTTCTTTAAATCTGAATACATGTATGTTTACACATATAATATCATACTTAGTACAAAAATCAATTCTTTGGACGTTTAACTATACTTAGTTCCAAAAGAAAGTGTGCACTTTTGAATTTTGAATATCTCTGAAAGTACGCAATCTGTCGTCATGAAATGTCGTAAGACTATCCCGAACAGTATGTGCAAACGATATTTGAAAACAATCACGCGACGAGCAAAAAATTTTCTGCTAAATTGAGACATTTGATTTTGCATGTTTTGCATGTGCAACACGCGTTGGACGAATACTTGGTCTGAAAATGCATTCAGTTCAACCTTTGCGGCTTTCGTAAGCGAAAAAATCACATCTTCAATACTATTGTGCATGATGCTACAACGTAGTTTGACTACCAATAAACGGTCGTTGAATAAAATCGAACCTTGTTAGATTTTGAACATCATTAGAATTGATTAAGCATTCATTTTCAAATAGAAATCAAAGTAATCATTTTGTAAGGCCTTTAAGAGCAAATCGAGATGTCATAGAACGCCATAGTACAATTCAACGACAAGTTACTGACCTTACAACGTAGCAATGTCTAACGTTGACGTACACGTCTGCATCAAAAATAAAACTTTTGTTTGCAAATGGCTTGGAATGGCTTCTAAAATTCTATAAGGCAACATCAACACATAGCTCTTACCAAAGAAAAAGTTGGAAAAAGGTCAAATCTCAACAATTTAAGTTCTGCCTGTGCGTATGTAGCATGTGATACTTTATCCAAATCTATTTTGACTTTTAATTTCAAAAGATCTTGACTAAAGTATGGAGTCAAAATTACTCCATAATTTTCCTCCAACTTCGTAAAAATCAAGAGAAATGTAAAAAAAAAAACTGCACACTTTCTTATGGAACTCAGTATATTTCAAGACGAGGAACGAAAATAATTTTAGCGAATCGTTCACTTTTTTTTTTATTTATGAACGACAACATCGTCAACGATGTAAACATTTAAACAGTATTGATATACTAATATTAATATTAATATAAATATTAATATTATATATGTTACAGTGAGCTTAAAGCTGTTATGCGCCTGCTTTTGTATTTAAATTAATTAACCTCATATTCTGTGCATTCTCTGTCGGATAAATTCAGATTGCATGTCTGTGGATATCTAAGCCATGACTGCAGCTTTGGGTGTTCAACCGTCGACGTATGACTGTATAAACCAGATAAGATCACTTTAAAACCAGTCTAATTAATGGATCATCTAATGTGAGAGGTTATACTACTATTTAGAATGGATTATAAGTTTGTGACTGTTCTCCTTAACCCACAATTTGTTGTATATTTTCATTAAAAACGTTTACTATTATCGTGACAGAAAATAATCTACTCTAAGGAAAATAAATCACTCTGAAATGACTTTTTTATGAATGTCGTGTTTTTGCATTTTGGACCGGTGGTCTAATGTATTGAAATAAAGGTTGTGTGTTATGTTATGATATTTTATAGTCATGTTAATAATATGAGCCTATGCGTGAGATTTCCAACAATTTCAAAAATGCGCAAAGCAAAGACTCTGACCAGCCTGTGCATCCGCACAGTCTGACCAGAGTGTTCACTAGGCGTTTAGTGGATCTGTAGGCCATCAGGTAACTTTATATTAACAGTATGTGGCTGTTAATGATACTGAACATTTTCACCTCACGGACGTTTCAAATTGTTGGAAATGTCACGCACAGGCTCATATGTTAGTGTCTCAAAATATCCACGATGTCTAGTCTCGGCTGTGAGAAATTATCATGACTCGGCAAAAACGATATATATATAAATATAATACGTACTTAGTGTTTTGTATGGAAAAATATCTAACGAGGTTGGGAGAATTGATAATTGTCGAGGTTCTGCCGAGACAATTATCAATTCTCACAACCAAGTTAGATTTTTTTTTACATACAAAACACTAAATACGTATTATATTTATCTTATAACCTCTTTTGTCTTCTTTTCGTCGATGTTTCTAACTGAAATTCAAGTTTCTAAAAATAGCCACATTATATCATGTTCTTAAAATAACTATGTGATATCATAAATAATATCATACGGGATGTTATCACACGGATATTTGTATAGTTATAAGATAAATTAAGATTTCAGTGTCGTTGTCCCCAGAGAATTTAAAATAAAATCAGATAAATAAAGATTTCTGTGATGAATTTATCCTAATGTTTGTAGTTATCGTTTACTTTTCTAAGTGTTATAAAAATCATTTGAAGCTATTTTTCTATTTACATACCCATATTTAAATTAAACTTTTATACTTCAAGAACCGTGAGTCGTGTACAGTTAGTGACATCGTGAAATTGACTCTCGTTGAAGTTCCGATCAAAAGCATACTAAGTCGTTCAGTCAACGCTCCACTCATGCATTCCAAACCCTCACTCAAACCATTCAAAAACCATCCAAAAGCAATAAAAATATTAGATCAACAATTAAATTCAAAACGAAAAAAGTAGAAAATATCCGTAATTTCATTGACTTTATTGATTTTGGAAGCGCCTAATTATTTCGGAAAGATGTCAAAAAGCCTTTCATAGAACTTTTATGCACATTTTAATTAAGGGAGGTACTAAATATCGCTAATTTTGTTCAATTTTAACAAAATTAGCGAAATTAGATTATCTTCCTTTAATTTCATTCAATACTCACTTCCCTCGCTGATTCAATTTCATTCCAAAAACATTCCAATAGTTTGATATCATTTAATAACACCTTTGCTTAGATGGTAAAGGGCCTGAGCGAAAAGCTTAAAAATTGCGCTATATTTACTACAGAAAATTTCAAGCTCAAGGGCTTTTTAACTGAAACTCAACGTGATTGTTCTTAATTGTTCTTATTGTTCTAGAACGGATCGAGTTATTTTATTTTAAAAGTGTAATACATCCGATATCATTGTAGTTAGTTGCGAAATATACCTTTTGCCAACTACAGTTAGTAATATCGTAAAATTAACATTCACTTCGATCAAAACCGTTCTAAATCGATCTACAGTTAATAACATCGTGAAATTGACATTCACCCCAATCATAACCATTCTAAATCGCTCACTCAGCACTCCAATCATTCATTCCAAACACTCACTCAAACCATTCAAAAATGCTCAAACCCATTGCAAAACATAGAACCAACAACGTCATTCAAAATAAATTTGGAAAGAGAAAATCGCGATTTCTCTGACATAATTAAAATTGTTAGCGTCGCATAGGTTCTTGAAAAAATAGGAAGCTGTGTATAGAACTTGTATGCATATTTTGTTAAAGGGAGGTAATCAATATAGCTAATTTTGTTCATCCTGAACAAAATTTGCTATATAGGATTACCTCCCATTAAATTCACTCAAAACTCGCTCCACACACCCATTCAATTTCATTCCTAAATCATTCAATAATCATTCACCTTGTCAATTTCACGATGTTGTTAACTGTATCAGCGTTCCATTTATGTATTCAAAACTGTTATTTGAACAAACACGGTCTACACTTTGATAATTTCATTTACAAAATCAAACAACAAAAACTTAAAAAACAAAATATCATGATGTACCATATTTCCGTGAATGTAAATTAAAAAAGTCACAATCTTAAAATCGAGAGGAGACATTGTTCCAAACTTGTTATTTTTTTCAAAAAGCATGCAAGTGTTAAAGTAGCCTGAAAATTCAAGTCGAAATTGTCCTCTTTTAAAACAGTAACTTGAACATTCATAAAACACCTATTTAAATCCATAGTGTGCATATTTCTGTGACTCCTAAATTCAGCAGTCCCTTGAACACTACCGGAGATATGCATGGCCTTAAACTTTTCATCATAAGTCACATAATCATTTCTCATTTAGGAATGAAAATAACAGTGCAATAGGTCTTTATTGTAAGATTTACAATTTCCTTAAACAACACTTATACAAGTACTTATAAATAAGGAATTTTAAAGGATTTTAAAGTTTTACCGATTTCTTGTGATATTTTGTTATTTAAAAAATGATTTATTTCAAAGAATCTCATTTTTCTAGACCTTTAATAAAAAGATAGTGGAAACATGACTGAAATTACAGTAAGTAACTCTTATTGACAGTTCACGGAAATATGCATTCGGAACATCACTCGGTCATTTCCGTAAACTGCAACAGACCTCGGATGTATGTAAGGCGGATGGGTATGTAACAAAATCGTGCATTTTGTTAGGCGGAAACAGTGTAGATTTAGATCTTTTACGGTAAATAACGGCTGGAAAATCTTATTTTTTGAGAATGACGAACCATGCTCATAAAAAAAGTTTTTTTCAGCCGTTATTTAACAATCTAAAGATATTTATATTAGTATACGATGGTTTCACGTCAGTGACTTAAACGAGTGGCGTTGGCGACTTCGAATGTTTTCACTCAAAGTTTCGAGGGCTGACGCAATGTATAGTGACGTCATCGAGTTTTTCCAAGGTGTTCCCGTAATTTTTAGAAATAGTCCGTCTTTGTACATCCGAGGTTGATCGTGAGATTGGCTGAGTGGTGTTCCGAATGGCAAATATGGTCAGTCACAGAAATAGGGTAGGCCTACAACAGGATATAGGCTAGTTATCTCTGTGAATAATTCAAAATGCTGTCCGTATGTTGATATATTTTCCAAAAATGTTTACAATTATCCCAAAGTTTTAATTGTTTAATAATCCAATCATATACAAAAGTCACTACTAATGTAACAAATCCCCATAAATCCAAATAATTCACCAAAATAGACATGTAACCAGTACCCTAGAAGTTTGTTCTATCAACTCATATGCTCATGAATACAGAAAGTCAACCACGACTAGAATATTCTACCATTTTCTTTAAGAATAATCTAGTTAATTGAGCGATAAAAATAGAAACATATGTTATAACTGAATTACATAATATTGCATGTACTTACTAGAAACTTGGAAAATAAAGGATAAAATAATTGACCAATACATGTGTACCCGATATGAAATATTATTATTATACTACAAAGAAAATTCTAGCATTTTCATTGATTAATGCTGACCTGACAAACGTTGATATCAACGGCCGCTCCTGTATAACTTCTAATGTTTCCTTAAGGCGCCTCGCCGTGAACATAGGCAAAAAATCGAAACGGTAATGGCAGCCATGATTCTCTCGCTTCGCTTATAACACGACCCGAATATACACAATAGGGCTACAGTTGAAAAGCATGTCAGTTAAAATGTGCAAATAAAGAATGATATAGATGTCAATAAATACCTTATTTTCTTTCAAATCTGTCCATTTAAAGTGCAAAGTTTCTCGAAGGTTCAGCCAATAACCACTTTCATGTCACAACACCGCAGAGTGTAGTAGTGTGACGTCACAACTATATATGGCGTCACTTTGTACATGTTTACTTTTCATAGAGGCGCATTAAGGAATATTGGTGGTTTTTAAGAAATCTGTTTATAGCAACGCCTTAAATAGGCAAAAGACAGATATTTAGCAGTTAAACTTTGAAGTATAATAAATTCGTAATACGGTTTCTTGCCGGGGTATGTGACGATTTATTTCCGGCTAGAAAAAATGATGTCACCCAAGCCGTATAATATGACATTTTGATATGACCTACGTCGCGGGAGAGAAATAAGCCCGTTGAATATTTTTGATATTACACGGGCGTTATTAAACAAGCGGAATGAATATGCAAATGAACCCGGATCGAATAGCAAGTTACCAACGCTATTTTGTAACCGCAAAAATGACGTCATAATATGTATATTGTGACGTCAGTTTTAAACGGCGTTATAAGATTCGCGGAAAATTTAAACTTAGAATTTCAAGATTTTTGACGATTTTTCGCCAAAAAATGGGTAATATTATAAATAGAATATAAAATTTGTGCTCATAGAATAAAGAATTTATTAAACTCGTCATCTAAAACAGATTAAAAAAAACTCGTTTTTATCTGTTTATCGATGACTCGTTTAATGAATTCGGTATTCCATGACCACCATTCAATATCCTCTCTGTATTCAACTAAGCATACTCAGCATCATAACACAAACACTCACCCAGATCACTCAAAATCGCCCCGAAATCGTTAAGAACAATTCGAACTCACTCAAAACGATCTTCGTTTCTTTAGAATTGATGAAAATGTCCCACATCTTTTAGCCAGTGTTAATTCTTAATCGTCTCGTTTGATTGGTACATGTACATTATGACTTTAAATGGGAGAGTTCGTATATTTCTTAAATAAAGTAATAAATAGAGGATAATCGTTTGTTTCAGTGTAAGATCGATCTTTATTTCATTGAGTGAACAACAAAAGCTATATTTTCACGAGTGGCAGAGCCATGAGTGGAAATATTTACTTTTTGTTGTTCACGAATTTTTTATTTATTTTTTTTATTTATACAATATTTTGAGAGGGTAACACTTTTAGCTGTGCAGCCAGTCTACCAAGTGGCCCTCTACATTAATAAAACAAATATTTACAAACATAAAAACGTAAAAATACATACAAACACAGTTGTTATTTACGACAAGGGTACAATAAACTGTAAAAATGACACAGAGGTCTATGATGATAAAATTAAATTATCGTTTTAAATAATGTTGTATAAAGAATTATATTGCTGGTAAGATGCTATGGTGAACAGTTTAAAGTTTTGGACGAAATAGTTCATAAAAATATGTCGGGAAATTAAGCAATTCCGGATAACTCAGTTAGCGTGAAAAATTGCCCATTTATGATTGGATATAGTTTCTCAAACCCCTTTTAAATTCATATTAGGCATGTTTTATGGTCAAAATTAGTTTTCATAGCTGTTGAAGCTTCATTAAGAGTATCTATAGTTTCACACAATTTCTTATCATTGCAATTGATTTGTTTGTTCAAAGAAGTAAGTTTATCATAGATGCCTTGGATACTCCTGCTAACTTCAACCGACAGCGTGTTTAGTGTTGAAATAATAGTTTTAGACGCTTCCTTAAGATTTTCTACGTCCGTTTTGATGTGATTCAAATTTTCTTGTACTCCACTAGGAAGTTTACGGCATTCTATACACAGCCATATACCAATAGGCTCATCTTTGTCTAGACCAACACATTGGTCATGGTACCAGTTCATACAGAAAGAGCATCTTATCATGGAGTATACCTTTTTAGATTTAGGTTTAATTGTGCAAAGCTCACAACATTTTGAACTCTGAATATCATTCTCATACTTGTCGATTGATTTATTTATCGGTAATGACGCTGTTTGCTTTTCTAACGTGATACTGTCATCAAGGGATTCACCATGGACACCACTATATGCATGATCGGTGTTATTATAATCATCGTCTTTGCCATTCAATTCACCAAGACGTATGCTGGGTTCATCAATTTCATCGTCAATTGGTCGTAGTGGGGTCTCTACTAAATCTGTTGTATCCCAATGTAACTTAGTATTATCCAAGTCCTCTACGGCAGATTCAGAAAGTTTAGAGCTATTTTTCTTTTAGTTTATCAATGAGGTTGATTTTAATTTCTTTGGTAATAATTTCTGCACAGCGTTATTTAGGGCATTTGATGCATAGTGTGCCGTCTTGTTCAACTGTACTTTATCATAGTCTGGCAGTAACTCTATTAAATCAACTAGTATCAACTTTTGATAGTCAGCTTTCTTGAACGTTTTCAACTCTTTAGTGGACAGACAGGACACCATATCAAGGTATTTTTGTTTGACAGTTTCATCTGCTCTTAGCAATTCTGGATTTGTAGCCATTATTATAATAGTCTCATCAGTCGTTTGTAGGTGTTATTCACATATAGTTCTGATCAAGCGACGCAACACTTGTTTGACTTATAATAGGGTATTGGTCGAGTTTGCTCCCTTTATCGGAATATAATCCGGCGTGACCCGTCTTCATAAGCCGTTATTCAGTTCATAGTTTATAGGAAATGGCCTCGGTGTATGTTAGTATGGCCTATTTGAGAGTTTGTCCTTTGTTATTTTAAAGATTTATGTTTCTAAATATATGATTATTGACGTCAAACTCACAATTTTAGAAGCAGTATTCGATAGTCCATATATTTATCCACACTTTCACAAAGTTTCAGAAATTTTTGTACGTTTATTCACTTGATATTGTCCAAATTTAGTCCACTGATCTAACCACTCACTACTCAACACCTTGTCAATTTCGTTATGATGAAATATCAATCGACCTTACACGAAAAACAAACGATTAATCTATTTCTTTAATGCAAAAATGAGACAGAATGTGACATTTTAGGACATATTTACGTAAAGCGCGTCATTTTGCGCGTGATTGATATGCAGCGTTCATTGTGACGTCACTTATTTCGCCCCGCATAGATGACGTCAGATAGAATGAAATGCTCAAAAGCAGGATATAAGTTCTTGATAATTTCACTGCTTTTGCGGTGAGATTATCAAGCGATAATCTACCGTTATTTCTCGATAAACCACCGAAAAGCATTAAATAAAAATCGCTAATTTCGTCGAATTGGTACGTACTGATCGATATTGTATTGCTTCCTATTAATTTCGGACGAGCCTACTGGAAATATTCTACTCGTCTACTCGTTGACCGGATCATTTGTAAGTCTGCGACTTCTGAAGATCCACCTCTTCTCATTATATTTTCTGTTTGTTGTGGTTGGAATGTAGCATTGCGCCTCAAATTTACTGGGATGATGTCTCAAATATTGGTTGAGTTTATTCTTTAAAGAGTTTACACATTTACTATGTCAGTATCTAGGTTATTCCAGTTGTCAACGACCCTCAGACTAAAGCTGTTTTTCTTAATTTTGTTTTTGATGATTGTTTTTTAAGTTTGTAATTGTGTCTTCTTGTTCGATCAAAGTTTGCCATTGGTGGCAGGTATGGTTTTGATGGTATGTCTTATTCATTATCTTATATACTTGTAGCATGTCTGCTTGTTGTCGCCTATATTCAAGTGTCAAGCCTACTTTCGTACAGCATCGTGACATTGCCGCGTTCAAGAAGAGTCTCGATTCTTTTTACCTGTTACCTGTGGATCGAGACCTTCATAGGCTTGAGCCTCTATGGTCCTTTTCTTCATTTTCATTTCTTGTACCCGCTTCCGGCCAAAAGCATTCGGGTGCAAACTTGACTGGTTTATTTTTCCAAAAAATATTCAAAGCATTTTTAAAACTATTTACACTGCTGCTATTTACAATGTAATTAGGCAAACTGTTCATAGCACTGATCACTCTTTGTGTGAAGTTTGATTTTCTTATATTTGTTCTGCAAGACTTTTTTTAGATTTTGAGTGTAGGCCGTTTTTGCCAATTTGAGTCGCATAAAGCAATGGCTTATGCCGTGCGATCTGACCTGGGCTTGCGCCAGAGACAAGGAGACCACCTGGACCTAAGGGGATAAGGATTTGGGGTCCATCTGACAAGTTCAAGGGGGTCAAAGCGGCGATTGAACACGGCACAAAAGTAAGCAAATTGGTCACGGCGAGCGCACGCCAATTGGCTGAGCCATCCGACCTGGGCTCGCGAATGTGCCCAGGGGACCCGCCCACCTTGCCACATTCAGAGGTTCCAATCTCTCGGTCAAGGTCAAGTGGTCCAAAAACACCATTGAAAATGCCTACTTTTGGTTTTTTCACCAACTTGGCACCTGTGCAGCAACTGCTAAGGCTGAGCAATCAGACCCAGACTTGCGCCAGTGCCAAGATGAATCCCCGGACTTGAGGCCATATGAGTTTCGGGTTCACGGGTCAAGCAAAAGGGGTAGAAAACTGCTTCCCAAGTTGCCAATTGTGAAGGCCTTTTGGGTGTGTTTTGGTTTTTCAAGAGGGAACCGCATGCCTTTAGGCTGTGCGATCTGACCTGGGCTCGCCTCAGTGACCAAAGGTCCAACTGGACCTGCAACACGCAGAGTTTCGGGCCGATCGGTCAAGCTCAAGGTTGACCCTTTTTGTCGTTTTTGCCAATTTGAGTCGCATAGAGTAATGGCTTCTGCTGTGCAATTTGACCTGGGCTTGCACCAGAGACCAGGGGACCACCTAGAAGTAAGGCGATAAGGATTTGGGTCCATCTGCCAAGGTCAAGGGGGTCAAAGCGGCGATTGAACACGGCACAAAAGTAAGCAAATTGGTCATGGCGAGCACACACCCTTCGGCTGAGCCATCCGACATGGGCTCTCGAATGTGCCCAGGGGACCCACCCACCTTGCCACGTTCAGAGGTTCCTTTTCTCTCGGTCAAGGTCAAGTGGTCCAAAAACACCATTGAAAATGCCTACTTTGGGTTTTTTTCACCAACTTGGCACCCCTGCAGCAACGGCTAAGGCTGAGCAATCTGATCCTGGCTTCACCAGTGCCAAGATGAATCCCCGGACTTGAGGCCCTATGAGTTTTGGGTTCACTGGTCAAGCCAAAAGAGTAGAAAACTGCTTCCCAAGTTGCCAATAGTGAAGGCATTTTGGGTGTGTTTTGTATTTTCAAGAGGGAACCGCATGCCTTTAGGCCGTGCGATCTGACCTGGGCTCACGGCAGTGACCAAGGGTCCAATTGGACCTGCAACACGCAGAGTTTCGGGCCGATCGGTCAAGCTCAAGGTTGACCCTTTTTGTAGTTTTTGCCAATTTGAGTCGCATAGAGCAATGGTTTCTGCCGTGCGATCTGACCTGGGCTTGCGCCAGAGACCGGGGACCACCTGGACCTAATGTGATAAGGATTTGGGGTCCATCTGCCAAGGTCAAGGGGGTTAAAGCGGCGATTGAACACGGCACAAAAGTAAGCAAATTGGTCACGGCGAGCGCACGCCCATCGGCTGAGCCATCCCACCTGGGCTCGCACATGTGCCCAGGGAACCCGCCTACCTTGCCACGTTCAGAGGTTCCAATTTTTCGGTCAAGGTCAAGTGGTCCAAAAACACCATTGAAAATTCCTACTTTTGGTTTTTTTCACCAACTTGGCACCGGTGCAGAAACGGCTAAGGCTGAGCAATCTGATCTGGGCTCGCGCCAGTGCCAAAATGAATCCCCGGACTTGAGGCCATATGAGTTTCGGGTTCACGGGTCAAGCCAAAGGAGTAAAAAACTGCTTCCCAAGTTGCCAATAGTGAAGGCCTTTTGGGTGTGTTTTGGTTTTTCAAGAGGGAACCGCATGCCTTTAGGCCTACGATCTGACCTGGGCTCGAGGCAGTGACAAAGGGTCCAACTGGACCTGCACCACACAGAGTTTCGGGCCGATCGGTCAAGCTCAAGGTTGACCCTTTTTGTCATTTTTGCCAATTTGAGTCGCATAGAGCAATGGCTTCTGCTGTGTGATCTGACCTGGGCTTGCGCCAGAGACCGGGGACCACCTGGACCTAAGGCGATAAGGATTTGGGATCCATCTTCCAAGGTCAAGGGGGTCAAAGCGGCGATTAACTACGGCACAAAAGTAAGCAAATTGGTCGGGCGAGCACACACCCTTCGGCTGAGCCATCCGACATGGGCTCTCGAATGTGCCCAGGGGACCCACCCACCTTGCCACGTTCAGAGGTTTCTTTTCTCTCGGTCAAGGTCAAGTGGTCCAAAAACACCATTGAAAATGCCTACTTTGGGTTTTTTTCACCAACTTGGCACCCCTGCAGCAACGGCTAAGGCTGAGCAATCTGATCCTGGCTTCACCAGTGCCAAGATGAATCCCCGGACTTGAGGCCCTATGAGTTTTGGGTTCACTGGTCAAGCCAAAAGAGTAGAAAACTGCTTCCCAAGTTGCCAATAGTGAAGGCATTTTGGGTGTGTTTTGTATTTTCAAGAGGGAACCGCATGCCTTTAGGCCGTGCGATCTGACCTGGGCTCGCGGCAGTGACCAAGGGTCCAACTGGACCTGCAACACGCAGAGTTTCAGGCCGAACAGTCAAGCTCAAGGTTGACCCTTTTTGCCGTTTTTGCCAATTTGAGTCACACAGAGCAATGGCTTCTGCCGTGCGATCTGACCTTGGCTTGCGCCAGAGACCAGGGGACCAACTGGACCTAAGGCGATAAGGATTTAGGGTCCATCTGCCAAGGTCAAGGGGGTCAAAACTGCGACTGAACACGGCACAAAGTAAGGAAATTGGTCACGGCGAGCGCACACCCATCGGCTGAGCCATCAAACCTGGGCTCGCGAATGTGCCCAGGGGACTCGCCCACCTTGCCACTTTCAGAGGTTCCCTTCTCTCGGTCAAGGTCTCTGCAACACGCAGAGTTTCGGGCCGATCGGTCAAGCTCAAGGTTGACCCTTTTTGTCGTTTTTGCCAATATGAGTCGCATAGAGCAATGGCTTCTGCCGTGTGATCTGACCTGGGCTCGCGGCAGTGACAAAGGGTCCAACTGGACCTGCAACACACAGAGTTTCGGGCCGATTGGTCAAGCTCAAGGTTGACCCTTTTTGTCATTTTTGCCAATTTGAGTCGCATAGAGCAATGGCTTCTGCCGTGTGATCTGACCTGGGCTTGCGCCAGAGACCAGGGGACCACCTGGACCAAAAGCGATAAGGATTTGGGGTCCATCTGCCAAGTTCAAGGAGGTCAAAGCGGCGATTGAACACGGCACAAAAGTAAGCAAATTGGTCACGGTGAGCGCACGCCCATCGGCTGAGCCATCAAACCTGGGCTCGCGAATGTGCCCAGGGGACCCGCCCACCCTGCCACGTTCAGAGGTTCCAATCCCTTGGTCAAGGTCAAGTGGTCCAAAAACACCATTGAAAATGCCTACTTTTGGGTTTTTTCACCACTTTGGCACCCATGCAGCAACGGTTAAGGCTGAGCGATCTGACCCGGGCTCACGCCAGTGCCAAGATGATTCTCAAGACTTGAGGCCCTATGAGTTTTGGCTCATGGGTCAAGCCAAAGGGGTAGAAAACTGCTTCCCAAGTTGCCAATAGTGAAGGCCTTTTGGGTGTGTTTATGTTTTTCAAGAGGGAACTGCATGCCTTTAGGCCGTGCGATCTGACCTAGGCTCGCGGCAGTGACCAAGGGTCCAACTGCACCTGCAACATGCAGAGTTTCGGGCTGATCGGTCAAGCTCAAGGTTGACCCTTTATGCCGTTTTTGCCAATTTGAGTCGCATAGAGCAATGGCTTCTGCCGTGCTATCTGACCTGGGCTTGTGCCAGAGACCAGGGGACCACCTGGAACAAAGGCAATAAGGATTTGGGGTCCATCTGCCAAGGTCAAGGAGGTCAAAGCCGCGATTGAACCCGGCACTAAAGTAAGCAAATTGGTCACGGCGAGCGCACGCCCATAGGCTGAGCCATCTGACCTTGGCTTGCGAATGTGCCAAGGGGACCAGCCCACCTTGCCATGTTCAGAGGTTCCAATCTCTCGGTCAAGGTCAAAGGGTCAAAAAACTCCATTGAAAATGCCTACTTTTGGTTTTTTTCACCAACTTGGTACCCATGCAGCAACAGCTAAGGCTGAGCGACCTGACCCGGGCTCGTGCCAGTGCCAAGATGAATCCCCGGACTTGAGGCCCTATGAATTTTGGGTTCACGGGTCAAGCCAAAGGGGTAGAAAACTGCTTCCCAAGTTGCCAATAGTGAAGGCCTTTTGGGTGTGTTTTGGTTTTTCAAGAGGGAAGCGCATGCTTTAAGGCCGTGCGAACTGACCTATGCTCGTGGCAGTGACCAAGGATCCAACTGGACCTGCAACACCCAGAGTTTTGGGCCAATTGGTCAAGCTCAAGGTTGACCCTTTTTGCCATTTTTGCCAATTTGAGTTGAATAGAGAAATGGCTTCTGCCGTGCGATCTGGCCTGGGCTTGCGCCAGAGACCAGGGGACCACCTGGACCTAAGGCGATAAGGATTTGGGGTCCATCTGCCAAGGTCAAGTGGGTTCAAGCGGCGATTGAACACGGCATAAAAGTAAGCAAATTGGTCACGGCCGGCGCAGGCCCATCGGCTGAGAAATCCAACATGGGCTCGCGAATGTGCCCAGGGGACCCGCCCACCTTGCCACGTTCAGTGGTTCCAATCTCTCAATCAAGGTAAAGTCGTGCAAAAACACCATTGAAAATGCCTACTTTTGGTTTTTTCACCAACTTGGCACCCATGCAGCAACGGCTAAGGCTGAGCGATCTGACCTGGGCAAGCGCTAGTGCCAAGATGAATCCCCGGACTTGAGGCCCTATGAAGTCAGGTTCACGGGTCAAGCCAATGGGGTAGAAAATTGCTTCCCAAGTTGCCAATAGTGAAGGCCTTTTGGGTGTGTTTTGTTTTTTAAAGAGGGAACTACATGCCTTTAGGCCGTGCAATCTGACCTGGGCTCGCGGCAGTGACCAAGGGTTGAACTGGACCTGCAACACGCAGAGTTTCGGGTCGATTGGTCAAGCTCAAGGTTAACCCTTTTTGCCGTTTTTGCCAATTTGAGTCACATAGAGCAATGGTTACTGCCGTGCGATCTAACCTGGACTTGTGCCAGAGACCAGGGGACCACCTGGACCTAAGGCGATAAGGATTTAGGGTCCATCTGCCAAGGTCAAGGAGGTCAAAGCCGCGATTGAACCCGGCACAAAAGTAAGCAAATTGGTCACGGCGAGCGCACGCCCATAGGCTGAGCCATCTGACCTTGGCTTGCGAATGTGCCAAGGGGACCAGCCCACCTTGCCATGTTCAGAGGTTCCAATCTCTCGGTCAAGGTCAAAGGGTCCAAAAACTCCATTGAAAATGCCTACTTTTGGTTTTTTTCACCAACTTGGTATCCATGCAGCAACAGCTAAGGCTGAGCGACCTGACCCGGGCTCGTGCCAGTGCCAAGATGAATCCCCGGACTTGAGGCCCTATGAATTTTGGGTTCACGGGTCAAGCCAAAGGGGTAGAAAACTGCTTCCCAAGTTGCCAATAGTGAAGGCCTTTTGGGTGTGTTTTGGTTTTTCAAGAGGGAAGCGCATGCTTTTAGGCCGTGCGATCTGACCTATGCTCGTGGCAGTGACCAAGGGTCCAACTGGACCTGCAACACCCAGAGTTTCGGGCCAATTGGTCAAGC
The DNA here is from genome assembly GCA_948146395.1 of Fragum whitleyi. Classification (NCBI taxonomy): domain Eukaryota; kingdom Metazoa; phylum Mollusca; class Bivalvia; order Cardiida; family Cardiidae; genus Fragum; species Fragum whitleyi. Next base: position 42,974,654 of record OX411555.1, read on the forward strand.
TCAAGGTTGACCCTTTTTGCCATTTTTGCCAATTTGAGTTGAATAGAGAAATGGCTTCTGCCGTGCGATCTGGCCTGGGCTTGCGCCAGAGACCAGGGGACCACCTGGACCTAAGGCGATAAGGATTTGGGGTCCATCTGCCAAGGTCAAGTGGGTTCAAGCGGCGATTGAACACGGCATAAAAGTAAGCAAATTGGTCACGGCCGGCGCAGGCCCATCGGCTGAGCAATCCAACATGGGCTCGCGAATGTGCCCAGGGGACCCGCCCACCTTGCCACGTTCAGTGGTTCCAATCTCTCAATCAAGGTAAAGTCGTCCAAAAACACCATTGAAAATGCCTACTTTTGGTTTTTTCACCAACTTGGCACCCATGCAGCAACGGCTAAGGCTGAGCGATCTGACCTGGGCTAGCGCCAGTGCCAAGATGAATCCCCGGACTTGAGGCCCTATGAAGTCAGGTTCACGGGTCAAGCCAATCGGATAGAAAATTGCTTCCCAAGTTGCCAATAGTGAAGGCCTTTTGGGTGTGTTTTGTTTTTTAAAGAGGGAACCGCATGCCTTTAGGCCGTGCAATCTGACCTGGGCTCGCGGCAGTGACCAAGGGTTGAACTGGACCTGCAACACGCAGAGTTTCGGGTCGATTGGTCAAGCTCAAGGTTAACCCTTTTTGCCGTTTTTGCCAATTTGAGTCACATAGAGCAATAGTTACTGCCGTGCGATCTAACCTGGACTTGTGCCAGAGACCAGGGGACCACCTGGACCTAAGGCGATAAGGATTTCGGGTCCATCTGCCAAGGTCAAGGGGGTTAAAGCGACGATTGAATAAGGCACAAAAGTAAGCAAATTAGTCACGGCGAGCGCACGCCCATCGGCTGAGCCATCTGACCTGGGCTCTCGAATGTGCCCAGGGGACCCGCCCACCTTGCCTAATTCAAAGGTTCCAATCTCTTGGTCAAGGTCAAGTCGTCCAAAAACACCATTGAAAATGTCTACTTTTTGGTTTCTTCACCAACTTGGCACCTGTGCAGCAACTGCTAAGGCTGATGGATCTGACCCTGGCTCACGTTAGTGCCAAGATGAATCCCCAGACTTGAGACCCTATGAGTTTCAGGTTCACAGGTCAAGCCAAAAGGGTCGAAAACTTCTTCCCAAGTTGCCAATAGTGAAGGCCTTTTGGGTGTGTTTTGGTTTTTCAAGAGGGAACCGCATGCCTTTAGGCCATGCGATCTGACCTGTGCTCGCGGCAGTGACCAAGGGTCCAACTGGACCTGCAACACCCAGAGTTTCGGGCCGATCGGTCAAGCTCAATGTTGACCCTTTTTGCCAATTCGAGTCGCATAGAGCAATGGCTTCTGCCGTGCGATCTGACCTGGACTTTAAGAGATTAGGGGACGACCTGGACCTGTGGCGATAAGGATTTTGGGTCCATCTGCCAAGGTCAAGGGGGTCAAAACGGCGATTGAACACAGCACAAAAGTAAGCAAATTGGTCACGGCGAGTGCACGCCCATCGGCTGGGCCGTCCGACCTGGGCTCGCGAATGTGCCCAGGGGACCCACCCACCTTGCCACGTTCAGTGGTTCCAATCTCTCAATCAAGTTCAAGTGGTCCAAAAACACCATTGATATTGCCTACTTTTGGGGTTTTTCACCAACTTGGCACCCGTGCAGCAACGGCTAAAGCTGAGCGATCTGACCCGGGCTCACGCCAGTGCCAACATGAATCCCCAGACTTGAGGCCCTATGAGTTTCAGGTTCACAGGTAAAACCAAAGGAGTAGAAAACTGCTTCCCAAGTTGCCAATAGTGAAGGCCTTTCGGGTGTGTTTTTGTTTTTCAAGAGGGAACCGCATGCCTTTAGGCCATGCGATCTGACCTGGGCTCGCGGCAGTGACCAAGGTTCCAACTGGACCTGCAACATGCATAGTTTCGGGCTGATCGGTCAAGCTCAAGGATGACCCTTTTTGCAGTTTTTGCTAGTTTGAGTCGCAAAGAGCAAAGGCTTCTGCCGTGCAATCTGACCTGGGCTTGCATCATAGACCAGAGGACCACCTGGACCTAAGGCGATAAGGATTTGAGGCCCATCTGCCAAGGTCAAGGGGGTCAAAACTGCGACTGAACACGGCACAAAAGTAAGCAAATTGGGCATGGCGAGCGCATGCCCATCAGCTGAGCCATCTGACCTGGACTCGCGAATGTGCCAAGGGGACCTGCTCACCTTGCCACGTTAGAGGGTCCAATCTCTCGGTCAAGGTCAAGTGTTCCAAAAACACCATTGAAAATTCCTACTATTGGGTTTTTTCAGCAACTTGGCACCCGTGCAGCAAGGGCTCAGGCTGAGCGATCTGACTCGGGCTCGCGCCAGTGCCAAGATGAATCCCTGGACTTAAGGCCCTATGAGTTTCGGGTTCACAGGTCAAGCCAAAGGGGTAGAAAACTGCTTCCCAAGTTGCCAAAAGAGAAGGCCTTTTGGGTGTGTTTTGGTTTTTCAAGAGGGAACCACATGCCTCTAGGCCTTGCGATCTGTCCTTGGCTCGCGGCAGTGACTAAGGGTCCAACTGAAACTCCAACATGCAGAGTTTTGGGCCGATCGGTCAAGCTCAAGGTTGACCCTTTTTGCCGTTTTTGCCAATTTGAGTCGCATAGAGCAATGGCTTCTGCCCAGCAATCTAACCTTGGCTTGCGCCAGAGACCAGGGGACCACCTGGACCTAAGGCGATAAGGATTTCGGGTTCATCTGCCAAGGTCAAGGGGGTCAAAGCGGCGATTGAATACAGCACAAAAGTAAGCAAATTGGTCATGGCGAGCAAACACCCATTGGCTGAGCCATCTGACCTGGGCTTGCGAATGTGCCCAGGGGATCTGCCCACCTTGCCACGTTCAGAGGTTCCAATCTCTCGGTCAAGGTCAAGTGGTCCAAAAACACCATTGAAAATGTCTACTTCTGGCTTTTTTCAACAACTTGGCACCTGTGCAGCACCAGCTAAGGCTGAGCGATCTGACCCGGGTTTGCGCAAGTGCCAAGATGAATCCCTGGACTTGAGGCCCTATGAGTTTTGGGTTCACAGGTCAAGCCAAGGGGGTAGAAAACTGTGACTGAGGTTGCCAGTAGTGAAGGCCTTTTGTAGGTGTCTTGGTTTTTCAAGAGGGAACCGCATGCCTTTAGGCCGTGCGATCTGACCTGGGCTCACGGCAGTGACCAAGGGTCCAATTGGACCTGCAACACGCAGAGTTGCGGGCCGATCGGTCAAGATCAAGGTTGACCCTTTTTGCCGTTTTTGCCAATTTGAGTCGCATAGAGGAATGGCTTCTGCCGTGCGATCTGACCTGGGCTTTCAGAGACAAGGGGACCACCTGGACCTATGGCGATAAGGATTTTGGGTCCATCTTCCAAGGTCAAGGGGGTCAAAGCGGCGATTGAACACGGCACAAAAGAAAGCAAATTGGTCACAGCGAGCACATGCCCATCGGCTGAGACATCCGACTTGGGCTCGCGAATGTGCCCAGGGGACCCGCCTACCTTGCAAGTTCAGAGGTTCAAATCTCTCAGTCAAGGTCAAGTGGTCCAAAAACACCATTGAAAATGCCTACTTTTGGTTTTTTTCACTTTTTTAGAACCCGTGCAGCAACGGCTAAGGCTGAGCGATCTGCCCTGGGCTCACACCAGTGCCAACGTGAATCCCTAGACCTTAGGCCCTAAGAGTTTCAGGTTCACAGGTAAAACCTAAGGGGTAGAAAACTGCTTCCCAAGTTGCCAAGAGTGAAGGCCTTTTGGGTGTGTTTTGGTTTTTCAAGAGGGAACCGTATGCCGTTCCCTCTCGAAAAACCAGTTTTCTACCCCTTTGGTCCAACTGGACCTGCAACAGGCAGAGTGAAGGCCTTTTGGGTGTGTTTTGGTTTTTCAAGAGGGAACCGTATGCCGTTCCCTCTTGAAAAACCAGTTTTCCACCCCTTTGGTCCAACTGGACCTGCAACAGGCAGAGTTTTGGGCCGATTGGTCAAGCTTTAGGTTGACCCTTTTTGGCGCTTTTGCCAATTTAAGTCGCAAAGAGCAATGGCTTATGCTGTGCGATCTGACCTGGCCTTGTGCCAGAGACCAGGGGACCACCTGGACCTAAGGCGCTAAGGATTTGGGGTCCATCTGTCAAGGTCAAGGGGGTAAAAGCGGCGATTCAACACGGCACAAAAGTAAGCAAATTGGTCAGGGCAGACGCACGCCCATCGGCTGAGCCATCTGACCTGGGCTGGCCAATGTGCCTAGGAGACCAGGCCACCTTGCCATGTTCAGGGGTTCCGTATTGGCCAAACGGGTTGACCTTGACCTTGACTGATCGACCCGAAACTCGGAGCGTTGCAGGTTCAGGTAGTCCCGTGGTCACACACGCGAGCCCAGGTCAGACCACACAGCAGAAAGGTATGCGGTTCGCGTTTGAAAAGGTAAAAAAAGCCCAAAGGCCTTGACTGTTGGCAACTTGGTAGGCAGTTTTCTACCCCTTTGCCTTGACCCATTGACCCGAAACTCAAAGCGTTGCAGGTTCAGATGGTCCCCCAGTCACTCTAGCGAGCCCAGGTCAGGCAGCACAGCAAAAGGGTATGCAGTTCGCGTTTGAAAAGACCAAAACAAGCCCAATTTCTTCACTTTTGGCCCACTTGGTAGGCAGTTTTCTACCCCTTTGCCTTGACCCATTGACCCGAAACTCGGAGCGTTGCAGGTTCAGATGATCCCCCAGTCACTCGCGAGAGCCCAGGTCAGACCGCACAGCGGAAGCCAATCCTTTATGCAGCTCAAATTGGCATACCTGGCCAAACGGGTCGACCTTGACCTTGACTCGGAGCGTTGCAGGTTCAGGTGGTCCCGTGGTCACACACGCAAGCCTAGGTCAGACCGCACAGCAGAAGGGTATGCGGTTCGCGCTTGAAAAGGCGAAAACAAGCCCAAAGGCCTTGACTGTTGGCAACTTGGTACGCAGTTTTCTACCCCTTTGGCTTGACCCATCGACCCGAAACTCGGAATGTTGCAGGTTCGGGTGGTTCCCTGGTCACTCGCGTAAGCCCAGGTCAGATCGCTCAGCCCAAGGGCATTCGGTTCACTGCTGAAAAACCCTAACAAACCGAAAGGCCTTGACTGTTGGCAACTTGGTAGGCAGTTTTCTACCCCTTTGCCTTGACCCATCGACCCGAAACTCGGAATGTTGCAGGTTCAGATGGTCCCCCGGTCACTCGTGCGAGCCTAGGTCAGGCAGCACAGCAGAAAGGTATGTGGTTCGCGTTTGAAAAGACCAAAACAAGCCCAATTTCTTCACTTTTGGCCCACTTGGTACGCAGTTTTTCTACCGCTGAGCCTTGACCTATCGGCCTGGAACTCTGGGTATTGCAGGTTGGGGTGGTCCCCTGGTCTGTCGCGCGAGCCCAGATCATACCGCACGGCCAAAGCCAATGCTCTATGCCGCTCAAATCGGCATACCAAGCCAAACAGGTCGACCTTGACCATGACTGATCGACCGAAAACTCGGGGTGTTTCAGGTTCAGGTGGTCCATGTGGTCACCCGCGCGAGTCCAGGTCAGACCGCACAACAGAAGGGTATGCGGTTTGCGCTTGAAAAGGCCAAAACAAGCCCAAAGGCCTTGACTGTTGGCAACTTGGTACGCAGTTTTTTACCCCTTTGGCTTGACCCGATAGACCTGAAACTCGGCATGTTGCAGGTTCGGGTGGTCCCCTGGTCACTCGCGCGAGCCCAGGTTGTTATATATAAACTATAAATAAACCTAATGGTATTTACCGTGTCTATTTTTAGACTGGGAATTTTCTTATCTCTTGATTCTGTTAGGTAAATGTATGTAGAAGAGTTTAGATCTTTCTAGAAAGGCCTTTTGGAAGGTGATTCAGACTCTAGAGTATTCTTATGTTCTATACTATTCCAGATGCATTACCCGAAAAAGAAATGTCTTAGAATCCTGTTTGTTACTATAAAAAGAATGGTATTTTGATGAGAAAATGGCGACCATTTGATGTCCCAGCTGATGATGATTGGGCTGTTCATCACCAAATTGTTGTTCCAAAGTCATATCGCCGTGAAATACTTAGTATAGCCCACGAAAGTCCAATGTCTGGTCATTTAGGTGTAAACAAAACTTATCACAAGATTATGACTCATTTCTTTTGGCCTGGGCTTAAATCGGACGTTTCCAAATATTGTAAAAGTTGCCACACTTGTCAAATGGTAGGGAAACCTAACCAAGTTATTCCAAAAGCAAGGTTACAACCCATTCCAGCTTTTGATGAACCTTTCAGTCGAATAATAATAGACTGCGTTGGTCCTTTACCAAAAACCAAGTCAGGTTCTGAATATTTGTTGACAATTATGTGTGCTTCTACCCGCTTCCCAGAAGCAATTCCTTTAAGAAACATTAAGGCAAAGTCAATCATTAAGGCTCTTGTCAAGTTCTTTACTTTTGTTGGCCTTCCAAAATCAGTTCAGTCTGATCAAGGATCTAACTTCATGTCAGGCATATTCCAACAGGTTATGCATGAATTAGGTATCAAGCAATATCGGTCATCTGCTTATCACCCTAAAAGTCAAGGTGCTTTAGAAAGATTTCATCAGACCCTAAAGAATATGATAAGGTCATATTGTTTTGATACTGATAAAAATTGGGATGAAGGTATTCATTTGCTATTATTTGCAGTCAGAGAATCTGTTCAAGAATATGGTTATAGCTGGCTTAGATGGCTGTGACGCATACATTGATGATGTCATCATCTATACAGATACATGGAGTGACCACCTTCAAAGAATCAAACAATTCTTCGACCGTCTCAGTGATGCAAAATTGACTGTTAATCTTGGAAAAACAGAATTTTGTCATGCTACTGTTACTTTCTTAGGACATCTTGTGGGACAGGGTCAAGTTAAACCTTTGGAATCTAAGGTCAATGCTATCTCTGAGTTTCCTGTGCCTGCTACTAAAAAGCAACTGATGCGATTTCTTGGTATGGCTGGCTACTATAGAAAGTTTTGTAAGAATTTTTCTATAATAGCTGAACCTTTAACAAACTTATTAAAGAAAAACGTTAAGTTTAAATGGAATGATAACTGTCAAGTTGCCTTTGATCGCTTGAAAGCCATACAAAAGAGCACACCAGTTCTTTTAGCACCTGATTTTGACAAATGTTTCAAATTAGCTGTTGATGCAAGTGATGTGGGTATTGGTGCTGTTCTTTTGCAAGAAGACGATGACGGTATTGATCATCCAGTTTGTTATTTTTCTAAAAAATTAAACAAACACCAGAAAAACTACTCCACCATTGAAAAAGAATGTCTTGCTTTGATTTTAGCAATTCAACATTTTGAAGTTTATTTGACATCTGCAACTTATCCTTTAGTTGTATTCAGTGATCACAATCCCTTAAGTTTTCTCCACAAACTTAAGAGTAAGAATCAAAGATTATTGAGGTGGAGTTTGTCACTTCAAGAATTTGATCTTGATGTAAGACACATTAAAGGAAAAGACAACATTATACCAGATGCTCTGTCAAGAGTCTAAAATTTTGAATTGTCTTATCTTTAATATAAACATTGAATTTAACAGTTACATTTTACTATATTTTTTGTATATATGTATGTATGTTTGCATAATATAACTCTTTTTCAATTCTTTTGATGAAAATTGTTTGTATTTTCATGCTAGATGTGCTGAAATGTTGCAACGAATCATGATATTATCAATTATGTGATGTATATTATCATTGTATATGCCAATGATAATGCAAAAAGAAAGATTTATTTCACAAACCTTTCTTTTTTCTTTCAAGGGGAAAGTGTTAAATATAAACTATAAATAAACCTAATGGTATCTACCGTGTCTATTTTTAGACTGGGAATTTTCTTATCTCTTGATTCTGTTAGGTAAATGTATGTAGAAGAGTTTAGATCTTTCTAGAAAGGCCTTTTGGAAGGTGATTCAGACTCTAGAGTATTCTTATGTTCTATACCATTCCAGATTGTTCTATAGTATTATATAAAGTTGTTCCTACAGCATTCTTGGTTCACTTGTTTTAGACTTATGGTTTCATTTAGTAGTACTGTGTTAAACTAAAAGGGGATTTCTCGTTATCTTAAAAGTGTGTTTGAAAGCGTGTTTAATTTTAAATTCGGATATTATTGGACTTATTATTTGTGGACCAGGAACTTAATTAAATTGGATCTAAAATTAAAACTTTAGGATTAAACATTCAAGGTATTGTAAATTGTTTTTGTATTAATTTCATATTGTCAATAATTCTGGTATTATTGTCAATAAATATTGTTAATTGTAAAGTTTGTTGCTGGCTTCTTTGTTCGTGTTACATTGGCACGTAACAAATTGGGGGCTCGTTTCGAGATACAAACATCAGACAAACAAGCAAACAAACAAAACAAAACAAATCAAACAAATTCTGTATTTAAATTTGCTGTTCAAAATTATTTAAGAAATTAATTTCATATTTCAATTTTGATAAATTTAGAGTGTACTTTCACTATTATTTATCAAAATCTTACATTCTTATTTGAATACAGCAACAAGCTACCATGTCTTTTGACTTAGAAAAATTTACACACGAACCTTCCGTGGAGCTATTGAATTTGGGTAAAAAGTCTGATTTGCTCAATCTTGCCAAGCATTATAAATTAAAAGAAGTCAAGTCCTCATTGCGAAAGCATGAAATTAAAAATATTTTGATTCAATATTTTGTTGATGAGGACATTTTTGATGAAAAGGCTCTATCTCTCATTGTTGATGTTACATCAGTTGCAAGCTCAAGAGAGCTTGAACTGTTAAAACTTCAACAAAGGGAGAAGGAATTGGAAATTGAAAGAGAAAGAGCACAATTAGAAATTGAAGAGAAGGAAAGAGAAAGGCAATTTCAAAGAGAAAAGGAAGAGCGAGAAAGAGAAGAAAGAGAACGAGAAGAGGAGAGAGCAGAGAGAGAGCGAGAAAAAGAACGAGAATTTCAATTACGATTAAAAGAATTAGAAATTCAAGATAGAGCAAATCAGCCCAGATATATGTATAATGACCACTTTGATGTAACAAAACATTTTAGGCTTGTCCCACCATTTCAAGAAAATGAAGTTGATACATATTTCCAACATTTTGAAAAAGTTGCAAATAACTTGAAATGGCCAAAGGAGCAATGGACCTTACTTCTCCAAAGTGTCTTAGTAGGAAAAGCTCGCAATATTTATTCGCAACTTAGAACAGAACAAAGCAATGATTATGATACTGTAAAAGAACTCATTCTCAAAGGTTATGAGCTGGTTCCAGAAGCATACAGACAACAATTTAGAAGTTGTAGAAAAGAATCTGGCCAGACTCACGTTGAATTTGCAAGGAGTGAAGAAAAATTATTTGACAGGTGGTGCTATTCTAAGAAAATAGACCAAAATTATGATAATCTTAGACAACTTATATTAATTGAACAATTCAAAAATTGCATTCAATCTGACATTAAGTCACATTTAGATGAAAAAAATGTTGAAACTATACATGAAGCAGCTCGCTTAGCTGATGATTACTACCTTACACACAAAAATTCCTTTGTTAATAAAGCAAAACCTGCTTCCTCACATCCCCAAAATAAAACTATGTCTGGTGATTCATCTAGCATGTCTAGTCAATCGAATTCACCTAAACCAAAGTCTACTGGTGAAACCAATGCTCAAAATCCCTTATCTCGAGTACATTGTACTTTTTGTAAAAAACCAGGTCACCTTATTTCGGAATGTTTTAGATTAAAAAGGAAGAAGGAACTGAGTGCAGCCAAACCTACAGGGCTCACCAGCCTTCAGCCTAAATCACAGCCTTCTTTTGAGTTAAATTCAATTGTTAAGGCAGAACCAAATTCTGATTCCTGTATGGAGATTTTTGAACCGTTCATGTTGGATGGTTTTGTATCACTTTCAGGTGATATGTGCCCACCTACCCCTATTAAAATTTTAAGAGACACAGGAGCTTCTCAATCTCTTATTTTAGCAGATGTTCTGCCTTTTTCTGAGAAGACTTCGTCTGGTACTAGTGTCCTTATTCAGGGTGTAGAGTGTGGTGTTATTAATGTTCCTCTTCATAAGGTTAATTTGTCCTCAGATTTGGTTACTGGTTCTGTGGTTGTTGGTGTTAAACATTATTTACCATTTAAAGGTGTACATTTATTGCTAGGTAATGACTTAGCTGGATAAGGTTGTTGTTAATCCTCTTGTAACTGACACACCTAATGTAGGTCAAACAGATGATCCTATTTTGCAGGAAATACCTGATTTGTACCCTTCATGTGCAGTAACTCGGGGTATGGCTAAAAAAGCTTCCTTGAAAAATTCAAATGATATTGACTTAACTGATACTTTTGTTGGTCAATATTTCAATGACGAGATTAAAAAGTCTTTTAATCTTAGTCTGCCTGATACTCAGACAGACTCGTCAAAATTTTGTCAGTCATCTCCAAGGTCAAATGACCAAGGTCATGAAACGCATTCAAAGTCAAAGTTAATCCAGGAACAGCAAAATTATCCTGAGATTTCAAAGTTAATTGATAGGGCATTACCCGAAAAAGAAATGTCTCAGAATCCTGTTTGTTACTATAAAAAGAATGGTATTTTGATGAGATAATGGCGACCATTTGATGTCCCAGCTGATGATGATTGGGCTGTTCATCACCAAATTGTTGTTCCAAAGTCATATCGCCGTGAAATACTTAGTATAGCCCATGAAAGTCCAATGTCTGATCATTTAGGTGTAAACAAAACTTATCACAAGATTATGACTCATTTCTTTTGGCCTGGGCTTAAATCGGACGTTTCCAAATATTGTAAAAGTTGCCACACTTGTCAAATGGTAGGGAAACCTAACCAAGTTATTCCAAAAGCAAGCTTACAACCCATTCCAGCTTTTGATGAACCTTTCAGTCGAATAATAATAGACTGCGTTGGTCCTTTACCAAAAACCAAGTCAGGTTCTGAATATTTGTTGACAATTATGTGTGCTTCTACCCGCTTCCCAGAAGCAATTCCTTTAAGAAACATTAAGGCAAAGTCAATCATTAAGGCTCTTGTCAAGTTCTTTACTTTTGTTGGCCTTCCAAAATCAGTTCAGTCTGATCAAGGATCTAACTTCATGTCAGGCATATTCCAACAGGTTATGCATGAATTAGGTATCAAGCAATATCGGTCATCTGCTTATCACCCTAAAAGTCAAGGTGCTTTAGAAAGATTTCATCAGACCCTAAAGAATATGATAAGGTCATATTGTTTTGATACTGATAAAAATTGGGATGAAGGTATTCATTTGCTATTATTTGCAGTCAGAGAATCTGTTCAAGAATATGGTTATAGCTGGCTTAGATGGCTGTGACGCATACATTGATGATGTCATCATCTATACAGATACATGGAGTGACCACCTTCAAAGAATCAAACAATTCTTCGACCGTCTCAGTGATGCAAAATTGACTGTTAATCTTGGAAAAACAGAATTTTGTCATGCTACTGTTACTTTCTTAGGACATCTTGTGGGACAGGGTCAAGTTAAACCTTTAGAATCTAAGGTCAATGCTATCTCTGAGTTTCCTGTGCCTGCTACTAAAAAGCAACTGATGCGATTTCTTGGTATGGCTGGCTACTATAGAAAGTTTTGTAAGAATTTTTCTATAATAGCTGAACCTTTAACAAACTTATTAAAGAAAAACGTTAAGTTTAAATGGAATGATAACTGTCAAGTTGCCTTTGATCGCTTGAAAGCCATACAAAAGAGCACACCAGTTCTTTTAGCACCTGATTTTGACAAATGTTTCAAATTAGCTGTTGATGCAAGTGATGTGGGTATTGGTGCTGTTCTTTTGCAAGAAGACGATGACGGTATTGATCATCCAGTTTGTTATTTTTCTAAAAAATTAAACAAACATCAGAAAAACTACTCCACCATTGAAAAAGAATGTCTTGCTTTGATTTTAGCAATTCAACATTTTGAAGTTTATTTGACATCTGCAACTTATCCTTTAGTTGTATTCAGTGATCACAATCCCTTAAGTTTTCTCCACAAACTTAAGAGTAAGAATCAAAGATTATTGAGGTGGAGTTTGTCACTTCAAGAATTTGATCTTGATGTAAGACACATTAAAGGAAAAGACAACATTATACCAGATGCTCTGTCAAGAGTCTAAAATTTTGAATTGTCTTATCTTTAATATAAACATTGAATTTAACAGTTACATTTTACTATATTTTTTGTATATATGTATGTATGTTTGCATAATATAACTCTTTTTCAATTCTTTTGATGAAAATTGTTTGTATTTTCATGCTAGATGTGCTGAAATGTTGCAACGAATCATGATATTATCAATTATGTGATGTATATTATCATTGTATATGCCAATGATAATGCAAAAAGAAAGATTTATTTCACAAACCTTTCTTTTTTCTTTCAAGGGGGAAAGTGTTAAATATAAACTATAAATAAACCTAATGGTATCTACCGTGTCTATTTTTAGACTGGGAATTTTCTTATCTCTTGATTCTGTTAGGTAAATGTATGTAGAAGAGTTTAGATCTTTCTAGAAAGGCCTTTTGGAAGGTGATTCAGACTCTAGAGTATTCTTATGTTCTATACTATTCCAGATTGTTCTATAGTATTATATAAAGTTGTTCCTACAGCATTCTTGGTTCACTTGTTTTAGACTTATGGTTTCATTTAGTAGTACTGTGTTAAACTAAAAGGGGATTTCTCGTTATCTTAAAAGTGTGTTTGAAAGCGTGTTTAATTTTAAATTCGGATATTATTGGACTTATTATTTGTGGACCAGGAACTTAATTAAATTGGATCTAAAATTAAAACTTTAGGATTAAACATTCAAGGTATTGTAAATTGTTTTTGTATTAATTTCATATTGTCAATAATTCTGGTATTATTGTCAATAAATATTGTTAATTGTAAAGTTTGTTGCTGGCTTCTTTGTTCGTGTTACATTGGCACGTAACAAATTGGGGGCTCGTTTCGAGATACGAACATCAGACAAACAAGCAAACAAACAAAACAAAACAAATCAAACAAATTCTGTATTAAATTTGCTGTTCAAAATTATTTAAGAAATTAATTTTTATATTTCAATTTTAATAGATTTAGAGTGTACTTTCACTATTATTTATCAAAATCTTACATTCTTATTTGAATACAGCAACAATTAATTGTGGACCAGGAACTTAATTAAATTGGATCTAAAATTAAAACTATGTTCTATACTATTCCAGATTGTTCTATAGTATTATATAAAGGGGTTCCTACAGCATTCTTGGTTCACTTGTTTTAGACTTATGGTTTCATTTAGTAGTACTGTGTTAAACTAAAAGGGGATTTCTCGTTATCTTAAAAGTGTGTTTGAAAGCGTGTTTAATTTTAAATTCGGATATTATTGGACTTATTATTTGTGGACCAGGAACTTAATTAAATTGGATCTAAAATTAAAACTTTAGGATTAAACATTCAAGGTATTGTAAATTGTTTTTGTATTAATTTCATATTGTCAATAATTCTGGTATTATTGTCAATAAATATTGTTAATTGTAAAGTTTGTTGCTGGCTTCTTTGTTCGTGTTACATTGGCACGTAACAAATTGGGGGCTCGTTTCGAGATACGAACATCAGACAAACAAGCAAACAAACAAAACAAAACAAATCAAACAAATTCTGTATTAAATTTGCTGTTCAAAATTATTTAAGAAATTAATTTCATATTTCAATTTAAATAAATTTAGAGTGTACTTTCACTATTATTTATCAAAATCTTACATTCTTATTTGAATACAGCAACAATTATTTGTGGACCAGGAACTTAATTAAATTGGATCTAAAATTAAAACTTTAGGATTAAACATTCAAGGTATTGTAAATTGTTTTTGTATTAATTTCATATTGTCAATAATTCTGGTATTATTGTCAATAAATATTGTTAATTGTAAAGTTTGTTGCTGGCTTCTTTGTTCGTGTTGGCACGTAACAAGGTCAGATTGCTTAGCCCAAGGGCATGCGGTTCACTGATGAAAAACCCTAACAAACCCAAAAGCCTTGACTGTTGGCAACTTGGTAGGCAGTTTTCTACCCCTTTGCCTTGACCCATCGACCCGAAACTCAGAGCTTTGCAGGTTCAGATGGTCCCCCGGTCACTCACCTGAGCCCATGTCAGGCAGCAGGTATGCAGTTCGCGTTTGAAAAGACCAAAACAAGCCCAATTTCTTCACTTTTGGCCCACTTGGTACGCAGTTTTTCTACCCCTTAGGCTTGACCTATCGACCTGGAACTCTGGGCATTGCAGGTTGGGGTGGTCCCCTGGTCTGTCGCACGAGCCCATATCAGACCGCACGGCCGAAGCCAATGCTCTATGCCGCTCAAATTGGCATACCTTGCCAAACGGGTCGACCTTGACCTTGACTGATCGACCCGAAACTCGGAGCATTGCAGGTTCAGGTGCTCACGTGGTCACATGCGCGAGCCCAGGTCAGACCACACAGCAGAAGGGTATGCGGTTCGCGCTTGAAAAGGCCAAAACAAGCCCAAAGGCCTTGACTGTTGGCAACTTGGTACGCAGTTTTCTACCCCTATGGCTTGACCGATCAACCCCAAACTCGGAATGTTGCAGGTTCGGTTGGTCCCCTGGTCACTCACGCGAGCCCAGGTCAGATCGCTCAGCCCATGGGCATGCGGTTTACTGCTGAAAAACCCTAACAAACCCAAAGGCCTTGACTGTTGGCAACTTGGTAGGCAGTTTTCTACCCCTTTTCCTTGACCCATCGATCCAAAACTCGCAGCGTTGCAGGTTCAGATGGTCCCCGGTCACTCGCGCGAGCCCAGGTCAGGCAGCACAGCAGAAGGGTATGCGGTTCGCGCTTGAAAAGGCCAAAACAAGCCAAAAGGCCTTGACTGTTGGCATCTTGTTACGCAGTTTTCTACCCCTTTGGCTTGACCGATCAACCCGAAACTCGGAATGTTGCAGGTTTGGGTGGTCCCCTGGTCACTCGCGCGAGCCCAGGTCAGATCGCTCAGCGCAAAGGCATGCGGTTCACTGCTGAAAAACTCTAACAAACCCAAAGGCCTTGACTGTTGGCAACTTGGTAGGCAGTTTTCTACCCCTTTGCCTTGACCCATCGACCCAAAACTCGGAGCGTTGCAGGTTCAGATGGTCCCCAGGTCACTCGCCCGAGCCTAGGTCAGGCAGCACAGCAGAAAGGTATGCGGTTCGCGTTTGAAAAGACCAAAACAAGCCCAATTTCTTCACTTTTGGCCCACTAGGTACGAAGTTTTTCTACCCCTTAGGCTTGACCTATCGACCTGGAACTCTGGGCATTGCAGGTTGGGGTAGTCCCCTGGTCTGTCGCTTGAGCCAAGATCAGACTGCACAGCCAAAGCCAATGCTCTATGCCGCTCAAATTGGCATACCTGGCCAAAAAGGTCCACTTTGACCTTGACTGATCGACCCGAAACTCGGAGCGATGCAGGTTCAGGTGGTCCCGTGGTCACAAGCGCGAGCCCAGGTCAGACCGCACAGCAGAAGGGTATGCGGTTCGCGCTTGAAAAGGCCAAAACAAGCCCAAAGGCCTTGACTGTTGGCAACTTGGTACGCAGTTTTCTACCCCTATGGCTTGACCGATCAACCCGAAACTCGGAATGTTGCAAGTTCGGGTGGTCCCCTGGTCACTCGCACGAGCCCAGGTCAGATCGCTCAGCCCAAGGGCATGCGGTTCACTGCTGAAAAACCCTAACAAACCCAAAGGCCTTGACTGTTGGCAACTTGGTAGGCAGTTTTCTACCCCTTTGCCTTGACCCATCGACCCGAAACTCGGAGCGTTGCAGGTTCAGATGGTCCCCAGGTCACTCGCCCGAGCCTAGGTCAGGCAGCACAGCAGAAAGGTATGCGGTTCGCGTTTGAAAAGACCAAAACAAGCCCAATTTCTTCACTTTTGGCCCACTTGGTACGAAGTTTTTCTACCCCTTAGGCTTGACCTATCGACCCGGAACTCTGGGCATTGCAGGTTGGGGTAGTCCCCTTTCTGCTGTGCTGCCTGACATGGGCTCATGCGAGTGACGGTATGCGGTTCGCGCTTGAAAAGGCCAAAACAAGCCCAAAGGCCTTGACTGTTGGCAACTTGGTACGCAGTTTTCTACATCTTTGGCTTGACCGATCGACCAAAAACTCGGAATGTTGCAGGTTCGGATGGTCCCCTGGTCTTTCGCGCGAGCCCAGGTCAGATCGCTCAGCCCAAGGGCATGTGGTTCACTGTTGAAAAACCCTAACAAACCCAAAAGCCTTGACTGTTGGCAACTTGGTAGGCAGTTTTTTACCCCTTTGCCTTGACCCATCGACCCGAAACTCGGAGCCTTGCAGGTTCAGATGGTCCCTCGGTCACTCGCATGAGCCCAGGTCAGGCAGCACAGCAGAAGGGTATGCGGTTCGCGCTTGAAAAGACCAAAACAAGCCCAATTTCTTCACTTTTGGCCCACTTGGTACGCAGTTTTTCTACCCCTTAGGCTTGACCTATCGACCCGGAACTCTGGGCATTGCAGGTTGGGGTGGTACCCTGGTCTGTCCCGCGAGCCCAGATCAGACCACACGGCCGAAGCCAATGCTCTATGCCGCTCAAATTGGCATACCTGGCCAAACGGGTCGACTTTGACCTTGACTGATCGACCCGAAACTCAGAGCGTTGCAGGTTCAGGTGGTCCCGTGGTCATAAGCGCGAGCCCAGGTCAGACCGCACAGCAGAAGGGTATGCGGTTCGCGCTTGAAAAGGCCAAAACAAGCCAAAAGGCCTTGACTGTTGGCATCTTGTTACGCAGTTTTCTACCCCTTTGGCTTGACCGATCGGCCCTAAACTCCGAATGTTGCAGGTTTGGGTGGTCCCCTGGTCACTCGCGCGAGCCCAGGTCAGATCGCTCAGCCCAAGGGCATGTGGTTCACTGTTGAAAAACCCTAACAAACCCAAAGGCATTGAGTGTTGGCAACTTGGTAGGCAGTTTTCTACCCCTTTGCCTTGACCCATTGACCCGAAACTCAGAGTGTTGCAGGTTCAGATGGTCCCCAGGTCACTCGCGCGAGCCCAGGTCAGGCAGCACAGCAGAAAGGTATGCGGTTCGCGTTTGAAAAGACCAAAACAAGCCCAATTTCTTCACTTTTGGCCCACTTGGTACGAAGTTTTTCTACCCCTTAGGCTTGACCTATCGACCTGGAACTCTGGGCATTGCAGGTTGGGGTAGTCCCCTGGTCTGTCGCGTGAGCCCAGATCAGACTGCACAGCCAAAGCCAATACTCTATGCCGCTCAAATTGGCATACCTGGCCAAACGGATCGACCTTGACCTTGACTGATCGACCAGAAACTCGGAGCGTTGCAGGTTCAGGTGGTCCCGTGGTTACAAGAGCGAGCCCAGGTCAGACCGCACAGCAGAAGGGTATGCGGTTCCTGCTTGAAAAGGCCAAAAGAAGACCAAAGGCCTTGACTGTTGGCAACTTGGTAGGCAGTTTTCTACCCCTTTGCCTTGACCCATCGACCTGAAACTCAGAGCCTTGCAGGTTCAGATGGTCCCTCGGTCACTCGCATGAGCCCAGGTCAGGCAGCACAGCAGAAAGGTATGCTGTTCGCGTTTGAAAAGACCAAAACAAGCCAATGCTCTATGCCGCTCAAATTGGCATACCTGGCCAAACGGGTCGACCTTGACCTTGACTGATCGACCCGAAACTCGGAGCGTTGCAGGTTCAGGTGGTATGTGGTCACACGCGTGAGCCCAGGTCAGACCACAGCAGAAGGGTATGCGGTTCGCGCTTGAAAAGACCAAAACAAGCCCAAAGGCCTTTACTGTTGGCAACTTGGTACGCAGTTTTCTACCCCTTTGGCTTGACCGATCGACCCGAAACTCGGAATGTTGCAGGTTTGGATGGTCCCCTGGTCACTCGCACGAGCCCAGGTCAGATCGCTCAGCCAAAAGGCATGCGATTCACTGCTTAAAAACCCTAACAAACCCAAAGGCCTTGACTGTTGGCAACTTGGTAGGCAGTTTTCTACCCCTTTGCCTTGACCCATCGACCCGAAACTCGGCGCCTTGCAGGTTCAGATAGTCCCTTGGTCACTTGCGTGAGCCCAGGTCCGGCAGCACAGCAGAAAGGTATGCTGTTCCCGTTTGAAAAGACTGACCTATCGACCCGGAACTCTGGGCATTGTAGGTTGGGGTGGTCCCTTGGTCTGTCGCACGAGCCCTGTTTAGACCGCACGGCGGAAGCCAATGCTCTATGCTGCTCAAATTGGCATACCTGGCCAAACGGGTTGACCTTGACCTTGACTGTTCGACCCGAAACTCGGAGCGTTGCAGGTTCAGGTGGTCCCATGGTCACACGCGCGAGCCCAGGTCAGACTGCACAGCAGAAGGGTATGTGGTTCGCGCTTGAAAAGGCCAAAACAAGCCAAAAGGCCTTGACTGTTGGCAACTTGGTACGCAGTTTTCTACCCCTTTGGCTTGACCGATCGACCCGAAACTCGGAATGTTGCAGGTTCGGTTGGTCCCCTGGTCTTTCGCGCGAGCCCATGTCTGATTGCTCAGCCCAAGGGCAGGCGGTTCACTGCTGAAAAACCCTAACAAACCCAAAGGCCTTGACTGTTGGCAACTTGGAAGGCAGTTTTCTACCCCTTTGCCTTGACCCATCGACCCGAAACTCGGAGCGTTGCAGGTTCAGATGGTCCCCTGGTCACTCGCGCAAGCCCAGGTCAGGCAGCACAGCAGAAAGGTATGCAGTTTGCTTTTGAAAAGACAAAACAAGCCCAATTTCTTCACTTTTGGCCCACTTGGTACGCAGTTTTTCTACCCGTTAGGTTGACCTATGGACCCGGAAGTCTGGGCATTGCAGGTTGGGGTGGTCCCCTGGTCTGAAGCACGAGCCCATATCAGACCGCACGGCCGAAGCCAATGCTCTATGCCGCTCAAATTGGCATACCTTGCCAAACGAGTCAACCTTGACCTTAACTGATCGACAAGAAACTCGGAGCGTTGCAGGTTCGGGTGGTACCGTGGTCACACGCGCGAGTCCAGGTCAGACCGCACAGCAGAAGGGTATGCGATTCACTGCTTAAAAACCCTAACAAACCCAAAGGCCTTGACTGTTGGCAACTTGGTAGGCAGTTTTCTACCCCTTTGCCTTGACCCATCGACCCGAAACTCGGCGCCTTGCAGGTTCAGATGGTCCCTCGGTCACTCATGTGAGCCCAGGTCAGGCAGCACAGCAGAAAGGTATGCGGTTCGCGTTTGAAAAGACCAAAACAAGCCCAATTTCTTCACTTTTGGCCCACTTGGTACTCAGTTTTTCTACCCCATAGGCTTGACCTATGGACCTGGAACTCTGGGCATTGCAGGTTGGGGTGGTCCCCTGGTCTGTCCCGCGAGCCCAGATCAGACCGCACGGCCGAAGCCAATGCTCTATGCTGCTCAAATTGGCATACCTGGCCAAAAGGGTCAACCTTGACCTTGACTGATCGACCCGAAACTTGGAGCGTTGCAGGTTCAGGTGGTCCCGTGGTCACACGCATGAGCCCAGGTCAGACCGCACAGCAGAAGGGTATGCGGTTCGCGCTTGAAAAGACCAAAACAAGCCCAAAAGCCTTGACTGTTGGCAACTTGGTACGCAGTTTTCTACCCCTTTGGCTTGACCGATCGACCCGAAACTCGGAATGTTGCAGGTTCAGAAGATCCCCTGGTCACTCGCGCGAGCCCAGGTAAGATCGCTCAGCCCAAAGGCATGCTGTTGGCAACTTGGTAGGCAGTTTTCTACCCCTTTGCCTTGACCCATCGACCCGAAACTCAGAGCGTTGCAGGTTCAGATGGTCCCTCGGTCACTCGCGTGAGCCTAGGTCAGGCAGCACAGCAGAAAGGTATGCGGTTCGCGTTTGAAAAGACCAAAACAAGCCCAATTTCTTCACTTTTGGTCCACTTGGTACGCAGTTTTTCTACCCGTTAGGCTTGACCTATCGACCTGGAACTCTGGGCATTGCAGGTTGGGGTGGTCTCCTGGTCTGTTGCGTGAACCCAGATCAGACCGCACGGCCAAAGCCAAAGCTCTAAGCCGCTCAGAAAAGGCATACCTGGCCAAATGGGTCGACCTTGACCTTGACTGACCGACCCGAAACTCGGAGCGTTGCAGGTTCAGGTTGTGCTGTGGTCACACGCGCGAGCCCAGGTCAGACCGCACAGCAGAAGGGTATGCGGTTCGCGCTTGAAAAGGCCAAAACAAGCCCATAGGCCTTGACTGTTGGCAACTTGGTACACAGTTTTCTACCCCTTTGGCTTGACCAATCGACCCAAACTCTTAATGTTGCATGTTCGGGTGGTCCCCTGGTCACAAGTTTGAGCCCAGGTCAGATCGCTCAGCCAAAGGGCATGCGGTTCACTGCTGAAAAACCCTAACAAACCCAAAGGCCTTGACTGTTGGCAACTTGGTAGGCAGTTTTCTACCCCTTTGCCTTG
This sequence comes from Fragum whitleyi, assembly GCA_948146395.1. Lineage (NCBI taxonomy): Eukaryota > Metazoa > Mollusca > Bivalvia > Cardiida > Cardiidae > Fragum > Fragum whitleyi. The sequence goes on from OX411555.1 coordinate 42,995,178, forward strand.
ACCCATAGACCTGAAACTCGGAGCGTTGCAGGTTCAGATGGTCCCCAGGTCACTTGAGCGAGCCCAGGTCAGGCAGCACAGCAGAAAGATATGCGGTTTGCGTTTGAAAAGACCAAAACAAGCCCAATTTCTTCACTTTTGGCCCACTTGGTACGCAGTTTTTCTACCCCTTAGACTTGACCTATCGGCCCGGAACTCTGGGCATTGCAGGTTGGGGTGGTCCCCTGGTCTGTCGCGCGAGCTCCGATCAGACCGCACGGCCGAAGCCAATGCTCTATGCCGCTCAAATTCGCATACCTGGCCAAACGGGTGGACCTTGACATTGACTGATCGACCCGAAACTCTGAGCGTTGCAGGTTCGGGTGGTACCGTGGTCACACGCGCGAGTCCAGGTCAGACCGCACAGCAGAAGGGTATGCGGTTCGCGCTTGAAAAGGCCAAAACAAGCCAAAAGGCCTTGACCATTAGCAACTTGGTACGCAGTTTTCTACCCCTTTGGCTTGACTGATCGACCCAAAAATCGGAATGTTGCAGGTTCGGGTGGTCCCATGGTCACTCGTGTGAGCCCAGGTCAGATCGCTCATTGACTGTTGGCAACTTGGTAGGCAGTTTTCTACCCCTTTGCCTTGACCCATCGACCCGAAACTTGGAGCGTTGCAGGTTCAGATGGTCCCCCGGTCACTCGTGCATGCCCAGGTCAGGCAGCACAGCTGAAAGGTATGCGGTTTGCGTTTGAATAGACCAAAACAAGCCCAATTTCTTCACTTTTGGCCCACTTGGTACGCAGTTTTTCTACCCCTTAGGTTTGACCTATCCACCCGGAACTCTGGACATTGCAGGTTGGCGTGGTCATCTGGACTATCAGCTCAGATCAGACCGCACGGCCGAAGCCAATGCTCTATGCCGCTCAAATTGGCATACCTGGCCAAACGGGTCGACCTTGACCTTGACTGATTGACCCGAAACTCTGAGCTTTGCAGGTTCAGGTGGTCCCGTGGTCACACGCGCGAGCCCAGGTCAGACCGCACAGCAGAAGGGTATGCGGTTCTCGCTTGAAAAGGCCAAAACAAGCCAAAATGCCTTGACTGTTGGCAACTTGGTACGAATTTTTCTACCTCTTTGGCTTGACCGATCCACCCGAAACTCGGAATGTTGCAGGTTCGGTTAGTTCCCTGGTCACTCGCGCGAGCCCAGGTCAGATTGCTCAGCCCAAGGGCATGTGGTTCACTGATGAAAAACCGTAACAAACCCAAAGGCCTTGACTGTTGGCAACTTGGTAGGCAGTTTTCTACCCCTTTGCTTTGACCCATCAACCCGAAACTTGGAGTGTTGCAGGTTCAGATGGTCCCCCGGTCACTCGCACGAGCCCAGGTCAGGCAGCACAGCAAAAAGGTATGCGGTTCGCGTTTGAAAAGACCAAATCAAGCCCAATTTCTTAACTTTTGACCCACTTGGTACGCATTTTTTCTACCCCTTAGGCTTGACCTATTAACCCGGAAATCAGGGCATTGCAGGTTGGGGTGGTCCCCTGGTCTGTCGCGCGAGCCAAGATCAGACCGCTTGGCCGAAGCCAATGCTCTATGCCGCTCAAATTGGCAAACCTGGCCAAACTGGTCGACCTTGATCTTGACTGATCGACCCGAAACTCTGAGCGTTGCAGGTTCAGGTGGTACTGTGGTCACACGCGCGAGTCCAGGTCAGACCGCACAGCAGAAGGGTATGCGGTTCGCGCTTGAAAAGGCCAAAACAAGCCCAAAGGCCTTGACTGTTGGCAACTTGGTACGCAGTTTTCTACCCCTTTGGCTTGACCGATCGACCCGAAACATGGACTGTTGCAGGTTCGGGTGTTCCCCTGGTCACTCGCGCGAGCCCAGATCAGATTGCTCAGTCCAAGGGCATGCAGTTCACTGCTGAAAAACCCTAACAAACCCAAAGGCCTTGACTGTTGGCAACTTGGTAGGCAGTTTTCTACCCCTTTACCTTAACCCATCGACCCGAAACTCTAAGCGTTGCAGGTTCAGATGGTCCCCCGGTCACTTGCACGAGCCCAGGTCAGGCAGCACAGCAGAAAGGTATGCGGTTCGCATTTGAAAAGACCAAAACAAGCCCAATTTCTTCACTTTTGGCCCACTTGGTACGCAGTTTTTCTACCCCTTAGGCTTGACCTATGGACCTCGAACTTAGGGCATTGCAGGTTGGGGTGGTCCCCTGGTCTGTCGCGCGAGCCCAGATCAGACCGCACGGCTGAAGCTAATGTTCTATACCGCTCAAATTGGCATACTTGGCCTAACAGGTCAACCTTGACCTTGACTGATCGACCAGAAACTCCGAGCGTTGCAGGTTCAGGTGGTCCCGTGGTCACACGCGCGAGCCCAGGTCAGACCGCACAGCAGAAGGGTATGCGGTTCGCCATTGAAAAGGCCAAAACAAGCCCAAAGGCCTTGACTGTTGGCAACTTGGTACGCAGTTTTCTACCCCTTTGGCTTGACCGATCCACCCGAAACTCGGAATGTTGCAGGTTCGGGTGGTCCCCTGGTCTGTCGCGCGAGCCCAGGTCAGATCGCTCAGCCAAAGGGCATGCGGTTCACTGGTGAAAAACCTTAACAAACCCAAAGGCCTTGACTGTTGGCAACTTGGTAGGCAGTTTTCTACCCCTTTGCCTTGACCCATCGACCCGAAACTTGGAGCGTTGCAGGTTCAGATGGTCCCCAGGTCACTGGCACGAGCCCAGGTCAGGCAGCACATCTGAAACGTATGCGGTTCGCGTTTGAAAAGACCAAAACAAGCCCAATTTCTTCACTTTTGGCCCACTTGGTCCCCGGGGACACGTTACCCTAGAAATCAGCCGGGGTAACCTGTCCCCCCCTGGGGTAACCTGTCCCCCCCTATAGATATTGTAAACCAATATTTAGTCACAGTTCTTTTACTAAGAAATTCTTATTCTTTGTGTTACAAGTCTCTTTATTTGATCTGTAAGTAATTTTAAACTGTTTTTTGAACTGTTTCAATTCAGAAGGATTTTTATATTTTTCAATATAAGTATCATTACAAATAAACTTGGTGTTTTTTTTTTAGAAAAATAATTGTTTAATGACTGTGGACATATCTAAGAATGATCTTGTCTTTAGAAAAATTATTTAGAAGCATGATTTTTTTCTTTGTGAGAAGGAGGGTGGACAGGTTACCCAAGCTAGGGTAACCTGTCCCTGGGGACATGTTACTCAGGCCTGGGTAACCTGTCCCACCCCAAAAAATGCTGTCAGTAATGATATTTGCAAAAATAAACCCATGTTTTCAATTATTTGATAGTTTTTCAAATTGTTCGGGGGTAAGGTTTCCAAAGCTGTGGTTACTTGTCTCTTAAACATGTAACCCTGGCCTGTCAACCCAGTGAAAATACAAAAAAGGTTGTTTATGAGGATTTATTCAACAAAACTTGCTAATACATTTTTCTTTATTCGAAAACTGTGTGATAGTTTCATTTATATCAAAACTATTATACAATTAGTTATTCACTTATTAGAAAATTTATTGTTAGTGTATGTGTATGTATGGGGGGGGGGGACACGTTACCCAAGCTGGGGTAACTTGTCCCCGGGGACACGTTACCCAGGCCTGGGTAACCTGTCCCACCTCTAAAGAGGTTGTCAACAATGATCTGTACACAAATTTACAAAAACAATTTCTTTTTCTTATTAATTCTAAATTGTTTTTGGTACATGTAAGATTTTCCAATCTGTTGTATGTCACTTGTCTCTAAAAAATGTTACCATACCTGGCAAAACATTGTGAACATGTTAACCAGGAATGTTCAAAAAAGTTTACCAAAACAATTTCTTTTCTTTGAAAGTTATTTTATAGTCTTAATCATATCACAACTGTTTTTACTACAAAAATTATTTACTAATGAGAATATTTATTGTGACTGAGTGTGTGTGTATTGGGGGGGGGGGACATGTTACCCAAGCTGGGGTAACCTGTCCCCGAGGACACGTTACTCAGGCCTTGGTAACCTGTCCCACCCAAAAAGGTTGTCAACAATGATCTGTGTAGGAATAAACCCATATATTTTCAATCATTTATTAATATTTCAAATTGTTAAGGCCTTAAGGGTAAGCTCTCCAAAGCTTTGGTCACTTATCGCTGAAACCTGTAACCTAGGCCTGTAAACCCAGTGAAAACACACAAAAAAACACAGTAAATTTTTTTTACTTTGCTCATAACTTTTGAATGGTAAGTCATAGAGCCTTCATATTTCACATGATCATTTCTTGGTACAAGAGCTTTCTGTAGGTACCAAGTTCAAGGTCATCAGTCAAGGTCAAGGTCATTTGTAAAGGTCAAATTTCATTAAACAAACTAATATTGGTCATAACTTTTGAATGGTAAGTCATAGAGCCATCGTATTTCACATGATCACTGCTTGGGACAAGACCTTACTGTAGGTACCAAGTTCAAGGTCATCATTTAAGGTCAAGGTCAAGGTCATTTTTCAAGGTCAAATTTGTTCACATTTTTTTACCTTGGTCATAACTTTCAAATGGCCTGTCAAAGAGCCTTCATATTGAACATGATCATTGCTTGGGACATGACATGTCTGTGGGTACCAAGTTCAGTTGATTGCTTTTGCCTAAGAAATTATAAACAGCTGAGCGTTGGCACCTGCTTGCGGTGCTCTTGTTTTTAGCTCACCTGAGCACGAATCTTCTTCTCTGTAACCAGATGGCAGACAGCTTAAATATTTGGTGTGTAGCATCACCTAGTGGGCCTCTACCAAGTTTGTTCAAAACAAGACCCTTGGGTCATATTTGGGCTTTGCACAGGTGCATCCCTTTATTTCTTATGAGAACAAAGGGTAAAAAAATGAAAATCTTCAAAAATCTTCTTATATGAAACCAGAAGGCAGACAGCTTTCATATTTGGTATGTAGCATCATCTAGTAGACCTCTACCAAGTTTGTTCATATCAAGACCCTCGGGTCATGTTTGGGCTTTGCCCGGGCCCAACCCTTTTTACATAGAATCAAAGAGCGAAAATCTTTAAAAATCTTCTTCTCTTAGACCAGATGGCAGACAGCTTTCATATTTGGTATGTAGCATCACCTAGTAGGCCTCTACCAAGTTTGTTCATATCAAGACCCTTGGGTCATATTTGGGCTCCACCCTAGCGCATCCCTTTTTACATAGAATCAAAGAGCGAAATCTTTTAAAATCTTCTTGAATCGAAACCAGAGGGCACACTGCTTTCATTTTTGGTATGTTGCATCATCTTTTGGGCCCCTACCAAGTTTGTTCATATCAAGACCCTTGGGTCATATTCGGGCTCCACCAGGGCGCATCCCTTTCAGCTCATCTGAGCACGATGGGTGAAAATGGGAAAACCTTCAAAAATCTTCTTCTCTGAAACCAGAGGGCAGACAGCTTTCATATTTAGAATGTAGCATCATCAAATGGACCTCTTCCAAGTTTGTTCATATCAATACCCTGGGGTCACTTTTGGGGTCCATCCGGATGCATCCCTTTTTACATAGAGTCAAAGAGCAAAAAGGCATATCTGTCTTGCTCTTCGCTGAAAATGTTCCATAGTATTGATCTTAGGCAATTATCTTCTTTTTGACATCTGCCTATCTAATTAATGTGATGTCCAAGGGGTCATAGAGACTCAGGTGAGCGATCTAGGACCATCTTGGTCCTCTTGTTATTTATTTTGATTGTGTGTGTATGGGAAGACACATTACCCAAGCCTAGGTAACCTGTCCCAGACCCAAGGAGTTTGTCAACAATGATCTGTGCACAAATTTTACCCAAATATTTTAAATGAATTAATAAGTCCTAATATCTTTAATGAAAAAGAGCATTTGGAATAGGGGGACAGGTTACCCCTGGGTAACCTGTTCCCCGGGGACAAGTTACCCAGGCTTTGGTAATCTGTCCCCCTTTCCAAAATATGATTGTTAAACAATTTGTTAATTGACATGTGGCTTTCTTATCAAAACTGCAATACTGACATGATAATTGTGTTTTTAAAAGCTATTATTCAATCTAGTAATGGACTCTGAAAAAATTGAAATGATGCAATAATAAAAAATATTCAAGCGCTAAGATTTTTCTTAAAAGTATAACCATATGAACGTACATATCCATTGAGGAAATTTTCTAAGAATAGCTTTCTTTATAAAAGAGAATGACTGGAAGGTGATATCTTTAACGAAAAGAGTATTTGGAATAGGTTACCCCGTGGTAACCTGTCCCCCGGGGACATGTTACCCTGGCTTGGGTAACCTGTCCCCCTTTCGAAAGAAGAAGTATTGAATGAATTTGTCATGATGCTTTCTTATGAAAACTGCTATATTAACATGATATGTTAATAAATTCTATTAATCAATCTAAATATGGACTTAGAAAATTTTTAGATATTGCAGTAATACTGCAAAAAATTAAAAAAGTGCAAGCACTAAGATTTTTCTTTAAAAAAGCATCAATTTAAAAAAAAAATGAATGATATATTTTTCAATGACTAGCATATGATAATTTCTTAAGAAAAATGAAAGACTGGGAGGAGAAAACAAATGAATAAAAGCATTTTGAATAGGGGGACAGGTTACCCAGGGGTAACATGTCCCGGGGGACAGGTTACCCCGGGGTAATGTGTCCCCCCACTAAACTTTTATTTTTTTTATATTTTTTTCATTAAACTTTCAAATATTTGCATGAAATACCAAGATTGACTATTATAATAATAATAAAAAAAATGGGAAAATTGATTTGATTAGAAAATCATAGTAAGCGAATTATATTTTGGTTTGAAGAATTGAAAACCACTCTAAAATACAGATATACTTTTTATGTCTTTTTTAAATTGATTAAAGAGTTATACAAAACAGCATGAATGAAAAATTAAAATCTAGTTCAGAAAAAATGTTTTCCATGGGGGGGGGGGGGACACGTTAGCCCGGGGTAACCTGTCCCCCGGAGACATGTTACCCCAGGGGGGGACAGGTTACCCCGGGGTAACCTGTCCCCGGGGACACGTTACCCAGGGGGACACGTTACACTGTTACACCGGAACTCTGGGCATTGCAGGCTAGGGTGGTCCCCTGGTCTGTTGCCCGAGCCCAGATCAGACCGCACGGCCGAAGCCAATGCTCTATGCCGCTCAAATTGGCATACCTGGCCAAACGGGTCGACCTTGACCTTGACCGATAGACCCGAAACTCGGAATGTTGCAGGTTCGGGTGGTCCCCTGGACACTAGCGCGAGCCCAGGTCAGATCGCTTAGCCCAAGGGCATGTGGTTCACTGCTGAAAAACCCTAACAAACCCAAAGGCCTTGACTGTTGGCGACTTGGTAGGCAGTTTTCTACCCCTTTGCCTTGACCCATCGACCCGAAACTCGGAGCGTTGCAGGTTCAGATTGTCCCCCAGTCACTTGCACGAGCCCAGGTCAGGCAGCACAGCAGAAAGGTATGCGGTTCGCGTTTGAAAGACCAAAACAAGCCCAATTTCTTCTCTTTTGGCCAACTTGGTACCCAGTTTTTCTACCCCTTAGGCTTGACCTATCGACCCCGAACTCAGGGCATTGCAGGTTGTGGTGGTCCCCTTGTCTGTCGCGCAATCCCAGATCAAACCGCACGGCCGAAGCCAATGCTCTATGCCGCTCAAACTGGCATACCTGGCCAAATGGGTCGACCTTGACCTTGACTGATCAACCTGAAACTCGGAGCGTTGCTGGTTCAAGTGGTCCCGTGGTCACACGCGCAAGCCCAGGTCAGACCACACAGCAGAAGGGTATGCGGTTTGCGCTTGAAAAGGCCAAAACAAGCCCAAAGACCTTGACTGTTGGCAACTTGGTACGCAGTTTTCTACCCCTTTGGCTTGACCGATCAATCCGAAACTCGGAATGTTGCAGGTTCTGGTGGTCCCCTGGTCACTCGCGCGAGCCCAGGTCAGATCGCTTAGCCCAAGGGCATGCAGTTCACTGCTGAAAAACCCTAACAAACCCAAAGGCCTTGATTGTTGGGAGCTTGGTAGGTAGTTTTCTACCCCTTTGCCTTGACCCTTCAACCCAAAACTCGGAGCGTTGCAGGTTCAGATGGTCCCCTGGTCACTCGCGCGAGCCCAGGTCAGGCAGCACAGCAGAAAGGTATGCCGCTCTCGTTTGAAAAGACCAAAACAAGCCCAATTTCTTCACTTTTGGCCCACTTGGTTTGCAGTTTTTCTACCCCTTAGGCTTGACCTATCGACCCGGAACTCTGGGCATTGCAGGTTGGGGTGGTCCCCTGGACTGTCGCACGAGCCCAGATCAGACAGCACGGCTGAAGCCAATGCTCTATGCCGCTCAAATTGGCAAACCTGGCCAAACAGGTCGACCATGTCTTTGACTGATCGACCCGAAACTCGGAGCGTTGCAGGTTCAGGTGGTCCCGTGGTCACACACGCGAGCCCTGGTCAGACCGCACAGCAGAAGGGTATGGGGTTCACGCTTGAAAAGGCCAAAACAAACCCAAAGGCCTTGACTGTTGGTAACTTGGTACGGAGTTTTCTACCCCTTTGCCTTGACCCATCAACCCAAAACTCGGAGCGTTGCTGGTTCAGATGGTCTCCCGGTCACTCGCGCGAGCCCAGGTCAGGCAGCACAGCAGAAAGGTATGCGGTTTGCGTTTGAAAAGACTAAAACAAGCCCAATTTCTTCACTTTTGGCCCACTTGGTAAGCAGTTTTTCTACCCCTTAGGCTTAACCTATCAACCCGGAACTCTGGGCATTGCAGGTTGGGGTGGTCCCCTGGTCTGTCGTGCGATCCCAGATCAGACCGCACGGCTGAAGCCAATGCTCTATTCCGCTCAAATTGGCATACCTTGCCAAACGGGTCGACCTTGACCTTGACTGATCGAGCCGAAACTCGGAGCGTTGCAGGTTCTGGTGGTCCCGTGGTCACACGGGCGAGCCCAGGTCAGACCGCACAGCAGAAGGGTATGCGCTTCGCGCTTGAAAAGGCCAAAACAAGCCCAAAGGCCTTGACTGTTGGCAATTTGGTACGCAGTTTTCTACCCCTTTGGCTTGACCGATCAACCTGAAACTCGGAATGTTGCAGGTTCCGGTGGTCCCCTGGTCACTTGCGCAAGCCCAGGTGAGATCGCTCAGCCAAAGCGCATGTGGTTCACTGCTGAAAAAGCCTAACAAACCCAAAGGCATTGAGTGTTGGCAACTTGGTAGGCAGTTTTCTACCCCTTTGCCTTGACCCATCGACCCGAAACTCGGAGCGTTGCAGGTTCAGATGGTCCCCTGGTCACTCGCGCGAGCTCAGGTCAGGCAGCACAGTAGAAAGGTATGTGGTTCGCGTTTGAAAAGACCAAAATAAGCCCAAAGGCCTTGACTGTTGGCAACTTGGTACCCAGTTTTTCTACCCCTTAGGCTTGACCTATCGACCCCGAACTCAGGGCATTGCAGGTTGGGGTGGTCCCCTGGTCTGTCGCGCGATCCCAGATCAAATCGCACGGCCGAAGCCAATGCTGTATGCCACTCAAACTGGCATACCTGGCCAAATGGGTCGACCTTGACCTTGACTGATTGACCCGAAACTCGGAGCGTTGCAGGTTCAGGTGGTCCCGTGGTCACATGCGCAAGCCCAGGTCAGACCACACAGCAGAAGGGTATGCGGTTCGCGCTTGAAAAGGCCAAATAAGCCCAAAGGCCTTGACTGTTGGCAACTTGGTACGCAGTTTTCTACCCCTTTGGCTTGACAGATCAATCCGAAACTCGGAATGTTGCAGGTTCGGGTGGTCCCCTGGTCACTCGCGCGAGCCCAGGTCAGATCGCTCAGCCCAAGGGCATGCCGTTCACTGCTGAAAAACCCTAACAAACCCAAAGGCCTTGATTGTTGGCAGCTTGGTAGGTAGTTTGCTACCCCTTTGCCTTGACCCTTCAACCCAAAACTTGGAGCGTTGCAGGTTCAGATGGTCCCTGGTCACTTGCGCGAGCCAAGGTCAGGCAGCACAGCAGAAAGGTATGCCGTTCTCGTTTGAAAAGACCAAAATAAGCCCAATTTCTTCACTTTTGGCCCACTTAGTATGCAATTTTTCTACCCCTTAGGCTTGACCTATTCACCCGTAACTCTGGGCATTGCAGGTTGGGGTGGTCCCCTGGTCTGTTGCGCGAGCCCAGATCAGACGGCACGGCTGAAGCCAATGCTCTATGCCGCTCAAATTGGCATACCTGGCCAAACAGGTCGACCATGACCTTGACTGATCGACCCGAAACTCGGAGCGTTGCAGGTTCAGGTGGTCCCGTGGTCACACACGCGAGCCCTGGTCAGACCGCACAGCAGAAGGGTATGCGGTTCACGCTTGAAAAGGCCAAAACAAGCCCAAAGGCCTTGACTGTTGGCAACTTGGTATGCAGTTTTCTACCTCTTTGGCTTGACCGATCAACCCAAAACTCGGAATGTTGCAGGTTCGGGTGGTCCCCTGGTCAATCCTGCGAGCCCAGGTCAGATCTCTCAGCCCAAGGGCATGCGGTTCACTGCTGAAAAACCCTAACAAACCCAAAGGCCTTGACTGTTGGGAACTTGGTAGGCACCTTTCTACCCCTTTGCCTTGACCCATCGACCCGAAACTCTGAGCGTTGCAGGTTCAGATGGACCCTTGGTCCCCGGTCTCTTCACGTTTGAAAAGACCAAAACAAGCCCAATTTCTTCACTTTTGGCCCACATGGTACGCAGTTTTTCTACCCCTAAGGCTTGTCCTATTGACCCAGAACTCAGGGCATTGCAAGTCAGGGTGGTCCCCTGGTCTCTCGCACGAGCCCAGATCAGACCGCACGGCCGAAGCCATGCTCTATGCCACTCAAATTGGCATACCTGGCCAAACGGGTTGACCTTGACCTTGACTGATCGACCTGAAACTCAGAGTGTTGCAGGTTCAGGTGGTCCCGTGGTCACAGGCGCTAGTCCAGGTCAGACCACACAGCAGAAGGGTATGCGTTTCGCGCTTGAAAAGGCCAAAACAAGCCCAAAGGCCTTGACTGTTGGCAACTTGGTACGCAGTTTTCTACCCCTTTGGCTTGACTGATCGACCCGAAACTTGGAATGTTGCAGGTTCAGATGGACCCTGGTCACTCACACGAGCCCAGGTCAGATTGCCTAGCCCAAGGGCATGCTGTTCACTGCTGAAAAACCCTAACAAACCCAAAGGCCTTGACTGTTGGCAACTTGGTAGGCAGTTTTCTACCCCTTTGCCTTGACCCATCAACCCGAAACTCGGAACGTTGCAGGTTCAGATGGTGCCCCGGTCACTCGCGCGAGCCCAGGTCAGGCAGCACAGCAGAAAGGTATGCGGTTTGCGTTTGAAAAGACCAAAATAAGCCCAATTTCTTCACTTTTGACCCACTTGGTACGCAGTTTTTCTACCCCTTAGGCTTGACCTATCGACCCAGAACTCTGGGCATTGCAGGTTGGGGTGGTCCCCTGGTCTGTGGCGTGAGCCCAGATCAGACCGCATGGCCAAAGCCAATGCTCTATGCCGCTCAAATTGGCATACCTGGCCAAACGGGTCGACCTTGACCTTGACTGATCGACCTGAAAATCAGAGCGTTGCAGGTTCAGGTGGTCTTGTGGTCACACGCGCGAGCCCAGGTCAGACCGCACAGCAGAAGGGTATGCGGTTTGCGCTTGAAAAGGCCAAAACAAGCCCAAAGGCCTTGACTGTTGGCAACTTTGTATGCAGTTTTCTAACCCTTTGGCTTGACCGATTGACCCTAAACTCGGAATGGTGCAAGTTTGGGTGGTCCCCTGGTCACTCGTGAGAGCCCAGGTCAGATCACTCAGCCCAAGGGCATGCTGTTCACTGCTGAAAAACCCTAACAAACCCAAAGGCCTTGACTGTTGGCAACTTAGTAGGCAGTTTTCTACCACTTTGCCTTGCTTGACCCATCGACCCGAAACTCAGAGCGTTGCAGGTTCAGATGGTCCCCCGGTCACTCGTGCGAGCCCAGGTCAGGCAGCACAGCAGAAAAGTATGCGGTTCGCGTTTGAAAAGACCAACACAAGCCCAATTTCTTCACTTTTGGCCCACTTGGTACGCAGTTTTTCTACCTCTTCGGCTTGACCTTTCGACCCGGAACTCTGGGCATTGCAGGTTGGGGTGGTCCCCTGGTCTGTGGCGCGAGCCCAGATCAGACCACATTGCCGAAGCCAATGCTCTATGCCCCATAAATTGGCATACCTGGCCAAACGGGTCGACCTTGACCTTGACTGATAGACCCGAAACTCGGAGCGTTGCAGGTTCAGGTGGTCCCATGGTCACACGCGAGAGCCCAGGTCAGACCGCACAGCAGAAGGGTATGCGGTTCGCGCTTGAAAAGGCCAAAACAATCCCAAAGGCCTTGACTGTTGGCAACTTGGTAGGCAGTTTTCTACCCCTTTGGCTTGACCGATCGACCCGAAACTCGGAATGTTGCAGGTTCGGGTGGTCCCCTGGTCACTCTTGCGAGCCCAGGTCAGATCGCTCAGCCCAAGGGCATGCGGTTCACTGCTGAAAAACCCTAACAAACCCAAAGGCCTTGACTGTTGGGAACTTGGTAGGCACCTTTCTACCCCTTTGCCTTGACCCATCGACCCGAAACTCTGAGCGTTGCAGGTTCAGATGGACCCTTGGTCCCCGGTCTCTTCACGTTTGAAAAGACCAAAACAAGCCCAATTTCTTCACTTTTGGCCCACTTGGTACGCAGTTTTTCTACCCCTAAGGCTTGTCCTATTGACCCAGAACTCAGGGCATTGCAAGTCAGGGTGGTCCCCTGGTCTCTCGCACGAGCCCAGATCAGACCGCACGGCCGAAGCCATGCTCTATGCCACTCAAATTGGCATACCTGGCCAAACGGGTTGACCTTGACCTTGACTGATCGACCTGAAACTCAGAGTGTTGCAGGTTCAGGTGGTCCCGTGGTCACAGGCACGAGTCCAGGTCAGACCACACAGCAGAAGGGTATGCGTTTCGCGCTTGAAAAGGCCAAAACAAGCCCAAAGGCCTTGACTGTTGGCAACTTGGTACGCAGTTTTCTACCCCTTTGGCTTGACTGATCGACCCGAAACTTGGAATGTTGCAGGTTCAGATGGACCCTGGTCACTCTCACGAGCCCAGGTCAGATTGCTTAGCCCAAGGGCATGCTGTTCACTGCTGAAAAACCCTAACAAACCCAAAGGCCTTGACTGTTGGCAACTTGGTAGGCAGTTTTCTACCCCTTTGCCTTGAACCATCAACCCGAAACTCGGAACATTGCAGGTTCAGATGGTGCCCCGGTCACTCGCGCGAGCCCAGGTCAGGCAGCACAGCAAAAAGGTATGCGGTTTGCGTTTGAAAAGACCAAAATAAGCCCAATTTCTTCACTTTTGGCCCACTTGGTAAGCAGTTTTTCTACCCCTTAGGCTTGACCTATCGACCCGGAACTCTGGGCATTGCAGGTCTGGGTGGTCCCCTGGTCTGTGGCGTGAGCCCAGATCAGACCGCATGGCCAAAGCCAATGCTCTATGCCGCTCAAATTGGCATACCTCGCCAAACGGGTCGACCTTGACCTTGACTGATCGACCTGAAAATCAGAGCTTTGCAGGTTCAGGTGGTCTTGTGGTCACACGCGAGAGTCCAGGTCAGACCGCACAGCAGAAGGGTATGCGGTTTGCGCTTGAAAAGGCCAAAACAAGCCCAAAGGCCTTGACTGTTGGCAACTTGGTATGCAGTTTTCTACCCCTTTGGCTTGACCGATTGACCCTGAACTCGGAATGGTGCAAGTTTGGGTGGTCCCCTGGTCACTCGTGAGAGCCCAGGTCAGATCACTCAGCCCAAGGGCATGCTGTTCACTGCTGAAAAACCCTAACAAACCCAAAGGCCTTGACTGTTGGCAACTTGGTAGGCAGTTTTCTACCACTTTGCCTTGACCCATCGACCCGAAACTCAGAGCGTTGCAGGTTCAGATGGTCCCCCGGTCACTCGCGCGAGCCCAGGTCAGGCAGCACAGCAGAAAAGTATGCGGTTCGCGTTTGAAAAGACCAAAACAAGCCCAATTTCTTCACTTTTGGCCCACTTGGTACGCAGTTTTTCTACCTCTTCGGCTTGACCTTTCGACCCGGAACTCTGGGCATTGCAGGTTGGGGTGGTCCCCTGGTCTGTGGCGCGAGCCAAGATCAGACAACATTGCCAAAGCCAATGCTCTATGCCCCATAAATTGGCATACCTGGCCAAACGGGTCGACCTTGACCTTGACTAATAGACCCGAAACTCGGAGCGTTGCAGGTTCAGGTGGTCCTATGGTCACATGGGGGAGCCCAAGTCAGACCGCACAGCAGAAGGGTATGCGGTTCGCGCTTGAAAAGGCCAAAACAATCCCAAAGGCCTTGACTGTTGGCAACTTGGTAGGCAGTTTTCTACCCCTTTGGCTTGACCGATCGACCCGAAACTCGGAATGTTGCAGGTTCGGGTGGTCCCCTGGTCACTCTTGCAAGCCCAGGTCAGATCGCTCAGCCCAAGGGCATGCGGTTCACTGCTGAAAAACCCTAACAAATCCAAAGGCCTTGACTATTGGGAACTTGGTAGGCACCTTTCTACCCCTTTGCCTTGACCCATCGACCCAAAACTCGGAGCGTTGCAGGTTCAAATGGTCCCCCGGTCACTCGCTCGGGCCCAGGTCTGGCAGCACAGCAAAAAGGTATGCAGTTTGCGTTTAAAAAGACCAAAATGAGCCCAATTTCTTCACTTTTGGCCCACTTGGTACGCAATTTTTCTACCCCTTAGGCTTGACCTATCGACCCGGAACTCTGGGCATTGCAGGTTGGGGTGGTCCCCTGGTCTGTCGCGCGAGCCCAGATCAGACCGCACGGCCGAAGCCAATGCTCTATGCCGCTCAAATTGGCATACCTGGCCAAACGGGTCATCCTTGACCTTGACTGATCAACTCGAAACTCGGAGCGTTGCAGGTTCAGGTGGTCCCGTGGTCACACGCGCGAGCCCAGGTCAGACGGCACAGCAGAAGTGTATGCGGTTCGCGCTTGAAAAGGCCAAAACAAGCCCAGAGGCCTTGACTGTTGGCAACTTGGTACGCAGTTTTCTACCCCTTTGGCTTGACCTATCGACCCGGAACTCTGGGCATTGCAGGTCAGGGTGGTCCCCTGGTCTGTCGCGCAAGCCCAGATCAGACCGCACGGCTGAAGCCAATGCTCTATGCCGCTCAAATTGGCATACCTGGCCAAACGGGTCATCCTTGACCTTGACTGATCGACTCGAAACTCGGAGCGTTGCAGGTTCAGGTGGTCCCGTGGTCACACGCGCGAGCCCAGGTCAGAACGCACAGCAGAAGGGTATGCGGTTCGCGCTTGAAAAGGCCAAACCAAGCCCAAAGGCCTTGACTGTTGGCAACTTGGTACGCAGTTTTCTACCCCTTTGGCCTGACCAATCAACCAAAAACTTGTAATGTTGCAGGTTCAGGTGGTCCCCTGGTCACTCACGCGAGCCCAGGTCAGATCACTCAGCCCAAGGGCATGCGGTTTACTGCTGAAAAACCCTAACAAACCCAAAGGCCTTGACTGTTGGCAACTTGGTAGGCAGTTTTCTACCCCTTTGCCTTGACCCATCGACCCGAAACTCGGAGCCTTACAGGTTCAGATGGTCCCCCGGTCACTAGCGCGAGCCCAGGTCAGGCAGCACAGCAGAAAGGTATGCTGTTCGCGTTTGAAAAGACCAAAACAAGCCCAATTTCTTCATCTTTGGCCCACTTGGTACGAAGTTTTTCTACCCCTAAGGCTTGACCTATCAACCCAGAACTCAGGGCATTGCAGGTCAGGGTGGTCCCCTGGTCTGTCGCGCGAGCCCAGATCAGACCACACGGCCGAAGCCAATGCTCTATGCCGCTCAAATTGGCATACCTGGCCAAACGGGTCGACCTTGACCTTGACTGATCAACCCGAAACTCAGAGAGTTGCAGGTTCAGGTGGTCCAGTGGTCACACGCCAAGCCCAGGTCAGACCGCACAGCAGAAGGGTATGCGGTTTGCGCTTGAAAAGGCCAAAACAAGCCCAAATGCCTTGATTGCTGGCAACTTGGAATTCAGTTTTCTACCCCTTTGGCTTGACCGATCAACCCGAAACTTGGAATGTTGCAGGTTCGGGTGGTCCCCTGGTCACTCGTGCGAGTCCAGGTCAGATCGCTCAGCCCAAGGGCATGCGGTTCACTGCTGAAAAACCCTAACAAACCCAAAGGCCTTGACTGTTTTCAACTTGGTAGGCAGTTTTCTACCCCTTTGCCTTGACCCATCAACCCGAAACTCGGAGCGTTGCAGGTTCAGATGATTCCCTGGTCACTCGCGAAAGTTCAGGTCAGGCAGCACAGCAGAAAGGTATGCGGTTTGCGTTTGAAAAGACCAACACAAACCCAATTTCTTCACTTTTGGCCCACTTGGTACGCAGTTTTTCTACCCCTTAGGCTTGACATATTGACCCTGAACTCTGGGCATTGCAGGTCTGGGTGGTCCCCTGGTCTGTGGCGCAAGCCCAGATCAGACCGCACGGCCAAATTAAATGCTTTATGCCGCTCAAATTGGCATACCTGGCCAAACGGGTCGACCTTGACCTTGACTGATCGACCCAAAACTCGGAGCGTTGCAGGTTCAGGTGGTCCCGTGGTCACATGCGCGAGCCCAGGTCAGACCGCACAGCAGAAGGGTATGCGGTTCGCGCTTGAAAAGGACAAAACAAGCCCAAATGCCTTGATTGTTAGCAACTTGGTACGCAGTTTTCTACCCCTTCGGCTTTACGGATCGACCCGAAACTCGGAATGTTGCAGGTTCGAGTGGTCCCCTGGTCACTCACGCAAGTCAAGGTGAGATCGCTCAGCCCAAGGGCATGCGGTTCACTGCTGAAAAACCCTAACAAACCCAAAGCCCTTGACTATTGGCAACTTGGTAGGCAGTTTTCTACCCCTTTGCCCCTGACCCATCGACCTGAAACTCGGAGCGTTTCAGGTTCAGATGGTCCCCTGGTCACTCGCCTGAGCCCAGGTCAGGCAGCACAGCAGAAAGGTATGCGGTTCGCGTTTGAAAAGACCAAAACAAGCCCAATTTCTTCACTTTTGACCCACTTGGTACGCAGTTTTTCTACCCCTTAGGCTTGACATATTGACCCTGAACTCTGGGCATTGCAGGTCTGGGTGGTCCCCTGGTCTGTGGCGCGAGCCCAGATCAGACCGCACGGCCAAATTAAATGCTTTATGCCGCTCAAATTGGCATACCTGGCCAAACGGGTCGACCTTGACCTTGACTGATCGACCCAAAACTCGGAGCGTTGCAGGTTCAGGTGGTCCCGTGGTCACATGCGCGAGCCCAGGTCAGACCGCACAGCAGAAGGGTATGCGGTTCGCGCTTGAAAAGGCCAAAACAAGCCCAAATGCCTTGATTGTTAGCAACTTGGTACGCAGTTTTCTACCCCTTTGGCTTGACGGATCGACCCGAAACTCGGAATGTTGCAGGTTCGAGTGGTCCCCTGGTCACTCTCGCAAGTCAAGGTCAGATCGCTCAGCCCAAGGGCATGCGGTTCACTGCTGAAAAAACCCTAACAAACCCAAAGCCCTTGACTATTGGCAACTTGGTAGGCAGTTTTCTACCCCTTTGCCCCTGACCCATCGACCTGAAACTCGGAGCGTTTCAGGTTCAGATGGTCCCCTGGTCACTCGCCTGAGCCCAGGTCAGGCAGCACAGCAGAAAGGTATGCGGTACTGTTTGAAAAGACCAAATCAAGCCCAATTTCTTCACTTTTGGCCCACTTGGTACGCAGTATTTCTACCCCTTAGGCTTGACCTATCGACCCGGAACTCAGGGCATTGCAGGTTGGGGTGGTCCCCTGGTCTGTCACGTGAGCCCAGATCAGACCGCACGGCCGAAGCCAATGCTCTATGCCGCTCAAATTGGCATACCTGGCCAAACGGGTCGACCTTGACCTTGACTGATAGACCCAAACTCGGAATGTTGCAGGTTCGGGTGGTCCCCTGGTCACTCCCGCGAGCCCAGGTCAGATCGCTTGTCCCAAGGGCATGCGGTTCACTGCTGAAAAACCCTAACAAACCCAAAGGCCTTGACTGTTGGCAACTTGGTAGGCAGTTTTCTACCCCTTTGCCTTGAACTATTGACCCGAAACTCTTTTCATTGCAGGTTCAGATGGTCCACCGGTCACTAGCGTGAGCAAAGGTCAGGCAGCACAGCAGAAAGGTATGCGGTTCGCGATGGAAAAGACCAAAACAAGCCCAATTTCTTCACTTTTGGCCCACTTGGTACGCAGTTTTTCTACCCCTTAGGCTTGACCTATCGACCTGGAACTCAGGGCATTGCAGGTTTGGGTGGTCCCCTGGTCTGTGGTGCGAGCACAGATCAGACCGCACGGCTGAAGCCAATGCTCTATGCCACTCAAATTGGCATACCTGGCCAAACGGGTCGACCTTGACCTTGACTGATTGACCCGAAACTCGGAGCGTTGCAGGTTCAGGTGGTCCCGTGGTCACACGCACGAGCCAGGTCAGACCACACAGCAGAAGGGTATGCGATTCGCGCTTGAAAAGGCCAAAACAAGCCCAAAGACCTTGACTGTTGGCAACTTGGTACGCAGTTTTCTACCCCTTTGGCTTGACCGATCAATCCGAAACTCGGAATGTTGCAGGTTCTGGTGGTCCCCTGGTCACTCGCGCGAGCCCAGGTCAGATCGCTTAGCCCAAGGGCATGCAGTTCACTGCTGAAAAACCCTAACAAACCCAAAGGCCTTGATTGTTGGGAGCTTGGTAGGTAGTTTTCTACCCCTTTGCCTTGACCCTTCAACCCAAAACTCGGAGCGTTGCAGGTTCAGATGGTCCCCTGGTCACTCGCGCGAGCCCAGGTCAGGCAGCACAGCAGAAAGGTATGCCGCTCTCGTTTGAAAAGACCAAAACAAGCCCAATTTCTTCACTTTTGGCCCACTTGGTTTGCAGTTTTTCTACCCCTTAGGCTTGACCTATCGACCCGGAACTCTGGGCATTGCAGGTTGGGGTGGTCCCCTGGACTGTCGCACGAGCCCAGATCAGACAGCACGGCTGAAGCCAATGCTCTATGCCGCTCAAATTGGCAAACCTGGCCAAACAGGTCGACCATGTCTTTGACTGATCGACCCGAAACTCGGAGCGTTGCAGGTTCAGGTGGTCCCGTGGTCACACACGCGAGCCCTGGTCAGACCGCACAGCAGAAGGGTATGGGGTTCACGCTTGAAAAGGCCAAAACAAACCCAAAGGCCTTGACTGTTGGTAACTTGGTACGGAGTTTTCTACCCCTTTGCCTTGACCCATCAACCCAAAACTCGGAGCGTTGCTGGTTCAGATGGTCTCCCGGTCACTCGCGCGAGCCCAGGTCAGGCAGCACAGCAGAAAGGTATGCGGTTTGCGTTTGAAAAGACTAAAACAAGCCCAATTTCTTCACTTTTGGCCCACTTGGTAAGCAGTTTTTCTACCCCTTAGGCTTAACCTATCAACCCGGAACTCTGGGCATTGCAGGTTGGGGTGGTCCCCTGGTCTGTCGTGCGATCCCAGATCAGACCGCACGGCTGAAGCCAATGCTCTATTCCGCTCAAATTGGCATACCTTGCCAAACGGGTCGACCTTGACCTTGACTGATCGAGCCGAAACTCGGAGCGTTGCAGGTTCTGGTGGTCCCGTGGTCACACGGGCGAGCCCAGGTCAGACCGCACAGCAGAAGGGTATGCGCTTCGCGCTTGAAAAGGCCAAAACAAGCCCAAAGGCCTTGACTGTTGGCAATTTGGTACGCAGTTTTCTACCCCTTTGGCTTGACCGATCAACCTGAAACTCGGAATGTTGCAGGTTCCGGTGGTCCCCTGGTCACTTGCGCAAGCCCAGGTGAGATCGCTCAGCCAAAGCGCATGTGGTTCACTGCTGAAAAAGCCTAACAAACCCAAAGGCATTGAGTGTTGGCAACTTGGTAGGCAGTTTTCTACCCCTTTGCCTTGACCCATCGACCCGAAACTCGGAGCGTTGCAGGTTCAGATGGTCCCCTGGTCACTCGCGCGAGCTCAGGTCAGGCAGCACAGTAGAAAGGTATGTGGTTCGCGTTTGAAAAGACCAAAATAAGCCCAAAGGCCTTGACTGTTGGCAACTTGGTACCCAGTTTTTCTACCCCTTAGGCTTGACCTATCGACCCCGAACTCAGGGCATTGCAGGTTGGGGTGGTCCCCTGGTCTGTCGCGCGATCCCAGATCAAATCGCACGGCCGAAGCCAATGCTGTATGCCACTCAAACTGGCATACCTGGCCAAATGGGTCGACCTTGACCTTGACTGATTGACCCGAAACTCGGAGCGTTGCAGGTTCAGGTGGTCCCGTGGTCACATGCGCAAGCCCAGGTCAGACCACACAGCAGAAGGGTATGCGGTTCGCGCTTGAAAAGGCCAAATAAGCCCAAAGGCCTTGACTGTTGGCAACTTGGTACGCAGTTTTCTACCCCTTTGGCTTGACAGATCAATCCGAAACTCGGAATGTTGCAGGTTCGGGTGGTCCCCTGGTCACTCGCGCGAGCCCAGGTCAGATCGCTCAGCCCAAGGGCATGCCGTTCACTGCTGAAAAACCCTAACAAACCCAAAGGCCTTGATTGTTGGCAGCTTGGTAGGTAGTTTGCTACCCCTTTGCCTTGACCCTTCAACCCAAAACTTGGAGCGTTGCAGGTTCAGATGGTCCCTGGTCACTTGCGCGAGCCAAGGTCAGGCAGCACAGCAGAAAGGTATGCCGTTCTCGTTTGAAAAGACCAAAATAAGCCCAATTTCTTCACTTTTGGCCCACTTAGTATGCAATTTTTCTACCCCTTAGGCTTGACCTATTCACCCGTAACTCTGGGCATTGCAGGTTGGGGTGGTCCCCTGGTCTGTTGCGCGAGCCCAGATCAGACGGCACGGCTGAAGCCAATGCTCTATGCCGCTCAAATTGGCATACCTGGCCAAACAGGTCGACCATGACCTTGACTGATCGACCCGAAACTCGGAGCGTTGCAGGTTCAGGTGGTCCCGTGGTCACACACGCGAGCCCTGGTCAGACCGCACAGCAGAAGGGTATGCGGTTCACGCTTGAAAAGGCCAAAACAAGCCCAAAGGCCTTGACTGTTGGCAACTTGGTATGCAGTTTTCTACCTCTTTGGCTTGACCGATCAACCCAAAACTCGGAATGTTGCAGGTTCGGGTGGTCCCCTGGTCAATCCTGCGAGCCCAGGTCAGATCTCTCAGCCCAAGGGCATGCGGTTCACTGCTGAAAAACCCTAACAAACCCAAAGGCCTTGACTGTTGGGAACTTGGTAGGCACCTTTCTACCCCTTTGCCTTGACCCATCGACCCGAAACTCTGAGCGTTGCAGGTTCAGATGGACCCTTGGTCCCCGGTCTCTTCACGTTTGAAAAGACCAAAACAAGCCCAATTTCTTCACTTTTGGCCCACATGGTACGCAGTTTTTCTACCCCTAAGGCTTGTCCTATTGACCCAGAACTCAGGGCATTGCAAGTCAGGGTGGTCCCCTGGTCTCTCGCACGAGCCCAGATCAGACCGCACGGCCGAAGCCATGCTCTATGCCACTCAAATTGGCATACCTGGCCAAACGGGTTGACCTTGACCTTGACTGATCGACCTGAAACTCAGAGTGTTGCAGGTTCAGGTGGTCCCGTGGTCACAGGCGCTAGTCCAGGTCAGACCACACAGCAGAAGGGTATGCGTTTCGCGCTTGAAAAGGCCAAAACAAGCCCAAAGGCCTTGACTGTTGGCAACTTGGTACGCAGTTTTCTACCCCTTTGGCTTGACCGATCGACCCGAAACTCAGAATGTTGCAGGTTCATGTGGTCCCCTGGTCACTTGCGCAAGCCCAGGTCAGAAAGCTCAGCCCAAGAGCATGCGGTTCACTTTTGAAAAACCCTAACAAACCCAAAGGCCTTGACTGTTGGCAACTTGGTAGGCAGTTTTCTACCCCTTTGCCTTGACCCATCAACCGGAAACTCGGAGCGTTGCAGGTTCAGATGGTTTTCCCGGTCACTCGCACAAGCCCAGGTCAGGCAGCACAGCAGAAAGGTATGCGGTTCGCGTTTGAAAAGACCAAAACAAGCCCAATTTCTTCACTTTTGACCCACTTGGTACGCAGTTTTTCTACCCCTTAGGCTTGACATATTGACCCTGAACTCTGGGCATTGCAGGTCTGGGTGGTCCCCTGGTCTGTGGCGTGAGCCCAGATCAGACCGCACGGCCAAATCAAATGCTTTATGCCGCTCAAATTGGCATACCTGGCCAAACGGGTCGACCTTGACCTTGACTGATCGACCCAAAACTCGGAGCGTTGCAGGTTCAGGTGGTCCCGTGGTCACATGCGCGAGCCCAGGTCAGACCGCACAGCAGAAGGGTATGCGGTTCGCGCTTGAAAAGGCCAAAACAAGCCCAAAGGCCTTGACTGTTGGCAACTTGGTACGCAGTTTTCTACCCCTTTGGCTTGACCGATCGACCTGAAACTGGGAATGTTGCAGGTTCCGGTGGTCCCCTGGTCACTCGGGCGAGCCCAGGTCAGATTGCTCAGCCCAAGGGCATGTGGTTCACTGCTGAAAAACCCTAACATCCCAAAAGCCTTGACTGTTGGCAACTTGGTAGGCAGTTTTCTACCCCTTTGCCTTGACCCATCGACCCAAAACTCTGACCGTTGCAGGTTCAGATGGTCCCCCGGTCCCGGGTCTCTTGGCGTTTGAAAAAACCAAAACAAGCCCAATTTCTTCACTTTTGGCCCACTTGGTACGCAGTTTTTCTACCCCTTAGGTTTGACCTATCGACCCTGAACTCTGGGCATTGCAGGTTGGGGCGGTCCCCTGGTCTGTCGCGCGATCCCAGATCAGACCCTCAGCCGAAGCCAATGCTCTATCCCGCTCAAATTGGCATACCTGGCCAAACGGATTGACCTTGACCTTGACTGATCGACCTGTAACTCGGAGTGTTGCAGGTTCAGGTGGTCCCGTGGTCACACACGTGAGTCCAGGTCAGACCGCACAGCAGAAGGGTATGGGGTTCGCGCTTGAAAAGGCCAAAACAGGCCCAAAGGCCTTGACTGTTGGCAACTTGGTACGCAGTTTTCTACCCCTTTGGCTAGACTGATCGACCCGAAACTCAGAATGTTGCAGGTTCAGATGGTCTCCTGGTCACTCCCGCGAGCCCAGGTCAGATCGCTTAGCTGAAGGGCATGCTGTTAACTGCTGAAAAACCCTAACAAACCCAAATGCCTTGACTGTTGGCAACTTGGTAGGCAGCTTTCTACCCCTTTGCCTTGACCCATCGACCTGAAACTCAGAGCGCTGCAGGTTCAGACAGTACCCTGGTCACTCGCATGAGCCCAGGTCAGACCGCACAGCCCAAGCCAATGCTCTTTGCCGCTCAAATTGGCATACCTGGCAAAACGGGTCATCCTTGACCTTGACTGATCGACTCGAAACTCGGAGCGTTGCAGGTTCAGGTGGTCCCGTGGTCACACGCGCAAGGCCAGGTCAGACCGCACAGCAGAAGGGTATGCGGCTCGCGCTTGAAAAGGCCAAAACAAGCCCAAAGGCCTTGACTGTTGGCAACTTGCTACACAGTTTTCTACTTCTTTGGCTTGACCTATCAACCTAGAACTCTGGGCATTGCAGGTTGGGGTGGTCCCCTGGTCTGTCGCGGGAGCCCAGATCAGACCCTCAGCCAAAGCCAATGCTCTATGCAGCTCAAATTGTCATACCTGGCCAAACGGGTTAACCTTGACCTTGACTGATCGACCCGAAACTCCGACCGTTGCAGGTTCAGGTTGCCCCGTAGTCACACGGGCGAACCCAGGTCAGACCAGACAGCAGAAGGGTATGCGGTTCGCTCTTGAAAAGGCCAAAACAAGCCCAAAGGCCTTGACTGTTGGCAACCTGGTACGCAGTTTTCTACCCCTTTGGCTTGACTGATCGACCTGAAACTCTGAATGTTGCAGGTTCGGGTGGTCCCCTGAACACTCTCGCGAGCCCAGGTCAGATTGCTTAGCCCAAGGGCATGCGGTTCACTGCTGAAAAACCCTAACAAACCCAAAGGCCTTGACTGTTGGCAACTTGGTAGGCAGTTTTCTACCCCTTTGCCTTGACCCATCAACCCGAAACTCGGAGCGTTGCAGGTTCAGATGGTCCCCCAGTCACTTGCACGAGCCCAGGTCAGGCAGCACAGCAAAAAAGTAAGCGGTTCGCGTTTGAAAAGACCAAAACAAGCCCAATTTCTTCACTTTTGGTCCACTTGGTACGCAGTTTTTCTACCCCTTAGGCTTGACCTATTGAACCAGAACTCTGGGCATTGCAGGTTGGGGTAGTCCCCTGATCTGTCGCGCGAGCCCAGATCAGACCGCAAGGCTGAAGCCAATGCTCTATGCGGCTCAAATTGGCATACCTGGCCAAACGGGTCGACCTTGACCTTGACTGATCAACCCAAAACTCGGAGCATTGCAGGTTCAGGTGGTCCCGTGGTCACATGCGCAACTTAGGTCAGACTGCACAGCAGAAGGGTATGTGGTTCGCGCTTGAAAAGGCCAAAACAAGCCCAAAGGCCTTGACTGTTGGCAACTTGGTACGCAGTTTTCTACCCCTTTGGCTTGACCGATCAACCCAGAACTGGGAATGTTGCAGGTTAGAGTGGTCCCCTGGTCACTCACGTGAGCCCAGATCAGATCGCTCAGCCCAAGGGCATGCGGTTCACTGCTGAAAAACCGTAACAAACCCAAAGGCCTTGACTGTTTGCAACTTAGTAGGCAGTTTTCTACCCCTTTGCCTTGACCCATCGACTCGAAACTCAGAGCGTTGCAGGTTCAGATGGGCCCCCAGTCACTTGCGCGAGCCCAGGTCAGGCAGCACAGCAGAAAGGTATGCCATTCGCATTTCAAAAGACCAAAACAAGCCCAATTTCTTCACTTTTGGCCCACTTGGTACGCAGTTTTTCTACCCCTTAGGCTTGACCTATCCACCCGAAACTCTGGGCATTGCAGGTTGGGGTGGTCCCCTGGTCTGTCGTGCGAGCGCAGATCAGACCCCACGGCCTAAGCCAATGCTCTATGCTGCTCAAATTGGCATACCTGGCCAAACGGTTTGACCTTGATCTTGACTGATCGACCCGAAACTCGGAGGGTTGCAGGTTCAGGTGGTCCCGTGGTCACACGCGCCAGCCCAGGTCAGAACGCACAGCATAAGGGTATGCGGTTCACGCTTGAAAAGGCCAAAACAAGCCCAAAGGCCTTGACTGTTGGCAACTTGGTTTGCAGTTTTCTACCCCTTTGGCTTGATCGATCGACCCGAAACTTGGAATTTTTTCAGGTTCGGGTGGTCCCCTGGTCACTTGCGCGTTCCCAGGTCAGATCGCACAGCCCAAGAACATGTGGTTCACTGCTGAAAAACCCTTACAAACCCAAAGGCCTTGACTGTTGGCAACTTGGTAGGCAGTTTTCTACCCCTTTGCCTTGACCCATCGACCTGAAACTCGGAGAGTTGCAGGTTCAGATGGTGCCCCGGTCACTCGCGCGAGCCCAGTCAGGCAGCACAGCAGAAAGGTGTGCGGTTCGCATTTGAAAAGACCAAAACAAGCCCAATTTCTTCAATTTTTGCCCACTTGGTATGCAGTTTTTCTACCCCTTAGGCTTGACCTATCGACCCAGAACTCAGGGCATTGCAGGTTTGGGTGGTCCCCTGGTCTGTCGCGTGAGACCAGATAAGACCGCACGGTCGAAGCCAATGCTCTATGCGGCTCAAATTGGCATACCTGGCCAAACAGGTCAACCTTGACTGATGGACCTGAAATTGGGTGTGTTGCAGGTTCAGTCGGTCCCGTGGTCACACGCCCGAGCCCAGGTCAGACCGCATAACAGAAGGGTATGCGATTCGCGCCTGAAAAGGCCAAAACAAGCCCAAAGGCCTTGACTGTTGGCAACTTGGTACGCAGTTTTCTACCACTTTGGCTTGTCTGATCAACCCGAAACTCCGAATGTTGCAGGTTAGGGTGGTCCCCTGGTCACTCGAGCGAGCCCAGGTCAGATTGTTAGCCCAAGGGCATACGGTTCACTGCTGAAAAACCCTAACAAACCCAAAGGCCTTGACTGTTGGCAACTTGGTAGGCAGTTTTCTACCCCTTTGCCTTGAACCTTCGACCCGAAACTCAGAGCCTTGCAGGTTCAGATGGTCCCCCGGTCACTCGCGCGAGCCCAGTCAGGCAGCACAGCAGAAAGGTATGCGGTTCAAGTTTGAAAAGACCAAAACAAGCCCAATTTCTTCACTTTTGGCCCACTTGGTATGCAGTTTTTCTACCCCTAAGGCTCGACCTATGGACCCGGAACTCTTGGCATTGCAGGTTGGGGTGGTCCCCTGGTTTGTCGCTCAAGCCCAGATCAGACAGCACGGCCGAAGCCAATGCTCTATGCAGCTCAAATTGGCAAACCTGGCCAAAAAGGTCGACCTTGACCTTGACTGATAGACCCTAAACTCGGAGCATTGCAGGTTCAGGTGGTCCCGTGGTCATACGCACGAGCCCAGGTCAGACCGCACAGCAGGAGGGTATGTGGTTCGCGCTTGAAAAGGCCAAGACAAGTCCAAAGGCCTTGACTGTTGGCAACTTGGCACGCAGTTTTCTACCCTTTTGGCTTGACTGATCAACCCGAAACTGGGAATGTTGCAGGTTCTGGTGGTCCCCTGGTCACTCGCGCGAGCCCAGGTCAGATCGCTCAGCCCAAGGGCATGCGGTTCAATGCTGAAAAATCCTAACATACCCAAAGGCCTTGACTGTTGGCAACTTGGTAGGCAGTTTTTTTCCCCTTTGCCATGACCCATTGATCCGAAACTCAGAGCCTTGCAGGTTCAGATGGTCCCCCGGTCACTCGCGCGAGCCCAGGTCAGGCAGCACAGCAGAAAGGTATGCAGTTCGCGTTTGAAAAGACCAAAACAAGCCCAATTTCTTCACTTTTGGCCCACTTGGTACGCAGTTTTTCTACCTATTAGGCTTGACCTATCGACAAGGAACTCTGGGCATTGCAGGTTGGGGTGGTCCCCTGGTCTGTCGCCTGAGCCCAGTTCAGACCGCATGGCCAAAGCCAATGCTCTATGCCGCTCAAATTGGCATACCTGGCCAAACGGGTCGACCTACACCGATCAACCCGAAACTCGGAATGTTGCAGGTTCGTGTGGTCCCCTGGTCATTCACGCGAGTCCAGGTCAGATCGCTCAGCCCAAGGGCATGCGGTTCACTGCTGAAAAACCCTAACAAACCCAAAGGCCTTGACTGTTGGCAACTTGGTTTGCAGTTTTCTACCCCTTTGCCTTGACCCATCGATCGAAACTTAGAGCCTTGCAGGTTCAGATGGTCCACCGGTCACTCGCGCGAACCCAGGTCAGGCAGCACAGCAGAAAGGAAGGCGGTTGGCATTTGAATAGACCAAAACAAGCCCAATTTCTTCACTTTTGGCCCACTTGGTACGCAGTTTTTCCACCCCTTAGGCTTGAACTATCGACCGGGAACTCTGGGCATTACAGGTTGGGGTGGTCCCCTGGTCTGTCGTGCAAGACCAGATCAGACCGCAGGGCCAAAGCCAATGCTCTATGCCGCTCAAATTGGCATACCTGGCCAAAAAGGTCGACCTTGACCTTGACTGATAGACCTGAAACTTGGAGCGTTGCAGGTTCAGGTGGTCGCGTGGTCACACGAGCCCAGGTGAGAACGCACAGCAGAAGGGTATGTGGTTCGCCCTTGAAAAGGCCAAAACAAGCCCAAAGGCCTTGACTGTTGGCAACTTGGTACGCAGTTTTCTACCACTTTGGCTAGACCGATCGACCCGAAACTCGGAATGTTGCAGGTTCAGGTGGTCCCCTGGTCACTCGCACGAGCCCAGGTCAGATCACTCAGCCCAAGGGCATGCGGTTCACTGCTGAAAAACCCTAACAAACCCAAAGGCCTTGACTGTTGGCAACTTGGTAGGCAGTTTTCTTCCCCTTTGCCTTGACCCATCGACCCGAAACTTGGAGCCTTGCAGGTTCGGATGGTCCCCCGGTCACTCGCGCAAGCCCAGGTCAGGCAGCACAGCAGAAAGGTATGCGGTTCGCGTTTGAAAAGACCAAAACAAGCCCAATTTCTTCACTTTTGGCCCACTTGGTACGCAGTTTTTCTACCTATTAGGCTTGACCTATCGACCAGGAACTCTGGGCATTGCAGGTTGGGGTGGTCCCCTGGTCTGACCCTTGAGCCCAGATCAGACTGCACGGCCGAAGCCAATGCTCTATGCGGCTCAAATTGGCATACCTGACCAAACGATTGACCTTGACCTTGACTGATCGACCCGAAACTCGGAGCGTTGCAGGTTCAGGTGGTCCCGTGGTCACAAGCACGAGCCCAGGTTAGACCGCACAGCAGAAGGGTATGAGGTTCGCGCTTGAAAAGGCCAAAACAAGCCCAAAGGCCTTGACTTTTGGCATCTTGGTATGCAGTTTTCTACCCTTTTGGCTTGACAGATCAACCCGAAACTAGGAATTTTGCAGGTTCGGGTGGCCCCTGGTCACTCACGCAAGCAAAGGTCAGAATACAGCCCTAGGGCATGTGGTTCACTGCTGAAAAACCCTTACAAACCCAAAGGCCTTGACTGTTGGCAACTTGGTAGGCAGTTTTCTACCCCTTTGCCTTGACCCATCGACCCGAAACTCGGAGCCTAGCAGGTTCAGATGGTCCCCCGGTCACTCGCGCGAGTCCAGGTCAGGCAGCACAGCAGAAAGGTATGCGGTTCACGTTTGAAAAGACCAAAACAAGCCCAATTTCTTCACTTTTGGCCCACTTGGTATACAGTTTTTCTACCCCTTAGGCTTGACCTATCGACCTGGAATTCTGGGCATTGCAGGTTGGGGGGGTCCCCTAGTCTGATCCACGAGCCCCGATCAGACAGCATAGCCGAAGCCAATGCTCTATGCCGCTCAAATTGGCATTCCTGGCCAAATTGGTCGACCTTGACCTTGACTGATCGACCCTAAACTCAGAGCGTTGCAGGTTCAGGTGGTCCGGTGGTCACACGCACGAGCCCAGGTCAGACCGCACAGCAGAAGGGTATGCGGTTCGCGGTTGAAAAGGCCAAAACAAGCCCAAAGGCCTTGACTGTTGGCAACTTGGTATGCAGTTTTCTACCCCTTTGGCTTGACCAATCGACCCGAAACTCGGAATGTTGCAGGTTCGGGTGGTCCCCTGGTCACTCATGCGAGCAAAGGTCAGAATACAGCCCAAGGGCATGCGGTTCACTGCTGAAAAACCCTAACAAACCCAAATGCCTTGACTGTTGGCAACTTGGTAGGCAGTTTTCTACACCTTTGTCTGACCCATCGACCCGAAACTCGGAGCTTTGCAGGTTCAGATAGTCCCCTGGTCACTCGCGCGAGTCCAGGTCAGGCAGCACAGCAGAAAGGTATGCGGTTCGCGTTTGAAAAGACCAAAACAAGCTCAATTTCTTCACTTTTGGCCCACTTGGTACGCAGTTTTTCTACCCCTTAGGCTTGACCTATCGACCCGGAACTCTGGGCATATCAGGTTGGGATGGTCCCCTGGTCTGTGGCGCGAGCCCAGATCAGACCATACGGCTGAAGCCAATGCTCTATGCCGCTCAAATTGGCATACCTGGCCAAACAGGTCGACCTTGACCTTGACTGATCGACCCTAAACTCAGAGCGTTGCAGGTTCAGGTGGTCCCGTGGTCTCACTTGCGATCCTAGGTCAGACCGCACAGCAGAAGGGTATGCGGTTCGCGCCTGAAAAGGCCAAAACAAGCCCAAAGGCCTTTACTGTTGGCAACTTGGTACGCAGTTTTCTACCCCTTTGGCTTCACCGATCAACCCGAAACTTGGAATGTTGCAGGTTCGGGTGGTCCCCTGGTCACTTGCGCGAGCCAAGGTCAGATCGCTCATCCCAAGGGCATGCGGTTCACTGCTAAAAAACCCTAAAAAACCCAAAGGCCTTGATTGTTGGCAACTTGGTAGGCAGTTTTCTACCCCTTTGCCTTGACCCATCGACCCGAAACTCGGAGCCTTGCAGGTTCAGATGGTCCCCCGGTCACTCGCCTGAGCCCAGGTCAGGCAGCACAGCAGAAAGGTATGTGGTTCGCATTTGAAAAGACCAAAACAAGCCCAATTTCTTCACTTTTGGCCCACTTGGTATGCAGTTTTTCTACCCCTAAGGCTTGACCTATTGACCCGGAACTCTGGGCATTGCAGGTTGGGGTAGTCCCCTGGTCTGTCGCGCAAGCCCAGATCAGACCGCACGGCTGAAGCCAATGCTCTATGCCGCTCAAATTGGCATACCTGGCCAAACAGGTAGACCTTGACCTTGACTGATCGACCCGAAACTCCGAGCGTTGCAGGTTCAGGTGGTCCCGTGGTCACACTTGCGAGCCCAGGTCAGATCGCTCATCCCAAGGGCATGCGGTTCACTGCTGAAAAACCCTAACAAACCCAAAGGCCTTGACTGTTGGCAACTTGGTAGGCAGTTTTCTACCCTTTTGCCTTGACCCATCGACCCGAAACTCGGAGCGTTGCAGGTTCAAATGGTCCCCCGGTCACTCGCGGGAGCCCAGGTCAGGCAGCACAGCAGAAAGGTATGCGGTTCGCATTTGAAAAGACCAAAACAAGCCCAATTTCTTCACTTTTGGCCCACTTGGTACGCAGTCTTTCTACCCCTTAGGCTTGACCTATTGACCTTGAACTCACGGCATCGCAGGTTTGGGTGGTCCCCTGGTCTGTCGCGCAAGCCCAGATCAGACCGCACGGCCAAAGCCAATGCTCTATGCCGCTCAAATTGGCATACCTGGCCAAACCGGTGGACCTTGACCTTGACTGATCGACCAGAAACTCGGAGAGTTGCAGGTTCAGGTAGTCCCGTGGTCACATGCGGGAGCCCAGGTCAGACATCACAGAAGAAGGGTATGCGGTTCGCACTTGAAAAGGCCTAAACAAGCCCAAAATGTTTGACTGTTGGCAACTTGGTACGCAGTTTTCTACCCGTTTGGCTTGACCGAACAACCCAAAACTTGGAATGTTGCAGGTTCGGGTGGTCCCCTGGTCACTCGTGCAAGCACAGGTCAGATCGCTCATCCCAAGGGCATGCGGTTCACTGCTAAAAAACCCTAAAAAACCCAAAGGCCTTGACTGTTGGCAACTTGGTAGGCAGTTTTTTACCCCTTTGCCTTGACCCATCGATCGAAACTCGGAGCATTGCAGGTTCAGATGGTCCCCCGGTCACTCCCGCGAGCCCAGGTCAGGCCTTGACTGTTGGCAACTTGGTAGGCAGTTTTCTACCCCTTTGCCTTGACCCATCGACCCGAAACTCGGAGTGTTGCAGGTTCAGATGGTTCCCTGGTCACTCACGCGAGCCCAGGTCAGGCAGCAAAGCAGAAAGATATGCGGTTCACATTTGAAAAGACCAAAACAAGCCCAATTTCTTCACTTTTGCCCACTTGGAATGCAGTTTTTCTACCCCTTAGGCTTGACCTATTGACCCGGAACTCTGGGCATTTCAGGTTGGGGTGGTCCCCTGGTCTGTCACGCGAGCCCAGATCAGACCATACAGCTGAAGCCAATGCTCTATGCCGCTCAAATTGGCATACCTGGCCAAACAGGTCGACCTTGACCTTGACTGATCGACCCGAAACTCAGAGCGTTGCAGGTTCAGGTGGTCCCGTGGTCACACTTGCGAGCCCAGGTCAGACCGCACAGCAGAAGGGTATGCGGTTCGCGCCTGAAAAGGCCAAAACAAGCCCAAAGGCCTTTACTGTTGGCAACTTGGTACGCAGTTTTCTACCCCTTTGGCTTGACCGATCAACCCGAAACTTGGAATGTTGCAGGTTCGGGTGGTCCCCTGGTCACTCGCGCAAGCCCAGGTCAGATCGCTCATCCCAAGGGCATGCGGTTCACTGCTGAAAAACCCTAACAAACCCAAAGGCCTTGACTGTTGGCAACTTGGTAGGCAGTATTCTACCCCTTTGCCTTGACCCATCGACCCAAAACTCGGAGCGTTGCAGGTTCAGATGGTCCCCCGGTCACTCGCGGGAGCCCAGGTCAGGCAGCACAGCAGAAAGGTATGCGGTTCGCGTTTGAAAAGACCAAAACAAGCCCAATTTCTTCACTTTTGGCCCACTTGGTACGCAGTTTTTCTACCCCTTAGGCTTGACCTATTGACCCTGAACTCAGGGCATTGCAGGTTTGGGTGGTCCCCTGGTCTGTCGCGCAAGCCCAGATCAGACCGCACGGCCAAAGCCAATACTCAATGCCGCTCAATTTGGCATAACTGGCCAAACGGGTGGACCTTGACCTTGACTGATTGAACCAGAAACTCGGAGAGTTGCAGGTTCAGGTAGTCCCGTGGTCACACTTGCGAGCCCAGGTCAGACCGCACAGCAGAAGGGTATGCGGTTCGCGCTTGAAAAGGCCTAAACAAGCCCAAAAGGTTTGACTGTTGGCAACTTGGTACGCAGTTTTCTACCTCTTTGGCTTAACCGATCAACCTGAAACTCGGAATGTTGCAGGTTCAGGTGGTCCCATGGACACTCGCACGAGCCCAGGTCAGATTGCTTAGCCCAAGGGCATTAGTTCACTGCTGAAAAACCCTAACAAACCCAAAGGCCTTGACTGTTAGCAACTTGGTAGGCAGTTTTCTACCCCTTTGCCTTGACCAATCGACCCGAAACTCAGAGCGTTGCAGGTTCAGATGGGCCCCCAGTCACTTGCGCGAGCCCAGGTCAGGCAGCACAGCAGAAAGGTATGCCATTCGCGTTTGAAAAGACCAAAACAAGCCCAATTTCTTCACTTTTGGCCCACCTGGTACGCAGTTTTTCTACCCCTTAGGCTTGACCTATCGACCCAGAACTCTGGGCATTGCAGGTTGGGGTGGTCCCCTGGTCTGTCGCACAGGCCCAGATCAGACCGCACGGCCGAAGCCAATGCTCTATGCCGCTCAAATGGGCATACCTGGCCAAACGGGTCGACCTTGACCTTGACTGATCGACCAGAAACTTGGAGCGTTGAAGGTTCAGGTGGTCCCGTGGTCACACGCGCAAGCCCAGGTCGACCACACAGCAGAAGGGTATGCAGTTCAGGCTTGAAAAGGCCAAAACAAGCCCAAAGGCCTTGACTGTTGGCAACTTGGTACGCAGTTTTCTACCCCTTTGGCTTGACTGATAAACCCGAAACTTGGAATGTTGCAGGTTCGGGTGGTCCCCTGGTCACTCGCACGAGATCAGGTCAGATTGCTCTGCCCAAGGGCATTAGTTCACTGCTGAAAAACCATAACAAACCCAAAGGCCTTGACTGTTGGCAACTTGGTAGGCAGTTTTCTACCCCTTTGCCTTGACCCATCGACCCGAAACTGGGAGCCTTGCAGGTTCAGATGGTTCCACGGTCACTCACGCGAGCCCAGGTCAGGCAGCAAAGCAGAAAGGTATGCGGTTCACGTTTGAAAAGACCAAAACAAGCCCAATTTCTTCATTTTTGCCCACTTGGTACGCAGTTTTTCTACCCCTTAGGCTTGACCAATCAACCCGGAACTCTGGGCATAGCAGGTTTGGGTGGTCCCCTGGTCTGTCGCGCGAGCCCAGATCAGACCGCACGGCCAAAGCCAATGCTCTTTGCCGCTCAAATTGGCATACCTGGCCAAACAGGTCAACCTTGACCTTGACTGATCGACCCGAAACTCAGAGCGTTGCAGGTTCAGGTAGTCCCATGGTCACACGCGCGAGCCCAGGTCAGACCGCACAGCAGAAGGGTATGCAGTTCGCGCTTAAAAAGGCCAAAACAAGCCCAAAGGCCTTGACTGTTGGCAACTTGGTACACAGTTTTCTACCCCTTTGGCTTGACCGATCAACCTGAAACTCGGAATGTTGCATGTTCGGGTTGTCCCCTAGTCACTTGCGCGAGAACAGGTCAGATTTCTCTGCCTAAGGGCATGCGGTTCACTGCTGAAAAACCCTAACAAACCTAAAGGCCTTGACTGTTGGCAACTTGGTAGGCAGTTTTCGAAACCCTTTGCCTTGACCCATTGACCCAAAACTCGGGGCCTTGCAGGTTCAGATGGTCCCCCGGTCACTCGCGCAAGCCCAGGTGAGGCAGCACAGCAGAAAGGTATGTGGTTTGCGTTTGAAAAGACAAAAACAAGCCCAATTTCTTCACTTTTGGCCCACTTGGTACGCAGTGTTTCTACCCCTTAGGCTTGACCTATCGACCCGAAACTCTGGGCATAGCAGGTTTGGGAGGTCCCCTGGTCTGTCGCGCGAGCCCAGATCAGACTGCTTGGCAGAAGCCAATGCTCTATGCCTCTCAAATTGGCATACCTGGCCAAACGGGTCGACCTTGACCTTGACTGATCGACCCGAAACTCGGAGCATGTAGGTTCAGCTGGTCCCGTGGTCACACACGCGAGCCCAGGTCAGACCGCACAGCAGAAGGGAATGCAGTTCGCGCTTAAAATGGCCAAAACAAGCCCAAAGGCCTTGACTGTTGGCAACTTGGTACGCAGTTTTCTACCCCTTTGGCTTGACCGATCAACCGGAAACTTAGATTGTTGCAGGTTCGGATGGTCCCCTTGTCACTCGCGCAAGCCCAGGTCAGATCGCTCAGCCCAAGGGCATGCGGTTCACTGCTGAAAAACCCTAACAAACCCAAAGGCCTTGACTGTAGGCAGCTTGGTAGGCAGTTTTCTTCCCCTTTGCCTTGACCCATCAACCCGAAACTCGGGGCCTTGCAGGTTCAGATGGTTCCCCAGTCACTCGCGCGAACCCAGGTCAGGCAGCACAGCAGACAGATATGTGGTTCGCGTTTGAAAAAAAAACAAGCCCAATTTCTTCACTTTGGCCCACTTGGTACGCAGTTTTTCTACCCCTTAGGCTTGACCTATCGACCCAGAACTCTGGGCATTGCAGGTTGGGGTGGTCCCCTGGTCTGTCGCGCAGGCCCAGATCAGACCGCACAGCCGAAGCCAATGCTCTATGCCGCTCAAATTGGCATACCTGGCCAAACGGGTCGACCTTGACCTTGACTGATCGACCCGAAACTCGGAGCGTTGAAGGTTCAGGTGGTCCCATGGTCACACGTGCAAGCCCAGGTCAGACCGCACAGCAGAAGGGTATGCTGTTCGCGCTTGAAAAGGCCAAAACAAGCCCAAAGGCCTTGACTGTTGGCAACTTGGTACGCAGTTTTCTACCCCTTTGGCTTGACCGATCAACTGGAAACTTAGAATGTTGCAGGTTCTGGTTGTCCCCTAGTCACTTGCGCGAGAACAGGTCAGATTGCTCAGCCCAAAGGCATGCGGTTCACTGCTTAAAAACCCTAACAAACGCAAAGGCCTTGACTGTTGGCAACTTTGTAGGCAGTTTTCTACCCCTTTGCCTTGACCCATTGACCCGAAACTCGGAGCCTTGCAGGTTCAGATGGTCCCCCGGTCACTCACCCGAGCCCAGGTCAGGCAGCACAGCAGAAAGGTATGTGGTTTGCGTTTGAAAAGACCAAAACAAGCCCAATTTCTTCACTTTATGCCCACTTAGTACGCAGTTTTTCTACCCCTTAGGCTTGACCTATTAACCCGGAACTCTGGGCATTGCAGGTTGGGGTGGTCCCCTGTTCTGTCACGCGAGCCCAGATCAGACCGCACTGCCAAAGCCAATGCTCTATGCCGCTCAAATTGGCATACCTGGCCAAACGGGTCGACCTTGACTGATCGACCTGAAACTCGGAGCATTGCAGGTTCAGGTGGTCCCGTGGTCACACGCGCGTGCCCAGGTCAGACCCCACAGCAGAAGGGTATGCGGTTCGCGCTTGAAAAGGCCAAAACAAGCCCAAAGGCCTTGAATGTTGGCAACTTGGTACACAGTTTTCTACCCCTTTGGCTTGACCGATCAACCCGAAACTTGAAATGTTGCAGGTTCGGGTGGTCCCCTGGTCACTCGCACTAGCCCAGATCAGATTGCTCAGCCAAAGGGCATCAGTTCACTGCTGAAAAACCCTAACAAACCCAAAGGCCTTGACTGTTGGCAACTTGGTAGGCAGTTTTCTACCCCTTTGCCTTGACCCATCGTTCCGAAACTTGGAGCCTTGCAGGTTCAGATGGTCCCCCAGTCACTCGCGCAAGCCCTGGTCAGGCAGCACAGCAGAAAGGTATGTGGTTCGAGTTTGAAAAGACCAAAACAAGCTCAATTTCTTCACTCTTGGCCCACTTGGTACGCAGTTTTTCTACCCCTTAGGCTTGACCTATCGACACGGAACTCTGGGCATTGCAGGTTGGGGTGGTCACCTGGTCTGTCGTGCGAGACCAGATCAGACCGCACGGCCGAAACCAATGCTCTATGCCGCTCAAATTGGCCTACCTGGCCAAACAGGTTGACCTTGACTTTGACTGATCGACCCGAAACTCAGAGCGTTGCAGGTTCAGGTGGTCCCGTGGTCACATGCACGAGCCCATGTCAGACCGCACAGCAGAAGGGTATGCGGTTCGCGCTTGAAAAGGCCAAATCAAGCCCAAAGGCCTTGACTGTTGGCAACTTGGTAGACAGTTTTCTAGCCCTTTGCCTTGACCCATCGACCCAAAACTCGGTGCCTTGCAGGTTCAGATGGACCACCGGTCACTCGCGCGAGCCCAGGTCAGGCAGGACAGCAGAAAGGTATTCGGTTTGCGTTTGAAAAGACCAAAACAAGCCCAATTTCTTCACTTTTGGCCCACTTGGTACGCAGTTTTTCTACCCCTTAGGCTTGACCTATCGACCCCGAACTCTGGGCATTGCAGGTTAGGGTGGTCCCCTGGTCTGTCGCCCGAGCCCAGATTAGACCGCACAGCCAAAGCCAATGCTCTATGCCTCTCAAATTGGCATACCTGGCCAAACGGGTCGACCTTGACCTTGACTGATCGACCCGAAACTCGGAGCGTTGCAGGTTCAGCTTGTCCCGTGGTCACACGCACAAGCCAAGGTCAGACCGCACAGCAGAAGGATATGCGGTTCGCGCTTGAAAAGGCCAAAACAAGCCCAAAGGCCTTGACTGTTGGCAATTTGGTACACCGTTTTCTACTCCTTTGGCTTGACCGATGGACTCCGAAACTCGGAATGTTGCAGGTTCGGGTTGTCCCCTGGTCACTTGCACGAGCTCAGGTCAGATCGCTCAGCCAAAGGGCATGCAGTTCACTGCTGAAAAACCATAACAAACCCAAAGGCCTTGACTGTTGGCAACTTGGTAGGCAGTTTTCTACCCCTTTGCCTTGACCCATTGACCCGAAACTCGGAGCCTTGCAGGTTCAGATGGTCCCCCGGTCACTCACCCGAGCCCAGGTCAGGCAGCACAGCAGAAAGGTATGTGGTTTGCGTTTGAAAAGACCAAAACAAGCCCAATTTCTTCACTTTATGCCCACTTAGTACGCAGTTTTTCTACCCCTTAGGCTTGACCTATCAACCCGGAACTCTGGGCATTGCAGGTTGGGGTGGTCCCCTGTTCTGTCACGCGAGCCCAGATCAGACCGCACTGCCAAAGCCAATGCTCTATGCCGCTCAAATTGGCATACCTGGCCAAACGGGTCGACCTTGACTGATCGACCTGAAACTCGGAGCATTGCAGGTTCAGGTGGTCCCGTGGTCACACGCGCGTGCCCAGGTCAGACCCCACAGCAGAAGGGTATGCGGTTCGCGCTTGAAAAGGCCAAAACAAGCCCAAAGGCCTTGAATGTTGGCAACTTGGTACACAGTTTTCTACCCCTTTGGCTTGACCGATCAACCCGAAACTTGAAATGTTGCAGGTTCGGGTGGTCCCCTGGTCACTCGCACTAGCCCAGATCAGATTGCTCAGCCAAAGGGCATCAGTTCACTGCTGAAAAACCCTAACAAACCCAAAGGCCTTGACTGTTGGCAACTTGGTAGGCAGTTTTCTACCCCTTTGCCTTGACCCATCGTTCCGAAACTCGGAGCCTTGCAGGTTCAGATGGTCCCCCAGTCACTCGCGCAAGCCCTGGTCAGGCAGCACAGCAGAAAGGTATGTGGTTCGAGTTTGAAAAGACCAAAACAAGCTCAATTTCTTCACTCTTGGCCCACTTGGTACGCAGTTTTTCTACCCCTTAGGCTTGACCTATCGACACGGAACTCTGGGCATTGCAGGTTGGGGTGGTCACCTGGTCTGTCGTGCGAGACCAGATCAGACCGCACGGCCGAAACCAATGCTCTATGCCGCTCAAATTGGCCTACCTGGCCAAACAGGTTGACCTTGACTTTGACTGATCGACCCGAAACTCAGAGCGTTGCAGGTTCAGGTGGTCCCGTGGTCACATGCACGAGCCCATGTCAGACCGCACAGCAGAAGGGTATGCGGTTCGCGCTTGAAAAGGCCAAATCAAGCCCAAAGGCCTTGACTGTTGGCAACTTGGTAGACAGTTTTCTAGCCCTTTGCCTTGACCCATCGACCCAAAACTCGGTGCCTTGCAGGTTCAGATGGACCACCGGTCACTCGCGCGAGCCCAGGTCAGGCAGGACAGCAGAAAGGTATTCGGTTTGCGTTTGAAAAGACCAAAACAAGCCCAATTTCTTCACTTTTGGCCCACTTGGTACGCAGTTTTTCTACCCCTTAGGCTTGACCTATCGACCCCGAACTCTGGGCATTGCAGGTTAGGGTGGTCCCCTGGTCTGTCGCCCGAGCCCAGATTAGACCGCACAGCCAAAGCCAATGCTCTATGCCTCTCAAATTGGCATACCTGGCCAAACGGGTCGACCTTGACCTTGACTGATCGACCCGAAACTCGGAGCGTTGCAGGTTCAGCTTGTCCCGTGGTCACACGCACAAGCCAAGGTCAGACCGCACAGCAGAAGGATATGCGGTTCGCGCTTGAAAAGGCCAAAACAAGCCCAAAGGCCTTGACTGTTGGCAATTTGGTACACCGTTTTCTACTCCTTTGGCTTGACCGATGGACTCCGAAACTCGGAATGTTGCAGGTTCGGGTTGTCCCCTGGTCACTTGCACGAGCTCAGGTCAGATCGCTCAGCCAAAGGGCATGCAGTTCACTGCTGAAAAACCATAACAAACCCAAAGGCCTTGACTGTTGGCAACTTGGTAGGCAGTTTTCTACCCCTTTGCCTTGACCCATTGACCCGAAACTCGGAGCCTTGCAGGTTCAGATGGTCCCCCGGTCACTCACCCGAGCCCAGGTCAGGCAGCACAGCAGAAAGGTATTCGGTTTGCGTTTGAAAAGACCAAAACAAGCCCAATTTCTTCACTTTATGCCCACTTAGTACGCAGTTTTTCTACCCCTTAGGCTTGACCTATCGACCCGGAACTCTGGGCATTGCAGGTTGGGTAGGTCCCCTGGTCTGTCGTGCGAGCCCAGATCAGACCGCACGTCAAAGCCAATGCTCTATGCCGCTCAAATTGGCATACCTGGCCAAAGGGTCGACCTTGACCTTGACTGATCGACCCGAAACTCAGAGCGTTGCAGGTTCAGGTGGTCCCGTGGTCACACGCGCGAGCCAAGGTCAGACCGCACAGCAGGAGGGTATGCGGTTCGCGCTTGAAAAGGCCAAAACAAGCCCCAAGGCATTGACTGTTGGCAACTTGGTACGCAGTTTTCTACCCATTTGGCTTGACCGATCGACCGGAAACTCAGAACGTTGCAGGTTCGGGTGGTCCCCTGGTCACTTGCGCGATCCCAGGTCAGATTGCTCAGCCCAAGGGCATGCAGTTCACTGCTGAAAAACCATAACAAACACATAGGCCTTGACTATTGGCAGCTTGGTAGGCAGTTTTCTACCCTTTTGCCTTGACCCATTGACCTGAAACTCGGAGCCTTGCAGGTTCAGATGGTCCCCTGGTCACTCGCCCGAGCCCAGGTCAGGCAGCACAGCAGAAAGGTAAGCGGTTTGCGTTTGAAAAGACCAAAAGAAGCCCAATTTCTTCACTTTACCACTTGGTACGCAGTTTTTCTACCCCTTAGGCTTGACCTATCGACCCGCCCAAACAGGTCGACCTTGACCTTGACTGATCGACCCGAAACTCGGAGTGTTGCAGGTTCAGGTGGTCCCGTGGTCACACGCGCGAGCCCAGGTCAGACCGCACAGCAGAAGGGTATGCGGTTCGCACTTGAAAAGGCCAAAACAAGCCCAATGGCCTTGACTGTTGGCAACTTGGTACACAGTTTTCTACCCCTTTGGCTTGACCGATGGACCCCAAACTGGGAATGTTGCAGGTTCGGGTGTTCCCTTGATCACTCACGCGAGCCCAGGTCAGATCGCTTAGCTCAAGGGCATGCGGTTCACTGCTGAAAAACCCTAACAAACCCAAAGGCCTTGACTGTTGGCAACTTGGTAGGCAGTTTTCTACCCCTTTGCCTTGACCCATCAACCCGAAACTCAGAGCGTTGCAGGTTCAGATGGTCCCCTGGTCACTCACACGAGCCAAGGTCAGGCAGCACAGCAGAAAGGTATGCGGTTCGCGTTTGAAAAGACCAAAACCCATTTGGTACGCAGTTTTTCTACCCCTTAGGCTTGACCTATCGACCCAGAACTCTGGGCATTGCAGGTTGGGTAGGTCCCCTGGTCTGTCGTGCGAGCCCAGATCAGACCGCACATTTGAAACCAATGCTCTATGCCGCTCAAATTGGCATACCTTGCCAAACGGGTCGACCTTGACCTTGATTGATCGACCCGAAACTCGGAGCGTTGCAGGTTCAGGTGGTCCCGTGGTCACACGCGCGAGCCCAGGTCAGACCGCACAGCAGAAGGGTATGCGGTTCGCGCTTGAAAAGGCCAAAACAAGCCCGAAGGCCTTGACTGTTGGCAAATTGGTACGCAGTTTTCTACCCCTTTGGCTTGACCGATCAACCAGAAACTCGGAATGTTGCAGGTTCAGGTGGTCCCTTGGTCACTCACGCGAGCCCAGGTCAGATCGCTCAGCCCAAGGGCATGCAGTTCACTGCTGAAAAACCATAACAAACCCAAAGGCCTTGACTGTTGGCAATTTGGTAGGCAGTTTTCTACCCCTTTGCCTTGACCCATCGACCCGAAACTCGGAGCCTTGCAGGTTCAGATGGTCCCCCGGTCACTCCCGCGAGCCCAGGTCAGGCAGCACAGCAGAAAGGTATGCGGTTCGCGTTTGAAAAGACCAAAACAAGCCCAATTTCTTCACTTTTGGCCCACTTGGTACGCAGTTTTTCTACCCCTTAGGCTTGACCTATCGACCCGGAACTCAGGGCATTGCAGGTTCGGGTGGTCCCCTTGTCTTTCGCGCGAGCCCAGATCAGACCGCCCGGCATAAGCCAATGTTCTATGCCGCTCAAATTGGCATAC
This sequence comes from Fragum whitleyi, assembly GCA_948146395.1. Classification (NCBI taxonomy): domain Eukaryota; kingdom Metazoa; phylum Mollusca; class Bivalvia; order Cardiida; family Cardiidae; genus Fragum; species Fragum whitleyi. Next base: position 43,036,539 of record OX411555.1, read on the forward strand.
CTGGCCAAACGGGTCGACCTTGACCCTTACTGATTGACCCGAAACTCGGAGTGTTGCAGGTTCAGGTGGTCCCGTGGTCACAAGGGCGAGCCCAGGTCAGACCGCACAGCAGAAGGGTATGCGGTTCGCACTTGAAAAGGCCAAAACAAGCCCAAAGTCCTTGACTGTTGGCAACTTGGTACGCAGTTTTTTACCCCTTTGGCTTGACTGATTAACCTGAAACCTGGTAATGTTGCAGGTTCGGGTGGTCCCCTGGTCACTCGCGCGTACCCAAGTCAGATCGCTCAGCCCAAGGGCATGCGATTCACTACTGAAGAACCCTAACAAACCCAAAGGCCTTTACTGTTGGCAACTTGGTAGGCAGTTTTCTACCCCTTTGCCTTGACCCATCAACCAGAAACTCGGAGCGTTGCAGGTTCAGATGGCCCCCCGGTCACTCGCGCGAGTCCAGGTCAGGCAGCACAGCAGAATGGTATGCGGTTCGCGTTTGAAAAGACCAAAACAAGCCCATATTCTTCACTTTTGGCCCACTTGGTACACAGTTTTTCTACCCCTTAGGCTTGACCTATCTACCCGGAACTCTGGGCATTGCAGGTTGGGGTGGTCCCTTGGTCTGTTGTGCAAGCTTAGATAAGACCGCATGGCCGAAGCCAATGCTCTATGCGGCTGAAATTGGAATACCTGTCCAAACTGGTCGACCTTCACCTTGACTGATCGACCCAAAACTCTGAGCGTTGCAGGTTTAGGTGGTCCCGTGGTCCCACGCACTAGCCCAGGTCAGACCGCACAGCAGAAGGGTATGCGGTTCGCGCTTGAAAAGGCCAAAACAAGCCCAAAGGCCTTGACTGTTGGCAACTTGGTAGACAAATTTCTACCCCTTTGCCTTGACCCATCAACCCGAAACTCGGAGCCTTGCAGGTTCAGATGGGCCCCCGGTCACTCCTGCGAGCCCAGGTCAGGCAGCACAGCAGAAAGGTATGCGGTTCGCGTTTGAAAAGACAAAAACAAGCCCAATTTCTTCACTTTTGGCCCACTTGGTATGCTGTTTTTCTACCCCTTAGGCTTGACCTATCGACCCGGAACTCTGGGCATTGCAGGTTGGGGTGGTCCCCTGGTCTGTCCCGCGAGCCCAGATTAAACCGCACGGCCGAAGCCAATGCTCTTTGCCGCTCAAATTGGCATACCTGGCCAAACGGGTCGACCTTGACCTTGACTGATCGACCCGAAACTCAGAGTGTTGCAGGTTCAGGTGGTCCCGTGGTCACATGCGCGAGCCAAGGTCAGACCGCACAGCAGAAGGGTATGCGGTTCGCGGTCGAAAAGGCCAAAACAAGCCCAAAGGCCTTGACTGTTGGCAACTTGGTACGCAGTTTTCTACTCCTTTGGCTTGACTGATCAACCCGAAACTCGGAATGTTGCAAGTTCGGGTGGTCCCCTGGTCACTCACGTGAGCCCAGGTCAGATCGCTCAACCCAAGGGCATGCGGTTCACTGCTGAATAACCCTAACAAACCCAAAGGCCTTGACTGTTGGCAACTTGGTAGACAGTTTTCTACCCCTTTGCCTTGACCCATCGACCCGAAACTCGGAGTGTTGCAGGTTCAGATGGACCCCCGGTCACTCGCACGAGCCCAGGTAAGGCAGCACAGCAGAAAGGTATGCGATTTGCGTTTGAAAAGACCAAAACAAGTCCAATTTCTTCACTTTTGGCCCACTTGGTACGCAGTTTTTCTACCCCTTAGGCTTGACCTATCTACCCGGAACTCTGGGCATTGCAGGTTGGAGTGGTCCCCTGATCTGTCGCGCGAGCCCAGATCAGACCGCACAGCTGAAGCCAATCCTTTATGCTGCTCAAATTGGCATACCTGGCCAAACGGGTCGACCTTGACCTTGACTGATCGACCTGAAACTCGGAGCGTTGCAGGTTCAATTGGTCCCGTGGTCACACGCGCGAGCCCAGGTCAGACCACGCAGCAGAAGGGTATGAGGTTTGCGCTTCAAAAGGCCAAAACAAGCCCAAAGGCCTTGACTGTTGGCAACTTGGTAAGCAGTTTTCTACCCCTTTGGCTTGACCGATCAACCCGAAACTGGGAATGTAGCAGGTTCGGGTGGTCCCCTTGTCACTAGCACGAGCCCAGGTCAGATCGCTCAGCCAAAGGGCATGTGGTTCACTGCTGAAAAACCCTAACAAACCCAATGGCCTTGACTGTTGGCAACTTGGTAGACAGTTTTCTACCCCTTTGCCTTGACCCATCGACCCAAAACTCGAAGCGTTGCAGGTTCAGATGGTCCCCTGGTCACTCGCACGAGCCTAGGTCAGGCAGCACAGCAGAAAGATATGCAGTTTGCGTTTGAAAAGACCAAAACAAGCCCAATTTCTTCACTTTTGGCCCACTTGGTACGCAGTTTTTCTACCACTTAGGCTTGACCTATCGACCTGGAACTCTGGGCATTGCACATTGGGGTGGTCCCCCGGTCTGTCGCGCGAGCCCAGATCAGACCGCACAGCCAAAGCCAATGCTCTTTGCCTCTCAAATTGGCATACCTGACCAAACGGGTCAACCTTGACCTTGACTGATCAACCCAAAACTCTGAGCGTTGCAGGTTCAGGTGGTCCCGTGGTCCCAGGCACGAGCCCAGGTCAGACTGCACAGCAGAAGGGTATGCGGTTCGCGCTTGAAAAGGCCAAAACAAGCCCAAAGGCCTTGACTGTTGGCAACTTGGTAGACAAATTTCTACCCCTTTGCCTTGACCCATCTTCCCGAAACTCGGAGCCTTGCAGGTTCAGATGGGCCCCTGGTCACTCCCGCGAGCCCAGGTCAGGCAGCACAGCAGAAAGGTATGCCGTTCGCATTTGAAAAGACAAAAACAAGCCCAATCTCTTCACTTTTGGCCCAATTGGTACACAGTTTTATTACCCCTTAGGCTTGACCTATCGACCCAGAACTCAGGGCATTGCAGGTTGGGGTGGTCCCCTGGTCTGTCACACTAGCCCAGATCAGTCCGCACAGCCAAAGCCAATGCTCTATGCCGCTCAAATTGGCATACCTGGCAAAACGGGTCAACCTTGACTTTGTCTGATCGACCCAAAACTCTGTGCGTTGCAGGTTCAGGTGGTCCCGTGGTCACTCAAGCGAGCCCAGGTCAGATCGCTCAACCCAAGGGCATGCACTTCACTGCTGAATAACCCTAACAAACCCAAAGGCCTTGACTGTTGGCAACTTGGTAGACAGTTTTCTACCCCTTTGCCTTGACCCATCGACCCGAAACTCGGAGCGTTGCAGGTTCAGATGGACCCCCGGTCACTCGCGCGAGCCCAGGTAAGGCAGCACAGCAGAAAGGTATGGGGTTTGCGTTTGAAAAGACCAAAACAAGTCCAATTTCTTCACTTTTGGCCCACTTGGTACGCAGTTTTTCTACCCCTTAGGCTTGACCTATCTACCCGGAACTCTAGGCATTGCAGGTTGGAGTGGTCCCCTGATCTGTCGCGCGAGCCCAGATCAGACCGCACAGCTGAAGCCAATCCTTTATGCTGCTCAAATTGGCATACCTAGCCAAACAGGTCGACCTTGACCTTGACTGATCGACCTGAAACTCGGAGCGTTGCAGGTTCAATTGGTCCCGTGGTCACACGCGCGAGCCCAGGTCAGACCACGCAGCAGAAGGGTATGAGGTTTGCGCTTCAAAAGGCCAAAACAAGCCCAAAGGCCTTGACTGTTGGCAACTTGGTAAGCAGTTTTCTACCCCTTTGGCTTGACCGATCAACCCGAAACTGGGAATGTAGCAGGTTCGGGTGGTCCCCTTGTCACTAGCGCGAGCCCAGGTCAGATCGCTCAGCCAAAGGGCATGTGGTTCACTGCTGAAAAACCCTAACAAACCCAATGGCCTTGACTATTGGCAACTTGGTAGACAGTTTTCTACCCCTTTGCCTTGACCCATCGACCCAAAACTCGAAGCGTTGCAGGTTCAGATGGTCCCCTGGTCACTCGCACGAGCCTAGATCAGGCAGCACAGCAGAAAGATATGCAGTTTGCGTTTGAAAAGACCAAAACAAGCCCAATTTCTTCACTTTTGGCCCACTTGGTACGCAGTTTTTCTACCACTTAGGCTTGACCTATCGACCTGGAACTCTGGGCATTGCACATTGGGGTGGTCCCCCGGTCTGTCGCGCGAGCCCAGATCAGACCGCACGGCCAAAGCCAATGCTCTTTGCCTCTCAAATTGGCATACCTGACCAAACGGGTCAACCTTGACCTTGACTGATCAACCCGAAACTCGGAGCGTTGCAGGTTCAGGTGGTCCCATGGCCACACGTGCGAGCCCAGGTCAGACCGCACAGCAGAAAGGTATTCGGTTTGCGCTTGAAAAGGCCAAAACAAGCCCAAGGCCTTGACTGTTGGCAACTTGGTACGCAGTTTTCTACCCCTTTGGCTTGACAGATCAATCGAAACTCGGAATGATACAGGTTCGGGTGGTCCCCTGTTCACTCTCGCGAGCCCAGGTCAGATCTCTCAGCCCAAGGGCATGCAGTTCACAGCTGAAAAACCCTAACAAACCCAAAGGCCTTGACTCTTGGCAACTTGGAAGATAGTTTTCTACCCCTTTGCCTTGACCCATCAATGCGAAAATCGGAGTCTTGCAGGTTCAGATGGTCCCCCGGTCACTCGCTTGAGCCCAGGTCAGGCAGCACAGCAGAAAGGTATGCGGTTTGCGTTTGAAAAGACCAAAACAAGCCCAATTTCTTCACTTATGGCCCACTTGGTACGCAGTTTTTCTACCCCTTAGGCTTGACCTATTGACCCGGAACTCTGGGCATTGCAGGTTGGGGTGGTCCCCTGGTGTGTCACGTGAGCCCAGATCAGACCGCATGGCCGAAGCCAATGCTCTATGCCGCTCAAATTGGCATACCTGGCCAAAGGGGTCGACCTTGACCTTGACTGATCGACCCGAAACTCGGAGCATGTAGGTTCAGCTGGTCCCGTGGTCACACACGCGAGCCCAGGTCAGACCGCACAGCAGAAGGGTATGCGGTTCGCGCTTGAATAGGCCAAAAACAGGCCCAAAGGCCTTGACAGTTGGCAACTTGGTACGCAGCTTTCTACCCCTTTGGCTTGACAGATCAACCCAAAACTCGGAATGTTGCAAGTTCGGGTGGTGCCCTGGTCACTCGCGCGAGCCCAGGTCAGATTGCTTAGCCTAAGGGCATGCGGTTCACTGCTGAAAAACCCTAACAAACCCGAAGGCCTTGACTGTTGGCAACTTGGTAAGCAGTTTTCTACCCCTTTGCCTTGACCAATTGAGCTGAAACTCAGAGCGTTGCAGGTTCAGATGTTCCCCTAGTCACTCGTGCGAGTCCAGGTCAGGCAGCACAGCAGAATGGTATGCGGTTTGCGTTTGAAAAGACCAAAACAAGCCCAATTTTTTCACTTTTGGCCCTCTTGGTACGCAGTTTTTGCTACCCCTTAGGCTTGACCTATCGACCCGGAACTCAGGGCATTGCAGGTTGGGGTGGTCCCCTGGTCTGTTGCGCGAGCCCAGATCAGACTGCACGGCCAAAGCCAATGCTCTATGCCGCTCAAATTGGCATACCTGGCCAAACGGATGGACCTTGACCTTGACTGATCGACCCGAAACTCTGAGCGTTGCAGGTTCAGGTGGTCCCATGGCCACACGCGCAAGCTCAGGTCAGACCGCACAGCAGAAGGGTATGCGGTTCGCGCTTGAAAAGGCCAAAACAAGCCCAAAGGCCTTGACTGTTGGCAACTTGGTATGCAGTTTTCTACCCCTTTTGCTTGACTGATCAACCCGAAACTCGGAATGTTGCAGGTTCGGGTGGTCCCCTGGTCACTAGCACAAGTCCAGGTCAGATCGCTCAACCCAAGGGCATGCGGTTCACTGCTGAAAACCCTAACAAACCCAAAGGCCTTGACTAATGGCAAATTGGTAGGCAGTTTTCTACCCCTTTGCCTTGACCCATCAACCCGAAACTCAGAGCGTTGCAGGTTCAGATGGTCCCCCGGTCACTCGCGCGAGCTCAGGTCAGGCAGCACAGCAGAAAGGTATGTGGTTCGCATTTGAAAAGACTAAAACAAGCCCAATATCTTCACTTTTGGCCCAATTGGTACGCAGTTTTTCTACCCCTTAGGCTTGACCTATCAGCCCGGAACTCAGGGCATTGCAGGTTGGATTGGTCCCCTGGTCTGTCAAGCGAGCCCTGATCAGACCGCACAGCCAAAGCCAATGCTCTATGCCGCTCAAATTGGCATAATTGGCCAAACGGGTCGACCTTGACCTTGACTGATCGACCCCAAACTCGGAGCGTTGCAGGTTCAGGTGGTCCCGTGGTCACACGCGTAAGCCCAGGTCAGACCGCACAGCAGAAGGTTATGCAGTTAGCGCTTGAAAAGGCCAAAACAAGCCCAAAGGTCTTGACTGTTGGCAACTTGGTACACAGTTTTCAACCCTTTTGGCTTGACCGATCGACCCGAAACTCGGAATGTCGCAGGTTCGGGTGGTCCCCTGGTCACTCGCGCGAGCCCAGGTCAGATCGCTCAGCCCAAGGGCATGTGGTTCACTGCTGAAAAACCCTAACAAACCCAAAGGCCCTGACTGTTGGCAACGTGGTAGGCAGTTTTCTACCCCTTTGCCTTGACCCATCGACCCGAAACTCGGAGCATTGCAGGTTCAGATGGTCCCCCGGTCACTCGCGCGAGCCCAGGTCAGGCAGCATAGTAGAAAGGTATGCAGTTCGCGTTTGAAAAGACCAAAACAAGCCCAATTTATTCACTTTTGGCCCACTTGGTTCGCAGTTTTTCTACCTCTTAGGCTTGACCTATCGACCCAGAACTCTGGGCATTGCAGATAGGGGTGGTCCCCTGGTCTGTTGCGCGAGCCCAGAACAGACCACATGGCCAAAGGCCAATGCTCTTTGCCGCTCAAATTGGCATACCTGGCCAAACGGGTCGACCTTGACCTTGACAGATGGACCCGAAACTCGGAACGTTGCAGGTTCAGGTGGTCCTGTGGTCACACGTGCGAGCCCAGGTCAGACCGAACAGCAGAAGGGTATGCGGTTCGCGCTTGAAAAGGCCAAAACAAGCACAAAAGCCTTGACTGTTGGCAACTTGGTACGCAGTTTTCTACACCTTTGGCTTGACACATCAACCCGAAACTCGGAATGTTGCATGTTCGGGTGGTCCCCTGGTCACTTTCGCGAGCCCAGGTCAGATAGCTCAGCCCAAGGGCATGCGGTTCACTGCTGAAAAACCCTAACAAACCCAAAGGCCTTGACTGTTGGCAACTTGGTAGGCAGTTTTCTACCCCTTTGCCTTGACCCATCATCCCGAAACTCGGAGCCTTGCAGGTTCCGATGGTCTCCCTGTCACTCACGCAAGCCCAGGTCAGGCAGCACAGCAGAAAGGTAAGCAGTTCGCGTTTTAAAAGACCAAAACAAGCCCAATTTCTTCACTTTTGGCCCATTTGGTACGCAGTTTTTCTACCCCTTAGGCTTGACATATCGACCCGGACATCTGGGCATTGCAGGTTGAGGTGGTCCGCTGGTTTGTCGCGCGAGTCCAGATCAGACCGCACGGCCGAAGCCAATGCTCTATGCTGCTCAAATTGGCATACCTGGCCAAACAGGTTGACCTTGACCTTGACCGATCGACCCGAAACTCAGAGCGTTGCAGGTTCAGGTGGTCCCGTGGTCACACGCGAAAGCCCAGGTCAGACCGCACAGCAGAAGGGTATGCGGTTTGCACTTGAAAGGCCAAAACAAGCCCAAAGGCCTTGACTGTTGGGAACTTGGTACGCAGTTTTCTACCCCTTTGGCTAGACCGATTAACCCGAAACTCGGAATGTTGCAGGTTCGGGTGGTCCCCTGGTGACTCGCGTGAGCCCAGGTCAGATCGCTCAGCCCAAGGGCATGCTGTTCACTGCCAAAAACCCTAACAAACCCAAAGGCCTTGACTGTTGGCAATTTGGTAGGCAGGTTTCTACCCCTTTGCCTTGACCCATCGACCTGAAACTCGGAGCGTTGCAGGTTCAGATGGTCCCGGTCACTCGCGTTAGCCAAGGTCAGGCAGCACAGCAGAAAGGTATGCGGTTCGTGTTTGAAAAGACCAAAACAAGCCCAATTTCTTCACTTTTTGCTCACTTGGTACGCAGTTTTTCTACCCCTTAGGCTTGACCTATCGACCTAGAACTCTGGGCATTGCAGGTTGGGGTGGTCCCCTGGTCTGTCGCGCGAGTCCAGATCAGACCGCACGGCCGTGCACTAGTCGTGACCAATTTGCTTACTTTTGTGCCGTGTTCAATCGCCGCTTTGACCCCCTTGACCTTGTCAGATGGACCCCAAATCCTTATCACATTAGGTCCAGGTGGTCCCCTGGTCTCTGGCGCGAGCCCAGGTCAGATCGCACGGCCGAAGCCATTGCTCCATGCGACTCAAATTGGCAAAAACGGCAAAAAGGGTCGACCTTGAGCTTGACCGATCGACCCGAAACTCTGCGTGTTGCAGGTCCAGATGGACCCTTGGTCACTGCCGCAAGCCCAGGTCAGATCGCACAGGCTAAAGGCATGGGGTTCCCTCTTGAAAACACCAAAACACACCCAAAGGCCTTCACTATTGGCAACTTGGGAAGCAGTTTTCTACCCCTTTGGCTTGACCCGTCGACCCTAAACTCATAGGGCCTTTATTCGGGGGATTCGTCTTGGCACTGGCGCGAGCCCGGGTCAGATAGCTCAGCTGTAGCCCTTGCTGCGCAGGTGCCAAGTTGGTGAAAAAACCCCAAAGTAGGCATTTTCAATGGGGTTTCTGGACCACTTGACCTTGACTGAGAGATTTGAACCTCTGAACGCGGCAAGGTGGGCGGGTCCCCTGGGCACGTTGGCGAGCCCACGTCGGATGGCTCAGCCGATGGGCGTGCACTAGTCGTGACCAATTTGCTTACTTTTGTGCCGTGTTCAATCGCTGCTTTGACCCCCTTGACCTTTTCAGATGGACCCCAAATCCTTATCGCCTTAGGTCCAGGTGGTCCCCTGGTCTCTGGCGCAGCCCAGGTCAGATCGCACGGCCGGAGCCATTGCTCCATGCGACTCAAATTGGCAAAAACAACAAAAAGGGTCGACCTTGAGCTTGACCGATCGACCCGAAACTCTGCGTGTTGCAGGTCCAGATGGACCCTTGGTCACTGCCGCGAGCCCAGGTCAGATCGCACAGGCTAAAGGCATGCGGTTCCCTCTTGAAAAGACCAAAACACACCCAGAGGCCTTCACTATTGGCAACTTGGGAAGCAGTTTTCTACCCCTTTGGCTTGACCCATCAACCTGAAACTCATAGGGCCTTAAGTCCGGGGATTCGTCTTTGCACTGGCGCGAGCCCGGGTCAGATCGCTCAGTCGTAGCCGTTGCTGCGCGGGTGCCAAGTTGGTGAAAAAACCCAAAAATAGGCATTTTCAATGGGGTATCACAACCACTTGACCTTGACCGAGAGATTGGAACCTCTGAACGCGGCAAGGTGGGCGGGTCCCCTGGGCACGTTGGCAAGCCCAGGTCGGATGGCTCAGCCGATGGGCGTGCACTAGTCGTGACCAATTTGCTTACTTTTGTGCCGTGTTCAATCGCCGCTTTGACCCCCTTGACCTTGTCAGATGGACCCCAAATCCTTATTGCCTTAGGTCCAGGTGGTCCCCTGGTCACATGTGCGAGCCCAGGTCAGATCGCACGGCCAAAGCCATTGCTCCATGCGACTCAAATTGGCAAAAACGGCAAAAAGGGTCAACCTTGAGCTTGACGGATCGACCCGAAACTCTGCGTGTTGCAGGTCCAGATGGACCCTTGGTCACTGCCGCGAGCCCAGGTCAGATCGCACAGGCTAAACGCATGCGGTTCCCTCTTGAAAAGACCAAAACACACCCAGAGGCCTTCACTATTGGCAACTTGGGAAGCAGTTTTCTACCCCTTTGGCTTGACCCGTCAACCCGAAACACATAGGGCCTCAAGTCCGGGGATTCGTCTTGGCACTGTCGTGAGCCCGGGTCAGATCGCTCAGCCGTAGCCGTTGCTGCGCGGGTGCCAAGTTGGTGAAAAAACCCAAAAGTAGGCATTTCAATGGGGTTTCTGGACCACTTGACCTTGACCGAGAGATTGGAACCTCTGAACGCGGCAAGGTGGGCGGGTCCCCTGGGCACGTTGGCGAGCCCAGGTTGGATGGCTCAGCCGATGGGCGTGCACTAGTCGTGACCAATTTGCTTACTTTTGTGCCGTGTTCAATCGCCGCTTTGACCCCCATGACCTTGTCAGATGGACCCCAAATCCTTATCGCCTTAGGTCCAGGTGGTCCTCTGGTCTCTGGCGCGAGCCCAGGTCCGATCGCACGGCCGAAGCCATTGCTCCATGCGACTCAAATTGGCAAAAACGGCAAAAAGGGTCGACCTTGAGCTTGACCGATCGACACGAAACTCTGCGTGTTGCAGGTCCAGATGGACCCTTGGTCACTGCCACGAGCCCAGGTCAGATCGCACAGGCTAAAGGCATGTGGTTCCCTCTTGAAAAGACCAAAACACACCCAGAGGCCTTCACTATTGGCAACTTGGGAAGCAGTTTTCTACCCCTTTGGCTTGACCCGTCAACCCGAAACTCATAGGGCCTCAAGTCCGGGGATTCGTCTTTGCACTGGCGCGAGCCCGGGTCAGATCGCTAAGCTGTAGCCATTGCTGCGCGGGTGCCAAGTTGGTGAAAAAACCCAAAAGTAGGCATTTTCAATGGGGTTTCTGGACCACTTGACCTTGACCGAGAGATTGGAACCTCTGAACGCGGCAAGGTGGGCAGGTCCACTGGGCACGTTGGCGAGCCCAGGTTGGATGGCTCAGCCGATGGGCGTGCACTAGTCGTGACCAATTTGCTTACTTTTGTGCCATGTTCAATCACCGCTTTGACCCCCTTGACCTTGTCAGATGGACCCCAAATCCTTATCGCCTTAGGTCCAGGTGGTCCCCTGGTCTCTAGTGCGAGCCCAGGTCAGATCGCACGGCCAAAGCAATTGCTCCATGCGACTCAAATTGGCAAAAACGGCAAAAAGGGTCGACCTTGAGCTTGACCGATCGACCCGAAACTCTGCGTGTTGCAGGTCCAGATGGACCCTTGGTCACTGCCGCGAGCCCAGGTCAGGTTCGCACATGCTAAAGGCATGCGGTTCCCTCTTGAAAAGACCAAAACACACCCAGAGGCCTTCACTATTGGCAACTTGGGAAGCAGTTTTCTACCCCTTTGGCTTGACCCATCAACCCGAAACTCATAGGGCCTCAAGTCCGGGGATTTGTCTTGGCACTGGCGCAAGCCCTGGTCAGATCGCTCAGCCGTAGCCGTTGCTGCGCCGGTGCCAAGTTGGTGAAAAAACCCAAAAGTAGGCATTTCAAATGGGTTTCTGGACCACTTGACCTTGACCGAGAGATTGGAACCTCTGAACGCGGCAAGGTGGGCGGGTCCCCTGGGCACGTTGGCGAGCCCAGGTCAGATGGCTCAGCCGATGGGCGTGCACTAGTCGTGACCAATTTGCTTACTTTTGTGCCGTGTTCAATCGCCGCTTTGACCCCCTTGACCTTGTCAGATGGACCCCAAATCCTTATCGCCTTAGGTCCAGGTGGTCCCCTGGTCTCTGGCGCGAGTTCAGGGTCAATAGGTCAAACCTAAGGGGTAGAAAAACTGTGTACCAAGTGGGCCAAAAGTGAAGAAATTGGGCTTGTTTTGGTCTTTTCAAACGCGAACCGCATACCTTTCTGCTGTGCTGCCTGACCTGGGCTCGAGAGAGTGACTGGGGAACCATCGGAACCTGCAAGGCTCCGAGTTTCGGGTCAATGGGTCAAGGCAAAGGGGTAAAAAACTGCCTACTAAGTTGCCAACAGTCAAGGCCTTTTGGTTTGTTAGGGTTTTTCAGCAGTGAACCCCATGCCCTTGGGCTAAGCAATCTGACCTGGGCTTGCGCGAGTGACCAGGGGACCACCCCAACCTGCAATATTCCCAGTTTCGGGTTGATCGGTCAAGCCAAAGGGGTAGAAAACTGCGTACCAAGTTGCCAACAGTCAAGGCCTTTGGGCTTGCTTTGGCCTTTTCAAGCGCAAACCGCATACCCTTCTGCTGTGCGGTCTGACCTGGGCTTGCGCGTGTGACCACGGGACCACCTGAACCAGTAATGCTCCGAGTTTCGGGTCGACCGGTCAAGGTCAAGGTCGACCCATTTGGCCAGGTATGCCAATTTGAGCGGCATAAAGCATTGGCTTTAACCGTGCATTCTGATCTGGGCTCGCGCGACAGACCAGGGGACGACCCCAACCTGCAATCCCAAGAGTATCGGGTCGATAGGTCAAGCCTAAGGGGTAGAAAAACTGCGTTCCAAGTGGGCCAAAAGTGAAGAAAGTGGCCATGTTTTGGGCTTTTCAAACGTGAACCGCACACTTTTCTGCTGTGCTGCCTGACCTGGGCTCGCGTGAGTGACCGGGGGACCATCTGAACCTGCAACACTCCGAGTTTCGGGTCAATGGGTCAAGGCAAATGGGTAGAAAGGGGTCACTGCCGCGAGCCCAGGTCAGATCGCACAGGCTAAAGGCATGCGGTTCCCTCTTGAAAAGACCAAAACACACCCAGAGGCCTTCACTATTGGCAACTTGGGAAGCAGTTTTCTACCCCTTTGGCTTGACCTGTCAACCCGAAACTCATAGGGCCTCAAGTCCGGGGATTCGTCTTGGCACTGGTGCGGGCCCGGGTCAGATCGCTCAGCCGTAGCCGTTGCTGCGCGGGTGCCAAGTTGGTGAAAAAACCCAAAAGTAGGCATTTTCAATGGGGTTTCTGGACTACTTGACCTTGACCGAGAGATTGGAACCTCTGAACGCGGCAAGGTGGGCGTGTCCCCTGGGCACGTTGGCGAGCCCAGATCGGATGGCTCAGCCGATGGGCGTGCACTAGTCGTGACCAATTTGCTTACTTTTGTGCCAAGTTCAATTGCCGCTTTGACCCCCTTGACCTTGTCAGATGGACCCTAAATCCTTATCGCCTTAGGTTCAGGGGGTCCCCTGGTCTCTGGCGCGAGCCCAGGTCAGATCACAATGCTGAAGCCATTGCTCCATGCGACTCAAATTGGCAAAAACGGCAAAAAGGGTCAACCTTGAGCTTGACCGATCGACCCGAAACTCTGCGTGTTGCAGGTCCAGATGGACCCTTGGTCACTGCCACGAGCCCAGGTCAGATTGCACAGGCTAAATGCATTCGGTTCCCTCTTGAAAAGACCAAAACACACCCAGAGGCCTTCACTATTGGCAACTTGGGAAGCAGTTTTCTACCCCTTTGGCTTGACCCATCAACCCGAAACTCATAGGGCCTCAAGTCCGGGGATTCGTCTTGGCACTGGCGCGAGCCCGGGTCAGATCGCTCAGCCGTAGCCGTTGCTGCACGGGTGCCAAGTTGGTGAAAAAACCCAAAAGTAGGCATTTCAATGGGGTTTCTGGACCACTTGACCTTGACCGAGAGATTGGAACCTCTGAACGCGGCAAGGTGGGCGGGTCCCCTGGGCACGTTGGCGAGCCCAGGTCGGATGGCTCAGCCGATGGGCGTGCACTAGTCGTGACCGATTTGCTTACTTTTGTGCCGTGTTCAATCGCCGCTTTGACCCCCTTGACCTTGTCAGATAGACCCCAAATCCTTATCGCCCTAGGTCCAGGTGGTCCCCTGGTCTCTGGCGCGAGCCCAGATCAGATCGCACGGCCGAAGCCATTGCTCCATGCGACTCAAATTGGCAAAAACGGCAAAAAGGGTCGACCTTGAGCTTGACCGATCGACCCGAAACTCTGCGTGTTGCAGGTCCAGATGGACCCTTGGTCACTGCCGCGAGCCCAGGTCAGATGGCACAGGCTAAAGGCATGCGGTTCCCTCTTGAATAGACCAAAACACACCCAGAGGCCTTCACTATTGGCAACTTGGGAAGCAGTTTTCTACCCCTTTGGCTTGACCCGTCAACCCGAAACTCATAGGGCCTTAAGTCCGGGGATTCGTCTTGGCACTGGCGCGAGCCCGGGTCAGATCGCTCAGCTGGAGCCGTTGCTGCGCGGGTGCCAAGTTGGTGAAAAAACCCAAAAGTAGGCATTTTCAATGGGGTTTCTGGACCACTTGACCTTGACCGAGACATTGGAACCTCTGAACGCGGCAAGATGGGCGGGTCCCTTGGGCACGTTGGCCAGCCCAGGTCGGATGGCTCAGCCGATGGGCGTGCACTAGTCGTGACCAATTTGCTAACTTTTGTGCGGTGTTCAATTGCCGCTTTGACCCCCTTGACCTTGTCAGATGGACCCCAAATCCTTATCGCCTTAGGTCCAGGTGGTCCCCTGGTCTCTGGCGCGAGCCCAGGTCAGATCGCACGGCCGAAGCCATTGCTCCATGCGACTCAAATTGGCAAAAACGGCAAAAAGGGTCGACCTTGAGCTTGACCGATCAACCCGAAACTCTGCGTGTTGCAGGTCCAGTTGGACCCTTGGTCACTGCCGCGAGCCCAGGTCAGATTGCACAGGCTAAAGGCATGTGGTTCCCTCTTGAAAAGACCAAAACGCACCCAGAGGCCTTCACTATTGGCAACTTGGGAAGCAGTTTTCTACCCCTTTGGCTTGACCCGTCAACCCGAAACTCATAGGGCCTCAAGTCCGGGGATTCGTCTTGGCACTGGCGTGAGCCCGGGTCAGATCGCTCAGCCGTAGCCGTTGCTGCGCGGGTGCCAAGTTGGTGAAAAAACCCAAAAGTAGGCATTTTCAATGGGGTTTCTGGACCACTTGACCTTGACCAAGAGATTGGAACCTCTGAACGCGGCAAGGTGGGCGGGTCCCCTGGGCACGTTGGCGAGCCCAGGTCGGATGGCTCAGCCGATGGGCGTGCACTAGTCGTGACCAATTTGCTTACTTTTGTGCCGTGTTCAATCGCCGCTTTGACCCCCTTGACCTTGTCAGATGGACCCCAAATCCTTATCGCCTTAGGTCCAGGTGGTCCCCTGGTCTCTGGCGCGAGCCCAGGTAAGATCGCACGGCCAAAGCCATTGCTCCATGCGACTCAAATGGGCAAAAACGGCAAAAAGGGTCGACCTTGAGCTTGACCGATCGACCTGAAACTCTGCTTGTTGCAGGTCCAGATTGACCCTTGGTCACTGCCGCGAGCCCAGGTCAGATCGCACAGGCTAAAGGCATGCGGTTCCCTCTTAAAAAGACCAAAACACACCCAGAGGCCTTCACTATTGGCAACTTGGAAAGCAGTTTTCTACCCCTTTGGCTTGACCCGTCAACCCGAAACTCATAGGGCCTCAAGTCCTGGGATTTGTCTTGGCACTGGCGCGAGCCCGGGTCAGATCGCTCAGCCGTAGCCATTGCTGCGCGGGTGCCAGGTTGGTGAAAAAACCCAAAAGTAGGCATTTCAATGGGGTTTCTGGACCACTTGACCTTGACCGAGAGATTGGAACCTCTGAACGCGGCAACGTGGGCAGGTCCCCTGGGCACGTTGGCGAGCCCAGGTCGGATGGCTCAGCCGATGGGCGTGCACTAGTCGTGACCAATTTGCTTACTTTTGTGCCGTGTTCAATCGCCGCTTTGACCCCCTTGACCTTGTCAGATGGACCCCAAATCCTTATCGCCTTAGGTCCAGGTGGTCCCCTGGTCTCTGGCGCGAGCCCAGGTCAGATCGCACGGCCAAAGCCATTGCTCCATGCGACTCAAATTGGCAAAAACGGCAAAAAGGGTCGACCTTGAGCTTGACCGATCGACCCGAAACTCTGTGTGTTGCAGGTCCAGATGGACCCTTGGTCACTGCCGCGAGCCCAGGTCAGATCGCACAGGCTAAAGGCATGCGGTTCCCTCTTGAAAAGACCAAAACACACCCAGAGGCCTTCACTATTGGCAACTTGGGAAGCAGTTTTCTACCCCTTTGGCTTAACCCGTCAAAAACTCATAGGGCCTCAAGTCCGGGGATTTGTCTTGGCACTGGCGCGAGCCCGGGTCAGATCGCTTAGCCGTAGCCGTTGCTTCGGGGTGCCAAGTTGGTGAAAAAACCCAAAAGTAGGCATTTCAATGGGGTTTCTGGACCACTTGACCTTGACCGAGAGATTGGAACCTCTGAACGCGGCAAGGTGGGCGGGTCCCCTGGGCGCGTTGGCGAGCCCAGGTTGGATGGCTCAGCCGATGGGCGTGCACTAGTCGTGACCAATTTGCTTACTTTTGTGCCATGTTCAATCGCCGCTTTGACCCCCTTGACCTTGTCAGATGGACCCCAAATCCTTATCGCCTTAGGTCCAGGTGGTCCCCTGGTCTCTGGCGCGAGCCCAGGTCAGATCGCACGGCCGAAGCCATTGCTCCATGCGATTCAAATTGGCAAAAACGGCAAAAAGGGTCCACCTCGAGCTTGACCGATCGACCCGAAACTCTGCGTGTTGCAGGTCCAGATGGACCCTTGGTCACTGCCGCGAGCCAAGGTCAGATCGCACAGGCTAAAGGCATGCGGTTCCCTCTTGAAAAGACCAAAACACACCCAGAGGCCTTCACTATTGGCAACTTGGGAAGCAGTTTTCTACCCCTTTGGCTTGACCCGTCAACCCGAAACTCATGGGGCCTCAAGTCCGGGGATTCGTCTTGGCACTGGCACGAGCCCGGGTCAGATCGCTAAGCCCTAGCCGTTGCTGAGCGGGTGCCAAGTTGGTGAAAAAACCCAAAAGTAGGCATTTCAATGGGGTTTCTGGACCACTTGACCTTGACCGAGAGATTGGAACCTCTGAACGCGGCAAGGTGGGCGGGTCCCCTGGGCACATTGGCGAGCCCAGGTTGGATGGTTCAGATGATGGGCGTGCACTAGTCGTGACCAATTTGCTTACTTTTGTGCCATGTTCAATCGCCGCTTTGACCCCCTTGACCTTGTCAGATGGACCCCAAATCCTAATCGCCTTAGGTCCAGGTGGTCCCCTGGTCTCTGGCGTGAGCCCAGGTCAGATCGCACAGCCGAAGCCATTGCTCCATGTGACTCAAATTGGCAAAAACGGCAAAAAGGGTCGACCTTGAGCTTGACCGATCGACCCGAAACTCTGCGTGTTGCAGGTCCAGATGGACCCTTGGTCACTGCCGCGAGTCCAGGTCAGATCGCACAGAGTAAAGGCATGCGGTTCCCTCTTGAAAAGACCAAAACACACCCAGAGGCCTTCACTATTGGCAACTTGGGAAGCAGTTTTCTACCCCTTTGGCTTGACCCGTCAACCCGAAACTCATAGGGCCTCAAGTCCGGGGATTCGTCTTGGCACTGGCGCAAACCCGGGTCAGATCGCTCAGCCGTAGCTGTTGCTGCGCGGGTGCCATGTTGGTGAAAAAACCCAAAAGTAGGCATTTCAATGGGGTTTCTGGACCACTTGACCTTGACCGAGAGATTTGAACCTCTGAACGCGGCAAGGTGGGCGGGTCCCCTGGGCACGTTGGCGAGCCCAGGTCGGATGGCTCAGCCGATGGGTGTGCACTAGTCGTGACCAGTTTGCTTACTTTTGTGCCGTGTTCAATCGCCGCTTTGACCCCCTTGACCTTGTCAGATAGACCCCAAATCCTTATCGCCCTAGGTCCAGGTGGTCCCCTGGTCTCTGGCGCGAGCCCAGATCAGATCGCACGGCCGAAGCCATTGCTCCATGCGACTCAAATTGGCAAAAACGGCAAAAAGGGTCGACCTTGAGCTTGACCGATCGACCCGAAACTCTGCGTGTTGCAGGTCCAGATGGACCCTTGGTCACTGCCGTGAGCCCAGGTCAGATCCGGAGGCTAAAGGCATGCGGTTCCCTCTTGAAAAGACCAAAACACACCCAGAGGCCTTCACTATTGGCAACTTGGGAAGCAGTTTTCTACCCCTTTGGCTTGACCCGTCAAAAACTCATAGGGCCTCAAGTCCGGGGATTCGTCTTGGCACTGGCGCGAGCCCGGGTCAGATCGCTCAGCCGTAGCCGTTGCTGCGCGGGTGCCAAGTTGGTGAAAAAACCCAAAAGTAGGCATTTCAATGGGGTTTCTGGACCACTTGACCTTGACCGAGAGATTGGAACCTCTGAACGCGGCAAGGTGGGTGTGTCCCCTGGGCACGTTGGCGAGCCCAGGTCGGATGGCTCAGCCGATGGGCGTGCACTAGTCGTGACCAATTTGCTTACTTTTGTGCCGTGTTCAATCGCCGCTTTGACCCCCTTGACCTTGTCAGATGGACCCCAAATCCTTATCGCCTTAGGTCCAGGTGGTCCCCTGGTCTCTGGCGCGAGCCCAGGTCAGATCACACGGCCGAAGCCATTGCTCCATGCGACTCAAATTGGCAAAAACGGCAAAAAGGGTCGACCTTGAGCTTGACCGATCGACCCGAAACTCTGCGTGTTGCAGGTCCAGATGGACCCTTGGTCACTGCCGCGAGCCCAGGTCAGATCCGGAGGCTAAAGGCATGCGGTTCCCTCTTGAAAAGACCAAAACACACCCAGAGGCCTTCACTATTGGCAACTTGGGAAGCAGTTTTCTACCCCTTTGGCTTGACTCGTCAAAAACTCATAGGACCTCAAGTCCGGGGATTCCTCTTGGCACTGGCGCGAGCCCGGGTCAGATCGCTCAGCCGTAGCCGTTGCTGCGCGGGTGCCAAGTTGGTGAAAAAACCCAAAAGTAGGCATTTCAATGGGGTTTCTGGACCACTTGACCTTGACCGAGAGATTGGAACCTCTGAACGCGGCAAGGTGGGTGTGTCCCCTGGGGACGTTGGCGAGCCCAGGTCGGATGGCTCAGCCGATGGGCGTGCACTAGTCGTGACCAATTTGCTTACTTTTGTGCCGTGTTCAATTGCCGCTTTGACCCCCTTGACCTTGTCAGATGGACCCCAAATCCTTATCGCCTTAGGTCCAGGTGGTCCCCTGGTCTCTGGCGCGAGCCCAGGTCAGATCGCACCGCCGAAGCCATTGCTCCATGCGACTCAAATTGGCAAAACGGCAAAAAAGGCCGACCTTGAGCATGACCGATCGACCCGAAACTCTGCGTGTTGCAGGTCCAGATGGACCCTTGGTCACTGCCGCGAGCCCAGGTCAGATCGCACAGGCTAAAGGCATGCGGTTCCCTCTTGAAAAGACCAAAACACACCCAGAGGCCTTCACTATTGGCAACTTGGGAAGCAGTTTTCTACCCCTTTGGCTTGACCCGTCAACCCGAAACTCATAGGGCCTCAAGTCCGGGGATTCGTCTTGGCACTGGCGCGAGCCCGGGTCAGATCGCTCAGCCGTAGCCGTTGCTGCGCAAGTGCCAAGTTGGTGAAAAAACCCAAAAGTAGGCTTTTCAATGGGGTTTCTGGACCACTTGACCTTGACCGAGAGATTGGAACCTCTGAACGCAGCAATGTGGGTGGGTCCCCTGGGCACGTTGGCGAGCCCAGGTCGGATGGCTCAGCCGATGGGCGTGCACTAGTCGTGACCAATTTGCTTACTTTTGTGCCGTGTTCAATCGCCGCTTTGACCCCCTTGACCTTGTCAGATGGACCCCTAATCCTTATCGCCTTAGGTCCAGGTGGACCCCTGGTCTCTGGCGCGAGACAAGGTCAGATCGCACGGCCGAAGCCATTGCTCCATGCGACTCAAATTTGCAAAAACTCCAAAAAGGGTCGACCTTGAGCTTGACCGATCGACCCGAAACTCTGCCTGTTGCAGGTCCAGATGGACCCTTGGTCACTGCCGCAAGCCCAGGTCTGATTGCTCAGCCCAAGGGCATGCGGTTCACTGCTGAAAAACCCTAACAAACCCAAAGGCCTTGACTGTTGGCAACTTGGTAGGCAGTTTTCTAACCCTTTGCCTTGACCCATCGTCCCGAAACTCGGAGCGTTGCAGTTTCAGATGGTCCCCCGGTCACTCGCGCGAGCCCAGGTCAGGCAGCACAGCAGAAAGGTATGCGGTTCGCGTTTGAAAAGACCAAAACAAGCCCAATTTCTTCACTCTTGGCCCACTTGGTACGCAGTTTTTCTACCCCTTAGGCTTGACCTATCGACCCGGAACTCTGGGCATTGCAGGTTGGGGTGGTCACCTGGTCTGTCGTGCGAGACCAGATCAGACCGCACGTCCGAAACCAATGCTCTATGCCGCTCAAATTGGCCTACCTGGCCAAACAGGTTGACCTTGACTTTGACTGATCGACCCGAAACTCAGAGCGTTGCAGGTTCAGGTGGTCCCTTGGTCACACGCACGAGCCCAGGTCAGACTGCACAGCAGAAGGGTATGCGGTTCGCGCTTGAAAATGCCAAAACAAGCCCAAAGGCCTTGACTGTTGGCAACTTGGTAGACAGTTTTCTACCCCTTTGCCTTGACCCATCGACCCAAAACTCGGAGCCTTGCAGGTTCAGATGGACCCCCGGTCACTCGCGCGAGCCCAGGTCAGGCAGGACAGCAGAAAGGTATTCGGTTTGCGTTTGAAAAGACCAAAACCAGCCCAATTTCTTACTTTTTGGCTCACTTGGTTCGCAGTTTTTCTACCCCTTAGGCTTGACCTATCGACTCGGAACTCTGGGCATTGTAGGTTGGGGTGGTGCCCTGGTCTGTCCCATGAGCCCAGATCAGACCGCACAGCTGAAGCCAATGCTCTATGCCGCTCAAATTGGCATACCTGGCCAAACGGGTCGACCTTGACCTTGACTGATCGACCCGAAACTCGGAGCGTTGCAGGTTCAGGTGGTCCCGTGGTCACATGCACGAGCCTAGGTCAGACCGCACAGCAGAAGTGTATGCGGTTCGCGCTTGAAAAGGTCAAAACAAGCCCAAAGGCCTTGATTATTGGCAAGTTGGTACACAGTTTTCTACCCCTTTGGCTTGACCGATGGACCCCAAACTCGGAATGTTGCAGGTTCGAGTGGTCCCCTGATCACTCGCGCGAGCCCAGGTCAGATCGCTCAGCCCAAGGGCATGCGGTTCACTGCTGAAAAACCCTAACAAACCCAAAGGCCTTGACTGTTGGCAACTTGGTAGGCAGTTTTCCACCCCTTTGCCTTGACCAATCGACCCGAAACTCGGAGCGTTGCAGGTTCAGATGGTCCTCTGGTCACTCACGCGAGCCCAGGTCAGGCAGCACAGCAGAAAGGTATGTGGTTCGCGTTTGAAAAGACCAAACCCAGTTGGAACGCAGTTTTTCTACTTCTTAGGCTTGACCTATCGACCCGGAACTCTGGGCATTGCAGGTTGGGTAGGTCCCCTGGTCTGTTGTGCGAGCCCAGATCAGACCGCACGGCCAAAGCCAATGCTCTATGCCGCTCAAATTGGCATACCTGGTCAAAGGGTCGACCTTGACCTTGACTGATCGACCCGAAACTCAGAGCGTTGCAGGTTCAGGTGGTCCCATGGTCACACGCGCGAGCCCAGGTCAGACCGCACAGCAGGAGGGTATGCGGTTCGCGCTTGAAAAGGCCAAAACAAGCCCCAAGGCCTTGACTGTTGGCAACTTGGTACGCAGTTTTCTACCCCTTTGGCTTGACTGATCGACCGGAAACTCAGAACGTTGCAGGTTCGGGTGTCCCCCTGGTCACTTGCGCGAGCCCAGGTCAGATTGCTCAGCCCAAGGTCATGCAGTTCACTCCTGAAAAACCATAACAAACACATATTCCTTGACTATTGGCAACTTGGTAGGCAGTTTTCTACCCTTTTGCCTTGACCCATTGACCTGAAACTTGGAGCCTTGCAGGTTCAGATGGTCCCCTGGTCACTCGCCCGAGCCCAGGTCAGGCAGCACAGCAGAAAGGTAAGCGGTTTGCGTTTGAAAAGACCAAAAGAAGCCCAATTTCTTCACTTTTGGCCCACTTGGTACGCAGTTTTTCTACCCCTTAGGCTTGACCTATCGACCCGCCCAAACAGGTCGACCTTGACTTTGACTGATCGACCCGAAACTCGGAGTGTTGCAGGTTCAGGTGGTCCCGTGGTCACACGCGCGAGCCCAGGTCAGACCGCACAGCAGAAGGGTATGCGGTTCGCGCTTGAAAAGGCCAAAACAAGCCCAATGGCCTTGACTGTTGGCAACTTTGTACACAGTTTTCTACCCCTTTGGCTTGACCGATGGACCCCAAACTGGGAATGTTGCAGGTTCGGGTGTTCCCTTGATCACTCACGCGAGCCCAGGTCAGATCGCTCAGCTCAAGGGCAAGCGGTTCACTGCTGAAAAACCCTAACAAACCCAAAGGCCTTGACTGTTGGCAACTTGGTAGGCAGTTTTCTACCCCTTTGCCTTGACCCATCAACCCGAAACTTAGAGCGTTGCAGGTTCAGATGGTCCCCTGGTCACTCACACGAGCCAAGGTCAGGCAGCACAGCAGAAAGGTATGCGGTTCGCGTTTGAAAAGACCAAAACCCATTTGGTACGCAGTTTTTCTACCCCTTAGGCTTGACCTATCGACCCGGAACTCTGGGCATTGCAGGTTGGGTAGGTCCCCTGGTCTCACGTGCGAGCCCAGATCAGACCGCACATTTGAAACCAATGCTCTATGCCGCTCAAATTGGCATACCTTGCCAAACGGGTCGACCTTGACCTTGACTGATCAACCCGAAACTCGGAGCGTTGCAGGTTCAGGTGGTCCCGTGGTCACACGCGCGAGCCCAGGTCAGACCGCACAGCAGAAGGGTATGCGGTTCGCGCTTGAAAAGGCCAAAACAAGCCCGAAGGCCTTGACTGTTGGCAACTTGGTACGCAGTTTTCTACCCCTTTGGCTTGACCGATCAACCAGAAACTCGGAATGTTGCAGGTTCAGGTGGTCCCTTGGTCACTCGCGCGAGCCCAGGTCAGATCCCTCAGCCCAAGGGCATGCAGTTCACTGCTGGAAAACCCTAACAAACCCAAAGGCCTTGACTGTTGGCAACTTGGTAGGCAGTTTTCTACCCCTTTGCCTTGACCCATCGACCCGAAACTCGGAGCCTTGCAGGTTCAGATGGTCCCCCGGTCACTCCCGCGAGCCCAGGTCAGGCAGCACAGCAGAAAGGTATGCGGTTCGCGTTTGAAAAGACCAAAACAAGCCCAATTTCTTCACTTTTGGCCCACTTGGTACGCAGTTTTTCTACCCCTTAGGCTTGACCTATCGACCCGGAACTCAGGGCATTGCAGGTTGGGGTGGTCCCCTTGTCTGTGGCGCGAGCCCAGATCAGACTGCCCGGCATAAGCCAATGTTCTATGCTGCTCAAATTGGCATACCTGGTCAAACGGGTCGACCTTGACCTTGACTGATTGACCCGAAACTCGGAGTGTTGCAGGTTCAGGTGGTCCCGTGGTCACAAGGGCGAGCCCAGGTCAGACCGCACAGCAGAAGGGTATGCGGTTCGCGCTTGAAAAGGCCAAAACAAGCCCAAAGTCCTTGACTGTTGGCAACTTGGTACGCAGTTTTTTACCCCTTTGGCTTGACTGATTAACCTGAAACCTGGGAATGTTGCAGGTTCGGGTGGTCCCCTGGTCACTCGCACGTACCCAAGTCAGATCGCTCAGCCCAAGGGCATGCGATTCACTGCTGAAGAACCCTAACAAACCCAAAGGGCTTTACTGTTGGCAACTTGGTAGGCAGTTTTCTACCCCTTTGCCTTGACCCATCAACCAGAAACTCGGAGCGTTGCAGGTTCAGATGGCCCCCCGGTCACTCGCGCGAGTCCAGGTCAGGCAGCACAGCAGAATGGTATGCGGTTCGCGTTTGAAAAGACCAAAACAAGCCCATATTCTTCACTTTTGGCCCACTTGGTACACAGTTTTTCTACCCCTTAGGCTTGACCTATCTACCCGGAACTCTGGGCATTGCAGGTTGGGGTGGTCCCTTGGTCTGTTGT
The DNA here is from genome assembly GCA_948146395.1 of Fragum whitleyi. Lineage (NCBI taxonomy): Eukaryota > Metazoa > Mollusca > Bivalvia > Cardiida > Cardiidae > Fragum > Fragum whitleyi. Next base: position 43,060,371 of record OX411555.1, read on the forward strand.
GCAAGCTTAGATCAGACCGCATGGCCAAAGCCAATGCTCTATGCCGCTGAAATTGGAATACCTGGCCAAACTGGTCGACCTTCACCTTGACTGATCGACCCAAAACTCTGAGCGTTGCAGGTTCAAGTGGACCCGTGGTCCTACGCACTAGCCTAGGTCAGACCGCACAGCAGAAGGGTATGCAGTTCGCGCTTGAAAAGGCCAAAACAAGCCCAAAGGCCTTGACTGTTGGCAACTTGGTAGACAAATTTCTACCCCTTTGCCTTGACCCATCAACCCGAAACTCGGAGCCTTGCAGGTTCAGATGGGCCCCCGGTCACTCCTGCGAGCCCAGGTCAGGCAGCACAGCAGAAAGGTATGCGGTTTGCGTTTGAAAAGACAAAAACAAGCCCAATTTCTTCACTTTTGGCCCACTTGGTATGCTGTTTTTCTACCCCTTAGGCTTGACCTATCGACCCGGAACTCTGGGCATTGCAGGTTGGGGTGGTCCCCTCGTCTGTGGCGCGAGCCCAGATTAAACCGCATGGCTGAAGCCAATGCTCTATGCCGCTCAAATTGGCATACCTGGCCAAACGGGTCGACCTTGACCTTGACTGATCGACCCCAAACTCAGAGTGTTGCAGGTTCAGGTGGTCCTGTGGTCACATGCACCAGCCAAGGTCAGACCGCACAGCAGAAGGGTATGCGGTTTGCGGTCGAAAAGGCCAAAACAAGCCCAAAGGCCTTGACTGTTGGCAACTTGGTACGCAGTTTTCTACTCCTTTGGCTTGACTGATCAACCCGAAACTCGGAATGTTGCAAGTTCGGGTGGTCCCCTGGTCACTCACGTGAGCCCAGGTCAGATCACTCAACCCAAGGGCATGCAGTTCACTGCTGAATAACCCTAACAAACCCAAAGGCCTTGACGGTTGGCAACTTGGTAGACAGTTTTCTACCCCTTTGCCTTGACCCATCAACCCGAATTTCGGAGCGTTGCAGGTTCAGATGGTCCCCCGGTCACTCGCGCGAGCCCAGGTCAGGCAGCACAGCATAAAGGTATGCGGTTCGTGTTGAAAAGACCAAAACAAGCCCAATTTCTTCACTTTTGGCCCACTTGGTACGCAGTTTTATTACCCCTTAGGCTTGACTTATCGACCCAGAACTCAGGGCATTGCAGGTTGGGGTGGTCCCCTGGTCTGTCACATGAGCCCAGATCAGACCGCACAGCCAAAGCCAATGCTCTATGCCGCTCAAATTGGCATACCTGGCAAAACGGGTCAACCTTGACTTTGTCTGATCGACCCGAAACTCTGAGCGTTGCAGGTTCAGGTGGTCCCGTGGTCACTCACGCGAGCCCAGGTCAGATCGCTCAACCCAAGGGCATGCACTTCACTGCTGAATAACCCTAACAAACCCAAAGGCCTTGACTGTTGGCAACTTGGTAGACAGTTTTCTACCCCTTTGCCTTGACCCATCGACCCGAAACTCGGAGCGTTGCAGGTTCAGATGGACCCCCGGTCACTCGCACGAGCCCAGGTAATGCAGCACAGCAGAAAGGTATGCGGTTTGCGTTTGAAAAGACCAAAACAAGTCCAATTTCTTCACTTTTGGCCCACTTGGTACGCAGTTTTTCTACCCCTTAGGCTTGACCTATCTACCCGGAACTCTGGGCATTGCAGGTTGGAGTGGTCCCCTGATCTGTCGCGCAAGCCCAGATCAGACCGCACAGCTGAAGCCAATCCTTTATGCTGCTCAAATTGGCATACCTGGCCAAACGGGTCGACCTTGACCTTGACTGATCGACCTGAAACTCGGAGCGTTGCAGGTTCAATTGGTCCCGTAGTCACACGCGCGAGCCCAGGTCAGACCACGCAGCAGAAGGGTATGAGGTTTGCGCTTCAAAAGGCCAAAACAAGCCCAAAGGCCTTGACTGTTGGCAACTTGGTAAGCAGTTTTCTACCCCTTTGGCTTGACCGATCAACCCGAAACTGGGAATGTAGCATTTTCTGGAGGTCCCCTTGTCACTAGTGCGAGCCCAGGTCAGATCGCTCAGCCAAAGGGCATGTGGTTCACTGCTGAAAAACCCTAACAAACCCAATGGCCTTGACTGTTGGCAACTTGGTAGACAGTTTTCTCCCCTTTGCCTTGACCCATCAACCCAAAACTCGGAGCGTTGCAGGTTCAGATGGTCCCCTGGTCACTCGCACAAGCCTAGTTCAGGCAGCACAGCAGAAAGATATGCAGTTTGCGTTTGAAAAGACCAAAACAAGCCCAATTTCTTCACTTTGGCCCACTTGGTACGCAGTTTTTCTACCACTTAGGCTTGACCTATCGACCTGGAACTCTGGGCATTGCACATTGGGGTGGTCCACTGGTCTGTCGCGCGAGCCCAGATCAGACCACACGGCCAAAGCCAATGCTCTTTGCCTCTCAAATTGGCATACCTGACCAAACGGGTCAACCTTGACCTTGACTGATCAACCCAAAACTCTGAGCGTTGCAGGTTCAGGTGGTCCCGTGGTCCCAGGCACGAGCCCAGGTCAGACCGCACAGCAGAAGGGTATGCGGTTCGCGCTTGAAAAGGCCAAAACAAGCCCAAAGGCCTTGACTGTTGGCAACTTGGTAGACAAATTTCTACCCCTTTGCCTTGACCCATCTTCCCGAAACTCGGAGCCTTGCAGGTTCAGATGGGCCCCTGGTCACTCCCGCGAGCCCAGGTCAGGCAGCACAGCAGAAAGGTATGCCGTTCGCATTTGAAAAGACAAAAACAAGCCCAATCTCTTCACTTTTGGCCCAATTGGTTCACAGTTTTATTACCCCTTAGGCTTGACCTATCGACCCAGAACTCAGGGCATTGCAGGTTGGGGTGGTCCCCTGGTCTGTCACACGAGCCCAGATCAGACCGCACAGCCAAAGCCAATGCTCTATGCCGCTCAAATTGGCATACCTGGCAAAACGGGTCAACCTTGACTTTGTCTGATCGACCCAAAACTCTGTGCGTTGCAGGTTCAGGTGGTCCCGTGGTCACTCACGCGAGCCCAGGTCAGATCGCTCAACCCAAGGGCATGCACTTCACTGCTGAATAACCCTAACAAACCCAAAGGCCTTGACTGTTGGCAACTTGGTAGACAGTTTTCTACCCCTTTGCCTTGACCCATCGACCCGAAACTCGGAGCGTTGCAGGTTCAGATGGACCCCCGGTCACTCGCGCGAGCCCAGGTAAGGCAGCACAGCAGAAAGGTATGCGGTTTGCGTTTGAAAAGACCAAAACAAGTCCAATTTCTTCACTTTTGGCCCACTTGGTACGCAGTTTTTCTACCCCTTAGGCTTGACCTATCTACCCGGAACTCTGGGCATTGCAGGTTGGAGTGGTCCCCTGATCTGTCGCGCGAGCCCAGATCAGACCGCACAGCTGAAGCCAATCCTTTATGCTGCTCAAATTGGCATACCTGGCCAAACGGGTCGACCTTGACCTTGACTGATCGACTTGAAACTCGGAGCGTTGCAGGTTCAATTGGTCCCGTGGTCACACGCGCGAACCCAGGTCAGACCACGCAGCAGAAGGGTATGAGGTTTGCGCTTCAAAAGGCCAAAACAAGCCCAAAGGCCTTGACTGTTGGCAACTTGGTAAGCAGTTTTCTACCCCTTTGGCTTGACCGATCAACCCGAAACTGGGAATGTAGCATTTTCGGGTGGTCTTCTTGTCACTAGCGCGAGCCCAGGTCAGATCGCTCAGCCAAAGGGCATGTGGTTCACTGCTGAAAAACCCTAACAAACCCAATGGCCTTGACTGTTGGCAACTTGGTAGACAGTTTTCTACCCCTTTGCCTTGACCCATCGACCCAAAACTCGGAGCGTTGCAGGTTCAGATGGTCCCCTGGTCACTCGCACGAGCCTAGGTCAGGCAGCACAGCAGAAAGATATGCAGTTTGCGTTTGAAAAGACCAAAACAAGCCCAATTTCTTCACTTTTTGCCCACTTGGTACGCAGTTTTTCTACCACTTAGGCTTGACCTATTGACCTGGAACTCTGGGCATTGCACATTGGGGTGGTCCCCCGGTCTGTCGCGCGAGCCCAGATCAGACCGCACGGCCAAAGCCAATGCTCTTTGCCTCTCAAATTGGCATACCTGACCAAACAGGTCGACCTTGACCTTGACTGATCAACCCGAAACTCGGAGCGTTGCAGGTTCAGGTGGTCCCATGGCCACACGTGCGAGCCCAGGTCAGACCGCACAGCAGAAAGGTATTCGGTTCGCGCTTGAAAAGGCCAAAACAAGCTCAAGGTCTTGACTGTTGGCAACTTGGTACGCAGTTTTCTACCCCTTTGGCTTGACAGATCAATCGAAACTCGGAATGATACAGGTTCGGGTGGTCCCCTGTTCACTCTCGCGAGCCCAGGTCAGATCTCTCAGCCCAAGGGCATGCAGTTCACAGCTGAAAAACCCTAACAAACCCAAAGGCCTTGACTCTTGGCAACTTGGAAGACAGTTTTCTACCCCTTTGCCTTGACCCATCAATGCGAAAATCGGAGTCTTGCAGGTTCAGATGGTCCCCCGGTCACTCGCTTGAGCCCAGGTCAGGCAGCACAGCAGAAAGGTATGCGGTTTGCGTTTGAAAAGACCAAAACAAGCCCAATTTCTTCACTTATGGCCCACTTGGTACGCAGTTTTTCTACCCCTTAGGCTTGACCTATCGACCCGGAACTCTGGGCATTGCAGGTTGGAGTGGTCCCCTGGTGTGTCACGTGAGCCTAGATCAGACCGCATGGCCGAAGCCAATGCTCTATGCCGCTCAAATTGGCATACCTGGCCAAAGGGGTCGACCTTGACCTTGACTGATCGACCCGAAACTCGGAGCGTTGCAGGTTCAGGTAATCCTGTGTTCACACGCGCGAGCTCAGGTCAGACCGCACAGCAGAAGGGTATGCGGTTCGCGCTTGAATAGGCCAAAAACAGGCCCAAAGGCCTTGACAGTTGGCAACTTGGTACGCAGCTTTCTACCCCTTTGGCTTGACAGATCAACCCAAAACTCGGAATGTTGCAAGTTCGGGTTGTGCCCTGGTCACTCGCGCGAGCCCAGGTCAGATTGCTTAGCCTAAGGGCATGCGGTTCACTGCTGAAAAACCCTAACAAACCCAAAGGCCTTGACTGTTGGCAACTTGGTAAGCAGTTTTCTACCCCTTTGCCTTGACCAATTGAGCTGAAATTCGGAGCGTTGCAGGTTCAGATGTTCCCCTGGTCACTCGTTCCAGTCCAGGTCAGGCAGCACAGCAGAATGGTATGCGGTTTGCGTTTGAAAAGACCAAAACAAGCCCAATTTTTTCACTTTTGGCCCTCTTGGTACGCAGTTTTTGCTACCCCTTAGGCTTGACCTATTGACCTGGAACTCAGGGCATTGCAGGTTGGGGTGGTCCCCTGGTCTGTTGCGCGAGCCCAGATCAGACTGCACGGCCAAAGCCAATGCTCTATGCCGCTCAAATTGGCATACCTGGCCAAACGGATGGACCTTGACCTTGACTGATCGACCCGAAACTCGGAGCGTTGCAGGTTCAGGTGGTCCCATGGCCACACGCACAAGCCCAGGTCAGACCGCACAGCAGAAGGGTATGCGGTTCGCGCTTGAAAAGGCCAAAACAAGCCCAAAGGCCTTGACTGTTGGCAACTTGGTATGCAGTTTTCTACCCCTTTTGCTTGACTGATCAACCCGAAACTCGGAATGTTGCAGGTTCGGGTGGTCCCCTGGTCACTAGCACAAGTCCAGGTCAGATCGCTCAACCCAAGGGCATGCGGTTCACTGCTGAAAACCCTAACAAACCCAAAGGCCTTGACTAATGGCAAATTGGTAGGCAGTTTTCTACCCCTTTGCCTTGACCCATCAACCCGAAACTCAGAGCGTTGCAGGTTCAGATGGTCCCCCTGTCACTCGCGCGAGCTCAGGTCAGGCAGCACAGCAGAAAGGTATGCGGTTCGCGTTTGAAAAGACTAAAACAAGCCCAATATCTTCACTTTTGGCCCAATTGGTACGCAGTTTTTCTACCCCTTAGGCTTGACCTATCAGCCCAGAACTCAGGGCATTGCAGGTTGGATTGGTCCCCTGGTCTGTCAAGCGAGCCCAGATCAGACCGCACAGCCAAAGCCAATGCTCTATGCCGCTCAATTTGGCATACCTGGCCAAACAGGTCGACCTTGACCTTGACTGATAGACCGGAAACTTGGAGCGTTGCAGGTTCAGGTGGTCCTGTGGTCACATGCCCGAGCCCAGGTCAGACCGCACAGCAGAAGGGTATGCGGTTCGCGCTTGAAAAGGCCAAAACAAGCCCAAAGGCCTTGACTGTTGGCAACTTGGTACGCAGTTTTCTACCCCTTTGCCTTGACGCATCCACCTGAAACTGGGAGAGTTGCAGGTTCAGATGGTCCCCCGGTCACTTGCGCAAGCCCAGGTCAGGCAGCACAGCAGAAAGGTATGCGGTTCGCGTTTGAAAAGACCAAAACAAGCCCAATTTCTTCACTTTTGGCCCACTTGGTACGCAGTTTTTCTACCCCTTAGGCTTGACCTATCAACCTGGAACTCTGGGCATTGCAGGTTGGGTTGGTCCCCTGGTCTGTCGCGCGAGCCCAGTCCAGACTGCACGGCCGAAGCCAATGCTCTTAGCCGCTCCAATTGGCATACCTGGCCAAACGGGTCGACCTTGACCTTGACTGATCGACCCGAACCTCGGAGCATTGTAGGTTCAGGTGGTCCCGTGGTCACACGCGCGAGCCAAGGTCTGTTCGCACAGCAGAAGGGTATGTGGTTTTCACTTGAAAAAGCCAAAACAAGCCCAAAGGCCTTGACTGTTGGCAACTTGGTACGCAGTTTTCTACCCCTTTTGCTTGACCGATCAACCCGAAACTAGGAATGTTGCAGGTTCAGGAGGTCCCCTGGTCACTCGGGCAAGCCCAGGTCAGATCGCTCAGCCCAAGGGCATGAAGTTCACTGCTGAAAACCCTAACAAACCCAAAGGCCTTGACTGTTGGCAACTTGGTAGGCAGTTTTCTACCCCTTTGCCTTGACCCATCAACCCGAAACACGGAGCGTTGCAGGTTCAGATGGTCCCCCGGTCACTCGCGCAAGCCCAGGTCAGGCAGCACAGCAGAAAGGTATGCGGTTCGCGTTTGAAAAGACCAAAACAAGCCCAATTTCTTCACTTTTGGCCCACTTGGTACGCAGTTTTTCTACCCCTTAGGCTTGACCTATCGACCCGGAACTCTTGGCATTGCAGGTTGGGGTGGTCCCCTGGTCTGTCGCGCGAGCCCAGATCAGACTGCACGGCCGAAGCCAATGCTCTATGCCGCTCAAATTGGCATACCTGGCCAAACAGGTCGACCTTGACCTTGACTGATCGACCTGAAACTCGGAGCATTGCAGGTTCAGGTGGTCCTGTGGTTACACGCTCGAGCCAAGGTCAGACCGCACAGCAGAAGGGTGTGCAGTTCGGGCTTGAAAAGGCCAAAACAAGCCCAAAGGCCTTGACTGTTGGCAACTTGGTACGCAGTTTTCTACCCCTTTAGCTTGACCGATCGACCTGAAACTCAGAATGTTGCAGGTTATGGTGGTCCCCTGGTCACTCGCGTGAGCCCAGGTCAGATCGCTCAGCCTAAGGGCATGCGGTCCATTGCTGAAAAACCCTAACAAACCCAAAGGCCTTGACTGTTGGCAACTTGGTAGGCAGTTTTCTACCCCTTTGCCTTGACCCATCGACCCAAACCTCGGAGTGTTGCAGGTTCAGATGGTCCCCCGGTCACTCGCGCGAGCCCTGGTCAGGCAGCACAGCAGAAAGGTATGCGGTTCGCGTTTGAAAAGACCAAAACAAGCCCAATTTCTTCACTTTTGGCTCACTTGGTACGCAGTTTTTCTACCCCTTAGGCTTGACCTATCAACCCGGAAATCTGGGTATTGCAGGTTGAGGTGGTCCCCTGGTCTGTCGCGCAAGTCCAGATCAGACCGCAGGGTCGAAGCCAATGCTCTATGCCGCTCAAATTGGCATACCTGGCCAAACGGGTCGACCTTGACTTTGACTCATCGACTCGAAACTTGGAGTGTTGCAGGTTTAGGTGGGCCTGGGGTCACATGCGTGAGCCCAGGTCAAACCGCACAGCAGAAGGGTATGCGGTTTGCGGTTGAAAAGGCCAAAACAAGCCCAAAGGCCTTGACTGTTGGCAACTTGGAACGCAGTTTTCTACCCCTTTGGCTTGACTGATCGACCTGAAACTCGGAATGTTGCAGGTTTGGGTGGTCCCCTGGTCACTTGCGCGAGCCCAGGTTAGATCGCTCAGCCCAAGGCCATGCGGTTCACTGCTGAAAAACCCTTACAAACCCAAAGGCCTTGACTGTTGGCAACTTGGTAGGCAGTTTTCTACCCCTTTGCCTTGACCCATCAACCCGAACCTCCGAGCGTTGCAGGTTCAGATGGTCCCCCGGTCACTCGCGCGAGCCCTGGTCAGGCAGCACAGCAGAAAGGTATGCGGTTAGCGTTTGAAAAGACCAAAACAAGCCCAATTTCTTCACTTTTGGCTCACTTGGTACGCAGTTTTTCTACCCCTTAGGCTTGACCTATCAATCCGGAAATCTGGGTATTGCAGGTTGAGGTGGTCCCCTGGTCTGTCGCACAAGTCCAGATCAGACCGCAGGGTGGAAGCCAATGCTCTATGCCGCTCAAATTGGCATACCTGGCCAAACGGGTCGACCTTGACTTTGACTCATCGACTCGAAACTTGGAGTGTTGCAGGTTTAGGTGGTCCTGGGGTCACATGCGCGAGCCCAGGTCAAACCGCACAGCAGAAGGGTATGCGGTTCGCGGTTGAAAAGGCCAAAACAAGCCCAAAGGCCTTGACTGTTGGCAACTTGGTACGCAGTTTTCTACCCCTTTGGCTTGACTGATCGACCTGAAACTCGGAATGATGCAGGTTAGGGTGGTCCCCTGGTCACTTGCGTGAATCCAGGTCAGATCGCTCTGCCCAAGGGCATGCAGTTCACTGCTGAAAAACCCTAACAAACCCAAAGGCCTTGACTGTTGGCAACTTGGTAGGCAGTTTTCTACCCCTTTGCCTCTACCCATCGACCTGAAACTCGAAGCTTTGCAGGTTCAGATGGTCCCCCGGTCACTCGCACAAGCCCAGGTCAGGCAGCACACAGAAAGATATGCGGTTCGCATTTGAAAAGACCAAAACAAGCCCAATTTCTTCACTTTTGTCCCACTTGGTACGCAGTTTTTCTACCCCATAGGCTTGACCCATCGACCCGAAACTCGAAGCCTTGCAGGTTCCGATGGTCCCCCGGTAACTCGCACGAGCCCAGGTCAGGCAGCACAGCAGAAAGGTATGCGGTTTGCGTTTGAAAAGACCAAAACAAGCCCAATTTCTTCACTTTTGGCCCACTTGGTACGCAGTTTTTTTACCCCTTAGGCTTGACCTATCGACCCGGAACTCAGGGCATTGCAGGATTGGGTGGTCCCCTGGTCTGTCGCGCGAGCCCAAATCAGACTGCACGGCCAAAGCCAATGCTCTATGCCGCTCAAATTGGCATACCTGGCCAAACTGGTCGACCTTGACCTTGACTGATCGACCAATCCTCAGAGCGTTGCAGGTTCAGGTGGTCCCATGGTCACACGCGCGAGCCCAGGCCAGACCGCACAGCAGAAGGGTATGCAGTTGGCGCTTGAAAAGGCCAAAACAAGCCCAAAGGCCTTGACTGTTGGCAACTTGGTACGCAGCTTTCTACCCCTTTGGCTTGACCGATCGACCTGAAACTCGGAATGTTGCAGGTTCGGATGGTCCCCTTGTCACTTGCACGAGCCCAGGTCAGATCGCTCAGCCCAAGGGCATGCGGCTCACTGCTGAAAAACCCTAACAAACCCAAAGGCCTTGACTGTTGGCAACTTGGTTGGCAGTTTTCTACCCCTTTGCCTTGACCCATCGACCCGAATCTCCGAGTGTTGCAGGTTCAGATGGTCGCCCAGTCACTCACGCGAGCCCAGGTCAGGCAGCATAGTAGAAAGGTATGCAGTTCGCGTTTGAAAAGACCAAAACAAGCCCAATTTATTCACTTTTGGCCCACTTGGTTCGCAGTTTTTCTACCTCTTAGGCTTGACCTATCGACCCGGAACTCTGGGCATTGCAGATAGGGGTGGTCCCCTGGTCTGTCGCGCGAGCCCAGATCAGACCACATGGCCGAAGGCCAATGCTCTTTGCCGCTCAAATTGGCATACCTGGCCAAACGGGTCGACCTTGACCTTGACTGATGGACCCGAAACTCGGAACGTTGCAGGTTCAGGTGGTCCTGTGGTCACACGTGCGAGCCCAGGTCAGACCGAACAGCAGAAGGGTATGCGGTTCGCTCTTGAAAAGGCCAAAACAAGCACAAAAGCCTTGACTGTTGGCAACTTGGTACGCAGTTTTCTACCCCTTTGGCTTGACACATCAACCCGAAACTCGGAATGTTGCATGTTGGGGTGGTCCCCTGGTCACTTTCGCGAGCTCAGGTCAGATAGCTCAGCCCAAGGGCATGCGGTTCACTGCTGAAAAACCCTAACAAACCCAAAGGCCTTGACTGTTGGCAACTTGGTAGGCAGTTTTCTACCCCTTTGCCTTGACCCATCATCCTGAAACTCAGAGCCTTGCAGGTTCCAATGGTCTCCCGGTCACTCACGCGAGCCCAGGTCAGGCAGCACAGCAGAAAGGTAAGCGGTTCGCGTTTTAAAAGACCAAAACAAGCCCAATTTCTTCACTTTTGGCCCATTTGGTACACAGTTTTTCTACCCCTTAGGCTTGATCTATTGACCCGGAAATCTGGGCATTGCAGGTTGGGGTGGTCCCCTGGTCTGTCGCGCGAGTCCAGATCAGACCGCACGGCCGTGCACTAGTCGTGACCAATTTGCTTACTTTTGTGCCGTGTTCAATCGCCGCTTTGACCCCCTTGACCTTTTCCGATGGACCCCAAATCCTTATCGCCTTAAGTCCAGGTGGTCCCCTGGTCTCTGGCGGGAGCCCAGGTCAGATCGCACGGCCGAAGCCATTGCTCCATGCGACTCAAATTGGCAAAAACGGCAAAAAGGGTCGACCTTGAGCTTGACCGATCAACCCGAAACTCTGCGTGTTGCAGGTCCAGATGGACCTTTGGTCACTGCCGCGAGCCCAGGTCAGATCGCACAGGCTAAAGGCATGCGGTTCCCTCTTGAAAAGACCAAAACACACCCAGAGGCCTTCACTATTGGCAACTTGGGAAGCAGTTTTCTACCCCTTTTGCTTGACCCGTCAACCCGAAACTCATAGGGCCTCAAGTCCGGGGATTCGTCTTGGCACTGGCGCGAGCCCGGGTCAGATCGCTCAGCCGTAGTCGTTGCTGCGCGGGTGCCAAGTTGGTGAAAAAACCCAAAAGTAGGCATTTCAATGGGGTTTCTGGACCACTTGACCTTGACCGAGAGATTCGAATCTCTGAACGCGGCAAGGTGGGCGGAACCCCTGGGCACGTTGGCGAAGCCAATGGGCGTGCACTAGTCGTGACCAATTTGCTTACTTTTGTGCCGTGTTCAATCGCCGCTTTGACCCCCTTGACCTTGTCAGATGGACCCCAAATCCTTATCGCCTTAGGTCCAGGTGGTCCCCTGGTCTCTGGCGCGAGCCCAGGTCAGATCACACGGCCGAAGCCATTGCTCCATGCGACTCAAATTGGCAAAAACGGCAAAAAGGGTCGACCTTGAGCTTGACCGATCGACCCGAAACTCTGCGTGTTGCATGTCCAGATGGACCTTTGGTCACTGCCGCGAGCCCAGGTCAGATCGCACAGGCTAAAGGCATGCGGTTCCCTCTTGAAAAGACCAAAACACACCCAGAGGCCTTCACTATTGGCAACTTGGGAAGCAGTTTTCTACCCCTTTTGCTTGACCCGTCAACTCAAAACTCATAGGGCCTCAAGTCCGAGGATTCATCTTAGCATTGGCGCGAGCCCGGGTCAGATCCCTCAGCCGTAGCCGTTGCTGCGCGGGTGCCAAGTTGGTGAAAAAACCCAAAAGTAGGCATTTCAATGGGGTTTCTGGACCACTTGACCTTGACCGAGAGATTCGAATCTCTGAACGCGGCAAGGTGGGCGGAACCCCTGGGCACGTTGGCGAGCCCAGGTCGGATGGCTCAGCCGATGGGCGTGCACTAGTCGTGACCAATTTGCTTACTTTTGTGCCGTGTTCAATCGCCGCTTTGACCCCCTTGACCTTGTCAGATGGACCCCGAATCCTTATCGCCTTATGTCCAGGTGGTCCCCTGGTCTCTGGCGCGAGCCTAGGTCAGATCGCACGGCCGAAGCCATTGCTCCATGCGACTCTAATTGGCAAAAACGGCCAAAAGGGTCGACCTTGAGCTTGACCGATCATCCCGAAACTCTGCGTGTTGCAGGTCCAGATGGACCCTTGGTCACTGCCGCGAGCCCAGGTCAGATCGCACAGGCTAAAGGCATGCGGTTCCCTCTTGAAAAGACCAAAACACACCCAGAGGCCTTCACTATTGGCAACTTGGGAAGCAGTTTTCTACGCCTTTGGCTTGACCCGTCAACCCGAAACTCATAGGGCCTCAAGTCCGGGGATTTGTCTTGGCACTGGCGCAAGCCCTGGTGAGATCGCTCAGCCGTAGCCGTTGCTGCGCGGGTGCCAAGTTGGTGAAAAAACCCAAAAGTTGGCATTTCAATGGGGTTTCTGGACCAATTGACCTTGACCGAGAGATTGGAACCTCTGAACGCGGCAAGGTGGGCGGGTCTCCTGGGCACGTTGGCAAGCCCAGGTCAGATGGCTCAGCCGATGGGCGTGCACTAGTCGTGACCAATTTGCTTACTTATGTGCTGGTTCAATCGCCACTTTGACCCCCCTTGACCTTGTCGGATGGACCCCAAATCCTTATCACCTTAGGTCCAGGTGGTCCCCTGGTCTCTGGCGCGTGCCAGGTCAGATCGCACGGCCGAAGCCATTGCTCCATGCGACTCAAATTGGCAAAAACGGCAAAAAGGGTCGACCTTGAGCTTGACCGATCGACCACAAACTATGTGTGTTGCAGGTACACATGAACCCTTGGTCACTGCTGTAAGCCCAGGTCAGATTGCACAGGCTAAAGGCATGCGGTTCCCTCTTGAAAAGACCAAAACACACCCAAAGGCCTTCACTATTGGCAACTTGGGTAGCAGTTTTCTAGCCCTTTGGCTTGACCCGTCAACTCGAAACTCATAGGGCCTCAAGTCCGGGGATTTGTCTTGGCACTGGCGCGAGCCCGGGTCAGATCGCTCAGCCGTAGCTGTTGCTGTGCGCGAGCCAAAGTGGTGAAAAAACCCAAAAGTAGGCATTTTCAATGGGGTTTCTGGACCACTTGACCTTGACCGAGAGATTGGAACCTCTGAACGCGGCAAGGTGGGCGGGTTCCCTGGGCACATTGGCGAGCCCAGGTTGGATGGCTCAGCCGATGGGCGTGCACTTGTCGTGACCAATTTGCTTACTTTTGTGCCATGTTCAATCGCCGCTTTGACCCCCTTGTCCTTGTCAGATGGACCCCAAATCCTTATCGCCTTAGGTCCAGGTGGTCCCCTGGTCTCTGGGGCGAGCCCAGGTCAGATCGCACGGCCGAGGCCATTGCTCTGTGCGACTCAAATTGGCAAAAACGGCAAAAAGGGTCGACCTTGAGCTTGACCGATCAACCGGAACCTCTGCGTGTTGCAGGTCAAGATGGACCCTTGGTCACTGTCGCGACCCCAGGTCAGATCGCACAGGCTAAAGGCATGCGGTTCCCTCTTGAAAGAACCAAAACACACCTAAAGGCCTTCACTATTGGCAACTTGGGAAGCAGTTTTCTACCCCCTTTGGCTTGACCCGTCAACCCAAAAACTCATAGGGCCTCAAGTCCGGGGATCCATCTTGGCACTGGCGTGAGCCCGGGTCAGATCGCTCAGCCGTAGCCGTTGCTGCGCGGATGCCAAGTTGGTGAAAAAACCCAAAAGTAGGCATTTTCAATGGTGTTTCTGGACCACTTGACCTTGACCGAGAGATTGGAACCTCTGAATGCGGCAAGGTGGGCGGGTCCCCTGGGCATGTTGGCGAACCTAGGTGGGATGGCTCAGCCGATGGGTGTGCACTAGTCGTGACCAATTTGCTTACTTTTGTGCCGTGTTCAATCGCCGCTTTGACCCCCTTGTCCTTGTCAGATGGACCGCAAATCCTTATCGCCTTAGGTCCAGGTGGTCCCCTGGTCTCTGGCGTGAGCCCAGGTCAGATCGCCCAGCCAAAGCCATTGCTCCATGCGACTCAAATTGGCAAAAACGGCAAAAAGGATCTACCTTGAGCTTGACCAATCGACCCGAAACTCTGCGTGTTGAAGGTCCAGATGGACCCTTGGTCACTGCCGCGAGCCCAGGTCAGATCTCACAGGCTAAAGGCATGCGGTTCCCTCTTGAAAAGACCAAAACACACACAAAGGCCTTCACTATTGGCAACTTGGGAAGCAGTTTTCTACCCCTTTGGCTTGACCCGTCAACCCGAACCTCATAGGGCCTCAAGTCCGGGGATTTGTCTTGGCACTGGCGTGAGGCGGAATCAGATAGCTCAGCCGTAGCCTTTGCTGTGCGGGTGCCTAGTTGGTGAAAAAACCCAAAAGTAGGCATTTTCAATGGGGTTTCTGGACCACTTGACCTTGACCGAGAGATTTGAACCTCTGAACGCGGCAAGGTGGGCGGGTCCCCTGGGCACGTTGGCGAGCCCAGGTTGGATGTCTCAGCCGATGGGCGTGCACTTGTCGTGACCAATTTGCTTACTTTTGTGCCATGTTCAATCGCCACTTTGACCCCCTTGACCTTGTCAGATGGACCCCAAATCCTTATCGCCTTAGGTCCAGGTGGTCCCCTGGTCTCTGGCGCGTGCCAACGTCAGATCGCACGGCCGAAGCCATTGCTCCATGCGACTCAAATTGGCAAAAACGCAAAAAGGGTCGACCTTGAGCTTGACCGATCGACCCGAAATTCTGCGTGTTGCAGGTCCTGATGGACCCTTGGTCACTGCTGCTACCCCAGGTCAGATCGCACAGGCTAAAGGCATGCGGTTCCCTCTTGAAAGAACCAAAACACACCCAAAGGCCTTCACTATTGGCAACTTGGGAAGCAGTTTTCTACCCCTTTGGCTTGACCCGTCAACCCAAAAACTGATAGGGCCTCAAGTCCGGGGATTCATCTTGGCACTGGCGTGAGCCCGGGTCAGATCGCTCAGCCGTAGCTGTTGCTGCGCGGGTGCCAAGTTGGTGAAAAAACCCAAAAGTAGGCATTTTCAATGGGGTTTCTGGACCCTTTGACCCTGACCGAGAGATTGGAACCTCTGAACGCGGCAAGTTTGGCGGGTCCCCTGGGCACGTTGGCAAGCCCAGGTCGGATGGCTCAGCCCATGGGCGTGCACTAGTCGTGACCAATTTGCTTAGTTTTGTGCCATGTTCAATCGCCGCTTTGACCCCCTTGACCTTGTCAGATGGAACCCGAATGCTTATCGCCTTAGGTCCAGGTGGTCCCCTGGTCTCTGGAGCGAGCCCAGGTCAGATTGCACGGCCGAAGCCATTGCTCCATGCGACTCAAATTGGCAAAAAGGGTTGACCTTGAGCTTGACCGATCGACCCGAAACTCTGCGTAATGCAGGTCCACATGGACCCTTGGTCACTGCTGCGAGCCGAGGTTAGATCGCACAAGCTAAAGGCATGCGGTTCCCTCTTGAAAAGACCAAAACACACCCAAAGGCCTTCACTATTGGCAACTTGGGAAGCAGTTTTCTACCCCTTTGGCTTGACCCGTCAACCCCGAAACTCATAGGGCCTCAAGTCCGGGGATTCGTCTTGGCACTGGCGCGCGCCCGGGTCAGATAGCTTAGCCGTAGCCGTTGCTGCGCGGGTGCCAAGTTGGTGAAAAAACCCAAAAGTAGGCATTTTCATTGGGGTTTCTGGACCACTTGACCTTGACCAAGAGATTGGAACCTCTGAACGCAGCAAGGTGGGCGGGTCCCCTGGGCACGTTGGCGAGCCCAGGTCGGATGGCTCAGCCGATGGGCGTGCACTAGTCATGACCAATTTGCTTACTTTTGTGCCGTGTTAAATCGCTGCTTTGACCCCCTTGACCTTGTCAGATGGACCCCAAATCCTTATCACAGTAGGTCCAGGTGGTCCCCTGGTCTCTGGCGCGAGCCCAGGTCAGATCGCACGGCCGAAGCCATTGCTCCATGCGACTCAAATTGGCAAAAACGGCAAAAAGGGTCTACCTTGAGCTTGACCAATCGACCCGAAACTCTGCGTGTTGCAGGTCCAGATGGACCCTTGGTCACTGCCGCAAGCCCAGGTCAGATCGCACAGGCTAAAGGCATGGGGTTCCCTCTTGAAAACACCAAAACACACCCAAAGGCCTTCACTATTGGCAACTTGGGAAGCAGTTTTCTACCCCTTTGGCTTGACCCGTCAACCCGAAACTCAAAGGGCCTCAAGTCCTGGGATTTGTCTTGGCACTGGCGCGAGGCCTGGTCAGATAGCTCAGCCGTAGCCGTTGCTGCGCGGGTGCCAAGTTGGTGAAAAAACCCAAAAGTAGGCATTTTCAATATGGTTTCTGGACCACTTGACCTTGACCGAGAGATTTGAACCTCTGAAGGCGGCAAGGTGGGCGGGTCCCCTTGGGATGTTGAGGAGCCCAGGTCGGATTGCTCAGCCGATGGGCGTGCACTAGTCGTGACCAATTTGCTTTCTTTTAGGCCGTGTTAAATCGCTGCTTTGACCCCCTTGACCTTGTCAGATGGACCCCAAATCCTTATCGCCTTAGGTCCAGGTGGTCCCCTGGTCTCTGGCGCGAGCCCAGGTCAGATTGCACGGCCGAAGCCATTGCTCCATGCGACTCAAATTGGCAAAAAATGGCAAAAAGGATCGACCTAGAGCTTGACCGATGGACCTGAAACTCTGCGTGTTGCATGTCCAGATGGACCCTTGGTCACTGCCGCGAGCCCAGGTCAGATCGCACAGGCTAAAGGCATGCGGTTCCCTCTTGAAAAGACCAAAACACACCCAAAGGCCTTCACTATTGGCAACTTGGGAAGCAGTTTTCTACCCCTTTGGCTTGACCCATCAACCCAAAAACTCATAGGGCCTCAAGTCCGGGGATTTGTCTTGGCACTGGCGCGAGCCTGGGTCAGATAGCTCAGCTGTAGCCGTTGCTGCGCGGGTGCCAAGTTGGTGAAAAAACCCAAAAGTAGGCATTTTCAATGGGGTTTCTGGACCACTTGACCTTGACCGAGAGATTTGAACCTCTGAAGGCGGCAAGGTGGGCGGGTCCCCTGGGGATGTTGGCGAGCCCGGGTCGGATGGCTCAGCCGATGGGCGTGCACTAGTCGTGACCAATTTGCTTTATTTTAGGCCGTGTTAAATCGCTGCTTTGACCCCCTTGACCTTGTCAGATGGACCCCAAATCCTTATCGCCTTAGGTCCAGGTGGTCCCCTGGTCTCTGGCGCGAGCCCAGGTCAGATCGCACGGCCGAAGCCATTGCTCCAAACAACTCAAATTGGCAAAAAATGGCAAAAAGGGTCGACCTAGAGCTTGACCGATGGACCTGAAACTCTGCGTGTTGCATGTCCAGATGGACCCTTGGTCACTGCCGCGAGCCCAGGTCAGATGGCACAGGCTAAAGGCATGCGGTTCCCTCTTGAAAAGACCAAAACACACCCAAAGGCCTTCACTATTGGCAACTTGGGAAGCAGTTTTCTACCCCTTTGGCTTGACCCATCAACCCGAAACTCATAGGGCCTCAAGTCCGGGGATTTGTCTTGGCACTGGCGCAAACCCGGGTCAGATAGCTCAGCCGTAGCCGTTGCTGCGCGGGTGCCAAGTTGGTGAAAAAACCCAAAAGTAGGCATTTTCAATGGGGTTTCTGGACAACTTGACCTTGACCGAGAGATTGGAACCTCTGAACGCGGCAAGGTGGGCTGGTCCCCTTGGCATGTTGATGAGCCCAGGTCGGATTGCTCAGCCGACGGGCGTGCACTAGTCGTGACCAATTTGCTTACTTTTGTGCCGTGTTCAATCGCCGCTTTGACCCCCTTGACCTTGTCAGATGGACCCCAAATCCTTATCGCCTTAAGTCCAGGTGGTCCCCTGGTCTCTGGCGCGAGCCCAGGCCAGATCGCACGGCCGAAGCCATTGCTCCATGCGACTCAAATTGGCAAAAACGGCAAAAAGGGTCAACCTTGAGCTTGACCGATCGACTGGAAACTCTGCGTGTTGCAGGTCCAGATGGACCCTTGGTCACTGCCGCGAGCCCAGGTCAGATCACACAGGCTAAAGGCATGCGGTTCCCTCTTGAAAAGACCAAAACACACCCAAAGGCCTTCACTATTGGCAACTTGGGAAGCAGTTTTCTACCCCTTTGGCTTGACCCGTCGACCCGAAACTCATAGGGCCTTTATTCGGGGGATTCGTCTTGGCACTGGCGCGAGCCCGGGTCAGATCGCTCAGCCGTAGCCCTTGCTGCGCAGGTGCCAAGTTGGTGAAAAAACCCAAAAGTAGGCATTTTCAATGGGGTTTCTGGACCACTTGACCTTGACTGAGAGATTGGAACCTCTGAACGCGGCAAGGTGGGCGGGTCCCCTGGGCACGTTGGCAAGCCCAGGTCTGATGGCTCAGCCAATGGGCGGCACTAGTCGTGACCAATTTGCTTACTTTTGTGCCGTGTTCAATCGCCGCTTTGACCCCCTTGACGTTGTCAGATGGACCCCAAATCCTTATCGCCTTAGGTCCAGGTGGTCCCCTGGTCTCTGGCGCGAGCCCAGGTCAGATCACACGGCCGAAGCCATTGCTCCATGCGACTCAAATTGGCAAAAACGGCAAAAAGGGTCGACCTTGAGCTTGACCGATCGACCCGAAACTCTGCGTGTTGCAGGTCCAGATGGACCCTTGGTCACTGCCACGAGCCCAGGTCAGATCGCACAGGCTAAAGGCATGTGGTTCCCTCTTGAAAAGACCAAAACACACCCAGAGGCCTTCACTATTGGCAACTTGGGAAGCAGTTTTCTACCCCTTTGGCTTGACCCGTCAACCCGAAACTCATAGGGCCTCAAGTCCGGGGATTCGTCTTTGCACTGGCGCGAGGCCGGGTCAGATCGCTCAGCTGTAGCCGTTGCTGCGCGGGTGCCAAGTTGGTGAAAAAACCCAAAAGTAGGCATTTTCAATGGGGTTTCTGGACCACTTGACCTTGACCGAGAGATTGGAACCTCTGAACGCGGCAAGGTAGGCGGGTCCCCTGGGCACGTTGGTGAGCCCAGGTTGGATGGCTCAGCCGATGGGCGTGCACTAGTCGTGACCAATTTGCTTACTTTTGTGCCGTGTTCAATCACCGCTTTGACCCCCTTGACCTTGTCAGATGGACCCCAAATCCTTATCGCCTTAGGTCCAGGTGGTCCCCTGGTCTCTGGTGCGAGCCCAGGTCAGATCGCACGACCGAAGCCATTGCTCATTGCAACTCAAATTGGCAAAAACGGCAAAAAGGGTCGACCTTGAGCTTGACCGATCGACCCGAAACTCTGCGTGTTGCAGGTCCAGATGGACCCTTGGTCACTGCCGCGAGCCCAGGTCAGATCGCACAGGCTAAAGGCATGCGGTTCCCTGTTGAAAAGACCAAAACACACCCAGAGGCCTTCACTATTGGCAACTTGGGAAGCAGTTTTCTACCCCTTTGGCTTGACCCGTCAACCCAAAACTCATAGGGCCTCAAGTCCAGGGATTCGTCTTGGCACTGGCGCGAGCCCGGGTCAGATCGCTCAGCCGTAGCCGTTGCTGCGCCGGTGCCAAGTTGGTGAAAAAACCCAAAAGAAGGCATTTTCAATGGGGTTTCTGGACCACTTGACCTTGACCGAGAGATTGGAACCTCTGAACGCGGCAAGGTGGGCGGGTCCCCTGGGCACGTTGGCGAGCCCAGGTCAGATGGCTCAGCCGATGGGCGTGCACTAGTCGTGAACAATTTGCTTACTTTTGTGCCGTGTTCAATCGCCGCTTTGACCCCCTTGACCTTGTCAGATGGACCCCAAATCCTTATCGCCTTAGGTCCAGGTGGTCCCCTGGTCTCTGGCGCGAGTTCAGGGTCAATAGGTCAAGCCTTAGGGGTAGAAAAACTGTGTACCAAGTGGGCCAAAAGTGAAGAAATTGGGCTTGTTTTGGTCTTTTCAAACGCGAACCGCATACCTTTCTGCTGTGCTGCCTGACCTGGGCTCAAGAGAGTGACCGGGGAACCATCTGAACCTGCAATGCTCCGAGTTTCGGGTCAATGGGTCAAGGCAAAGGGGTAAAAAACTGCCTACTAAGTTGCCAACAGTCAAGGCCTTTTGGTTTGTTAGGGTTTTTCAGCAGTGAACCCCATGCCCTTGGGCTAAGCAATCTGACCTTGGCTTGCGCGAGTGACCAGGGGACCACCCCAACCTGCAATATTCCCAGTTTCGGGTTGATCGGTCAAGCCAAAGGGGTAGAAAACTGCGTACCAAGTTGTCAACAGTCAAGGCCTTTGGGCTTGCTTTGGCCTTTTCAAGCGCAAACCGCATACCCTTCTGCTGTGCGGTCTGACCTGGGCTTGCGCGTGTGACCACGGGACCACCTGAACCAGTAATGCTCCGAGTTTCGGGTCGACCGGTCAAGGTCAAGGTCGACCCATTTGGCCAGGTATGCCAATTTGAGCGGCATAGAGCATTGGTTTTAACCGTGCATTCTGATCTGGGCTCGCGCGACAGACCAGGGGACGACCCCAACCTGCAATCCCAAGAGTATCGGGTCGATAGGTCAAGCCTAAGGGGTAGAAAAACTGCGTTCCAAGTGGGCCAAAAGTGAAGAAAGTGGCCATGTTTTGGGCTTTTCAAACGTGAACCGCACACTTTTCTGCTGTGCTGCCTGACCTGGGCTCGCGTGAGTGACCGGGGGACCATCTGAACCTGCAACACTCCGAGTTTCGGGTCAATGGGTCAAGGCAAAGGGGTAGAAAGGGGTCACTGCCGCGAGCCCAGGTAAGATCGCACAGGCTAAAGGCATGCGGTTCCCTCTTGAAAAGACCAAAACACACCCAGAGGCCTTCACTATTGGCAACTTGGGAAGCAGTTATCTACCCCTTTGGCTTGGCCCAGTCAACCCGAAACTCATAGGGCCTCAAGTCCGGGGATTCGTCTTGGCACTGGTGCGGGCCCGGGTCAGATCGCTCAGCCGTAGCCGTTGCTGCGCGGGTGCCAAGTTGGTGAAAAAACCCAAAAGTAGGCATTTTCAATGGGGTTTCTGGACCACTTGACCTTGACCGAGAGATTGGAACCTCTGAACGCGGCAAGGTGGGCGGGTCCCCTGGGCACGTTTGCGAGCCCAGGTCGGATGGCTCAGCCAATGGGTGTGCACTAGTTGTGACCAATTTGCTTACTTTTGTGCCATGTTCAATTGCCGCTTTGACCCCGTTGACCTTGTCGGATGGACCCCAAATCCTTATCGCCTTAGGTTCAGGTGGTCCCCTGGTCTCTGGCGCGAGCCCAGGTCAGATCACACGGCTGAAGCCATTGCTCCATGCGACTCAAATTGGCAAAAACGGCAAATAGGGTCAACCTTGAGCTTGACCGATCGACCCGAAACTCTGCGTGTTGCAGGTCCAGATGGACCCTTGGTCACTGCCATGAGCCCAGGTCAGATTGCACAGGCTAAATGCATTCGGTTCCCTCTTGAAAAGACCAAAACACACCCAGAGGCCTTCACTATTGGCAACTTGGGAAGCAGTTTTCTACCCCTTTGGCTTGACCCGTCAACCCGAAACTCATAGGGCCTCAAGTCCGGGGATTCGTCTTGGCACTGGCACGAGCCCGGGTCAGATCGCTCAGCCGTAGCCGTTGCTGCACGGGTGCCAAATTGGTGAAAAAACCCAAAAGTAGGCATTTCAATGGGGTTTCTGGACCACTTGACCTTGACCGAGAGATTGGAACCTCTGAACGCGGCAAGGTGGGCGGGTCCCCTGGGCACGTTGGCGAGCCCAGGTCGGATGGCTCAGCCTATGGGCGTGCACTAGGTGTGACCAATTTGCTTACTTTTGTGCTGTGTTCAATCGCCGCTTTGACCCCCTTGACCTTGTCAGATGGACCCCAAATCCTTATCGCCTTAGGTCCAGGTGGTCCCCTGGTCTCTGGCGCGAGCCCAGGTTAGATCGCACGGCCGAAGCCATTGCTCCGTGCGACTCAAATTGGCAAAAACGGCAAAAAGGGTCGACCTTGAGCTTGACCGATCGACCCGAAACTCTGCGTGTTGCAGGTCCAGATGGACCCTTGGTCACTGCTGCGAGCCCAGGTCAGATGGCACAGGCTAAAGGCATGCGGTTCCCTCTTGAAAAGACCAAAACACACCCAGAGGCCTTCACTATTGGCAACTTGGGAAGCAGTTTTCTACCCCTTTGGCTTGACCCGTCAACCCGAAACTCATAGGGCCTCAAGTCCGGGGATTCGTCTTGGCACTGGCGCGAGTCCGGGTCAGATCGCTCAGCTGTAGCCGTTGCTGTGCGGGTGCCAAGTTGGTGAAAAAACCCAAAAGTAGGCATTTTCAATGGGGTTTCTGGACCACTTGACCTTGACCGAGAGATTGGAACCTCTGAACGCGGCAAGATGGGCGGGTCCCCTGGGCACGTTGGCGAGCCCAGGTCGGATGGCTCAGCCGATGGGTGTGCACTAGTCGTGACCAATTTGCTAACTTTTGTGCGGTGTTCAATTGCCGCTTTGACCCCCTTGACCTTGTCAGATGGACCCCAAATCCTTATCGCCTTAGGTCCAGGTGGTCCCCTGGTCTCTGGCGCGAGCCCAGGTCAGATCGCACGGCCGAAGCCATTGCTCCATGCGACTCAAATTGGCAAAAACGGCAAAAAGGGTCGACCTTGACCTTGACCGATCGACCCGAAACTCTGCGTGTTGCAGGTCCAGATGGACCCTTGGACACTGCCGCGAGCCCAGGTCAGATCGCACAGGCTAAAGGCATGCGGTTCCCTCTTGAAAAGACCAAAACGCACCCAGAGGCCTTCACTATTGGCAACTTGGAAATCAATTTTCTACCCCTTTGGCTTGACCCGTCAACCCGAAACTCATAGGGCCTCAAGTCCGGGGATTCGT
The DNA here is from genome assembly GCA_948146395.1 of Fragum whitleyi. NCBI lineage: Eukaryota > Metazoa > Mollusca > Bivalvia > Cardiida > Cardiidae > Fragum > Fragum whitleyi. The sequence continues at coordinate 43,083,523 of OX411555.1, forward strand.
CTTGGCACTGCGTGAGCCCGGGTCAGATCGCTCAGCCGTAGCCGTTGCTGCGCGGGTGCCAAGTTGGTGAAAAAACCCAAAAGTAGGCATTTTCAATGGGGTTTCTGGACCACTTGACCTTGACCGAGAGATTGGAACCTCTGAACGCGGCAAGGTGGGCGGGTCCCCTGGGCACGTTGGCGAGCCCAGGTCGGATGGCTCAGCCGATGGGCGTGCACTAGTCGTGACCAATTTGCTTACTTTTGTGCCGTGTTCAATCGCCCCTTAGACCCCCTTGACCTTGTCAGATGGACCCCAAATCCTTATCGCCTTAGGTCCAGGTGGTCCCCTGGTCTCTGGCGCGAGCCCAGGTCAGATCGCACGGCCAAAGCCATTGCTCCATGCGACTCAAATGGGCAAAAACGGCAAAACGGGTCGACCTTGAGCTTGACCGATCGACCTGAAACTCTGCGCGTTGCAGGTCTAGATGGACCCTTGGTCACTGCCGCGAGCCCAGGTCAGATCGCACAGGCTAAAGGCATGCGGTTCCCTCTTAAAAAGACCAAAACACACCCAGAGGCCTTCACTATTGGCAACTTGGAAAGTAGTTTTCTACCCCTTTGGCTTGACCCGTCAACCCGAAACTCATAGGGCCTCAAGTCCGGGGATTTGTCTTGGCACTGGCGCGAGCCCGGGTCAGATCGCTCAGCCGTAGCCATTGCTGCGCGGGTGCCAAGTTGGTGAAAAAACCCAAAAGTAGGCATTTTCAATGGGGTTTCTGGACCACTTGACCTTGACCGAGAGATTGGAACCTCTGAACGTAGCAAGGTGGGCGGGTCCCCTGGGCACATTGGCGAGCCCAGGTCGGATGGCTCAGCCGATGGGCGTGCACTAGTCGTGACCAATTTGCTTACTTTTGTGCCGTGTTCAATCGCCGCTTTGACCCCCTTGACCTTGTCAGATGGACCCCAAATCCTTATCGCCTTAGGTCCAGGTGGTCCCCTGGTCTCTGGCGCGAGCCCAGGTCAGATCGCACAGCCGAAGCCATTGCTCCATGCGACTCAAATTGGCAAAAACGGCAAAAAGGGTCGACCTTGAGCTTGACCGATCGACCCGAAACTCTGCGTGTTGCAGGTCCACATGGACCCTTGGTCACTGCCGCGAGCCAAGGTCAGATGGCACAGGCTAAAGGCATGCGGTTCCCTCTTGAAAAGACCAAAACACACCCACAGGCCTTCACTATTGGCAACTTGGGAAGCAGTTTTCTACCCCTTTGAACGCGGCAAGGTGGGCGGGTCTCCTGGGCACGTTGGCGAGCCCAGCTCGGATGGTTCAGCCGATGGGCGTGCACTAGTCGTGACCAATTTGCTTACTTTTGTGCCGTGTTCAATCGCCGCTTTGACCCCCTTGACCTTGTCAGATGGACCCGAAATCCTTATCGCCTTAGGTCCAGGTGGTTTCCTGGTCTCTGGCGCGAGACAAGGTCAGATCGCACGGCGGTAGCCATTGCTCCATGCGACTCAAATTGGCAAAAACGGCAAAAAGGGTCGACCTTGAGCTTGACCGATCGACCCAAAACTCTGCCTGTTGCAGGTCCAGATGGACCCTTGGTCACTGCCGCGAGCCCAGGTCAGATTGCACAGGCTAAAGGCATGCGGTTCCCTCTTGAAAAGACCAAAACACACCCAGAGGCCTTCACTATTGGCAACTTAAGAAGCAGTTTTCTACCCCTTTGGCTTGACCCGTCAACCCGAATCTCATAGGGCCTCAAGTCCGGGGATTCGTCTTGGCACTGGCGCGAGCCCGGGTCAGATCGCTCACCCGTAGTCGTTGCTGCGCAAGTGCCAAGTTGGTGAAAAAACCCAAAAGTAGGCTTTTCAATGGGGTTTCTGGACCACTTGACCTTGACCGATGGACCCCAAATCCTTATCGCCTTAGGTCCAGGTGGTCCCCTGGTCTCTGGCGCGAGCCCAGGTCAGATCGCACGGCCGAAGCCATTGCTCCATGCGACTCAAATTGGCAAAAACGGCAAAAAGGGTCGACCTTGAGCTTGACCGATCGACCCGAAACTCTGCGTGTTGCAGGTCCAGATGGACCCTTGGTCACTGCCGCGAGTCCAGGTCAGATCGCACAGGCTAAAGGCATGCGGTTCCCTCTTGAAAAGACAAAAACACACCCAGAGGCCTTCACTATTGGCAACTTGGGAAGCAGTTTTCTACCCCTTTGGCTTGACCCGTCAACCCGAAACTCATAGGGCCTCAAGTCCGGGGATTCGTCTTGGCACTGGCGCGAGCCCGGGTCAGATCGCTCAGCCGTAGCTGTTGCTGCGCGGGTGCCAAGTTGGTGAAAAAACCCAAAAGTAGGCATTTCAATGGGGTTTCTGGACCACTTGACCTTGACCGAGAGATTGGAACCTCTGAACGCGGCAAGGTGGGCTGGTCCCCTGGGCACATTGGCGAGCCCAGGTCGGATGGCTCAGCCGATGGGCGTGCACTAGTCGTGACCAATTTGCTTACTTTTGTGCCGTGTTCAATCGCCGCTTTGACCCCCTTGACCTTGTCAGATGGACCCCAAATCATTATCGCCTTAGGTTCAGGTGGTCCCCTGGTCTCTGGCGCGAGCCCAGGTCAGATCGCACGGCCAAAGCCATTGCTCCATGCGACTCAAATTGGCTAAAACGGCAAAAAGGGTCGACCTTGAGCTTGACCAATCGACCCGAAACTCTGCGTGTTGCAGGTCCAGATGGACCCTTGGTCACTGCCGCGAGCCCAGGTCAGATCGCACAGGCTAAAGGCATGCGGTTCCCTCTTGAAAAGACCAAAACACACCCAGAGGCCTTCACTATTGGCAACTTGGGAAGCAGTTTTCTACCCCTTTGGCTTGACCCATCAACCTGAAACTCATAGGGCCTCAAGTCCAGGGATTTGTCTTGGCACTGGCGCGATCCCGGGTCAGATCGCTCAGCCGTAGCCGTTGCTGCGCGGGTGCCAATTTGGTGAAAAACCCCAAAAGTAGGCATTTCAATGGGGTTTCTGGACCACTTGACCTTGACCGAGAGATTGGAACCTCTGAACGCCGCAAGGTGGGCGGGTCCCCTGGGCACGTTGGCGAGCCCAGGTCGGATGGCTCAGCCGATGGGTGTGCACTAGTAGTGACCAATTTGCTTACTTTTGTGCCGTGTTCAATCGCCGCTTTGACCCCCTTGACCTTGTCAGATGGACCCCAAATCCTTATCGCCTTAGGTCCAGGTGGTCCCCTGGTCTCTGGCGCGAGCCCAGGTCAGATCACACGGCCAAAGCCATTGCTCCATGCGACTCAAATTGGCAAAAACGGCAAAAAGGGTCGACCTTGAGCTTGACCGATCGACCCGAAACTCTGCGTGTTGCAGGTCCAGATGGACCCTTGGTCACTGCCGCGAGCCCAGGTCAGATTGCACAGGCTAAAGGCATGCGGTTCCCTCTTGAAAAGACCAAAACACACCCAGAGGCCTTCACTATTGGCAACTTGGGAAGCAGTTTTCTACCCCTTTGGCTTGACCCGTCAAAAACTCATAGGGCCTCAAGTCCGGGGATTCGTCTTGGCACTGGCGCGAGTCCGGGTCAGATCGCTCAGCCTTAGCCGTTGCTGCGCGGATGCCAAGTTGGTGAAAAAACCCAAAAGTAGGCATTTCAATGGGGTTTCTGGACCACTTGACCTTGACCGAGAGATTGGAACCTCTGAACGCGGCAAGGTGGGTGTGTCCCCTGGGCACGTTGGCGAGCCCAGGTCGGATGGCTCAGCCGATGGGCGTGCACTAGTCGTGACCAATTTGCTTACTTTTGTGCCGTGTTCAATCGCCGCTTTGACCGACTTGACCTTGTCAGATGGACCCCAAATCCTTATCGCCTTAGGTCCAGGTGGTCCCCTGGTCTCTGGCGCGAGCCCAGGTCAGATCGCACCGCCGAAGCCATTGCTCCATGCGACTCAAATTGGCAAAACGGCAAAAAAGGTCGACCTTGAGCATGACCGATCGACCCGAAACTCTGCGTGTTGCAGGTCCAGATGGACCCTTGGTCACTGCCGCGAGCCCAGGTCAGATCGCACAGGCTAAAGGCATGCGGTTCCCTCTTGAAAAGACCAAAACACACCCAGAGGCCTTCACTATTGGCAACTTGGGAAGCAGTTTTCTACCCCTTTGGCTTGACCCGTCAACCCGAAACTCATAGGGCCTCAAGTCCGGGGATTGGTCTTGGCACTGGTGCGAGCCCGGGTCAGATCGCTCAGCCGTAGCCGTTGCTGCGCAAGTGCCAAGTTGGTGAAAAAACCCAAAAGTAGGCTTTTCAATGGGGTTTCTGGACCACTTGACCTTGACCGAGAGATTGGAACCTCTGAACGCGGCAATGTGGGTGGGTCCTCTGGGCACGTTGGCGAGCCCAGGTCGGATGGCTCAGCCGATGGGCGTGCTCTAGTCGTGACCAATTTGCTTACTTTTGTGCCGTGTTCAATCGCTGCTTTGACTCCCTTGACCTTGTCAGATGGACCCCAAATCCTTATCGCCTTAGGTCCAGGTGGTCCCCTGGTCTCTGGCGCGAGCCCAGGTCAGATCGCACGGCCGAAGCCATTGCTCCATGCGACTCAAATTGGCAAAACTGGCAAAAAGGGTCGACCTTGAGCTTGACCGATCGACCCTAAACTCTGCGTGTTGCAGGTCCAGATGGACCCTTGGTCACTGCCGCGAGCCCAGGTCAGATCGCACAGGCTAAAGGCATGTGGTTCCCTCTTGAAAAGACCAAAACACACCCAGAGGCCTTCACTATTGGCAACTTGGGAAGCAGTTTCCTACCCCTTTGGCTTGACCCGTCAACCCGAAACTCATAGGGCCTCAAGTCTGGGGATTCGTCTTGGCACTGGCGCAAGCCCTGGTCAGATCGCTCAGCTGTAGCCGTTGCTGCGCGGGTGCCAAGTTGGTGAAAAACCCAAAAGTAGGCATTTCAATGGGGTTTCTGGACCACTTGACCTTGACCAAGAGATTGGAACCTCTGAACGCGGCAAGGTGGGCGTGTCCCCTAGGCACGTTGGCAAGCCCAGGTCGGATGGCTCAGCCGATGGGCGTGCACTAGTCGTGACCAATTTGCTTACTTTTGTGCCATATTCAATCGCCGCTTTGAGCCCCTTGACCTTGTCAGATGGACCCCAAATCCTTATCGCCTTAGGTCCAGGTGGTCCCCTGGTCTCTGGCGCGAGTCCAGGTCAGATCGCACGGCCGAAGCCATTGCTCCATGCGACTCAAATTGGCAAAAACGGCAAAAAGGGTCGACCTTGAGCTTGACCGATCGACCCAAAACTCTGCGTGTTGCAGGTCCAGATGGACCCTTGGTCACTGCCGCAAGCCCAGGTCAGATCGCACAGGCTAAAGGCATGGGGTTCCCTCTTGAAAACACCAAAACACACCCAAAGGCCTTCACTATTGGCAACTTGAGAAGCAGTTTTCTACCCCTTTGGCTTGACCCGTCAACCCGAAACTCAAAGGGCCTCAAGTCCTGGGATTTGTCTTGGCACTGGCGCGAGGCCTGGTCAGCTAGCTCAGCCGTAGCCGTTGCTGCGCAGGTGCCAAGTTGGTGAAAAAACCCAAAAGTAGGCATTTTCAATGGGGTTTCTGGACCACTTGACCTTGACCGAGAGATTTGAACCTCTGAAGGCGGCAAGGTGGGCGGGTCCCCTGGGGATGTTGACAAGCCCAGGTCGGATGGCTCAGCCGATGGGCGTGCACTAGTCGTGACCAATTTGCTTTATTTTAGGCCGTGTTAAATCGCTGCTTTGACCCCCTTGACCTTGTCAGATGGACCCCAAATCCTTATCGCCTTAGGTCCAGGTGGTCCCCTGGTCTCTGGCGCAAGCCCAGGTCAGATCGCACGGCCGAAGCCATTGCTCCAAGCAACTCAAATTGGCAAAAAATGGCAAAAAGGGTCGACCTAGAGCTTGTCCGATGGACCTGAAACTCTGCGTGTTGCATGTCCAGATGGACCCTTGGTCACTGCCGCGAGCCCAGGTCAGATCGCACAGGCTAAAGGCATGCGGTTCCCTCTTGAAAAGACCAAAACACACCCAAAGGCCTTCACTATTGGCAACTTGGGAAGCAGTTTTCTACCCCTTTGGATTGACCCATCAACCCGAAACTCATAGGGCCTCAAGTCTGGGGATTTGTCTTGGCACTGGCGCAAACCCGGGTCAGATAGCGCAGCCGTAGCCGTTGCTGCACGGGTGCCAAGTTGGTGAAAAAACCCAAAAGTAGGCATTTTCAATGGGGTTTCTGGACCACTTGACCTTGACCGAGAGATTGGAACCTCTGAACGCGGCAAGGTGGGCGGGTCCCCTGGGCATGTTGATGAGCCCAGGTCGGATTGCTCAGCCGACGGGCGTGCACTAGTCGTGACCAATTTGCTTACTTTTGTGCCGTGTTCAATCGCCGCTTTGACCCCCTTGACCTTGTCAGATGGACCCCAAATCCTTATCGCCTTAAGTCCAGGTGGTCCCCTGGTCTCTGGCGCGAGCCCAGGCCAGATCGCACGGCCGAAGCCATTGCTCCATGCATCTCAAATTGGCAAAAACGGCAAAAAGGGTCAACCTTGAGCTTGACCGATCGACTGGAAACTCTGCGTGTTGCAGGTCCAGATGGACCCTTGGTCACTGCCGCGAGCCCAGGTCAGATCACACAGGCTAAAGGCATGCGGTTCCCTCTTGAAAAGACCAAAACACACCCAAAGGCCTTCACTATTGGCAACTTGGGAAGCAGTTTTCTACCCCTTTGGCTTGACCCGTCGACCCGAAACTCATAGGGCCTTTATTCGGGGGATTCGTCTTGGCACTGGCGTGAGCCCGGGTCAGATCGCTCAGCCGTAGCCCTTGCTGCGCAGGTGCCAAGTTGGTGAAAAAACCCAAAAGTAGGCATTTTCAATGGGGTTTCTGGACCACTTGACCTTGACCGAGAGATTGGAACCTCTGAACGCGGCAAGGTGGGCGGGTCCCCTGGGCCGGTTGGCAAGCCAAGGTTGGATGGCTCATCCGATGGGCGTGCACTAGTCGTGACCAATTTGCTTACTTTTGTGCCGTGTTCAATCGCTGCTTTGACCCCCTTGACCTTGTCAGATGGACCCCAAATCCTTATCGCCTTAGGTCCAGGTGGTCCCCTGGTCTCTGGCGCGAGCCCAGGTCAGATCGCACGGCCAAAGCCATTGCTCCATGCAACTCAAATTGGCAAAAACGGCAAAAAGGGTCGACCTTGAGCTTGACCGATCGACCCGAAACTCTGCATGTTGCAGGTCCAGATGGACCCTTGGTCACTGCCGCGAGTCCAGGTCAGATCGCACATGCTAAAGGCATGCGGTTCCCTCTTGAAAAGACCAAAACACACCCAGAGGCCTTCACTATTGGCAACTTGGGAAGCAGTTTTCTACCCCTTTGGCTTGACCAATCAACCTGAAACTCATAGGGCCTCAAGTCCGGGGATTCGTCTTTGCACTGGCGCAAGCCCGGGTCAGATCGCTCAGTCGTAGCCGTTGCTGCGCGGGTGCCAAGTTGGTGAAAAAACCCAAAAATAGGCATTTTCAATGCGGTTTCTGGACCACTTGACCTTGACCGAGAGATTGGAACCTCTGAACGCGGCAAGGTGGGCGGGTCCCCTGGGCACGTTGGCAAGCCCAGGTCGGATGGCTCAGCCGATGGGCGGCACTAGTCGTGACCAATTTGCTTACTTTTGTGCCGTGTTCAATCGCCGCTTTGACCCCCTTGACCTTGTCAGATGGACCCCAAATCCTTATCGCCTTAGGTCCAGGTGGTCCCCTGGTCTCTGGCGCGAGCCCAGGTCAGATCGCACGGCCGAAGCCATTGCTCCATGCGACTCAAATTGGCAAAAACGGCAAAAAGGGTCGAACTTGAGCTTGACCGATCGACCCGAAACTCTGCGTGTTGCAGGTCCAGATGGACCCTTGGTCACTGCCACGAGCCCAGGTCAGATCGCACAGGCTAAAGGCATGTGGTTCCCTCTTGAAAAGACCAAAACACACCCAGAGGCCTTCACTATATGCAACTTGGGAAGCAGTTTTCTACCCCTTTGGCTTGACCCGTCAACCCGAAACTCATAGGGCCTCAAGTCCGGGGATTCGTCTTTGCACTGGCGCGAGCCCGGGTCAGATCGCTCAGCTGTAGCCGTTGCTGCGCGGGTGCCAAGTTGGTGAAAAAACCCAAAAGTAGGCATTTTCAATGGGGTTTCTGGACCACTTGACCTTGACCGAGAGATTGGAACCTCTGAACGCGGCAAGGTGGGCGGGTCCCCTGGGCACGTTGGCGAGCCCAGGTTGGATGGCTCAGCCGATGGGCGTGCACTAGTCGTGACCAATTTGCTTACTTTTGTGCCGTGTTCAATCACCGCTTTGACCCCCTTGACCTTGTCAGATGGACCCCAAATCCTTATCGCCTTAGGTCCAGGTGGTCCCCTGGTCTCTGGTGCGAGTCCAGGTCAGATCGCACGACCGAAGCCATTGCTCATTGCAACTCAAATTGGCAAAAACGGCAAAAAGGGTCGACCTTGAGCTTGACCGATCGACCCGAAACTCTGCGTGTTGCAGGTCCAGATGGACCCTTGGTCACTGCCGCGAGCCCAGGTCAGATCGCACAGGCTAAAGGCATGCGGTTCCCTGTTGAAAAGACCAAAACACACCCAGAGGCCTTCACTATTGGCAACTTGGGAAGCAGTTTTCTACCCCTTTGGCTTGACCCGTCAACCCAAAACTCATAGGGCCTCAAGTCCAGGGATTCGTCTTGGCACTGGCGCGAGTCCGGGTCAGATCGCTCAGCCGTAGCCGTTGCTGCGCCGGTGCCAAGTTGGTGAAAAAACCCAAAAGAAGGCATTTTCAATGGGGTTTCTGGACCACTTGACCTTGACCGAGAGATTGGAACCTCTGAACGCGGCAAGGTGGGCGGGTCCCCTGGGCACGTTGGCGAGCCCAGGTTGGATGGCTCAGCCGATGGGCGTGCACTAGTCGTGACCAGTTTGCTTACTTTTGTGCCGTGTTCAATCGCCGCTTTGACCCCCTTGACCTTGTCAGATGGACCCCAAATCCTTATAGCCTTAGCTCCAGGTGGTCCCCTGGTCTCTGGTGCGAGCCCAGGTCAGATCGCACGGCCAAAGCCATTGCTCCATGCGACTCAAATTGGCAAAAACGGCAAAAAGGGTCGACCTTGAGCTTGACCGATCGACCCGAAACTCTGCGTGTTGCAGGTCCAGATGGACCCTTGGTCACTGCCGCGAGCCCAGGTCAGATCGCACAGGCTAAAGGCATGCGGTTCCCTCTTGAAAAGACCAAACCACACCCAGAAGCCTTCACTATTGGCAACTTGGGAAGCAGTTTTCTACCCCTTTGGCTTGACCCGTTAACCCGAAACTCATAGGGCCTCAAGTCCAGGGATTTGTCTTGGCACTGGCGCAAGCCCTAATCAGATCTCAGCCGTAGCGGTTGCTGCGCGGGTGCCAAGTTGGTGAAAAAACCCAAAAGTAGGCATTTCAAATGGGTTTCTGGACCACTTGACCTTGACCGAGAGATTGGAACCTCTGAACGCGGCAAGGTGGGCGGGTCCCCTGGGCACGTTGGCGAGCCCAGGTCAGATGGCTCAGCCGATGGGCGTGCACTAGTCGTGACCAATTTGCTTACTTTTGTGCCGTGTTCAATCGCCGCTTTGACCCCCTTGACCTTGTCAGATGGACCCCAAATCCTTATCGCCTTAGGTCCAGGTGGTCCCCTGGTCTCTGGCGCGAGTTCAGGGTCAATAGGTCAAGCCTTAGGGGTAGAAAAACTGTGTACCAAGTGGGCCAAAAGTGAAGAAATTGGGCTTGTTTTGGTCTTTTCAAACGCGAACCGCATACCTTTCTGCTGTGCTGCCTGACCTGGGCTCAAGAGAGTGACCGGGGAACCATCTGAACCTGCAGTGCTCCGAGTTTCGGGTCAATGGGTCAAGGCAAAGGGGTAAAAAACTGCCTACTAAGTTGCCAACAGTCAAGGCCTTTTGGTTTGTTAGGGTTTTTCAGCAGTGAACCCCATGCCCTTGGGCTAAGCAATCTGACCTGGGCTTGCGCGAGTGACCAGGGGACCACCCCAACCTGCAATATTCCCAGTTTCGGGTTGATCGGTCAAGCCAAAGGGGTAGAAAACTGCGTACCAAGTTGCCAACAGTCAAGGCCTTTGGGCTTACTTTGGCCTTTTCAAGCGCAAACCGCATACCCTTCTGCTGTGCGGTCTGACCTGGGCTTGCGCGTGTGACCACGGGACCACCTGAACCAGTAATGCTCCGAGTTTCGGGTAGACCGGTCAAGGTCAAGGTGGACCCATTTGGCCAGTTATGCCAATTTGAGCGGCATAGAGCATTGGTTTTAACCGTGCATTCTGATCTGGGCTCGCGCGACAGACCAGGGGACGACCCCAACCTGCAATCCCAAGAGTATCGGGTCGATAGGTCAAGCCTAAGGGGTAGAAAAACTGCGTTCCAAGTGGGCCAGAAGTGAAGAAAGTGGCCATGTTTTGGGCTTTTCAAACGTGAACCGCACACTTTTCTGCTGTGCTGCCTGACCTGGGCTCGCGTGAGTGACCGGGGGACCATCTGAACCTGCAACACTCCGAGTTTCGGGTCAATGGGTCAAGGCAAAGGGGTAGAAAGGGGTCACTGCCGCGAGCCCAGGTAAGATCGCACAGGCTAAAGGCATGCGGTTCCCTCTTGAAAAGACCAAAACACACCCAGAGGCCTTCACTATTGGCAACTTGGGAAGCAGTTATCTACCCCTTTGGCTTGGCCCAGTCAACCCGAAACTCATAGGGCCTCAAATCCGGGGATTCGTCTTGGCACTGGTGCGGGCCCGGGTCAGATCGCTCAGCCGTAGCCGTTGCTGCGCGGGTGCCAAGTTGGTGAAAAAACCCAAAAGTAGGCATTTTCAATGGGGTTTCTGGACCACTTGACCTTGACCGAGAGATTGGAACCTCTGAACGCGGCAAGGTGGGCGGGTCCCCTGGGCACGTTGGCGAGCCCAGGTCGGATGGCTCAGCCGATGGGTGTGCACTAGTTGTGACCAATTTGCTTACTTTTGTGCCTTGTTCAATTGCCGCTTTGACCCCGTTGACCTTGTCGGATGGACCCCAAATCCTTATCGCCTTAGGTTCAGGTGGTCCCCTGGTCTCTGGCGCTAGCCCAGGTCAGATCACACGGCTGAAGCCATTGCTCCATGCGACTCAAATTGGCAAAAACGGCAAATAGGGTCAACCTTGAGCTTGACTGATCGACCCGAAACTCTGCGTGTTGCAGGTCCAGATGGACCCTTGGTCACTGCCACGAGCCCAGGTCAGATTGCACAGGCTAAATGCATTCGGTTCCCTCTTGAAAAGACCAAAACACACCCAGAGGCCTTCACTATTGGCAACTTGGGAAGCAGTTTTCTACCCCTTTGGCTTGACCCGTCAACCCGAAACTCATAGGGCCTCAAGTCCGGGGATTCGTCTTGGCACTGGCACGAGCCCGGGTCAGATCGCTCAGCCGTAGCCGTTGCTGCACGGGTGCCAAGTTGGTGAAAAAACCCAAAAGTAGGCATTTCAATGGGGTTTCTGGACCACTTGACCTTGACCGAGAGATTGGAACCTCTGAACGCGGCAAGGTGGGCGGGTCCCCTGGGCACGTTGGCGAGCCCAGGTCGGATGGCTCAGCCGATGGGCGTGCACTAGGTGTGACCAATTTGCTTACTTTTGTGCTGTGTTCAATCGCCGCTTTGACCCCCTTGACCTTGTCAGATGGACCCCAAATCCTTATCGCCTTAGGTCCAGGTGGTCCCCTGGTCTCTGGCGCGAGCCCAGGTTAGATCGCACGGCCGAAGCCATTGCTCCGTGCGACTCAAATTGGCAAAAACGGCAAAAAGGGTCGACCTTGAGCTTGACCGATCGACCCGAAACTCTGCGTGTTGCAGGTCCAGATGGACCCTTGGTCACTGCTGCGAGCCCAGGTCAGATGGCACAGGCTAAAGGCATGCGGTTCCCTCTTGAAAAGACCAAAACACACCCAGAGGCCTTCACTATTGGCAACTTGGGAAGCAGTTTTCTACCCCTTTGGCTTGACCCGTCAACCCGAAACTCATAGGGCCTCAAGTCCGGGGATTCGTCTTGGCACTGGCGCGAGCCCGGGTCAGATCGCTCAGCTGTAGCCGTTGCTGTGCGGGTGCCAAGTTGGTGAAAAAACCCAAAAGTAGGCATTTTCAATGGGGTTTCTGGACCACTTGACCTTGACCGAGAGATTGGAACCTCTGAACGCGGCAAGATGGGCGGGTCCCCTGGGCACGTTGGCGAGCCCAGGTCGGATGGCTCAGCCGATGGGCGTGCACTAGTCGTGACCAATTTGCTAACTTTTGTGCGGTGTTCAATTGCCGCTTTGACCCCCTTGACCTTGTCAGATGGACCCCAAATCCTTATCGCCTTAGGTCCAGGTGGTCCCCTGGTCTCTGGCGCGAGCCCAGATCAGATCGCACGGCCGAAGCCATTGCTCCATGCGACTCAAATTGGCAAAAACGGCAAAAAGGGTCGACCTTGACCTTGACCGATCGACCCGAAACTCTGCGTGTTGCAGGTCCAGATGGACCCTTGGACACTGCCGCGAGCCCAGGTCAGATCGCACAGGCTAAAGGCATGCGGTTCCCTCTTGAAAAGACCAAAACGCACCCAGAGGCCTTCACTATTGGCAACTTGGGAAGCAGTTTTCTACCCCTTTGGCTTGACCCGTCAACCCGAAACTCATAGGGCCTCAAGTCCGGGGATTCGTCTTGGCACTGCGTGAGCCCGGGTCAGATCGCTCAGCCGTAGCCGTTGCTGCGCGGGTGCCAAGTTGGTGAAAAAACCCAAAAGTAGGCATTTTCAATGGGGTTTCTGGACCACTTGACCTTGACCGAGAGATTGGAACCTCTGAACGCGGCAAGGTGGGCGGGTCCCCTGGGCACGTTGGCGAGCCCAGGTCGGATGGCTCAGCCGATGGGCGTGCACTAGTCGTGACCAATTTGCTTACTTTTGTGCCGTGTTCAATCGCCGCTTAGACCCCCTTGACCTTGTCAGATGGACCCCAAATCCTTATCGCCTTAGGTCCAGGTGGTCCCCTGGTCTCTGGCGCGAGCCCAGGTCAGATCACACGGCCAAAGCCATTGCTCCATGCGACTCAAATGGGCAAAAACGGCAAAAAGGGTCGACCTTGAGCTTGACCGATCGACCTGAAACTCTGCGTGTTGCAGGTCTAGATGGACCCTTGGTCACTGCCGCGAGCCCAGGTCAGATCGCACAGGCTAAAGGCATGCGGTTCCCTCTTAAAAAGACCAAAACACACCCAGAGGCCTTCACTATTGGCAACTTGGAAAGCAGTTTTCTACCCCTTTGGCTTGACCCGTCAACCCGAAACTCATAGGGCCTCAAGTCCGGGGATTTGTCTTGGCACTGGCGCGAGCCCGGGTCAGATCGCTCAGCCGTAGCCATTGCTGCGCGGGTGCCAAGTTGGTGAAAAAACCCAAAAGTAGGCATTTTCAATGGGGTTTCTGGACCACTTGACCTTGACCGAGAGATTGGAACCTCTGAACGCGGCAAGGTGGGCGGGTCCCCTGGGCACATTGGCGAGCCCAGGTCGGATGGCTCAGCCGATGGGCGTGCACTAGTCGTGACCAATTTGCTTACTTTTGTGCCATGTTCAATCGCCGCTTTGACCCCCTTGACCTTGTCAGATGGACCCCAAATCCTTATCGCCTTAGGTCCAGGTGGTCCCCTGGTCTCTAGCGCGAGCCCAGGTCAGATCGCACAGCCGAAGCCATTGCTCCATGCGACTCAAATTGGCAAAAACGGCAAAAAGGGTCGACCTTGAGCTTGACTGATCGACCCGAAACTCTGCGTGTTGCAGGTCCAGATGGACCCTTGGTCACTGCCGCGAGACCAGGTCAGATCGCACAGGCTAAAGGCATGCGGTTCCCTCTTGAAAAGACCAAAACACACCCAGAGGCCTTCACTATTGGCAACTTGGGAAGCAGTTTTCTACCCCTTTGGCTTGACCCCTCAAACCGAAACTCATAGGGCCTCAAGTCCGGGGATTCGTCTTGGCACTGGCGCGAGCCCGGGTCAGATCGCTCAGCCGTAGCAGTTGCTGTGCGGGTGCCAAGTTGGTGAAAAAACCCAAAAGTAGGCATTTCAATGGGGTTTCTGGACCACTTGACCTTGACCGAGAGATTGGAACCTCTGAACGCGGCAAGGTGGGCGGGTCCCCTGGGCACGTTGGCGAGCCCAGGTCAGATGGCTCAGCCGATGGGCGTGCACTAGTCGTGACCAATTTGCTTACTTTTGTGCCGTGTTCAATCGCCGCTTTGACCCCCTTGACCTTGTCAGATGGACCCCAAATCCTTATCGCCTTAGGTCCAGGTGGTTCCCTGGTCTCTGGCGCGAGACAAGGTCAGATCGCACGGCGGAAGCCATTGCTCCATGCGACTCAAATTGGCAAAAACGGCAAAAAGGGTCGACCTTGAGCTTGACCGATCGACCCAAAACTCTGCCTGTTGCAGGTCCAGATGGACCCTTGGTCACTGCCGCGAGCCCAGGTCAGATTGCACAGGCTAAAGGCATGCGGTTCCCTCTTGAAAAGACCAAAACACACCCAGAGGCCTTCACTATTGGCAACTTGGGAAGCAGTTTTCTACCCCTTTGGCTTGACCCGTCAACCCGAAACTCATAGGGCCTCAAGTCCGGGGATTCGTCTTGGCACTGGCGCGAACCCGGGTCAGATCGCTCAGCCGTAGCTGTTGCTGCGCGGGTGCCAAGTTGGTGAAAAAACCCAAAAGTAGGCATTTCAATGGGGTTTCTGGACCACTTGACCTTGACCGAGAGATTGGAACCTCTGAACGCGGCAAGGTGGGCTGGTCCCCTGGGCACATTGGCGAGCCCAGGTCGGATGGCTCAGCCGATGGGCGTGCACTAGTCGTGACCAATTTGCTTACTTTTGTGCCATGTTCAATCGCCGCTTTGACCCCCTTGACCTTGTCAGATGGACCCCAATTCATTATCGCCTTAGGTCCAGGTGGTCCCCTGGTCTCTGGCGCAATCCCAGGTCAGATCGCACGGCCAATGCCATTGCTCCATGCGACTCAAATTGGCAAAAACGGCAAAAAGGGTCGACCTTGAGCTTGACCGATCGACCCGAAACTCTGCGTGTTGCAGGTCCAGATGGACCCTTGGTCACTGCCGCGAGCCCAGGTCAGATCCCACAGGCTAAAGGCATGCGGTTCCCTCTTGAAAAGACCAAAACACACCCAGAGGCCTTCACTATTGGCAACTTGGGAAGCAGTTTTCTACCCCTTTGGCTTGACCCGTCAACCTGAAACTCATAGGGCCTCAAGTCCGGGGATTCGTCTTGGCACTGGAGGAGCCCGGGTCAGATCCCTCACCCGTAGCCGTTGCTGCGCAAGTGCCAAGTTGGTAAAAAAACCCAAAAGTAGGCTTTTCAATGGGGTTTCTGGACCACTTGACCTTGACCGAGAGATTGGAACCTCTGAACGCGGCAATGTGGGTGGGTCCCCTGGGCACGTTGGCGAGCCCAGGTCGGATGGCTCAGCCGATGGGCGTGCACTAGTCGTGACCAATTTGCTTACTTTTGTGCCGTGTTCAATCGCCACTTTGACCCACTTGACCTTGTCAGATGGACCCCAAATCCTTATCGCCTTAGGTCCAGGTGGTCCCCTGGTCTCTGGCGCGAGCCCAGGTCAGATCGCACGGCCGAAGCCATTGCTCCATGCGACTCAAATTGGCAAAAACGGCAAAAAGGGTCGACCTTGAGCTTGACCGATCGACCCGAAACTCTGCGTGTTGCAGGTCCAGATGGACCCTTGGTCACTGCCGCGAGCCCAGGTCAGATCGCACAGGCTAAAGGCATGCGGTTCCCTCTTGAAAAGACCAAAACACACCCAGAGGCCTTCACTATTGGCAACTTGGGAAGCAGTTTTCTACCCCTTTGGCTTGACCCGTCAACCCGAAACTCATAGGGCCTCAAGTCCGGGGATTCGTCTTGGCACTGGCGCGAGCCCGGGTCAGATCGCTCAGCCGTAGCTGTTGCTGCGCGTGTGCCAAGTTGGTGAAAAAACCCAAAAGTAGGCATTTCAATGGGGTTTCTGGACCACTTGACCTTGACCGAGAGATTGGAACCTCTGAACGCGGCAAGGTGGGCTGGTCCCCTGGGCACATTGGCGAGCCCAGGTCGGATGGCTCAGCCGATGGGCGTGCACTAGTCGTGACCAATTTGCTTACTTTTGTGCCGTGTTCAATCGCCGCTTTGACCCCCTTGACCTTGTCAGATGGACCCAAAATCATTATTGCCTTAGGTTCAGGTGGTCCCCTGGTCTCTGGCGCGAGCCCAGGTCAGATCGCACGGTCAAAGCCATTGCTCCATGCGACTCAAATTGGCAAAAACAGCAAAAAGGGTCGACCTTGAGCTTGACCAATCGACCCGAAACTCTGCGTGTTGCAGGTCCAGATGGACCCTTGGTCACTGCCGCGAGTCCAGGTCAGATCGCACAGGCTAAAGGCATGCGGTTCCCTCTTGAAAAGACCAAAACACACCCAGAGGCCTTCACTATTGGCAACTTGGGAAGCAGTTTTCTACCCCTTTGGCTTGACCCGTCAACCTGAAACTCATAGGGCCTCAAGTCCAGGGATTTGTCTTGGCACTGGCGCGATCCCGGGTCAGATCGCTCAGCCGTAGCCGTTGCTGCGCGGGTGCCAAGTTGGTGAAAAAACCCAAAAGTAGGCATTTCAATGGGGTTTCTGGACCACTTGGCCTTGACCGAGAGATTGGAACCTCTGAACGCCGCAAGGTGGGCGGGTCCCCTGGGCACGTTGGCGAGCCCAGGTCGGATGGCTCAGCCGATGGGTGTGCACTAGTCGTGACCAATTTGCTTACTTTTGTGCCGTGTTCAATCGCCGCTTTGACCCCCTTGACCTTGTCAGATGGACCCCAAATCCTTATCGCCTTAGGTCCAGGTGGTCCCCTGGTCTCTGGCGCGAGCCCAGGTCAGATCACACGGCCGAAGCCATTGCTCCATGCGACTCAAATTGGCAAAAACGGCAAAAAGGGTCGACCTTGAGCTTGACCGATCGACCCGAAACTCTGCGTGTTGCAGGTCCAGATGGACCCTTGGTCACTGCCGCGAGCCCAGGTCAGATCCGGAGGCTAAAGGCATGCGGTTCCCTCTTGAAAAGACCAAAACACACCCAGAGGCCTTCACTATTGGCAACTTGGGAAGCAGTTTTCTACCCCTTTGGCTTGACCCGTCAAAAACTCATAGGGCCTCAAGTCCGGGGATTCGTCTTGGCACTGGCGCTAGTCCGGGTCAGATCGCTCAGCCTTAGCCGTTGCTGCGCGGATGCCAAGTTGGTGAAAAAACCCAAAAGTAGGCATTTCAATGGGGTTTCTGGACCACTTGACCTTGACCGAGAGATTGGAACCTCTGAACGCGGCAAGGTGGATGTGTCCCCTGGGCACATTGGCGAGCCCAGGTCGGATGGCTCAGCCGATGGGCGTGCACTAGTCGTGACCAATTTGCTTACTTTTGTGCCGTGTTCAATCGCTGCTTTGACCGACTTGACCTTGTCAGATGGACCCCAAATCCTTATCGCCTTAGGTCCAGGTGGTCCCCTGGTCTCTGGCGCTAGCCCAGGTCAGATCGCACCGCCGAAGCCATTGCTCCATGCGACTCAAATTGGCAAAACGGCAAAAAAGGTCGACCTTGAGCATGACCGATCGACCCGAAACTCTGCGTGTTGCAGGTCCAGATGGACCCTTGGTCACTGCCGCGAGCCCAGGTCAGATCGCACAGGCTAAAGGCATGCGGTTCCCTCTTGAAAAGACCAAAACACACCCAGAGGCCTTCACTATTGGCAACTTGGGAAGCAGTTTTCTACCCCTTTGGCTTGACCCGTCAACCCGAAACTCATAGGGCCTCAAGTCCGGGGATTCGTCTTGGCACTGGCGCGAGCCCGGGTCAGATCGCTCAGCCGTAGCCGTTGCTGCGCAAGTGCCAAGTTGGTGAAAAAACCCAAAAGTAGGCTTTTCAATGGGGTTTCTGGACCACTTGACCTTGACCGAGAGATTGGAACCTCTGAACGCGGCAATGTGGGTGGGTCCTCTGGGCACATTGGCGAGCCCAGGTCGGATGGCTCAGCCGATGGGCGTGCACTAGTCATGACCAATTTGCTTACTTTTGTGCCATGTTCAATCGCCGCTTAGACCCCCTTGATCTTGTCAGATGGACCCCAAATCCTTATCGCCTTAGGTCCAGGTGGTCCCCTGGTCTCTGGCGCGAGCCCAGGTCAGATCGCACGGCCGAAGCCATTGCTCCATGCGACTCAAATTGGCAAAAACGGCAAAAAGGGTCGACCTTGAGCTTGACCGATCGACCCGAAACTCTGCGTGTTGCAGGTCCAGATGGACCCTTGGTCACTGCCGCGAGCCCAGGTCAGATCGCACAGGCTAAAGGCATGTGGTTCCCTCTTGAAAAGACCAAAACACACCCAGAGGCCTTCACTATTGGCAACTTGGGAAGCAGTTTCCTACCCCTTTGGCTTGACCCGTCAACCCGAAACTCATAGGGCCTCAAGTCTGGGGATTCGTCTTGGCACTGGCGCAAGCCCTGGTCAGATCGCTCAGCTGTAGCCGTTGCTGCGCGGGTGCCAAGTTGGTGAAAAACCCAAAAGTAGGCATTTCAATGGGGTTTCTGGACCACTTGACCTTGACCAAGAGATTGGAACCTCTGAACGCGGCAAGGTGGGCGGGTCCCCTGGGCACGTTGGCGAGCCCAGGTCGGATGGCTCAGCCGATGGGCGTGCACTAGTCGTGACCAATTTGCTTGCTTTTGTGCCGTGTTCAATCGCCGCTTTGACCCCCCTTGACCTTGTCAGATGGACCCCAAATCCTTATCGCCTTAGGTCCAGGTGGTCCCCTGGTCTCTGGCGCAAGACGAGGTCGGATCGCAGCGCCCAAGCCATTGCTCCATATGACTCAAATTGGCAAAAACGGCAAAAAGGGTCAACGTTGAGCTTGACCGATCGACCCGAAACTCTGTGTGTTACAGGTCCATATGGACCCTTGGTCACTGCCGCGAGCTCAGGTCAGATCGCACAGGCTAAAGGCATGCGGTTCCCTCTTGAAAAGACCAAAACACACCCAGAGGCCTTCACTATTGGCAACTTGGGAAGCAGTTTTCTACCCCTTTGGCTTGACCCGTCAACCCGAAACTCATAGGGCCTCAAGTCCGGGGATTCGTCTTGGCACTGGTGCAAGCCCGGGTCAGATCGCTCAGCCATAGCCGTTGCTGCGCGGGTGCCAAGTTGGTGAAAAAACCAAAAATTAGGCATTTCAATGGGGTTTCTGGACCACTTGACCTTGACAGAGAGATTGGAACCTCTGAACGCGGCAAGGTGGGCGGGTCCCCTGGGCACGTTGGCGAGCCAGGTCGGATGGCTCAGCCGATGGGCGTGCACAAGTCGTGACCAATTTGCTTACTTTTGTGCCGTGTTCAATCGCCGCTTTGACCCCCTTGACCTTGTCAGATGGACCCCAAATCCTTATCGCCTTAGGTCCAGGTGGTCCCCTGGTCTCTGGCGCGAGCCCAGGTCAGATCGCACGGCCGAAGCCATTGCTCCATGCGACTCAAATTGGCAAAAACGGCAAAAAGGGTCGACCTTGAGCTTGACCGATCAACCAGAAACTCTGCCTGTTGCAGGTCCAGATGGACCCCTGGTCACTGCCGCGAGCTCAGGTCAGATGGCACAGGCTAAAGGCATGCAGTTCCCTCTTGAAAAGACCAAAACACACCCAGAGGCCTTCACTATTGGCAACTTGGGAAGCAATTTTCTACCCCTTTGGCTTGACCCGTCAACCTGAAACTCATAGGGCCTCAAGTCCGGGGATTTGTCTTGGCACTGGCGCGAGCCCGGGTCAGATCGCTCAGCCGTAGCCATTGCTGCGCGGGTGCCAAGTTGGTGAAAAAACCCAAAAGTAGGCATTTCAATGGGGTTTCTGGACCACTTGACCTTGACCAAGAGATTGGAACCTCTGAACGCGGCAAGGTGGGCGTGTCCCCTAGGCACGTTGGCGAGCCCAGGTCGGATGGCTCAGCCGATGGGCGTGCACTAGTCGTGACCAATTTGCTTACTTTTGTGCCATATTCAATCGCCGCTTTGAGCCCCTTGACCTTGTCAGATGGACCCCAAATCCTTATCGCCTTAGGTCCAGGTGGTCCCCTGGTCTCTGGCGCCAGTCCAGGTCAGATCGCACGGCCGAAGCCATTGCTCCATGCGACTCAAACTGGCAAAAACGGCAAAAAGGGTCGACCTTGAGCTTGACCGATCGACCCGAAACTCTGCATGTTGCAGGTCCAGATGGACCCTTGGTCACTGCCGCGAGCCCAGGTCAGATCGCACAGGCTAAAGGCATGCGGTTCCCTCTTGAAAAGACCAAAACACACCCAGAGGCCTTCACTATTGGCAACTTGGGAAGCAGTTTTCTACCCCTTTGGCTTGACCCGTCAACCCGAAACTCATAGGGCCTAATGTCTGGGGATTCCTCTTGGCACTGGCGCAAGCCCGAGTCAGATCGCTCAGCCGTAGCCGTTGCTGCACGGGTGCCAAGTTGGTGAAAAAACCCAAAAGTAGGCATTTCAATGTGGTTTCTGGACCACTTGACCTTGACCAAGAGATTGGAACCTCTGAACGCGGCAAGGTGGGCGGGTCCCCTGGGCACGTTGGCGAGCCCAGGTTGGATGGCTCAGCCGATGGGCGTGCACTAGTCGTGACCAATTTGCTTACTTTTGTGCCGTGTTCAATCGCAGCTTTGACCCCCTTGACCTTGTCAGATGGACCCCAAATCCTTATCGCCTTAGGTCCAGGTGGTCCCCTGGTCTCTGGCGCGAGCCCAGGTCAGATCGCACGGCCGAAGCCATTGCTCCATGCGACTCAAATTGGCAAAAACGGCAAAAAGGGTCGACCTTAAGCTTGACCGATCGACCAAAAACTCTGCGTGTTGCAGGTCCAGATGGACCCTTTGTCACTGCTGGAGCCCAGGTCAGATCGCACAGGCTAAAGGCATGCGGTTCCCTCTTGAAAAGACCAAAACACACCCAGAGGCCTTCACTATTGGCAACTTGGGAAGCAGTTTTCTACCCCTTTGGCTTGACCAGTCAACCCGAAACTCATAGGGCCTCAAGTCCGGGGATTTGTCTTGGCACTGGCTTGAGCCCGGGTCAGATTGCTCAGCCGTAGCCGTTGCTGAGCAAGTGCCAAGTTGGTGAAAAACCCCAAAAGTAGGCATTTCAATGGTTTTTCTGGACCACTTGACCTTGACCGAGAGATTGGAACCTCTGAACGCGGCAAGGTGGGCGGGTCCCCTGGGCACGTTGGCGAGCCCAGGTCGGATGGCTCAGCCGATGGGCGTGCACTAGTCGTGACCAATTTGCTTACTTTTGTGCCGTGTTCAATCGCCGCTTTGACCCCCTTGACCTTGTCAGATGGACCCCAAATCCTTATCGCCTTAGGTCCAGGTGGTCCCCTGGTCTCTGGCCCGAGCCCAGGTCAGATCGCACGGCCGAAGCCATTGCTCCATGCAACTCAAATTGGCAAAAACTGCAAAAAGGGTCAACCTTGAGCTTGACCGATCGACCCGAAACTCTGCGTGTTGCAGGTCCAGATGGATCCTTGGTCCCTGCCGTGAGCCCAGGTCAGATCGCACAGGCTAAAGGCATGCGGTTCCCTCTTGAAAAGACCAAAACACACCCAGAGGCCTTCACTATTGGCAACTTGGGAAGCAATTTTCTACCCCTTTGGCTTGACCTGTCAACCCAAAACTCATAGGGCCTCAAGTCCGGGGATTCGTCTTGGCACTGGCGCGAGCCCGGCTCAGATCGCTCAGCCATAGCCGTTGCTGCGCGGGTGCCAAGTTGGTGAAAAAACCCAAAAGTAGGCATTTCAATGGGGTTTCTGGACCACTTGACCTTGAACGAGAGATTGGAACCTCTGAACGAGGCAAGGTGGGCGGGTCCCCTGGGCACGTTGGCGAGCCCAGGTCGGATGGCTCAGCCGATGGGCGTGCACTAGTCGTGACCAATTTGCTTACTTTTGTGCCGTGTTCAATCGCTGCTTTGACCCCCTTGACCTTGTCAGATGGACCCCAAATCCTTATCGCCTTAGGTCCAGGTGGTCCCCTGGTCTCTGGCGTGAGTCCAGGTCAGATTGCACGGCCAAAGCCATTGCTCCATGCGACTCAAATTGGCAAAAACGGCAAAAAGGGTCGACCTTGAGCTTGACCGATCGACCCGAAACTCTGCGTGTTGCAGGTCCAGATGGACCCTTGGTCACTGCCGCGAGCCCAGGTCAGATCGCACAGGCTAAAGGCATGCGGTTCCCTCATGAAAGGACCAAAACACACACAAAGTCCTTCACTATTGGCAACTTGGGAAGCAGTTTTCTACCCCTTTGGCTTGACCCGTCAACCCGAAACTCATAGGGCCTCAAGTCCGGGGATTCGTCTTGGCACTGGCGCGAGTCCGGGTCAGATCGCTCAGCCGTAGCCGTTGCTGCGCGGGTGCCAAGTTGGTGAAAAAACCCAAAAGTAGGCATTTCAATGTGGTTTCTGGACCACTTGACCTTGACCGAGAGATTGGAACCTCTAAACGCGGCAAGGTGGGCGGGTCCCCTGGGCACGTTGGCGAGCCCAGGTCGGATGGCTCAGCCGATGGGCGTGCACTAGTCGTGACCAATTTGCTTACTTTTGTGCCGTGTTCAATCGCCGCTTTGACCCCCTTGACCTTGTCAGATGGACCCCAAATCCTTATCGCCTTAGGTCCAGGTGGTCCCCTGGTCTCTGGCGCAAGCCCAGGTCAGATCGCACGGCCGAAGCCATTGCTCCATGCGACTCAAATTGGCAAAAACGGCAAAAAGGGTCGACCTTGAGCTTGACCGATCCATCCGAAACTCTGTGTGTTGCAGGTCCAGATGGACCCTTGGTCACTGCCGCGAGCCCAGGTCAGATCGCACAGGCTAAAGGCATGCGGTTCCCTCTTGAAAAGACCAAAACACACCCAGTGGCCTTCACTATTGGCAACTTGGGAAGCAGTTTTCTACCCCTTTGGCTTGACCAGTCAACCCGAAACTCATAGTGCCTCAAGTCCGGGGATTCATCTTGGCACTGGCACGAGCCCGGGTCAGATCGCTCAGCCGTAGCCGTTGCTGCGCGGGTGCCAAGTTGGTGAAAAAACCCAAAAGTAGGCATTTCAATGGGGTTTCTGGACCACTTGACCTTGACGGAGAGATTGGAACCTCTGAACGTGGCAAGGTGGGCGGGTCCCCTGGGCACGTTGGCGAGCCCAGGTTGGATGGCTCAGCCGATGGGCGTGCACTAGTCGTGACCAATTTGCTTACTTTTGTGCCGTGTTCAATCGCCGCTTTGACCCCCTTGACCTTGTCAGATGGACCCCAAATCCTTATCGCCTTAGGTCCAGGTGGTCCCCTGGTCTCTGGCGCGAGCCCAGGTCAGATCGCACGGCCGAAGCCATTGCTCCATGCGACTCAAATTGGCAAAAACGGCAAAAAGGGTCGACCTTGAGCTTGACCGATCGACCCGAAACTCTGCGTGTTGCAGGTCCAGATGGACCCTTGGTCACTGCCGCGAGCCCAGGTCAGATCGCACAGGCTAAAGGCATGCGGTTCCCTCTTGAAAAGACCAAAACACACCCAGAGGCCTTCACTATTGGCAACTTGGGAAGCAGTTTTCTACCCCTTTGGCTTGACCCGTCAACCCGAAACTCATAGGGCCTCAAGTCCGGGGATTCGTCTTGGCACTGGCGCGAGCCCGGGTCAGATCGCTCAGCCGTAGCTGTTGCTGCGCGGGTGCCAAGTTGGTGAAAAAACCCAAAAGTAGGCATTTCAATGGGGTTTCTGGACCACTTGACCTTGACCGAGAGATTGGAACCTCTGAACGCGGCAAGGTGGGCTGGTCCCCTGGGCACATTGGCGAGCCCAGGTCGGATGGCTCAGCCGATGGGCGTGCACTAGTCGTGACCAATTTGCTTACTTTTGTGCCGTGTTCAATCGCCGCTTTGACCCCCTTGACCTTGTCAGATGGACCCAAAATCATTATTGCCTTAGGTTCAGGTGGTCCCCTGGTCTCTGGCGCGAGCCCAGGTCAGATCGCACGGTCAAAGCCATTGCTCCATGCGACTCAAATTGGCAAAAACAGCAAAAAGGGTCGACCTTGAGCTTGACCAATCGACCCGAAACTCTGCGTGTTGCAGGTCCAGATGGACCCTTGGTCACTGCCGCGAGTCCAGGTCAGATCGCACAGGCTAAAGGCATGCGGTTCCCTCTTGAAAAGACCAAAACACACCCAGAGGCCTTCACTATTGGCAACTTGGGAAGCAGTTTTCTACCCCTTTGGCTTGACCCGTCAACCTGAAACTCATAGGGCCTCAAGTCCAGGGATTTGTCTTGGCACTGGCGCGATCCCGGGTCAGATCGCTCAGCCGTAGCCGTTGCTGCGCGGGTGCCAAGTTGGTGAAAAAACCCAAAAGTAGGCATTTCAATGGGGTTTCTGGACCACTTGGCCTTGACCGAGAGATTGGAACCTCTGAACGCCGCAAGGTGGGCGGGTCCCCTGGGCACGTTGGCGAGCCCAGGTCGGATGGCTCAGCCGATGGGTGTGCACTAGTCGTGACCAATTTGCTTACTTTTGTGCCGTGTTCAATCGCCGCTTTGACCCCCTTGACCTTGTCAGATGGACCCCAAATCCTTATCGCCTTAGGTCCAGGTGGTCCCCTGGTCTCTGGCGCGAGCCCAGGTCAGATCACACGGCCGAAGCCATTGCTCCATGCGACTCAAATTGGCAAAAACGGCAAAAAGGGTCGACCTTGAGCTTGACCGATCGACCCGAAACTCTGCGTGTTGCAGGTCCAGATGGACCCTTGGTCACTGCCGCGAGCCCAGGTCAGATCCGGAGGCTAAAGGCATGCGGTTCCCTCTTGAAAAGACCAAAACACACCCAGAGGCCTTCACTATTGGCAACTTGGGAAGCAGTTTTCTACCCCTTTGGCTTGACCCGTCAAAAACTCATAGGGCCTCAAGTCCGGGGATTCGTCTTGGCACTGGCGCTAGTCCGGGTCAGATCGCTCAGCCTTAGCCGTTGCTGCGCGGATGCCAAGTTGGTGAAAAAACCCAAAAGTAGGCATTTCAATGGGGTTTCTGGACCACTTGACCTTGACCGAGAGATTGGAACCTCTGAACGCGGCAAGGTGGATGTGTCCCCTGGGCACATTGGCGAGCCCAGGTCGGATGGCTCAGCCGATGGGCGTGCACTAGTCGTGACCAATTTGCTTACTTTTGTGCCGTGTTCAATCGCTGCTTTGACCGACTTGACCTTGTCAGATGGACCCCAAATCCTTATCGCCTTAGGTCCAGGTGGTCCCCTGGTCTCTGGCGCTAGCCCAGGTCAGATCGCACCGCCGAAGCCATTGCTCCATGCGACTCAAATTGGCAAAACGGCAAAAAAGGTCGACCTTGAGCATGACCGATCGACCCGAAACTCTGCGTGTTGCAGGTCCAGATGGACCCTTGGTCACTGCCGCGAGCCCAGGTCAGATCGCACAGGCTAAAGGCATGCGGTTCCCTCTTGAAAAGACCAAAACACACCCAGAGGCCTTCACTATTGGCAACTTGGGAAGCAGTTTTCTACCCCTTTGGCTTGACCCGTCAACCCGAAACTCATAGGGCCTCAAGTCCGGGGATTCGTCTTGGCACTGGCGCGAGCCCGGGTCAGATCGCTCAGCCGTAGCCGTTGCTGCGCAAGTGCCAAGTTGGTGAAAAAACCCAAAAGTAGGCTTTTCAATGGGGTTTCTGGACCACTTGACCTTGACCGAGAGATTGGAACCTCTGAACGCGGCAATGTGGGTGGGTCCTCTGGGCACATTGGCGAGCCCAGGTCGGATGGCTCAGCCGATGGGCGTGCACTAGTCATGACCAATTTGCTTACTTTTGTGCCATGTTCAATCGCCGCTTAGACCCCCTTGATCTTGTCAGATGGACCCCAAATCCTTATCGCCTTAGGTCCAGGTGGTCCCCTGGTCTCTGGCGCGAGCCCAGGTCAGATCGCACGGCCGAAGCCATTGCTCCATGCGACTCAAATTGGCAAAAACGGCAAAAAGGGTCGACCTTGAGCTTGACCGATCGACCCGAAACTCTGCGTGTTGCAGGTCCAGATGGACCCTTGGTCACTGCCGCGAGCCCAGGTCAGATCGCACAGGCTAAAGGCATGTGGTTCCCTCTTGAAAAGACCAAAACACACCCAGAGGCCTTCACTATTGGCAACTTGGGAAGCAGTTTCCTACCCCTTTGGCTTGACCCGTCAACCCGAAACTCATAGGGCCTCAAGTCTGGGGATTCGTCTTGGCACTGGCGCAAGCCCTGGTCAGATCGCTCAGCTGTAGCCGTTGCTGCGCGGGTGCCAAGTTGGTGAAAAACCCAAAAGTAGGCATTTCAATGGGGTTTCTGGACCACTTGACCTTGACCAAGAGATTGGAACCTCTGAACGCGGCAAGGTGGGCGGGTCCCCTGGGCACGTTGGCGAGCCCAGGTCGGATGGCTCAGCCGATGGGCGTGCACTAGTCGTGACCAATTTGCTTGCTTTTGTGCCGTGTTCAATCGCCGCTTTGACCCCCCTTGACCTTGTCAGATGGACCCCAAATCCTTATCGCCTTAGGTCCAGGTGGTCCCCTGGTCTCTGGCGCAAGACGAGGTCGGATCGCAGCGCCCAAGCCATTGCTCCATATGACTCAAATTGGCAAAAACGGCAAAAAGGGTCAACGTTGAGCTTGACCGATCGACCCGAAACTCTGTGTGTTACAGGTCCATATGGACCCTTGGTCACTGCCGCGAGCTCAGGTCAGATCGCACAGGCTAAAGGCATGCGGTTCCCTCTTGAAAAGACCAAAACACACCCAGAGGCCTTCACTATTGGCAACTTGGGAAGCAGTTTTCTACCCCTTTGGCTTGACCCGTCAACCCGAAACTCATAGGGCCTCAAGTCCGGGGATTCGTCTTGGCACTGGTGCAAGCCCGGGTCAGATCGCTCAGCCATAGCCGTTGCTGCGCGGGTGCCAAGTTGGTGAAAAAACCAAAAATTAGGCATTTCAATGGGGTTTCTGGACCACTTGACCTTGACAGAGAGATTGGAACCTCTGAACGCGGCAAGGTGGGCGGGTCCCCTGGGCACGTTGGCGAGCCCAGGTCGGATGGCTCAGCCGATGGGCGTGCACAAGTCGTGACCAATTTGCTTACTTTTGTGCCGTGTTCAATCGCCGCTTTGACCCCCTTGACCTTGTCAGATGGACCCCAAATCCTTATCGCCTTAGGTCCAGGTGGTCCCCTGGTCTCTGGCGCGAGCCCAGGTCAGATCGCACGGCCGAAGCCATTGCTCCATGCGACTCAAATTGGCAAAAACGGCAAAAAGGGTCGACCTTGAGCTTGACCGATCAACCAGAAACTCTGCCTGTTGCAGGTCCAGATGGACCCCTGGTCACTGCCGCGAGCTCAGGTCAGATGGCACAGGCTAAAGGCATGCAGTTCCCTCTTGAAAAGACCAAAACACACCCAGAGGCCTTCACTATTGGCAACTTGGGAAGCAATTTTCTACCCCTTTGGCTTGACCCGTCAACCTGAAACTCATAGGGCCTCAAGTCCGGGGATTTGTCTTGGCACTGGCGCGAGCCCGGGTCAGATCGCTCAGCCGTAGCCATTGCTGCGCGGGTGCCAAGTTGGTGAAAAAACCCAAAAGTAGGCATTTCAATGGGGTTTCTGGACCACTTGACCTTGACCAAGAGATTGGAACCTCTGAACGCGGCAAGGTGGGCGTGTCCCCTAGGCACGTTGGCGAGCCCAGGTCAGATGGCTCAGCCGATGGGCGTGCACTAGTCGTGACCAATTTGCTTACTTTTGTGCCATATTCAATCGCCGCTTTGAGCCCCTTGACCTTGTCAGATGGACCCCAAATCCTTATCGCCTTAGGTCCAGGTGGTCCCCTGGTCTCTGGCGCCAGTCCAGGTCAGATCGCACGGCCGAAGCCATTGCTCCATGCGACTCAAACTGGCAAAAACGGCAAAAAGGGTCGACCTTGAGCTTGACCGATCGACCCGAAACTCTGCATGTTGCAGGTCCAGATGGACCCTTGGTCACTGCCGCGAGCCCAGGTCAGATCGCACAGGCTAAAGGCATGCGGTTCCCTCTTGAAAAGACCAAAACACACCCAGAGGCCTTCACTATTGGCAACTTGGGAAGCAGTTTTCTACCCCTTTGGCTTGACCCGTCAACCCGAAACTCATAGGGCCTAATGTCTGGGGATTCCTCTTGGCACTGGCGCAAGCCCGAGTCAGATCGCTCAGCCGTAGCCGTTGCTGCACGGGTGCCAAGTTGGTGAAAAAACCCAAAAGTAGGCATTTCAATGTGGTTTCTGGACCACTTGACCTTGACCAAGAGATTGGAACCTCTGAACGCGGCAAGGTGGGCGGGTCCCCTGGGCACGTTGGCGAGCCCAGGTTGGATGGCTCAGCCGATGGGCGTGCACTAGTCGTGACCAATTTGCTTACTTTTGTGCCGTGTTCAATCGCAGCTTTGACCCCCTTGACCTTGTCAGATGGACCCCAAATCCTTATCGCCTTAGGTCCAGGTGGTCCCCTGGTCTCTGGCGCGAGCCCAGGTCAGATCGCACGGCCGAAGCCATTGCTCCATGCGACTCAAATTGGCAAAAACGGCAAAAAGGGTCGACCTTAAGCTTGACCGATCGACCAAAAACTCTGCGTGTTGCAGGTCCAGATGGACCCTTTGTCACTGCTGGAGCCCAGGTCAGATCGCACAGGCTAAAGGCATGCGGTTCCCTCTTGAAAAGACCAAAACACACCCAGAGGCCTTCACTATTGGCAACTTGGGAAGCAGTTTTCTACCCCTTTGGCTTGACCAGTCAACCCGAAACTCATAGGGCCTCAAGTCCGGGGATTTGTCTTGGCACTGGCTTGAGCCCGGGTCAGATTGCTCAGCCGTAGCCGTTGCTGAGCAAGTGCCAAGTTGGTGAAAAACCCCAAAAGTAGGCATTTCAATGGTTTTTCTGGACCACTTGACCTTGACCGAGAGATTGGAACCTCTGAACGCGGCAAGGTGGGCGGGTCCCCTGGGCACGTTGGCGAGCCCAGGTCGGATGGCTCAGCCGATGGGCGTGCACTAGTCGTGACCAATTTGCTTACTTTTGTGCCGTGTTCAATCGCCGCTTTGACCCCCTTGACCTTGTCAGATGGACCCCAAATCCTTATCGCCTTAGGTCCAGGTGGTCCCCTGGTCTCTGGCCCGAGCCCAGGTCAGATCGCACGGCCGAAGCCATTGCTCCATGCAACTCAAATTGGCAAAAACTGCAAAAAGGGTCAACCTTGAGCTTGACCGATCGACCCGAAACTCTGCGTGTTGCAGGTCCAGATGGATCCTTGGTCCCTGCCGTGAGCCCAGGTCAGATCGCACAGGCTAAAGGCATGCGGTTCCCTCTTGAAAAGACCAAAACACACCCAGAGGCCTTCACTATTGGCAACTTGGGAAGCAATTTTCTACCCCTTTGGCTTGACCTGTCAACCCAAAACTCATAGGGCCTCAAGTCCGGGGATTTGTCTTGGCACTGGCGCGAGCCCGGCTCAGATCGCTCAGCCATAGCCGTTGCTGCGCGGGTGCCAAGTTGGTGAAAAAACCCAAAAGTAGGCATTTCAATGGGGTTTCTGGACCACTTGACCTTGAACGAGAGATTGGAACCTCTGAACGAGGCAAGGTGGGCGGGTCCCCTGGGCACGTTGGCGAGCCCAGGTCGGATGGCTCAGCCGATGGGCGTGCACTAGTCGTGACCAATTTGCTTACTTTTGTGCCGTGTTCAATCGCTGCTTTGACCCCCTTGACCTTGTCAGATGGACCCCAAATCCTTATCGCCTTAGGTCCAGGTGGTCCCCTGGTCTCTGGCGTGAGTCCAGGTCAGATTGCACGGCCAAAGCCATTGCTCCATGCGACTCAAATTGGCAAAAACGGCAAAAAGGGTCGACCTTGAGCTTGACCGATCGACCCGAAACTCTGCGTGTTGCAGGTCCAGATGGACCCTTGGTCACTGCCGCGAGCCCAGGTCAGATCGCACAGGCTAAAGGCATGCGGTTCCCTCATGAAAGGACCAAAACACACACAAAGTCCTTCACTATTGGCAACTTGGGAAGCAGTTTTCTACCCCTTTGGCTTGACCCGTCAACCCGAAACTCATAGGGCCTCAAGTCCGGGGATTCGTCTTGGCACTGGCGCGAGTCCGGGTCAGATCGCTCAGCCGTAGCCGTTGCTGCGCGGGTGCCAAGTTGGTGAAAAAACCCAAAAGTAGGCATTTCAATGTGGTTTCTGGACCACTTGACCTTGACCGAGAGATTGGAACCTCTAAACGCGGCAAGGTGGGCGGGTCCCCTGGGCACGTTGGCGAGCCCAGGTCGGATGGCTCAGCCGATGGGCGTGCACTAGTCGTGACCAATTTGCTTACTTTTGTGCCGTGTTCAATCGCCGCTTTGACCCCCTTGACCTTGTCAGATGGACCCCAAATCCTTATCGCCTTAGGTCCAGGTGGTCCCCTGGTCTCTGGCGCAAGCCCAGGTCAGATCGCACGGCCGAAGCCATTGCTCCATGCGACTCAAATTGGCAAAAACGGCAAAAAGGGTCGACCTTGAGCTTGACCGATCCATCCGAAACTCTGTGTGTTGCAGGTCCAGATGGACCCTTGGTCACTGCCGCGAGCCCAGGTCAGATCGCACAGGCTAAAGGCATGCGGTTCCCTCTTGAAAAGACCAAAACACACCCAGTGGCCTTCACTATTGGCAACTTGGGAAGCAGTTTTCTACCCCTTTGGCTTGACCAGTCAACCCGAAACTCATAGTGCCTCAAGTCCGGGGATTCATCTTGGCACTGGCACGAGCCCGGGTCAGATCGCTCAGCCGTAGCCGTTGCTGCGCGGGTGCCAAGTTGGTGAAAAAACCCAAAAGTGGGCATTTCAATGGGGTTTTTGGACCACTTGACCTTGACCGAGAGATTGGAACCTCTGAACGCGGCAAGGTGGGCGGGTCCCCTGGGCACGTTGGCGAGCCCAGGTCGGATGGCTCAGCCGATGGGCGTGCACTAGTCGTGACCAATTTGCTTACTTTTGTGCCGTGTTCAATCGCCAATTTGACCCCCTTGACCTTGTCAGATGGACCCCAAATCCTTATCGCCTTAGGTCCAGGTGCTCCCCTGGTCTCTGGCGCGAGCCCAGGTCAGATCGCACGGCCGAAGCCATTGCTCCATGCGACTCAAATTGGCAAAAACGGCAAAAAGGGTCGACCTTGAGCTTGACCGATCGACCCGAAACTCTGCGTGTTGCAGGTCCAGATGGACCCTTGGTCACTGCGGCGAGCCCAGGTCAGATCGCACAGGCTAAAGGCATGCGGTTCCCTCTTGAAAAGACCAAAACACACCCTGAGGCCTTCACTATTGGCAACTTGGGAAGCAGTTTTCTACCCCTTTGGCTTGACCCGTCAACCCGAAACTCATAGGGCCTCAAGTCCGGGGATTCGTCTTGGCACTGGCGCGAACCCGGGTCAGATCGCTCAGCCGTAGCCATTGCTGAGCGGGTGCCAAGTTGGTGAAAAAACCCAAAAGTAGGCATTTCAATGGGGTTTCTGGACCACTTGACCTTGACCGAGAGATTGGAACCTCTGAACGCGGCAAGGTGGGCGGGTCCCCTGGGCACGTTGGCGAGCCCAGGTCGGATGGCTCAGCCGATGGGCGTGCACTAGTCGTGACCAATTTGCTTACTTTTGTGCCGTGTTCAATCGCCGCTTTGACCCCCTTGACCTTGTCAGATGGACCCCAAATCCTTATCGCCTTAGGTCCAGGTGGTCCCCTGGTCTCTGGCGGGAGCCCAGGTCAGATCGCACGGCCGAAGCCATTGCTCCATGCGACTCAAATTGGCAAAAACGGCCAAAAGGGTCGACCTTGAGCTTGACCGATTTACCCGAAACTCTGCATGTTGCAGGTCCAGATGGACCCTTGGTCACTGCCGCGAGCCCAGGTCAGATCGCACAGGCTAAAGGCATGCGGTTCCCTCTTGAAAAGACCAAAACACACCCAGAGGCCTTCACTATTGGCAACTTGGGAAGCAGTTTTCTACCCCTTTGGCTTGACCCATCAACCCAAAACTCAAAGGGCCTCAAGTCCGGGGATTCGTCTTGGCACTGGAGCGAGCCCGGGTCAGATCGCTCAGCCGTAGCCATTGCTGCGCGGGTGCCAAGTTGGTGAAAAAACCCAAAAGTAGGCATTTCAATGGGGTTTCTGGACCACTTGACCTTGACCGAGAGATTGGAACCTCTGAACGCGGCAAGGTGGGCGGGTCCCCTGGGCACGTTGGCGAGCCCAGGTCGGATGGCTCAGCCGATGGGCGTGCACTAGTCGTGACCAATTTGCTTACTTTTGTGCCGTGTTCAATCGCCGCTTTGACCCCCTTGACCTTGTCAGATGGACCCCAAATCCTTATCGCCTTAGGTCCAGGTGGTCCCCTGGTCTCTTGCGCGAGCCCTGGTCAGATCGCACGGCCGAAGCCATTGCTCCATGCGACTCAAATTGGCAAAAACGGCAAAAAGGGTCGACCTTGAGCTTGACCGATCGACCCGAAACTCTGCGTGTTGCAGGTCCAGATGGACCCTTGGTCACTGCGGCGAGCCCAGGTCAGATCGCACCGGCTAAAGGCATGCGGTTCCCTCTTGAAAAGACTAAAACACACCGAGAGGCCTTCACTATTGGCAACTTTGGAAGCAGTTTTCTATCCCTTTGGCTTGACCCGTCAACCCGAAACTCATAGGGCCTAAAGTCCGGGAATTCGTCTTGGCACTGGCGCGAGCCCGGGTCAGATCGCTCAGCCATAGCCGTTGCTGCGCGGGTGCCAAGTTGGTGAAAAAACCCAAAAGTGGGCATTTCAATGGGGTTTCTGGACCACTTGACCTTGACCGAGAGATTGGAACCTCTGAACGCGGCAAGGTGGGCGGGTCCCCTGGGCACGTTGGCGAGCCCAGGTCGGATGGCTCAGCCGATGGGCGAGCACTAGTCGTGACCAATTTGCTTACTTTTGTGCCGTGTTCAATCGCCGCTTTGACCCCCTTGACCTTGTCAGATGGACCCCAAATCCTTATCGCCTTAGGTCCAGGTGGTCCCCTGGTCTCTGGCGCAAGCCCAGGTCAGATCGCACGGCCAAAGCCATTGCTCTGTGCGACTCAAATTGGCAAAAACGGCAAAAAGGGTCGACATTGAGCTTGACAGATCGACCCGAAACTCTGCGTGTTGCAGGTCCAGATGGACCCTTGGTCACTGCCGCGAGCCCAGGTCAGATCGCACAGGCTAAAGGCATGCGGTTCCCTCTTGAAAAGACCAAAACACACCCAGAGGCCTTCACTATTGGCAACTTGGGAAGCAGTTTTCTACCCCTTTGGCTTGACCTGTCAACCCAAAACTCATAGGGCCTCAAGTCTGGGGATTCGTCTTGGCACTGGCGCGAGCCCGGGTCAGATCGCTCTGCCATAGCCGTTGCTGCGCGGGTGCCAAGTTGGTGAAAAAACCCAAAAGTAGGCATTTCAATGGGGTTTCTGGACCACTTGACCTTGACCGAGAGATTGGAACCTCTGAACGCGGCATGGTGGGCGGGTCCCCTGGGCACGTTGGCGAGCCCAGGTCGGATGGCTCAGCCGATGGGCGTGCACTAGTCGTGACCAATTTGCTTACTTTTGTGCCGTGTTCAATCGCCGCTTTGACCCCCTTGACCTTGTCAGATGGACCGCAAATCCTTATCGCCTTAGGTCCAGGTGGTCCCCTGGTCTCTGGCGCGAGCCCAGGTCAGATCGCACGGCCGAAGCCATTGCTCCATGCGACTCAAATTGGCAAAAACGGCAAAAAGGGTCGACCTTGAGCTTTACCGATCGACCCGAAACTCTGCGTGTTGCAGGTCAAGATGGACCCTTGGTCACTGCCGCGAGCCCAGGTCAGATCGCACAGGCTAAAGGCATGTGGTTCCCTCTTGAAAAGACCAAAACACACCCAGAGGCCTTCACTATTTGCAACTTGGGAAGCAGTTTTCTACCCCTTTGGCTTGACCCGTCAACCCGAAACTCATAGGGCCTCAAGTCCGGGGATTCGTCTTGGCACTGGCACGAGCCCGGGTCAGATCGCTCAGCCGTAGCCATTGCTGCGCGGGTGCCAAGTTGGTGAAAAAACCCAAAAGTAGGCATTTCAATGGGGTTTCTGGACCACTTGACCTTGACCGAGAGATTGGAACCTCTGAACGCGGCAAGGTGGGCGGGTCCCCTGGGCACGTTGGCGAGCCCAGGTCAGATCGCTCAGCCGATGGGCGTGCACTAGTCGTGACCAATTTGCTTACTTTTGTGCCATGTTCAATCCCCGCTTTGACCCCCTTGACCTTGTCAGATGGACCCCAAATCCTTATCGCCTTAGGTCCAGGTGGTCCCCTGGTCTCTTGCGCGAGCCCAGGTCAGATCGCACGGCCGAAGCCATTGCTCCATGCGACTCAAATTGGCAAAAACGGCAAAAAGGGTCGACATTGAGCTTGACAGATCGACCCGAAACTCTGCGTGTTGCAGGTCCAGATGGACCCTTGGTCACTGCCGCGAGCCCAGGTCAGATCGCACAGGCTAAAGGCATGCGGTTCCCTCTTGAAAGGACCAAAACAGACCCAAAGGCCTTCACTATTGGCAACTTGGGAAGCAGTTTTCTACCCCTTTGGCTTGACCCGTCAACCCGAAACTCATAGGGCCTCAAGTTCGGGGATTCGTCTTGGCACTGGCGCGAGCCCGGGTCAGATCGCTCAGCCGTAGCCGTTGCTGCGCGGGTGCCAAGTTGGTGAAAAAACCCAAAAGTAGGCATTTCCATGAGGTTTCTGGACCACTTGACCTTGACTGAGAGATTGGAACCTCTGAACGCGGCAAGGTGGACGGGTCCCCTGGGCACGTTGGCGAGCCCAGGTCGGATGGCTCAGCCGATGGGCGTGCACTAGTCGTGACCAATTTGCTTACTTTTGTGCCGTGTTCAATCGCCGCTTTGACCCCCTTGACCTTGTCAGATGGACCCCAAATCCTTATCGCCTTAGGTCCAGGTGGTCCCCTGGTCTCTGGCGCGAGCCCAGGTCAGATCGCACGGCCGAAGCCATTGCTCCATGCGACTCAAATTGGCAAAAACGGCAAAAAGGGTCGAGCTTGAGCTTGACTGATCGACCCGAAACTCTGCGTGTTGCAGGTCCAGATGGACCCTTGGTCACTGCCGCGAGCCCAGGTCAGATCGCACAGGCTAAAGGCATGCGGTTCCCTCTTGAAAGGACCAAAACAGACCCAAAGGCCTTCACTATTGGCAACTTGGGAAGCAGTTTTCTACCCCTTTGGCTTGACCCGTCAACCCGAAACTCATAGGGCCTCAAGTTCGGGGATTCGTCTTGGCACTGGCGCGAGCCCGGGTCAGATCGCTCAGCCGTAGCCGTTGCTGCGCGGGTGCCAAGTTGGTGAAAAAACCCAAAAGTAGGCATTTCCATGGGGTTTCTGGACCACTTGACCTTGACTGAGAGATTGGAACCTCTGAACGCGGCAAGGTGGACGGGTCCCCTGGGCACGTTGGCGAGCCCAGGTCGGATGGCTCAGCCGATGGGCGTGCACTAGTCGTGACCAATTTGCTTACTTTTGTGCCGTGTTCAATCGCCGCTTTGACCCCCTTGACCTTGTCAGATGGACCCCAAATCCTTATCGCCTTAGGTCCAGGTGGTCCCCTGGTCTCTGGCGCGAGCCCAGGTCAGATCGCACAGCCGAAGCCATTGCTCCATGCGACTCAAATTGGCAAAAACGGCAAAAAGGGTCGACCTTGAGCTTGACCGATCTACCGGAAACTCTGCGTGTTGCAGGTCCAGATGGACCCTAGGTCACTGCGGCGAGCCCAGGTCAGATCGCACCGGCTAAAGGCATGCGGTTCCCTCTTGAAAAGACCAAAACACACCCAGAGGCCTTCACTATTGGCAACTTGGGAAGCAGTTTTCTATCCCTTTGGCTTGACCCGTCAACCCGAAACTCATAGGGCCTCAAGTCCGGGGATTCGTCTTGGCACTGGCGCGAGCCCGGGTCAGATCGCTCAGCCGTAGCCGTTGCTGCGCGGGTGCCAAGTTGGTGAAAAAACCCAAAAGTGGGCATTTCAATGGGGTTTCTGGACCACTTGACCTTGACCGAGAGATTAGAACCTCTGAACGCGGCAAGGTGGGCGGGTCCCCTGGGCACGTTGGCGAGCCCAGGTCGGATGGCTCAGCCGATGGGCGAGCACTAGTCGTGACCAATTTGCTTACTTTTGTGCCGTGTTCAATCGCCGCTTTGACCCCCTTGACCTTGTCAGATGGACCCCAAATCCTTATCGCCTTAGGTCCAGGTGGTCCCCTGGTCTCTGGCGCGAGCCCAGGTCAGATCGCACGGCCAAAGCCATTGCTCCATGCGACTCAAATTGGCAAAAACGGCAAAAAGGGTCGACCTTGAGCTTGACTGATCGACCCGAAACTCTGCGTGTTGCAGGTCCAGATGGACCCTTGGTCACTGCCGCGAGCCCAGGTCAGATCGCACAGGCTAAAGGCATGCGGTTCCCTCTTGAAAAGACCAAAACACACCCAGAGGCCTTCACTATTGGCAACTTGGGAAGCAGTTTTCTACCCCTTTGGCTTGACCTGTCAACCCAAAACTCATAGGGCCTCAAGTCCGGGGATTCGTCTTGGCACTGGCGCGAGCCTGGGTCAGATCGCTCTGCCATAGCCGTTGCTGCGCGGGTGCCAAGTTGGTGAAAAAACCCAAAAGTAGGCATTTCAATGGGGTTTCTGGACCACTTGACCTTGACCGAGAGATTGGAACCTCTGAACGCGGCAAGGTGGGCGGGTCCCCTGGGCACGTTGGCGAGCCCAGGTCGGATGGCTCTGCCGATGGGCGTGCACTAGTCGTGACCAATTTGCTTACTTTTGTGCCGTGTTCAATCGCCGCTTTGACCCCCTTGACCTTGTCAGATGGACCCCAAATCCTTATCGCCTTAGGTCCAGGTGGTCCCCTGGTCTCTGGCGCGAGCCCAGGTCAGATCGCACAGCCGAAGCCATTGCTCCATGCGACTCAAATTGGCAAAAACGGCAAAAAGGGTCGACCTTGAGCTTGACCGATCTACCGGAAACTCTGCGTGTTGCAGGTCCAGATGGACCCTAGGTCACTGCGGCGAGCCCAGGTCAGATCGCACCGGCTAAAGGCATGCGGTTCCCTCTTGAAAAGACCAAAACACACCCAGAGGCCTTCACTATTGGCAACTTGGGAAGCAGTTTTCTATCCCTTTGGCTTGACCCGTCAACCCGAAACTCATAGGGCCTCAAGTCCGGGGATTCGTCTTGGCACTGGCGCGAGCCCGGGTCAGATCGCTCAGCCGTAGCCGTTGCTGCGCGGGTGCCAAGTTGGTGAAAAAACCCAAAAGTGGGCATTTCAATGGGGTTTCTGGACCACTTGACCTTGACCGAGAGATTGGAACCTCTGAACGCGGCAAGGTGGGCGGGTCCCCTGGGCACGTTGGCGAGCCCAGGTCGGATGGCTCAGCCGATGGGCGAGCACTAGTCGTGACCAATTTGCTTACTTTTGTGCCGTGTTCAATCGCCGCTTTGACCCCCTTGACCTTGTCAGATGGACCCCAAATCCTTATCGCCTTAGGTCCAGGTGGTGCCCTGGTCTCTGGCGCGAGCCCAGGTCAGATCGCACGGCCAAAGCCATTGCTCCATGCGACTCAAATTGGCAAAAACGGCAAAAAGGGTCGACCTTGAGCTTGACTGATCGACCCGAAACTCTGCGTGTTGCAGGTCCAGATGGACCCTTGGTCACTGCCGCGAGCCCAGGTCAGATCGCACAGGCTAAAGGCATGCGGTTCCCTCTTGAAAAGACCAAAACACACCCAGAGGCCTTCACTATTGGCAACTTGGGAAGCAGTTTTCTACCCCTTTGGCTTGACCTGTCAACCCAAAACTCATAGGGCCTCAAGTCCGGGGATTCGTCTTGGCACTGGCGCGAGCCTGGGTCAGATCGCTCTGCCATAGCCGTTGCTGCGCGGGTGCCAAGTTGGTGAAAAAACCCAAAAGTAGGCATTTCAATGGGGTTTCTGGACCACTTGACCTTGACCGAGAGATTGGAACCTCTGAACGCGGCAAGGTGGGCGGGTCCCCTGGGCACGTTGGCGAGCCCAGGTCGGATGGCTCTGCCGATGGGCGTGCACTAGTCGTGACCAATTTGCTTACTTTTGTGCCGTGTTCAATCGCCGCTTTGACCCCCTTGACCTTGTCAGATGGACCCAAAATCCTTATCGCCTTAGGTCCAGGTGGTCCCCTGGTCTCTGGCGCGAGCCCAGGTCAGATCGCACGGCCGAAGCCATTGCTCCATGCGACTCAAATTGGCAAAAACGGCAAAAAGGGTCGACCTTGAGCTTGACCGATCGACCCGAAACTCTGCGTGTTGCAGGTCCAGATGGACCCTTGGTCACTGCCGCGAGCCCAGGTCAGATCGCACAGGCTAAAGGCATGCGGTTCCCTCTTGAAAAGACCAAAACACACCCAGAGGCCTTCACTATTGGCAACTTGGGAAGCAGTTTTCTACCCCTTTGGCTTGACCCGTCAACCCGAAACTCATAGGGCCTCAAGTCCGGCGATTCGTCTTGGCACTGGCGCGAGCCCGGGTCAGATCGCTCAGCCGTAGCCATTGCTGCGCGGGTGCCAAGTTGGTGAAAAAACCCAAAAGTAGGCATTTCAATGGGGTTTCTGGACCACTTGACCTTGACCGAGAGATTGGAACCTCTGAACGCGGCAAGGTGGGCGGGTCCCCTGGGCACGTTGGCGAGCCCAGGTCAGATCGCTCAGCCGATGGGCGTGCACTAGTCGTGACCAATTTGCTTACTTTTGTGCCATGTTCAATAGCCGCTTTGACCCCCTTGACCTTGTCAGATGGACCCCAAATTCTTATCGCCTTAGGTCCAGGTGGTCCCCTGGTCTCTGGCGCGAGCCCAGGTCAGATTGCACGGCCGAAGCCATTGCTCCATGCGACTCAAATTGGCAAAAACTGCAAAAAGGGTCGACATTGAGCTTGACCGATCGACCCGAAACTCTGCGTGTTGCAGGTCCAGATGGACCCTTGGTCACTGCCGCGAGCCCAGGTCAGATCGCACAGGCTAAAGGCATGCGGTTCCCTCTTGAAAAGACCAAAACACACCCAGAAGCCTTCACTATTGGCAACTTGGGAAGCAGTTTTCTACCCCTTTGGCTTGACCCGTCAACCCAAAACTCATAGGGAATCAAGTCCGGGGATTCGTCTTGGCACTGGCGCGAGCCCGGGTCAGATCGCTCAGCCGTAGCCGTTGCTGCGCGGGTGCCAAGTTGGTGAAAAAACCCAAATGTAGGCATTTCAATGGGGTTTCTGGACCACTTGACCTTGACCGAGAGATTGGAACCTCTGAACGCGGCAAGGTGGGCGGGTCCCCTGGGCACGTTGGCGAGCCAAGGTCGGATGGCTCAGCCGATGGGCGTGCACTAGTCGTGACGAATTTGCTTACTTTTGTGCCGTGTTCAATCGCCGCTTTGACCCCCTTGACCTTGTCAGATGGACCCCAAATCCTTATCGCCTTAGGTCCAGGTGGTCCCATGGTCTCAGCGGGTGCGAGCCCAGGTCAGATCGCATGGCCGAAGCCATTGCTCCATGCGACCCAAATTGGCAAAAACGGCAAAAAGGGTCGACCTTGAGCTTGACCGATTGACCCGAAACTCTGCGTGTTGCAGGTCCAGATGGACCCTTGGTCACTGCCCCGAGCCCAGGTCAGATCGCACAGGCTAAAGGCATGCGGTTCCCTCTTGAAAAGACCAAAACACACCCAGACGCCTTCACTATTGGCAACTTGGGAAACAGTTTCTACCC
Source organism: Fragum whitleyi (assembly GCA_948146395.1). Classification (NCBI taxonomy): domain Eukaryota; kingdom Metazoa; phylum Mollusca; class Bivalvia; order Cardiida; family Cardiidae; genus Fragum; species Fragum whitleyi. The sequence continues at coordinate 43,123,640 of OX411555.1, forward strand.
CTTTGGCTTGACCCGTCAACCCGAAACTCATAGGGCCTCAAGTCCGGGGATTCTTCTTGGCACTGGCGCGAGCCCGGGTCAGATCGCTCAGCCGTAGCCGTTGCTGCGCGGGTGCCAAATTGGTGAAAAAACCCAAAAGTAGGCATTTCAATGGGGTTTCTGGACCACTTGACCTTGACCGAGAGATTGGAACCTCTGAACGCGGCAAGGTGGGCGGGTCCCCTGGGCACGTTGGCGAGCCCAGGTCGGATGGCTCAGCCGATGGGCGTGCACTAGTCGTGACCAATTTGCTTACTTTTGTGCCGTGTTCAATCGCCGCTTTGACCCCCTTGACCTTGTCAGATGGACCCCAAATCCTTATCGCCTTAGGTCCAGGTGGTCCCCTGGTCTCTGGCGCGAGCCCAGGTCAGATCGCACGGCCGAAGCCATTGCTCCATGCGACTCAAATTGGCAAAAACGGCAAAAAGGGTCGACCTTGAGCTTGACCGATCGACCCGAAACTCTGCGTGTTGCAGGTCCAGATGGACCCTTGGTCACTGCCGCATTCCCAGGTCAGATCGCACAGGCTAAAGGCATGTTGTTCCCTCTTGAAAAGACCAAAACACACCCAGAGGCCTTCACTATTGGCAATTTGGGAAGCAGTTTTCTACCCCTTTAGCTTGACCCGTCAACCCAAATCTCATAGGGCCTCAAGTCCGGGGATTCGTCTTGGCACTAGCTAGCCCGAGTCAGATCGCTCAGCCATAGCCGTTGCTGCGCGGGTGCCAAGTTGGTGAAAAAACCCAAAAGTAGGCATTTTCAATGGGGTTTCTGGACCACTTGACCTTGACCGAGAGATTGAAACCTCTGAACGCGGCAAGGTGGGCGGGTCCCCTGGGCACGTTGGCGAGCACAGGTCGGATGGCTCAGCCGATGGGCGTGCACTAGTCGTGACCAATTTGCTTACTTTTGTGCCGTGTTCAATCGCCCCTTTGACCCCCTTGACCTTGTCAGATGGACCCTAAATCCTTATCGCCTTAGGTCCAGGTGGTCCCCTGGTCTCTGGCACGAGCCCAGGTCAGATCGCACGGCCGAAGCCATTGCTCCATGCGACTCAAATTGGCAAAAACGGCAAAAAGGGTCGACCTTGAGCTTGACCGATCGACCGGAAACTCTGCGTGTTGCAGGTCCAGATGGACCCTTGGTCACTGCTGCGAGCCCAGGTCAGATCGCACAGGCTAAAGGCATGCGGTTCCCTCTTGAAAAGACCAAAACACACCCAGAGGCCTTCACTATTGGCAACTTGGGAAGCAGTTTTCTACCCCTTTTGCTTGACCCATCAACCCGAAACTCATAGGGCCTCAAGTCCCGGGATCGTCTTGGCACTGGCGTGAGCCCGGGTCAGATCGCTCAGCCGTAGCCGTTGCTGCGCGGGTGCCAAGTTGGTGAAAAAACCCAAAAGAAGGCATTTTCAATGGGGTTTCTGGACCACTTGACCTTGACCGAGAGATTGGAACCTCTGAACGCGGCAAGGTGGGCGGGTTCCCTGGGCACGTTGGCGAGCCCAGGTCGGATGGCTCAGCCGATGGGCGTGCACTAGTCGTGACCAATTTGCTTACTTTTGTGCCATGTTCAATCGCCGCTTTGACCCCCTTGACCTTGTCAGATGGACCCCAAATCCTTATCGCCTCAGGTCCAGGTGGTCCCCTGGTCTCTGGCGCGAGCCCAGGTCAGATCGCACGGCCGAAGCCATTGCTCCATGCGACTCAAATTTTCAAAAACAGCAAAAAGTCGACCTTGAGCTTGACCGATCGACCCGAAACTCTGTGTGTTGCAGGTCCAGATGGACCCTTTGTCACTGCCGCGAGCCCAGGTCAGATCGTCCAGGCTAGAGGCATGCGGTTCCCTCTTGAAAAGACCAAAACACACCCAGAGGCCTTCACTATTGGCAACTTGGGAAGCAGTTTTCTACCCCTTTGGCTTGACCCGTCAACCCGAAACTCATAGGGCCTCAAGTCCGGGGATTCGTCTTGGCACTGGCGCCAGGCCTGGTCAGATCGCTCAGCCGTAGCCGTTGCTGCGCAGGTGCCAAGTTGGTGAAAAACCCCAAAAGTAGACATTTTCAATGGGGTTTCTGGACCACTTGACCTTGACCGAGAGATTGGAACCTCTGAACGCTGCAAGGTGGGCAGGTCCCCTGGGCACGTTGGCAAGCCCAGGTCGGATGGCTCAGCCGATGGGCGTGCACTAGTCATGACCAATTTGCTTACTTTTGTGCCGTGTTCAATCGCCGCTTTGACCCCCTTTACCTTGTCAGATGGACCCCAAATCCTTATCGCCTTAGGTCCAGGTGGTCCCCTGGTCTCTGGCGCGAGCCCAGGTCAGATCGCACGGCCGAAGCCATTGCTCCATGCGACTCAAATTGGCAAAAACGGCAAAAAGGGTCAACCTAGAGCTTGACCAATCGACCTGAAACTCTGCGTGTTACAGGTCAAGATGGACCCTTGGTCACTGCCGCGAGCCCAGGTCAGATCGCACAGGCTAAAGGCATGCGGTTCCCTCTTGAAAAGACCAAAACACACCCAGAGGCCTTCACTATTGGCAACTTGGGAAGCAGTTTTCTACCCCTTTGGCTTTACCCGTCAACCCTAAACTCATAGGGCCTCAAGTCCGGGGATTTGTCTTGGCACTGGCCCGAGCCAGGGTCAGATTGCTCAGGCATAGCCGTTGCTGCGCGGGTGCCAAGTTGGTGAAAAAAACCAAAAGTAGGCATTTTCAATGGGGTTTCTGGACCACTTGACCTTGACCGAGAGATTGGAACCTCTGAACGCGGCAAGGTGGGCGGGTCCCCTGGGCACGTTGGCGAGCCCAGGTCGGATGGCTCAGCCGATGGGCGTGCACTAGTCGTGACCAATTTGCTTACTTTTGTGCCTTGTTCAATCGCCGCTTTGACCCCCTTGACCTTGTCAGATGGACCCCAAATCCTTATCGCCTTAGGTCCAGGTGGTCCCCTGGTCTCTGGCGCGAGCCCAGGTCAGATCGCACCGCCGAAGCCATTGCTCCATGCGACTCAAATTTTCAAAAACAGCAAAAAGGGTCGACCTTGAGCTTGACCGATCGACCCGAAACTCTGCGTGTTGCAGGTCCAGATGGACCCTTGGTCACTGCCGTGAGCCCAGGTCAGATCGCACAGGCTAAAGGCATGCGGTTCCCTCTTGAAAAGACCAAAACACACCCAGAGGCCTTCACTATTGGCAACTTGGGAAGCAGTTTTCTACCCCTTTAGCTTGACCCGTCAACCCGAAACTCATAGGGCCTCAAGTCCGGGGATTCGTCTTGGCACTGGCGCAAGCCAGGGTCAGATCGCTCAGCCGTAGCCGTTGCTGCGCGGGTGCCAAGTTGGTGAAAAAGCCCAAAAGTAGGCATTTTCAATGGGGTTTCTGGACCACTTGACCTTGACCGAGAGATTGGAACCTCTGAACGCGGCAAGGTGGGCGGGTCCCCTGGGCACGTTGGCGAGCCCAGGTCGGATGGCTCAGCCGGTTGGCGTGCACTAGTCGTGACCAATTTGCTTACTTTAGTGCCGTGTTCAATCGCCACTTTGACCCCCTTGACCTTGTCAATTGGACCCCAAATCCTTATCGCCTTAGGTCCAGGTGGTCCCCTGGTCTCTGGCGCGAGCCCAGGTCAGATCGCACTGCCGAAGCCATTGCTCCATGTGACTCAAATTGGCAAAAACGGCAAAAAGGGTCGACCTTGAGCTTGACCGATCGACCCGAAACTCTGCGTGTTGCAGGTCCAGATGGACCCTTGGTCACTGCCGCATTCCCAGGTCAGATCGCACAGGCTAAAGGCATGCGGTTCCCTCTTGAAAAGACCAAAACACACCCAGAGGCCTTCACTATTGGCAACGTGGGAAGCAGTTTTCTACCCCTTTGGCTTTACCCCTCAACCCGAAACTCATAGGGCCTCAAGTCCGGGGATTTGTCTTGGCACTGGCGCAAGCCTGGGTCAGATCGCTCAGCCCTAGCCGTTGCTGGGTGGGTGCCAAGTTGGTGAAAAAACCCAAAAGTAGGCATTTTCAATGGGGTTTCTGGACCACTTGACCTTGACCGAGAGATTGGAACCTCTGAACGCTGCAAGGTGGGCGTGTCCCCTGGGCACGTTGGCGAGCCCAGGTCGGATGGCTCAGCCTATGGGCATGCACTAGTCGTGACCAATTTGCTTACTTTTGTGCCGTGTTCAATCGCCGCTTTGACCCCCTTGACCTTGTCAGATTAACCCCAAATCCTTATTGCCTTAGGTCCAGGTGGTCCCCTGGTCTCTGGCGCGAGCCCAGGTCAGATCACACGGCCGAAGCCATTGCTCCATGCGACTCAAATTGGCAAAAACGGCAAAAAGTTTTGACCTTGAGCTTGACCGATCGACCGGAAACTCTGCGTGTTGCAGGTCCAGATGGACCCTTGGTCACTGTCGCGAGCCCAGGTCAGATCGCACAGGCTAAAGGCATGCGGTTCCCTCTTGAAAAGACCAAAACACACCCAGAGGTCTTCACTATTGGCAACTTGGGAAGCAGTTTTCTACTCCTTTGGCTTGACCCGTCAACCCGAAACTCATAGGGCCTCAAGTCCGGGGATTCGTCTTGGCACTGGCATGAGCCCAGGTCAGATCGCTCAGCCGTAGCCATTGCTGCGCAGGTGCCAAGTTTGTGAAAAAAACCAAAAATAGGCATTTTCAATGGGGTTTCTGGACCACTTGACCGAGAGATTGGAACCTCTGAATGCGGCAAGGTGGGCGGGTCCCCTGGGCACGTTGGCGAGCCCAGGTCAGATGGCTCAGCTGATGGGCGTGCACTAGTCGTGACCAATTTGCTTACTTTTGTGCCATGTTCAATCGCCGCTTTGACCCCCTTGACCTTGTCAGATGGACCCCAAATCCTTATCGCCTTAAGTCCAGGTGGTCCCCTGGTCTCTGGCGTGAGCCCAGGTCAGATCGCACGGCCGAAGCCATTGCTCCATGCGACTCAAATTGGCAAAAACGGCAAAAAGGGTTAACCTTGAGCTTGACCGATCGACCCGAAACTCTGCGTGTTGCAGGTCCAGATGGACCCTTGGTCACTGCCACGAGCCCAGGTCAGATCGCACAGGCTAAAGGCATGCGGTTCCCTCTTGAAAAGACCAAAACACACCCAGAGGCCTTCACTATTGGCAACTTGGGAAGCAGTTTTCTACCCCTTTGGCTTGACCCGTCAACCCGAAACTCATAGGGCCTCAAGTCCGGGGATTCGTCTTGGCACTGGCGCGAGCCCGGCTCAGATCGCTCAGCCATAGCCGTTGCTGCGCGGGTGCCAAGTTGGTAAAAAAACCCAAAAGTAGGCATTTCAATGGGGTTTCTGGACCTATTGACCTTGACCGAGAGATTGGAACCTCTGAACGCGGCAAGGTGGGCGGGTCCCTTGGGCACGTTGGCGAGCCCAGGTCGGATGGCTCAGCCGATGGGCGTGCACTAGTCGTGACCAATTTGCTTACTTTTGTGCCGTGCTCAATCGCCGCTTTGACCCCCTTGACCTTGTCAGATGGACCCCAAATCCTTATCGCCTTAGGTCCAGGTGGTCCCCTGGTCTCTGGCGCGAGCCCAGGTCAGATCGCACAGCCGAAGCCATTGCTCCATGCGACTCAAATTGGCAAAAACGGCAAAAAGGGTCGACCTTGAGCTTGACCGATCGACCCGAAACTCTGCGTGTTGCAGGTCCAGATGGACCCTTGGTCACTGCCGTGAGTCCAGGTCAGATCGCACAGGCTAAAGGCATGCGGTTCCCTCTTGAAAAGACCAAAACACACCCAGAGGCCTTCACTATTTGCAACTTGGGAAGCAGTTTTCTACCCCTGTGGCTTGACCCATCAACCCGAAACTCATAGGGCCTCAAGTCCGGGGATTCTTCTTGGCACTGGCGCGAGCCCGGGTCAGATTGCTCAGCCGTAGCCGTTGCTGCGCGGATGCCAAGTTGGTGAAAAAACCCAAAAGTAGGCATTTTCAATGGGGTTTCTGGACCACTTGACCTTGACCGAGAGATTGGAACCTCTGAACGCGGCAAGGTGGGCGGGTCCCCTGGGCACGTTGGCGAGCCCAGGTCGGATGGCTTTGCCGATGGGCGTGCACTAGTTGGGACCAATTTGCTTACTTTTGTGCTGTGTCAATCGCCGCTTTGACCCCCTTGACCTTGTCAGATAGACCCCAAATCCTTATCGCCTTAGGTCCAGGTGGTCCCCTGGTCTCTGGCGCGAGCCCAGGTCAGATCGCACGGCCGAAGCCATTGCTCCATGCGAACTCAAATTGGCAAAAACGGCAAAAAGGGTCGACCTTGAGCTTGACCCATTGACCCAAAACTCTGCGTGTTGCAGGTCCAGATGGACCCTTGGTCACTGCCGCGAGCCCAGGTCAGATCGCACAGGCTAAAGGCATGCGGTTCCCTCTTGAAAAGACCAAAACACACCCAGAGGCCTTCACTATTGGCAACTTGGGAAGCAGTTTTCTAGCCCTTTGGCTTGACCCGTCAACCCGAAACTCATAGGGCCTCAAGTCCGGGGATTTGTCTTGGCACTGGCGCAAGCCCGGGTCAGATCGCTCAGCCGTAGCCGTTGCTGCGCAGGTGCCAAGTTGGTGAAAAAACCCAAAAGTAGGCATTTTCAATGGGGTTTCTGGACCACTTGACCTTGACCGAGAGATTGGAACCTCTGAACGCGGCAAGGTGGGCGGGTCCCCTGGGCACGTTGGCGAGCCCAGGTCGGATGGCTCAGCCGATGGGCGTGCACTAGTCGTGACCAATTTGCTTACTTTTGTGCCGTGTTCAATTGCCGCTTTGACCCCTTTGTCCTTGTCAGATGGACCCCAAATCCTTATCGCCTTAGGTCCAGGTGGTCCCCTGGTCTCTGGCGCGAGCCCAGGTCAGATCGCACGGCCGAAGCCATTGCTCCATGCGACTCAAATTTTCAAAAACAGCAAAAAGGGTCGACCTTGAGCTTGACCGATCGACCCGAAACTCTGCGTGTTGCAGGTCCAGATGGACCCTTGATCACTGCCGCGAGCCCAGGTCAGATCGCACAGGCTAAAGGCATGCGGTTCCCTCTTGAAAAGACCAAAACACACCCAGAGGCCTTCACTATTTGCAACTTGGGAAGCAGTTTTCTACCCCTTTGGCTTGAACCGTCAACCCGAAACTCATAGGGCCTCAAGTCCGGAGATTTGTCTTGGCACTGGCGCAAGCCCGGGTCAGATCGCTCAGCCGTAGCCGTTGCTGCGCGGGTGCCAAGTTGGTGAAAAAACCCAAAAGTAGGCATTTTCAATGGGGTTTCTGGACCACTTGACCTTGACCGAGAGATTGGAACCTCTGAACGCGGCAAGGTGGGCGGGTCCCCTGGGCACGTTGGCGAGGCCAGGTTTGATGGCTCAGCCGATGGGCATGCACTAGTCGTGACCAATTTGCTTACTTTTGTGCCGTGTTCAATCGCCGCTTTGACCCCCTTGACCTTGTCAGATGGACCCCAAATCCTTATCGCCTTAGGTCCAGGTGGTCCCCTGGTCTCTGGCGCGATCCAAGGTCAGATCGCACGGCCAAAGCCATTGCTCCATGCGACTCAAATTGGCAAAAACGTCAAAAAGGGTCGACCTTGAGCTTGACCGATTGACCCGAAACTCTGCGTGTTGCAGGGCCAGATGGACCCTTGGTCACTGCCGCGAGCCCAGGTCAGATTGCACAGGCTAAAGGCATGCGGTTCCCTCTTGAAAAGACTAAAACACACCCAGAGGCCTTCAGTATTGGCAACTTGGGAAGCAGTTTTCTACCCCTTTGGCTTGACCCGTCAACCCGAAACTCATAGGGCCTCAAGTCTGGGGATTCGTCTTGGCACTGGCGTGAGCCCGGGTCAGATCGCTCAGCCGTAGCCGTTGCTGCGTGGGTGCCAAGTTGGTGTAAAAACCCAAAAGTAGGCATTTTCAATGGGGTTTCTGGACCACTTGACCTTGACCGAGAGATTGGAACCTCTGAACGCGGCAAGGTGGGCGGGTCCCCTGGGCTCGTTGGCGAGGCCAAGTCGGATGGCTTAGTCGATGGGCGTGCACTAGTCGTGACCAATTTGCTTACTTTTGTGCCGTGTTCAATCGCCGCTTTGACCCCCTTGACCTTGTCAGATGGACCCCAAATCCTTATCGCCTAAGGTCCAGGTGGTCCCCTGGTCTCTGGCGCGAGCCCTGGTCAGATCGCACGGCCGAAGCCATTGCTCCGTGCGACTCAAATTGGCAAAAACGGCAAAAAGGGTCGACCTTGAGCTTGACCGATCGACCCGAAACTCTGCGTGTTGCAGGTCCAGATGGACCCTTGGTCACTGCCGCGAGCCCAGGTCAGATCGCACAGGCTAAAGGCATGCGGTTCCCTCTTGGAAAAGACCAAAACACACCCACAGGCCTTCACTATTGGCAACTTGGGAAGCAGTTTTCTACCCCTTTGGCTTGACCCGTCAACCTGAAACTCATAGGGCCTCAAGTCCGGGGATTTGTCTTGGCACTGGCATGAGCCCGGGTCAGATCGCTCAGCCGTAGCCGTTGCTGCGCGGGTGCCAAGTTGGTGAAAAAACCAAAAAGGAGGCATTTTCAATGGGGTTTCTGGACCACTTGACCTTGACCGAGAGATTGGAACCTCTGAACGCGGCAAGGTGGGCGGGTCCCCTGGGCACTTTGGCGAGCCCAGGTCGGATGGCTCAGCCCATGGGCGTGCACTAGTCGTGACCAATTTGCTTACTTTTGTGCCGTGTTCAATCGCCGCTTTGACCCCCTTGACCTTGTCAGATGGACCCCAAATTCTTATCGCCTTAGGTCCAGGTGGTCCCCTGGTCTCTGGCGCGAGCCAAGGTCAGATCGCACGGCCAAAGCCATTGCTCCATGCGACTCAAATTGGCAAAAACGGCAAAAAGGGTCGACCTTGAGCTTGACCGATCGACCCGAAACTCTGCGTGTTGCAGGTCCAGATGGACCCTTGGTCACTGCCGCGAGCCCAGGTCAGATCGCACAGACTAAAGGCATGCGGTTCCCTCTTGAAAAGACCAAAACACACCCAGAGGCCATCACTATTGGCAACTTGGGAAGCAGTTTTCTACCCCTTTGGCTTGACCCGTCAACCCGAAACTCATAGGGCCTCAAGTCCAGGGATTCGTCTTGGCACTGGCGGGCGCCCGGGTCAGATCGCTCAGCCGTAGCCGTTGCTGCACGGGTGCCAAGTTGGTGAAAAAACCCAAAAGTAGGCATTTTCAATGGGGTTTCTGGACCACTTGACCTTGACCAAGAGATTGGAACCTCTGAACGCGGCAAGATGGGCGGGTCACCTGGGCACGTTGGCGAGCCCAGGTCGGATGGCTCAGCCGATGGGCTTGCACTAGTCGTGACCAATTTGCTTACTTTTGTGCCGTGTTCAATCGCCGCTTTGACCCCCTTGACCTTGTCAGATGGACCCCAAATCCTTATCACCTTAGGTCCAGGTGGTCCCCTGGTCTCTGGCGCGAGCCAAGGTCAGATCGCACGGCCGAAGCCATTGCTCCATGCGACTCAAATTGGCAAAAACAGCAAAAAGGGTCGACCTTGAGCTTGACGGATTGACCCGAAACTCTGCGTGTTGCAGGTCCAGATGGACCCTTGGTCACTGCCGCGAGCCCAGGTCAGATCGCACAGGCTAAAGGCATGCGGTTCCCTCTTGAAAAGACCAAAACACACCCAGAGGCCTTCACTATTGGCAACTTGGGAAGCAGTTTTCTACCCCTTTGGCTTGACCCGTCAACCCGAAACTCATAGGGCCTCAAGTCCAAGGATTTGTCTTGGCACTGGCGCGAGTCCGAGTCAGATCGCTCAGCCGTAGCCGTTGCTGCGCGGGTACCAAGTTGGTGAAAAAACCCAAAAGTAGGCATTTTCAATGGGGTTTCTGGACCACTTGACCTTGACCGAGAGATTGGAACCTCTGAACGCGGCAAGGTGGGCGGGTCCCCTGGGCACGTTGGCGAGCCCAGGTCGGATGGCTCAGCCGATGGGCGTGCACTAGTCGTGACCAATTTGCTTACTTTTGTGCCGTGTTCAATCGCCGCTTTGACCCCCTTGACCTTGTCAGATGGACCCCAAATCCTTATCGCCTTAGGTCCAGGTGGTCCCCTGGTCTCTGGCGCGAGCCCAGGTCAGATCGCACGGCCGAAGCCATTGCTCCATGCGACTCAAATTGGCAAAAACGGCAAAAAGGGTCAACCTTGAGCTTGACCGATTGACCCGAAACTCTGCGTGTTGCAGGTCCAGATGGACCCTTGGTCATTGCCGCGAGCCCAGGTCAGATCGCACAGGCTAAAGGCATGCGGTTCCCTCTTGAAAAGACCAAAACACACCCAGAGGCCTTCACTATTGGCAACTTGGGAAGCTGTTTTCTACCCCTTTGGCTCGACCCGTCAACCCGAAACTCATAGGGTCTCAAGTCCGGGGATTCGTCTTGGCACTGGCGGGAGCCCGGGTCAGATCGCTCAGCCGTAGCCGTTGCTGCGCGGGTGCCAAGTTGGTTAAAAAACCCAAAAGTAGGCATTTTCAATGGGGTTTCTGGACCACTTGACCTTGACCGAGAGATTGGAACCTCTGAACGAGGCAAAGTGGGTTGGTCCCCTGGGCACGTTGGCGAGCCCAGGTTGGATGGCTCAGCCGATGGGCGTGCACTGGTCGTGACCTATTTACTTACTTTTGTGCCGTGTTCAATCGCCGCTTTTACCCCCTTGACCTTGTCAGATGGACCCCAAATCCTTATCGCCTTAGGTCCAGGTGGTCCCCTGGTCTCTGGCGAGAGCCCAGGTCAGATCGCACGGCCAAAGCCATTGCTCCATGCGACTCAAATTGGCAAAAATGGCAAAAAGGGTCGACCTTGAGCTTGACCGATTGACCCGAAACTCTTCGTGTTGCAGGTCCAGATGGACCCTTGGTCACTGCCGCGAGCCCAGGTCAGATCGCACAGGCTAAAGGCATGCGGTTCCCTCTTGAAAAGACCAAAACACACCCAGAGGCCTTCACTATTGGCAACTTGGGAAGCAGTTTTCTACCCCTTTGGCTTGACCCGTCAACCCGAAACTCATAGGGCCTCAAGTCCAGGGATTCGTCTTTGCACTGGCGTGAGCCCAGGTCAGATCACTCAGCCGGAGCCGTTGCTTCGCGGGTGCCAAGTTGGTGAAAAAACCCAAAAGTAGGCATTTTCAATGGGGTTTCTGGACCACTTGACCTTGACCAAGAGATTGGAACCTCTGAACGCGGCAAGGTGGGCGGGTCCCCTGGGCACGTTGGCAAGCCTAGGTCGGATGGCACAGCCGATGGGCGTGCACTAGTCGTGACCAATTTGCTTACTTTTGTGCCGTGTTCAATCGCCGCTTTGACCCCCTTGACCTTGTCAGATGGACCCCAAATCCTTATCGCCTTAGGTCCAGGTGGTCCCCTGGTCTCTGGCGCGAGCCCAGGTCAGATCGCACGGCCGAAGCCATTGCTCCATGCGACTCAAATTGGCAAAAACGGCAAAAAGGGTCGACCTTGAGCTTGACCGATTGACCCGAAACTCTGCGTGTTGCAGGTCCAGATGGACCCTTGGTCACTGCCGCGAGCCCAGGTCAGATCGCACAGGCTAAAGGCATGCCGTTCCCTCTTGAAAAGACCAAAACACACCCAGAGGCCTTCACTATTGGCAACTTGGGAAGCAGTTTTCTACCCCTTTGACTTGACCCATCAACCGGAAACTCATAGGGCCTCAAGTCCGGGATTCGTCTTGGCACTGGCGCAAGCCCGATCAGATCGCTCAGCTGTAGCCGTTGCTGCGCGGGTGCCAAGTTGGTGAAAAAACCCAAAAGTAGGCATTTTCAATGGGGTTTCTGGACCACTTGACCTTGACCGAGAGATTGGAACCTCTTAACGCGGCAAGGTGGGCGGGTCCCCTGGGCACGTTGGCGAGCCCAGGTCGGATGGCTCAGCCGATGGGCTTGCACTAGTCGTGACCAATTTTCTTACATTTGTGCCGTGTTCAATCGCCGCTTTGACCCCCTTGACCTTGTCAGATGGACCCCAAATCCTTATCGCCTTAGGTCCAGGTGGTCCCCTGGTCTCTGGCGCGAGCCCAGGTCAGATCGCACGACCGAAGCCATTGCTCCATGCGACTCAAATTGGCAAAAACGGCAAAAAGGGTCGACCTTGAGCTTGACCGATTGACCCGAAACTCTGCGTGTTGCAGGTCCAGATGGACCCTTGGTCACTGCCGCGAGCCCAGGTCAGATCACACAGGCTAAAGGCATGCGGTTCCCTCTTGAAAAGACCAAAACACACCCAGAGGCCTTCACTATTGGCAACTTGGGAAGCCGTTTTCTACCCCTTTGGCTTGACCCGTCAACCCGAAACTCATAGGGCCTCAAGTCCAAGGATTTGTCTTGGCACTGGCGCGAGTCCGGGTCAGATCGCTCAGCCGTAGCCGTTGCTGCGCGGGTACCAAGTTGGTGAAAAAACCCAAAAGTAGGCATTTTCAATGGGGTTTCTGGACCACTTGACCTTGACCGAGAGATTGGAACCTCTGAACGCGGCAAGGTGGGCGGGTCCCCTGGGCACGTTGGCGAGCCCAGGTCGGATGGCTCAGCCGATGGGCGTGCACTAGTCGTGACCAATTTGCTTACTTTTGTGCCGTGTTCAATCGCCGCTTTGACCCCCTTGACCTTGTCAGATGGACCCCAAATCCTTATCGCCTTAGGTCCAGGTGGTCCCCTGGTCTCTGGCGCGAGCCCAGGTCAGATCGCACGGCCGAAGCCATTGCTCCATGCGACTCAAATTGGCAAAAACGGCAAAAAGGGTCAACCTTGAGCTTGACCGATTGACCCGAAACTCTGCGTGTTGCAGGTCCAGATGGACCCTTGGTCACTGCCGCGAGCCCAGGTCAGATCGCACAGGCTAAAGGCATGCGGTTCCCTCTTGAAAAGACCAAAACACACCCAGAGGCCTTCACTATTGGCAACTTGGGAAGCTGTTTTCTACCCCTTTGGCTCGACCCGTCAACCCGAAACTCATAGGGTCTCAAGTCCGGGGATTCGTCTTGGCACTGGCGGGAGCCCGGGTCAGATCGCTCAGCCGTAGCCGTTGCTGCGCGGGTGCCAAGTTGGTTAAAAAACCCAAAAGTAGGCATTTTCAATGGGGTTTCTGGACCACTTGACCTTGACCGAGAGATTGGAACCTCTGAACGAGGCAAAGTGGGCGGGTCCCCTGGGCACGTTGGCGAGCCCAGGTTGGATGGCTCAGCCGATGGGCGTGCACTGGTCGTGACCTATTTACTTACTTTTGTGCCGTGTTCAATCGCCGCTTTGACCCCCTTGACCTTGTCAGATGGACCCCAAATCCTTATCGCCTTAGGTCCAGGTGGTCCCCTGGTCTCTGGCGAGAGCCCAGGTCAGATCGCACGGCCAAAGCCATTGCTCCATGCGACTCAAATTGGCAAAAATGGCAAAAAGGGTCGACCTTGAGCTTGACCGATTGACCCGAAACTCTTCGTGTTGCAGGTCCAGATGGACCCTTGGTCACTGCCGCGAGCCCAGGTCAGATCGCACAGGCTAAAGGCATGCGGTTCCCTCTTGAAAAGACCAAAACACACCCAGAGGCCTTCACTATTGGCAACTTGGGAAGCAGTTTTCTACCCCTTTGGCTTGACCCGTCAACCCGAAACTCATAGGGCCTCAAGTCCAGGGATTCGTCTTTGCACTGGCGTGAGCCCAGGTCAGATCACTCAGCCGGAGCCGTTGCTTCGCGGGTGCCAAGTTGGTGAAAAAACCCAAAAGTAGGCATTTTCAATGGGGTTTCTGGACCACTTGACCTTGACCAAGAGATTGGAACCTCTGAACGCGGCAAGGTGGGCGGGTCCCCTGGGCACGTTGGCAAGCCTAGGTCGGATGGCTCAGCCGATGGGCGTGCACTAGTCGTGACCAATTTGCTTACTTTTGTGCCGTGTTCAATCGCCCCTTTGACCCCCTTGACCTTGTCATATGGACCCCAAATCCTTATCGCCTTAGGTCCAGGTGGTCCCCTGGTCTCTGGCGCGAGCCCAGGTCAGATCGCACGGCCGAAGCCATTGCTCCATGCGACTCAAATTGGCAAAAACAGCAAAAAGGATCGATCTTGAGCTTGACCGATTGACCCGAAACTCTGCATGTTGCAGGTCCAGATGGACCCTTGGTCACTGCCGCGAGCCCAGGTCAGATCGCACAGGCTAAAGGCATGCGGTTCCCTCTTGAAAAGACCAAAACACACCCAGAGGCCTTCACTATTGGCAACTTGGGAAGCAGATTTCTACCCCTTTGGCTTGACCCGTCAACCAGAAACTCATAGGGCCTCAAGTCCGGCGATTCGTCTTGGCACTGGCGCAAGCCCGGGTCAGATCGCTCAGCCGTAGCCGTTGCTGCGCAAGTGCCATGTTGGTAAAAAAACCCAAAAGTAGGCATTTTCAATGGGGTTTCTGGACCACTTGACCTTGACCGAGAGATTGGAACCTCTGAACGCGGCAAGGTGGGCGGGTCCCCTGGGCACGTTGGCGAGCCCAGGTCTGATGGCTCAGCCGATGGGCTTGCACTAGTCGTGACCAATTTGCTTACTTTTGTGCCGTGTTCAATCGCCGCTTTGACCCCCTTGACCTTGTCAGATGGACCCCAAATCCTTATCGCCTTAGGTCCAGGTGGTCCCCTGGTCTCTGGAGCGAGTCCAGGTCAGATCGCACGGCCGAAGCCATTGCTCCATGCGACTCAAATTGGCAAAAACGGCAAAAAGGGTCGACCTTGAGCTTGACCGATTGACCCGAAACTCTGCGTGTTGCAGGTCCAGATGGACCCTTGGTCACTGCCGCGAGCCCAGGTCAGATCGCACAGGCTAAAGGCATGCGGTTCCCTCTTGGAAAAGACCAAAACACACCCAGAGGCCTTCACTATTGGCAACTTGGGAAGCAGTTTTCTACCCCTTTGGCTTGACCCGTCAACCCGAAACTCATAGGGCCTCAAGTCCGGAGATTTGTCTTGGCACTGGCGCGAGCCCGGGTCAGATCGCTCAGCCGTAGCCGTTGCTGCGCGGGTGCCAAGTTGGTGAAAAAACCCAAAAGTAGGCATTTTCAATGGGGTTTCTGGACCACTTGACCTTGACCGAGAGATTGGAACCTATGAACGCGGCAAGGTGGGCGGGTCCCCTGGGCACGTTGGCGAGCCCAGGTGGGATGGCTCAGCCGAAGGGCGTGCACTAGTCTTGACCAATTTGCTTACTTTTGTGCCGTGTTCAATCGCCGCTTTGACCCCCTTGACCTTGTCAGATGGACCCCAAATCCTTATCGCCTTAGGTCCAGGTGGTCCCCTGGTCTCTGGCGCAAGCCCAGGTCAGATCGCACGGCCGAAGCCATTGCTCCATGCGACTCAAATTGGCAAAAACGGCAAAAAGGGTCGACCTTGAGCTTGACCGATTGACCCGAAACTCTGCGTGTTGCAGGTCCAGATGGACCCTTGGTCACTGCCGCGAGCCCAGGTCAGATCGCACAGGCTAAAGGCATGCGGTTCCCTCTTGAAAAGACCAAAACACACCCAGAGGCCTTCACTATTGGCAACTTGGGAAGCAGTTTTCTACCCCTTTGGCTTGACCCGTCAACCCAAAACTCAAAGGGTCTCAAGTCCGGGGATTCGTCTTGGCACTGGCGCGAGCCCGGGTCAGATCGCTCAGCCGTAGCCGTTGCTGCGCAGGTGCCAAGTTGGTGAAAAAACCCAAAAGGAGGCATTTTCAATGGGGTTTCTGGACCACTTGACCTTGACCGAGAGATTGGAACCTCCGAACGCGGCAAGGTGGGCGGGTCCCCTGGGCACATTGGCGAGCCCAGGTCGGATGGCTCAGCCGATGGGCGTGCACTAGTCGTGACCAATTTGCTTACTTTTGTGCCGTGTTCAATCGCTGCTTTGACTCCCTTGACCTTGTCAGATGGACCCCAAATCCTTATCGCCTTAGGTCCAGGTGGTCCCCTGGTCTCTGGCGCGAGCCCAGGTCAGATCGCACGGCCGAAGCCATTGCTCCATGCAACTCAAATTGGCAAAAACGGCAAAAAGGGTCGACCTTGAGCTAAACCGATCGACCCGAAACTCTGCGTGTTGCAGGTCCAGATAGACCCTTGGTCACTGCTGCGAGCCCAGGTCAGATCGCACAGGCTAAAGGCATGCGGTTCCCTCTTGGAAAAGACCAAAACACACCCAGAGGCCTTCACTATTGGCAACTTCGGAAGCAGTTTTCTACCCCTTTGGCTTGACCCGTCAACCCGAAACTCATAGGGCCTCAAGTCCGGGGATTCGTCTTGGCACTGGCGCAAGCCCGGGTCAGATCGCTCAGCCGTAGCCGTTGCTGCGCGGGTGCCAAGTTGGTGAAAAAACCCAGAAGTAGGCATTTTCAATGGGGTTTCTGGACCTCTTGACCTTGACCGAGAGATTGGAACCTCTGAATGCGGCAAGGTGGGCGGGTCCCCTGGGCACGTTGGCGAGCCCAGGTCGGATGGCTCAGCATATGGGCGTGCACTAGTCGTGACCAATTTGCTTACTTTTGTGCCGTGTTCAATCGCAGCTTTGACCCCCTTGACCTTGTCAGATGGACCCCAAATCCTTATCGCCTTAGGTCCAGGTGGTCCCCTGGTCTCTGGCGCGAGCCCAGGTCAGATCACACAGCCGAAGCCATTGCTCCATGCGACTCAAATTGGCAAAAACAGCAAAAAGGGTCGACATTGAGCTTGACGGATTGACCAGAAACTCTGCATGTTGCAGGTCCAGATGGACCCTTGGTCACTTTCGCGAGCCCAGGTCAGATCGCACAGGCTAAAGGCATGCGGTTCCCTCTTGAAAAGACCAAAACACACCCAGAGGCCTTCACTTTTGGCAACTTGGGAAGCAGTTTTCTACCCCTTTGGCTTGACCCGTCAACCCGAAACTCATAGGGCCTCAAGTCCGGGGATTCGTCTTGGCACTGGCGTGAGCCCAGGTCAGATCGCTCAGCCGTAGCCGTTGCTGCGCGGGTGCCAAGTTGGTGAAAAAACCCAAAAGTAGGCATTTCAATGGGGTTTCTGGACCACTTGACCTTGACCGAGAGATTGGAACCTCTGAATGCGGCAAGGTGGGCGGGTCCCCTTTGCACATTGGCGATCCCAGGTCGGATGGCTCAGCCGATGGGCGTGCACTAGTCGTGACCAATTTGCTTACTTTTGTGCCGTGTTCAATTGCCGCTTTGACCCCCTTGACCTTGTCAGATGGACCCCAAATCCTTATCGCCTTAGGTCCAGGTGGTCCCCTGGTCTCTGGCACGAGCCCAGGTCAGATCGCACGTCCGAAGCCATTGCTCCATGCAAACTCAAATTGGCAAAAACGGCAAAAAGGGTTGACCTTGAGCTTGACCGATTGAGCCGAAACTCTGCGTGTTGCAGGTCCAGATAGACCCTTGGTCACTTTCGCGAGCCCAGGTCAGATCGCACAGGCTAAAGGCATGCGGTTCCCTCTTGAAAAGACCAAAACACACCCAGAGGCCTTCACTATTGGCAACTTGGGAAGCAGTTTTCTTCCCCTTTGGCTTGACCCGTCAACCCAAAACTCATAGGGCCTTAAGTCCGGGATTCGTCTTGGCACTAGCGTGAGCCTGGGTCAGATCGCTCAGCAGTAGCCGTTGCTGCGCAGGTGCCAAGTTGGTGAAAAAACCCAAAAGTAGGCATTTTCAATGGGGTTTCTGGACCACTTGACCTTGACCGAGAGATTGGAACCTCTGAACGCGGCAAGGTGGGCGGGTCCCCTGGGCACGTTGGCGAGCCCAGGTCGGATGGCTCAGCCGATGGGCGTGCACTAGTCGTGACCACTTTGCTTACTTTTGTGCCGTGTTCAATCGCCGCTTTGACCCCCTTGACCTTGTCAGATGGACCCCAAATCCTTATCGCCTTAGGTCCAGGTGGTCCCCTGGTCTCTGGCGCGAGCCCAGGTCAGATCGCACGGCCAAAGCCATTGCTCCATGCGACTCAAATTGGCAAAAACGGCAAAAAGGGTCGACCTTGAGCTTGACCGATTGACCAGAAACTCTGCGTGTTGCAGGTTCAGATGGACCCTTGGTCACTGCCGCGAGCCCAGGTCAGATCGCACAGGCTAAAGGCATGCGGTTCCCTCTTGAAAAGACCAAAACACACCCAGAGGCCTTCACTATTGGCAACTTGGGAAGCAGTTTTCTACCCCTTTGGCTTAACCCGTCAGCCCGAAACTCAAATTTCAGAGGTTCCAATCTCTCGGTCAAGGTCAAGTGGTCCAGAAACCCCATTGAAAATGCCTACTTTTGGGTTTTTTCACCAACTTGGCACCCGCGCAGCAACAGCTACGGCTGAGCGATCTGACCCGGGCTTGCGCCAGTGCCAAGACGAATCCCCGGACTTGAGGCCCTATGAGTTTCGGGTTGACGGGTCAAGCCAAAGGGGTAGAAAACTGCTTCCCAAGTTGCCAATAGTGAAGGCCTCTGGGTGTGTTTTGGTCTGTTCAGAGGTTCCAATCTCTCGGTCAAGGTCAAGTGGTCCAGAAACCCCATTGAAATGCCTACTTTTGGTTTTTTTCACCAACTTGGCACCCGCGCAGCAACGGCTACTGCTGAGCGATCTGACCCGGGCTCGCGCCAGTGCCAAGACGAATCCCCGGACTTGAGGCCCTATGAGTTTCGGGTTGACGGGTCAAGCCAAAGGGGTAGAAAACTGCTTCCCAAGTTGCCAATAGTGAAGGCCTCTGGGTGTGTTTTGGTCTGTTCAGAGGTTCCAATCTCTCGGTCAAGGTCAAGTGGTCCAGAAACCCCATTGAAATGCCTACTTTTGGTTTTTTTCACCAACTTGGCACCCGCGCAGCAACAGCTACTGCTGAGCGATCTGACCTGGGCTCGCGCCAGAGACCAGGGGACCACATGGACCTAAGGCGATAAGGATTTGGGGTCCATCTGACAAGGTTAAGGGAGTCAAAGCAGCGATTGAACACGGCACAAAAGTAAGGAAATTGGTCACGACTAGTGCACGCCCATCGGCTGAGCCATCCGACCTGGGCTCGCCAACGTGTCCAGGGGACCCGCCCACCTTGCCGCGTTCAGAGGTTCCAATCTCTCGGTCAAGGTCAAGTGGTCCAGAAACCCCACTGAAATGCCTACTTTTGGGTTTTTTCACCAAATTGGCACCCGCGCAGCAACGGCTACGGCTGAGCGATCTGACCCGGGCTCGCGCCAGTGCCAAGACGAATCCCCGGACTTGAGGCCCTATGAGTTTTGGGTTGACGGGTCAAGCCAAAGGGGTAGAAAACTGCTTCCCAAGTTGCCAATAGTGAAGGCCTCTGGGTGTGTTTTGGTCTTTTCAAGAGGGAACCGCATGCCTTTAGCCTGTGCGATCTGACCTGGGCTTGCAGCAGTGACCAAGGGTCCATCTGGACCTGCAACACGCAGATTTTCGGGTCGATCGGTCAAGCTCAAGGTCGACCCTTTTTGCCGTTTTTGCCAATTTGAGTCGCATGGAGCATTGGCTTCGGCCGTGCGATCTGACCTGGGCTCGTGCCAGAGACCAGGGGACCACCTGGACCTAAGGCGATAAGGATTTGGGGTCCATCTGACAAGGTCAAGGGGGTCAAAGCGGCGATTGAACACGGCACAAAAGTAAGCAAATTGGTCACGACTACTGCAGGCCCATCGGCTGAGCCATCCGACCTGGGCTCGCCAACGTGCCCAGGGGACCCGCCCACCTTGCTGCGTTCAGAGGTTCCAATCTCTCGGTGAAGGTCAAGTGGTCCAGAAACCCGTTGAAATGCCTACTTTTGGGTTTTTTCACCAACTTGGCACCCGCGCAGCAACGGCTACGGCTGAGCGATCTGACCCGGGCTCGCGCCAGTGCCAAGACGAATCCCGGGACTTGAGGCCCTATGAGTTTCGGGTTGACGGGTCAAGCCAAAGGGGTAGAAAACTGCTTCCCAAGTTGCCAATAGTGAAGGCCTCTGGGTGTGTTTTGGTCTTTTCAAGAGGGAACCGCATGCCTTTAGCCTGTGCGATCTGACCTGGGCTCGCGGCAGTGACCAAGGGTCCATCTGGACCTGCAACAGGCAGAGTTTCGGGTTGATCGGTCAAGCTCAAGGTCGACCCTTTTTGCCGTTTTTGCCAATTTGAGTCGCATGGAGCATTGGCTTCGGCCGTGCGATCTGACCTGGGCTCGCGCCAGAGACCAGGGGACCACCTGGACCTAAGGCGATAAGGATTTGGGGTCCATCTGACAAGGTCAAGGGGGTCAAAGCGGCGATTGAACACGGCACAAAAGTAAGCAAATTGGTCACGACTAGTGCACGCCCATCGGCTGAGCCATCCGACCTGGGCTCGCCAACGTGCCCAGGGGACCCGCCCACCTTGCCGCGTTCAGAGGTTCCAATCTCTCGGTCAAGGTCAAGTGGTCCAGAAACCCCATTGAAATGCCTACTTTTGGGTTTTTTCACCAACTTGGCACCCGCGCAGCAACGGCTACGGCTGAGCAATCTGACGCGGGCTCACGCCAGTGCCAAGATGAATCCCCGGACTTGAGGCCCTATGAGTTTCGGGTTGACGGGTCAAGCCAAAGGGGTAGAAAACTGCTTCCCAAGTTGCCAATAGTGAAGGCCTCTGGGTGTGTTTTGGTCTTTTCAAGAGGGAACCGCATGCCTTTAGCCTGTGCGATCTGACCTGGGCTTGCGGCAGTGACCAAGGGTCCATCTGGACCTGCAACACGCAGAGTTTCGGGTCGATCAGTCAAGCTCAAGGTCGACCCTTTTTGCCGTTTTTGCCAATTTGAGTCGCATGGAGCAATGGCTTCGGCCGTGCGATCTGACCTGGGCTCGCGCCAGAGACCAGAGGACCACCTGGACCTAAGGCGATAAGGATTTGGGGTCCATCTGACAAGGTCAAGGGGGTCAAAGCGGCGATTGAACACGGCACAAAAGTAAGCAAATTGGTCACGACTAGTGCACGCCCATCGGCTGAGCCATCCGATCTGGGCTCGCCAACGTGCCCAGGGGACCCGCCCACCTTGCCGCGTTCAGAGGTTCCAATCTCTCGGTCAAGGTCAAGTGGTCCAGAAACCCCATTGAAATGCCTACTTTTGGGTTTTTTCACCAAATTGGCACCCGCGCAGCAACGGCTACGGCTGAGCAATCTGACCCGGGCTCGCGCCAGTGCCAAGACGAATCCCCAGACTTGAGGCCCTATGAGTTTCGGGTTGATGGGTCAAGCCAAAGGGGTAGAAAACTGCTTCCCAAGTTGCCAATAGTGAAGGCCTCTGGGTGTGTTTTGGTCTTTTCAAGAGGGAACCGCATGCCTTTAGCCTGTGCGATCTGACCTGGGCTCGCGGCAGTGACCAAGGGTCCATCTGGACCTGCAACACGCAGAGTTTCGGGTCGATCGGTCAAGCTCAAGGTCGACCCTTTTTGCCGTTTTTGCCAATTTGAGTCGCATGGAGCAATGGCTTCGGCAGTGCGATCTGACCTGGGCTCGCACCAGAGACCAGGGGACCACCTGGACCTAAGGCAATAAGGATTTGGGGTCCATCTGACAAGGTCAAGGGGGTCAAACCGGCGATTGAACACGGCACAAAAGTAAGCAAATTGGTCACGACTAGTGCACGCCCATCAGCTGAGCCATCGGACCTGGGCTCGCCAACGTGCCCAGGGGACCCGCCCACCTTGCCGCGTTCAGAGGTTCCAATCTCTCGGTCAAGGTCAAGTGGTCCAGAAACCCCATTGAAATGCCTACTTTTGGGTTTTTTCACCAACTTGGCACCCGCGCAGCAACGGCTACGGCTGAGCAATCTGACCCGGGCTCGCGCCAGTGCCAAGACGAATCCCCAGACTTGAGGCCCTATGAGTTTCGGGTTGACGGGTCAAGCCAAAGGGGTAGAAAACTGCTTCCCAAGTTGCCAATAGTGAAGGCCTCTGGGTGTGTTTTGGTCTTTTCAAGAGGGAACCGCATGCCTTTAGCCTGTGCGATCTGACCTGGGCTCGCGGCAGTGACCAAGGGTCCATCTGGACCTGCAACACGCAGAGTTTCGGGTCGATCAGTCAAGCTCAAGGTCGACCCTTTTTGCCGTTTTTGCCAATTTGAGTCGCATGGAGCAATGGCTTCGGCCGTGCGATCTGACCTGGGCTCGCGCCAGAGACCAGGGGACCACCTGGACCTAAGGCGATAAGGATTTGGGGTCCATCTGACAAGGTCAAGGGGGTCAAAGCGGCGATTGAACACGGCACAAAAGTAAGCAAATTGGTCACGACTAGTGCACGCCCATCGGCTGAGCCATCCGACCTGGGCTCGCCAACGTGCCCAGGGGACCCGCCCACCTTGCCGCGTTCAGAGGTTCCAATCTCTTGGTGAAGGTCAAGTGGTCCAGAAACCCCATTGAAATGCCTACTTTTGGGTTTTTTCACCAACTTGGCACCCGCGCAGCAACGGCTACAGCTGAGGGATCTGACCCGGGCTCGCGCCAGTGCCAAGACGAATCCCCGGACTTGAGGCCCTATGCGTTTCGGGTTGACGGGTCAAGCCAAAGGGGTAGAAAACTGCTTCCCAAGTTGCCAATAGTGAAGGCCTCTGGGTGTGTTTTGGTCTTTTCAAGAGGGAACCGCATGCCTTTAGCCTGTGCGATCTGACCTGGGCTCGCGGCAGTGACCAAGGGTCCATCTGGACCTGCAACACGCAGAGTTTCGGGTCGATCGGTCAAGCTCAAGGTCGACCCTTTTTGCCGTTTTTGCCAATTTGAGTCGCATGGAGCATTGGCTTCGGCCGTGCGATCTGACCTGGGCTCGCGCCAGAGACCAGGGGACCACCTGGACCTAAGGCGATAAGGATTTGGGGTCCATCTGACAAGGTCAAGGGGGTCAAAGCGGCGATTGAACACGGCACAAAAGTAAGCAAATTGGTCACGACTAGTGCACGCCCATCAGCTGAGCCATCGGACCTGGGCTCGCCAACGTGCCCAGGGGACCCGCCCACCTTGCCGCGTTCAGAGGTTCCAATCTCTCGGTCAAGGTCAAGTGGTCCAGAAACCCCATTGAAATGCCTACTTTTGGGTTTTTTCACCAACTTGGCACCCGCGCAGCAACGGCTACGGCTGAGCAATCTGACCCGGGCTCGCGCCAGTGCCAAGACGAATCCCCAGACTTGAGGCCCTATGAGTTTCGGGTTGACGGGTCAAGCCAAAGGGGTAGAAAACTGCTTCCCAAGTTGCCAATAGTGAAGGCCTCTGGGTGTGTTTTGGTCTTTTCAAGAGGGAACTGCATGCCTTTAGCCTGTGCGATCTGACCTGGGCTCGCGGCAGTGACAAAGGGTCCATCTGGACATGCAACACGCAGAGTTTCGGGTCGATTGGTCAAGCTCAAGGTCGACCCTTTTTGCCGTTTTTGCCAATTTGAGTCGCATGGAGCAATGGCTTCGGCCGTGCGATCTGACCTGGGCTCGCGCCAGAGACCAGGGGACCACCTGGACCTAAAGCGATAAGGATTTGGGGTCCATCTGACAAGGTCAAGGGGGTCAAAGCGGCGATTGAACACGGCACAAAAGTAAGCAAATTGGTCACGACTAGTGCACGCCCATCGGCTGAGCCATCCGACCTGGGCTCGCCAACGTGCCCAGGGGACCCGCCCACCTTGCCGCGTTCAGAGGTTCCAATCTCTTGGTGAAGGTCAAGTGGTCCAGAAACCCCATTGAAATGCCTACTTTTGGGTTTTTTCACCAACTTGGCACCCGCGCAGCAACGGCTACGGCTGAGGGATCTGACCCGGGCTCGCGCCAGTGCCAAGACGAATCCCCGGACTTGAGGCCCTATGAGTTTCGGGTTGACGGGTCAAGCCAAAGGGGTAGAAAACTGCTTCCCAAGTTGCCAATAGTGAAGGCCTCTGGGTGTGTTTTGGTCTTTTCAAGAGGGAACCGCATGCCTTTAGCCTGTGCGATCTGACCTGGGCTCGCGGCAGTGACCAAGGGTCCATCTGGACCTGCAACACGCAGAGTTTCGGGTCGATCGGTCAAGCTCAAGGTCGACCCTTTTTGCCGTTTTTGCCAATTTGAGTCGCATGGAGCATTGGCTTCGGCCGTGCGATCTGACCTGGGCTCGTGCCAGAGACCAGGGGACCACCTGGACCTAAGGCGATAAGGATTTGGGGTCCATCTGACAAGGTCAAGGGGGTCAAAGCGGCGATTGAACACGGCACAAAAGTAAGCAAATTGGTCACGACTAGTGCACGCCCATCGGCTGAGCCATCAGACCTGGGCTCGCCAACGTGCCCAGGGGACCCGCCCACCTTGCCGCGTTCAGAGGTTCCAATCTCTTGGTGAAGGTCAAGTGGACCAGAAACCCCATTGAAATGCCTACTTTTGGGTTTTTTCACCAACTTGGCACCCGCGCAGCAACGGCTACGGCTGAGCGATCTGACCCGGGCTCGCGCCAGTGCCAAGACGAATCCCCAGACTTGAGGCCCTATGAGTTTCGGGTTGACGGGTCAAGCCAAAGGGGTAGAAAACTGCTTCCCAAGTTGCCAATAGTGAAGGCCTCTGGGTGTGTTTTGGTCTTTTCAAGAGGGAACCGCATGCCTTTAGCCTGTGCGATCTGACCTGGGCTCGCGGCAGTGACCAAGGGTCCATCTGGACCTGCAACACGCAGAGTTTCGGGTCGATCGGTCAAGCTCAAGGTCGACCCTTTTTGCCGTTTTTGCCAATTTGAGTCGCATGGAGCATTGGCTTCGGCCGTGCGATCTGACCTGGGCTCGCGCCAGAGACCAGGGGACCACCTGGACCTAAGGCGATAAGGATTTGGGGTCCATCTGACAAGGTCAAGGGGGTCAAAGCGGCGATTGAACACGACACAAAAGTAAGCAAATTGGTCACGACTAGTGCACGCCCATGGGCTGAGCCATCCGACCTGGGCTCGCCAACGTGCCCAGGGGACCCGCCCACCTTGCCGCGTTCAGAGGTTCCAATCTCTCGGTCAAGGTCAAGTGGTCCAGAAACCCCATTGAAATGCCTACTTTTGGGTTTTTTCACCAACTTGGCACCCGCGCAGCAACGGCTACGGCTGAGCGATCTGATGCGGGCTCGCGCCAGTGCCAAGACGAATCCCCGGACTTGAGGCCCTATGAGTTTCGGGTTGACGGGTCAAGCCAAATGGGTAGAAAACTGCTTCCCAAGTTGCCAATAGTGAAGGCCTCTGGGTGTGTTTTGGTCTTTTCAAGAGGGAACCGCATGCCTTTAGCCTGTGCGATCTGACCTGGGCTCGCGGCAGTGACCAAGGGTCCATCTGGACCTGCAACACGCAGAGTTTTGGGTCGATCGGTCAAGCTCAAGGTCGACCCTTTTTGCCGTTTTTGCCAATTTGAGTCGCATGGAGCAATGGCTTCGGCCGTGCGATCTGACCTGGGTTCGCGCCAGAGACCAGGGGACCACCTGGACCTAAGGCGATAAGGATTTGGGGTCCATCTGACAAGGTCAAGGGGTTCAAAGCGGCGATTGAACACGGCACAAAAGTAAGCAAATTGGTCACGACTAGTGCACGCCCATCGGCTGAGCCATCCGACCTGGGCTCGCCAACGTGCCCAGGGGACCCGCCCACCTTGCCGCGTTCAGAGGTTCCAATCTCTTGGTCAAGGTCAAGTGGTCCAGAAACCCCATTGAAATGCCTACTTTTGGGTTTTTTCACCAACTTGGCACCCGCGCAGCAACGGCTACGGCTGAGCAATCTGACCCGGGCTCGCGCCAGTGCCAAGACGAATCCCCCGACTTGAGGCCCTATGAGTTTCGGGTTGATGGGTCAAGCCAAAGGGGTAGAAAACTGCTTCCCAAGTTGCCAATAGTGAAGGCCTCTGGGTGTGTTTTGATCTTTTCAAGAGGGAACCGCATGCCTTTAGCCTGTGCGATCTGACCTGGGCTCGCAGCAGTGACCAAGGGTCCATCTGGACCTGCAACACGCAGAGTTTCGGGTCGATCGGTCAAGCTCAAGGTCGACCTTTTTTGCCGTTTTTGCCAATTTGAGTCGCATGGAGCAATGGCTTCGGCCGTGCAATCTGACCTGGGCTCGCGCCAGAGACCAGGGGACCACCTGGACCTAAGGCAATAAGGATTTGGGGTCCATCTGACAAGGTCAAGGGGGTCAAAGCGGCGATTGAACACAGCACAAAAGTAAGCAAATTGGTCACGACTAGTGCACGCCCATCAGCTGAGCCATCGGACCCGGGCTCGCCAACGTGCCCAGGGGACCCGCCCACCTTGCCGCGTTCAGAGGTTCCAATCTCTCGGTCAAGGTCAAGTGGTCCAGAAACCCCATTGAAATGCCTACTTTTGGGTTTTTTCACCAACTTGGCACCCGCGCAGCAACGGCTACGGCTGAGCGATCTGACCCGGGCTCGCGCCAGTGCCAAGACGAATCCCCGGACTTGAGGCCCAATGAGTTTTGGGTTGACGGGTCAAGCCAAAGGGGTAGAAAACTGCTTCCCAAGTTGCCAATAGTGAAGGCCTCTGGGTGTGTTTTGGTCTTTTCAAGAGGGAACCGCATGCCTTTAGCCTGTGCGATCTGACCTGGGCTCGCGGCAGTGACCAAGGGTCCATCTGGACCTGCAACACGCAGAGTTTCGGGTCGATCGGTCAAGCTCAAGGTCGACCCTTTTTGCCGTTTTTGCCAATTTGAGTCGCATGGAGCAATGGCTTCGGCCGTGCGATCTGACCTGGGCTCGCGCCAGAGACCAGGGGACCACCTGGACCTAAGGCGATAAGGATTTGGGGTCCATCTGACAAGGTCAAGGGGGTCAAAGCGGCGATTGAACACGGCACAAAAGTAAGCAAATTGGTCACGACTAGTGCACGCCCATCGGCTGAGCCATCAGACCTGGGCTCGCCAACGTGCCCAGGGGACCCGCCCACCTTGCCGCGTTCAGAGGTTCCAATCTCTCGGTGAAGGTCAAGTGGTCCAGAAACCCCATTGAAATGCCTACTTTTGGGTTTTTTCACCAACTTGCCACCTGCGCAGCAACGGCTACGGCTGAGCGATCTGACCTAGGCTCGCGCCAGTGCCAAGACGAATCCCCGGACTTGAGGCCCTATGAGTTTCGGGTTGACGGGTCAAGCCAAAGGGGTAGAAAACTGCTTCCCAAGTTGCCAATAGTGAAGGCCTCTGGGTGTGTTTTGGTCTTTTCAAGAGGGAACCGCATGCCTTTAGCCTGTGCGATCTGACCTGGGCTCGCGGCAGTGACCAAGGGTCCATCTGGACCTGCAACACGCAGAGTTTCGGGTCGATCTGTCAAGCTCAAGGTCGACCCTTTTTGCCGTTTTTGCCAATTTGAGTCGCATGGAGCAATGGCTTCGGCCGTGCTATCTGAACTGGGCTCGCGCCAGAGACCAGGGGACCACCTGGACCTAAGGCGATAAGGATTTGGGGTCCATCTGACAAGGTCAAGGGGGTCAAAGCGGCGATTGAACACGGCACAAAAGTAAGCAAATTGGTCACGACTAGTGCACGCCCATCGGCTGAGCCATCCGACCTGGGCTCGCCAACGTGCCCAGGGGACCCGCCCATCTTGCCGCGTTCAGAGGTTCCAATCTCTCGGTCAAGGTCAAGTGGTCCAAAAAACCCATTGAAATACCTACTTTTGGGTTTTTTCACCAACTTGGCACCCGCGCAGCAACAGCTACAGCTGAGTGATCTGACCCGGGCTCGCGCCAGTGCCAAGACGAATCCCCGGACTTGAGGCCCTATGAGTTTCGGGTTGACGGGTCAAGCCAAAGGGGTAGAAAACTGCTTCCCAAGTTGCCAATAGTGAAGGCCTCTGGGTGTGTTTTGGTCTTTTCAAGAGGGAACCGCATGCCTTTAGCCTGTGCGATCTGACCTGGGCTCGTGGCAGTGACCAAGGGTCCATCTGGACCTGCAACACGCAGAGTTTCGGGTCGATCGGTCAATCTCAAGGTCGACCCTTTTTGCCGTTTTTGCCAATTTGAGTCGCATGGAGCAATGGCTTTTGCCGTGCGATCTGACCTGGGCTCGCGCCAGAGACCAGGGGACCACCTGGACCTAAGGCGATAAGGATTTGGGGTCCATCTGACAAGGTCAAGGGGGTCAAAGCGGCGATTGAACACGTCACAAAAGTAAGCAAATTGGTCACGACTAGTGCACGCCCATCGGCTGAGCCATCCGACCTGGGCTCGCCAACGTGCCCAGGGGACCCACCCACCTTGCCGCGTTCAGAGGTTCCAATCTCTTGGTCAAGGTCAAGTGGTCCAGAAACCCCATTGAAATGCCTACTTTTGGGTTTTTTCACCAACTTGGCACCCGCGCAGCAACGGCTACGGCTGAGCGATCTGACCCGGGCTCCCGCCAGTGCCAAGACGAATCCCCGGACTTGAGGCCCTATGAGTTTCGGGTTGACGGGTCAAGCCAAAGGGGTAGAAAACTGCTTCCCAAGTTGCCAATAGTGAAGGTATCTAGGTGTGTTTTGATCTTTTCAAGAGGGAACCGCATGCCTTTAGCCTGTGCGATCTGACTTGGGCTCGCGGCAGTGACCAAGGGTCCATCTGGACCTGCAACACGCAGAGTTTCGGGTCGATCGGTCAAGCTCAAGGTCGACCCTTTTTGCCGTTTTTGCCAATTTGAGTCGCATGGAGCAATGGCTTCGGCCGTGCGATCTGACCTGGGCTCGCGCCAGAGACCAGGGGACCACCTGGACCTAAGGCGATAAGGATTTGGGGTCCATCTGACAATTTCAAGGGGGTCAAAGCGGCGATTGAACACGGCACAAAAGTAAGCAAATTGGTCACGACTAGTGCACGCCCATCGGCTGAGCCATCCATCCTGGGCTCGCCAACGTGCCCAGGGGACCCGCCCACCTTGCCGCGTTCAGAGGTTCCAATCTCTCGGTCAAGGTCAAGTGGTCCAGAAACCCCATTGAATTGCCTACTTTTGGGTTTTTTCACCAACTTGGCACCCGCGCAGCAACGGCTACGGCTGAGCGATCTGACCCGGGCTCGCGCCAGTGCCAAGACGAATCCCCGGACTTGAGACCCTATGAGTTTCAGGTTGATGGGTCAAGCCAAAGGGGTAGAAAACTGCTTCCCAAGTTGCCAATAGTGAAGGCCTCTGGGTGTGTTTTGGTCTTTTCAAGAGGGAACCACATGCCTTTAGCCTGTGCGATCTGACCTGGGCTTGCGGCAGTGACCAAGGGTCCATCTGGACCTGCAACACGCAGAGTTTCCGGTCGATCGGTCAAGCTCAAGGTCGACCCTTTTTGCCAATTTGAGTCGCATGGAGGAATGGGTTCGGCCGTGCGATCTGAACTGGGCTCGCGCAGAGACCAGGGGACCACCTGGACCTAAGGCGATAAGGATTTGGGGTCCATCTGACAAGGTCAAGGGGGTCAAAGCGGCGATTGAACACGGCACAAAAGTAAGCAAATTGGTCACGACTAGTGCACGCCCATCGGCTGAGCCATCCGACCTGGGCTCGCCAACGTGCCCAGGGGACCCGCCCACCTTGCCGCGTTCAGAGGTTCCAATCTCTCGGTCAAGGTCAAGTGGTCCAGAAACCCCATTGAAATGCCTACTTTTGGGTTTTTTCACCAACTTGGCACCCGCTCAGCAACGGCTACGGCTGAGCGATCTGACCCGGGCTCGCGCCAGTGCCAAGACAAATCCCCGGACTTGAGGCCCTATGAGTTTCGGGTTGACGGGTCAAGCCAAAGGGGTAGAAAACTGCTTCCCAAGTTGCCAATAGTGAAGGCCTCTGGGTGTGTTTTGGTCTTTTCAAGAGGGAACCGCATGCCTTTAGCCTGTGCGATCTGACCTGGGCTCGCGGCAGTGACCAAGGGTCCATCTGGACCTGCAACACACAGAGTTTTGGGTCGATCGGTCAAGCTCAAGGTCGACCCTTTTTGCCGTTTTTGCCAATTTGAGTCGCATGGAGCAATGGCTTCGGCCGTGCAATCTGACCTGGGCTCGCGCCAGAGACCAGGGGACCACCTGGACCTAAGGCGATAAGGATTTGGGGTCCATCTGACAAGGTCAAGGGGGTCAAAGCGGCGATTGAACACGGCACAAAAGTAAGCAAATTGGTCACGACTAGTGCACGCCCATCGGCTGAGCCATCAGACCTGGGCTCGCCAACGTGCCCAGGGGACCCGCCCACCTTGCCGCGTTCAGAGGTTCCAATCTCTCGGTGAAGGTCAAGTGGTCCAGAAACCCCATTGAAATGCCTACTTTTGGGTTTTTTCACCAACTTGCCACCTGCGCAGCAACGGCTACGGCTGAGCGATCTGACCCAGGCTTGCGCCAGTGCCAAGACGAATCCCCGGACTTGAGGCCCTATGAGTTTCGGGTTGACGGGTCAAGCCAAAGGGGTAGAAAACTGCTTCCCAAGTTGCCAATAGTGAAGGCCTCTGGGTGTGTTTTGGTCTTTTCAAGAGGGAACCGCATGCCTTTAGCCTGTGCGATCTGACCTGGGCTCGCGGCAGTGACCAAGGGTCCATCTGGACCTGCAACACGCAGAGTTTCGGGTCGATCTGTCAAGCTCAAGGTCGACCCTTTTTGCCGTTTTTGCCAATTTGAGTCGCATGGAGCAATGGCTTCGGCCGTGCTATCTGAACTGGGCTCGCGCCAGAGACCAGGGGACCACCTGGACCTAAGGCGATAAGGATTTGGGGTCCATCTGACAAGGTCAAGGGGGTCAAAGCGGCGATTGAACACGGCACAAAAGTAAGCAAATTGGTCACGACTAGTGCACGCCCATCGGCTGAGCCATCCGACCTGGGCTCGCCAAGGTGCCCAGGGGACCCGCCCACCTTGCCGCGTTCAGAGGTTCCAATCTCTCGGTCAAGGTCAAGTGGTCCAGGAACGCCATTGAAATGCCTACTTTTGGGTTTTTTCACCAACTTGGCACCCGCGCAGCAACGGCTACGGCTGAGCGATCTGACCCGGGCTCACGCCAGTGCCAAGACGAATCTCCGGACTTGAGGCCTTATGAGTTTCTGGTTGACAGGTCAAGCCAAAGGGGTAGAAAACTGCTTCCTAAGTTGCCAATAGTGAAGGCCTCTGGGTGTGTTTTGGTCTTTTCAAGAGGGAACCGCATGCCTTTAGCCTGTGCGATCTGACCTGGGCTCGCGGCAGTGACCAAGGGTCCATCTGGACCTGCAACACGCAGAGTTTCGGGTTGATCGGTCAAGCTCAAGGTCGACCCTTTTTGCCGTTTTTGCCAATTTGAGTCGCATGGAGCAATGGCTTTTGCCGTGCGATCTGACCTGGGCTTGCGCCAGAGACCAGGGAACCACCTGGACCTAAGGCGATAAGGATTTGGGGTCCATCTGACAAGGTCAAGGGGGTCAAAGCGGCGATTGAACACGGCACAAAAGTAAGCAAATTGGTCACGACTAGTGCACACCCATCGGCTGAGCCATCCGACCTGGGCTCGCCAACGTGCCCAGGAGACCCACCCACCTTGCCGCGTTCAGAGGTTCCAATCTCTTGGTCAAGGTCAAGTGGTCCAGAAACCCCATTGAAATGCCTACTTTTGGGTTTTTTCACCAACTTGGCACCCGCGCAGCAACGGCTACGGCTGAGCGATCTGACCCGGGCTCCCGCCAGTGCCAAGACGAATCCCCGGACTTGAGGCCCTATGACTTTTGGGTTGACGGGTCAAGCCAAAGGGGTAGAAAACCGCTTCCCAAGTTGCCAATAGTGAAGGCCTCTGGGTGTGTTTTGGTCTTTTAAAGAGGGAACCGCATGCCTTTAGCCTGTGCGATCTGACCTGGGCTCGCGGCAGTGACCAAGGGTCCATCTGGACCTGCAACACGCAGAGTTTCGGGTTGATCGGTCAAGCTCAAGGTCGACCCTTTTTGCCGTTTTTGTCAATTTGAGTCGCATGGAGCAATGGCTTCGGCCGTGCGATCTGACCTGGGCTCGCGCCAGAGACCAGGGGACCACCTGGACCTAAGGCGATAAGGATTTGGGGTCCATCTGACAAGGTCAAGGGGGTCAAAGCGGCGATTTAACACGGCACAAAAGTAAGCAAATTGGTCACGACTAGTGCACGCCCATCGGCTGAGCCATCCGACCTGGGCTCGCCAACGTGCCCAGGGGACCCGTCCACCTTGCCCCATTCAGAGGTTCCAATCTCTCGGTCAAGGTCAAGTGGTCCAGAAACCCCACTGAAATGCCTACTTTTGGGTTTTTTCACCAACTTGGCACCCGCGCAGCAACGGCTACGGCTGAGCGATCTGACCCGGGCTCGTGCCAGTGCCAAGACGAATCCCCGGACTTGAGGCCCTATGAGTTTCAGGTTGACGGGTCAAGCCAAAGGGGTAGAAAAACTGCTTCCCAAGTTGCCAATAGTGAAGGCCTCTGGGTGTGTTTTGGTCTTTTCAAGAGGGAACCGCATGCCTTTAGCCTGTGCGATCTGACCTGGGCTCGTGGCAGTGACCAAGGGTCCATCTGGACCTGCAACACGCAGAGTTTCGGGTCGATCGGTCAAGCTCAAGGTCGACCCTTTTTGCCGTTTTTGCCAATTTGAGTCGCATAGAGCAATGGCTTTGGCCGTGCGATCTGACCTGGGCTCGCGCCAGAGACCAGGGGACCACCTGGACCTAAGGCGATAAGGATTTGGGGTCCATCTGACAAGGTCAAGGGGGTCAAAGCGGCGATTGAACACGGCACAAAAGTAAGCAAATTGGTCACGACTAGTGCACGCCCATTGGCTGAGCCATCCGACCTGGGCTCGCCAACGTGCCCAGGGGACCCGCCCACCTTGCCGCGTTCAGAGGTTCCAATCTCTCGGTCAAGGTCAAGTAGTCCAGAAACCCCATTGAAATGCTTACTTTTGGGTTTTTTCACCAACTTGGCACCCGCGCAGCAACGGCTACGGCTGAGCGATCTGACCCGGGTTTGCGCCAGTGCCAAGACGAATCCCCGGACTTGAGGCCCTATGAGTTTCGGGTTGACGGGTCAAGCCAAAGGGGTAAAAAACTGCTTCCCAAGTTGCCAATAGTGAAGGCCTCTGGGTGTGTTTTGGTCTTTTCAAGAGGGAACCGCATGCCTTTAGCCTGTGCGATCTGACCTGGGCTCGCGGCAGTGACCAAGGGTCCATCTGGACCTGCAACAGGCAGAGTTTTGGGTCGATCGGTCAAGCTCAAGGTCGACCCTTTTTGCCGTTTTTGCCAAATTGAGTCGCATGGAGCAATGGCTTCGGCCGTGCGATCTGACCTGGGCTCGCGCCAGAGACCAGGGGACCACCTGGACCTAAGGCGATAAGGATTTGGGGTCCATCTGACAAGGTCAAGGGGGTCAAAGCGGCGATTTAACACGGCACAAAAGTAAGCAAATTGGTCACGACTAGTGCACGCCCATCGGGTGAGCCATCCGACCTGGGCTCGCCAACGTGCCCAGGTGACCCGCCCACCTTGCCGGGTTCAGAGGTTCCAATCTCTCGGTCAAGGTCAAGTGGTCCAGAAACCCCATTGAAATGCCTACTTTTGGGTTTTTTCACCAACTTGGCACCCACGCAGCAATGGCTACGGCTGAGGGATCTGACTGGGACTCGCGCCAGTGCCAAGACGAATCCCCGGACTTGAGGCCCTATGAGTTTTGCGTTGACGGGTCAAGCCAAAGGGGTAGAAAACTGCTTCCCAAGTTGCCAATAGTGAAGGCCTCTGGGTGTGTTTTGGTCTTTTCAAGAGGGAACCGCATGCCTTTAGCCTGTGCGATCTGACCTGGGCTCGCGGCTGTGACCAAGGGTCCATCTGGACCTGCAACACGCAGAGTTTCGGGTCGATCGGTCAAACTCAAGGTCGACCCTTTTTGCCGTTTTTGCCAATTTGAGTCGCATGGAGCAATGGCTTTGGCCGTGCGATCTGACCTGGGCTCGCGCCAGAGACCAGGGGACCACCTGGACCTAAGGCGATAAGGATTTGGGGTCCATCTGACAAGGTCAAGGGGGTCAAAGCGGCGATTGAACACGGCACAAAAGTAAGCAAATTGGTCACGACTAGTGCACGCCCATCGGCTGAGCCATCCGACCTGGGCTCGCCAACGTGCCCTGGGGACCCGCCCACCTTGCCGCATTCAGAGGTTCCAATCTCAAGGTCAAGGTCAAGTGGTCCAGAAACACCATTGAAATGCTTACTTTTGGTTTTTTTTCACCAACTTGGCACCCGCGCAGCAACAGCTACGGCTGAGTGATCTGACCCGGGCTAGCGCCAGTGCTAAGACGAATCCCCGGACTTGAGGCCCTATGAGTTTCGGGTTGACGGGTCAAGCCAAAGGGGTAGAAAACTGCTTCCCAAGTTGCCAATAGTGAAGGCCTCTGGGTGTGTTTTGGTCTTTTCAAGAGGGAACCGCATGCCTTTAGCCTGTGCGATCTGACCTGGGCTCGCGGCAGTGACCAAGGGTCCATCTGGACCTGCAACAGGCAGAGTTTTGGGTCGATCGGTCAAGCTCAAGGTCGACCCTTTTTGCCGTTTTTGCCAAATTGAGTCGCATGGAGCAATGGCTTCGGCCGTGCGATCTGACCTGGGCTCGCGCCAGAGACCAGGGGACCACCTGGACCTAAGGCGATAAGGATTTGGGGTCCATCTGACAAGGTCAAGGGGGTCAAAGCGGCGATTTAACACGGCACAAAAGTAAGCAAATTGGTCACGACTAGTGCACGCCCATCGGCTGAGCCATCCGACCTGGGCTCGCCAACGTGCCCAGGTGACCCGCCCACCTTGCCGGGTTCAGAGGTTCCAATCTCTCGGTCAAGGTCAAGTGGTCCAGAAACCCCATTGAAATGCCTACTTTTGGGTTTTTTCACCAACTTGGCACCCACGCAGCAATGGCTACGGCTGAGGGATCTGACTGGGACTCGCGCCAGTGCCAAGACGAATCCCCGGACTTGAGGCCCTATGAGTTTCGCGTTGACGGGTCAAGCCAAAGGGGTAGAAAACTGCTTCCCAAGTTGCCAATAGTGAAGGCCTCTGGGTGTGTTTTGGTCTTTTCAAGAGGGAACAGCATGCCTTTAGCCTGTGCGATCTGACCTGGGCTCGCGGCTGTGACCAAGGGTCCATCTGGACCTGCAACACGCAGAGTTTCGGGTCGATTGGTCAAACTCAAGGTCGACCCTTTTTGCCGTTTTTGCCAATTTGAGTCGCATGGAGCAATGGCTTTGGCCGTGCGATCTGACCTGGGCTCGCGCCAGAGACCAGGGGACCACCTGGACCTAAGGCGATAAGGATTTGGGGTCCATCTGACAAGGTCAAGGGGGTCAAAGCGGCGATTGAACACGGCACAAAAGTAAGCAAATTGGTCACGACTAGTGCACGCCCATCGGCTGAGCCATCCGACCTGGGCTCGCCAACGTGCCCTGGGGACCCGCCCACCTTGCCGCATTCAGAGGTTCCAATCTCAAGGTCAAGGTCAAGTGGTCCAGAAACACCATTGAAATGCTTACTTTTGGTTTTTTTTCACCAACTTGGCACCCGCGCAGCAACAGCTACGGCTGAGTGATCTGACCCGGGCTAGCGCCAGTGCTAAGACGAATCCCCGGACTTGAGGCCCTATGAGTTTCGGGTTGACGGGTCAAGCCAAAGGGGTAGAAAACTGCTTCCCAAGTTGCCAATAGTGAAGGCCTCTGGGTGTGTTTTGGTCTTTTCAAGAGGGAACCGCATGCCTTTAGCCTGTGCGATCTGACCTGGGCTCGCGGCAGTGACCAAGGGTACATCTGGACCTGCAACACGCAGAGTTTTGGGTCGATCGGTCAAACTCAAGGTCGACCCTTTTTTGCAGTTTTTGCCAATTTGAGTAGCATGGAGCAATGGCTTCGGCCTTCGATCTGACCTGGGCTTGCGCCAGAGACCAGGGGACCACCTGGACCTAAGGCGATAAGGATTTGGGGTCCATCTGACAAGGTCAAGGGGGTCAAAGCGGCGATTGAACACGGCATAAAAGTAAGCAAATTGGTCACGACTAGTGCATGCCCATCGGCTGAGCCATCCGACCTGGGCTCGCCAACGTGCCCAGGGGACCCGTCCACCTTGCCGCGTTCAGAGGTTCCAATCTCTCGGTCAAGGTCAAGTGGTCCAGAAACCCCATTGAAATGCTTACTTTTGGGTTTTTTCACCAACTTGGCACCCGCGCAGCAACGACTACGGCTGAGTGATCTGACCCGGGCTCGCGCCAGTGCCAAGACGAATCCCCGGACTTGAGGCCCTATGAGTTTCGGGTTGATCGATCAAGCCATAGGGGTAGAAAACTGCTTCCCAAGTTGCCAATAGTGAAGGGCTCTGGGTGTGTTTTGGTCTTTTCAAGAGGGAACCGCATGCCTTTAGCCTGTGCGATCTGACCTTGGCTCGCGGCAGTGACCAAGGGTCCATCTGGACCTGCAACACGAAGAGTTTCGGGTCGATCGGTCAAGCTCAAGGTCGACCCTTTTTGCCGTTTTTGCCTATTTGAGTCGCATGGAGCAATGGCTTCGGCCGTGCGATCTGACCTGGGCTCGCGCCAGAGACCAGGGGACCACCTGGACCTAAGGCCATAAGGATTTGGGGTCCATCTGACAAGGTCAAGGGGGTCAAAGCGTCGATTGAACACGGCACAAAAGTAAGCAAATTGGTCACAACTAGTGCACGCCCATCGGCTGAGCCATCCGACCTGGGCTCGCCAACGTGCCCAGGGGACCCGCCAAACTTGCCGTGTTCAGAGGTTCCAATCTCTCGGTCAAGGTCAAGTGGTCCAGAAACGCCATTGAAATGCCTACTTTTGGGTTTTTTCACCAACTTGGCACCCGCGCAGCAACGGCTACGGCTGAGCGATCTGACCCGGGCTCGCACCAGTGCCAAGACAAATCCCCGGACTTGAGGCCCAATGAGTTTTGGGTTGACGGGTCAAGCCAAAGGGGTAGAAAACTGCTTCCCAAGTTGCCAATAGTGAAGGCCTCTGGGTGTGTTTTGGTCTTTTCAAGAGGGAACCACATGCCTTTAGCCTGTGCGATCTGACCTGGGCTCGCGGCAGTGACCAGGGGTCCATCTGGACCTGCAACACGCAGAGTTTCGGGTCGATCGGTCAAGCTCAAGGTCGACCCTTTTTGCCGTTTTTGCCAATTTGAGTCGCATGGAGCAATGGCTTCGGCCGTGCGATCTGACCTGGGCTCGCGCCAGAGACCAGGGGACCACCTGGACCTAAGGCGATAAGGATTTGGGGTCCATCTGACAAGGTCAAGGGGGTCAAAGCGGCGATTGAACACGGCACAAAAGTAAGCAAATTGGTCACGACTAGTGCACGCCCATCGGCTGAGCCATCCGACCTGGGCTCGCCAACGTGCCCAGGGGACCCGTCCACCTTGCCGCGTTCAGAGGTTCCAATCTCTCGGTCAAGGTCAAGTGGTCCAGAAACCCCACTGAAATGCCTACTTTTGGGTTTTTTCACCAACTTGGCACCCGCGCAGCAACGGCTACTGCTGAGCGATCTGACCCGGGCTCGTGCCAGTGCCAAGACGAATCCCTGGACTTGAGGCCCTATGAGTTTTGGGTTGACGGGTCAAGACAAAGGGGTAGAATAACTGCTTCCCAAGTTGCCAATAGTGAAGGCCTCTGGGTGTGTTTTGGTCTTTTCAAGAGGGAACCGCATGCCTTTAGCCTGTGCGATCTGACCTGGGCTCGCGGCAGTGACCAAGGGTCCATCTGGACCTGCAACACGCAGAGTTTTGGGTCGATCGGTCAAACTCAAGGTCGACCCTTTTTGCCGTTTTTGCCAATTTGAGTCGCATGGAGCAATGGCTTCGGCCGTGCGATCTGACCTGGGCTCGCGCCAGAGACCAAGGGACCACCTGGACCTAAGGCGATAAGGATTTGGGGTCCATCTGACAAGGTCAAGGGGGTCAAAGCGGCGATTGAACACGGCACAAAAGTAAGCAAATTGGTCACGACTAGTGCACGCCCATCGGCTGAGCCATCCGACCTGGGCTCGCCAAGGTGCCCAGGGGACCCGCCCACCTTGCCGCGTACAGAGGTTCCAATCTCTCGGTCAAGGTCAAGTAGTCCAGAAACCCCATTGAAATGCCTACTTTTGGGTTTTTTCACCAACTTGGCACCCGCGCAGCAACGGCTACGGCTGAGCGATCTGACCTAGGCTTGCGCCAGTGCCAAGACGAATCCCCGGACTTGAGGCCCTATGAATTTCGGGTTGACGGGTCAAGCCAAAGGGGTAGAAAACTGCTTCCCAAGTTGCCAATAGTGAAGGCCTCTGGGTGTGTTTTGGTCTTTTCAAGAGGGAACCGCATGCCTTTAGCCTGTGCGATCTGACCTGGGCTCGCGGCAGTGACCAAGGGTCCATCTGGACCTGCAACACGCAGAGTTTCGGGTTGATCGGTCAAGCTCAAGGTCGACCCTTTTTGCTGTTTTTGCCAATTTGAGTCGCATGGAGCAATGGCTTCGGCCGTGGGATCTGAACTTGGCTCGCGCCAGAGACCAGGGGACCACCTGGACCTAAGGGGATAAGGATTTGGGGTCCATCTGACAAGGTCAAGGGGGTCAAAGCGGCGATTGAACACGGCACAAAAGTAAGCGAATTGGTCACGACTAGTGCACGCCCATCGGCTGAGCCATCCGACCTGGGCTCGCCAACGTGCCCAGGGGACCCGCCCACCTTGCCGCATTCAGAGGTTCCAATCTCAAGGTCAAGGTCAAGTGGTCCAGAAACCCCATTGAAATGCCTACTTTTGGGTTTTTTCACCAACTTGGCACCCGCGCAGCAACGGCTACAGCTGAGTGATCTGACCCGGGCTCGCGCCAGTGCCAAGACGAATCCCCGGACTTGAGGCCCTATGAGTTTCAGGTTGTCGGGTCAAGCCAAAGGGGTAGAAAACTGCTTCCCAAGTTGCCAATAGTGAAGGCCTCTGGGTGTGTTTTGGTCTTTTCAAGAGGGAACCGCATGCCTTAAGCCTGTGCGATCTGACCTGGGCTCGCGGCAGTGACCAAGGGTCCATCTGGACCTGCAACACGCAGAGTTTCCGGTCGATCGGTCAAGCTCAAGGTCGACCCTTTTTGCCGTTTTTGCCAACTTGAGTCGCATGGAGCAATGGCTTCGGCTGTGCGATCTGACCTGGGCTCGCGCCAGAGACCAGGGGACCACCTGGACCTAAGGCGATAAGGATTTGGGGTCCATCTGACAAGGTCAAGGGGGTCAAAGCGGCGATTGAACACTGCACAAAAGTAAGCAAATTGGTCACGACTAGTGCACGCCCATCGGCTGAGCCATCCGACCTGGGCTCGCCAATGTGCCCAGGGGACCCGTCCACCTTGCCGCGTTCAGAGGTTCCGATCTCAAGGTCAAGGTCAAGTGGTCCAGAAACCCAACTGAAATGCCTACTTTTGGGTTTTTTCACCAACTTGGCACCCGCGCAGCAACGGCTACGGCTGAGTGATCTGACGCTGGCTTGTGCCAGTGCCAAGACGAATCCCCGGACTTGAGGCCCTATGAGTTTCGGGTTGACGGGTCAAGCCAAAGGGGTAGAAAAACTGCTTCCCAAGTTGCCAATAGTGAAGGCCTCTGGTTGTGTTTTGGTCTTTTCAAGAGGGAACTGCATGCCTTTAGCCTGTGCGATCTGACCTGGGCTCGCGGCAGTGACCAAGGGTCCATCTGGACCTGCAACACGCAGAGTTTTGGGTCGATAGGTCAAGCTCAAGGTCGACCCTTTTTGCCGTTTTTGCCAATTTGAGTCGCATAGAGCAATGGCTTCGGCCGTGCTATCCGACCTGGGCTCGCGCCAGAGACCAGGGGACCACCTGGACCTAAGGCGATAAGGATTTGGGGTCCACCTGACAAGGTCAAGGGGGTCAAAGCGGCGATTGAACACGGCACAAAAGTAAGCAAATTGGTCACGACTAGTGCACGCCCATCGGCTGAGCCATCCGACCTGGGCTCGCCAAGGTGCCCAGGGGACCCGCCCACCTTGCCGCGTTCAGAGGTTCCAATCTCTCGATCAAGGTCAAGTAGTCCAGAAACCCCATTGAAATGCCTACTTTTGGGTTTTTTCACCAACTTGGCACCCGCGCAGCGACGGCTACGGCTAAGCGATCTGACCCGGGCTTGCGCCAGTGCCAAGACGAATCCCCGGACTTGAGGCCCTATGAGTTTCGGGTTGACGGGTCAAGCCAAAGGGGTAGAAAACTGCTTCCCAAGTTGCCAATAGTGAAGGCCTCTGGGTGTGTTTTGGTCTTTTCAAGAGGGAACCACATGCCTTTAGCCTGTGCGATCTGACCTGGGCTCGCGGCAGTGACCAAGGGTCCATCTGGACCTGCAACACGCAGAGTTTCGGGTCGATCGGTCAAGCTCAAGGTCGACCCTTTTTGCCGTTTTTGCCAATTTGAGTCGCATGGAGCAATGGCTTTGGCCGTGCGATCTGACCTGGGCTTGGCCAGAGACCAGGGGACCACCTGGACCCAAGGCGATAAGGATTTGGGGTCTATCTGACAAGGTCAAGGGGGTCAAAGCGGCGATTGAACACAGCACAAAAGTAAGCAAATTGGTCACAACTAGTGCACGCCCATCAGCTGAGCCATCCGACCTGGGCTCGCCAACGTGCCCAGGGGACCCGCCCACCTTGCCGCGTTCAGAGGTTCCAATCTCACGGTCAAGGTCAAGTGGTCCAGAAACCCCATTGAAATGCCTACTTTTGGGTTTTTTCACCAACTTGGCACCCGCGCAGCAACGGCTAAGGCTGAGCGATCTGACCCGGGCTTGCGCCAGTGCCAAGACGAATCCCCGGACTTGAGGCCCTATGAGTTTCGGGTTGACGGGTCAAGCCAAAGGGGTAGAAAACTGCTTCCCAAGTTGCCAATAGTGAAGGCCTCTGGGTGTGTTTTGGTCTTTTCAAGAGGGAACCGCATGCCTTTAGCCTGTGCGATCTGACCTGGGCTCGCGGCAGTGACCAAGGGTCCATCTGGACCTGCAACACGCAGAGTTTCCGGTCGATTGGTCAAGCTCAAGGTCGACCCTTTTTGCCGTTTTTGCCAATTTGAGTCGTATGGAGCAATGGCTTCGGCCGTGCTATCTGACCTGGGCTCGCGCCAGAGACCAAGGGACCACCTGGACCTTAGGCGATAAGGATTTGGGGTCCATCTGACAAGGACAAGGGGGTCAAAGCGGCGATTGAACACGGCACAAAAGAAGCAAATTGGTCACGACTAGTGCAGGCCCATCGGCTGAGCCATCCGACCTGGGCTCGCCAACGTGCCCAGGGGACCCGCCCACCTTGCCGCGTTCAGAGGTTCCAATCTCTCGGTCCAGTTCAAGTGGTCCAGAAACCCCACTGAAATGCCTACTTTTGGGTTTTTTCACCAACTTGGCACCCGCGCAGCAACGGCTAAGGCTGAGCGATCTGACCTGGGCTTGCGCCAGTGCCAAGACGAATCCCCGGACTTGAGGCCCTATGAGTTTCGGGTTGACGGGTCAAGCCAAAGGGGTAGAAAACTGCTTCCCAAGTTGCCAATAGTGAAGGCCTCTGGGTGTGTTTTGGTCTTTTCAAGAGGGAACCGCATGCCTTTAGCCTGTGCGATCTGACCTGGGCTCGCGGCAGTGACCAAGGGTCCATCTGGACCTGCAACACGCAGAGTTTCGGGTTGATCGGTCAAGCTCAAGGTCGACCCTTTTTGCCGTTTTTGCCAATTTGAGTCGCATGGAGCAATGGCTTTGGCCGTGCGATCTGACCTGGGCTCGCGCCAGAGACCAGGGGACCACCTGGACCTAAGGCGATAAGGATTTGGGGTCTATCTGACAAGGTCAAGGGGGTCAAAGCGGCGATTGAACACAGCACAAAAGTAAGCAAATTGGTCACGACAAGTGCACGCCCATCGGCTGAGCCATCCGACCTGGCCTCGCCAACGTGCCCAGGGGACCCGCCCACCTTGCCGCGTTCAGAGGTTACAATCTCAAGGTCAAGGTCAAGTGGTCCAGAAACCCCATTGAAATGCCTACTTTTGGGTTATTTCACCAACTTGGCATCCGCGCAGCAACGGCTACGGCTGAGTGATCTGACCCGGGCTCGCGCCAGTGCCAAGACGAATCCCCGGACTTGAGGCCCTATGAGTTTCGGGTTGACGGGTCAAGCCAAAGGGGTAGAAAACTGCTTCCCAAGTTGCCAATAGTGAAGGCCTCTGGGTGTGTTTTGGTCTTTTCAAGAGGGAACCACATGCCTTTAGCCTGTGTGATCTGACCTGGGCTCGCGGCAGTGACCAAGGGTCCATCTGGACCTGCAACACTCAGAGTTTCGGGTCGATCGGTCAAGCTCAAGGTCGACCCTTTTTGCCGTTTTTGCCAATTTGAGTCGCATGGAGCAATGGCTTTGGCCGTGCGATCTGACCTGGGCTTGGCCAGAGACCAGGGGACCACCTGGACCCAAGGCGATAAGGATTTGGGGTCTATCTGACAAGGTCAAGGGGGTCAAAGCGGCGATTGAACACAGCACAAAAGTAAGCAAATTGGTCACGACTAGTGCACGCCCATCAGCTGAGCCATCCGACCTGGGCTCGCCAACGTGCCCAGGGGACCCGCCCACCTTGCCGCATTCAGAGGTTCGAATCTCTCGGTCAAGGTCAAGTGGTCCAGAAACCCCATTGAAATGCCTACTTTTGGGTTTTTTCACCAACTTGGCACCCGCGCAGCAACGGCTACGGCTGAGCGATCTGACCCGGGCTTGCGCCAGTGCCAAGACGAATCCCCGGACTTGAGGCCCTATGAGTTTCGGGTTGACGGGTCAAGCCAAAGGGGTAGAAAACTGCTTCCCAAGTTGCCAATAGTGAAGGCCTCTGGGTGTGTTTTGGTCTTTTCAAGAGGGAACCGCATGCCTTTAGCCTGTGCGATCTGACCTGGGCTCGCGGCAGTGACCAAGGGTCCATCTGGACCTGCAACACGCAGAGTTTCGGGTCGATTGATCAAGCTCAAGGTCGACCCTTTTTGCCGTTTTTGCCAATTTGAGTCGTATGGAGCAATGGCTTCGGCCGTGCTATCTGACCTGGGCTCGCGCCAGAGACCAAGGGACCACCTGGACCTTAGGCGATAAGGATTTGGGGTCCATCTGACAAGGTCAAGGGGGTCAAAGCGGCGATTGAACACGGCACAAAAGAAGCAAATTGGTCACGACTAGTGCAGGCCCATCGGCTGAGCCATCCGACCTGGGCTCGCCAACGTGCCCAGGGGACCCGCCCACCTTGCCGCGTTCAGAGGTTCCAATCTCTCGGTCAAGTTCAAGTGGTCCAGAAACCCCACTGAAATGCCTACTTTTGGGTTTTTTCACCAACTTGGCACCCGCGCAGCAACGGCTAAGGCTGAGCGATCTGACCCGGGCTTGCGCCAGTGCCAAGACGAATCCCCGGACTTGAGGCCCTATGAGTTTCGGGTTGACGGGTCAAGCCAAAGGGGTAGAAAACTGCTTCCCAAGTTGCCAATAGTGAAGGCCTCTGGGTGTGTTTTGGTCTTTTCAAGAGGGAACCGCATGCCTTTAGCCTGTGCGATCTGACCTGGGCTCGCGGCAGTGACCAAGGGTCCATCTGGACCTGCAACACGCAGAGTTTCGGGTTGATCGGTCAAGCTCAAGGTCGACCCTTTTTGCCGTTTTTGCCAATTTGAGTCGCATGGAGCAATGGCTTTGGCCGTGCGATCTGACCTGGGCTCGCGCCAGAGATCAGGGGACCACCTGGACCTAAGGCGATAAGGATTTGGGGTCTATCTGACAAGGTCAAGGGGGTCAAAGCGGCGATTGAACACAGCACAAAAGTAAGCAAATTGGTCACGACAAGTGCACGCCCATCGGCTGAGCCATCCGACCTGGCCTCGCCAACGTGCCCAGGGGACCCGCCCACCTTGCCGCGTTCAGAGGTTCCAATCTCAAGGTCAAGGTCAAGTGGTCCAGAAACCCCATTGAAATGCCTACTTTTGGGTTATTTCACCAACTTGGCACCCGCGCAGCAACGGCTACGGCTGAGTGATCTGACCCGGGCTCGCGCCAGTGCCAAGACGAATCCCCGGACTTGAGGCCCTATGAGTTTCAAGATGACGGGTCAAGCCAAAGGGGTAGAAAAACTGCTTCCCAAGTTGCCAATAGTGAAGGCCTCTGGGTGTGTTTTGGTCTTTTCAAGAGGGAACCGCATGCCTTTAGCCTGTGCAATCTGACCTGGACTCGCGGCAGTGACCAAGCGTCCATCTGGACCTGCAACACGCAGAGTTTCGGGTTGATCGGTCAAGCTCAAGGTCGACCCTTTTTGCCGTTTTTGCCAATTTGAGTCGCATGGAGCAATGGTTTCGGCCGTGCGATCTGACCTGGGC
Source organism: Fragum whitleyi (assembly GCA_948146395.1). NCBI lineage: Eukaryota > Metazoa > Mollusca > Bivalvia > Cardiida > Cardiidae > Fragum > Fragum whitleyi. Next base: position 43,168,013 of record OX411555.1, read on the forward strand.
TCGCGCCAGAGACCAGGGGACAACCTGGACCTAAGGCCATAAGGATTTGGGGTCCATCTGTCAAGGTCAAGGGGGGTCAAAGCCGCGATTGAACACGGCACAAAAGAAAGCAAATTGGTCACGACTAGTGCACGCCCATCGGCTGAGCCATCCGACCTGGGCTCGCCAAGGTGCCCAGGGGACCCGCCCACCTTGCCGCGTTCAGAGGTTCCAATCTCTCGGTCAAGGTCAAGTAGTCCAGAAACCCCATTGAAATGCCTACTTTTGGGTTTTTTCACCAACTTGGCACCCGCGCAGCAACAGCTACGGCTGAGCGATCTGACCCGGGCTTGCGCCAGTGCCAAGACGAATCCCCGGACTTGAGGCCCTATGAGTTTCGGGTTGACGGGTCAAGCCAAAGGGGTAGAAAACTGCTTCCCAAGTTGCCAATAGTGAAGGCCTCTGGGTGTGTTTTGGTCTTTTCAAGAGGGAACCGCATGCCTTTAGCCTGTGCGATCTGACCTGGGCTCGCGGCAGTGACCAAGGGTCCATCTGGACCTGCAACACGCAGAGTTTCCGGTCGATCGGTCAAGCTCAAGGTCGACCCTTTTTGCCGTTTTTGCCAATTTGAGTCGCATGGAGCAATGGCTTCGGCCGTGCGATCTGACCTGGGCTCGCGCCAGAGACCAGGGGACCACCTGGACCTAAGGCGATAAGGATTTGGGGTCTATCTGACAAGGTCAAGGGGGTCAAAACGGCGATTGAACACGGCACAAAAGTAAGCAAATTGGTCACGACTAGTGCACGCCCATCAGCTGAGCCATCCCACCTGGGCTCGCCATCGTGCCCAGGGGACCCGCCCACCTTGCCGCGTTCAGAGGTTCCAATCTCTCGGTCAAGGTCAAGTGGTCCAGAAACCCCATTGAAAAGCCTACTTTTGGTTTTTTTCACCAACTTGGCACCCGCGCAGCAACGGCTACGGCTGAGCGATCTGACCCGGGCTCGCGCCAGTGCCAAGACAAATCCCCAGACTTGAGGCCCAATGAGTTTCGGGTTGACGGGTCAAGCCAAAGGGGTAGAAAACTGCTTCCCAAGTTGCCAATAGTGAAGGCCTCTGGGTGTGTTTTGGTCTTTTCAAGAGGGAACCGCATGCCTTTAGCCTGTGCGATCTGACCTGGGCTAGCGGCAGTGACCAAGGGTCCATCTGGACCTGCAACACGCAGAGTTTCGGGTCGATCGGTCAAGCTCAAGGTCGACCCTTTTTGCCGTTTTTGCCAATTTGAGTCGCATGGAGCAATGGCTTCGGCCGTGCGATCTGACCTGGGCTCGCGCCAGAGACCAGGGGACCACCTGGACCTAAGGCAATAAGGATTTGGGGTCCATCTGACAAGGTCAAGGGGGTCAAAGTGGCGATTGAACAAGGCACAAAAGTAAGCAAATTGGTCACGATTAGTGCACCCCCATCGGCTGAGCCATCCGACCTTGGCTCACCAACGTGCCCAGGGGACCCGCCCACCTTGCCGCGTTCAGAGGTTCCAATCTCAAGGTCAAGTGGTCCAGAAACCCCACTGAAATGCCTACTTTTGGGTTTTTTCACCAACTTGGCACCCGCGCAGCAACAGCTACGGCTGAGCGATCTGACCCGGGCTTGCGCCAGTGCCAAGACGAATCCCCGGACTTGAGGCCCTATGAGTTTCGGGTTGACGGGTCAAGCCAAAGGGGTAGAAAACTTCTTAGCAAGTTGCCAATAGTGAAGGCCTCTGGGTGTGTTTTGGTCTTTTCAAGAGGGAACTGCATGCCTTTAGCCTGTGCGATCTGACCTGGGCTCGCGGCAGTGACCAAGGGTCCATCTGGACCTGCAACACGCAGAGTTTCGGGTCGATCGGTCAAGCTCAAGGTCGACCCTTTTTGCCGTTTTTGCCAATTTGAGTCGCATGGAGCAATGGCTTCGGCCGTGCGATCTGACCTGGGCTCGCGCCAGAGACCAGGGGACCACCTGGACCTAAGGCGATAAGGATTTGGGGTCCATCTGACAAGGTCAAGGGGGTCAAAGTGGCGATTGAACACGGCACAAAAGTAAGCAAATTGGTCACGACTAGTGCACGCTCATCGGCTGAGCCATCCTACCTGGGCTCGCCAAGGTGCCTAGGGGACCCGCCCACCTTGCCGCGTTCAGAAGTTCCAATCTCTCGGTCAAGGTCAAGTGGTCCAGAAACCCCATTGAAATGCCTACTTTTGGTTTTTTTCACCAACTTGGCACCCGCGCAGCAACGGCTACGGCTGAGCGATCTGACCCGTTCTTGCGCCAGTGCCAAGACGAATCCCCGGACTTGAGGCCCTATGAGTTTCTGGTTGACGGGTCAAGCCAAAGGGGTAGAAAACTGCTTCCATAGTTGCCAATAGTGAAGGCCTCTGGGTGTGTTTTGGTCTTTTCAAGAGGGAACCGCATGCCTTTAGCCAATGCGATCTGACCTGGGCTCGTGGCAGTGACCAAGGGTCCATCTGGACCTGCAACACTCAGAGTTTCGGGTCGATCGGTCAAGCTCAAGGTCGACCCTTTTTGCCGTTTTTGCCAATTTGAGTCGCATGGAGCAATGGCTTCGGCCGTGCGATCTGACCTGGGCTCGCGCCAGAGACCAGGGGACCACCTGGACCTAAGGCCATAAGGATTTGGGGTCCATCTGACAAGGTCAAGGGGGTCAAAGCGGCGATTGAACACGGCACAAAAGTAAGCAAATTGGTCACGACTAGTGCACGCCCATCGGCTGAGCCATCCGACCTGGGCTCGCCAACATGCCCAGGGGACCCGCCCACCTTGTCGCGTTCAGAGGTTCCAATCTCTCGGTCAAGGTCAAGTGGTCCAGAAACCCCTTTGAAATGCCTACTTTTGGGTTTTTTCACCAACTTGGCACCCGCGCAGCAACGGCTACGGCTGAGCGATCTGACCCGGCCTTGCGCCAGTGCCAAGACGAATCCCCGGACTTGAGGCCCTATGAGTTTCGGGTTGACGGGTCAAGCCAAAGGGGTAGAAAACTGCTTCCCAAGTTGCCAATAGTGAAGGCCTCTGGGTGTGTTTTGGTCTTTTCAAGAGGGAACCGCATGCCTTTAGCCTGTGCGATCTGACCTGGGCTCGCGGCAGTGACCAAGGGTCCATCTGGACCTGCAACACGCAGAGTTTCGGGTCGATCGGTCAAGCTCAAGGTCGACCCTTTTTGCCGTTTTTGCCAATTTGAGTCGCATGGAGCAATGGCTTTGGCCGTGCGATCTGACCTGGGCTCGCGCCAGAGACCAGGGGACTACCTGGACCTAAGGCGATAAGGATTTGGGGTCCATCTGACAAGGTCAAGGGGGTCAAAGCGGCGATTGAACACGGCACAAAAGTAAGCAAATTGGTCACGACTAGTGCATGCCCATCGGCTGAGCCATCCGACCTGGGCTCGCCAACGTGCCCAGGGGACCCGCCCACATTGCCGCGTTCAGAGGTTCCAATCTCTCGGTCAAGGTCAAGTGGTCCAGAAACCCCATTGAAATGCCTACTTTTGGGTTTTTTCACCAACTTGGCACCCGCGCAGCAACAGCTACGGCTACGGCTGAGCGATCTGACCTGGGCTCGTGCCAGTGCCAAGACGAATCCCCGGACTTGAGGCCCTATGAGTTTCTGGTTGACGGGTCAAGCCAAAGGGGTAGAAAACTGCTTCCCAAGTTGCCAATAGTGAAGGCCTCTGGGTGTGTTTTGGTCTTTTCAAGAGGGAACCGCATGCCTTTAGCCTGTGCGATCTGACCTGGGCTCGTGGCAGTGACCAAGGGTCCATCTGGACCTGCAACACACAGAGTTTTGGGTCGATCGGTCAAGCTCAAGGTCGACCCTTTTTGCCGTTTTTGCCAATTTGAGTCGCATGGAGCAATGGCTTCGGCTGTGCGATCTGACCTGGGCTTGCGCCAGAGACCAGGGGACCACCTGGACCTAAGGCGATTAGGATTTGGGGTCCATCTGACAAGGTCAAGGGGGTCAAAGCGGCGATTGAACACGGCACAAAAGTAAGCAAATTGGTCACGACTAGTGCACGCCCATCGGCTGAGCCATCCGACCTGGGCTCGCCAACGTGCCCAGGGGACCCTCCCACCTTGCCGCGTTCAGAGGTTCCAATCTCTCGGTCAATGTCAAGTGGTCCAGCAACCCCATTGAAATGCCTACTTTTGGGTTTTTTCACCAACTTGGCACCTGCGCAGCAACGGCTACAGCTGAGCGATCTGACCCGGGCTCGCGCCAGTGCCAAGACGAATCCCCGGACTTGAGGCCCTATGAGTTTCGGGTTGACGGGTCAAGCCAAAGGGGTAGAAAACTGCTTTCAAAGTTGCCAATAGTGAAGGCCTCTGGGTGTGTTTTGGTCTTTTCAAGAGGGAACCGCATGCCTTTAGCCTGTGCGATCTGACCTGGGCTTGCGGCAGTGACCAAGGGTCCATCTGGACCTGCAACACGCAGAGTTTCGGGTCGATCGGTCAAGCTCAAGGTCGACCCTTTTTGCCAATTTGAGTCGTATGGAGCAATGGCTTCGGCCGTGCGATCATACCTGGGCTTGTGCCAGAGACCAGGGGACCACCTGGACCTAAGGAGATAAGGATTTGGGGTCCATCTGACAAGGTCTAGGGGGTCAAAGTGGCGATTGAACAAGGCACAAAAGTAAGCAAATTGGTCACGACTAGTGCACGCCCATCAGCTGAGCCATCCGACCTGGGCTCGCCAACGTGCCCAGGGGACCCGCCCACCTTGCCGCGTTCAGAGGTTCCCATCTCTCGGTCAATGTCAAGTGGTCCAGCAACCCCATTGAAATGCCTACTTTTGGGTTTTTTCACCAACTTGGCACCCGCGCAGCAACGGCTACGGCTGAGCGATCTGACCCGGGCTCGCGCCAGTGCAAAGACGAATCCCCGGACTTGAGACCCTATGAGTTTCGGGTTGACGGGTCAAGCCAAAGGGGTAGAAAACTGCTTCCCAAGTTGCCAATAGTGAAGGCCTCTGGGTGTGTTTTGGTCTTTTCAAGAGGGAACCGCATGCCTTTAGCCTGTGCGATCTGACCTGGACTTGCGGCAGTGACCAAGGGTCCATCTGGACCTGCAACACGCAGAGTTTCGGGTCGATCGGTCAAGCTCAAGGTCGACCCTTTTTGCCGTTTTTGCCAATTTGAGTCGCATGGAGCAATGGCTTCGGCCGTGCAATCTGACCTGGGCTCGCGCCAGAGACCAGGGGACCACCTGGACCTAAGGCGATAAGGATTTGGGGTCCATCTGACAAGGTCAAGGGGGTCAAAGGGGCGATTGAACACGGCACAAAAGTAAGCAAATTGGTCACGACAAGTGCACGCCCATCGGCTGAGCCATCCGACCTGGGCTCGCCAAGTGCCCAGGGGACCCGCCCACCTTGCCGCGTTCAGAGGTTCCAATCTCTCGTTCAAGGTCAAGTGGTCCAGAAACCCCATTGAAATGCCTACTTTTGGGTTTTTTCACCAACTTGGCACCCGCGCAGCAACGGCTACGGCTGAGCGATCTGACCCGGGCTCGCGCCAGTGCCAAGATGAATCCCTGGACTTGAGGCCCTCTGAGTTTCCGGTTGACGGGTCAAGCCAAAGGGGTAGAAAACTGCTTCCCAAGTTGCCAATAGTGAAGGCCTCTGGGTGTGTTTTGGTCTTTTCAAGAGGGAACCGCATGCCTTTAGCCTGTGCCATCTGATCTTGGCTCGCGGCAGTGACCAAGGGTCCATCTGGACCTGCAACACGCAGAGTTTCGGGTCGATCGATCAAGGTCAAGGTCGACCCTTTTTGCCGTTTTTGCCAATTTGAGTCGCATGGAGCAATGGCTTTGGCCGTGCGATCTGACCTGGCTTTGCGCCAGAGACCAGGGGACCACCTGGATGTAAGGCGATAAGGATTTGGGGTCCATCTGACAAGGTCAAGGGGGTCAAAGCGGCGATTGAACACGGCACAAAAGTAAGCAAATTGGTCACGACTAGTGCACGCCCATCAGCTGAGCCATCCGACCTGGGCTCTCCAACGTGCCCAGGGGACCCGCCCACCTTGCCGCGTTCAGAGGTTCCAATCTCTCGGTCAATTTCAAGTGGTCCAGCAACCCCATTGAAATGCCTACTTTTGGGTTTTTTCACCAACTTGGCACCCGCGCAGCAACGGCTACGGCTGAGCGATCTGACCCGGGCTTGCGCCAGTGCCAAGACGAATCCCCGACTTAAAGCCTTATGAGTTTAAGGTTGACGGGTCAAGCCAAAGGGGTAGAAAACTGCTTCCCAAGTTGCCAATAGTGAAGGCCTCTGGGTGTGTTTTGGTCTTTTCAAGAGGGAACCGCATGCCTTAAGCCTGTGTGATCTGACCTGGGCTCGCGGCAGTGACCAAGGGTCCATCTGGACCTGCAACACGCAGAGTTTCGGGTCGATCGGTCAAGCTCAAGGTTGACCCTTTTTGCCTTTTTGCCAATTTGAGTCGCATGGAGCAAAGGCTTCGGCCATGCGATCATACCTGGGTTTGTGCCAGAGACCAGGGGACCACCTGGACCTAAGGCGATAAGGATTTGGGGTCCATCTGACAAGGTCAAGGGGGTCAAAGCGTCGATTGAACGCGGCACAAAAGTAAGCAAATTGGTCACGACTAGTGCACGCCCATCGGCTGAGCCATCCGACCTGGGCTCGTCAACGTGCCCAGGGGACCCGCCCACCTTGCCGCGTTCAGAGGTTCCAATCTCTCGGTCAAGGTCAAGTGGTCCAGAAACCCCATTGAAATGCCTACTTTTGGGTTTTTTCACCAACTTGGCACCCGCGCAGCAACGGCTACAGCTGAGCGATCTGACCCGGGCTCGCGCCAGTGCCAAGACGAATCCCCAGACTTGAGGCCCAATGAGTTTCGGGTTGACGGGTCAAGCCAAAGGGGTAGAAAACTGCTTCCCAAGTTGCCAATAGTGAAGGCCTCTGGGTGTGTTTTGGTCTTTTCAAGAGGGAACCGCATGCCTTTAGCCTGTGCGATCTGACCTGGGCTTTCGGCAGTGACCAAGGGTCCATCTGGACCTGCAACACGCAGAGTTTCGGGTCGATCGGTCAAGCTCAAGAGCGACCCTTTTTGCCGTTTTTGCCAATTTGAGTCGCATGGAGCAATGGCTTCGGCCGTGCGATCTGAACTTGGCTCGCGCCAGAGACCAGGGGACCACCTGGACCTAAGGCGATAAGGATTTGGGGTCTATCTGACAAGGTCAAGGGGGTCAAAGCGGCGATTGAACACAGCACAAAAGTAAGAAAATTGGTCACGACTAGTGCACGCCCATCGGCTGAGCCATCCGACCTAGGCTCGCCAACAAGCCCAGAGGACCCGCCCACCTTGCCCCGTTCAGAGGTTCCAATCTCTCGGTCAAGGTCAAGTGGTCCAGAAACCCCATTGAAATGCCTACTTTTGGGTTTTTTCACCAACTTGGCACACGCGCAGCAACGGCTACGGCTGAGCGATCTGACCCGGGCTCGCGCCAGAGCCAAGACGAATCCCTGGACTTGAGGCCCTTTGAGTTTCGGTTTGAAGGGTCAAGCCAAAGGGGTAGAAAACTGCTTCCCAAGTTGCCAATAGTGAAGGCCTCTGGGTGTGTTTTGGTCTTTTCAAGAGGGAACCGCATGCCTTTAGCCTGTGCGATCTGACCTGGGCTCGCGGCAGTGACCAAGGGTCCATCTGGACCTGCAACACGCAGAGTTTCGGGTCGATCGGTCAAGCTCAAGGTCGACCCTTTTTGCCGTTTTTGCCAATTTGAGTCGCATGGAGCAATGGCTTCGGCCGTGCGATCTGACCTGGGCTCGCACCAGAGACCAGGGGATCACCTGGACCTAAGGCGATAAGGATTTGGGGTCCATCTGATAAGGTCAAGGGGGTCAAAGCGGCGATTGAACACGGCACAAAAGTAAGCAAATTGGTCACGACTAGTGCACGCCCATCAGCTGAGCCATCCGACCTGGGCTCGCCAACGTGCCCAGGGGACCCGCCCACCTTGCCGCGTTCAGAGGTTCCAATCTTTCGGTCAAGGTCAAGTGGTCCAGAAACCCCATTGAAATGCCTACTTTTGGTTTTTTTCACCAACTTGGCACCCGCGCAGCAACGGCTACGGCTGAGCGATCTGACCCGGGCTTGCGCCAGTGCCAAGACGAATCCCCGGACTTGAGGCACTATGAGTTTTGGGTTGACGGGTCAAGCCAAAGGGGTAGAAAACTGCTTCCCAAGTTGCCAATAGTGAAGGCCTCTGGGTGTGTTTTGGTCTTTTCAAGAGGGAACCGCATGCCTTTAGCCTGTGCGATCTGACCTGGGCTCGCGGCAGTGACCAAGGGTCCATCTGTACCTGCAACACGCAGAGTTTCGGGTCGATCGGTCAAGCTCAAGGTCGACCATTTTTTCCGTTTTTGCCAATTTGAGTCGCATGGAGCAATGGCTTCGGCCGTGCGATCTGACCTGGGCTCGCGCCAGAGACCAGGGGACCACCTGGACCTAAGGTGATAAGGATTTGGGGTCCATCTGACAAGGTCAAGGGGGTCAAAGCAGCGATTGAACACGGCACAAAAGTAAGCAAATTGGTCACGACTAGTGCACGCCCATTGGCTGAGCCATCCGACCTGGGCTCGCCAACGTGCCCAGGGGACCCGCCCACCTTGCCGCGTTCAGAGGTTCCAATCTCTCGGTCAAGGTCAAGTGTTCCAGAAACCCCATTGAAATGCCTACTTTTGGGTTTATTCACCAACTTGGCACCCGCGCAGCAACGGCTACGGCTGAGCGATCTGACCCGGGCTCGCGCCATTGCCAAGACGAATCCCCGGACTTGAGGCCCTATAAGTTTCGGGTTGACGGGTCAAGCCAAAGGGGTAGAAAACTGCTTCCCAAGTTGCCAATAGTGAAGGCCTCTGGGTGTGTTTTGGTCTTTTCAAGAGGGAACCGCATGCCTTTAGCCTGTGCGATCTGACCTGGGCTCGCGGCAGTGACCAAGGGTCCATCTTGACCTGCAACACACAGAGTTTTGGGTCGATCGGTCAAGCTCAAGGTCGACCCTTTTTGCCGTTTTTGCCAATTTGAGTCGCATGGAGCAATGGCTTTGGCCGTGCGATCTGACCTGGCCTCGCTCCAGAGACCAGGGGACCACCTGGACCTAAGGCGATAAGGATTTGGGGTCCATCTGACAAGGTCAAGGGGGTCAAAGCGGCGATTGAACACGGCACAAAAGTAAGCAAATTGGTCACGACTAGTGCACGCCCATCGGCTGAGCCATCCGACCTGGGCTCGCCAACGTGCCCAGGGGACCCGCCCACCTTGCCGCGTTCAGAGGTTCCAATCTCTCGGTCAAGGTCAAGTGGTCCAGAAAACCCATTGAAATGCCTACTTTTGGGTTTTTTCACCAACTTGGCACCCACGCAGCAACGACTACGGCTGAGCGATCTGACCCGGGCTCGCGCCAGAGCCAAGACGAATCCCCGGACTTGAGGCCCTTTGAGTTTGGGGTTGACGGGTCAAGCCAAAGGGGTAGAAAACTGCTTCCCAAGTTGCCAATAGTGAAGGCCTCTGGGTGTATTGGTCTTTTCAAGAGGGAACCGCATGCCTTTAGCCTGTGCGATCTGACCTGGGTTCGCGGCAGTGACCAATGGTCCATCTGGACTTGCAACACGCAGAGTTTCGGGTCGATCGGTCAAGCTCAAGGTCGACCCTTATTGAGGTTTTTGCCAATTTGAGTCGCATGGAGCAATGACTTCGGCCATGCGATCTGACCTTGGCTCGCACCAGAGACCAGGGGATCACCTGGACCTAAGGCGATAAGGATTTGGGGTCCATCTGACAAGGTCAAGGGGGTCAAAGCGGCGATTTAACACGGCACAAAAGTAAGCAAATTGGTCACGACTAGTGCACGCCCATCGGCTGAGCCATCCGACCTGGGCTCGCCAACGTGCCCAGGGGACCCGCCCACCTTGCCGCGTTCAGAGGTTCCAATCTCTCGGTCAAGGTCAAGTGGTCCAGAAACCCCATTGAAATGCCTACTTTTGGGTTTTTTCACCAACTTGGCACCCGCGCAGCAACAGCTACGGCTGAGCAATCTGACCCGGGCTCGCGCCAGTGCCAAGACGAATCCCCGGACTTGAGGCCCTATGAGTTTCGGTTTGACGGGTCAAGCCAAAGGGGTAGAAAACTGCTTCCCAAGTTGCCAATAGTGAAGGCCTCTGGGTGTGTTTTGGTCTTTTCAAGAGGGAACCGCATGCCTTTAGCCTGTGCGATCTGACCTGGGCTCGCGGCAGTGACCAAGGGTCCATCTGGACCTGCAACATGCAGAGTTTCGGGTCGATCGGTCAAGCTCAAGGTCGACCCTTTTTGCCGTTTTTGCCAATTTGAGTCGCATGGAGCAATGGCTGTGCGATCTGACCTGGGCTCGCCCCAGAGACCAGGGGACCACCTGGACCTAAGGCGATAAGGATTTGGGTTCCATCTGACAAGGTCAAGGGGGTCAAAGCGGCGATTGAACACGGCACAAAAGTAAGCAAATTGGTCACTACTAGTGCACACCCATCGGCTGAGCCATCCTACCTGGGCTCGCCAACGTGCCCAGGGGACCTGCCCACCTTGCCGCGTTCAGAGGTTCCAATCTCTCGGTCAAGGTCAAGTGGTCCAGAAACCTCATTGAAATGCCTACTTTTGGGTTTTTTCACCAACTTGGCACCCGCGCAGCAACGGCTACGGCTGAGCGATCTGACCCGATCTCGCGCCAGTGCCAAGACGAATCCCCGGACTTGAGGCACTATGAGTTTTGGGTTGACGGGTCAAGCCAAAGGGGAAGAAAACTGCTTCCCAAGTTGCCAATAGTGAAGGCCTCTGGGTGTGTTTTGGTCTTTTCAAGAGGGAACCGCATGCCTTTAGCCTGTGCGATCTGACCTGGGCTCGTGGCAGTGACCAAGGGTCCATCTGGACCTGCAACACGCAGAGTTTCGGGTCGATCGGTCAAGCTCATGGTCGACCCTTTTTGCCGTTTTCGCCAATTTGAGTCGCATGGAGCAATGGCTTTGGCCGTGCGATCTGACCTGGGCTTGCGCCAGAGACCAGGGGACCACCTGGACCTAAGGCGATAAGGATTTGGGGTCCATCTGACAAGGTCTAGGGGGTCAAAGCGGCGATTGAAAACGGCACAAAAGTAAGCAAATTGGTCACGACTAGTGCACGCCCATCGGCTGAGCCATCCGACCTGGGCTCGCCAACGTGCCCAGGGGACCCGCCCACCTTGCCCCGTTCAGAGGTTCCAATCTCTCGGTCAAGGTCAAGTGGTCCAGAAACCCCATTGAAATGCCTACTTTTGGGTTTTTTCACCAACTTGGCACCCGCGCAGCAACGGCTACGGTTGAGCGATCTGACCCGGGCTGGCGCCAGTGCCAAAACAAATCCCCGGACTTGAGGCCCTATGAGTTTGGGGTTGACGGGTCAAGCCAAAGGGGTAGAAAACTGCTTCCCAAGTTGCCAATAGTGAAGGCCTCTGGGTGTGTTTTGGTCTTTTCAAGAGGGAACCGCATGCCTTTAGCCTGTGCGATCTGACCTGGGCTCGCGGCAGTGACCAAGGGTCCATCTGGACCTGCAACACGCAGAGTTTCGGGTTGATCGGTCAAGCTCAAGGCGACCCTTTTTGCCGTTTTTGCCAATTTGAATCGCATGGAGCAATGGCTTTTGCCGTGCGATCTGACCTGGGCTCGCGCCAGAGACCAGGGGACCACCTGGACCTAAGGCGATAAGGATTTGGGGTCCATCTGACAAGGTCAAGGGGGTCAAAGCGGCGATTGAACAAGGCACAAAAGTAAGCAAATTGGTCACGACTAGTGCACGCCCATCGGCTGAGCCATCCGACCTGGGCTCGCCAACGTGCCCAGGGGACCCGCCCACCTTGCACGTTCAGAGGTTCCAATCTCTCGGTCAATGTCAAGTGGTCCAGCAACCCCATTGAAATGCCTACTTTTGGGTTTTTTCACCAACTTGGCACCAGCGCAGCAACGGCTACGGCTGAGCGATCTGACCCGAGCTCGCGCCAGTGCCAAGACAAATCCCCGGACTTGAGACCCTATGAGTTTCGGGTTGATGGGTCAAGCCAAAGGGGTAGAAAACTGCTTCCCAAGTTGCCAATAGTGAAGGCCTCTGGGTGTGTTTTTGTCTTTTCAAGAGGGAACCGCATGCCTTTAGCCTGTGCGATCTGACATTGGCTCGCGGCAGTGACCAAGGGTCCATCTGGACCTGCAACACGCAGAGTTTCGGGTCGATCGGTCAAGCTCAAGGTCGACCCTTTTTGCCATTTTTGCCAATTTGAGTCGCATGGAGCAATGGCTTCGGCTGTGCAATCTGACCTGGGCTCGCACCAGAGACCAGGGGACCACCTGGACCTAAGGCGATAAGGATTTGGGGTCCATCTGACAAGGTCAAGGGGGTCAAAGCGGCGATTGAACACGGCACAAAAGTAAGCAAATTGGTCACGACAAGTGCACGCCCATCGGCTGAGCCATCCGACCTGGGCTCGCCAACGTGCCCAGGGGACCCGCCCACCTTGCTGCGTTCAGAGGTTCCAATGTCTCGGTCAAGGTCAAGTGGTCCAGAAACCCCATTGAAATGCCTACTTTTGGGTTTTTTCACCAACTTGGCACCTGCGCAGCAATGGCTACAGCTGAGCGATCTGACCCGGGCTCGCGCCAGTGCCAAGACGAATCCCCGGACTTGAGGTCTTCTGAGTTTCAGGTTGACGGGTCAAGCCAAAGGGGTAGAAAACTGCTTCCGAAGTTGCCAATAGTGAAGGCCTCTGGGTGTGTTTTGGTCTTTTCAAGAGGGAACCACATGCCTTTAGCCTGTGCGATCTGACCTGGGCTCGCGGCAGTGACCAAGGGTCCATCTGGACCTGCAACACGCAGAGTTTCGGGTCAATCTGGCTAGCTTAAGGTCGACCCTTTTTGCCATTTTTGCCAATTTGAGTCGCATGGAGCAATGGCTTCGGCCGTGCGATCTCACCTGGGCTTGCGCCAGAGACCAGGGGACCACCTGGACCTAAGGCGATAAGGATTTGGGGTCCATCTGACAAGGTCAAGGGGGTCAAAGCGGCGATTGAACACAGCACAAAAGTAAGCAAATTGGTCACGACTAGTGCACGCCCATCGGCTGAGCCATCCGACCTGGGCTCGTCAACGTGCCCAGGGGACCCGCCCACCTTGCCGCGTTCAGAGGTTCCAATCTCTCGGTCAAGGTCAAGTTGTCCAGAAACCCCATTGAAATGCCTACTTTTGGGTTTTTTCACCAACTTGGCACCCGCGCAGCAACGGCTACGGCTGAGCGATCTGACCCGGGTTCGCGCCAGTGCCAAAACGAATCCCCGGACTTGAGGCCCTATGAGTTTCGGGTTGACGGGTCAAGCGAAAGGGGTAGAAAACTGCTTCCCAAGTTGCCAATAGTGAAGGCCTCTGGGTGTGTTTTGGTCTTTTCAAAAGGGAACCGCATGCCTTTAGCCTGTGCGATCTGACCTGGGCTCGCGCCAGAGACCAGGGGACCACCTGGACCTAAGGCGATAAGGATTTGGGGTCCATCTGACAAGGTCAAGGGGGTCAAAGTGGCGATTGAACACGGCACAAAAGTAAGCAAATTGGTCACGACTAGTGCACGCCCATCGGCTGAGCCATCCGACCTGGGCTCGCCAACGTGCCCAGGGGACCCGCCCACCTTGCCGTGTTCAGAGGTTCCAATCTCTCGGTCAAGGTCAAGTGGTCCAGAAACCCCATTGAAATGCCTACTTTTGGGTTTTTTCACCAACTTGGCACCCGCGCAGCAACGGCTACGGCTGAGCGATCTGACCCAGGCTTGCGCCAGTGCCAAGATGAATCCCCGGACTTGAGGCCCTATGAGTTTCGGGTTGACGGGTCAAGCCAAAGGGGTAGAAAACTGCTTCCCAAGTTGCCAATAGTGAAGGCCTCTGGGTGTAATTTGGTCTTTTCAAGAGGGAACCGCATGCCTTTAGCCTGTGCGATCTGACCTGGGCTCGCGGCAGTGACCAAGGGTCCATCTGGACCTGCAACACGCAGAGTTTCGGGTCGATCGGTCAAGCTCAAGGTCGACCCTTTTTGCCGTTTTTGCCAATTTGAGTCGCATGGAGCAATGGCTTTTGCCGTGCAATCTGACCTGGGCTCGCACCAGAGACCAGGGGACCACCTGGACCTAAGGCGATAAGGATTTGGGGTCCATCTGACAAGGTCAAGGGGGTCAAAGCGGCGATTGAACATGGCACAAAAGTAAGCAAATTGGTCACGACTAGTGCACGCCCATCGGCTGAGCCATCCGACCTGGGCTCACCAACGTGCCCAGGGGACCCGCCCACCTTGCCGCGTTCAGAGGTTCCAATCTCTCGGTCAAGGTCAAGTGGTCCAGAAACCCCATTGAAATGCCTACTTTTGGGTTTTTTCACCAACTTGGCACTTGCGCAGCAACGGCTACGGCTGAGCGATCTGACCCGGGCTCGCGCCAGTGCCAAGACGAATCCCCGGACTTGAGGCCCTATGAGTTTCGGGTTGACGGGTCAAGCCAAAGGGGTAGAAAACTGCTTCCCAAGTTGCCAATAGTGAAGGCCTCTGGGTGTGTTTTGGTCTTTTCAAGAGGGAACCGCATGCCTTTAGCCTGTGCGGTCTGACCTGGGCTCGCGGCAGTGACCAAGGGTCCATCTGGACCTGCAACACGCAGAGTTTCGGGTCGATCGGTCAAGCTCAAGGTTGACCCTTTTTGCCGTTTTTGCCAATTTGAGTCGCATGGAGCAATGGCTTCGGCCGTGCGATCTGACCTGGGCTCGCGCCAGAGACCAGGGGACCATCTGGACCTAAGGTGATAAGGATTTGGGGTCCATCTGACAAGGTCAAGGGGGTCAAAGCGGCGATTGAACACGGCACAAAAGTAAGCAAATTGGTCACGACTAGTGCACGCCCATCGGCTGAGCCATCCGACCTGGGCTCGCCAACGTACCCAGGGGACCCGCCCACCTTGCCGCGTTCAGAGGTTCCAATCTCTCGGTCAAGGTCAAGTGGTCCAGAAACGCCATTGAAATGCCTACTTTTGGGTTTTTTCACCAACTTGGCACCCGGGCAGCAACGGCTACAGCTGAGAGATCTGACCTGGGCTCGCGCCAGTGCCAAGACGAATCCCCGGACTTGAGGCCCTATGAGTTTCGGGTTGACGGGTCAAGCCAAAGGGGTAGAAAACTGCTTCCCAAGTTGCCAATAGTGAAGGCCTCTGGGTGTGTTTTGGTCTTTTCAAGAGGGAACCGCATGCCTTTAGCCTGTGCGATCTGACCTGGGCTAGCGGCAGTGACCAAGGGTCCATCTGGACCTGCAACACGCAGAGTTTCGGGTCGATCGGTCAAGCTCAAGGTCGACCCTTTTTGCTGTTTTTGCCAATTTGAGTTGCATGGAGCAATGGCTTCGGCCGTGCGATCTGACCTGGGCTCGCGCCAGAGACCAGGGGACCACCTGGACCTAAGGCGATAAGGATTTTGGGCCCATCTGACAAGGTCAAGGGGGTCAAAGCAGCGATTGAACACGGCACAAAAGTAAGCAAATTGGTCACGACTAGTGCACGCCCATCAGCTGAGCCATCCGACCTGGGCTCGCCAATGTGCCCAGGGGACCCGCCCACCTTGCCGCGTTCAGAGGTTCCAATCTCTCGGTCAAGGTCAAGTGGTCCAGAAACCCCATTGAAATGCCTACTTTTGGGTTTTTTCACCAACTTGGCACCCGCGCAGCAACGGCTACGGCTGAGCGATCTGACCTGGGCTCGCGCCATTGCCAAGACGAATCCCCGGACTTGAGGCCCTATGAGTTTCGGGTTGACGGGTCAAGCCAAAGGGGTAGAAAACTGTTTCCCAAGTTGCCAATAGTGAAGGCCTCTGGGTGTGTTTTGGTCTTTTCAAGAGGGAACCGAATGCCTTTAGCCTGTGCGATCTGACCTGGTCTCGCGGCAGTGACCAAGGGTCCATCTGGACCTAATGTGATAAGGATTTGGGGTCCATCTGACAAGGTCAAGGGGGTCAAAGCGGCGATTGAACACGGCACAAAAGTAAGCAAATTGGTCACGACTAGTGCATGCCCATCGGCTAAGCCATCCGACCTGGGCTCGCCAACGTGCCCAGGGGACCCGCCCACCTTGCCGCGTTCAGAGGTTCCAATCTCTCGGTCAAGGTCAAGTGGTCCAGAAACCCCATTGAAAAGCCTACTTTTGGGTTTTTTCACCAACTTGGCACCCGCTCAGCAACGGCTACGGCTGAGCGATCTGACCTGGGCTCGCGCCAGTGCCAAGACGAATCCCCAGACTTGAGACCCTATGAGTTTCGGGTTGACGGGTCAAGCCAAAGGGGTAGAAAACTGCTTCCCAAGTTGCCAATAGTGAAGGCCTCTGGGTGTGTTTTGGTCTTTTCAAGAGGGAACCGCATGCCTTTAGCCTGTGCGATCTGATCTGGGCTCGAGGCAGTGACCAAGGGTCCATCTGGACCTGCAACACGCAGAGTTTCGGGTCGATCGGTCAAGCTCAAGGTCGACCCTTTTTGCCAATTTGAGTCGTATGGAGCAATGGCTTCGGCCGTGCGATCATACCTGGGCTTGCGCCAGAGACCAGGGGACCACCTGGACCTAAGGCGATAAGGATTTGGGGTCCATCTGACAAGGTCTAGGGGGTCAAAGCGGCGATTGAACAAGGCACAAAAGTAAGCAAATTGGTCACAACTAGTGCACGCCCATCAGCTGAGCCACCCGACCTGGGCTCGCCAACGCGCCCAGGGGACCCGCCCACCTTGCCGCGTTCAGAGGTTCCCATCTCTCGGTCAATGTCAAGTGGTCCAGCAACCCCATTGAAATGCCTACTTTTGGGTTTTTTCACCAACTTGGCACCTGCGCAGCAACGGCTACGGCTGAGCGATCTGACCCGGGCTCGCGCCAGTGCCAAGACGAATCCCCGGACTTGAGACCCTACGAGTTTCGGGTTGACGGGTCAAGCCAAAGGGGTAGAAAACTGCTTCCCAAGTTGCCAATAGTGAAGGCCTCTGGATGTGTTTTGGTCTTTTCAAGAGGGAACCGCATGCCTTTAGCCTGTGCGATCTGACCTGGGCTCGCGGCAGTGACCAAGGGTCCATCTGGACCTGCAACACGCAGAGTTTCGGGTCGATCGGTCAAGCTCAAGGTCGACCCTTTTTGCCGTTTTTGCCAATTTGAGTCGCATGGAGCATTGGCTTCGGCCGTGCAATCTGACCTGGGTTGCGCCAGAGACCAGGGGACCACCTGGACCTAAGGCAATAAGGATTTGGGGTCCATCTGACAAGGTCAAGGGGGTCAAAGCGGCGATTGAACACGGCACAAAAGTAAGCAAATTGGTCACGACAAGTGCACGCCCATCGGCTGAGCCATCCGACCTGGGCTCGCCAACGTGCCCAGGGGACCCGCCCACCTTGCGGCGTTCAGAGGTTCCAATCTCTCGGTCAAGGTCAAGTGGTCCAGAAACCCCATTGAAATGCCTACTTTTGGGTTTTTTCACCAACTTGGCACCCGCGCAGCAACGGCTACGACTGAGCGATCTGACCCGGGCTCGCGCCAGTGCCAAGATGCATCCCTGGACTTGAGGCCCTCTGAGTTTCGGGTTGACGGGTCAAGCCAAAGGGGTAGAAAACTGCTTCCCAAGTTGCCAATAGTGAAGGCCTCTGGGTGTGTTTTGGTCTTTTCAAGAGGGAACCGCATGCCTTTAGCCTGTGCGATCTGACCTTGGCTCGCGGCAGTGACCAAGGGTCCATCTGGACCTGCAACACGCAGAGTTTCGGGTCGATCGATCAAGCTCAAGAGCGACCTTTTTTGCCGTTTTTGCCAATTTGAGTCGCATGGAGCAATGGCTTCGGCCGTGCGATCTGACCTGGGCTCGCGACAGAGACCAGGGGACCACCTGGACCTAAGGCGATAAGGATTTGGGGTCCATCTGACAAGGTCTAGGTGGTCAAAGCGGCGATTGAACACGGCACAAAAGTAAGCAAAATGATCACGACTAGTGCACGCCCATCGGCTGAGCCATCCGACCTGGGCTCGCCAACGTGCCCAGGGAACCCGCCCACCTTGCCGCGTTCAGAGGTTCCAATCTCTCGGTCAATGTCAAGTGGTCCAGCAACCCCATTGAAATGCCTACTTTTGGGTTTTTTCACCAACTTGGCACCTGCGCAGCAACGGCTACGGCTGAGCGATCTGACCCGGACTCGCGCCAGTGCCAAGACGAATCCCCGGACTTGAGGCCCTATGAGTTTCGGGTTGACGGGTCAAGCCAAAGGGGTAGAAACCTGCTTCCCAAGTTGCCAATAGTGAAGGCCTCTGGGTGTGTTTTGGTCTTTTCAAGAGGGAACCGCATGCCTTTAGCCTGTGCGATCTGACCTGGGCTCGCGGCAGTGACCAAGGGTCCATCTGGACCTGCAACACGCAGAGTTTCGGGTCGATCTGGCTAGCTTAAGGTCGACCCTTTTTGCTGTTTTTGCCAATTTGAGTCGCATGGAGCAATGGCTTTGGCCGTGCGATCTGACCTGGGCTCGCGCCAGAGACCAGGGGACCACCTGGACCTAAGGCGATAAGGATTTGGGGTCCATCTGACAAGGTCAAGGGGGTCAAAGGGGCGATTGAACACGGCACAAAATAAGCAAATTGGTCACGACTAGTGCAGGCCCATCGGCTGAGCCATCCGACCTGGGCTCGCCAACGTGCCCAGGGGACCCGCCCACCTTGCCCCGTTCAGAGGTTCCAATCTCTCGGTCAAGGTCAAGTGGTCCAGGAACCCCATTGAAATGCCTACTTTTGGGTTTTTTCACCTACTTGGTACCCGCGCAGCAACGGCTACGGCTGAGCAATCTGACCCGGGCTCGCGCCAGTGCCAAGACGAATCCCCGGACTTGAGGCCTTATGAGTTTAAGGTTGATGGGTCAAGCCAAAGGGGTAGAAAACTGCTTCGGAAGTTGCCAATAATGAAGGCCTCTGGGTGTGTTTTGGTCTTTTCAAGAGGGAACCACATGGCTTTAGCCTGTGCGATCTGACCTGGGCTCGCGGCAGTGACCAAGGGTCCATCTGGACCTGCAACACGCAGAGTTTCGGGTCGATCGGTCAAGCTCAAGGTCGACCCTTTTTGCCGTTTTTGCCAATTTGAGTCGCATGGAGCAAAGGCTTCGGCCGTGCGATCATACCTGTGCTTGCGCCAGAGACCAGGAGACCACCTGGACCTAAGGCGATAAGGATTTGGGGTCCATCTGACAAGGTCAAGGGGGTCAAAGCGGCGATTGAACGCGGCACAAAAGTAAGCAAATTGGTCACGACTAGTGCACGCCCATCGGCTGAGCCATCCGACCTGGGCTCGTCAACGTGCCCAGGGGACCCGCCCACCTTGCCGCGTTCAGAGGTTCCAATCTCTCGGTCAAGGTCAAGTGGTCCAGAAAACCCATTGAAATGCCTACTTTTGGGTTTTTTCACCAACTTGGCACCCGCGCAGCAACGGCTACGGCTGAGCGATCTGACCCGGGCTCGCGCCAGTGCCAAGACGAATCCCCGGACTTAAGGCCCAATGAGTTTCGGGTTGACGGGTCAAGCCAAAGGGGTAGAAAACTGCTTCCCAAGTTGCCAATAGTGAAGGCCTCTGGGTGTGTTTTGGTCTTTTCAAGAGGGAACCGCATGCCTTTAGCCTGTGCGATCTGACCTGGGCTTGCGGCAGTGACCAAGGGTCCATCTGGACCTGCAACACGCAGAGTTTCGGATCGATCGGTCAAGCTCAAGAGCGACCCTTTTTGCCGTTTTTGCCAATTTGAGTCGCATGGAGCAATGGCTTTGGCCGTGCGATCTGAACTGGGCTCGCGCCAGAGACCAGGGGACCACCTGGACCTAAGGCGATAAGGATTTGGGGTCCATCTGACAAGGTCAAGGGGGTCAAAGCGGCGATTGAACACGGCACAAAAGTAAGCAAATTGGTCACGACAAGTGCACGCCCATCGGCTGAGCCATCCGACCTGGGCTCGCCAACGTACCCAGGGGACCCGCCAACCTTGCCTCGTTCAGAGGTTCCAATCTCACGGTCAAGGTCAAGTGGTCCAGAAACCCCATTGAAATGCCTACTTTTGGGTTTTTTCACCAACTTGGCACCCGCGCAGCAACGGCTACGGCTCAGCGATCTGACCCGGGCTCGCGCCAGTGCCAAGACGAATCCCCGGACTTGACGCCCTATGAGTTTTGGGTTGATGGGTCAAGCCAAAGGGGTTGAAAACTGCTTCACAAGTTGCCAATAGTGAAGGCCTCTGGGTGTGTTTTGGTCTTTTCAAGAGGGAACCGCATGCCTTTAGCCTGTGCGATCTGACCTGGGCTCGCGGCAGTGACCAAGGGTCCATCTGGACCTGCAACATGCAGAGTTTCGGATCGATCGGTCAAGCTCAAGAGCGACCCTTTTTGCCGTTTTTGCCAATTTGAGTCGCATGGAGCAATGGTTTCGGCCGTGCGATCTGACCTGGGCTCGCACCAGAGACCAGGGGACCACCTGGACCTTAGGCAATAAGGATTTGGGGTCCATCTGACAAGGTCAAGGGGGTCAAAGCGGTGAATGAACACGGCACAAAAGTAAGCAAATTGGTCACGACTAGTGCACACCCATCGGCTGAGCCAACCGACCTGGGCTCGCCAACGTGCCCAGGGGACCCGCCCACCTTGCCGCGTTCAGAGGTTCCAATCTCTCGGTCAAGTTCAAGTGGTCCAGAAACCCAACTGAAATGCCTACTTTTGGTTTTTTTCACCAACTTGGCACCCGCGCAGCAACG
Source organism: Fragum whitleyi (assembly GCA_948146395.1). Taxonomy (NCBI): domain Eukaryota; kingdom Metazoa; phylum Mollusca; class Bivalvia; order Cardiida; family Cardiidae; genus Fragum; species Fragum whitleyi. Next base: position 43,188,854 of record OX411555.1, read on the forward strand.
GCTACGGCTGAGCGATCTGACCCGGACTCGCGCCAGTGCCAAGACGAATCCCCGGACTTGAGGCCCTATGAGTTTCGGGGTTGACGGGTCAAGCCAAAGGGGAAGAAAACTGCTTCCCAAGTTGCCAATAGTGAAGGCCTCTGGGTGTGTTTTGGTCTTTTCAAGAGGGAACCGCATGCCTTTAGCCTGTGCGATCTGACCTGGGCTCGCGGCAGTGACCAAGGGTCCATCTGGACCTGCAACACGCAGAGTTTCGGGTCGATCGGTCAAACTCAAGGTCGACCCTTTTTGCCGTTTTTGCCAATTTGAGTCGCATGGAGCAATGGCTTCGGCCGTGCGATCTGACCTGGGCTCGCGCCGGAGACCAGAGGACCACATGGACCTAAGGCGATAAGGATTTGGGGTCTATCTGACAAGGTCAAGGGGGTCAAAGCGGCGATTGAACACAGCACAAAAGTAAGAAAATTGGTCACGACTAGTGCACGCCCATCGGCTGAGCCATCCAACCTGGCCTCGCCAACGTGCCCAGGGGACCCGCCCACCTTGCCGGGTTCAGAGGTTCCAATCTCTCGGTCAAGGTCAAGTGGTCCAGAAACCCCACTGAAATGCCTACTTTTGGGTTTTTTCACCAACTTGGCACCCGCGCAGCAACGGCTACGGCTGAGCGATCTGACCCTGGCGCCAGTGCCAAGACGAATCCCCGGACTTGAGGCCCTATGAGTTTCGGGTTGACGGGTCAAGCCAAAGGGGTAGAAAACTGCTTCCCAAGTTGCCAATAGTGAAGGCCTCTGGGTGTGTTTTGGTCTTTTCAAGAGGGAACCACATGGCTTTAGCCTGTGCGATCTGACCTGGGCTCGCGGCAGTGACCAAGGGTCCATCTGGACCTGCAACACGCAGAGTTTCGGGTCGATCGGTCAAGCTCAAGGTCGACCCTTTTTGCCGTTTTTGCCAATTTGAGTCGCATGGAGCAATGGCTTCGGCCGTGGGATCTGACCTGGGCTCGCGCCAGAGACCAGGGGACCACCTGGACCTAAGGCGATAAGGATTTGGGGTCCATCTGACAAGGTCAAGGGGGTCAAAGCGGCGATTGAACAAGGAACAAAAGTAAGCAAATTGGTCACGATTAGAGCACCCCCATCGGCTGTGCCATCCGACCTGGACTCGCCAACGTGCCCAGGGGACCCGCCCACCTTGCCGCGTTCAGAGGTTCAAATCTCTCGGTCAAGGTCAAGTGGTCCAGAAACCCCACTGAAATGCCTACTTTTGGGTTTTTTCACCAACTTGGCACCCGCGCAGCAACGGCTACGGCTGAGCGATCTGACCCGGGCTCGCGCCAGTGCCAAGACGAATCCCCAGACTTGAGGCCCTATGAGTTTCGGGTTGACGGGTCAAGCCAAATGGGTAGAAAACTGCTTCCCAAGTTGCCAATAGTGAAGGCCTCTGGGTGTGTTTTGGTCTTTTCAAGAGGGAACCGCATGCCTTTAGCCTGTGCGATCTGACCTGGGCTCGCAGCAGTGACCAAGGGTCCATCTGGACCTGCAATACGCAGAGTTTCCGGTCGATCGGTCAAACTCAAGGTCGACCCTTTTTGCCATTTTTGCCAATTTGAGTCGCATGGAGCAATGGCTTCGGCCGTGCTATCTGACCTGGGCTCGCGCCAGAGACCAGGGGACCACCTGGACCTAAGGCGATAAGGATTTGGGGTAAATCTGACAAGGTCAAGGGGGTCAAAGCGGCGATTGAACACGGCACAAAAGTAAGCAAATTGGTCACGACTAGTGCACGCCCATCGGCTGAGCCATCCGACCTGGGCTCGCCAACGTGCCCAGGGGACCCGCCCACCTTGCCGCGTTCAGAGGTTCCAATCTCTCGGTCAAGGTCAAGTGGTCAAGAAACCCCACTGAAATGCCTACTTTTGGGTTTTTTCACCAACTTGGCACCCGCGCAGCAACGGCTACGGCTGAGCGATCTGACCCGGGCTCGCGCCAGTGCCAAGACGAATCCCCGGAATTGAGGCCCTATGAGTTTCGGGTTGACGGGTCAAGCCAAAGGGGTAGAAAACTGCTTCCCAAGTTGCCAATTGTGAAGGCCTCTGGGTGTGTTTTGGTCTTTTCAAGAGGGAACCGCATGCCTTTAGCCTGTGCGATCTGACCTGGGCTCGCGGCAGTGACCAAGGGTCCATCTGGACCTGCAACACGCAGAGTTTCGGGTCGATCGGTCAAGCTCAAGGTCGACCCTTTTTGCCGTTTTTGCCAATTTGAGTCGCATGGGGCAATGGCTTCGGCCGTGCGATCTGACCTGGGCTCGCGCCGGAGACCAGAGGACCACCTGGACCTAAGGCGATAAGGATTTGGGGTCCATCTGACAAGGTCAAGGGGGTCAAAGCAGCAATTGAACACGGCACAAAAGTAAGCAAATTGGTCACGACTAGTGCACGCCCATCGGCTGAGCCATCCTACCTGGGCTCGCCAACGTGCCGAGGGGACCTGCCCACCTTGCCGCGTTCAGAGGTTCCAATCTCTCGGTCAAGGTCAAGTGGTCCAGAAACCCCATTGAAATGCCTACTTTTGGGTTTTTTCACCAACTTGGCACCCGCGCAGCAAGGCTACGGCTGAGTGATCTGACCCGGGCTTGCGCCAGTGCCAAGACGAATCCCCGGACTTGAGGCCCTATGAGTTTCAGGTTGACAGGTCAAGCCAAAGGGGTAGAAAACTGCTTCCCAAGTTACCAATAGTGAAGGCCTCTGGGTGTGTTTTGGTCTTTTCAAGAGGGAACCGCAAGCCTTTAGCCTGTGCGATTTGACCTGGGCTCGCGGCAGTGACCAAGGGTCCATCTGGACCTGCAACAAGCAGAGTTTCGGGTTGATCGGTCAAGCTCAAGGTCAACCCTTTTAGCCGTTTTTGCCAATTTGAGTCGCATGGAGCAATGGCTTTGGCCGTGCAATCTGACCTGGGCTCGCGCCAGAGACCAGGGGACCACCTGGACCTAAGGCGATAAGGATTTTGGATCCATCTGACAAGGTCAAGAGGGTCAAAGCGGCGATTGAACACGGCACAAAAGTAAGCAAATTGGTCACGACTAGTGCACGCCCATTGGCTGAGCCATCCGACCTGGGCTTGCAACGTGCCCAGGGGATCTGCCCACCTTGCCGCGTTCAGAGGTTCCAATCTCTCGGTCAAGGTCAAGTGGTCCAGAAACCCCATTGAAATGCCTACTTTTGGGTTTTTTCACCAACTTGGCACCCGTGCAGCAACGGCTACGGCTGAGCGATCTGACCCGGGCTCGCGCCAGTGCCAAGACAAATCCCCGGACTTGAGGCCCTATGAGTTTCAGGTTGACGGGTCAAGCCAAAGGGGTAGAAAACTGCTTCCCAAGTTGCCAATAGTGAAGGCCTCTGGGTGTGTTTTGGTCTTTTCAAGAGGGAACCGCATGCCTTTAGCCTGTGCGATCTGACCTGGGCTCGCGGCAGTGACCAAGGGTCCATCTGGACCTGCAACACGCAGAGTTTCGGGTCGATCGGTCAAGCTCAAGGTCGACCCTTTTTGCCGTTTTTGCCAATTTGAGTCGCATGGAGCAATGGCTTCGGCCGTGCGATCTGACCTGGGCTCGCACCAGAGACCAGGGGATCACCTGGACCTAAGGCGATAAGGATTTGGGGTCCATCTGACAAGGTCAAGGGGGTCAAAGCGGCGATTGAACACGGCACAAAAGTAAGCAAATTGGTCACGACTAGTGCACGCCCATCGGCTGAGCCATCCGACCTGGGCTCGCCAACGTGCCCAGGGGACCCGCCCACCTTGCCGCGTTCAAAGGTTCCAATCTCTCGGTCAAGGTCAAGTGGTCCAGAAACCCCATTGAAATGCATACTTTTGGGTTTTTTCACCAACTTGGCACCCGCGCATCTACGGCTACGGCTGAGCAATCTGACCCGGGCTCGCGCCAGTGCCAAGACGAATCCCTGGACTTGAGGCCCTATGAGTTTCGGGTTGACGGGTCAAGCCAAAGGGGTAGAAAACTGCTTCCCAAGTTGCCAATAGTGAAGGCCTCTGGGTGTGTTTTGGTCTTTTCAAGAGGGAACCGCATGCCTTTAGCCTGTGCGATCTGACCTGGGCTCGCGGCAGTGACCAAGGGTCCATCTGGACCTGCAACACGCAGAGTTTCGGGTCGATCGGTCAAGCTCAAGGTCAACCCTTTTAGCCGTTTTTGCCAATTTGAGTCGCATGAAGCAATGGCTTCGGCCGTGCGATCTGACCTGGGCTCGCGGCAGTGACCAAGGGTCCATCTGGACCTGCAACACACAGAGTTTTGGGTCGATCGGTCAAGCTCAAGGTCGACCCTTTTTGCCGTTTTTGCCAATTTGAGTCGCATGGAGCAATGGCTTCGGCCGTGCGATCTGACCTGGGCTCGCTCCAGAGACCAGGGGACCACCTGGACCTAAGGCGATAAGGATTTGGGGTCCATCTGACAAGGTCAAGGGGGTCAAAGCGGCGATTGAACACGGCACAAAAGTAAGCAAATTGGTCACAACTAGTGCACGCCCATCGGCTGAGCCATCCGACCTGGGCTCGCCAATGTGCCCAGGGGACCCGCCCACCTTGCCCCGTTAAGAGGTTCCAATCTCTCGGTCAAGGTCAAGTGGTCCAGAAAACCCATTGAAATGCCTACTTTTGGGTTTTTTCACCAACTTGGCACCCGCTCAGCAACGGCTACAGCTGAGCGATCTGACCCGGGCTCGCGCCAGTGCCAAGACGAATCCCCGGACTTGAGGCACTATGAGTTTTGGGTTGACGGGTCAAGCCAAAGGGGTAGAAAACTGCTTCCCAAGTTGCCAATAGTGAAGGCCTCTGGGTGTGTTTTGGTCTTTCCAAGAGGGAACCGCATGCCTTTAGCCTGTGCGATCTGACCTGGGCTCGTGGCAGTGACCAAGGGTCCATCTGGACCTGCAACACGCAGAGTTTCGGGTCGATCGGTCAAGCTCATGGTCGACCCTTTTTGCCGTTTTCGCCAATTTGAGTCGCATGGAGCAATGGCTTCGGCCGTGCGATCTGACCTGGGCTTGCGCCAGAGACCAGGGGACAACCTGGACCTAAGGCGATAAGGATTTGGGGTCCATCTGACAAGGTCAAGGGGGTCAAAGCGGCGATTGAACACGGCACCAAAGTAAGCAAATTGGTCACGACTAGTGCACGCCCATCGGCTGAGCCATCCGACCTGGGCTCGCCAACGTGCCCAGGGGACCCGCCCACCTTGCCGCGTTCAGAGGTTCCAATCTCTCGGTCAAGGTCAAGTGGTCCAGAAACCCCATTGAAATGCCTACTTTTGGGTTTTTTCACCAACTTGGCACCCGCGCAGCAACGGCTACGGCTGAGCGATCTGACCCGGGCTCGCGCCAGTGCCAAGACAAATCCCCGGACTTGAGGCCCTATGAGTTTTGGGTTGACGGGTCAAGCCAAAGGGGTAGAAAACTGCTTCCCAAGTTGCCAATAGTGAAGGCCTCTGGGTGTGTTTTGGTCTTTTCAAGAGGGAACCGCATGCCTTTAGCCTGTGCGATCTGACCTGGGCTCGCGGCAGTGACCAAGGGTCCATCTGGACCTGCAACACGCAGAGTTTCGGGTCGATCGGTCAAGCTCAAGGTCGACCCTTTTTGCCGTTTTTGCCAATTTGAGTCGCATGGAGCAATGGCTTCGGCCGTGCGATCTGACCTGGGCTCGCGCCAGAGACCAGGGGACCACCTGGACCTAAGGCGATAAGGATTTGGGGTCCATCTGACAAGGTCAAGGGGGTCAAAGCAGCGATTGAACACGGCACAAAAGTAAGCAAATTGGTCACGACTAGTGCATGCCCATCGGCTGAGCCATCCGACCTGGGCTCGCCAACGTGCCCAGGGGACCCGCCCACCTTGCCGCGTTCAGAGGTTCCAATCTCTCGGTCAAGGTCAAGTGGTCCAGAAACCCCATTGAAATGCCTACTTTTGGGTTTTTTCACCAACTTGGCACCCGCGCAGCAACGGCTACGGCTAAGCGATCTGACCTGGGCTCGCGCCAGTGCCAAGACGAATCCCCGGACTTGAGGCCCTATGAGTTTCGGGTTGACGGGTCAAGCCAAAGGGGTAGAAAACTGCTTCCCAAGTTGCCAATAGTGAAGGCCTCTGGGTGTGTTTTGGTCTTTTCAAGAGGGAACCGCATGCCTTTAGCCTGTGCGATCTGACCTGGGCTCGTGGCAGTGACCAAGGGTCCATCTGGACCTGCAACACGCAGAGTTTCGGGTCGATCGGTCAAGCTTAAGGTCGACCCTTTTTGCCGTTTTTGCCAATTTGAGTCGCATGGAGCAATGGCTTCGGTGGTGCAATCTGACCTGGGCTCGTGCCAGAGACCAGGGGACCACCTAGACCTAAGGCGATAAGGATTTGGGGTCCATCTGACAAGGTCAAGGGGGTCAAAGCGGCGATTGAACACGGCACAAAAGTAAGCAAATTGGTCACGACAAGTGCACGCCCATCGGCTGAGACATCCGACCTGGGCTCGCCAACGTGCCCAGGGGACCCGCCCATCTTGCCGCGTTCAGAGGTTCCAATCTCTCGGTCAAGGTCAAAGGTCCAGAAACCCCATTGAAATGCCTACTTTTGGGTTTTTTCACCAACTTGGCACCTGCGCAGCAACGGCTACAGCTGAGCGATCTGACCCGGGCTTGCGCCAGTGCCAAGACGAATCCCGGGACTTGAGGCCCTCTGAGTTTCGGGTTGACCGGTCAAGCCAAAGGGGTAGAAAACTGCTTCCCAAGTTGCCAATAGTGAAGGCCTCTGGGTGTGTTTTGGTCTTTTCAAGAGGGAACCACATGCCTTTAGCCTGTGCGATCTGACCTGGGCTCGCGGCAGTGACCAAGGGTCCATCTGGACCTGCAACACGCAGAGTTTCGGGTCAATCTGGCTAGCTTATGGTCGACCCTTTTTGCCGTTTTTGCCAATTTGAGTCGCATGGAGCAATGGCTTCGGTCGTGCGATCTGACCTTGGCTCGCGCCAGAGACCAGGGGACCACCTGGACCTAAGGTGATAAGGATTTGGGGTCCATCTGACAAGGTCAAGGGGGTCAAAGCGGCGATTGAACACGGCACAAAAGTAAGCAAATTGGTCACGAGTAGTGCACGCCCATCGGCTGAGCCATCCGACCTGGGCTCGCCAACGTGCCCAGGGGACCCGCCCACCTTGCCGCGTTCAGAGGTTCCAATCTCTCGGTCAAGGTCAAGTGGTCCAGAAACCCCATTGAAATGCCAACTTTTGGGGTTTTTCACCAACTTGGCACCCGCGCAGCAACGGCTACGGCTGAGCGATCTGACCCGGGCTTGCGCCAGTGCCAAGACAAATCCCCAGACTTGAGGCCCTATGAGTTTCGGGTTGACAGGTCAAGCCAAAGGGGTAGAAAACTGCTTCCCAAGTTGCCAATAGTGAAGGCCTTTGGGTGTGTTTTGGTCTTTTCAAGAGGGAACCGCATGCCTTTAGCCTGTCCGATCCGACCTGGGCTCGTGGCAGTGACCAAGGGTCCATCTGGACCTGCAACACGCAGAGTTTCGGGTCGATCGGTCAAGCTCAAGGTCGACCCTTTTTGCCGTTTTTGCCAATTTGAGTCGCATGGAGCAATGGCTTCGGCCGTGCGATCTCACCTGGGCTTGCGCCAGAGACCAGGGGACCACCTTGACCTAAGGCGATAAGGATTTGGGGTCCATCTGACAAGGTCAAGGGGGTCAAAGCGGCGATTGAACACAGCACAAAAGTAAGCAAATTGGTCATGACTAGTGAACGCCCATCGGCTGAGCCACCCGACCTGGGCTCGTCAACGTGCCCAGGGGACCCGCCCACCTTGCCGCGTTCAGAGGTTCCAATCTCTCGGTCAAGGTCAAGTGGTCCAGAAACCCCATTGAAATGCCTACTTTTGGGTTTTTTCACCAACTTGGCACCCGCGCAGCAACGGCTACGGCTGAGCGATCTGACCCGGGCTCGCGCCAGTGCCAAAACGAATCCCCTGACTTGAGGCCCTATGAGTTTCGGGTTGACGGGTCAAGCCAAAGGGGTAGAAAACTGCTTCCCAAGTTGCCAATAGTGAAGGCCTCTGGGTGTGTTTTGGTCTTTTCAAAAGGGAACCGCATGCCTTTAGCCTGTGCGATCTGACCTGGGCTCGCGCCAGAGACCAGGGGACCACCTGGACCTAAGGCGATAAGGATTTGGGGTCCATCTGACAAGGTCAAGGGGGTCAAAGCGGCGATTGAACACGGCACAAAAGTAAGCAAATTGGTCACGACTAGTGTACGCCCATCGGCTGAGCCATCCGACCTGGGCTCGCCAACGTGCCCAGGGGACCCGCCCACCTTGCCGTGTTCAGAGGTTCCAATCTCTCGGTCAAGGTCAAGTGGTCCAGAAACCCCATTGAAATGCCTACTTTTGGGTTTTTTCACCAACTTGGCACCCGCGCAGCAACAGCTACGGCTGAGCGATCTGACCCAGGCAGGCGCCAGTGCCAAGACGAATCCCCGGACTTGAGGCCCTATGAGTTTCGGGTTGACAGGTCAAGCCAAAGGGGTAGAAAACTGCTTCCCAAGTTGCCAATAGTGAAGGCCTCTGGGTGTGTTTTTGTCTTTTCAAGAGGGAACCGCATGACTTTAGCCTGTCCGATCCGACCTGGGCTCGCGGCAGTGACCAAGGGTCCATCTGGACCTGCAACACGCAGAGTTTCGGGTCGATCGGTCAAGCTCAAGGTCGACCCTTTTTGCCGTTTTTGCCAATTTGAGTAGCATGGAGCAATGGCTTCGGCCGTGCGATCTGACCTGGGCTCGTGCCAGAGACCAGGTGACCACCTGGACCTAAGGCGATAAGGATTTGGGTTCCAACTGACAAGGTCAAGGGGGTCAAAGCGGCGATTGAACACGGCACAAAAGTAAGCAAATTGGTCACGACTAGTGCACGCCGATCGGCTGAGCCATCCGACCTGGGCTTGCCAATGTGCCCAGGGGACAACCCACCTTGCCGCGTTCAGAGGTTCCAATCTCTCGGTCAAGGTCAAGTGGTCCAGAAACCCCATTGAAATGCCTACATTTGGGTTTTTTCACCAACTTGGCACCCGCGCAGCAACGGCTACGGCTGAGCGATCTGACCCGGGCTCGCGCCAGTGCCAAGACGAATCCCCGGACTTGAGGCCCTATGAGTTTCGGGTTGACGGGTTAAGCCAAAGGGGTAGAAAACTGCTTCCCAAGTTGCCAATAGTGAAGGCCTCTGGGTGTAATTTGGTCTTTTCAAGAGGGAACCGCATGCCTTTAGCCTGTGCGATCTGACCTGGGCTCGCGGCAGTGACCAAGGGTCCATCTGGACCTGCAACACGCAGAGTTTCGGGTCGATCGGTCAAGCTCAAGGTCGACCCTTTTTGCCGTTTTTGCCAATTTGAGTCGCATGGAGCAATGGCTTTTGCTGTGCAATCTGACCTGGGCTCGCACCAGAGACCAGGGGACCACCTGGACCTAAGGCGATAAGGATTTGGGGTCCATCTGACAAGGTCAAGGGGGTCAAAGCGGCGATTGAACATGGCACAAAAGTAAGCAAATTGGTCATGACTAGTGCACGCCCATCGGCTGAGCCATCCAACCTGGGCTCGCCAACGTGCCCAGGGGACCCGCCAACCTTGCCGCGTTCAGAGGTTCCAATCTCTCGGTCAAGGTCAAGTGGTCCAGAAACCCCATTGAAATGCCTACTTTTGGGTTTTTTCACCAACTTGGCACCCGCGCAGCAACGGCTACGGCTGAGCGATCTGACCCGGGCTCGACGCCAGTGCTAAGACGAATCCCCGGACTTGAGGCCCTATGAGTTTCGTGTTGACGGGTCAAGCCAAAGGGGTAGAAAACTGCTTCCCAAGTTGCCAATAGTGAAGGCCTCTGGGTGTGTTTTGGTCTTTTCAAGAGGGAACCGCATGCCTTTAGCCTGTGCAATCTGACCTGGGCTCGCGGCAGTGACCAAGGGTCCATCTGGACCTGCAACACGCAGAGTTTCGGGTCGATCGGTCAAGCTCAAGGTCGACCCTTTTTGCCGTTTTTGCCAATTTGAGTCGCATGGAGCAATGGCTTCGGCCGTGCGATCTGACCTGGGCTCGCGCCAGAGACCAGGGGACCATCTGGACCTAAGGTGATAAGGATTTGGGGTCCATCTGACAAGGTCAAGGGGGTCAAAGCAGCGATTGAACACGGCGCAAAAGTAAGCAAATTGGTCACGACTAATGCACGCCCATCGGCTGAGCCATCCGACCAACGTACCCAGGGGACCCGCCCACCTTGCCGCGTTCAGAGGTTCCAATCTCTCGGTCAAGGTCAAGTGGTCCAGAAACCCCATTGAAATGCCTACTTTTGGGTTTTTTCACCAACTTGGCACCCGCGCAGCAACGGCTACGGCTGAGCGATCTGACCCGGGCTCGCGCCAGTGCCAAGATGAATCCCCGGACTTGAGGCCCTATGAGTTTCGGGTTGACGGGTCAAGCCAAAGGGGTAGAAATCTGCTTCCCAAGTTGCCAATAGTGAAGGCCTCTGGGTGTGTTTTGGTCTTTTCAAGAGGGAACCGCATGCCTTTAGCCTGTGCGATCTGACCTGGGCTCGCGGCAGTGACCAAGGGTCCATCTGGACCTGCAACACGCAGAGTTTCGGGTCGATCGGTCAAGCTCAAGGTCGACCCTTTTTGCCGTTTTTGCCAATTTGAGTCGCATGAAGCAATGGCTTCGGCCGTGCGATCTGACCTGGGCTCACGCCAGAGACCAGGGGACCATCTGGACCTAAGGTGATAAGGATTTTGGGTCCATCTGACAAGGTCAAGGGGGTCAAAGCGTCGATTGAACACGGCACAAAAGTAAGCAAATTGGTCACGACTAGTGCACGCCCATTGGCTGAGCCATCCGACCTGGGCTCGCCAACTTACCCATGGGACCCGCCCACCTTGCCGCGTTCAGAGGTTCCAATCTCTTGGTCAAGGTCAAGTGGTCCAGAAACGCCATTGAAATGCCTACTTTTGGGTTTTTTCACCAACTTGGCACCCGGGCAGCAACGGCTACGGCTGAGAGATCTGACCTGGGCTCGCGCCAGTGCCAAGACGAATCCCCAGACTTGAGGCCCTATGAGTTTCGGGTTGACGGGTCAAGCCAAAGGGGTAGAAAACTGCTTCCCAAGTTGCCAATAGTGAAGGCCTCTGGGTGTGTTTTGGTCTTTTCAAGAGGGAACCGCATGCCTTTAGCCTGTGCGATCTGACCTGGGCTAGCGGCAGTGACCAAGGGTCCATCCGGACCTGCAACACGCAGAGTTTCGGGTCGATCGGTCAAGCTCAAGGTCGACCCTTTTTGCTGTTTTTGCCAATTTGAGTCGCATGGAGCATTGGCTTCGGCCGTGCGATCTAACCTGGGCTCGCGCCAGAGACCAGGGGACCACCTGGACCTAAGGCGATAAGGATTTTGGGCCCATCTGACAAGGTCAAGGGGGTCAAAGCGGCGATTGAACACGGCACAAAAGTAAGCAAATTGGTCACGACTAGTGCACGCCCATCGGCTGAGCCATCCGACCTGGGCTCGCCAATGTGCCCAGGGGACCCGCCCACCTTGCCGCGTTCAGAGGTTCCAATCTCTCGGTCAAGGTCAAGTGGTCCAGAAACCCCATTGAAATGCCTACTTTTGGGCTTTTTCACCAACTTGGCACCCGCGCAGCAACGGCTACGGCTGAGCGATCTGACCCGGGCTCGCACCAGTGCCAAGATAAATCCCCGGACTTGAGGCCCTATGAGTTTCGGGTTGACGGGTCAAGCCAAAGGGGTAGAAAACTGCTTCCCAAGTTGCCAATAGTGAAGGTCTCTGGGTGTGTTTTGGTCTTTTCAAGAGGGAACTGCATGCCTTTAGCCTGTGCGATCTGACCTGGGCTCGCGGCAGTGACCAAGGGTCCATCTGGACCTGCAACACGCAAAGTTTCGGGTCGATCGATCAAGCTCAAGGTCGACCCTTTTTGCCGTTTTTGCCAATTTGAGTCGCATGCAGCAATGGCTTCGGCCGTGCGATCCTACCTGGGCTCGCGCCAGAGTCCAAGGGACCACCTTGACCTAAGGCGATAAGGATTTGGGGTGCATCTGACAAGGTCAAGGGGGTCAAAGCGGCGATTGAACACGGCACAAAAGTAAGCAAATTGGTCTTGACTAGTGCACGCCCATCGGCTGAGCCATCCAACCTGGGCTCGCCAACGTGCCCAGGGGACCCGCCCACCTTGCCATGTTCAGAGGTTCCAATCTCTCGGTCAAGGTCAAGTGGTCCAGAAACCCCATTGAAATGCCTACTTTTGGTTTTTTTCACCAAATTGGCACCCGCGCAGCAACGGCTACGGCTGAGCGATCTGACCCGGGCTTGCGCCAGTGCCAAGTCGAATCCCCGGACTTGAGGCCCTATGAGTTTCGGGTTGACGGGTCAAGCCAAAGGGGTAGAAAACTGCTTCCCAAGTTGCCAATAGTGAAAGCCTCTGGGTATGATTTGTCTTTTCAAGAGGGAACCGCATGCCTATAGCCTGTCCGATCCGACCTGGGCTCGCGGCAGTGACCAAGGGTCCATCTGGACCTGCAACACGCAGAGTTTCGGGTCGATCGGTCAAGCTCAAGGTCGACCCTTTTTGCCAATTTGAGTCGCATAGAGCAATGGCTTCGGCCGTGCGATCTGACCTGGGCTCGTGCCAGAGACCAGGTGACCACCTGGACCTAAGGCAATAAGGATTTGGGGTCCAACTGACAAGGTCAAGGGGGTCAAAGCGGATATTGAACAAGGCACAAAAGTAAGCAAATTGGTCACGACTAGTGCACGCCCATCGGCTGAGCCATCCGACCTGGGCTCGCCAACGTGCCCAGGGGACAACCCACCTTGCCGCGTTCAGAGGTTCCAATCTCTCGGTCAAGGTCAAGTGGTCCAGAAACCCCATTGAAATGCCTACTTTTGGGTTTTTTCACCAACTTGGCACCCGCGCAGCAACGGCTACGGCTGAGCGATCTGACCTGGGCTCGCGCCAGTACCAAGACGAATCCCCGGACTTGAGGCCCTATGAGTTTCGGGTTGACGGGTCAAGCCAAAGGGGTAGAAAACTGCTTCCCAAGTTGCCAATAGTGAAGGCCTCTGGGTGTGTTTTGGTCTTTTCAAGAGGGAACCGCATGCCTTTAGCCTGTGCGATCTGTCTTGGGCTCGCGGCAGTGACCAAGGCTCCATCTGGACCTGCAACACGCAGAGTTTCGGGTCGATCGGTCAAGATCAAGGTCGACCCTTTTTGCCGTTTTTGCCAATTTGAGTCGCATGGAGCAATGGCTTTTGCCGTGCGATCTGACCTGGGCTAGCGCCAGAGACCAGGGGACCACCTGGACCTAAGGCGATAAGGATTTGGGGTCCATCTGACAAGGTCAAGGGGGTCAAAGCGGCGATTGAACATGGCACAACAGTAAGCAAATTGGTCACGACTAGTGCACGCCCATCGGCTGAGCCATCCGACCTGGGCTCGCCAACGTGCCCAGGGGACCCGCCTACCTTGCCGCGTTCAGAGGTTCCAATCTCTCGGTCAAGGTCAAGTGGTCCAGAAACCCCATTGAAAATGCCTACTTTTGGGTTTTTTCACCAATTTTGCACCCGCGCAGCAACGGCTACAGCTGAGCAATCTGACCCGGGCTTACGCCAGTGCCAAGACAAATCCACGGATTTGAGGCCCTATGAGTTTCGGGTTGACGGGTCAAGCCAAAGGGGTAGAAAACTGCTTCCCAAGTTGCCAATAGTGAAGGCCTCTGGGTGTGTTTTTGTCTTTTTCAAGAGGGAACCGCATGCCTTTAGCCTGTGCGATCTGACCTGGGCTCGCGGCAGTGACCAAGGGTCCATCTGGACCTGCAACACGCAGAGTTTCGGGTCGATCGGTCAAGCTCAAGGTCGACCCTTTTTGCCGTTTTTGCCAATTTAAGTCGCATGGAGCAATGGCTTCGGCCGTGCGATCTGACATGGGCTCGCGCCAGAGACCAGGGGACCACCTGGACCTAGGGTTTAAGGATTTGGGGTCCCTCTGACAAGGTCAGGGGGGTCAAAGCGGCGATTGAACACGGCACAAAAGTAAGCAAATTGGTCACGACTAGTGCACGCCCATCGGCTGAGCCATCGGACCTGGGCTCGCCAATGTGCCCAGGGGACCCGCCCACCTTGCCGCGTTCAGAGGTTCCAATCTCTCGGTCAAGGTCAAGTGGTCCAGAAACCCCATTGAAAATGCCTACTTTTGGGTTTTTTCACCAACTTGGCACCCGCGCAGCAACGGCTACGGCTGAGCGATCTGACCCGGGCTCGCGCCAGTGCCAAGACGAATCCCCGGACTTGAGGCCCTATGAGTTTCAGGTTGACGGGTCAAGCCAAAGGGGTAGAAAACTGCTTCCCAAGTTGCCAATAGTGAAGGCCTCTGGGTGTGTTTTGGTCTTTTCAAGAGGGAACCGCATGCCTTTAGCCTGTCTGATCTGACCTGGGCTCGCGGCAGTGACCAAGGGTCCATCTGGACCTGCAACACCCAGAGTTTCGGGTCAATCGGTCAAGCTCAAGGTCGACCCTTTTTGCCGTCTTTGCCAATTTGAGTCGCATGGAGCAATGGCTTCGGCTGTGCGATCATACCTGGGCTCGCGCCAGAGACCAGGGGACCACCTGGACCTAAGGCGATAAGGATTTGGGGTCCATCTGACAAGGTCAAGGGGGTCAAAGCGGCGATTGTACACAGCACAAAAGTAAGCAAATTGGTCACGAATAGTGCACACCCATCGGCTGAGCCATCCGACCTGGGCTCGCCAACGTGCCCAGGGGACCCGCCCACCTTGCCGCGTTCAGAGGTTCCAATCTCTCGGTCAAGGTCAAGTGGTCCAGAAACCCCATTGAAAATGCCTACTTTTGGGTTTTTTCACCAACTTGGCACCCGCGCAGCAACGGCTACGGCTGAGCGATCTGACCCGGGCTCGCGCCAGTGCCAAGACAAATCCCCGGACTTGAGGCCCTATGAGTTTGGGGTTGACGGGTCAAGCCAAAGGGGTAGAAAACTGCTTCCCAAGTTGCCAATAGTGAAGGCCTCTTGGTGTGTTTTGGTCTTTTCAAGAGGGAACCGCATGCCTTTAGCCTGTGCAATCTGACCTGGGCTCGCGGCAGTGACCAAGGGTCCATCTGGACCTGCAACACCCAGAGTTTCGGGTCAATCGGTCAAGCTCAAGGTCGACCCTTTTTGCCGTTTTTGCCAATTTGAGTCGCATGGAGCAATGGCTTCGGCCGTGTGATCCTACCTGGGCTCGCGCCAGAGACCAGGGGACCACCTGGACCTAAGGCGATAAGGATTTGGGGTCCATCTGACAAGGTCAAGGGGGTCAAAGCGGCGATTGAACACAGCACAAAAGTAAGCAAATTGGTCACGAATAGTGCACGCCCATCGGCTGAGCCATCCACCCTGGGCTCGCCAACGTGCCCAGGGGACCCGCCCACCTTGCCGCGTTCAGAGGTTCCAATCTCTCGGTCAAGGTCAAGTGGTCCAGAAACCCCATTGAAATGCCTACTTTTGGGTTTTTTCACCAACTTGGCACCCTCGCAGCAACGGCTACGGCTGAACGATCTGACCCTGGCTTGCGCCAGTGCCAAGACGAATCCCGGACTTGAGGCCCTATGAGTTTCGGGTTGACGGGTCAAGCCAAAGGGGTAGAAAACTGCTTCCCAAGTTGCCAATAGTGAAGGCCTCTGGGTGTGTTTTTGTCTTTTCAAGAGGGAACCGCATGCCTTTAGCCTGTCCGATCCGACCTGGGCTCGCGGCAGTGACCAAGGGTCCATCTGGACCTGCAACACGCAGAGTTTCGGGTCGATCGGTCAAGCTCAAGGTCGACCCTTTTTGCCGTTTTTGCCAATTTGAGTCGCATGGAGCAATGGCTTCGGCCGTGCGATCTGACCTGGGCTCGTGCCAGAGACCAGGGGACCACCTGGACCTAAGGCGATAAGGATTTGGGGTCCAACTGACAAGGTCAAGGGGGTCAAAGCGGCGATTGAACACGGCACAAAAGTAAGCGAATTGGTCACGACTAGTGCACGCCCATCGGCTGAGCCATCCGACCTGGGCTCGCCAACGTGCCCGGGGGACCCGCCCACCTTGCCGCATTCAGAGGTTCCAATCTCTCGGTCAAGGTCAAGTGGTCCAGAAACCCCATTGAAATGCCTACTTTTGGGTTTTTTCACCAACTTGGCACCCGCGCAGCAACGGCTACGGCTGAGCGATCTGACCCGGGCTCGCGCCAGTGCCAAGACGAATCCCCGGACTTGAGGCCCTATGAGTTTCGGGTTGACGGGTCAAGCCAAAGGGGTAGAAAACTGCTTCTCAAGTTGCCAATAGTGAAGGCCTCTGGGTGTGTTTTTGTCTTTTCAAGAGGGAACCGCATGCCTTTAGCCTGTGCGATCTGACCTGGGCTCGCGGCAGTGACCAAGGGTCCATCTGGACCTGCAACACGCAGAGTTTCGGGTCGATCGGTCAAGCTCAAGGTCGACCCTTTTTGCCGTTTTTGCCAATTTGAGTCGCATGGAGCAATGGCTTCGGCCGTGCGATCCTACCTGGGCTCGCGCCAGAGACCAGGGGACCACCTGGACCTAAGGCGATAAGGATTTGGGGTCCAACTGACAAGGTCAAGGGGGTCAAAGCGGCGATTGAACACGGCACAAAAGTAAGCGAATTGGTCGCGACTAGTGCACGCCCATCGGCTGAGCCATCTGACCTGGGCTCCCCAAGGTACCCAGGGGACCCGCCCACCTTGCCGCGTTCAGAGGTTCCAATCTCTCGGTCAAGGTCAAGTGGTCCAGAAACCCCATTGAAATGCCTACTTTTGGGTTTTTTCACCAACTTGGCACCCGGGCAGCAACGGCTAAGGCTGAGAGATCTGACCTGGGCTCGAGCCAGTGCCAAGTTGAATCCCTGGACTTGAGGCCCTATGAGTTTCGGGTTGACGGGTCAAGCCAAAGGGGTAGAAAACTGCTTCCCAAGTTGCCAATAGTGAAGGCCTCTGGGTGTGTTTTGGTCTTTTCAAGAGGGAACCACATGCCATTAGCCTGTGCGATCTGACATGGGCTCGCGGCAGTGACCAAGGGTCCATCTGGACCTGCAACACGCAGAGTTTCGGGTCAATCGGTCAAGCTCAAGGTCGACCCTTTTTGCCGTTTTTGCCAATTTGAGTCGCATGGAGCAATGGCTTCGGCCGTGCGATCTGACCTGGGCTCGCGCCAGAGACCAGGGGACCACCTGGACCTAAGGCGATAAGGATTTGGGGTCCATCTGACAAGGTCAAGGGGGTCAAAGCGGCGATTGAACACGGCACAAAAGTAAGCAAATTGGTCACGACTAGTGCACGCCCATCGACTGAGCCATCCGACCTGGGCTCGCAAACGTGCCCAGGGGACCCGCCCACCTTGCCGCGTTCAGAGGTTCCAATCTCTCGGTCAAGGTCAAGTGGTCCAGAAACCCCATTGAAAATGCCTACTTTTGGGTTTTTTCACCAACTTGGCACCCGCGCAGCAACGGCTACGGCTGAGCGATCTGACCGGAGCTTGCGCCAGTGCCAAGACGAATACCCGGACTTGAGGCCCTATGAGTTTCGGGTTGACGGGTCAAGCCAAAGGGGTAGAAAACTGCTTCCCAAGTTGCCAATAGTGAAGGCCTCTGGGTGTGTTTTGGTCCTTTCAAGAGGGAACCGCATGCCTTTAGCCTGTGCGATCTGACCTGGGCTCGTGGCAGTGACCAAGGGTCCATCTGGACCTGCAACACGCAGAGTTTCGGGTCGATTGGTCAAGCTCAAGGTCGACCCTTTTTGCCTTTTTGTCAATTTGAGTCGCATGCAGCAATGGCTTCGGCCGTGCGATCTGACCTGGGCTTGCGCCAGAGACCAGGGGACCACCTGGACCTAAGGCGATAAGGATTTGGGGTCCATCTGACAAGGTCAAGGGGGTCAAAGCGGCGATTGAACACGGCACAAAAGTAAGCAAATTGGTCACGACTAGTGCACGCCCATCGGCTGAGCCATCCGACCTGGGCTCGCCAACATGCCCAGGGGACCCGCCCACCTTGCCGCGTTCAGAGGTTCCAATCTCTCGGTCAAGGTCAAGTGGTCCAGAAACCCCATTGAAAATGCCTACTTTTGGGTTTTTTCACCAACTTTGCACCCACGCAGCAACGGCTACGGCTGAGCGATCTGACCCGGGCTCGCGCCAGTGCCAAGACGAATCCCTGGACTTGAGGCCCTATGAGTTTCGGGTTGACGGTTCAAGCCAAAAGGGTAGAAAACTGCTTCCCAAGTTGCCAATAGTGAAGGCCTCTGGGTGTGTTTTGGTCTTTTCAAGAGGGAACCGCATGCCTTTAGCCGGTGCAATCTGACCTGGGCTCGCGGCAATGACCAAGGGTCCATCTCGACCTGCAACACGCAGAGTTTTGGGTCAATCGGTCAAGCTCAAGGTCGACCCTTTTTGCCGTTTTTGCCAATTTGAGTCGCATGGAGCAATGGCTTTGGCCGTGCGATCTGACCTGGGCTTGCGCCAGAGACCAGGGGACCACCTGGACCTTAGGCCATAAGGATTTGGGGTCCATCTGACAAGGTCAAGGGGGTCAAAGCGGCAATTGAACACGGCACAAAAGTAAGCAAATTGGTCACGACTAGTGCACGCCCATCGGCTGAGCCATCCGACCTAGGCTTGCCAACGTGCCCAGGGGACCCGCCCACCTTGCCGCGTTCAGAGGTTCCAATCTCTCGGTCAAGGTCAAGTGGTCCAGAAACCCCATTGAAAATGCCTACTTTTGGGTTTTTTCACCAACTTGGCACCCGCGCAGCAACGGCTACGGCTGAGCGATCTGACCCGGGCTCGCGCCAGTGCCAAGACGAATCCCCGGACTTGAGGCCCTATGAGTTTCGGGTTGACGGGTCAAGCCAAAGGGGTAGAAAACTGCTTCCCAAGTTGCCAATAGTGAAGGCCTCTGGGTGTGTTTTGGTCTTTTCAAGAGGGAACCGCATGCCTTTAGCCTGTGCGATCTGACCTGGGCTCGCGGCAGTGACCAAGGGTCCATCTGGACCTGCAACACCCAGAGTTTCGGGTCAATCGGTCAAGCTCAAGGTCGACCCTTTTTGCCGTTTTTGCCAATTTGAGTCGCATGGAGCAATGGCTTTGGCCGTGCGATCTGACCTGGGCTCGCGGCAGAGACCAGGGGACCACCTGGACCTAAGGCGATAAGGATTTGGGGTCCATCTGACAAGGTCAAGGGGGTCAAAGCGGCGATTGAACACGGCACAAAAGTAAGCAAATTGGTCAAGACTAGTGCACTCCCATCGGCTGAGCCATCCGACCTGGGCTCGCCAACGTGCCCAGGGGACCCGCCCACCTTGCCGCGTTCAGAGGTTCCAATCTCTCGGTCAAGGTCAAGTGGTCCAGAAACCCCATTGAAAATGCCTACTTTTGGGTTTTTTCACCAACTTGGCACCCGCGCAGCAACGGCTACGGCTGAGCGATCTGACCCGGCCTCACGCCAGTGCCAAGACAAATCCCCGGCTTGAGGCCCTATGAGTTTCGGGTTGACGGGTCAAGCCAAAGGGGTAGAAAACTGCTTCCCAAGTTGCCAATAGTAAAGGCCTCTGGGTGTGTTTTGGTCTTTTCCAAGAGGGAACCACATGCCTTTAGCCTGTGCGATCTGACCTGGGCTCGCGGCAGTGACCAAGGGTCCATCTGGACCTGCAACACGCAGAGTTTCCGGTCGATCGGTCAAGCTCAAGGTCGACCCTTTTTGCCGTTTTTGCCAATTTGAGTCGCATGGAGCAATGGCTTCGGCCGTGCGATCTGACCTGAGCTTGAGCCAGAGACCAGGGGACCACCTGGACCTAAGGTGATAAGGATTTGGGGTCAATCTGACAAGGTCAAGGGGTTCAAAGCGGCGATTGAACACGGCACAAAAGTAAGCAAATTGGTCACGACTAGTGCACGCCCATCGGCTGAGCCATCCGACCTGGGCTCGCCAACGTGCCCAGGGGACCCGCCCACCTTGCCGCGTTCAGAGGTTCCAATCTCTCGGTCAAGGTCAAGTGGTCCAGAAACCCCATTGAAAATGCCTACTTTTGGGTTTTTTCACCAACTTGGCGTCCGCGCAGCAACATCTACGGCTGAGCAATCTGACCCGGGCTCGTGCCAGTGCCAAGACGAATCCCTGGACTTGAGACCCTATGGGTTTCGGGTTGACGGGTCAAGCCAAAGGGGTAGAAAACTGCTTCCCAAGTTGCCAATAGTGAAGGCCTCTGGGTGTGTTTTGGTCTTTTCAAGAGGGAACCGCATGCCTTTAGCCTGTGCGATCTGACCTGGGCTCGCGGCAGTGACCAAGGGTCCATCTGGACCTGCAACACGCAGAGTTTCGGGTCGATCGGTCAAGCTCAAGGTCGACCCTTTTTGCCGTTTTTGCCAATTTGAGTCGCATGGAGCAATGGCTTTGGCCGTGCGATCTGACCTGGGCTCGCCCCAGAGACCAGGGGACCACCTGGACCTAAGGCGATAAGGATTTTGGGTCCATCTGACAAGGTCAAGGGGGTCAAAGCGGCGATTGAACACGGCACAAAAGTAAACAAATTGGTCACGACTAGTGCACGCCCATCGGCTGAGCCATCCGACCTGGGCTCGCCAACGTGCCCAGGGGACCCGCCCACCTTGCCGCGTTCAGAGGTTCCAATCTCTCGGTCAAGGTCAAGTGGTCCAGAAACCCCATTGAAAATGCCTACTTTGGGGTTTTTTTACCAACTTGGCACCCGCGCAGCAACGGCTTCGGCTGAGCAATCTGACCCGGGCTCCCGCCAGTGCCAAGACGAATCCCCGGACTTGAGGCCCTATGAGTTTCGGGTTGACGGGTCAAGCCAAAGGGGTAGAAAACTGCTTCCCAAGTTGCCAATAGTGAAGGCCTCTGGGTGTGTTTTGGTCTTTTCAAGAGGGAACCGCATGCCTTTAGCCTGTGCGATCTAACCTGGGCTCGCGGCAGTGACCAAGGGTCCATCTGGACCTGCAACACCTAGAGTTTCGGGTCAATCGGTCAAGCTCAAGGTCGACCCTTTTTGCCGTTTTTGCCAATTTGAGTCGCATGGAGCAATGGCTTTGGCCGTGCGATCTGACCTGGGCTTGCGCCAGAGACCAGGGGACCACCTGGACCTAAGGCGATAAGGATTTGGGGTCCATCTGACAAGGTCAAGGGGGTCAAAGCGGCGATTGAACACGGCACAAAAGCATGCAAATTGGTAAAGACTAGTGCACTCACATCGGCTGAGCCATCCGACCTGGGCTCGCCAACATGCCCAGGGGACCCGCCCACCTTGCCGCGTTCAGAGGTTCCAATCTCTCGGTCAAGGTCAAGTGGTCCAGAAACCCCATTGAAATGCCTACTTTTGGGTTTTTTCACCAACTTGGGACCCGCGCAGCAACGGCTATGGCTGAGCGATCTGACCCGGGCTCACGCCAGTGCCAAGACAAATCCCTGGACTTGAGGCCCTATGAGTTTCGGGTTGACGGGTCAAGCCAAAGGGGTAGAAAACTGCTTCCCAAGTTGCCAATAGTGAAGGCCTCTGGGTGTGTTTTGGTCTTTTCAAGAGGGAACCGCATGCCTTTAGCCTGTGCGATCTGACCTGGGCTCGCGGCAGTGACCAAGGGTCCATCTGGACCTGCAACACGCAGAGTTTCGGGTCGATCAGTCAAGCTCAAGGTCGACCCTTTTTGCCGTTTTTGCCAATTTGAGTCGCATGGAGCTATGGCTTCGGCCGTGCGATCTGACCTGGGCTCGCGCCAGAGACCAGGGGACCACCTGGACCTAAGGCGATAAGGATTTGGGGTCCATCTGACAAGGTCAAGGGGGTCAAAGCGGCGATTGAACACGGCACAAAAGTAAGCAAATTGGTCACGACTAGTGCACGCCCATTGGCTGAGCCATCCGACCTGGGCTCGCCAACGTGCACAGGGGACCCGCCCACCTTGCCGCGTTCAGAGGTTCCAATCTCTCGGTCAAGGTCAAGTGGTCCAGAAACCCCATTGAAATGCCTACTTTTGGATTTTTTCACCAACTTGGCACCCGCGCAGCAATGGCTACGGCTGAGCGATCTGACCCGGGCTCACCCCAGTGCCAAGACGAATCCCTGGACTTGAGGCCCTATGAGTTTCGGGTTGACGGGTCAAGCCAAAGGGGTAGAAAACTGCTTCCCAAGTTGCCAATAGAGAAGGCCTCTGGGTGTGTTTTGGTCTTTTCAAGAGGGAACCGCATGCCTTTAGCCAGCTGTGCGATCTGACCTGGGCTCGCGGCAGTGACCAATTGTCCATCTGGACCTGCAACACCTAGAGTTTCGGGTCGATCGGTCAAGCTCAAGGTCGACCCTTTTTGCCGTTTTTGCCAATTTGAGTCACATGGAGCAATGGCTTTGGCCGTGCGATCTGACCTGGGCTCGCGCCAGAGACCAGGGGACCACCTGGACCTAAGGCGATAATGATTTGGGGTCCATCTGACAAGGTCAAGGGGGTCAAAGCGGCGATTGAACACGCAAAAAAGTAAGCAAATTGGTCATGACTAGTGCACGCCCATCGGCTGATCCATCCGACCTGGGCTCGCCAACGTGCCCAGGGGACCCGCCCACCTTGCCACGTTCAGAGGTTCCAATCTCTCGGTCAAGGTCAAGTGGTCCAGAAACCCCATTGAAATGCCTACTTTTGGGTTTTTTCACCAACTTGGCACCCGCGCAGCAACGGCTACGGCTGAGCGATCTGACCCGGCCTCGCGCCAGTGCCAAGACAAATCCCCGGACTTGAGGCCCTATGAGTTTCGGGTTGACAGGTCAAGCCAAAGGGGTAGAAAACTGCTTCCCAAGTTGCCAATAGTGAAGGCCTCTGGGTGTGTTTTGGTCTTTTCAAGAGGGAACCGCATGCCTTTAGCCTGTGCGATCTGACCTGTGCTCGCGGCAGTGACCAAGGGTCCATCTGGACCTGCAACACGCAGAGTTTCGGGTCGATCAGTCAAGCTCAAGGTTGACCCTTTTTGCCGTTTTTGCCAATTTGAGTCGCATGGAGCAATGGCTTTGGCCGTGCGATCTGACCTGGACTCGCGCCAGAGACCAGGGGACCACCTGGACCTTAGGTGATAAGGATTTGGGGTCCATCTGACAAGGTCAAGGGGTTCAAAGCGGCGATTGAACACGGCACAAAAGTAAGCAAATTGGTCACGACTAGTGCACGCCCATCAGCTGAGCCATCCGACCTGGGCTCGCCAACGTGCCCAGGGGACCCGCCCACCTTGCCGCGTTCAGAGGTTCCAATCTCTCGGTCAAGGTCAAGTGGTCCAGAAACCCCATTGAAAATGCCTACTTTGGGGTTTTTTCACCAACTTGGCACCCGCGCAGCAACGGCTACGGCTGAGCGATCTGACCCGGACGTGCGCCAGTGCCAAGACGAATCCCCGGACTTGAGGCCCTATGAGTTTCGGGTTGACGGGTCAAGCCAAAGGGGTAGAAAACTGCTTCCCAAGTTGCCAATAGTGAAGGCCTCTGGGTGTGTTTTGGTCTTTTCAAGAGGGAACCGCATGCCTTTAGCCTGTGCGATCTGACCTGGGCTCGCAGCAGTGACCAAGGGTCCATCTGGACCTGCAACACGCAGAGTTTCGGGTCAATCGGTCAAGCTCAAGGTCGACCCTTTTTGCCGTTTTTGCCAATTTGAGTCGCATGGAGCAATGGCTTTGGCCGTGCGATCTGACCTGGGCTCGTGCCAGAGACCAGGGGACCACTTGGACCTAAGGCGATAAGGATTTGGTGTCCATCTGATAAGGTCAAGGGGGTCAAAGCGGCAATTGAACACGGCACAAAAGTAAGCAAATTGGTCACGACTAGTGCACGCCCATTGGCTGAGCCATCTGACCTGGGCTCGCCAACGTGCCCAGGGGACCCGCCCACCTTGCCGCGTTCAGAGGTTCCAATCTCACGGTAAAGGTCAAGTGGTCCAGAAACCCCATTGAAAATGCCTACTTTTGGGTTTTTTCACCAACTTGGCACCCGCGCAGCAACGGCTACGGCTGAGCGATCTGACCCGGGCTCGCGCCAGTGCCAAGACGAATCCCCGGACTTGAGGCCCTATGAGTTTCGGGTTGATGGGTCAAGCCAAAGGGGTAGAAAACTGCTTCCCAAGTTGCCAATAGTGAAGGCCTCTGGGTGTGTTTTGGTCTTTTCAAGAGGGAACCGCATGCCTTTAGCCTGTGCGATCTGACCTGGGCTCGCGGCAGTGACCAAGGGTCCATCTGGACCTGCAACACGCAGAGTTTTGGGTCAATCAGTCAAGCTCAAGGTCGACCCTTTTTGCCGTTTTTGCCAATTTGAGTCGCATGGAGCAATGGCTTCGGCCGTGCGATCTGACCTGGGCTCGCGCCAGAGACCAGGGGACCACCTGGACCTAAGGCGATAAGGATTTGGGGTCCATCTGACAAGGTCAAGGGGGTCAAAGCGGCGATTGAACACGGCACAAAAGTAAGCAAATTGGTCACGACTAGTGCACGCCCATCGGCTGAGCCATCCGACCTGGGCTCCCCAAGGTACCCAGGGGACCCGCCCACCTTGCCGCGTTCAGAGGTTCCAATCTCTCGGTCAAGGTCAAGTGGTCCAGAAACCCCATTGAAATGCCTACTTTTGGGTTTTTTCACCAACTTGGCACCCGCGCAGCAACGGCTACGGCTGAGCGATCTGACCTGGGCTTGCGCCAGTGCCAAGACGAATCCCCGGACTTGAGGCCCTAAGAGTTTCGGGTTGACGGGTCAAGCCAAAGGGGTAGAAAACTGCTTCCCAAGTTGCCAATAGTGAAGGCCTCTGGGTGTGTTTTGGTCTTTTCAAGAGGGAACCGCATGCCTTTAGCCTGTGCGATCTGACCTGGGCTTGCGGCAGTGACCAAGGGTCCATCTGGACCTGCAACACGCAGAGTTTTGGGTCAATCGGTCAAGCTCAAGGTCGACCCTTTTTGCCGTTTTTGCCAATTTGAGTCGCATGGAGCAATGGCTTCGGCCGTGCGATCTGACCTGGGCTCGCGCCAGAGACCAGGGGACCACCTGGACCTAAGGCGATAAGGATTTGGGGTCCATCTGACAAGTACAAGGGGGTCAAAGCGGCGATTGAACACGGCACAAAAGTAAGCAAATTGGTCACGACTAGTGCACGCCCATCGGCTGAGCCATCCGACCTGGGCTCGCCAACGTGCCCAGGGGACCCGCCCACCTTGCCGCGTTCAGAGGTTCCAATCTCTCGGTCAAGGTCAAGTGGTCCAGAAACCCCATTGAAAATGCCTACTTTTGGGTTTTTTATCCAACTTGGCACCCGCGCAGCAACGGCTACGGCTGAGCAATCTGACCCGGACGTGCGCCAGTGCCAAGACGAATCCCCGGACTTGAGGCCCTATGAGTTTCGGGTTGACGGGTCAAGCCAAAGGGGTAGAAAACTGCTTCCCAAGTTGCCAATAGTGAAGGCCTCTGGGTGTGTTTTGGTCTTTTCAAGAGGGAACCGCATGCCTTTAGCCTGTGCGATCTGACCTGGGCTCGCAGCAGTGACCAAGGGTCCATCTGGACCTGCAACACGCAGAGTTTCGGGTCAATCGTTCAAGCTCAAGGTCGACCCTTTTTGCCGTTTTTGCCAATTTGAGTCGCATGGAGCAATGGCTTTGGCCGTGCGATCTGACCTGGGCTCGTGCCAGAGACCAGGGGACCACTTGGACCTAAGGCGATAAGGATTTGGGGTCCATCTGACAAGGTCAAGGGGGTCAAAGCGGCAATTGAACACGGCACAAAAGTAAGCAAATTGGTCACGACTAGTGCACGCCCATTGGCTGAGCCATCTGACCTGGGCTCGCCAACGTGCCCAGGGGACCCGCCCACCTAGCTGCGTTCAGAGGTTCCAATCTCACGGTAAAGGTCAAGTGGTCCAGAAACCCCATTGAAAATGCCTACTTTTGGGTTTTTTCACCAACTTGGCACCCGCGCAGCAACGGCTACGGCTGAGCGATCTGACCCGGGCTCGCGCCAGTGCCAAGATGAATCCCCGGACTTGAGGCCCTATGAGTTTCGGGTTGATGGGTCAAGCCAAAGGGGTAGAAAACTGCTTCCCAAGTTGCCAATAGTGAAGGCCTCTGGGTGTGTTTTGGTCTTTTCAAGAGGGAACCGCATGCCTTTAGCCTGTGCGATCTGACCTGGGCTCGCGGCAGTGACCAAGGGTCCATCTGGACCTGCAACACGCAGAGTTTTGGGTCAATCAGTCAAGCTCAAGGTCGACCCTTTTTGCCGTTTTTGCCAATTTGAGTCGCATGGAGCAATGGCTTCGGCCGTGCGATCTGACCTGGGCTCGCGCCAGAGACCAGGGGACCACCTGGACCTAAGGCGATAAGGATTTGGGGTCCATCTGACAAGGTCAAGGGGGTCAAAGCGGCGATTGAACACGGCACAAAAGTAAGCAAATTGGTCACGACTAGTGCACGCCCATCGGCTGAGCCATCCGACCTGGGCTCGCCAACGTGCCCAGGGGACCCGCCCACCTTGCCGCGTTCAGAGGTTCCAATCTCTCGGTCAAGGTCAAGTGGTCCAGAAACCCCATTGAAATGCCTACTTTTGGGTTTTTTCACCAACTTGGCACCCGCGCAGCAACGGCTACGGCTGAGCGATCTGACCTGGGCTTGCGCCAGTGCCAAGACGAATCCCCGGACTTGAGGCCCTAAGAGTTTCAGGTTGACGGGTCAAGCCAAAGGGGTAGAAAACTGCTTCCCAAGTTGCCAATAGTGAAGGCCCCTGGGTGTGTTTTGGTCTTTTCAAGAGGGAACCGCATGCCTTTAGCCTGTGCGATCTGACCTGGGCTTGCGGCAGTGACCAAGGGTCCATCTGGACCTGCAACACGCAGAGTTTCGGGTCAATCGGTCAAGCTCAAGGTCGACCCTTTTTGCCGTTTTTGCCAATTTGAGTCGCATGGAGCAATGGCTTCGGCCGTGCGATCTGACCTGGGCTCGTGCCAGAGACCAGGGGACCACCTGGACCTAAGGCGATAAGGATTTGGGGTCCATCTGACAAGTACAAGGGGGTCAAAGCGGCGATTGAACACGGCACAAAAGTAAGCAAATTGGTCACGACTAGTGCACGCCCATCGGCTGAGCCATCCGACCTGGGCTCGCCAACGTGCCCAGGGGACCCGCCCACCTTGCCGCGTTCAGAGGTTCCAATCTCTCGGTCAAGGTCAAGTGGTCCAGAAACCCCATTGAAAATGCCTACTTTTGGGTTTTTTAACCAACTTGGCACCCGCGCAGCAACGGCTACGGCTGAGCGATCTGACCCGGACGTGCGCCAGTGCCAAGACAAATCCCCGGACTTGAGGCCCTATGAGTTTCGGGTTGACGGGTCAAGCCAAAGGGGTAGAAAACTGCTTCCCAAGTTGCCAATAGTGAAGGCCTCTGGGTGTGTTTTGGTCTTTTCAAGAGGGAACCGCATGCCTTTAGCCTGTGCGATCTGACCTGGGCTCGCAGCAGTGACCAAGGGTCCATCTGGACCTGCAACACGCAGAGTTTCGGGTCAATCGTTCAAGCTCAAGGTCGACCCTTTTTGCCGTTTTTGCCAATTTGAGTCGCATGGAGCAATGGCTTTGGCCGTGCGATCTGACCTGGGCTCGTGCCAGAGACCAGGGGACCACTTGGACCTAAGGCGATAAGGATTTGGGGTCCATCTGACAAGGTCAAGGGGGTCAAAGCGGCAATTGAACACGGCACAAAAGTAAGCAAATTGGTCACGACTAGTGCACGCCCATTGGCTGAGCCATCTGACCTGGGCTCGCCAACGTGCCCAGGGGACCCGCCCACCTTGCCGCGTTCAGAGGTTCCAATCTCACGGTAAAGGTCAAGTGGTCCAGAAACCCCATTGAAAATGCCTACTTTTGGGTTTTTTCACCAACTTGGCACCCGCGCAGCAACGGCTACGGCTGAGGGATCTGACCCGGGCTCGCGCCAGTGCCAAGACAAATCCCCGGACTTGAGGCCCTATGAGTTTCGGGTTGATGGGTCAAGCCAAAGGGGTAGAAAACTGCTTCCCAAGTTGCCAATAGTGAAGGCCTCTGGGTGTGTTTTGGTCTTTTCAAGAGGGAACCGCATGCCTTTAGCCTGTGCGATCTGACCTGGGCTCGCGGCAGTGACCAAGGGTCCATCTGGACCTGCAACACGCAGAGTTTTGGGTCAATCAGTCAAGCTCAAGGTCGACCCTTTTTGCCGTTTTTGCCAATTTGAGTCGCATGGAGCAATGGCTTCGGCCGTGCGATCTGACCTGGGCTCGCGCCAGAGACCAGGGGACCACCTGGACCTAAGGCGATAAGGATTTGGGGTCCATCTGACAAGGTCAAGGGGGTCAAAGTGGCGATTGAACACGGCACAAAAGTAAGCAAATTGGTCACGACTAGTGCACGCCCATCGGCTGAGCCATCCGACCTGGGCTCGCCAACGTGCCCAGGGGACCCGCCCACCTTGCCGCGTTCAGAGGTTCCAATCTCTCGGTCAAGGTCAAGTGGTCCAGAAACCCCATTGAAAATGCCTACTTTTGGGTTTTTTCACCAACTTGGCACCCGCGCAGCAACGGCTACGGCTGAGCGATCTGACCTGGGCTTGCGCCAGTGCCAAGACGAATCCCCGGACTTGAGGCCCTAAGAGTTTCTGGTTGATGGGTCAAGCCAAAGGGGTAGAAAACTGCTTCCCAAGTTGCCAATAGTGAAGGCCTCTGGGTGTGTTTTGGTCTTTTCAAGAGGGAACCGCATGCCTTTAGCCTGTGCGATCTGACCTGGGCTTGCGGCAGTGACCAAGGGTCCATCTGGACCTGCAACACGCAGAGTTTCGGGTCAATCGGTCAAGCTCAAGGTCGACCCTTTTTGCCGTTTTTGCCAATTTGAGTCGCATGGAGCAATGGCTTCGGCCGTGCGATCTGACCTGGGCTCGTGCCAGAGACCAGGGGACCACCTGGACCTAAGGCGATAAGGATTTGGGGTCCATCTGACAAGTACAAGGGGGTCAAAGCGGCGATTGAACACGGCACAAAAGTAAGCAAATTGGTCACGACTAGTGCACGCCCATCGGCTGAGCCATCCGACCTGGGCTCGCCAACGTGCCCAGGGGACCCGCCCACCTTGCCGCGTTCAGAGGTTCCAATCTCTCGGTCAAGGTCAAGTGGTCCAGAAACCCCATTGAAAATGCCTACTTTTGGGTTTTTTAACCAACTTGGCACCCGCGCAGCAACGGCTACGGCTGAGCGATCTGACCCGGACGTGCGCCAGTGCCAAGACAAATCCCCGGACTTGAGGCCCTATGAGTTTCGGGTTGACGGGTCAAGCCAAAGGGGTAGAAAACTGCTTCCCAAGTTGCCAATAGTGAAGGCCTCTGGGTGTGTTTTGGTCTTTTCAAGAGGGAACCGCATGCCTTTAGCCTGTGCGATCTGACCTGGGCTCGCAGCAGTGACCAAGGGTCCATCTGGACCTGCAACACGCAGAGTTTCGGGTCAATCGGTCAAGCTCAAGGTCGACCCTTTTTGCCGTTTTTGCCAATTTGAGTCGCATGGAGCAATGGCTTTGGCCGTGCGATCTGACCTGGGCTCGTGCCAGAGACCAGGGGACCACTTGGACCTAAGGCGATAAGGATTTGGGGTCCATCTGACAAGGTCAAGGGGGTCAAAGCGGCAATTGAACACGGCACAAAAGTAAGCAAATTGGTCACGACTAGTGCACGCCCATTGGCTGAGCCATCTGACCTGGGCTCGCCAACGTGCCCAGGGGACCCGCCCACCTTGCCGCGTTCAGAGGTTCCAATCTCACGGTAAAGGTCAAGTGGTCCAGAAACCCCATTGAAAATGCCTACTTTTGGGTTTTTTCACCAACTTGGCACCCGCGCAGCAACGGCTACGGCTGAGCGATCTGACCCGGGCTCGCGCCAGTGCCAAGACAAATCCCCGGACTTGAGGCCCTATGAGTTTCGGGTTGATGGGTCAAGCCAAAGGGGTAGAAAACTGCTTCCCAAGTTGCCAATAGTGAAGGCCTCTGGGTGTGTTTTGGTCTTTTCAAGAGGGAACCGCATGCCTTTAGCCTGTGCGATCTGACCTGGGCTCGCGGCAGTGACCAAGGGTCCATCTGGACCTGCAACACGCAGAGTTTTGGGTCAATCAGTCAAGCTCAAGGTCGACCCTTTTTGCCGTTTTTGCCAATTTGAGTCGCATGGAGCAATGGCTTCGGCCGTGCGATCTGACCTGGGCTCGCGCCAGAGACCAGGGGACCACCTGGACCTAAGGCGATAAGGATTTGGGGTCCATCTGACAAGGTCAAGGGGGTCAAAGTGGCGATTGAACACGGCACAAAAGTAAGCAAATTGGTCACGACTAGTGCACGCCCATCGGCTGAGCCATCCGACCTGGGCTCGCCAACGTGCCCAGGGGACCCGCCCACCTTGCCGCGTTCAGAGGTTCCAATCTCTCGGTCAAGGTCAAGTGGTCCAGAAACCCCATTGAAAATGCCTACTTTTGGGTTTTTTCACCAACTTGGCACCCGCGCAGCAACGGCTACGGCTGAGCGATCTGACCTGGGCTTGCGCCAGTGCCAAGATGAATCCCCGGACTTGAGGCCCTAAGAGTTTCTGGTTGATGGGTCAAGCCAAAGGGGTAGAAAACTGCTTCCCAAGTTGCCAATAGTGAAGGCCTCTGGGTGTGTTTTGGTCTTTTCAAGAGGGAACCGCATGCCTTTAGCCTGTGCGATCTGACCTGGGCTTGCGGCAGTGACCAAGGGTCCATCTGGACCTGCAACACGCAGAGTTTCGGGTCAATCGGTCAAGCTCAAGGTCGACCCTTTTTGCCGTTTTTGCCAATTTGAGTCGCATGGAGCAATGGCTTCGGCCGTGCGATCTGACCTGGGCTCGCGCCAGAGACCAGGGGACCACCTGGACCTAAGGCGATAAGGATTTGGGGTCCATCTGACAAGGTCAAGGGGGTCAAAGCGGCGATTGAACACGGCACAAAAGTAAGCAAATTGGTCACGACTAGTGCACGCCCATCGGCTGAGCCATCCGACCTGGGCTCGCCAACGTGCCCAGGGGACCCGCCCACCTTGCCGCGTTCAGAGGTTCCAATCTCTCGGTCAAGGTCAAGTGGTCCAGAAACCCCATTGAAAATGCCTACTTTTGGGTTTTTTAACCAACTTGGCACCCGCGCAGCAACGGCTACGGCTGAGCGATCTGACCCGGACGTGCGCCAGTGCCAAGACAAATCCCCGGACTTGAGGCCCTATGAGTTTCGGGTTGACGGGTCAAGCCAAAGGGGTAGAAAACTGCTTCCCAAGTTGCCAATAGTGAAGGCCTCTGGGTGTGTTTTGGTCTTTTCAAGAGGGAACCGCATGCCTTTAGCCTGTGCGATCTGACCTGGGCTCGCAGCAGTGACCAAGGGTCCATCTGGACCTGCAACACGCAGAGTTTCGGGTCAATCGGTCAAGCTCAAGGTCGACCCTTTTTGCCGTTTTTGCCAATTTGAGTCGCATGGAGCAATGGCTTTGGCCGTGCGATCTGACCTGGGCTCGTGCCAGAGACCAGGGGACCACTTGGACCTAAGGCGATAAGGATTTGGGGTCCAACTGACAAGGTCAAGGGGGTCAAAGCGGCGATTGAACACGGCACAAAAGTAAGCAAATTGGTCACGACTAGTGCACGCCCAATGGCTGAGCCATCTGACCTGGGCTCGCCAACGTGCCCAGGGGACCCGCCCACCTTGCCGCGTTCAGAGGTTCCAATCTCACGGTCAAGGTCAAGTGGTCCAGAAACCCCATTAAAAATGCCTACTTTTGGTTTTTTTCACCAACTTGGCACCCGCGCAGCAACGGCTACGGCTGAGCGATCTG
The DNA here is from genome assembly GCA_948146395.1 of Fragum whitleyi. Lineage (NCBI taxonomy): Eukaryota > Metazoa > Mollusca > Bivalvia > Cardiida > Cardiidae > Fragum > Fragum whitleyi. Next base: position 43,220,815 of record OX411555.1, read on the forward strand.
ACCCGGGCTCGCGCCAGTGCCAAGACAAATCCCCGGACTTGAGGCCCTTTGAGTTTCGGGTTGATGGGTCAAGCCAAAGGCGTAGAAAACTGCTTCCCAAGTTGCCAATAGTGAAGGCCTCTGGGTGTGTTTTGGTCTTTTCAAGAGGGAACCGCATGCCTTTAGCCTGTGCGATCTGACCTGGGCTCGCGGCAGTGACCAAGGGTCCATCTGGACCTCCAACACGCAGAGTTTCAGGTCGATCGGTCAAGCTCAAGGTCGACCCTATTTGCCGTTTTTGCCAATTTGAGTCGCATGGAGCAATGGCTTCGGCCGTGCAATCTGACCTGGGCTTGCGCCAGAGACCAGGGGACCACCTGGACCTAAGGCGATAAGGATTTGGGGTCCATCTGACAAGGTCAAGGGGGTCAAAGCGGTTATTGAACACAGCACAAAAGTAAGCAAATTGGTCATGACTAGTGCACGCCCATCGGCTGAGCCATCTGACCTGGGCTTGCCAACGTGCCCAGGGGACCCGCCCACCTTGCCGCGTTCAGAGGTTCCAATCTCTTGGTCAAGGTCAAGTGGTCCAGAAACCCCATTGAAATGCCTACTTTTGGGTTTTTTCACCAACTTGGCACCCGCGCAGCAACGGCTACGGCTGAGCGATCTGACCCGGGCTCGCGCCAGTGCCAAGACGAATCCCTGGACTTGAGGCCCTATGAGTTTTGGGTTGACGTGTCAAGCCAAAGGGGTAGAAAACTGCTTCCCAAGTTGCCAATAGTGAAGGCCTCTGGGTGTGTTTTGGTCTTTTCAAGAGGGAACCGCATGCCTTTAGCCTGTGCGATCTGACCTGGGCTCGCGGCAGTGACCAAGGGTCCATCTGGACCTGCAACACGCAGAGTTTCGGGTCGATCGGTCAAGCTCAAGGTCGACCCTTTTTGCCGTTTTTGCCAATTTGAGTCGCATGGAGCAATGGCTTCGGCCGTGCGATCTGACCTGGGCTCGCGCCAGAGACCAGGGGACCACCTGGACCTAAGGCGATAAGGATTTGGGGTCCAACTGACAAGGTCAAGGGGGTCAAAGCGGCGATTGAACACGGCACAAAAGTAAGCAAATTGGTCACGACTAGTGCACGCCCATCGGCTGAGCCATCCGACCTGGGCTCGCCAACGTGCCCAGGGGACCCGCCCACCTTGCCGCGTTCAGAGGTTCCAATCTCTCGGTCAAGGTCAAGTGGTCCAGAAACCCCATTGAAATGCCTACTTTTGGGTTTTTTCACCAACTTGCAACCCGCGCAGCAACGGCTATGGCTGAGCGATCTGACCCGGGCTCGCCCCAGTGCCAAGACGAATCCCCGGACATGAGGCCCTATGAGTTTCGGGTTGACGGGTCAAGCCAAAGGGGTAGAAAACTTCTTCCCAAGTTGCCAATAGTGAAGGCCTCTGGGTGTGTTTTGGTCTTTTCAAGAGGGAACCACATGCCTTTAGCCTGTGCGATCTGACCTGGGCTCGCGGCAGTGACCAAGGGTCCATCTGGACCTGCAACACGCAGAGTTTCGGGTCGATCAGTCAAGCTCAAGGTCGACCCTTTTTGCCGTTTTTGCCAATTTGAGTCGCATGGAGCTATGGCTTCGGCCGTGCGATCTGACCTGGGCTCGCGCCAGAGACCAGGGGACCACCTGGACCTAAGGCGATAAGGATTTGGGGTCCATCTGACAAGGTCAAGGGGGTCAAAGCGGCGATTGAACACGGCACAAAAGTAAGCAAATTGGTCACGACTAGTGCACGCCCATTGGCTGAGCCATCCGACCTGGGCTCGCCAACGTGCACAGGGGACCCGCCCACCTTGCCGCGTTCAGAGGTTCCAATCTCTCGGTCAAGGTCAAGTGGTCCAGAAACCCCATTGAAATGCCTACTTTTGGATTTTTTCACCAACTTGGCACCCGCGCAGCAATGGCTACGGCTGAGCGATCTGACCCGGGCTCACCCCAGTGCCAAGACGAATCCCTGGACTTGAGGCCCTATGAGTTTCGGGTTGACGGGTCAAGCCAAAGGGGTAGAAAACTGCTTCCCAAGTTGCCAATAGGGAAGGCCTCTGGGTGTGTTTTGGTCTTTTCAAGAGGGAACCGCATGCCTTTAGCCAGCTGTGCGATCTGACCTGGGCTCGCGGCAGTGACCAATTGTCCATCTGGACCTGCAACACCTAGAGTTTCGGGTCGATCGGTCAAGCTCAAGGTCGACCCTTTTTGCCGTTTTTGCCAATTTGAGTCACATGGAGCAATGGCTTTGGCCGTGCGATCTGACCTGGGCTCGCGCCAGAGACCAGGGGACCACCTGGACCTAAGGCGATAATGATTTGGGGTCCATCTGACAAGGTCAAGGGGGTCAAAGCGGCGATTGAACACGCAAAAAAGTAAGCAAATTGGTCATGACTAGTGCACGCCCATCGGCTGATCCATCCGACCTGGGCTCGCCAACGTGCCCAGGGGACCCGCCCACCTTGCCACGTTCAGAGGTTCCAATCTCTCGGTGAAGGTCAAGTGGTCCAGAAACCCCATTGAAATGCCTACTTTTGGGTTTTTTCACCAACTTGGCACCCGCGCAGCAACGGCTACGGCTGAGCGATCTGACCCGGCCTCGCGCCAGTGCCAAGACAAATCCCCGGACTTGAGGCCCTATGAGTTTCGGGTTGACAGGTCAAGCCAAAGGGGTAGAAAACTGCTTCCCAAGTTGCCAATAGTGAAGGCCTCTGGGTGTGTTTTGGTCTTTTCAAGAGGGAACCGCATGCCTTTAGCCTGTGCGATCTGACCTGTGCTCGCGGCAGTGACCAAGGGTCCATCTGGACCTGCAACACGCAGAGTTTCGGGTCGATCAGTCAAGCTCAAGGTTGACCCTTTTTGCCGTTTTTGCCAATTTGAGTCGCATGGAGCAATGGCTTTGGCCGTGCGATCTGACCTGGACTCGCGCCAGAGACCAGGGGACCACCTGGACCTAAGGTGATAAGGATTTGGGGTCCATCTGACAAGGTCAAGGGGTTCAAAGCGGCGATTGAACACGGCACAAAAGTAAGCAAATTGGTCACGACTAGTGCACGCCCATCAGCTGAGCCATCCGACCTGGGCTCGCCAACGTGCCCAGGGGACACGCCCACCTTGCCACATTCAGAGGTTCCAATCTCTCGGTCAAGGTCAACTGGTCCAGAAACCCCATTGAAATGCCTACTTTTGGGTTTTTTCACCAACTTGGCACCCGCGCAGCAACGGCTACGGCTGAGCGATCTGACCCGGGATCGCGCCAGTGCCAAGACAAATCCTGGGACTTGAGGCCCTATGAGTTTCGGGTTGACGGGTCAAGCCAAAGGGGTAGAAAACTGCTTCCCAAGTTGCCAATAGGGAAGGCCTCTGGGTGTGTTTTGGTCTTTTCAAGAGGGAACCACATGCCTTTAGCCTGTGCGATCTGACCTGGGCTCGCGGCAGTGACCAAGGGTCCATCTGGACCTGCAACACGCAGAGTTTCGTCTCGGTCGGTCAAGCTCAAGGTCGACCCTTTTTGCCGTTTTTGCCAATTTGAGTCGCATGGAGCAATGGCTTCAGCCGTGCAATCTGACCTGGGCTCGCGCCAGAGACCAGTGGACCACCTAGACCTAAGGCGATAAGGATTTGGGGTCCATCTGACAAGGTCAAGGGGGTCAAAGCGGCAATTGAACACGGCACAAAAGTAAGCAAATTGGTCACGACTAGTGCATGCCCATCGGCTGAGCCATCTGACCTGGGCTCGCCAACATGTCCAGGGGACCCGCCCACCTTGCCGCGTTCAGAGGTTCCAATCTCTCGGTCAAGGTCAAGTGGTCCAGAAACCCCATTGAAATGCCTACTTTTGGGTTTTTTCACCAACTTGGCACCCGCGCAGCAACGGCTACGGCTGAGCGATCTGACCTGGGCTCGCGCCAGTGCCAAGACGAATCCCCGGACTTGAGGCCCTATGAGTTTCGGGTTGACGGGTCAAGCCAAAGGGGTAGAAAACTGCTTCCCAAGTTGCCAATAGTGAAGGCCTCTGGGTGTGTTTTGGTCTTTTCAAGAGGGAACCGCATGCCTTTAGCCTGTGCGATCTGACCAGGGCTCGCGGCAGTGACCAAGGGTCCATCTGGACCTTCAACACACAGAGTTTTGGGTCGGTCGGTCAAGCTCAAGGTCGACCCTTTTTGCCGTTTTTGCCAATTTAAGTCGCATGGAGCAATGGCTTCGGCCGTGCGATCTGACCTGGGCTCGCACCAGAGACCAGGGGACCACCTGGACCTAAGGCGATAAGGATATGGGGTCCATCTGACAAGGTCAAGGGGGTCAAAGCGGCGATTGAACACGGCACAAAAGTAAGCAAATTGGTCACGACTAGTGCACGCCCATCGGCTGAGCCATCCGACCTGGGCTCGCCAACGTGCCCAGGGGACCCGCCCACCTTGCCGCGTTCAGAGGTTCCAATCTCTCGGTCAAGGTCAAGTGGTCCAGAAACCCCATTGAAATGCCTACTTTTAGGTTTTTTCACCAACTTGGCACCCGCGCAGCAACGGCGTTGGCTGAGCGATCTGACCCGGGCTCGCGCCAGTGCCAAGACGAATCCCCAGACTTGAGGCCCTATGAGTTTCGGGTTGACGGGTCAAGCCAAAGGGGTAGAAAACTGCTTCCCAAGTTGCCAATAGTGAAGGCCTCTGGGTGTGTTTTGGTCTTTTCAAGAGGGAACCGCATGCCTTTAGCCTGTGCGATCTGACCTGGGTTCGTGGCAGTGACCAAGGGTCCATCTGGACCTGCAACACGCAGAGTTTCGGGTCGATCGGTCAAGCTCAAGGTCGACCCTTTTTGCCGTTTTTGCCAATTTGAGTCGCATGGAGCAATGGCTTCGGCCGTGCGATCTGACCTGGGCTCGCGCCAGAGACCAGGGGACCACCTGGACCTAAGGCGATAAGGATTTGGGGTCCATCTGACAAGGTCAAGGGGGTCAAAGCGGCGATTGAACACGGCACAAAAGTAAGCAAATTGGTCACGACTAGTGCACGCCCATCGGCTGAGCCATCCGACCTGGGCTCGCCAACGTGCCCAGGGGACACGCCCACCTTGCCGCATTCAGAGGTTCCAATCTCTCGGTCAAGGTCAAGTGGTCCAGAAACCCCATTGAAATGCCTACTTTTGGGTTTTTTCACCAACTTGGCACCAGCGCAGCAACGGCTACGGCTGAGCGATCTGACCCGGGCTCGTGCCAGTGCCAAGATGAATCCCCGGACTTGAGGCCCTATGAGTTTCGGGTTGACAGGTCAAGCCAAAGGGGTAGAAAACTGCTTCCCAAGTTGCCAATAGTGAAGGCCTCTGGGTGTGTTTTGGTCTTTTCAAGAGGGAACCGCATGCCTTTAGCCTGTGCGATCTGACCTGGGCTCGCGGCAGTGACCAAGGGTCCATCTGGACCTGCAACACGCAGAGTTTCGGGTCGATCGGTCAAGCTCAAGGTCGACCCTTTTTGCCGTTTTTGCCAATTTGAGTCGCATATCGCAATGGCTTCGGCCGTGCGATCTGACCTGGGCTATCGCCAGAGACCAGGGGACCACCTGGACCTAAGGCGATAAGGATTTGGGGTCCATCTGACAAGGTCAAGGGGGTCAAATCGGCGAATGAACACGGCACAAAAGTAAGCAAATTGGTCACGACTAGTGCACGCCCATCGGCTGGGCCATCCGACCTGGGCTCGCCAACATGCCCAGGGGACCCGCCCACCTTGCCGCGTTCAGAGGTTCCAATCTCTCGGTCAAGGTCAAGTGGTCCAGAAACCCCATTGAAATGCCTACTTTTGGGTTTTTTCACCAACTTGGCACCCGCGCAGCAACGGCTATGTCTAAGCGATCTGACCCGGGCTCGCGCCAGTGCCAAGACGAATCCCCGGACTTGAGGCCCTATGAGTTTCAGGTTGACAGGTCAAGCCAAAGGGGTAGAAAACTGCTTCCCAAGTTGCCAATAGTGAAGGCCTCTGGGTGTGTTTTGGTCTTTTCAAGAGGAAACCGCATGCCTTTAGCCTGTGCGATCAGACCTGGGCTCGCGGCAGTGGCCAAGGGTCCATCTGGACCTGCAACACGCAGAGTTTCGGGTTGATCGGTCAAGCTCAAGGTTGACCCTTTTTGCCGTTTTTGCCAATTTGAGTCGCATGGAGCAATGGCTTCGGCCGTGCGATCTGACCTGGGCTCGCGCCAGAGACCAGGGGACCACCTGGACCTAAGGCGATAAGGATTTGGGGTCCATCTGACAAGGTCAAGGGGGTCAAAGCGGCGATTGAACACGGCACAAAAGTAAGCAAATTGGTCACGACTAGTGCACGCACATCGGCTGAGCCATCCGACCTGGGCTCGCCAACGTGACCAGGGGACCCGCCCACCTTGCCGCGTTCAGAGGTTCCAATCTCTCGGTCAAGGTCAAGTGGTCCAGAAACCCCATTGAAATGCCTACTTTTGGGTTTTTTCACCAACTTGGCACCCGCGCAGCAACAGCTACGGCTGAGCGATCTGACCCGGGCTCGCGCCAGTGCCAAGACAAATCCCCGGACTTGAGGCCCTATGAGTTTCGGGTTGACGGGTCAAGCCAAAGGGGTAGAAAACTGCTTCCCAAGTTGCCAATAGTGAAGGCCTCTGGGTGTGTTTTGGTCTTTTCAAGAGGGAACCGCATGCCTTTAGCCTGTGCGATCTGACCTGGGCTCGCGGCAGTGACCAAGGGTCCATCTGGACCTGCAACACGCAGAGTTTCGGGTCGATCGGTCAAGGTCGACCCTTTTTGCCGTTTTTGCAAATTTGAGTCGCATGGAGCAATGGCTTCGGCCGTGCGATCTGACCTGGGCTCGCGCCAGAGACCAGGGGACCACCTGGGCCTAAGGCGATAAGGATTTGGGGTCCATCTGACAAGGTCAAGGGGGTCAAAGCGGCGATTGAACACGGCACAAAAGTAAGCAAATTGGTCACGACTAGTACACGCCCATCGGCTGAGCCATCCGACCTATGCTTGTCAACGTGCCCAGGGGACCCGCCCACCTTGCCGCGTTCAGAGGTTCCAATCTCTCGGTCAAGGTCAAGTGGTTCAGAAACCCCATTGAAATGCCTACTTTTGGGTTTTTTCACCAACTTGGCACCCGCGCAGCAACGGCTACGGCTGAGCGATCTGACCCGGGCTTGCGCCAGTGCCAAGACGAATCCCCGGACTTGAGGCCCTATGAGTTTCGGGTTGACGGGTCAAGCCAAAGGGGTAGAAAACTGCTTCCCAAGTTGCCAATAGTGAAGGCCTCTGGGTGTGTTTTGGTCTTTTCAAGAGGGAACCGCATGCCTTTAGCCTGTGCGATCTGACCTGGGCTCGCAGCAGTGACCAAGGGTCCATTGGGACCTGCAACACGCAGAGTTTCGGGTCGATCGGTCAAGCTAAAGGTCGACCCTTTTTGCTGTTTTTGCCAATTTGAGTCGCATGGAGCAATGGCTTCGGCCGTGTGATCTGACCTGGGCTCGCGCCAGAGACCAGGGGACCACCTGGACCTAAGGCGATAAGGATTTGGGGTCCATCTGACAAGGTCAAGGGGGTCAAAGCGGCGATTGAACACGGCACAAAAGTAAGCAAATTGGTCACGACTAGTGCACGCCCATCGGCTGAGCCATCCGACCTGGGCTCGCCAACGTGCCCAGGGGACCCGCCCACCTTGCCGCGTTCAGAGGTTCCAATCTCTTGGTCAAGGTCAAGTGGTCCAGAAACCCCATTAGTTTGCCTACTTTTGGGTTTTTTCACCAACTTGGCACCCGCGCAGCAACAGCTACGGCTGAGCGATCTGACCCGGGCTCGCGCCAGTGCCAAGACGAATCCCTGGACTTGAGGCCCTATGAGTTTCGGGTTGACGGGTCAAGCCAAAGGGGTAGAAAACTGCTTCCCAAGTTGCCAATAGTGAAGGCCTCTGGGTGTGTTTTGGTCTTTTCAAGAGGGAACCGCATGCCTTTAGCCTTAGCAATCTGACCTGGGCTCGCGGCAGTGACCAAGGGTCCATCTGGACCTGCAACATGCAGAGTTTCGGGTCGATCGGTCAAGCTCAAGGTCGACCCTTTTTGCCGTTTTTGCCAATTTGAGTTGCATGGAGCAATGGCTTCGGCCGTGCGATCTGACCTGGGCTCGTGCCAGAGACCAGGGACCACCTGGACCTAAGGCGATAAGGATTTGGGGTCCATCTGACAAGGTCAAGGGGGTCAAAGCGGCGATTGAACACGGCACAAAAGTAAGCAAATTGGTCACGACTAGTGCACGCCCATCGGCTGAGCCATCCGACCTGGGCTCGCCAACATGCCCAGGGGACCCGCCCACCTTGCCGCGGTCAGAGGTTCCAATCTCTCGGTCAAGGTCAAGTGGTCCAGAAACCCCATTGAAATGCCTACTTTTGGGTTTTTTCACCAACTTGGCACCCGCGCAGCAACGGCTACGGCTGAGCAATCTGACCCGGGCTCGCGCCAGTGCCAAGACGAATCCCCGGACTTGAGGCCCTATGAGTTTCGGGTTGACAGGTCAAGCCAAAGGGGTAGAAAACTGCTTCCCAAGTTGCCAATAGTGAAGGCCTCTGGGTGTGTTTTGGTCTTTTCAAGAGGGAACCGCATGCCTTTAGCCTGTGCGATCTGACCTGGGCTCGCGGCAGTGACCAAGGGTCCATCTGGACCTGCAACACGCAGAGTTTTGGGTTGATCGATCAAGCTCAACGTCGACCCTTTTTGCCGTTTTTGCCAATTTGAGTCGCATGGAGCAATGGCTTCGGCCGTGCGATCTGACCTGGGCTCGCGCCAGAGACCAGGGGACCACCTGGACTTAAGGCGATAAGGATTTGGGGTCCATCTGACAAGGTCAAGGGGGTCAAAGCGGGATTGAACACGGCACAAAAGTAAGCAAATTGGTCACGACTAGTGCACGCCCATCGGCTGAGCCATCCGACCTGGGCTCGCCAACGTGCCCAGGGGACCCGCCCACCTAGCCGCGTTCAGAGGTTCCAATCTCTCGGTCAAGGTCAAGTGGTCCAGAAACCCCATTGAAATGCCTACTTTTGGGTTTTTTCACCAACTTGGCACCCGCGCAGCAACGGCTACGGCTGAGCGATCTGACCCGGGCTCGCGCCAGTGCCAAGACGAATCCCCGGACTTGAGGCCCTATGAGTTTCGGGTTGACAGGTCAAGCCAAAGGGGTGGAAAACTGCTTCCCAAGTTGCCAATAGTGAAGGCCTCTGGGTGTGTTTTCGTCTTTTCAAGAGGGAACCACATGCCTCTAGGTCCATCTGGACCTGCAAGACGCAGAGTTTCGGGTCAATCGGTCAAGCTCAAGGTCGACCCTTTTTGCCGTTTTTGCCAATTTGAGTCGCATGGAGCAATGGCTTCGGCCGTGCGATCTGACCTGGGCTCGCGCCAGAGACCAAGGGACCACCTGGACCTAAGGCGATAAGGATTTGGGATCCATCTGACAAGGTCAAGGGGGTCAAAGCGGGTATTGAACACGGCACAAAAGTAAGCAAATTGGTCACGACTAGTGCACGCCCATCGGCTGAGCCATCCGACCTGGGCTCGCCAACGTGCCCAGGGGACCCGCCCACCTTGCCGTGTTCAGAGGTTCCAATCTCTCGGTCAAGGTCAAGTGGTCCAGAAACCCCATTGAAATGCCTACTTTTGGGTTTTTTCACCAACTTGGCACCTGCGCAGCAACGGCTATGGCTGAGCGATCTGACCCGGGCTCGCGCCAGTGCCAAAACAAATCCCCGGACTTGAGGCCCTATGAGTTTCGGGTTGACGGGTCAAGCCAAAGGGGTAGAAAACTGCTTCCCAAGTTGCCAATAGTGAAGGCCTCTGGGTGTGTTTTGGTCTTTTCAAGAGGGAACCGCATGCCTTTAGCCTGTGCGATCTGACCTGGGCTCGCGGCAGTGACCAAGGGTCCATCTGGACCTGCAACACGCAGAGTTTCCGGTCGATTGGTCAAGCTCAAGGTCGACCCTTTTTGCCGTTTTTGCCATTTTGAGTCGCATGGAGCAATGGCTTCGGCCGTGTGATCTGACCTGGGCTCGCGCCAGAGACCAGGGGACCACCTGGACCTAAGGCGATAAGGATTTAGGGTCCATCTGACAAGGTCAAGGGGGTCAAAGTGGGGATTGCAAACGGCACAAAAGTAAGCAAATTGGTCACGACTTGTGCACTCCCATCGGCTGAGCCATCCGACCTGGGCTCGCCAACGTGCCCAGGGGACCCGCCCACCTTGCCGCGTTCAGAGGTTCCAATCTCTCGGTCAAGGTCAAGTGGTCCAGAAACCCCATTGAAATGCCTACTTTTGGGTTTTTTCACCAACTTGGCACCCGCGCAGCAACGGCTACGGCTGAGCGATCTGACCCGGGCTCGCGCCAGTGCCAAGACGAATCCCTGGACTTGAGGCCCTATGAGTTTCGGGTTGACGGGTCAAGCCAAAGGGGTAGAAAACTGCTTCCCAAGTTGCCAATAGTGAAGGCCTCTGGGTGTGTTTTGGTCTTTTCAAGAGGGAACCGCATGCCTTTAGCCTGTGCGATCTGACCTGGGCACGCGGCAGTGACCAAGGGTCCATCTGGACCTGCAACACGCAGAGTTTCGGGTCGATCGGTCAAGCTCAAGGTCGACCCTTTTTGCCGTTTTTGCCAATTTGAGTCGCATGGAGCAATGGCTTCGGCCGTGTGATCTGACCTGGGCTCGCGCCAGAGACAAGGGGACCACCTGGACCTAAGGCGATAAGGATTTGGGGTCCATCTGACAAGGTCAAGGGGGTCAAAGCGGCGATTGAACATGGCACAAAAGTAAGCAAATTGGTCACGACTAGTGCACGCCCATCGGCTGAGCCACCCGCCCACCTTGCCGCTTTCAGAGGTTCCAATCTCTCGGAGCGTTGCAGGTTCAGGTTGTCCCTTGGTCACATGCGCGAGCCCAGGTCAGACCGCACAGCAGACTTGGCAACTTGGTACGCAGTTTTCTACCCCTTTGGCATGACCGATCGACCTGAAACTGGGAATGTTGCAGGTTCAGGTGGTCCCCTGTTCACTCGCGTGAGCCCAGATCAGATCACTCAGCCAAAGAGCATGCGGTTCACGGCTGAAAAACCCTAACAAACCCAAAGGCCTTGTCTGTTGGCAACTTGGTAGGCAGTTTTCTACTCCTTTGCCTTGACCCATCGACCCGAAACTCGGAATTTTGCAGGTTCCGGTGGTCCCTTGGTCACAAGCGCGAGCCCAGGTCAGATCGCTCAGGCAGCACAGCAGAAAGGTATGCGGTTCGCGTTTGAAAAGACCAAAGCAAGCCCAATTTCTTCACTTTTGGCCCACTTGGTACGCAGTTTTTCTACCCCTTAGGCTTGATCTATCGACCCGGAACTCTAGGCATTGCAGGTTGGGGTGGTCAAAGCCAATGCCAATGCTCTATGCCGCTCAAATTGGCATACCTGGCCAAATGGGTCGACCTTGACCTTGACTGATCGACCCGAAACTCGGAGCGTTGCAGGTTCAGGTGGTCCCGTGGTCACACATGCGAGCCCAGGTCAGACTGCATAGCAGAAGGGTATGCGGTTCGCGCTTGAAAAGGCCAAAACAAGCCCAAAGGCCTTGACTGTTGGCAAATTGGTACGCAGTTTTCTACCCTTTTGGCTTGACTGATCAACCCAAAACTTGGAATATTGCAGGTTCGGGTGGTCCCCTGATCACTCGCGCAAGCCGGGATCAGATAGATCAGCCCAAGGGCATGCGGTTCACCGCTGAAAAACCCTAACAAACCCAAAGGCCTTGACTGTTGGCAACATGGTAGGCAGTTTTCTACCCCTTTGCCTTGACCCATCGACCCGAAATTCGGAGCATTGCAGGTTCAGATAGTCCCCGGTCACTCGCGCGAGCCCAGGTCAGGCAGCACAGCAGAAAGGTATGCGGTTCGCGTTTGAAAAGACCAAAACAAGCCCAATTTCTTCACTTTTGGCCCACATGGTACACAGTTTTTCTACCCCTTAGGCTTGACCTATCGACCAAGAACTCTGGGCATTGCAGGTTGGGGTGGTCCCCTGGTCTGTCGCGCGAGCCCAGATCAGAACACTCAGCCCAACCCAAGGGCATGCGGTTCACTGCTGAAAAGCCCTAACAAACCCAAAGGCCTTGACTGTTGGCAACTTGGTAGCCAGTTTTCTACCCCTTTGCCTTGACCCATCGACCCAAATCTCAGAGCCTTGCAGGTTCAGATGGTCCCCCTGTCACTCACGCCAGCCCAGGTCAGGCAGCACAGCAGAAAGTTATGCGATTCGCGTTTGAAATGACCAAAACAAGCCCAATTTCTTCACTTTTGGCCCACTTGATACGCAGTTTTTCTACCCCTTAGGCTTGACCTATCAACCTGAAACTCAGAGCACTGCAGGTTCAGATGGTCCCCCGGTCACTCGCGCGAGCCCAGGTCAGGCAGCACAGCAGAAAGGTATGCGTTTTACGTTTGAAAAGACCAAAACAAGCCCAATTTCTTCACTTTTGGCTCACTTGGTACGCAGTTTTTCTACCCCTTAGGCTTGACCTATCGACCCGGAACTCTGGGCATTGCAAGTTCAGGTGGTCCCATGGTCACACGCGCGAGCCCAGGTCAGACCACACAGCAGAAGGGTATGCGGTTCGCGCTTGAAAAGGCCAAAACAAGCCCAAAGGCCTTGACTGTTGGCAACTTGGTACGCAGTTTTCTACCCCTTTGACTTGACCAATCGACCGGAAACTCGGAATTTTTGTAGGTTTGGGTGGTCCTCTGGTCATTCCCGCAAGCCCAAGTCAGATCGCTTATCCCAAGGGCATGCGGTTCACTGCTGAAAAACCCTTACAAACCCAAAGGCCTTGACTGTTGGCAACTTGGTAGGCAGTTTTCTAACCCTTTGCCTTGACCCATCGACCCGAAACTCGGAGCCTTGCAGGTTCAGATGGTCCCCTGTCACTGGCACGAGCCCAGGTCAGGCAGCACAGCAGAAAGGTATGCGGTTCGCGTTTGAAAAGACCAAAACAAGCCAAATTTCTTCACTATTTGGCCCACTTGGTACGCAGTTTTCTTCTACCCCTGAGGCTTGACCTATCAACCCGGAACTCAGGGCATTGCAGGTTGGGGTGGTCCCCTGGTCTGTCGCGCGAGCCCAGATCAGACTGCACGGCCAAAGCCAATGCTCTATGCCGCTCAAATTGGCATACCTGGCCAAACTGCTTGACATTGACCTTGACTGATCGACCCGAAACTCAGAGCGTTGCAGGTTCAGATGGTCCCCCGGTCCCTTGCACGAGCCCAGGTCAGGCAGCACAGCAGAAAGGTATGCGGTTTGCGTTTGAAAAGACCAAAATAAGCCCAATTTCTTCACTTTTGGCCAACTTGGTACGCAGTTTTTCTTCCCCTTAGGCTTGACCTATCGACCCAGAACTCTGGGCATTGCAGGTTGGGGTGGTCCCCTGGTCTCACACACGAGCCAAGGTAAGACCGCACAGCAGAAGGGCATGCGGTTCGCGCTTGAAAAGGCGAAAACAAGCTCAAAGGCCTTGACTGTTGGTAATTGGTACGCAGTTTTCTACCCCTTTGACTTGACCGATCAACCCAAAACTTGGAATGTTGCAGGTTCGGGTGGTCCCATGGTCACTCATGGATGGCCAGGTCAGATTGCTCAGCCCAAGGGCATGCGGTTCACTGCTGAAAAGCCGTAACAAACCCAAAGGCCTTGACTGTTGGCAACTTGGTAGCCAGTTTTCTACCCCTTTGCCTTGACCCATCGACCCGAATCTCAGAGCCTTGCAGGTTCCGATGGTCCCCTGTCACTGGCACGAGCCCAGGTCAGGCAGCACAGCAGAAAGGTATGCGGTTCGCGTTTGAAAAGACCAAAACAAGCCCAATTTCTTCACTTTTGGCCCATTTGGTACGCAGTTTTCTTCTACCCCTGAGGCTTGACCTATCGACCCGGAACTCAGGGCATTGCAGGTTGGGGTGGTCCCCTGGTCTGTCGCGCGAGCCCAGATCAGACTGCACGGCCAAAGCCAATGCTCTATGCCGCTCAAATTGGCAAACCTGGCCAAACTGGTTGACATTGACCTTGACTGATCAACCCAAACTCAGAGCGTTGCAGTTTCAGATGGTCCCCCGGTCACTCTTTTGAGCCCAGGTCAGGCAGCACAGCAGAAAGGTATGCGGTTTGCGTTTGAAAAGACCAAAACAAGCCCAATTTCTTCACTTTTGGTTCACTTGGTACGCAGTTTTTCTACCCCTTAGGCTTGACCTATCGACCTTGAACTCTGGGCATTGCAAGTTCAGGTGGTCCCGTGGTAAAACCCGTGAGCCCAGGTCAGACCGCACAGCAGAAGGGTATGCGGTTCGCACTTGAAAAGGCCATAACAAGCCCAAAGCCCTTGACTGTTGGCAAATTGGTACGCAGTTTTCTACCCTTTTGGCTTGACTGATCGACCCAAAACTTGGAATGTTGCAGGTTCGGGTGGTCCCCTGGTCACTCGCGCTAGCCCAGGTCAGATCGCTCAGCACAAGGGCATATGGTTCACTGTTTATAAACCCTAACAAACCCAAAAGCCTTGACTGTTGGCAACTTGGTAGGCAGTTTTCTACCTATTTGCCTTGACCAATCGACCCGAAACTCGGAGCGTATCAGGTTCAGATAGTCCCTTGGTCACTCGCACAAGCCCAGGTCAGGCAGCACAGCAGAAAGGTATGCAGTTCGCATTTGAAAAGACCAAAACAAGCCCAATTTCTTCACTTTTGGCCCACTTGGTACGCAGTTTTTCTACCCCTTAGGCTTGACCTATCGACCCAGAACTCTGGGCATTGCAGGTTGAGGTGGTCCCCTGGTCTGTCGCGTGAGCCCAGATCAGACCGCACAGCCCAAGCCAATGCTCTATGCCGCTCAAATTGGCATACCTGGCCAAACGGGTCAACCTTGACCTTGACTGATCGACCCGAAACTCGGAGCGTTGCAGGTTCAGGTGGTCCCGTGGTCACACACGCGAGCCCCAGTCAGACCGCACTGCAGAAGGGTATGTGGTTCGCTCTTGAAAAGGCAAAAACAAGCCTAAAGGCCTTGACTGTTGGCAACTTGGTACGCAGTTTTCTACCCCTTTGGCTTGACTGATCAACCCAAAACTCGGAATGTTGCAGGTTCGGGTGGTCCCCTGGTCACTTGCACGAGCCCAGGTCAGATCGCTCAGCCCAAGGGCATGCGGTTCACTGCTGAAAAACCCTAACAAACCTAAAGGCCTTGACTGTTGGCAACTTGGTAGGCAGTTTTCTACCCCTTTGCCTTGACCCATCGACCTGAAACTCGGAGCCTTGCAGGTTCAGATGGTCCACCGGTCACTCGCACGAGCCCAGGTCAGGCAGCACAGCAGAAAGGTATGCGGTTTGCATTTGATAAGACCAAAACAAGCCCAATTTCTTCTCTTTTGGCCCACTTGGTAGGCAGTTTTCTTCTACCCCTTAGGCTTGACCTATCTACCCGGAACTCAGGGCATTGCAGGTTAGGGTGGTCCCCTGGTCTGTCGCGCGACCCCAGATCAGACCGCAAGGCAAAAGCCATTGCTCTATGCCGCTCAAATTGGCATACCTCAGGCCAAACTGGTCGACCTTGACCTTGACTGATCAACCCGAAACTCGGAGCATTGCAGGTTCAGGTGGTCCCGTGGTCACACCCGCGTGCCAAGGTAAGACCGCACAGCAGAAGGGCATGCGGTTCGCGCTTGAAAAGGCCAAAACAAGCTCAAAGGCCTTGACTTTTGGCAACTTGGTACGCAGTTTTTTACCCCTTTGGCTTGACCAATCAACCCGAAACTTGGAATGTTGCAGGTTCGGGTGGTCCCCTGGTCACTCGGGCGAGCCCAGGTCAGATCGCTCAGCCCAAGGGCATGTGGTTCACTGCTGAAAAACAATAACAAATCCAAAGGCTTTGACTGTTGGCAACTTGGTAGGCAGTTTTCTACCCCTTTGCCTTGATCCATCGACCCCAAAATCGGAGCGTTGCAGGTTCAGATGGTCCCCCGGTCATACGCGTGAGCCCAGGTCAGGCAGCACAGCAGAAACATATGGGGTTCGCGTTTGAAAAGACCAAAACAAGCCCAATTTCTTCACTTTTGGCCCACTTTTAACACAGTTTTTCTGCCCCTTAGGGTTGACCTATCTACCCGGAACTCTGGGCATTGCAGGTTGAGGTGGTCTCCTGGTCTGTCGCACAGCCCAGACCAGACCGCACGGCCGAAGCCAATGCTCTATGCCGCTCAAATTGGCATACCTGGCCAAATGGGTCGACCTTGACTTTGAATGATTGACCAGAAACTCGGAGCGTTGCAGGTTCAGGTGGTCCAGTGGTCACACCCGCGAGCCCAGGTCAGACCGCACAGCAGAAGGGTATGAGGTTCGCGCTTGAAAAGGCCAAAACAAGCCCAAAGACCTTGAATGTTGGCAACTTGGTATGCAGTTTTTTACCCCTTTGGCTTGACTGATCGACCCGAAACTCGGAGCGTTGCAGGTTCGGGTGGTCCCCTGGTCACGCGCTTGAGCCCAGGTCAGATTGCTCTGCCCAAGGGCATGCGGTTCACTGCTGAAAAACCCTTACAAACCCAAAGGCCTTGACTGTTGGCGACTTGGTAGGCAGTTTTCTACCCCTTTGCCTTGACCCATCGACCCGAAACTCGGAGTGTTGCAGGTTCAGATGGTCCCCCAGTCTCTCGCACGAGCCCAGGTCAGGCAGCACAGCAGAAAGGTATGCGGTTCGCGTTTGAAAAGACCAAAACAAGCCCAATTTCTTCAATTTTGGCCCACTTGGTACGCAGTTTTTCTACCCCTTAGACTTGACCTATCGACCCGGAACTCTAGGCATTGCAGGTTGGGGTTGTCCCCTGGTCTGTCGCGCGAATCCAGATTAGACAGCACGGCCGAAGCCAATGCTCTATGCCGCTCAAATTTGGCATACCTGGCCAAACGGGTCAACCTTGACCTTGACTGATCAACCCGAAACTCAGAGCGTTGCAGGTTCAGGTGGTACCCTGGTCACTCGCGCAAGCCCAGGTCAGATCGCTCAGCCCAAGGGCATGCGGTTCACTGCTGAAAAACCCTTACAAACCCAAAGGCCTTGACTGTTTGCAACTTAGTAGGCAGTTATCTACCCCTTTGCCTTGACTGATCAACCCGAAACTCGGAGCGTTGTAGGTTCAGATGGTCCCCCGGTCACTCGCGAGAGCCCAGGTCAGGCAGCACAGCAGAAAGGTATGCGGTTCGTGTTTGAAAAGACCAAAACAAGCCCAATTTCTTCACTTTTGGCCCACTTGGTACGCAGTTTTTCTACCCCTTAGTCTTGACCTATTGACCCGGAACTCTGGGCATTGCAGGTTGGGGTGGTCCCCTGGTCTGTCGCTTGAGCCCAGATCAGACCGCACGGCCCAAGCCAATGCTCTATGCCACTCAAATTGGCATACCTGGCCAAACGGGTCAACCTTGACCTTGACTGATCAACCGGAAACTTGGAGCGTTGCAGGTCCAGGTGGTCCTGTAGTCACATGCGCGAGCCCAGATCAGACAACAGACTAGAAGGGTATGCGGTTCACGCTTGAAAAGACCAAAACAAGCCCAAAGGCCTTGACTGTTGGCAACTTGGTACGCAGTTTTCTACCCCTTTGGCTTGACCGATCGACCCGAAACTCGGATTGTTGCAGGTTCGGGTGGTCCCCTGGTCACTCGCGCAAGCCCAGGTCAGATCGCTCAGCCCAAGGGCATGCGGTTCACTGCTGAAAAACCCTAACAAACCCAAAGGCCTTGACTGTTGGCAACTTGGTAGGCAGTTTTCTACCCCTTTGCTGACCCATCGACCCGAAACTCAGAGCCTTGCATTTTCAGATGGTCCCTCAGTCATTCGCGCGAGCCCAGGTCAGGCAGCACAGCAGAAAGACAGGCGGTTCCTGTTTGAAAAGACCACAACAAGCCCAATTTCTTCACTTTTGGCCCACTTGGTATGCAGTTTTTCTACCCCTTAGGCTTGACCTATCGACCCGGAACTCTGGGCATTGCAGGTTGGGGTGGTCCCCTGGTCTGTCATGCAAGCCCAGATCAGACAGCACGGCCAAAGCCAATGCTCTATGCCGCTCAAATTGGCATATCTGACCAAACGGGTCGACCTTGACCTTGACTGATCGACCCGAAACTCGGAGCATTGCAGGTTCAGGTGGTCCCGTGGTCACACCCGCGTGCCAAGGTCAGACCGCACAGCAGAAGGGTATGCGGTTCGCGCTTGAAAAGGCCAAAACAAGCCCAAAGGTCTTGACTGTTGGCAACTTGGTACGCAGTTTTTCTACCCCTTTGGCTTGACCGATCGACCCGAAACTCGGAATGTTGCAGGTTCGGGTGGTCACCTGGTCACTTGTGTGAGCCCAGGTCAGATCGCTCAGCCCAAGGGCATGCAGTTCACTGTGGAAAAACCCTAACAAACCCAAAGGCCTTGTCTGTTGGCAACTTGGTAGGCAGTTTTCTACCCCTTTGCCTTGACCCATCGACCCGAAACTCGGAGCGTTGCAGGTTCAGATGGTCCCCCGGTCATACGCGTGAGCCCAGGTCAGGCAGCACAGCAGAAACATATGGGGTTCGCGTTTGAAAAGACCAAAACAAGCCCAATTTCTTCACTTTTGGCCCACTTGTAACGCAGTTTTTCTACCTCTTAGGGTTGACCTATCGACCCGGAACTCTGGGCATTGCAGGTTGGGGTGGTCTCCTGGTCTGTCGCACAGCCCAGACCAGACCGCACGGCCGAAGCCAATGCTCTATGCCGCTCAAATTGGCATACCTGGCCAAATGGGTCGACCTTGACCTTGAATGATTGACCAGAAACTCGGAGCGTTGCAGGTTCAGGTGGTCCAGTGGTCACACCCGCGAGCCAAGGTCAGACCGCACAGCAGAAGGGTATGAGGTTCGCGCTTGAAAAGGCCAAAACAAGCCCAAAGACCTTGAATGTTGGCAACTTGGTATGCAGTTTTCTACCCCTTTGGCTTGACTGATCGACCCGAAACTCGGAATGTTGCAGGTTCGGGTGGTCCCCTGGTCACTCGCTTGAGCCCAGGTCAGATTGCTCAGCCCAAGGATATGCGGTTCACTGCTGAAAAACCCTTACAAACCCAAAGGCCTTGACTGTTGGCAACTTGGTAGGCAGTTATCTACCCTTTTGCCTTGACCCATCGACCTGAAACTCAGAGAGTTGCAGGTCCAGATGGTCCCCCTGTCACTCGCATGAGCCCAGGTCAGGCAGCACAGCAGAAAGGTATGCAGTTCGGGTTTGAAAACACCAAAACAAGCCCAATTTCTTCACTTTTGGCCCACTTGGTATGCAGTTTTTCTACCCCTTAGGCTTGACCTATCGACCTTGAACTCTGGGCATTGCTGGTTGGGGTGGTCCCCTGGTCTGTCTCGCGAACCCAGATTAGACAGCACGGCCGAACCCAATGCTCTATGCCGCTCAAATTTGGCATACCTGGCCAAACAGGTCGTCCTTGACCTTGAATGATTGACCCGAAACTCGGAGCGTTGCAGGTTCAGGTGGTCCCATGGTCACACGCGCCAGCCCAGGTCAGACGGCACAGCAGAAGGGTATGCGGTTCACGCTTGAAAAGGCCAAAACAAGCCCAAAGGCCTTGACTGTTGGCAACTTGGTACGCAGTTTTCTACCCCTTTGGCTTGACCGATCAACCCCAAACTTGGAATGATGCAGGTTCGGGTGGTCCCCTGGTCACTCGGGCAAGCCCAGGTCAGATCGCTCAGCCCAAAGGCATGCAGTTCTCTGCTGAAAAACCCTAACAAACCCAAAGGCCTTAACTGTTTGCAACTTAGTAGGCAGTTATCTACCCCTTTGCCTTGACTGATCAACCCGAAACTCGGAGCGTTGCAGGTTCAGATGGTCCCCCGGTCACTCGCGAGAGCCCAGGTCAGGCAGCACAGCAGAAAGGTATGCAGTTCGTGTTTGAAAAGACCAAAACAAGCCCAATTTCTTCACTTTTGGCCCACTTCGTACGCAGTTTTTCTACCCCTTAGTCTTGACCTATCGACCCGGAACCCTGGGCATTGCAAATTGGGGTGGTCCCCTGGTCTGTCGTGCGAGGCCAGATCAGACCGCAGGGCTGAAGCCAATGCTCTATGCCGCTCAAATTGGCATACCTGGCCAAACGGGTCGACATTGACCTTGACTGATCGACCCGAAACTCGGAGCATTGCAGGTTCAGGTGGTCCCGTGGTCCCACGCGCGAGCCCAGGTCAGACCGCACAGCAGAAGGGTATGCGGTTCGCGCTTGAAAAGGCCGAAACAAGCCCAAAGGCCTTGACTGTTGGCAACTTGGTACGCGGTTTTCTACCCCTTTGGCTTGACTGATTGACCCGAAACTCAGAATGTTGCAGCTTCGGGTGGTCCCCTGGTCACTCACATGAGGCCAGGTCAGATCCCTCAGCCCAAGGGCATGCGGTTCACTGCTTAAAAACCCTAACAAACCCAAAGGCCTTGACTGTTGGCAACTTGGTAGGCAGTTTTCTCCTCCTTTGCCTTGACCCATCAACCCAAAACTCAGAGCCTTGCAGGTTCAGATGGTCCCCTGGTCACTGGAGTGAACCCAGGTCAGGCAGCACAGCAGAAAGGTATGCAGTTCGCATATGAAAAGACCAAAACAAGCCCAAAGGCCTTGACTGTTGGCAACTTGG
Source organism: Fragum whitleyi (assembly GCA_948146395.1). NCBI lineage: Eukaryota > Metazoa > Mollusca > Bivalvia > Cardiida > Cardiidae > Fragum > Fragum whitleyi. Next base: position 43,241,548 of record OX411555.1, read on the forward strand.
TATGCAGTATTCTACCCCTTTGGCTTGACGGATCGACCCAAAACTCGGAATGTTGCAGAATCGGGTAGTCCTCTAGTCACTTGTGCCAGCCCAGGTCAGATCGCTCAGCCCAATGGCATGCGGTTCACTGCTGAAAAACCCTAACAAACCCAAAGGCCTTGACTGTTGGCAACTTGGTAGGCAGTTTTCTACCCCGTTGCCTTGACCCATCGACCCGAAACTCAGAACATTGCAGGTTCAGATGGTCCCCCGGTCACTAGCGCGAGTCCAGGTCAGGCAGCACAGCAGAAAGGTATGCGGTTCGCGTTTGAAAAGACCAAAACAAGCCCAATTTCTTCACTTTTAGCCCACTTAGTACGCAGTTTTTCTTCCCCTTAGGCTTGACCTATCGACCCGGAACTCTTGGCATTGCAGGTTGGGGTGGTCCCCTGGTCTGTCGCTTGAGCCCAGATCAGACTGCACAGCTGAAGCCAATGCTCTATGCCGCTCAAATTGGCATACCTTGCCAAACGGGTCAACCTTGACCTTGACTGATCAACCCGAAACTCGGAGCGTTGCAGGTTCAGGTGGTCCCGTGGTCATACGCGCAAGCCCAGGTCAGACCACACAGCAGAAGGGTATGCGGTTTGCGCTTGAAAAGGCCAAAACAAGCCCAAAGGCCTTGACTGTTGGCAACTTGGTACGCAGTTTTCTACCCCTTTGGCTTGACCGATTGACCCGAAACTCAGAATGTTGCAGCTTCGGGTGGTCCCCTGGTCACTCACACGAGGCCAGGTCAGATCCCTCAGCCCAAGGGCATGCGGTTCACTGCTTAAAAACCCTAACAAACCCAAAGGCCTTGACTGTTGGCAACTTGGTAGGCAGTTTTCTACCCCGTTGCCTTGACCGATTGACCCCGAACTCGGAATGTTGCAGGTTTAGGTTGTACCCTGGTCACTTGTGCAAGCCCAGGTCAGACCGCACTGCAGAAGGATATGCGGTTTGCACTTGAAAAGGATAAAACAAGCCCAAAGACCTTGACTGTGGCAACTTGGTACGCAGTTTTCTACCCCTTCGGCTTGACCGATCGACCCGAAACTCGGAATATTGCAGGTTTTGGTGGTCCCCTGGTCAATCACGCGAGGCCAGGTCAGATCGCTGAGCCCAAGGGCATGCGGTTCACTGCTGAAAAACCCTAACAAACCCAAAGGCCTTGACTGTTGGCAACTTGGTAGGCAGTTTTCTACCCCTTTGCCTTGACCCATCAACCCGAAACTCGGAGCGTTGCAGGTTCAGATGGTCCCCCGAGCCCAGGTCAGGCAGCACAGCAGAAAGGTATGCGGTTCGGGTTTAAAAAGACCAAAACAAGCCCAATTTCTTCACTTTTGGCCCACTTGGTACGCAGTTTTTCTACCCCTTAGGCTATACCTATCGACCCGGAACTCTGGGCATTGCAGGTTGGGGTGGTCTCCTGGTCTGTCGCGCAAGCCCAGATCCGACCGCACGGCTGAACCCAAGGCTCTATGCCCCTCAAATTGGCATTACTGGCCAAACACGTCGACATTGACCTTGACTGATCGACCTGAAACTCGGAGCGTTGCAGGTTCAGGTGGTCCCATGGTCATACGCGCAAGCCCAGGTCAGACCGCACAGCAGAAAGGTATGCAGTTCGTGTTTGAAAAGACCAAAACAAGCCCAATTTCTTCACTTTTAGCCCACTTGGTACGCAATTTTTCTACCCCTTAGGCTTGACCCATCGACCCGGAACTCTGGGCATTGCAGGTTGGGGTTGTCCCCTGGTCTCTGGCGCGAGACCAGATCAGACCGCACGGCAGAAGCCAATGCTCTATGCCGCTCAAATTGGCATTACTGGCCAAATGGGTCGACCTTGACCTTGACTGATCGACCCGAAACTCAAAGCGTTGCAGGTTCCGGTGGTCCCATGGTCACTCGCACGAGCCCAGGTCAGACCGCACAGCAGAAGGGTATGCAGTTTGCACTTGAAAAGATAAACAAGCCCAAACGCCTTGACTGTTGGCAACTTGGTACGCAGTTTTCTACCCCTTTGGCTTGACCAATTGACCCGAAACTCGGAATGCTGCAGGTTCGGGTTGTCCCCTGGTCATTCGAACGAGCCCAGGTCAGATCGCTCAGCCCAAGCGCATGCGGTTCAAAGCTGAAAAACCCTAACAAACCCAAAGGCCTTGACTGTTGGCAACTTGGTAGGCAGTTTTCTACCCCTTTGCCTTGACCCATCGACCCAAACCTCGGAGCGTTGCAGGTTCAGATAGTCCCCCGGTCACTCGCACCAGCCCAGGTCAGACAGCACAGCAGAAAGGTATGCGGTTCGCGTTTGAAAAGACCAAAACAAGCCCAATTTCTTCACTTTTGGCCCACTTGGTACGCAGTTTTTCTACCCCTTAGACTTGACCTATCGACCCGGAACTCTGGGCATTGCAGGTTGGGGTGGTCCCCTTTTCTGTTGCGCGAGTCCAGATCAGACCGCATGGTCGAAGACAATGCTCTATGCCGCTCAAATTGGCATACCTGGCCAAACGGGTCAACCTTGAACTTGACTGATTGACCTGAAACTCAGAGCATTGCAGGTTCAGATGGTCCCCCGGTCACTAGCGCTAGCCCAGGTCAGGCAGCACAGCAGAAAGGTATGCGGTTCGCGTTTCAAAAGACCAAAAAAAAACCAAATTCTTCACTTTTGGCCCACTTGGTACGCAGTTTTTCTACCCCTTAGGCTTGACCTATCGACCCGGAACTCTGGGCATTGCAGGTTGGGGTGGTCCCCTGGTCTGTCACTTGAGCCCAGATCAGACCGCACGGCCGAAGCCAAAGCTCTGTGCCGCTTAAATTGGCATACCTGGCCAAACGGGTCGACCTTGACCTTGACTGATCGACCCGAAACTCGGAGTGTTGCAGGTTCAGGTGGTCCCGTGGTCACACGTGCGAGCCCAGGTCAGAATGCACAGCAGAAGGGTATGGGGTTCGCGCTTGAAAAGGCCAAAACAAGCCCAAAGGCCTTGACTGTTGGCAACTTGGTAGGCAGTTTTCTACCCCTTTGCCTTGATTCATCGACCCGAAACTCGGAGCGTTGCAGGTTCAGATGGTCCCCCGGTCACTCGTGGAAGCCCAGGTCAGGCAGCACAGCCCAAGGGCATGCGGTTCACTGCTGAAAAGCCCTAACAAACCCAAAGGCCTCGAACGTTGGCAACAAGGTAGGCAGTTTTCTACCCCTTTGCTTTGACCCATCGACCTGAAACTCGGAGCGTTGCAGGTTCAGATGGTCCCCCGAGCCAAGTTCAGGCAGCACAGCAGAAAGGTATGCAGTTCGGGTTTGAAAAGACCAAAACAAGCCCAAAGGCCTTGACTGTTGGCAACTTGGTACGCAGTTTTCTAAACTTTTGCCTTGACCCATCGACCTGAAACTCGGAGCGTTGCAGGTTCAGATGGTCCCTCGGTCACTCGCGCGAGCCCAGGTCAGGCAGCACAGCAGAAAGGTATGCGGTTCGCGTTTGAAAAGACCAAAACAAGCCCAATTTCTTCACTTTTGGCCCACTTGGTAGGCAGTTTTTCTACCCCTTAGGCTTGACCTATCGACCCGGAACTCTGGGCATTGCAGGTTGGGGTTGTCCCCTGGTCTGTCACTTGAGGCCAGATCAGACCGCACGGCCGAAGCCAATGCTCTATGTCGCTCAAATTGGCATACCTGGCCAAATGGGTCGACCTTGACCTTGACTGATCGACCTGAAACTTGGATTGTTGCAGGTTCAGGTGGTCCCGTGGTCATATGCACAAGCCCAGGTCAGAGCGCACAGCAGAAGAGTATGAGGTTCGCACTTGAAAAGGCCAAAACAAGCCCAAAGGCCTTGACTGTTGGCAACTTGGTACGCAGTTTTCTACCCTTTTGGCTTGACCAATCAACCCGAAACTCGGAGAGTTGCAGGTTCGGATGGTCCCCTGGTCACTAACGCGAGCCCAGAGCAGATCGCTCAGCCAAAGGGCATGCGGTTCACTGCTGAAAAACCCTAACAAACCCAAACGCCTTGACTGTTGGCAACTTGGTAGGCAGTTTTCTACCCCTTTGCCTTGACCTATCAACCCGAAACTCAGAGCCTTGCAGGTTCAGATAGTCCCACGGTCAATCGCGCGAGCCCAGGTCAGGCAGCACAGCAGAAAGGTATGCGGTTCGCGTTTGAAAAGACCAAAACAAGCCCAATTTCTTCACTTTTATCCCACTTGGTACGCAGTTTTTCCACCCCTAAGACTTGACCTATCGACCCGGAACTCTGGGCATTGCAGGTTGGGGTGGTCCCCTTTTCTGTTGGCGAGTCCAGATCAGACCACATGGTGGAAGACAATGCTCTATGCCGCTCAAATTGGTATACCTGGCTAAACGGGTCAACTTTGAACTTGACTGATTGACCTGAAACTCGGAGCGTTGCAGGTTCAGGTGGTCCCATGGTCACACGGGCGAGCCCAGGTCAGACCGCACAGCAGAAGGGTATAAGGTTTGCGCTTGAAAAGGTCAAAACAAGCCCAAAGGCCTTGACTGTTGGCAAATTGGTACGCAGTTTTCTACCCCTTTGGCTTGACCGATTGACCTGAAACTCGGAATGATGCAGGTTCAGGTGGTCCCCTGGTCACTCCCGCAAGCCCAGGTCAGATCACTCAGCCCAAGGGCATGTGGTTCACTGCTGAAAAACCCTCACAAACCCAAAGGCCTTGACTGTTAGCAACTTGGTAGGCAGTTTTCTACCCCTTTGCCTTGACCCATCTACCCGAAACTCAGAGCTTTGAAGGTTCAGATGGTCCCCGGTCACTCGCTTGAGCCCAGGTCAGGCAGCACAGCAGAAAGGTATGTGTTTCGCATTTGAAAAGACCAAAACAAGCCCAATTTCTTCACTTTTTGCCCACTTGGTATGCAGTTTTTCTACCACTTAGGCTTGACCTATCGACCTGGAACTCTGGGCATTACAGGTTGGGGTGGTACCCTGGTCTGTCGCGCGAACCTAGATCAGACCGCACGGCCGAAGACAATGCTCTATGCCGCTCAAATTGGCATACCTGGCCAAAAGGGTCAACCATGACCCTTTATGATCGACCCAAAACTCGGAGCGTTGCAGGTTGAGGTGGTCCCATGGTCACAAGCGCGAGCCCAGGTCAGACCGCACAGCAGAAGGGTATGGGGTTCGCGCTTGAAAAGGCCAAAACAAGCCCAAAGGCCTTGACTGTTGGCAACTTGGTAGGCAGATTTTTACCCCTTTGCCTTGATCCATCGACCCGAAACTCGGAGCGTTGCAGGTTCAGATGGTCCCCCGGTCACTTGTTGGAGCCTAGGTCAGGCAGCACAGCCCAAGGGCATGCGGTTCACTGCTGAAAAACCCTAACAAACCCAAAGGCCTTGACTGTTGGCAACTTGGTAGGCAGTTTTCTACCCCTTTGCTTTGACCCATCAACCTGAAACTCGGAGCGTTGCAGGTTCAGATGGTCCCCCGGTCACATGCGCGAGCCCAGGTCAGGCAGCACAGCAGAAAGGTATGCGGTTCGCGTTTGAAAAGACCAAAACAAGCCCAATTTCTTCACTTTTGGCCCACTTGGTACGCAGTTTTTCTACCCCTTAGGCTTGACCTATCGACCCGGAACTCTGGGCATTGCAGGTAAGGGTGGTCCCCTGGTCTGTCGCTTGAGGCCAGATCAGACTGCACGGCCAAAGCCAATGCTCTATGCCGATCAAATTGGCATACCTGGCCAAATGGGTCGACCTTGACCTTGACTGATCGACCCGAAACTCGGAGCGTTGCAGGTTCAGGTGGTCCCATGGTCACACGCGCGAGCCCAGGTCAGACCGCACAGCAGAAGGGTATGCTGTTCGCACTTGAAAAGGCCAAAACAAGCCCAAAGGCCTTGACTGTTGGCAACTTGGTACGCAGTTTTCTACCCCTTTGGCTTGACCAATCGACCCGAAACTCGGAATGTTGCAGGTTTGGGTGGTCCCCTGGTCACTTGCGCGAGCCCAGGTCAGATCGTTCAGCCAAAGGGCATGCGGTTCACTGCTGAAAAACCCTAACAAACCCAAAGGCCTTGACTGTTGGCAACTTGGTAGGCAGTTTTCTACCCCTTTGCCTTGACCCATCGACCTGAAACTCGGAGCGTTGCAGGTTCAGATGGTCCCCCAAGCCCAGGTCAGGCAGCACAGCAGAAAGGTATGCGGTTCGGGTTTGAAAAGACCAAAACAAGCCCAATTTCTTCACTTTTATCCCACTTGGTACGCAGTTTTTCTACCCCTTAGGCTATACCTATCGACCCAGAACTCTGGGCATTGCAGGTTGGGGTGGTCTCCTGGTCTGTCGCTTGAGGCCAGATCAGACTGCACGGCCGAAGCCAATGCTCTATGCCGCTCAAATTGGCATACCTGGCCAAACAGGTCGACCTTGACCTTGACTGATCGACCCAAAACTCGGAGCGTTGCAGGTTCAGGTGGTCCCATGGTCAAACGCGCGAGCCCAGGTCAGACCACACAGCAGAAGGGTATGCATTTCCTGCTTGGAAAGGCCAAAACAAGCCCAAAGGCCTTGACTGTTGGCAACTTGGTACGCAGTTTTCTACCCCTTTGCCTTGACCCATCAACCTGAAACTCGGAGCCTTGCAGGTTCAGATGGTCCCTCGGTCACTCGCGTGAGCCCAGGTCAGTTCAGCACAGCAGAAAGGTATGCGGTTCGCATTTGAAAAGACCAAAACAAGCCCAATTTCTTCACTTTTGGCCCACTTGGTACGCAGTTTTTCTACCCCTTAGGCTTGACCTATCGACCCAGAACTCTGGGCATTGCAGGTTGGGGTGGTCCCCTGGTCTGTCACTTGAGCCCAGATCAGACCGCTGGGCCGAAGCCAATGCTCTATGTCGCTTAAATTGGCATACCTGGCCAAATTGGTCGACCTTGACCTTGACTGATCGACCCTAAACTCGGAGTGTTGCAGGTTCAGGTGGTCCCGTGGTCACATGCACAAGCCCAGTTCAGACCGCACAGCAGAAGGGTATGCGGTTTGCACTTGAAAAGGCCAGAACAAGCCCAAAGACCTTGACTGTTGGCAACTTGGTGCGCAGTTTTCTTCCCCTTTGGCTTGACCAATCAACCCGAAACTCGGAATGTTGCAGGTTCGGGTGGTCCCCTGGTCACTCCTGCAAGCCCAGGTCAGATTGCTCCGCCAAAGGGCATGTGGTTCACTGCTGAAAAACCCTAACAAACCCAAAGGCCTTGACTGTTGGCAACTTGGTAGGCAGTTTTCTACCCCTTTGCCTTGACCCATCAACCTGAAACTCGGAGCATTGCAGGTTCAGATGGTCCGCCGGTCACTCGCGCGAGGCCAGGTTAGGCAGCACAGCAGAAAGGTATGAGATTCGAGTTTAAAAAGACCAAAACAAGCCCAATTTCTTCACTTTTGGCCCACTTGATATGCAGTTTTTCTACCACTTAGGCTTGACCTATCGACCCCGAACTCTGGGCATTGCAGGTTGGGTAGGTCCCCTGGTCTGTCGCACAAGCCACGATCAGACCGCACGGCCAAAGCCAATGCTCTATGCCACTCAAATTGGCATACCTGGCCAAACGGGTCTACCTTGACCTTGACTGATCGACCCAAAACTCGGAGCGTTGCAGGTTCAGGTGGTCCCGTGGTCACACGCGCAAGCCCAGGTCAGACCGCACAGCAGAAGGGTATGCGGTTTGCGCTTGAAAAGGCCAAAACAAGCCCAAAGGCCTTGACTGTTGGCAACTTGGTAAGCAGTTTTCTACCCGTTTTGCTTGACCAATCGACACGAAACTCGGAATGTTGCAGGTTTGGGTGGTTCCCCTGGTCACTTGCGCGAGCCCAGGTCAGATTGCTCAGCCAAAGGGCATGCGGTTCACTGCTGAAAAACTCTAACAAACCCAAAGGCCTTGACTGTTGGCAACTTGGTATGCAGTTTTCTACCCCTTTGGCTTGACCGATTGACCCAAAACTCAGAATGTTGCAGGTTCAGGTGGTCCTCTGGTCACTCCCGCAAGCCCAGGTCAGATCGCTCAGCCCAAGGGCATGTGGTTCACTGCTGAAAAACCCTAACAAACCCAAAGGCCTTGACTGTTGGCAACTTGGTAGGCAGTTTTCTACCCCTTTGCCTTGACCCATATACCCGAAACTCAGAGCTTTGAAGGTTCAGATGGTCACCGTCAATCGGGCGAGCCCAGGTCAGGCAGCACAGCAGAAAGGTATACGGTTCGCGTTTGAAAAGACCAAAACAAGCCAAATTTCTTCACTTTTTGCCCACTTGGTACGCAGTTTTTCTACCACTAAGGGTTGACCTATCGACCCGGAACTCTTGGCATTGCAGGTTGGGGTGGTACCCTGGTCTCTCACGGGATCCCTGATCAGACCGCATGGCCGAAGCCAATGCTCTATGACGCTCAAATTGGCATACCTGGCCAAATGGGTCAACCTTGACCTTATATGATCGACCTGAAACTTGGAGCGTTGCAGGTTCAGGTGGTCCTGTGGTCACATGCGCGAGCCCAGGTCAGACCTCACAGCAGAAGGGTATGCGGTTTGCACTTGAAAAGGCCAAAACAAGCCCAAAGGCCTTGACTGTTGGCAACTTGGTGCGCAGTTTGCTACCCCTTTGGCTTGACCAATCAACCCGAAACTTGGAATGTTGCAGGTTCGGGTGGTCCCCTGGTCACTAGCGTGAGCCCAGGTCAGGTTGCTCAGCCCAAGGGCATGCGGTTCACTGCTGAAAAACCCTAACAAACCCAAAGGCGGTGACTGTTGGCAACTTGGTAGGCAGTTTTCTACCCCTTTGCCTTGACCCATCGACCGGAAACTCGGAGCGGTGCAGGTTCATATGGTCCCCCGGTCACTCGCGCGAGCCCAGGTCAGGCAGCACAGCAGAAAGGTATGCCGTTCGCGTTTGAAAAGACCAAAACAAGCCCAATTTCTTCACTTTTGGCCCAATTGGTACGCAGTTTTTCTACCCCTTAGACTTGACTTATAGACCCGGAACTCTGGGCATTGCAGGTTGGAATGGTCTCCTGGTCTGTCGCGCGAATCCAGATCAGACCCCACGGCCAAAGCCAATGCTCTATGCTGCTCAAATTGGCATACCTGGCCAAACGGGTCGACCTTGACCTTGACTGATTTACCCAAAACTCGGAGCGTTGCAGGTTCAGGTGGTCCTGTGGTCACACGCACGAGCCCAGGTCAGACCGCACAGCAGAAGGATATGCGGTTCGCGCTTGAAAAGGCCAAAACAAGCCCAAAGGCCTTGACTATTTGCAACTTGCTACGAAGTTTTCTACCCCTTTGCCTTGACCCATCGACCCTTAACTCTGAGCGTTGCAGGTTCAGATGGTCCCCCCCTCACATGCGCAAGCCCAGGTCAGTCAGCACAGCAGAAAGGTATGTGGTTCGCGTTTGAAAAGACCAAAACAAGCTAAATTTCTTCACTTTTGGCCCACTTGGTACGCAGTTTTTCTACCCCTTAGGCTTGACCTATCGACCCTGAACTCTGGGCATTGCAGGTTGGGGTGGTCCCCTGGTCTGTCACACGAGCCTTGATCAGCTTGCACGGAAGAAGCCAATGCTCTTTGCCGCTCAAATTGGCATACCTGGCCAAACGGGTCGACTTTGACCTTGACTGATCGACCCAAAACTCAGAGCGTTGCAGGTTCAGGTGGTCCCGTGGTCACACTCGCAAGCCCAGATTAGACCGCACAGCAGAAGGGTATGCGGTTCGCGCTTGAAAAGGCCAAAATAAGCCCAAAGGCCTTGACTGTTGGCAACTTGGTACGCAGTTTTCTACCCCTTTGGCTTGACCAATCGACCCAAAACTTGGAATCTTGCAGGTTCTGGTGGTCCCCTGGTCACTCGCGCGAGCCCAGGTTAGATCGCTCAGCCCAAGGGCATTCGGTTTCACTGCTGAAAAACCCCAACAAACCCAAAGGCCTTGAGTGTTGGCAACTTGGTAGGCAGTTTTCTACCCCTTTGCCTTGACCCCTCAACCCGAAACTTGGAGCGTTGCAGGTTCAGTTGGTCCCCCGGTCACTTGCGCGAGCACAGTTCAGGCAGTACAGCAAAAAGGTATGCAGTTCGCGTTTGAAAAGACCAAAACAAGCCCAATTTCTTCACTTTTGGCCCACTTGGTACGCAGTTTTTCTACCCCTTTGGCTTGACCTATCGACCCGGAACTCTGGGCATTGCAGGTTTGGGTGGTCCATTGGTCTGTCGTCTGATCCCAGATTAGACCGCACGGCTGAAGCCAATGCTCTATGCCGCTCAAATCGGCATACCTGGCCAAATGGGTCGACCTTGACCTTGACTGATCGACCCGAAACTGGGAGCTTTGCAGGTTCAGGTTGTCCCGTGGTCACACGCGCGAGTCCAGGTCAGACTGCATAGCAGAAGGGTATGCGGTTCGCGCTTGAAAAGGCCAAAACAAGCCCAAAGCCCTTGACTGTTGGCAACTTGGTATGCAGTTTTCTACCCCTTTGGCTTGACCGATCTATCTGAAACTCGGAATGTTGCAGGTTCGGTTGGTGCCTTAGTCACTCGCGCGAGCCAAGGTCAGATCGCTCAGCCCAAGGGTCGACCTTGACCTTGACTGATCGACCCAAAACTTGAAACGTTGCAGGTTTAGGTGGTCCCGTGGTCACACACACGAGCCCAGGTCAGACAGCAACGCAAAAGGGTATGCGGTTCGCGCTTGAAAAGGCCAAAACAAGCCCAAAGGCCTTGACTGTTGGCAACTTGGTACGCATTTTATTACCGTTTTGGCTTGACAGATCAACCCGAACTTCAGGATGTTGCAGGTTAGGGTGGTCCCCTGGTCTGTCGCGCCAGCCCAGATCAGACAGCACGGCCGAAGCCAATGCTCTATGCCGCTCAAATTGGCATACCTGGCCAAATGGGTTGACCTTGACCTTGACTGATCGACCCGAAACTTGGAGCTTTGCAGGTTCAGGTTGTCCCGTGGTCACACGCGCGAGTCCAGGTCAGACTGCATAGCAGAAGGGTATGCGGTTCGCGCTTGAAAAGGCCAAAACAAGCCCAAAGCCCTTGACTGTTGGCAACTTGGTATGCAGTTTTCTACCCCTTTGGCTTGACCGATCTATCTGAAACTCGGAATGTTGCAGGTTCGGTTGGTGCCTTAGTCACTCGCGCGAGCCAAGGTAAGATCGCTCAGCCAAAGGGTCGACCTTGACCTTGACTGATCGACCCAAAACTTGAAACGTTGCAGGTTTAGGTGGTCCCGTGGTCACACACACGAGCCCAGGTCAGACAGCAACGCAAAAGGGTATGCGGTTCGCGCTTGAAAAGGCCAAAACAAGCCTAAAGGATTTGACTGTTGGCAACTTGGTACGCATTTTATTACCGTTTTGGCTTAACAGATCAACCCGAACTTCAGGATGTTGCAGGTTAGGGTGGTCCCCTTGTCTGTCGCGCCAGTCCAGATCAGACAGCACGGCTGAAGCCAATGCTCTATGCCGCTCAAATTGGCATACCTGGCCAAATGGGTTGACCTTGACCTTGACTGATCGACCCGAAACTGGGAGCTTTGCAGGTTCAGGTGGTCCCGTGGTCACACGCGCAAGCCCAGGTCAGACTGCATAGCAGAAGGGTATGCGGTTCGCGCTTGAAAAGGCCAAAACAATCCCAAAGGCCTTGACTGTTGGCAACTTGGTACGCAATTTTCTACCCCTTTGGCTTGACCGATCAACCCGAAACTCGAAATGTTGCAGGTTCGCGTGGTCCCCTGGTCACTCGCGCAAGCCCAGGTCAGATTGCTCAGCCCAAGGGCATGCCGTTCACTGCTGAAAAACCCTAACAAACCCAAAGGCCTTTACTGTTTGCAACTTGGTAGGCAGTTTTCTACCCCTTTGCCTTGACCCATCGACCCCAAACTCGGATCGTTGGAGGTTCAGATGGTCCCCCGGTCACTTGCGCGAGCCCGGGTCAGGCAGTACAGCAGAAAGGTATGCGATTCGCGTTTGAAAAGACCAAAACAAGCCCAATTTCTTCACTTTTAACCCAATTGGTACGCAGTTTTTCTACCCCTTAGGCTTCACCTATTGACCCGGAACTCTGGGCATTGCAGGTTGGGGTGGTCCCCTGGTCTGTCACACGAGCCTTGATCAGACTGCACGGCAGAAGCCAATGCTCTATGCCGCTCAAATTGGCATACCTGGCCAAATGGGTTGACTGTGACCTAGACTGATCGACCCGAAACTCGGAGCATTGCAGGTTCAGGTGGTCCGGTGGTCACATGCGCGAGCCCAGGTCAGATTGCACAGCAGAAGGGTATGCGGTTTGCGCTTGAAAAGGCCAAAACAAGCCCAAAGGCCTTGACTGTTGTCAACTTGGTACACAGATTTCTACCCATTTGGCTTGACCGATCAACCTGAAACTCGGAATGTTGCAGTTTCGGGTGGTCCCCTGGTCACTTGCGCGAGCCCAGGTCAGATCGCTCAGCCCAAAGGCATGCCGTTCACTGCTGAAAAACCCTCACAAACCTAAAGGCCTTGACTGTTGGCAACTTGGTAGGCAGTTTTCTACCCCTTTGCCTTGACCCATCGACCTGAAACTCGGAGCGTTGCAGGTTCAGATGGTCCCCCGGTCACTTGCACGAGCCCAGGTCAGGCAGCACAGCAGAAAGGTATGCGGTTCGCTTTTGAAAAGACCAAAACAAGCCCAATTTCTTTACTTTTGGCCCACTTGGAATGCAGTTTTTCTACCCCTTAGGCTTGACCTATCAACCCGGAACTCTGGGCATTGCAGGTTGGGGTGGTCCCCTGGTCTCTCGCGCGAGTCCAGATCAGACAGACGTCCGAAGCCAATGCTCTATGACGCTTAAATTGGCATACCTGGCCATATAGGTCGACCTTGAACTTGACTGATTTACCCGAAACTCAGAGCGTTGCAGGTTCAGGTGGACCCGTGGTCACACGCGCGAGCCCAGGTCAGACCCCACAGCAGAAGGGTATGCAGTTCGCACTTGAAAAGGCCAAAACAAGCCCAAAGGCCTTGACTGTTGGCAACTTGGTACACAGATTTCTACCCTTTTGGCTTGACCGATCAACCCGAAACTTGGAATGTTGCAGGTAAGGGTGGTCCCCTAGTCACTCGCACAAGCCCAGGTCAGATCGCTCAGCCCAAGGGCATGCGGTTCACTGCTGAAAAACCCTAACAAACCCAAAGGCCTTGACTGTTGGCAACTTGGTAGGCAGTTTTCTACCCCTTTGCCTTGACCCATCAACCCGAAACTCGGAGTGTTGTAGGTTCAAATGATCCCCAGGGCACTCACACGAGCCCAGGTCAAGCAGCACAGCAGAAAGGTATGTGGTTTCGCGTTTGAACAGATCAAAACAAGCCCAATTTCTTCCTTTTTGGCCCACTTGGTACGCAGTTTTTCTACCCCTTTGGCTTGACCTATCGACCCGGAACTTTGGGCATTGGAGGTTGGGGTGGTTCCTGGTCTGTAGTGCGAGCCCAGATCGGACCAAACAGCCAAAGCCAATGCTCTATGCCGCTCAAATTGGCATACCTTGCCAAACGGCTCGACCTTGACTGATCGACCCGAAACTCGGAGCGTTGCAGGTTCAGGTGGTCCTGTGATCACACGCGCGAGCCCAGGTCAGACCGCACGGCCGAAGCCAATGCTCTATGTCGCTCAAATTGGCATACCTGGCCAAATGGGTCGACCTTGACCTTGACTGATCGACCTAAAACTCAGAGCGTTGCAGGTTCAGGTGGTCCCGTAGTCACATGTGCGAGCCCAGGTCAGACCGCACAGCAGAAGGGTATGTGGTTCAAGCATGAAAAGGCCAAAACAAGCCCAAAGGCCTTGACTGATGGCAACTTGGTACGCAGTTTTTCTACCCCATAGGCTTGACCTATTGACCCGGAACTCTGGACATTGCAGGTTGGGATGGTCCCCTGGTCTGTCGCGGAAGCCCAGATCAGACTGCATGGCCAAAGCCAATGCTCTATGGCACTCAAATTGGCATACCTAGCCAAACTGGTCGACCTTGACCTTGACTGATCGACCCAAAACTCAGAGCGTAGCAGGTTCAGGTGGTCCCGAGGTCTAATGCGCGAGCCCAGGTCAGATCGCACAGCAGAAGGGTATGCAGTTCACGCTTGAAAAGGCCAAAACAAGCCCAAAGGCCTTGACTGTTGGCAACTTGGTACGCAGTTTTCTACCCCTTTGGCTTGACCGATCAACCCGAAACTCAGAATGTTATAGGTTCAGGTGGTTCCCTGGTCATTCGCGCGATCCCAGGTCAGATCGCTCAGCCCAAGGGCATGTGGTTCATTGCTGAAAAACCCTAACAAACCCAAAGGCCTTGACTGTTGGCAACTTGGTAGGCAGTTTTCTACCCCTTTGCCTTGACCCATTGACCCGAAACTCGGAGCGTTGCAGGTTCAGATGGTCCCACGGTCACTCGCACGCAAGCCCAGGTCAGGCAGCACAGCAGAAAGGTATGCGGTTCGCGTTTTTAAAAGACCAAAACAAGCCCAATTTCTTCACTTTTGGCCCACATGGTACGCAGTTTTTCTACCACTTAGGCTTGACCTATCGACCCGAAACTCTGGGCATTGCAGGTTGGGATGGTCCCCTGGTCTGTTGCGCGAGACCAGATCAGACAGCACGGCCGAAGCAATGCTCTATGCCGCTCAAATTGGCATACCTGGCCAAACGGGTCAACCTTGACTTGACTTATTGACCCCAAACTCGGAGCTTTGCAGGTTCAGTTGGTCCCTTTGTCACAAGCGCAAGCCCAGGTCAGACCGCACAGGAGAAGGGTATGCAGTTCGCGCTTGAAAAGGCCAAAACAAGCCCAAAGGCCTTGACTGTTGGCAACTTGGTACGCAGTTTTCTACCCCTTTGGCTTGACCAATCGACCCGAAACTCGGAATGTTGCAGGTTCAGGTGGTCCCCTGGTCACTCGCCCGAGCCCAGGTCAGATTGCTTAGCCCAAAGGCATGTTCACTGCTGAAAAACCCTAACAGACCCAAAGGCCTTGACTGTTAGCAACTTGGTAGGCAGTTTTCTACCCCTTTGCCTTGACCCATAGACCCGAAACTCGGAGCGTTGCAGGTTTAGATGGTCCCCCGGTCACTCGCCCAAGCCCAGGTCAGGCAGCACAGCAGAAAGGTATGCGGTTCGCGTTTGAAAAGACCAAAACAAGCCCAATTTCTTCACTTTTGGCCCAATTGGTACGCAGTTTTTCTACCCCTTAGACTTGATTTATAGACCCGGAACTCTGGGCATTGCAGGTTGGAATGGTCCCCTGGTCTGTCGCGCGAAACCAGATCAGACCGCACGGCCAAAGCCAATGCTCTATGCTGCTCAAATTGGCATACCTGGCCAAACGGGTCGACCTTGACCTTGACTGATCGACCCAAAACTTGAAACGTTGCAGGTTCAGGTGGTCCCTTGGTCACACACACGAGCCCAGGTCAGACAGCACCGCAAAAGGGTATGCGGTTCGCGCTTGAAAAGGCCAAAACAAGCCCAAAGGCCTTGACTGTTGGCAACTTGGTACGCAGTTTTCTACCCCTTTGGCTTGTCCGATCAACCCGAAACTTGGAATGTTGCAGGTTTGGGTTGTCCCCTTGTCACTCGCATGAGCCCAGGTCAGTTCAGTCAGCACAGGGGCATGCGGTTCACTGCTGAAAAACCCTCACAAACCCAAAGGCCTTGACTGTTGGCAACTTGGTAGACAGTTTTCTACCCCTTTGCCTTGACCCATCAACCCGAAACTCGGAGCGTTGCAGGTTCAGATGGTCCCCCGGTCACTAACGCGAGCCCAGGTCAGGCAGCTCAGCAGAAAGGTATGCTGTTTGCATTTGAAAAGACAAAAACAAGCCCAATTTCTTCACTTTTAACCCAATTGGTACGCAGTTTTTCTACCCCTAAGACTTGACCTATCTAATCAGAACTCTGGGCATTGCAGGTTGGAATGGTCCCCTGGTCTGTCCCGCGAGCCCAGATCAGACCGCACGGCCGAAGCCAATGCTCTATGCCGCTCAAATTGGCATGCCTGGCCAAATGGGTCAACCTTGACCTTGACTGATCGACCTGAAACTCGGAGCGTTGCAGGTTCAGGTGGTCCTGTGGTCACACGCCCAAGCCTAGGTCAGACCGCACAGCAGAAGGGTATGGGGTTCGCGCTTGAAAAGGCCAAAATAAGCCCAAAGGCCTTGACTGTTGGCAACTTGGTACGCAGTTTTCTACCCCTTTGGCTTGACCGATCGACCCGAAACTTGGAATGTTGCAGGTTCGGGTTGTCCCCTTGTCACTCGCGTGAGCCCAGGTCAGTTCAGTCAGCACAGGGGCATGCGGTTCACTGCTGAAAAACCCTCACAAACCCAAAGGCCTTGACTGTTGGCAACTTGGTAGACAGT
This sequence comes from Fragum whitleyi, assembly GCA_948146395.1. NCBI lineage: Eukaryota > Metazoa > Mollusca > Bivalvia > Cardiida > Cardiidae > Fragum > Fragum whitleyi. Next base: position 43,257,973 of record OX411555.1, read on the forward strand.
TTTCTACCCCTTTGCCTTGACCCATCAACCCGAAACTCGGAGCGTTGCAGGTTCAGATGGTCCCCCGGTCACTTGCGCGAGCACAGTTCAGACAGTACAGCAAAAAGGTATGCAGTTCGCATTTGAAAAGACCAAAACAAGCCCAATTTTTTCAATTTTGGCCCACTTGGTACGCAGTTTTTCTACCCCTTTGGCTTGACCTATCGACCCGGATCTCTGGGCATTGCAGGTTGGGGTGGTCCCCTGGTCTCTCGCACGAGTCCAGATCAGACCGCACAGACGAAGCCAATGCTCTATGCCGCTCAAATTGGCATACCTGGCCAAACCAGTCGACCTTGACCTTGACTGATCGACCCGAAATTTGGAGCGTTGCAGGTTCAGGTGGTCCCTTGGTCACACGCACGAGCCCAGGTCAGACAGCACGGCAAAAGGGTATGTGGTTCGCGCTTGAAAAGGCCAAAACAAGCCCAAAGGCCTTGACTGTTGGCAACTTGGTACGCAGTTTTCTACCCCTTTGGCTTGACAGATCAACCCGAACTTCAGGATGTTGCAGGTTTGGGTGGTCCCCTGGTCACTCGCGCAAGTCCAGGTCAGATTGCTCAGCCCAAGGGCATGAGGTTCACTGCTGAAAAACCCTCACAAACCCAAAGGCCTTGACTGTTGGCAACTTGGTAGGCAGTTTTCTACCCCTTTGCCTTGACCCATCGACCTGAAACTCGGAGCGTTGCAGGTTCAGATGGTCCCCCGGTCACTTGCGCGAGCCCAGGTCAGGCAGCACAGCAGAAAGGTATGCGGTTCGCTTTTGAAAAGACCAAAACAAGCCCAATTTCTTTACTTTTGGCCCACTTGGAATGCAGTTTTTCTACCCCTTAGGCTTGACCTATCAACCCGGAACTCTGGGCATTGCAGGTTGGGGTGGTCCCCTGGTCTCTCGCGCGAGTCTAGATCAGACAGACGTCCAAAGCCAATGCTCTATGACGCTTAAATTAACATACCTGGCCATATAGGTCGACCTTGACCTTGACTGATTTACCCGAAACTCGGAGCGTTGCAGGTTCAGGTGGACCCGTGGTCACACGCGCAAGCCCAGGTTAGATCGCACAGCAGAAGGGTATGCGGTTCGCACTTGAAAAGGCCAAAACAAGCCCAAAGGCCTTGACTGTTGGCAACTTGGTACGCAGTTTTCTTCCCCTTTGGCTTGACCAATCAACCCGAAACTCTGAATGTTGCAGGTTCGGGTGGTCCCCTGGTCACTCGCGCGAGCCCAGGTCAGATCGCTCAGCCCAAGGGCATGCAGTTCACTGCTGAAAAACCCTAACATACCCAAAGGCCTTGATTGTTGGCAACTTGGTAGGCAGTTTTCTACCCCTTTGCCTTGACCCATCGACCTGAAACTCGGAGCGTTGCAGGTTCAAATAGTCAGCCGGGCACTCACAAGAGCCCAGGTCAGGCAGCACAGCAGAAAGGTATGCTGTTCGCGTTTGAAAAGACCAAAACAAGCCCAATTTCTTTACTTTTGGCCCACTTGGTATGCAGTTTTTCTACCTCTTAGGCTTGACCTATCAACCCGGAACTCTGGGCATTGCAGGTTGGGGTGGTCCCCTGGTCTGTCGCGCGAGCCCAGATCAGACTGCACGTCCGAAGCCAATGCTCTATGCCGCTCAAATTGGCATACCTGGCCAATGGGGTCGACCTTGACCTTGACTGATCGACCGGAAACTTTGAGTGTTGCAGGTTCAGTTCAGGTGGTCCCGTGGTCACACGCGCGAGCCAAGGTCAGACCGCACAGCAGAAGGGTATGCGGTTCACGCTTGAAAAGGCCAAAACAAGCCCAAAGGCCTTGACTGTTGGCAACTTGGTACGCAGTTTTCTACCCCTTTGGCTTGACTGATCAACCCAATACTCGGAATGTTGCAGGTTCGGGTGGTCCCCTGGTCACTCACGTTAGCTCAGGTCAGATCACTCAGCCCAAGGGCATGCGGTTCACTGCTGAAAAACCCTAACAAACCCAAAGGCCTTGACTGTTGGCAACTTGGTAGGCAGTTTTCTACCCCCTTTGCCTTGACCCATCAACCCGAAACTCGGAGCGTTGCAGGTTCAGATGGTCCCCCGGTCACTCGCGCCAGCCCAGGTCAGGCAGCACAGCAGAAAGGTATGCTGTTTGCGTTTGAAAAGACCAAAACAACCCCAATTTTTTCACTTTTGGCCCACTTGGTATGCAGTTTTTCTACCCCTTAGGCTTGACCTATCAACCCAGAACTCTGGGCATTGCAGGTAGGGGTAGTCTCCTGGTCTGTTGCGCGAGCCAAGATCAGAGCGCAAGGCCGAAGCCAATGATCTATGCCGCTCAAATTGGCATACCTGGCCAAACGAGTCAACCTTGACCTTGACTGATCGACCCGAAACTCGGAGCGTTGCAGGTTCCGGTGGTCCCCTGGTCACTCGCGCGAGCCCAGGTCAGATCGCTCAGCCCAAGGGCATGCGGTTCACTGCTGAAAAACCCTAACAAACCCAAAGGCCTTGACTGTTGGCAACTTGGTAGGCAGTTTTCTACCCCTTTGCCTTGACCCATCAACCAGAAACTTGGAGCGTTGCAGGTTCAAATGGTCCCCCGGGCACTCACAAGAGCCCAGGTCAGGCAGCACAGCAGAAAGGTATGCGGTTCGTGTTTGAAAAGACCAAAACAAGCCTAATTTCTTCACTTTTGGCCCACTTGGTACGCAGTTTTTCTACCCTTTAGGCTTGACCTATCTACCAGGAACTTTGGGCATTGCAGGTTGGGGTGGTCCCCTGGTTTGTCGTGCGAGCCCAGATCAGACCGCATGGCTGAAGCCAATGCTCTATGCCGCTCAAATTGGCAAACCTGGCCAAACCAGTCGACCTTGACCTTGACTGATCGACCCGAAATTTGGAGCGTTGCAGGTTCAGGTGGTCCTGTGGTCACACGCGCGAGCCCAGGTCAGACCGCACAGCAGAAGGGTATGCAGTTCGGGCTTGAAAAGGCCCAAACAAGCCCAAAGGCCTTGACTGTTGGCAACTTAGTACGCAGTTTTCTACCCCTTTGGCTTGACTGATCGACCCAAAACTCGGAATGTTGCAGGTTCGGGTGGTCCCCTGGTCACTCGCGCGAGCCCAGGTCAGATTGCTCATCCCAAGGGCATGCGGTTCACTGCTGAAAAACCCTAACAAACCGAATAGCCTAGACTGTTGGCAACTTGGTAGGCAGTTTTCTACCCCTTTGCCTTCCCATCAACCTAAAACTCGGAGTGTTGCAGGTTCAAATGGTCCCCCAGGGCACTCACAAGAGCCCAGGTCAGGCAGCACAGCAGAAAGGTATGCGGTTAGCATTTGAAAAGACCAAAACAAGCCCAATTTCTTCACTTTTGGCCCACTTGGTACGCAGTTTTTCTACCCCTTTGGCTTGACCTATCGACCTGGAACTTTGGGCATTGCAGGTTGGGGTGGTCCCCTGGTCTGTCGTGCGAGCCTAGATCAGACCACACAGCCAAAGCCAATGCTCTATGCCGCTCAAATTGGCATACCTGGCCAAACAGGTCGACCTTGACCTTGACTGATCGACCCGAAACTAGGAGCGTTGCAGGTTCAGGTGGTCCTGTGGTCACGCGCGGGAGGACAGGTCAGACCGCAAAGCAGAAGGGTATGCGGTTCGCGCTTGAAAAGGCCAAAACAAGCCCAAATGCTTTGACTGTTGGCAACTTGGTACGCAGTTTTCTACCCCTTTGGCTTGACCCATCAACCCGAAACTCGGAATGTTGCAGGTTCGGGTGGTCCCCTGGTCACTCGTGCAAGCCCAGGTCAGATCACTCAGCCCAAGGGCATGCAGTTCACTGCTAAAAAACCCTTACATACCCAAAGGCCTTGACTGTTGGCAACTTGGTAGGCAGTTTTCTACCCCTTTGCCTTGACCCATCGAACGGAACCTCGGAGCGTTGCAGGGTCAGATGGTCCCCCGGTCCTTTGCGCGAGCCCAGGTCAGGAAGCACAGCAGAAAGGTATGCGGTTCGCGTTTGAAAAGACCAAAACAATCTAAATTTCTTCACTTTTGTCCCACTTGGTACGCAGTTTTTCTACCCCTTAGGCATGACCTATCGACCCTGAACTCTGGGCATTGCAGGTTGGGGTGGTCCCCTGGTCTGTCACACGAGCCTAGATCAGACTGCAGGGCAGAAGCCAATGCTCTATGCCGCTCAAATTGGCATACCTGGCCAAACGGGTCGACTTTGACCTTGACTGATCGACCCGAAACTCGGAGCGTTGCAGGTTCAGGTGGTCCCCTGGTCACATGCCTATGCGCAGGTCAGACCGCACAGCAGAAGGGTATGCGGTTCGTGCTTGAAAAGGCCAAAACATACCCAAAGGCCTTGACTGTTGGCAACTTGGTATGCAATTTTCTACCCCTTTGGCTTGACCGATCGACCCAAAACTCGGAATGTTGCAGGTTCGGGTGGTCCCCTGGTCACTCGGGCGAGCCCAGGTCAGATTGCTCAGCCCAAGGGCATGCGGTTCACTGCTGAGAAACCCTAACAAACCCAAAGGCCTTGACTGTTGGCAACTTGGTAGGCAGTTTTCTACCCCTTTGCCTTGACCCATCGACCTGAAACTTGGAGCGTTGCAGGTTCAGATGGTCCCCCGGTCCTTTGCGCGAGCCCAGGTCAGGCAGCACAGCAGAAAGGTATGCGGTTCACGTTTGAAAAGACCAAAACAAGCCCAATTTCTTTACTTTTGGCCCACTTGGTATGCAGATTTTCTACCCCTTAGGCTTGACCTATCAACCGGGAACTCTGGGCCTTGCAGGTTGGGGTGGTCCCCTGGTCTGTCGCGCGAGCCCAGATCAGACTGCACATCCGAAGCCAATGCTCTATGCTGCTCAAATCGGCATACCTGGCCAAAGGGGTGGACCTTGACCTTGACTGATTTACACGAAACTCGGAGCGTTGCAGGTTCAGGTGGTCCCGTGGTCACACGCGCGAGCCCAGGTAAGACCGCACAGCAGAAGGGTATGCGGTTCACGCTTGAAAAGGCCAAAACAAGCCCAAAGGCCTTGACTGTTGGCATCTTGGTACGCAGTTTTCTACCCCTTTGGCTTAACAGATCGACCCAATTTCTTGGAATGTTGCAGGTTGGGGTGGTCCCCTGGTCACTCATGCCAGCTCAGGTCAGATTGCTCAGCCCAAGGGCATGCAGTTCACTGCTGAAAAACCCTAACAAACCCAAAGGCTTTGACTGTTGGCAACTTGGTAGGCAGTTTTCTACCCCTTTGCCTTGACCCATCAACCCGAAACTCGGAGCGTTGCAGGTTCAAAAGGTCTTCCGGTCACTCGCACAAGCCCAGGTCAGGCAGCACAGCAGAAAGGTATGCTGTTTGCGTTTGAAAGGACCAAAACAACCCCAATTTCTTCACTTTTGGACCACTTGGTACGCAGTTTTTCTACCCCTAAGGCTTGACCTATCAACCCAGAACTCTGGGCATGGCAGGTACGGGTGGTCTCCTGGTCTGTCGCGCGAGCCAAGATCAGACCGCAAGGCCGAAGCCAAAGCTCTATGCCGCTCAAATTGGCATACCTGGCCAAACGAGTCGACCTTGACCTTGACTGATCGACCTGAAACTTGGAGCGTTGCAGGTTCAGGTGGTCCCGTGGTCACACGCGCGAGCCCAGGTCAGACTGCACAGCAGAAGGGTATGTAGTTCACCCTTGAAAAGGCCAAAACAAACCCAAAGGCCTTGACTGTTGGCAACTTGGTATGCAGTTTTCTACCCCTTTGGCTTGACCGATTGACCTGAAACGGGGAATGTTGCAGGTTCGGGTGGTCCCCTGGTCACGCGCACGAGCCCAGGTCAGATCACTCAGCCCAAGGGCATGCGGTTCACTGCTGAAAAACCCTAACAAACCCAAAGGACTTGAGTGTTGGCAACTTGGTAGGCAGTTTTCTACCCCTTTGCCTTGACCCATCGACTTGAAACTCGGAGCGTTGCAGGTTCAGATGGTCTCCCGGTCACTCGCGCGAGCCCAGGACAGGCAGCACAGCAGAAAAGTATGTGGTTCGCGTTTGAAAAGACCAAAACAAGCCCAATTTCTTCACTTTTGGCCCACTTGGTAAGCAGTTTTTCTTCCCCTTAGGCTTGACCTATCGACCCGGAACTCTGGGCATTGCAGGTTGGGGTGGTCCCCTGGTGTGTCACGCGAGCCCAGATCAGACTGCACAGCCGAAGCCAATGCTCTTTGACGCTCAAATTGGCATACCTGGCCAGACGGGTCGACCTTGACCTTGACTGATTTACCCAAAACTCGGAGCGTTGCAGGTTCAGGTGGTCCTGTGGTCACATGCGCGAGCCCAGGTAAGACCGCACAGCAGAAGGGTATGCGGTTCACGCTTGAAAAGGCCAAAACAAGCCCAAAGGCCTTGACTGTTGGCAACTTGGTACGCAGTTTTCTACCCCTTTGGCTTAACAGATCGACCCAATTTCTTGGAATGTTGCAGGTTGGGGTGGTCCCCTGGTCACTCATGCCAGCTCAGGTCAGATTGCTCAGCCCAAGGGCATGCAGTTCACTGCTGAAAAACCCTAACAAACCCAAAGGCTTTGACTGTTGGCATCTTGGTAGGCAGTTTTCTACCCCTTTGCCTTGACCCATCAACCCGAAACTTGGAGCGTTGCAGTTCAAAAGGTCTTCCAGTCACTCGCACGAGCCCAGGTCAGGCAGCACAGCAGAAAGGTATGCTGTTTGCGTTTGAAAGGACCAAAACAAGCCCAGATTCTTTTTTGGACCACTTGGTACGCAGTTTTTCTACCCCTAAGGCTTGACCTATCAACCCAGAACTCTGGGCATGGCAGGTACGGGTGGTCTCCTGGTCTGTCCCGCGAGCCAAGATCAGACCGCAAGGCCGAAGCCAAAGCTCTATGCCGCTCAAATTGGCATACCTGGCCAAACGAGTCGACCTTGACCTTGACTGATCGACCTGAAACTTGGAGTGTTGCAGGTTCAGGTGGTCCCGTGGTCACACGGGCGATCCAGGTCAGACTGCACAGCAGAAGGGTATGTAGTTCACGCTTGAAAAGGCCAAAACAAACCCAAAGGCCTTGACTGTTGGCAACTTGGTATGCAGTTTTCTACCCCTTTGGCTTGACCGATTGACCTGAAACGGGGAATGTTGCAGGTTCGGGTGGTCCCCTGGTCACTCGCACGAGCCCAGGTCAGATCACTCAGCCCAAGGGCATGCGGTTCACTGCTGAAAAACCCTAACAAACCCAAAGGACTTGACTGTTGGCAACTTGGTAGGCAGTTTTCTACCCCTTTGCCTTGACCCATCGACTTGAAACTCGGAGCGTTGCAGGTTCAGATGGTCCCCCGGTCACTCGCGAGAGCCCAGGACAGGCAGCACAGCAGAAAAGTATGTGGTTCGCGTTTGAAAAAACCAAAACAAGCCCAATTTCTTCACTTTTGGCCCACTTGGTAAGCAGTTTTTCTTCCCCTTAGGCTTGACCTATCGACCCCGAACTCTCGGCATTGCAGGTTGGGGTGGTCCCCTGGTGTGTCACGCGAGCCCAGATCAGACCGCACAGCCGAAGCAAATGCTCTTTGACGCTCAAATTGGCATACCTGGCCAAACGGGTCGACCTTGACCTTGACTGATTTACCCGAAACTCAGAGCGTTGCAGGTTCAGGTGGACCCATAGTCACACGCGCGAGCCCAGGTCAGACCGCACAGCAGAAGGGTATGCGGTTCGCGCTTGAAAAGGCCAAAACAAGCCCAAAGGCCTTGACTGTTGGCAACTTGGTACACAGATTTCTACCCCTTTGGCTTGACCGATCAACCTGAAACTCAGAATGTTGCAGGTTAGGGTGGTCTCCTGGTCACTTGCGCGAGCGTATGTCAGATTGCTTAGCCCAAGGGCATGCGGTTCACTGCTGAAAAACCCTATCAAACCAAAAGGCCTTGACTGTTGGCAACTTGGTAGGCAGTTTTCTACCCCTTTGCCTTGACCCATCGACTCGAAACTCGGAGCGTTGCAGGTTCAGATGGTCTTCCGGTCACTCCCACGAGCCCAGGTCAGGCAGCACAGCAGAAAGGTATGCGGTTAGCGTTTGAAAAGACCAAAACAAGCCTAATTTCTTCACTTTTGGCCCACTTGGTACGCAGTTTTTCTACCCCTTAGGCTTGACCTATCGACCACGAACTTTGGGCATTGCAGGTTTTGGTGGTCCCCTGGTCTGTCGTGCGAGCCCAGATCAGACCGCACGGCCAAAGCCAATTTTCTATGCCACTCAAATTGGCATACCTGGCCAAACGGGTCGACCTTGACCTTGACTGATTTACCCGAAACTCTGAGCGTTGCAGGTTCAGGTGGTCCTGTGGTCACACGCGCGAGCCCAGGTCAGACCGCACAGCAGAAGGGTATGCAGTTTGCGCTTGAAAAGGCCAAAACAAGCCCAAAGGCCTTGACTGTTGACAACTTGGTACAAGTTTCTACCCCTTTGGCTTGACTGATCGACCCGAAACTCGGAATGTTGCAGGTTCGGGTGGTCCCCTGGTCACTTGGGTGAGCCCATGTCAGATTGCTCAGCCCAAGGGCATGCGGTTCACTGCTGAAAAACTGTAACAAACCCAAAGGCCTTGACTGTTGGCAACTTGGTAGGCAGTTTTCTACCCCTTTGTCTTGACCCATCGACCCGAAACTCGGAGCGTTGCAGGTTCAGATGGTCTTCCGGTCACTCGCGCAAGCCCAGGTCAGGCAGCACACGGAAAGGTATGCGGTTCGCGTTTGAAAAGACCAAAACAAGCCCAATTTCTTTACTTTTGGCCCACTTGATACGCAGTTTTTCTACCCCTTAGACTTGACCTATTGACCCAGAACTCTGGGCATTGCAGGTTGGGGGTGGTCCCCTGGTCATTCGCGCGAGCCCAGAACAGACCACACGGCCAAAGCCAATGCTCTATGACGCTCAAATTGGCATACCTGGCCAAACGGGTTGACCTTGACCTTGACTGATCGACCCGAAACTCGGAGCTTTTCAGGTTCAGGTAGTCCCATGGTCACACGCGCGAGCCCAGGTCAGACTGCACAGCAGAAGGGTATGCGGTTCGCGCTTGAAAAGGCCAAAACAAGCCAAAAGGCCTTGACTGTTGGCAACTTGGTACGCAGTTTTCTACCCCTTTGGCTTGACCGATCAACCCGAAACTCGGAATGTTGCAGGTTCAGGTGGTCCCCTGGTCACTCGTGCGAGCCCAGGTCAGATCACTCAGCCCAAGGGCATGCGGTTCACTGCTGAAAAACCCTAACAAACCCAAAGGCCTTGACTGTTGGCAACTTGGTAGGCAGTTTTCTACCCCTTTGCCTTGACCCATCGACCTGAAACTCTGAGCGTTGCAGGTTCATATGGTCCGCCAGTCACTCGCGCGAGCCCAGGTCAGGCAGCACAGCAGAAAGGTATGTGGTTCGTGTTTGAAAAGACCAAAACAAGCCCAATTTCTTCACTTTTGGCCCACTTGGTACACAGTTTTTCTACCCCTTAGGCTTGACCTATCGACCCGGAACTCTGGGCATTGCAGGTTGGGGTGGTCCCCTGGTCTGTCGCACGAGCCCAGATCAGACCGCATGGCCGAAGCCAATGCTCTATGCCGCTCAAATTGGCATACCTGGCCAAACAGGTCGACCTTGACCTTGCCTGATAGACCCGAAACTCAGAGCGTTGCAGGTTCAGGTGGTCCCATTGTCTAACACGCAAGCCCAGGTCAGACCGCACAGCAGAAGGGTATGCGGTTCGCGCTTGAAAAGGCCAAAACAAGCCAAAAGGCCTTGACTGTTGGCAACTTGGTACGCAGTTTTCTACCCCTTTGGCTTGACCGATCAACCCGAAACTCGGAATGTTGCAGGTTCAGGTGGTCCCCTGGTCACTTGTGCGAGCCCAGGTCAGATCACTCAGCCCAAGGGCATGCGGTTCACTGCTGAAAAAACCTAACAAACCCAAAGGCCTTGACTGTTGGCAACTTGGTAGGCAGTTTTCTACCCCTTTGCCTTGACCCATCGACCCGAAACTCGGAGCGTTGCAGGTTCAAATGGTCCCCCGGGCACTCACAAGAGACCAGGTCAGGCAGCACAGCAGAAAGGTATGCGGTTCGCGTTTGAAAAGACCAAAACAAGCCCAATTTCTTCACTTTTGGCCCACTTGGTACACAGTTTTTCTACCCCTTAGGCTTGACCTATCGACCCAGAACTCTGGGCATTGCAGGTTGGGGTGGTCCCCTGGTCTGTCGCGCGAGCCCAGATCAGACCGCACGGCCGAAGCCAATGCTCTATGCCGCTCAAATTGGCATACCTGGCCAAACAGGTCTACCTTGACCTTGACTTATAGACCCGAAACTCGGAGCGTTGCAGGTTCAGGTGGTCCCATGGTCTCACGCGCAAGCCCAGGTCAGACTGCACAGCAGAAGGGTATGCAGTTTGCGCTTGAAAAGGCCAAAACAAGCCAAAAGGCTTTGACTGTTGGCAACTTGGTAGGCAGTTTTCTACCCCTTTGCCTTGACCCATCGACCCAAAACTCAGAGCGTTGCAGGTTCAGATGGGCCCCCGGTCACTCACGCAAGCCCAGGTCAGGCAGCACAGCAGAAAGGTATGTGGTTTGCGTTAGAAAAGACTGAAACAAGCCCAATTTCTTCACTCTGGCCCACTTGGTAGGCAGTTTTTCTACCCCCTAGGCTTGACCTATCGACCCGGAACTCTGGGCATTGCAGGTTGGGGTGGTCCCCTGGTCTGTTGCACAAGCCCAGATCAGACCGCATGGCCGAAGCCAATGCTCTATGCCGCTCAAATTGGCATACCTGGCCAAACGGGTCGACCTTGACCTTGACTGATCAACCCGAAACTTGGAGCGTTGCAGGTTCAGGTGGTCCAGTGGTCACATGCACGAGCCCAGGTCAGACCCCATAGCAGAAGGGTATGCGGTTTAGGCTTGAAAAGGCCAAAACAAGCCCAATGGCCTTGACTGTTGGCCACTTGGTACGCAGTTTTCTACCCTTTTGGCTTGACTGATCAACCCGAAACTCGGAATGTTGCAGGTTCAGGTGGTCCCCTGGTCACTCGCACGAGCCCCGGACAGATCGCTCAGCTCAAGGGCAGGTGGTTCACTGCTGAAAAACCCTAACAAACCCAAAGGCCTTGACTGTTGGCAACTTGGCAGGCAGTTTTCTACGCCTTTGCCTTGACCCATCGACCCGAAACTCGGAGCCTTGTAGGTTCATATTGTCCCCCGGTCACTCGCACAAGCCCAGGTCAGGCAGCACAGCAGAAAGGTATGCAGTTCGCATTTGAAAAGACCAAAACAAGCCCAATTTCTTCACTTTTGGCCCACTTGGTATGCAGTTTTTTTACCCCTTAGGCTTGACCTATCGACCCGGAACTCTGGGCATTGCAGGTTGGGGTGGTCCCCTGGTCTGTCGAGGGAGCCCAGATCAGACCAAACAGCCAAAGCCAATGCTCAATGCCACTCAAATTGGCATACCTGGCTAAACAGGTTGACCTTGACCTAGACTGATTAACCCGAAACTCAAAGCATTGCAGGTTCAGGTGGTCCCGTGGTCACACGCGCAAGCCCAGGTCAGACCGCACAGCAAAAGGGTATGCGGTTCGCCAGAGGCCTTGACTGTTGGCCACTTCGTACGCAGTTTTTTACCCCTTTGGCTTGACCGATCGACCCGAAACTCGGAATGTTGCAGGTAAGGGTGGTCCCCTGGTCACTCGCGCGAGCCCAGGTCAGATCGCTGAACCCAAGGGCATGCGGTTCACTGCTGAAAAACCCTAACAAACCCAAAGGCCTTGACTGTTTGCAACTTTGTAGGCAGTTTTCTACCCCTTTGCCTTGACCCACCGACCTGAAACTCGGAGCGTTGCAGGTTCATATGGTCCCCTGGTCACTCGCGCGAGCCCAGGTCAGGCAGCACAGCAGAAAGGTATGCGGTTCGCGTTTGAAAAGACCAAAACAAGCCCAATTTATTCACTTTTGGCCCACTTGGTACGCAGTTTTTCTACCCATTAGGCTTGACCTATCGACCCAGGTACTCCGGGCATTGCAGGTTAGGGTGGTCCCCTGGTCTGTCACGCGAGCCAAGATCAGACCGCACGGTCGTAGCAAATGCTCTATGCCGCTCAAATTGGCATACCTGGCCAAACAGGTCGACCTGGACCTTGACTGATCAACCCAAAACTCAGAGCGTTGCAGGTTCAGGTGGTTTTGTGGTCACACGCCGGAGCCCAGGTCAGACCGCACAGCAGAAGGGTATGCGGTTCAGGCTTGAAAAGGCCAAAAAAAGAGCAAAGACCTTGACTGTTGGCAACTTGGTAGGCAGTTTTCTACCCCTTTATCTTGACCCATTGACCTGAAACTCCGAGCGTTGCAGGTTCAGATGGTCCCCTGGTCACTGGCGCAAGCCCAGATCAGGCAGCACAGTAGAAAGGTATGCGGTTCGCGTTTGAAAAGACCAAAACAAGCCCAATTTCTTCAATTTTGGCCCACTTGGTACGCAGCTTTTCTACCCTTAGGCTTGACCTATCGACCGGGAACTCTGGGCATTGCAGGTTGGGGTGGTCCCCTGGTTTGTCGCGCGAGCCAAGATCAGACCGCATAGCCAAAGCCAATGCTCTATGCCGCTCAAATTGGCATACCTGGCCAAATGGGTCGACCTTGACTTTGACTGATCGACTCGAAACTCGGAGCGTTGCAGGTTCAGGTGGTCCTGTGGTCACACGCGCAAGCCCAGGTCAGACCGCAGAGCAGAAGGGTATGCGGTTCGCGCTTGAAAAGGCCAAAACAAGCCCAAAGGCCTTGACTGTTGGCAACTTGGTAGGCAGTTTTCTACCCCTTTGGCTTGACCGATCGACCCAAAACTCGGAATTTTGCAGGTTTGGGTGGTCCCCTGGTCACTCGCACGAGCCGAGGTCAGATTGCTCAGCCCAAGGACATGCGGTTCACTACTGAAAAACCCTAACAAACCCAAAGGCCTTGACTGTTGGCAACTTGGTAGGCAGTTTTCTACCCCTTTGCCTTGACCCATAGACCCGAAACTCGGAGCGTTGCAGGTTCAGATGGTCCCCTGATCACTCTTGTAAGCCCAAGTCAGGCAGCACAGCAGAAAGGTATGCGGTCTGGTTTGAAAAGACCAAAACAAGCCCAATTTCTTCACTTTTGGCCCCTGGTACGCTGTTTTTCTACCCCTTAGGCTTGACCTATCAACCCAGAACTCTGGGCATTGTAGGTTGGGGTGGTCCCCTGGTCTGTCGCGCGAGCCCAGATCAGACCGCATTGCCAAAGCCAATGCTCTATGCCGCTCAATTTGGCATACCTGGCCAAACGGGTCGACCTTGACCTTGACTGATCGACCCGAAACTCGAAGCGTTGCAGGTTCAGGTGGTCCCGTAGTCACATGCACGAGCCCAGGTCAGACCGCACAGCAGAAGGGTATGCGGTTGGCGCTTGAAAAGGCCAAAACAAGCCCAAAGGCCTTGACTGTTGGCAACTTGGTACGCAGTTTTCTACCCCTTTGGCTTGACCGATCAACCCGAAACTCGGAATGTTGCAGGTTCGGGTGGTCCCCTGGTCATTCCTGCGAGCCCAGGTCAGATCGCTCAGCCCAAGGGCATGCGGTTTACTGCTGAAAAACCCTAACAAACCCAAAGGCCTTGACTGTTGGCAACTTGGTAGGCAGTTTTCTACCCTTTGCCTTGACCCATCGACCCCAAACTCGGAGCGTTGCAGGTTCAGATGGTCCCCGGTCACAAGCGGGAGCCCAGGTCAGGCAGCACAGCAGAAAGATATGCGGTTTGCTTTTGAAAAGACCAAAACAAGCCCACTTTCTTCACTTTTGGCCCACTTGGTATGCAGTTTTTCTACCCCTTAGGCTTGACCTATCAACCCGGAACTCTGGGCATTGCAGGTTGGGGTGGTCCCCTGGTCTGTCGCGCAAGCCCAGATCAGACCGCATGGCCGAAGCCAATGCTCTATGCCGCTCTATTTGGCATACCTGGCCAAACGGGTGGACCTTGACCTTGACTGATCGACCCGAAACTCGGAGCGTTGCAGGTTCAGGCGGTCCCGTGAGCACACGCGCGAGCCCAGGTCAGACCACACAGCAGAAGAGTATGTGGTTCGTGCTTGAAAAGGCAAAACAAGCCCAAAGGCCTTGACATTTGGCAACTTGGTATGCAGTTTTGGACCCATTTGGCTTGACCGATCAACCTGAAACTCGAAATGTTGCAGGTTTGGGTGGTTCCCTGGTCATTCCTGCGAGCCCAGGTCAGATCGCTCAGCCCAAGGGCATGCGGTTTACTGCTGAAAAACCCTAACAAGCCCAAAGGCCTTGACTGTTGGCAACTTGGTAGGCAGTTTTCTACCCTTTGCCTTGACCCATCGACCCCAAACTCCGAGCATTGCGGGTTCAGATGGTCCTCTGGTCACTCGCGCGAGCCCAGATCAGGCAGCACAGCAGAAAGGTATGCAGTTCGTGTTTGAAAAGACCAAAACAAGCCCAATTTCTTCACTTTTGGCCCACTTGGTATTCAGTTTTTCTACCCCTTAGGCTTGACCTATCGACCCGGAACTCTGGGCATTGCATGTGGGTGTTCCCCTGGTCTGTTGCGCGAGCCCAGATCTGACCGCATGGCCGAAGCTAATGCTCTATGCCGCTCAAATTGGCATACCTGGCCAAACGGGTTGACCTTGACCTTGACCGATCAACCCGAAACTCTGAGCGTTGCAGGTTCAGGTGGTCCTGTGGTCACACGCGAGAGCCCAGGTCAGACCGCACAGCAGAAGGGAATGCGTTCGAGCTTGAAAAGGCCAGAACAAGCCCAAAGGCCTTGACTGTTGGCAACTTGGTACGCAGTTTTCTACCCCTTTGGCTTGACCGATCGACCGGAAACTCAGAATGTTGCAGGTTCAGGTGGTCCCCTGGTCACTCCCACGAGCCCAGGTCAGATCGCTCAGCCCAAGGGCATGCGGTTCACTGCTGAAAAACCCTAACAAACCCAAAGGCCTTGACTGTTGGCAACTTGGTAGGCAGTTTTCTACCCCTTTGCCTTGACCCATAGACCCGAAACTCGAAGCATTGCAGGTTCAAATGGTCCCCCTGTCACTAGCGCGAGCCCAGGTCAGGCAGCACAGCAGAAAGATATGCGGTTTGCTTTTGAAAAGACCAAAACAAGCCCAATTTCTTCACTTTTGGCCCACTTGGTAAGCAGTTTTTCTACCCCTTAGGCTTGACCTATCAACCCGGAACTCTGGGCATTGCAGGTTGGGGTGGTCCCCTGGTCTGTTGCGCGAGCCAAGATCAGACTGCACGGCTGAAGCCAATGCTCTATGCTGCTCAAATTGGCATACCTGGCCAAACGGGTTGACCTTGACTGATCAACCCGAAACTCGGAGCGTTGCAGGTTCAGGTGGTCCCTTGGTCACAGGCGCAAGCCCAGGTCAGACCGCACAGCAGAAGGGTATGCGGTTCGCGCTTGAAAAGGCCAAAACAAGCCCAAAGGCCTTGACTGTTGGCAATTTGGTACGCAGTTTTCTACCCCTTTGGCTATACCGATTGACCCAAAACTCGGAATGTTGCAGGTTCCGGTGGTCCCCTGGTCACTCGCACGAGCCGAGGTCAGATCGCTCAGCCCAAGGACATGCGGTTCACTGCTGTAAAACCCTAACAAACCCAAAGGCCTTGACTGTTGGCAACTTGGTAGGCAGTTTTCTACCCCTTTGCCTTGACCCATAGACCCCAAACTCGGAGCGTTGCAGGTTCAGATGGTCCCCCGGTCACTCTTGTGAGCCCAGGTCAGGCAGCACAGCAGAAAGGTATGCGGTCTGGTTTGAAAAGACCAAAACAAGCCCAATTTCTTCACTTTTGGCCCCTATTTTGCAGTTTTTCTACCCCTTAGGCTTGACCTATCGACCAAAAACTCTGGGCATTGCAGGTTGGGGTGGTCCCCTGGTCTGTCGCAGGAGCCCAGATCAGACCGCATGGCCAAAGCCAATGCTCTATGCCGCTCTATTTGGCATACCTGGCCAAACGGGTCGACCTTGACCTTGACTGATCGACCCGAAACTTGGAGTGTTGCAGGTTCAGGTGGTCCCGTGGTCACATGCGCGAGTCCAGGTCAGACGGCACAGCAGAAGGGTATGTGGTTCCTGCTTGAAAAGGCCAAAACAAGCCCAAAGGCCTTGACTGTTGGCAACTTTGTACGCAGTTTTCTACGCCTTTGGCTTGACCGATCAACCCGAAACTCGGAATGTTACAGGTTCGGGTGGTCCCCTGGTCACTCACGCGAGCCCATATCAGATCGCTAAGCCCAAAGGCATGCGGTTCACTGTTCAAAAACCCTAACAAACCCAAAGGCCTTGACTGTTGGCAACTTGGTAGGCAGTTTTCTACCCCTTTGCCTTGACCCATCGACCTGAAACTCAGCGCGTTGCAGGTTCAGATGGTCCCCCGGTCACTCCCGCGAGCCCAGATCAGGCAGCACAGCAGAAAGGTATGCGGTTAAGGTTTGAAAAGACCAAAACAAGCCCAATTTCTTCACTTTTGGCCCACTTGGTACGCAGTTTTTCTACCCCTTAGGCTTGACCTATCGACCAGGAACTCTGGGCATTGCAGGTTGGGTTGGTCCCCTAGTCTGTCGCGCGAGCCAAGATCAGACCGCACAGTCGAAGCCAATGATCTATGCCGCTCAAATTGGCATTCCTGGACAAACGGTTCCTCCTTGACCTTGACTGATCGACCCGAAACTCAGAGCGTTGCAGGTTCAGGTGGTTTTGTGGTCACACGCACGAGCCCAGGTCAGACCGCACAGCAGAAGGGTATGCGGTTGGGGCTTGAAAAGGCCAAAACAAGCCCAAAGGCCTTGACTGTTGGCAACTTGGTAGGCAGTATTCTACCCCTTTATCTCGACCCATTGACCCCAAACTCGGAGTGTTGCAGGTTCAGATGGTCCCCTGGTCACTCGCACGAGCCCAGGTCAGGCAGCACAGCAAGAAGGTATGCGGTTCGCGTTTGAAAAGACCAAAACAAGCCCAATTTATTCACTTTTGGCCCTCTTGGTATGCAGTTTTTCTACCCCTCAGGCTTGACCTATCGACCTGGAACTCTGGGCATTGCAGGTTGGGGTGGTCCCCTGGTCTGTCGTGCAAGCCCAGATCAGACCGCATGGCCGAGCCAATGCTCTATGCCGCTCAAATTGGCATACCTGGCCAAATGGGTCGACCTTGACCATGACTGATCGACCCGAAACTCGGAGCGTTGCAGGTTCAGGTGGTCCCGTGGTCACATGCGCAAGCCCAGGTCAGACCGCACAGCAGAAGGGTATGCGGTTCGCGCTTGAAAAGGCCTAAACAAGCCCAAAGGCCTTGACTGTTGGCAACTTGGTACGCAGTTTTCTACCCCTTTGGCTTGACCGATCGACCCAAAACTCGGAATGTTGCAGGTTTGGGTGGTCCCCTGGTCACTCGCGTGAGCCAAGGACAGATCGCTCAGCCCAAGGGCATGCGGTTCACTGCTGAAAAAACCCTAACAAACCCAAAGGCCTTGACTATTGGCAACTTGGTAGGCAGTTTTCTACCCCTTTGCCTTGACCCATCGACCTGAAACTTGGAGTGTTGCAGGTTCAGATAGTCCCCCGGTCACTCACAAGAGCCCAGGTCAGGCAGCACAGCAGAAAGGTATGCGGTTCGCGCTTGAAAAAAAAGACCAAAACAAGCCCAATTTCTTCACTTTTGGCCCACTTGGTACGCAGTTTTTCTACCCCTTAGGCTTGACCTATCTACCCGGAACTCTGGGCATAGCAGGTTGGGGTAGTCCCCTGGTCTCTCGCGCAAGCCCAGATCAGACTGCACGGCCAAAGCCAATGCTCTATGCTGCTCAAATCGGCATACCTGGCCAAATGGGTAGACCTCGACCTTGACCGATCAACCCGAAACTCTGAGCGTTGCAGGTTCAGGTAGTCCTCTGGTCACACGCGAGAGCCCAGGTCAGACCGCACTGCAGAAGGTTATGCGGTTCGCGCTTGAAAATGCCAGAACAAGCCCAAAGGCCTTTACTGTTGGCAACTTGGTACGCAGTTTTCTACCCCTTTGGCTTGACCGATCGACCGGAAACCTGGATTTTTGCAGGTTCGGGTGGTCCCCTGGTCAGTCGTGCGAGCCCAGGTCAGATCGCTCAGCCCAAGGGCATGCAGTTCACTGCTGAAAAACCCTAACAAACCCAAAGGCCTTGACTGTTGGCAACTTGGTAGGCAGTTTTCTACCCCTTTGCCTAGACCCATCGACCCGAAACTCGGAGCATTGCAGGTTCAGATGGTCCCCCCGTCACTAGCGCGAGCCCAGGTCAGGCACCCCAGAAGAAAGGTATGCGGTTCGTGTTTGAAAAGACCAAAACAAGCCCAATTTCTTCACTTTTGGCCCACTTGGTACGCAGTTTTTCTACCCCTTAGGCTTGACCTATCGACCCGGAACTCTGGGCATTGCAGGTTGGGGTGGTCCCCTGGTCTGTCGCGCGAGCCAAGATCAGACTGCACGGCTGAAGCCAATGCTCAATGCTGCTCAAATTGGCATACCTGGCCAAACGGGTTGACCTTGACCTTGACTGATCAACCCTTAACTCGGAGCATTGCAGGTTCAGGTGGTCCCGTGGTCACACTCGCGAGTCCAGGTCAGACCACACAGCAGAAGGGTATGCGGTTTGCGCTTGAAAAGGCCAAAACAAGCCCAAAGGCCTTGACTGTTGGCAACTTTTTACACAGTTTTCTACCCCTTTGGCTTGACAGATCGACCCGAAACTCGGAATTTTGCAGGTTCGTGTGATCCCCTGGTCACTCGCGCAAGCCCAAGTCAGATCGATTAGCCCAAGGGCATGCAGTTCACTGCTGAAAAACCCTAACAAACCCAAAGGCCTTGACTGTTGGCAACTTGGTAGGCAGTTTTCTACCCCTTTGCCTTGACCTATCGACCCTAAACTCTGAGCATTGCAGGTTCAGATGGTCCCCCGGTCACTTGCGCAAGCCCAGGTCAGACGTCACAGCAGAAAGTTAAGGGTTTGCATTTGAAAAGACCAAAACAAGCCCAATTTCTTCACGTTTGGCCCACTTGGTACGCAGTTTTTCTACCCTTTAGGCTTGACCTATCGACCCGGAACTCTGGGCATTGCAGGTTGGGGTGGTCCCCTGGTCTGTCGCGCAAGCCCAGATCAGACTGCTTGGCCGAAGCCAATGCTGGATGCCGCTCAAATTGGCATACCTGGCCAAATGGGTCGACCTTGATCTTGACTGATCAACCCGAATCTCGGAGCGTTGCAGGTTCAGGTGGTCCTGTGGTCACAGGCACGAGCCCAGGTCAGACCGCACAGCAGAAGTGTATGCGGTTCATGCTTGAAAAGGCCAAAACAAGCCCAAAGGCCTTCACTGTTGGCAACTTGGTATGCAGTTTTCTACCCATTTGGCTTGACCGATCGACCCGAAACTTGGAATGTTGCAGGTTCAGGTGGTCCCCTGGTCACTCGCGTGAGCCCAGGTCAGATTGCTCAGCCCAAGGGCATGCGGTTCACTGCTGAAAAACCCTAACAAACCCAAAGGCCTTGACTGTTGGCAACTTGGTAGGCAGTTTTCTACCACTTTGCCTTGACTCATCGACCCGAAACTCGGAGCGTTGCAGGTTCAGATGGTCCCCCAGTCACTCGCGCTAGCCCAGATCAGGCAGCACAGCAGAAAGGTATGGGTTTGCATTTGAAAAGACCAAAACAAGCGCAATTTCTTCACGTTTGGCCCACTTGGTACGCAGTTTTTCTACCCCTTAGGCTTGACCTATCGACCCGGAACTCTGGGCATTGCAGGTTGGGGTGGTCCCCTGGTCTGTCGCACAAGCCCAGATCAGACCGCACGGCCGAAGCCAATGCTCTATGCCGCTCAAATTGGCATACCTGGCCAAACGGATCAAACTTGACCTTGACTGATCAACCCGAAACTCGGAGCGTTGCAGGTTCAGGTGGTCCTGTGGTCACAGGCAGGAGTCCAGGTCAGACCGCACAGCAGAAGTGCATGCGGTTCGTGCTTGAAAAGGACAAAACAAGCCCAAAGGCCTTGACTGTTTGCAACTTGGTACGCAGTTTTTTACCCCTTTGGCTTGACAGATCGACCCGAAACTCGGAATGTTGCAGGTTCGGGTGGTATCCCTGGCCATTCGCCTATCCCAGGTCAGACTGCACAGCAGAAGGGTATGCGGTTCACTGCTGAAAAACCCTTACAAACCCAAAGGCCTTGACTGTTGGCAACTTGTTAGGCAGTTTTCTACCCCTTTGCCTTGACCCATGGACACAATACTCGGAGTGTTGCAGGTTCAGATGGTCCCCCGGTCACTCGCGAGAGCCCAGGTCAGGCAGCACAGCAGAAAGGTATTCGGTTTGCGTTTGAAAAGACCCAAACAAACCCAATTTCTTCACTTATGGCCCACTTAGTACGCAGTTTTTCTACCCCTTAGGCTTGACCTGTAGACCCGGAACTCTGGGCATTGCAGGTTGGAGTGGTCCCCTGGTCTGTCGCGCAAGCCCAGATCAAACCGCACTGCCGAAGCCAATGCTCTATGCCGCTCAAATTGGCAAACCTGGCCAATCAGGTCAACCTTGACCTTGACTGATCGACCTGAAACTCAGAGCGATGCAGGTTCAGGTGGTCCCGTGGTCACACACGCAAGCCCAGGTCAGACCGCACAGGAGAAGGGTATGCGGTTCGCGCTTGAAAAGGCCAAAACAAGCCCAAAGGCCTTGACTGTTGGCAACTTGGTAGGCAGTTTTCTACCCCTTTGCCTTGACCAATCAACCCGAAACTCGGAGCGTTGCAGGTTCAGATGGTCCCCAGGTCACTCGCACATGCCCAGGTCAGGCAGCACAGCAGAAAGGTATGCGGTATGTGTTTGAAAAGACCAAAACAAGCCCAATTTCTTCACTTTTGGCCCACTTGGTACGCAGTTTTTCTACCCCTTAGGCTTGACCTGTCAACCCGGAACTCTGGGCATTGCAGGTTGGGGTGGTCCCCTGGTCACTCGCCAAGCCCAGGTCAGATTGCTCAGCCCAAGGGCATGTGGTTCACTGCTGAAAAACCCTAACAAACCCAAAGGCCTTGACTGTTGGCAACTTGGTAGGCAGTTTTCTACCCCTTTGCCTTGACCCATCAACCCGAAACTCGGAGTGTTACATGTTCAGATGGTCCCCTGGTCACTCGGGCGAGCCCAGGTCAGGCAGCACAGCAGAAAGGTATGCGATCGCATTTGAAAAGACCAAAACAAGCTAAATTTCTTAACTTTTGGCCCACTTGGTATGCAGTTTTTCTTCCCCTTAGGCTTGATCTATGGACCCTGAACTCTGGGCATTGCAGGTTGGGGTGGTCCCCTGGTCTGGCGCGCGAGCCCATATCAGACGGCTCGGCTGAAGCCAATGCTCTATGCCTCTTAAATTGGCATACCTGGTCAAACAGGTCGACCTTGACCTTTATTGATCGACCCAAAACTCGGAGCATTGCAGGTTCAGGTGGTCCCGTGGTCACACGCGCGAGTCCAGGTCAGACCGCATAGCAGAAGGGTATGGGGTTCGCGCTTGAAAAGGCCAAAACAAGCCCAAAGGCCTTAACTGTTGGCAACTTGGTAGGCAGTTTTCTACCCCTTTGCCTTGACAGATCGACCAGAAACTTGGAATGTTGTAGGTTCGGGTGATCCCCTGGTCTGTCGCGCAAGCCCAGATCAGACCGCACGGACGAAGCCAATGCTCTATGTCGCTTAAATTGGCATGCCTGGCCAAACGGGTTGATCTTTACCTTGACTGATCGACCCGAAACTCGGGGCGTTGCAGGTTCAGGTGGTCCCGTGGTCACACGCTCGAGCCCAGGTCAGACTGCACAGCAGAAGGGTATGCGGTTCGCGCTTGAAAAGGCCAAAACAAGCCAAAAGGCCTTGACTGTTGGCAACTTAGTACACAGTTTTCTACCCCTTTGGCTTGACAGATCTACCCGAAATTTGGAATGTTGCAGGTTCGGGTGATCTCCTGGTCACTCGCGCAAGCCCAAGTCAGATTGCTTAGCCCAAGGGCATGCGGTTAACTGCTGAAAAACCCTAACAAACCCAAAGGTCTTGACTTTTGGCAAATTGGTAGGCAGTTTTCTACCACTTTGCCTTGACTCATCGACCCGAAACTTGGAGCGTTGCAGGTTCAGATGGTCCCCCAGTCACTCGCGCGAGCCCAGGTCAGGCAGCACAGCAGAAAGGTATGGGTTTGCATTTGAAAAGACCCAAACAAACCCAATTTCTTCACGTTTGGCCCACTTGGTACGCAGTTTTTCTACCCCTTAGGCTTGACCTATCGATCCGGAACTATGGGCATTGCAGGTTGGGGTGGTCCCCTGGTCTGTCGCGCAAGCCAAGATCAGACCGCACGGCCGAAGCCAATGCTCTATGCCGCTCAAATTGGCATACCTGGCCAAACGGCTCAAACTTGACCTTGACTGATCGACCTGAAACTCGGAGCGTTGCAGGTTCAGGTGGTCCTGTGGTCACAGGCGAGAGTCCAGGTCAGACCGCACAGCAGAAGTGTATGCGGTTCGTGCTTGAAAAGGACAAAACAAGCCCAAAGGCCTTGACTGTTTGCAACTTGGTACGCAGTTTTTTACCCCTTTGGCTTGACAGATCGACCCGAAACTCGGAATGTTGCAGGTTCGGGTGGTCCCCTGGCCATTCGCCTATCCCAGGTCAGACTGCACGGCAGAAGGGTATGCGGTTCACTGCTGAAAAACCCTTACAAACCCAAAGGCCCTGACTGTTGGCAACTTGTTAATCAGTTTTCTACCCCTTTGCCTTGACCCATGGACACGAAACTCGGAGTGTTGCAGGTTCAGATGGTCCCCCAGTCACTCGCGAGAGCCCAGGTCAGGCAGCACAGCAGAAAGGTATGCGGTTTGCGTTTGAAAAGACCCAAACAAACCCAATTTCTTCACTTTTAGCCCACTTAGTACGCAGTTTTTCTACCCCTTAGGCTTGACCTGTAGACCCGGAACTCTGGGCATTGCAGGCTGGGGTGGTCCCCTGGTCTGTCGCGCAAGCCCAGATCAGACCACACTGCCGAAGCCAATGCTCTATGCTGCTCAAATTGGCAAACCTGGCCAATCAGGTCAACCTTGACCTTGACTGATCGACCCGAAACTCAGAGTGTTGCAGGTTCAGGTGGTCCCGTGGTCACACGCGCAAGCCCAGGTCAGACCGCACAGGAGAAGGGTATGCGGTTCGCGCTTGAAAAGGCCAAAACAAGCCCAAAGGCCTTGACTGTTGGCAACTTGGTATGCAGTTTTCTACCCCTTTGCCTTGACCAATCAACCCGAAACTCGGAGCGTTGCAGGTTCAGATGGTCCCCAGGTCACTCGCACATGCCCAGGTCAGGCAGCACAGCAGAAAGGTATGCGGTATGTGTTTGAAAAGACCAAAACAAGCCCAATTTCTTCACTTTTGGCCCACTTGGTACGCAGTTTTTTTACCCCTTAGGCTTGACCTGTCAACCCGGAACTCTGGGCATTGCAGGTTGGGGTGGTCCCTGGTCACTCGCCAAGCCCAGGTCAGATTGCTCAGCCCAAGGGCATGTGGTTCACTGCTGAAAAACCCTAACAAACCCAAAGGCCTTGACTGTTGGCAACTTGGTAGGCAGTTTTCTACCCCTTTGGCTAAACCCATGGACCCGAAACTCGGAGCGTTACAGGTTCAGATGGTCCCCCGGTCACTCGGGCGAACCCAGGTCAGGCAGCACAGCAGAAAGGTATGCGGTTCGCATTTGAAAAGACCAAAACAAGCTCAATTTCTTAACTTTTGGCCCACTTGGTACGCAGTTATTCTACCCCTTAGGCTTGACCTATCGACCCTGAACTCTGGGCATTGCAGGTTCGGGTGGTCCCCTGGTCTGGCGCGCGAGCCCATATAAGACGGCACGGCTGAAGCCAATGCTCTATGCCTCTTAAATTGGCATACCTGGCCAAACAGGTCGACCTTGACCTTGATTGATCGACCTGAAACTCGGAGCATTGCAGGTTCTGGTGGTCCCGTGGTCACACGCGCGAGTCCAGGTCAGACCGCATAGCAGAAGGGTTTGCGGTTCGCGCTTGAAAAGGCCAAAACAAGCTTAAGGGCCTTGACTGTTGGCAACTTGGTACGCAGTTTTCTACTCCTTTGGCTTGACCGATCTACTTGAAACTCGGAATGTTGCAGGTTCGGGTGGTCCCCTGGTCACTCGCGCGAGCCCAGGTCAGATTGCTCTGCCCAAGGGCATGCAGTTCACTGCTGAAAAACCCTAACAAATCCAAAGGCCTTGACTGTTGGCAACTTGGTATGCAGTTTTCTGTCCCTTTGCCTTGACCCATCAACCCGAAACTCTGAGCATTGCAGGTTCGGGTGGTCCCCGGTCACTCGCGAGAGCCCAGGTCAGGCAGCACAGCAGAAAGGTATGCGGTATGTGTTTGAAAAGACCAAAACAAGCCCAATTTCTTCACTTTTGGCCCACTTGGTACGCAGTTTTTCTACCCCTTAGGCTTGACCTGTAGACCCGGAACTCTGGGCATTGCAGGTTGGGGTGGTCCCCTGGTTTGTCGCGCGAGCCCAGATCAGACCGCACTGCCGAAGCCAATGCTCTATGCCGCTCAAATTGGCAAACCTGGCCAATCAGGTCAACCTTGACCTTGACTGATCGACCCGAAACTCAGAGCGATGCAGGTTCAGGTGGTCACGTGGTCACACGCGCAAGCCCAGGTCAGACCGCAGAGGAGAAGGGTATGCGGTTCGCGCTTGAAAAGGCCAAAACAAGCCCAAAGGCCTTGACTGTTGGCAACTTGGTAGGCAGTTTTCTACCCCTTTGCCTTGACCAATCAACCCGAAACTCGGAGGGTTGCAGGTTCAGATGGTCTCCAGGTCACTCGCACGAGCCCAGGTCAGGCAGCACAGCAGAAAGGTATGCCATTCGCGTTTGAAAAGACCAAAACAAGCCCAATTTCTTAACTTTTGGCCCACTTGGTACGCAGTTTTTCTACCCCTTAGGCTTGACCTTGTCACGCAAACTCAGATCAGACCGCACGGCCGAAGCCAATGCTCTATGCCGCTCAAATTGGCATACCTGGCCAATCGGGTCGACCTTGACCTTGACTAATCGACCCGAAACTCGGAGCGTTGCAGGTTCAGGTGGTCCAGTGGTCACATGCGCGAGCCCAGGTCGGATCGCTCAGCCCAAGGGCATGCGGTTCACTTCTGAAAAACCCTTACAAGCCCAATTTCTTCACTTTTGGCCCACTTGGTAGGCAGTTTTCTACCACTTAGGCTTGACCTATTGACCCGGAACTCTGGGCATTGCAGGTTGGGGTAGTCCCCTGGTCTGTCGCGCAAGCCCAGATCAGACCGCATGGCCGAAGCCAATGCTCGATGCCGCTCAAATTGGCATACCTGGCCAAACGGGTCGACCTTGACCTTGACTGATCGACCCGAAACTCGGAATGTTGCAGGTTCAGGTGGTCCTGTGGTCACACGCGCAAGCCTAGGTCAAACTGCACAGAAGAAGGGTATGTCGTTCACACTTGAAAAGACCAAAACAAGCCCAATTTCTTTACTTTTGGCCCACTTGGTACGCAGTTTTCTACCCCTTTGGCTTGACAGATCGTCCCAAAACTCGGAATGTTGCAGGTTCGGGTGGTCCCCTGGCCATTCGCCTATCCCAGGTCAGATTGCTCAGCAGAAGGGTATGCAAATCACTGCTCAAAACCCTAACAAACCCAAAGGCCTTGAATGTTGGCACTTGGTAGGCAGTTTTCTAACCCTTTGCCTTGACCCATCGACCCGAAACTCGGAGCGTTGCAGGTTCAGATGGTCCCCCGGTCACTCGCGCGAGCCCAGGTTAGGAAGCACAGCAGAAAGGTATGCGGTTTGCATTTGAAAAAACCAAAACAAGCCCAATTTCTTCACTTTTGGCCCACTTGGTACGCAGTTTTTCTACCCCTTAGGCTTGACCTATCGACCCAGAACGCTGGGCATTGCAGGTTGGGGTGGTCCCCTGGTCTGTTGCGCGAGCCCAGATCAGAAGGCACGGCTGAAGCCAAGGCTCTATGCCGCTCAAAAAGGCATACCTGGCCAAACGGGTCGACCTTGACCTTGACTGATCGACTGGAAACTCGGAATGTTGCAGGTTCAGGTGGTCCCCTGGTCACTCACCTAGGTCAGATCGCTCAGCGCAAGGGCATGTGGTTCACTGCTGAAAAACCCTAACAAACCCAAAGGCCTTGACTGTTGGAAACTTGGTAGGCAGTTTTCTACCCCTTTGCCTTGACCGATCGACCCGAAACTTTGAGCGTTGCAGGTTCAGATGGTCCCCGGTCACTCGCGTGAGCCCAGGTCAGGCAGCACAGGAGAAAGGTATGCGGTTTGCGTTTGAAAAGACCAAAACAAGCCCAATTTTTTCACTTTTGGCCCACTTGGTACGCAGTTTTCCTACCCCTTTGGCATGACCAATCGACCAGAAACTCCGAATGTTGCAGGTTGGGGTGGTCCCCTGGTCACTAGCCTGAGCCCAGGTCAGATCACTCAGCCCAAGGGCATGCGGTTCACTGCTGAAAAACCCTAACAAACCCAAAGGCCTTGACTGTTGGCAACTTGGTAGGCAGTTTTCTACCCCCTCGCCTTGACAGATCGACCTGAAACTCGGAGCATTGCAGGTTCAGATGGTCCCCCGGTCACTCGCGCGAGCCCAGGTCAGGCAGCACAGCAGAAAGGTATGCGGTTCGCGTTTAAAAAGGCGAAAACAAGCCCAATTTATTAACTTTTGGCCCACTAGGTACGCAGTTTTTCTACCCCTTAGGCTTGATCTATCGTCCCGGAACTCTGGGCATTGCAGGTTGGGGTGGTCCCCTGGTCTGTCGTGCAAGGCCATATCAGACCGCACGGCCAAAGCCAATGCTCTTTGCCGCTCAAATTGGCATACCTGGCCAAACGGGTTGACCTTGACCTTGACTGATCGACCCGAAACTCGGAGCATTGCAGGTTCAGGTGGTCCCGTGGTCACACGCGTGTGAGCCCAGGTCAGACAGCACAGCAGAAGGGAAAGCGGTTTGCGCTTGAAAAGGCCAAAACAAGCCCAAATGCCTTGACTGTTGGCAACTTGGTACGCAGTTTTCTACCCCTTTGGCTTGACCGATCAACCTGAAACTCAGAATGTTGCAGGTTCGGGTGGTCCCCTGGTCACTCGCGCGAGCCCAGGTCAGATCGCTCAGCCCAAGGGCATGCAGTTAACTGCTGAAAAACCCTAACAAACCCAAAGGCCTTGACTGTTGGCAACTTGGTAGGCAGTTTTCTCCCCCTTTGCCTTGACCCATCAACCCGAAACTCTGAGCATTGCAGGTTCAGATGGTCCCCGGTTACTTGCGCGAGCCCAGGTCAGGCAGCACAGCAGAAAGGTATGGGGTATGTGTTTGAAAAGACCAAAACAAGCCCAATTTCTTCACTTTTGGCTCACTTGGTATGCAGTTTTTCTACCCCTTAGGCTTGACCTATCAACCCAGAACTCTGGGCATTGCAGGTTTGGGTGGTCCCCTGGTCTGTCGCGCAAGCCCAGATCAGACCCCAGGGCCAAAGCCAATGCTCTATGCCACTCAAATTGGCATACCTGGCCAAACGGGTCGACCTTGACCTTAAATGATCGACCCGAAACTCGTAGCGTTGCAGGTTCAGATGGTCCCGTGGTCACACGCGCAAGCCCAGGTCAGACCGCACAGCAGAAGGGTATGCGTTCGCGCTTGAAAAGGCCAAAACAAGCCCAAAGGCCTTGACTGTTGGCAACTTGGTATGCAGTTTTCTACCCCTTTGGCTTGACCGATCGACCGGAAACTCGGAATGTTGCAGGTTGGGGTGGTCCCCTGGTCACTCACATGAGCCCAGGTCAGATTGCTCAGCCCAAGGGCATGCGGTTCACTGCTAAAAAACCCTAACAAACCCAAAGGCCTTGACTGTTGGCAACTTGGTAGCCAGTTTTCTACCCCTTTGCCTTGACCCATCGACCCGAAACCTGGAGCGTTGCAGGTTCAGATGGTCCCCCAGTCACTTGCTTGAGCCCAGGTCAGGCAGCACAGCAGAAAGGTATGCGTTTTGTGTTTGAAAAGACCAACACAAGCCCAATTTCTTCACTTTTGGCCCACTTGGTAAGCAGTTTTCTACCCCTTAGGCTTCACCTATCGACCCGCAACTCTGGGCATGGCAGGTTGGGGTGGTCCCCTGGTTTGTTGCGCGACCCCAGATCAGACCGCACGGCCAAAGCCAATGCTCTATGCTGCTCAAATTGGCATGACCTGGACTCGCGCAAGTGACCATGGGACCACCTAAACCTGCAACGTTCTGAGTTGCCGGTCGATCGGTAAAGGTCAAGGTCGACCTGTTTGGCCAGGTATGCCAATTTGAGTTGCAAAGAGCATTGGCTTTGGCTGAGCGATCTGACCTGGGCTCACTTGAGACACCAAGGGACCACCAGAACCTACAACCCTCCGAGTTTTGGGTCGATGGGTCAAGGCAAAGGAGTAAAAAACTGCCTACCAAGTTGCCAACAGTGAGGGCCTTTTGGTTTGTTAGGGTTTTTCAACAGTGAACCCTATACCATGGGGCTGAGCGGTCTGACCTGGCTAACGCGAGTGACCGGGGGCCACCTTAACCTGTAACATTCAGAGTACTGGTTGATGGGTCAATCCAAAGTGGTAGAAAACCGCCTACAAAGTTACGAACAATGAAGACCCTTAGGCTGTGCTGTCTGACCTGGGCCCGCGCGAGTGACCATGGGACCAGCTGAACCTGCAACGCTCCGAGTTCCGGGTGGATTCATCAAGGTCAACGTCAACCTGTTTTGCCAGGTATGCCAATTTGAACGGCATAGAGCATTGGCTTCGGCTGTGCAGTCTGACCTTGTCTCGCAAAGAGACCAGAGGACCACCAAGGTCAAGGCAAAGGGGTAGAAAAACTGCGTACCAAGTCGCAAAAAGTGAAGGCCTTTAGGCTTATTTTGGTCTTTCCAAAAGTGAACCGCATACCTTTCTGCTGTGCGACTGACCTTGGCTTGCGAGAGTGACCAGGGGACCACCCGAACCTGCAGCATTCAAAGTTTTGGGTCGAACGACCTACCCTTGAGCTGAGCGGTCTGACATGGGCTAGTGCGAGTGACAAGATGACAACCCGAACCTGCAACATTCGAAGTTACTCTGCGATTGGTCTAGCCCAAGGGGTAGAATACTGCCTACTTAATTTTCAACAGTGAAGGCATTTGGGCTTGTTTTGGTATTTTCAAAAGCGAATCACATACCTTTCTGCTGTGTGGCCTGACCTGGACTCGCGCTAGTGACAAGGTGACCACCTGAACCTGCAGCATTCCAAGTTTTGGGTCGATGGGTCAAGCAAAAGGGGTAGAAAACTGCCTACCAGGTTGCCAACAGTGAGGGCCTTTGGGTTTGTTAGGGTTTTTCAACAGTAAACGGCCTACCCTTGAGCTAAGCGGTCTAACCTGAGCTCGTGCGAGAGACCAGATGACAACCCGAACCTGCAACATTCGAAGTTTCTCTTCGATGGGTCATGCCCAAGGGGTAGAAAACTGCCTACTAAGTTTCCAACAGTGAAGGCATTTGGGCTTGTTTTGTTTTTTCAACAGTGAACGACATACCCTTTGGCTGAGCGGTTTCACCTGGGCTGACGCAAGTGACCACAGGAACACCTGAACCTGCAACGCTCAAAATTTCGGGTCGGTCGGTCAAGGTCAGGGTCGACCCGCTTGACCATGTATGCCAATTTAAACGGGATAGAGCATTGGCTTTCACGATCCCCGTATTGACCTGGGCTCGCGCAAGAGACCAGGGGGCCAACCCGACATACAACGCTCAGAGTTATGGGTCGAAAACCCAAGCAAAAGGTGTAGAAAACCTGCCTACCAAGTCGCCAAAAGTGAAGACCTTTTGGCTTGTTTTGCTCTATTCAAAAGCGAACCAAATACCTTTCTGCTGTGTTGCCTGACCTTGGCTCGCGCCAGTGACCAGGGACCACCTGAACCTGCAAGGCTCCGAGTTTTGGGTCCTTGAGTAAAGGCAAAGGGGTAGAAAACTGCTAACCAAGTTGCCAGTAGTGAAGGCCTCTGGGTTTGTTAGGGGTTTTCAACAGTAAACCATATACCCTTCGACTGTGCGGTCTTAACCGAGAGATTGGAACCTCTGAAAGTGGCAAGGTGGGCGGGTCTCCTTGGCACATTCGCGAGTCCAGGTCAGATGGCTCAGCCTATTGGCGTGCACTATTCATGACCAATTTGCTTACTTGACTGCTTCCCATGTTGCCAAAAGTGAAGGCCTTTGGTTTTGTTTTTGGTTATTCAAGAGGGAACCACATACCCTTGGGCTCATCGGTCTGACCTGGGCTCAAGCGAGTGACCAGGGCACCACCTGAATGTGCAATGCTCCAAGTTTCGAGTCGATCGGTCAAGGTCAAGTTTGACCCGTTTTGCCAGGTGTGCCAATTTGAGCGGCATAGAGCAATGGCTTTGCCTATGGAGTCTGACCTGGGCTCGCGCGAGAAACCAGGGTACCACATGAACCTGAAACGCTCAATGTTCCGTTTCGATCGGTCAAGCCAATGGGGTAAAAAACTACCTACCAAGTCGCCAAAAGTAAAGGCCCTATGGTTTGTTAGGGTTTTTCAACAGTGAACCGAATACCCCTG
Organism: Fragum whitleyi; assembly: GCA_948146395.1. Taxonomy (NCBI): domain Eukaryota; kingdom Metazoa; phylum Mollusca; class Bivalvia; order Cardiida; family Cardiidae; genus Fragum; species Fragum whitleyi. Next base: position 43,288,755 of record OX411555.1, read on the forward strand.
GGCTGTGCGGTCTGATCTGGACTCATGCAAGTGACCGGGGGACCACCCGAATTTGCAACACTCCGAGTTTCGGGTCAAATGGTCAAGGTCAAGGTCAAGGTAGACCCGTTTGGCCAGGTGTGCCAATTTGAGCGGCATGGAGCAATGGCTTTGGCTGTGTGGTCTGACCTGGGCTCGCGCGAGAGACAAGAGGATCACCTTAACCTGCATCACTCTGAGTTCCGGGTCGATCGGTCAAGCAAAAGGGGTAGAAAAACTGTGTACCAAGTTGCCGAAAGTGAAGGCTTGTTTTGGTCTTTTCAAATGTGAACCGCATACATTTCTGCTGTGTGGCCTGACCTGGGCTCGCGCGAGTGACAAGGGGACCACCTGAACTGGCAACGCTCCGAGTTTCAGGTCGATGGCTCAAGCCTAAGGGGTAGAAAACTGCTTACCAAGTTGCCAACAGTGAAGGCCTTTGGGTTTGTTGGGGGTTTTCAACAGTGAACGGCATACCCCTCAGCTGTGCGCCTGACCTGGGCTCGCGCGAGTGACCAGGGAACCATCCGAACCTGCAACGCTCCGAGTTTCTAGTTCATTGGTCAATTCAAAGGGCTTGAAAGCTGCCAGTAGTGAAGGCCTCTGGGCTTGTTTTGTTTTTTCATCAGTGAAACGCATACCTTTCAGCTGTGCAGTCTGACCTTGGCTCGCGCGATTGACCAGGGGACCACCTGAACCTGCAACGCTCCCAATTTTGAGTCGATCGCTCAAGGTCAAAGTTGACTCGTTTGGCCAGGTTTGCCAATTTGAGCGGCATGGAGCAATGGTTTCGGCTATGTGGTCTGACCTTGGCTCGCGCGAGTGACCAGGGAACCAGCTGAACCTGCAAAGATCCAAGTTTGGAGTCGATCAGTCAAGGTCAAGGTAAAAACGTTTTGCCCGGTTTGCCAGTTTGAACGGCATGGAGCAATGGCTTCGGCTATGCAGTCTGGCATGCACTCACGAGGGAGACCAGGGGAGCACCTGAACCTGGGTCGATCGGTCAAGCCAAAGGGGTAGAAAAACTGCCTACCAAGTTGCCAAAAGTGAATGACTGGGCTTGTTTTGGTCTTTTCAAAAGTGAATCCTTTATTTTTCTGCTGTGTGTCCTGACCTGGGCTCGAACGAGTGACCAGGGGACCACCTTAACCTCAATCGCTCCGAATTTCGGGTTGATTGGTCAAGCGAAAGGGGTTGAAAACTGCTTACTAAGTTGCCAACAGTGAAGGCATTGGGTTTGTTTGGGTTTTTCAACAGTGAACCGCATACCCCTTCGGCTGTGCGGTGTGACCTTGGCTCGCGTGAGTGACCAGGGGAACACCCGAACCTGCAACGCCCCTAGTTTGGGGTCGATCGGTCAAGCAAAAGGGGTAGAAGACTGCATACCCAGTTGCCAATAGTGAAGGCTTTTGGGCTTATTTTGAGTTTTTCAACAGTGATCCGCATACCCTTTGGCTGTGCGGTCTGACCTGGGCTCGCGCAAGTTACCAGGGGACCACCTGAACCTGCGATGCTCCGAGTTAGGAGTCGATCAGTCAAGATCAAGGTCGACCTGTTTGGCCATGTATGCCTATTTGAGCGGCATGGAGCAATGGAAAAACCGCGTAACAAGTTGCCAACAGCGAAGGCCTTTGGGTTTTTGTTAGGGTTTTTCAATATTGAACCGCATACCCTTCGCCTGTGAAGTCTGACCTGTTCCTGCGCAAGTGACCAGGGGACCACCTGAACCTGCAATGCTCCGAGTTTCGAGTCGATCGGTCAAGGTCAAGTTTGATCCGTTTGGCCAGGTGTGCCAATTTGAGCGGCATGGAGCAATGGCTTCGGCTGTGCGGTCTGTGACCTGGGCTCGCGCGAGAGTGGGGGCGCCGTCCTAGTACAATTATTCATCTGTTCACCCATTTAAATTATTATCAGGTTTTCATCAGAATTTCTTGTTTATGGACTTTGACGTGTTTGCGTTGTTGGTCGTCTGTCTCCCCGATGTATTCTTCCCTGAGCATCTTATTACGTAAATAACATTTCGGACACCCCAAGAGACTTATTTTTATCTTAAAACTTTACACATATCCGTGTGATAACATCCCATTTGATATTTTTTATGATATCACATAGTTATTTTTAGAACAATGATATAATGCGTATACTTTAAGAAACTTGCATTTCAGTTAGGAACATCGAGAAAAGAAGACAAATAGAGGTTATAAGATAAATATAGTACATACTTAGTGTGTTGTATGAAAAAAATATCTAACTCGGCTGTGAGAATTGATAATTGTCTCGGCAGAGCCCAGACAATTTTCAATTCTCCCAACCTCGTTAGATATCTTTTTTCATACAATACACAAGGTACGTATTATATATATAACCATAAGCTCTATAATCTTTTTTATGATACACAAAACAGAGCAAGTTTTGAAAGATGCGAAAGCCCGTAGCGCCCATGTTATCAGTTCAGTACAGATTTGACGAAGGAATATGGAATAGCATGCCCAAAGCATTATTCCTGTAAAGTGGTTGAGTTCTGACCAGTATTTTGAGAACGATAGTTTCATATTTGACCAAATGGGGCCATTTTGGGTGACATGATAACCAAAAATATCAACTCGACCAGGATTAAATTAAGGAATTTGAAGAGCCATTTCCCAAGAATAATCCCTGTGAATTGTGATCGAATTCTGGCAATTAGAGAAGATTTGTTTTTAAAATTATGACCTACGTCGTTGATATTACATTGGTGTTATTACACTAGTGGAATAAGTATGCAAATGAGCTCAGAGCGAATAGCAACGCTATTTTGTAACCGCGAATATGACGTCATAATCTATATATTGTGACGTCAGTTTTAAACGGCGTTATAAGTTTCGCGGAAAATTGAAATGTTGAATTTCAAGAATTTAGACGATTTTTCGTAAAAATTCGGGCCATATTATAAATAGAATATGAAATTTGTGCTAATGAAATACAGAATTTATTAAGCTTGTCATCTATAAACAGATAAAAACTCGACGTAACCTCGTTTTTATCTGTTTTTAGATGACTCGTTAAATAAATTCAGTATTCCATGACCACTCATTCAATATCCTCTATATAATTCATAATGTGGGGGCCTTTTTTCTGGTGACGCGACAGTTCGTAGCCTTAAAATTTTCAGCCCGATTAAGTTTATCCCTCTCCTGTTTTACAAAATTTTGGACCTTTCCAAATTCAAAGGTTTTGCAGACGAAAATTTAAAGTGGATTCAATTTGAATAATAACAATCCAGTAGGGTAGAAAATAGAGTGGAAAAAGAAGAAATTGCTTGTAAGAAGCAATGTCTTCTATTTTCACAATGTTTTCTCAATCATAAAATCACAGGCACGTAAAAAGCAGGGATTTAACAGCAAAGGGTTAAAAAGAATATATCGGAGAGAGCATATCCTGAGCATCATTCCTGTTAAATTTATTCTAATTCTGACACACTTACGAGTAACACCAGAGGTTTTTGAAAAAAGAAAGCTATGTATAGAACTTGTAAATATTTCTTATTAAAGGGAGGAAATCAATATCGCTAATTTTGTTCATACTGAACAAAATTTGCGATATAGAATTACCTCCCATTAAGTTCACTCAAAACTCGCTCCACACACTCATTCAAATTCATTCCTAAATCATTCCAAAATCATTCACCTTGTCAATTTCACGATGTTGTTAACTGTTGTTAACCTTTAAGTATGGAAAATATTGAGGTTCGTTTTGGGCGCTTACGTCGTTTAGACTCCATTATAACATTCTAAAATCCTCATATAAAGCCTGAGGCTCTTTGAATATCCAAGGTAACGTAAGAAAAAAAAAACTCCTCTTTTTGACATAATTACATTTTTTTTTCTAAATAATCTAAAACGATTGGGTTGGTAAACTAACCATGATCATGACAAATTTCGAAAAATTAACGGAATCACATTTTGGTGTTGACTCAGATCACTATTCTCTTGAATATTTAGTGTTATTTAGAATATTCGGTGTCCGTAAAAACTTTTCCAATAACGTTTAAAGTACGACAATTGATTCCCTAGTTATATCGTATTTACCTTGGGCGAGAAATTTCAACTAAAGTTTGCGAAGTTTTTCACAAAATTTGAGTTATGTAACATTATTATTTTCATTAATCTTTACACTCACCCACCTAAGCATACATTTGTTACTATGGTGACGAAATTTAAGGCCGCTTGATCCAATTGAACCGCATACTCAAGAAATTGTACACTAAACAAGCGAGAAATGCGAAAGTTTTTTTTTTTTTACGAATTTCTGGATCACCCCTCCTACATTCTGATTGATAAACGACCAATGCACATATTGAACGATGCTTCATTTCGAAGGTTTGAAAGATATTTTCTCGACATGGTAGCAGGTTGAAATCTTAATCTGGAAATTGAACAGCATCAGAAAGCTATAACAAATACAAATTTGGATTTGACCCGAGAAAACCAATGACAAAGATCTTTTGTACATTATAACGTACATTATAACTATAATCTTCAAAAACAAAGTTCATTGACATCGATTAAAATTCGATTTTTTTCTTAAATAAGAGTAATACTTCGATGACAGGTGACTGTTTTGTAAACAGTGACTTTATTTTAAGAAATTCAAGCAAATTGCGATGAATTACTTGATAGCGTTTCTGCATAACGACGTCAACGTCTAATTATGCAAAATCTGCAATTCTCACACAGCGCGTGTACTTTTTGATGTAAGTTCTTCATGATACTGTGGGTGAAGCGCCACTACTTAATATTTTTTTTAAATCAAGCGTCTTTCCAAAGATTTAAAATGAAATATGGTTAAATATGCGGTGGAACAACGTCATAATGCTAAAGGTCGCTTAAAGACAGGATTCATAATACAACCGTTGTAAATGACTTTGCTGTTTCGGGACACACTATCTCCAACCTATAGCACCCATTTTATGCGACTCACTGCTTTATGGGTAGAGATAGATAAGTCTGACACGTAAAAAACAACGTTCGTCAAGCAAGGCGAATTGCAACGACTTTTCAGTTATTTCACCGTTACTGCAACTTCAAAGACATTCTTAGTCACTTGACGGCGTAAAGTCTCCCGATTAGAACATGTAGGGCAAGATTAAAGAGGTCGAGCCTGCAACATTCGACGTAACGGTCTTAATCGACGTCACCATTTCAAATCTTCGTTCAGGAAACGGTTATTCTGCTTTCATGTAGTGGAAAGACGCTTCAGTTCCACCTTCTTTGACTTTCTTTAAATAGTTTCATAGTTTATTAAGAATGTATGAAGGCAACCGGTCCACATACCCAATACATTTACAAATTGTACAAAACAGATAATAGATGAGGTAATCAAATATATAAATATAAAATATAAAGATATTGCTGTCTTAATTAAAATATGTATTCAATGTCAAAGAACGTTTTATGAAGAGCATAGATAAGTGTATCCATCTATCGTTTTTAGTATGATAATTGGCCGATCCTTTGGCCTAGGGAAAATTGTTCAACCTGCGAAGGGGAGCGGCTCTTATGACCAAGATAGACTTATGTAAGATACAAATTTAAAGAATTGTGCAAAACTCGCTTAATATCAAGTCTTCTGTATTTGTATGAAAATAAGAAGAAATAAATTCCGACATTGCATCCGCAAAATCTTATATTTGAGCTTGTGAACTGTGGCCATCTCGTATTCATACAGATTGTGCGATTCCTTAAAATTTGCATCATGGTGTCCAAATTTGATTTGATCGGACGAAGAAGACAGATTTATGTAGAAAAGGAAGTAACGGGCTGTCGTTAACTCACTCGAAAGCTAGTTTGTGGTATTTGTTTGAAAATCTGTAAAAATGACTTCTTTTCATGGGCCAGCGACGTTCTTATATTTTCTCCTGAGATGAAATTAAAGGCCATAATAACAATACATGCGTAAGTTTACATGTAGAAAACACCATACAAAAATAGTTTGTTAATCAATCTATGAGGTAACCACTGGTTAAAATCTTCAAAGTCCACAACCATTCTAGGATACCATTTAAGACATAAAGTGGCATCCTGTCGAATATATCATAGCAGTTCTAGAATATTTTTTTTTTTATCGAATATATTGAATTCATTACTGAAATACTAATGGTGGTAGTAAATTACCCTTTTTTCTTATCCAGTCTCGGTGTTTAGCGCGTCATACAGTAAAAAACATCGTGAAATTGACAAGAAGAATGATTTTGGAATTAATTTGGAATAAAATTGAATGAGTGCGTGGAGCGAGTTTTGAATGAAATTAAAGGGAGGTAATCCAAGTCGCTAATTTTGTTCATAATGATCAAAATTAGCGACGTGCATTACCTCCCTTTAATAAAATATGCATAAACGTTCTGTGAATTACTTCCTATTTATTCAAGAACAAATCACACGCTTACAATTTCAATTATGTCAATGAAATCACGATTTTTTCAACTCATTTTTTTTAATGTAGCTGTTGATTGTATACTTTTAGTCATTTTGGAACGTTTATGGTAGATATGAGTGAATGTTTGGAATGAGTGAATGGAGCGTTGAGCGAGTGATTTAGAATGGTTTTGATTGACACAAATGTCAAGTTCACGATGTAACTAACTGTACTGCCAAACATAGGGTCCCGGTTTCGATCCCCGGACAATGACACTTATCTTTTCTGACATTTGACATTTACTGAACTTCTTACGAAAAAATAATCGTAAGTCAAAATCACGAAATCGTACCTCGTGTTTTCTTTCGTTATTTAGATTCTGCCTTACGCTATCTCACCGGAATCGTCTTTTGAAGACGATTCAAATAAGATGCATAGCCGGATTCCATATTTAGTTACAACTGTACAAGCAATTTTGATTTACGCAATAAATGATCGTAAGATGTTTAGTAAAAACAGGTCCCTCTTTATGGTGAGTAGCTATAGGCTTGGACTGATGTCGTTGTATTAATAGACTTTATTTGAATCAGGGTCAGGTCTATTAAGAAATTATCCAACAGAAATTATGCATAAATGTTGATATTCACTCGAAGTCGGAAAAATTCGAAAAAAAACATATTCATCGGTTAAGCCAAATATTTTCGGTTTTAATGCTATCCTCGTAACAGAACTGTAGAATTGTTTTTGGTTAGTCTTGCTGTAGAACAATACCGGAACTATATTTTATGACCACGAGACAAAAGTATAAATAAAATAATGCTCAATTTCAAGACACAATACATATTGAACGACTGTTCTTAACTAGGGCCATGTACATATTTACTTTTTGCCGTCAATTGATCTTTTATTTGCTCACTGTATAATCTTACTAATTACGTGATAAACACTTGTAGGAATTCGTATTTTTCCTTTTTTGCTCATTTCAATAACCGGATCCAAGCCTGTACATATCACAACAAGAATGACCTTTTTGTAGAAAAAAAGGTTTTGCAGGAATAAAAAAAATATACATATGACTCTTACATTCCTGTAAGTTATGTCTTTTCAATAACACGTTTCTATGCCGTTTTTTGAATTAGGATTAAAGAATCTCAATTCCGCACGGAGAGTCAATTTGAGACTTTAGAGAACTGTAATAGACTTACTTGAACGGACATGTTCTTTAAGCGTAAGTGTCTTACAATGGAGGATATCTTCGTTTTGGTATATATTTTATTTTTTTTATTGTTATAATTCATTTTTTTGTTCCTATCGTATAACTTTAATTTTTGACATGACATAACCTATATGCAATGAATTAATTTAACGATGAATACTCCTCAAAACTCCTAAGCGGCCACTTGCCTTTTTGGTAATATGTAATAAATGCCACACGGTATCATTCCGTTTTTGCCTGAATAACGTAGCCAAATCATTTTTGAAGTCAAAAAGAGAAAAATCAGTGAAATGATTCAATAAGAAATGTTTAAAAGTTAACGAAAGTAGAAGTACCCTCGATTTCAAAGTTAACATTGGTGGGTGGGGTATATTTGACATTTCTTGTTAGGATAAGGATTGTGTAGAAAGTTTTGGCATTTCTTATTAATTTTAGAAGTCCACAGGCGTTGTACAGCTGATTTTAGTACAAAAGATTGATAGGCTTTGTGTTTTTTAAGTATCGAAAAATTAACATTTCTCTTAAATTTGTCATTTTTTTACTTCTGAATTTGAGGGTACATGCATTTAATTCCGTCTTTAGGACTTAATGATGCATAAGTTTACAAAACAATTGGATAGGATGATGACTGAATGGCCATTCTTTCGAAGGACAAAGGTCACAAAGTTCGAAAAAAAAAAAAAACGGAAAATGTGTGAAAAATTGTGAAAGGTAAGGTGGCCGCTTAGAACTTTCGAGTAGTATATATTTATCATCGAGTAAATCGAGAGCCTGCGAAAATATAGTAAATCTGCGACAATTATGGGCAAATAATGATAGTTTAACTTCAGAGTACCGGTATTTTCAGTTCATTATAGTATCGCAAAATTATCAATTATTTATATCAAAACCATTCTAAACACTCACTCAAACCATTCAAAAACGCTCCAAACTGAATTAAAATGACTGTATCAAAAACTACATTCAAAATAAAAATCGCTAGAAAAATAAGCGATTTCACTGACTTTATTGACGTTTTAAGCCTTTGATTGGTTCATGATTATAAAAAGCTATCATAGGAATTGCATGTCCTTTTAAAGGGAGGTAATAAACATCGCTTATTTCATCTCCCAAGTTTAGTGGAGATAAATGAATATAAGTGGATACTAGATTGTTAACACCAAATTGTGAACAGATGAACGGTCAGACGGAGAGCAGACGCCGACGGACAAAAATCGACCACATAAGCTCACCTTGTGTAATTTGTGCTCAGGTGAGCTTAAAACAGGGTTGCTACGGGTCGAGAGAAATAAAATTTCCCTGATAATTAATTTACGACATTTGAAAAATCCCAGACATGTATTGTCATGGTAATTTCTAAATAAGAGGACACTGATGGCCCTAAATCGATTATCTTACATTAGCCGCAATCTTATTTGAATAAATATCTGTGACTTTAAGAAAACATATGGTTACCCACATTGTGTCGAAGTTTTGTCTTGATTTGTCACTGTTTGTGGTTGTTAGAATAAACACAAAGTCCAAACGGTAATTATGTCAAATTAAGGTCAGATAACTCTGGAACTTCTTGTCGAATTATGCTGAAATTCAAAATTACCCAAGATCTTATGGCAACTAACATTATGCTAAAGTTTCGTCTTAATTTGTCAATATTTTATTAAATAAAAATAAATAATTCATGACTTTCTGATCCCATCATACAAAAATTAAGACTCACGATTCGGTCACGAACAATCTGTCCAAGTTCTGTTTTGATTGGTGAATTTTTGTGGTTGTTAGAGTAAAAACAAACTCGGCGATTTCGCCAAATTCAAGAGTAAATAACTCACAGCTTTCTGTTCTCATCAGTCCAAAATTCAAACTCATGGGAGACCTTATGGTCACAAACATTGTGTCCAAGTTTTGTCTTGATTGGTCAATAATTATAGATGCTATAGTCTTAACTAAGTGGAAACCAGTCGAAAACGACAATTTTGCCAAATGCAAGGACACACAACTCATCGCTTTTTGATCCGATCAGTCTAAGATTCGCACTGATGTGAGATATTACTGTCACAAACATTGCGTCTAATTTTTGTCCTGATAAGTCTTTAATTGTAGATGATAGAGAGTAAACAAATTAAAAAAAAGTCGAAAACAGAAATTTTGTCAAATTCAAGGGCACATAACTCGTGCCTTACCGGTCCGATCAGAATGAAAATCAAAGTAATTTGAAATCTTATAGTCCCCTACGTTGTGTCAAAGTTTTGCCCTGATTGGTCGATAATTAAAGATGCTCGAATGTAAGCTAAGTCGAAAATGGTCAAAAACGACAATTTTGTTTTTGTTAAAGGGCACATTACTCCTGACTTTCTGATCAGACTGTCAATCAAACTACTCCGTGATCTTTTAGTTACCAATATTGTGGCCACCTTTTGTCTTGATTGGTCAATATTTGTAGATGCTAGAGAGTTAACAAAGTCAAAAACAGCTGTTTTTGATGATCAAGGGCACAATATTTCCTACATCCTGGTCCGATCTGATCCAAAAATCGAGAAGATCTGGTTAATCCTTAACAATCTTATTTAATTTGTTCCTACGAGCTTTCTCGGGGTGTTCTGCAATGAATTTTACAAATAATATAATGTACACAGTTCCGATTAGCTACATAATAGAATGGATATAATGTAACTTGTCTGACCCACAAACCCTAAGAATCTCACTCCTGAATCAGGGAATGGATTTCCCGGGTCAGAAACCTCAAGCTAGATCACGCGATCTTAAATATCACTTTCGTATCTTTAACTCTTTCCCAAACAGTAGAATTTCATTTACTCCATTTTTCACACACGATTTCTACTACGACCGCCAAAATAGTGGCTTGTTTAGAATAATTTTAAAAGATGGATTATTCGAAAAAAAAACGCATGACGTGTTTGTAAAACACTAAATGCCCCGTAAAACCTTTTTTTTAAATGCTGACCTTGTCAGACAACCTGAAACCTTGTAACATGACCTTGACCTTGATAGACTTATGTAAGATACAAATTTAAAGAATTGTGCAAAACTCGCTTAATATCAAGTCTTCTGTATTTGTATGAAAATAGGAAGAAATAAATTCCGACATTGCATCCGCAAAATCTTATATTTGAGCTTGTGAACTGTGGCCATCTCGTATTCATACAGATTGTGCGATTCCTTAAAATTTGCATCATGGTGTCCAAATTTGATTTGATCGGACGAAGAAGACAGATTTATGTAGAAAAAGAAGTAACGGGCTGTCGTTAACTCACTCGAAAGCTAGTTTGTGGTATTTGTTTGAAAATCTGTAAAAATGACTTCTTTTCATGGGCCAGCGACGTTCTTATATTTTCTCCTGAGATGAAATTAAAGGCCATAATAACAATACATGCGTAAGTTTACATGTAGAAAACACCATACAAAAATAGTTTATTAATCAATCTATGAGGTAACCACTGGTTAAAATCTTCAAAGTCCACAACCATTCTAGGATACCATTTAAGACATAAAGTGGCATCCTGTCGAATATATCATAGCAGTTCTAGAATATTTTTTTTATCGAATATATTGAATTCATTACTGAAATACTAATGGTGGTAGTAAATTACCCTTTTTTCTTATCCAGTCTCGGTGTTTAGCGCGTCATACAGTAAAAAACATCGTGAAATTGACAAGAAGAATGATTTTGGAATTAATTTGGAATAAAATTGAATGAGTGCGTGGAGCGAGTTTTGAATGAAATTAAAGGGAGGTAATCCAAGTCGCTAATTTTGTTCATAATGATCAAAATTAGCGACGTGCATTACCTCCCTTTAATAAAATATGCATAAACGTTCTGTGAATTACTTCCTATTTATTCAAGAACAAATCACACGCTTACAATTTCAATTATGTCAATGAAATCACGATTTTTTCAACTCATTTTTTTTAATGTAGCTGTTGATTGTATACTTTTAGTCATTTTGGAACGTTTATGGTAGATATGAGTGAATGTTTGGAATGAGTGAATGGAGCGTTGAGCGAGTGATTTAGAATGGTTTTGATTGACACAAATGTCAAGTTCACGATGTAACTAACTGTACTGCCAAACATAGGGTCCCGGTTTCGATCCCCGGACAATGACACTTATCTTTTCTGACATTTGACATTTACTGAACTTCTTACGAAAAAATAATCGTAAGTCAAAATCACGAAATCGTACCTCGTGTTTTCTTTCGTTATTTAGATTCTGCCTTACGCTATCTCACCGGAATCGTCTTTTGAAGACGATTCAAATAAGATGCATAGCCGGATTCCATATTTAGTTACAACTGTACAAGCAATTTTGATTTACGCAATAAATGATCGTAAGATGTTTAGTAAAAACAGGTCCCTCTTTATGGTGAGTAGCTATAGGCTTGGACTGATGTCGTTGTATTAATAGACTTTATTTGAATCAGGGTCAGGTCTATTAAGAAATTATCCAACAGAAATTATGCATAAATGTTGATATTCACTCGAAGTCGGAAAAATTCGAAAAAAAACATATTCATCGGTTAAGCCAAATATTTTCGGTTTTAATGCTATCCTCGTAACAGAACTGTAGAATTGTTTTTGGTTAGTCTTGCTGTAGAACAATACCGGAACTATATTTTATGACCACGAGACAAAAGTATAAATAAAATAATGCTCAATTTCAAGACACAATACATATTGAACGACTGTTCTTAACTAGGGCCATGTACATATTTACTTTTTGCCGTCAATTGATCTTTTATTTGCTCACTGTATAATCTTACTAATTACGTGATAAACAGTTGTAGGAATTCGTATTTTTCCTTTTTTGCTCATTTCAATAACCGGATCCAAGCCCGTACATATCACAACAAGAATGACCTTTTTGTAGAAAAAAAGGTTTTGCAGGAATAAAAAAAAAATATACATATGACTCTTACATTCCTGTAAGTTATGTCTTTTCAATAACACGTTTCTATGCCGTTTTTTGAATTAGGATTAAAGAATCTCAATTCCGCACGGAGAGTCAATTTGAGACTTTAGAGAACTGTAATAGACTTACTTGAACGTACATGTTCTTTAAGCGTAAGTGTCTTACAATGGAGGATATCTTCGTTTTGGTATATATTTTATTTTTTTTTATTGTTATAATTCATTTTTTTGTTCCTATCGTATAACTTTAATTTTTGACATGACATAACCTATATGCAATGAATTAATTTAACGATGAATACTCCTCAAAACTCCTAAGCGGCCACTTGCCTTTTTGGTAATATGTAATAAATGCCACACGGTATCATTCCGTTTTTGCCTGAATAACGTAGCCAAATCATTTTTGAAGTCAAAAAGAGAAAAATCAGTGAAATGATTCAATAAGAAATGTTTAAAAGTTAACGAAAGTAGAAGTACCCTCGATTTCAAAGTTAACATTGGTGGGTGGGGTATATTTGACATTTCTTGTTAGGATAAGGATTGTGTAGAAAGTTTTGGCATTTCTTATTAATTTTAGAAGTCCACAGGCGTTGTACAGCTGATTTTAGTACAAAAGATTGATAGGCTTTGTGTTTTTTAAGTATCGAAAAATTAACATTTCTCTTAAATTTGTCATTTTTTTACTTCTGAATTTGAGGGTACATGCATTTAATTCCGTCTTTAGGACTTACTGATGCATAAGTTTACAAAACAATTGGATAGGATGATGACTGAATGGCCATTCTTTCGAAGGACAAAGTTCACAAAGTTAAAAAAAAAAAAAAAAACGGAAAATGTGTGAAAAATTGTGAAAGGTAAGGTGGCCGCTTAGAACTTTCGAGTAGTATATATTTATCATCGAGTAAATCGAGAGCCTGCGAAAATATAGTAAATCTGCGACAATTATGGGCAAATAATGATAGTTTAACTTCAGAGTACCGGTATTTTCAGTTCATTATAGTATCGCAAAATTATCAATTATTTATATCAAAACCATTCTAAACACTCACTCAAACCATTCAAAAACGCTCCAAACTGAATTAAAATGACTGTATCAAAAACTACATTCAAAATAAAAATCGCTAGAAAAATAAGCGATTTCACTGACTTTATTGACGTTTTAAGCCTTTGATTGGTTCATGATTATAAAAAGCTATCATAGGAATTGCATGTCCTTTTAAAGGGAGGTAATAAACATCGCTTATTTCATCTCCCAAGTTTAGTGGAGATAAATGAATATAAGTGGATACTAGATTGTTAACACCAAATTGTGAACAGATGAACGGTCAGACGGAGAGCAGTCGCCGACGGACAAAAATCGACCACATAAGCTCACCTTGTGTAATTTGTGCTCAGGTGAGCTTAAAACAGGGTTGCTACGGGTCGAGAGAAATAAAATTTCCCTGATAATTAATTTACGACATTTGAAAAATCCCAGACATGTATTGTCATGGTAATTTCTAAATAAGAGGACACTGATGGCCCTAAATCGATTATCTTACATTAGCCGCAATCTTATTTGAATAAATATCTGTGACTTTAAGAAAACATATGGTTACCCACATTGTGTCGAAGTTTTGTCTTGATTTGTCACTGTTTGTGGTTGTTAGAATAAACACAAAGTCCAAACGGTAATTATGTCAAATTAAGGTCAGATAACTCTGGAACTTCTTGTCGAATTATGCTGAAATTCAAAATTACCCAAGATCTTATGGCAACTAACATTATGCTAAAGTTTCGTCTTAATTTGTCAAATTTTTTATTAAATAAAAATAAATAATTCATGACTTTCTGATCCCATCATACAAAAATTAAGACTCACGATTCGGTCACGAACAATCTGTCCAAGTTCTGTTTTGATTGGTGAATTTTTGTGGTTGTTAGAGTAAAAACAAACACGGCGATTTCGTCAAATTCAAGAGTAAATAACTCACAGCTTTCTGTTCTCATCAGTCCAAAATTCAAACTCATGGGAGACCTTATGGTCACAAACATTGTGTCCAAGTTTTGTCTTGATTGGTCAATAATTATAGATGCTATAGTCTTAACTAAGTGGAAACCAGTCGAAAACGACAATTTTGCCAAATGCAAGGACACACAACTCATCGCTTTTTGATCCGATCAGTCTAAGATTCGCACTGATGTGAGATATTACTGTCACAAACATTGCGTCTAATTTTTGTCCTGATAAGTCTTTAATTGTAGATGATAGAGAGTAAACAAATTAAAAAAAAGTCGAAAACAGAAATTTTGTCAAATTCAAGGGCACATAACTCGTGCCTTACCGGTCCGATCAGAATGAAAATCAAAGTAATTTGAAATCTTATAGTCCCCTACGTTGTGTCAAAGTTTTGCCCTGATTGGTCGATAATTAAAGATGCTCGAATGTAAGCTAAAATGGTCAAAAACGACAATTTTGTTTTTGTTAAAGGGCACATTACTCCTGACTTTCTGATCAGACTGTCAATCAAACTACTCCGTGATCTTTTAGTTACCAATATTGTGGCCACCTTTTGTCTTGATTGGTCAATATTTGTAGATGCTAGAGAGTTAACAAAGTCAAAAACAGCTGTTTTTGATGCTCAAGGGCACAATATTCCCTACATCCTGGTCCGATCTGATCCAAAAATCGAGAAGATCTGGTTAATCCTTAACAATCTTATTTAATTTGTTCCTACGAGCTTTCTCGGGGTGTTCTGCAATGAATTTTACAAATAATATAATGTTCACAGTTCCGATTAGCTACATAATAGAATGGATATAATGTAACTTGTCTGACCCACAAACCCTAAGAATCTCACTCCTGAATCAGGGAATGGATTTCCCGGGTCAGAAACCTCAAGCTAGATCACGCGATCTTAAATATCACGTTCGTATCTTTAACTCTTTCCCAAACAGTAGAATTTCATTTACTCCATTTTTCACACACGATTTCTACTACGACCGCCAAAATAGTGGCTTGTTTAGAATAATTTTAAAAGATGGATTATTCGAAAAAAAAAACGCATGACGTGTATGTAAAACACTAAATGCCCCGTAAAACCTTTTTTTTAAATGTTGACCTTGTCAGACAACCTGAAACCTTGTAACATGACCTTGACCTTGATAACCACGGATGCACATCACTGAGATATTTCATAATGCAAATTATCAGAAGGGTATCTAAAAAGGCTTGAATGAACAAATCATGTTTAGTTTAACGTAAAGTCTGTAAGAAGTTTGACCTAAATAGATGACCTTGACTTGTTGTGTGACCATGACCTTGATGTCTACAGATGCACATGATTGAGATCTATTATTACATGTATGCCAAATCTAAGGTTTTATCTAGAATATACTTGAAGTTATTGGCTTTTTTATTTTTGGTGTGTTTATTGTTGTTGAGTTTTTTACCTTAACATTTGACCTTGAAAATGCATCATGAACTTGATTTAGGTATCAGCAGTTTCATATTATCGAGATCTACCATCATGCTTCAGTTAACAACATTGTGAAATTGACAAGGTGAATGATTTTGCAATGATTTTGGAATGAAATTGAATGAGTGTATGGAGTGAGTTTTGAGTGAATTTAATGGTAGGTAATCCTTTATAGCAAATTTTGTTCAGGATGAACAAAATAAGCGATATTGATTACCTCCCTTTAATAAAAATGCATACAAGTTCTATACATAGCTTCCAAATTCTTCAAGAACCTAGAAGACGCTGAAAATTTGAATTATGTCAGTAAAATCGCGATTTTACTCTGTCAAAATTTATTTTAAATGACGTCGCAAATTCTATATTTTTCAATGGGTTTGAGCGTTTTTGAATGGTTTGAGTGAGTGTTTGGAATGAATGAATGGAGCGCTGAGAGAGCGATTTAGAATGGTTTTGATTGAGGTGAATGTCGATTTCGCGATGTAACTAACTGTAAATATGAGCCTTGTATCTTGAATAGGCTTGAAGATATTGGCAATGTTAAGTTTTTTTGTTACGTTTTTGAGATATTTGACCTTGACGGATGCCTGGAAATTGTCACATGACCTTAACTTTGGTATCAGAAGATTTGCATCATTGAGATCTTTCATCATGCAAAATATGAGGCTTAATATCTTGAATAACTTTGAAAATATTGGCAATGTAAAGTTTTTGGTTAAGTTTTGCAGACAGACAGACAGATGGACAAACGGATTACGGAAAAACAATTTTCCCCCGATCTTTCGATGCGGAGACATAAAAATATTTTCGTGCTCTGGCGCAGCAGTATTTGAGTTGCTTGGGTTGATAATCTCACTCCTGCAACATTCTGAATCTCAGAGCATACTTGCATTGTAGTAGAAAATGAGAATTTTAGTCGGTAGACAAAACACGTACATGTAGAAATTGAGAAAGGAGATAAAAGAAATGGGGTGCCTCTGTTTTGGATGTCTATGCCTGATTTGGTAATATACTAGTCAAAACTTCTAACCGGCCATTTTAAAAACAAAGACTTTTTGTGGTGTTTGGATTCTCGTGAAATTTTCCAGATGATTTTGGCGAAAAGTTACCGTTATTCCATTGAATTTAAAGCGCAACATGAGAAAAGCTCGAAAAGCTCTAAATTCACACAGAGCTCAAAATATTGTCAATGTAGCGATTTTTGTCTCATGGGTCGTTAACTGCAAGATAGACTAGGAAAAAAATGAAAATTTTCGACAATTGTGCGCGGCATATGGCCCTAGAAGAAAGTTATAGAGCTTATGTATGCAGAAAAACGGTTCCTAGAAAGAACACCTAAAACACGTTTTTCTTCATGCAAAGAAATAAAGACTGATAATTCCCGTTGAGCTACAAAATGTAGGATATGTGAAAAAAATCAGTTTGAAACATCGTTTATTTCACACCAGACCATATGTGAGCATATTCGCTAGATAAAACGGTTTGCCGGTTGAATTTAAACACCATTTTACCATGCCTCCTATTCTTTCTGTTTCTCCTGTAGTCAAAGGTCACACAAAATTGACATTGTTTTCCAATTTTTTCTTGGTCTGGGTTGCAGCAAAACGATTTTCGGACTTTGATTTTTTGAACGTGTAATATCCCGAGCTCTATTAAGATTTAGAGCTTTTTGAGCGTTTCCTTTATTACACATCCAAATTTGATAACTATGTGTAAATCATAATGGAAATCCACGTACATTATGCTTAAACATTCACACATCAAATTTCATTAAAATGTTATAACTTTTAATAAGGTTATCGCCATTTTTAAAGTGGCCGGTTAGGACTTTTGGCCAGTATATAAAGTTTAAACAGCTCCGCAAACATTTAACTATTCTAATCAATTTTACATTATTTTTACATCGAAATCGAATTTTTATGGCATGAGAATTGTTTGGTGCTTAAAAAACTTCGAATAATATATGAAAGAAGCAAGTTATTGTTTGTGTTTAACTTCGGTTTCAAATGGAACCCGAAATAAGACTTCGGGATAAAAGTTGCAATATTTCATAGTTTTTCAAGATAATTCTTAGATGACTTGAGAAAGTAGGTAAATAGGTTAATACTCGATGGCCTTAATGTTTTTCGCATTTTTTTTTCCATTTTACACAAAACACATCCGACAAATTAACCGCAGAAAGCCCTATCGGATAACATTTCGTACAGTTAAGACATCGTGAAATTGACAATATAAATGATTTTGGAATGATTTTGGAATGAAATTGAATGAGCTTGTGGAGCGACTATTGAGTGAATTTTAGGGGAGGTAATCCAACATCGCTAATTTTGTTCACCTTGAACAAAATTAGCGACATTAATTACCTCTCTTTAATAAAAAGAATACATACAAGTTCTTTACATAGCTTCCTATTCCTTCAAGAACCTATGAGTCGCTTACGATTTGAATTATGTCAGTTGAATCGCGATTTTTCTCTATCAAAATTTATTTTGAATGGCGTTGTTGATTCTATATTTTTCATTGGGTTTGAGCGTTTTTGAATTGTTTGATTGTGTGTTGAATGTCAATTTCACGATGTGACTAACTGTATAATTCTTCTTGAATTTACTTTTAATTAATAGTGTTGAGCAAATATTTGTTTTCCTTTTAGAAACGGTGAAAAAGAAATGGTCAAATATGAGTGACTCCATGTATGTGATCATGTTCGCTTTTGCTGTTTTGGCCAAAGGTAAATACAGTGTAAGAAAACTGTGAAATTGATACCATTTCCGAAAAGAATCCTTCTGAATGATTTACTCGGCTTCAATACATTCATTCCAAACACTCACTCAAACCATTCAAAACGCTCAAATATCACTTAAAAGCTTAACAACGATATTCAAATAGCTCCGAAGGTAGTGGAACCGCAATAGTTCCGCAACGTTTCGTAAGTAATGAACTTTAACAGTGTAAACCGAGGTTTCCTAATGATCTTATTTGTGAAACATCATGCTTTCAGAAATGTTGTGGTACTATCACGGGTCCACTACCTTAAAGTGGCTCATTTGAATGTGAAAGCCTCTGATTAATTCGCGTTTATAAAGATCTATTAGTGATAGGTTTACGTATAACTTTAATCTACATGTATATTAAAATTTTGAACCGTCACACGAAAAGGGGTCATCTGAGGAGTGAGAAGAGTAACGATCCTGCTCAACCCTGCGCAGACCGCGCAGTCTGATAAGGATTTTTTCAATTTTCGCCCTTTTCCTGAATCTATTGGGATCATTTTACCTTCCCGTATAACTTGTTTTGAAACGCGACCTATGGTTGAGTTTTGCTGCTTCCAATCTGTTTTCAATCATTCAAGTTACAGAGTTTCATTATGGCCTCTTCGTGTGTCGGGTAACATTAATTATATTAAACTATTACCTGTGTATTTCCGTTTATTTATCGTCGCTACCGTAGCACAAGCCCATATAAGCGACGCCCCCAGAAGACGGATAGTTGTTACGGGGGATAGTGCAAGGATACATGACGAAACTACTGCTGAACTCCGTCATAGTTCTTTAACGTGCTCGTTGTAAAGCACCGTCTCACGGGGCCTCGGTTTAACATCTCATCCGAAAGACAATTAGTTTTTTTAGTGTAAATTATCACCTAATATCTAATATAAATATACATTAACCATTGCGAACTGTTTCATGGTTTTTTGCACTAACCGTCACGCGACCGGGCAACAGTATGGACTGTTTCATCCATGAACACTAAGCAACGAACTGTTACCCGCTTGCTTAAGGACGTCGTTATGTTTCACGTTTATTTAACATGCGGAATAGCGCGCCCTTATGAGTTATATCATAAAATCGACTTTCATTCTCTGTATGTCTCTTTTTGTAACGTATTTTTGAATAAAAAACATTTTAAAAAAATGCTCAATAATAAGAAAGTACAGTAAACAACATCGTGAAAGTGACAAGGTGAATGATTTTGAATTGATTTAGGAATGAAATTGAACGAGTGTGTGGAGCGAGGTTTGAATGAATTTATTGGGAGGTAATCCTATATCGCAAATTTTGTTCAGAATGAACAAAATTTTCGATATTGATTACCTCCCTTTAATAATAATAAATATATGTTCTATACATAGCTCCCTATTTCTTCAAGATTCTATATGACGCTAACGATATGAATTATGTCAGTGAAATCGCGATTTTTCTCTTTCAGAATTTATTTTGAATGACGTTGTTGATTCTATATTTTTCAATTGGTTTGAGCGTTTTTGAATGCTTTGAGTGAGTGTTTCGAATGAATGAATGGAGCGCTGAGAAAGCGATTTTGAATGTTTTTGAGTGAGGTAAATGTCAATTTCACGATATTACTTACTGTATTTAAAGAGTAATTCATGGTGATTCGTGGAACAGTGTATGGGTTGATAATCGTAGACCTATGTGAGATAGCAGCTGGAGGCTGGAAAGAATGTGATGGTTGTATTGGTGAGAGAAATACCAGGAAACCATTGTTAGGTGCTCCAGCCGCCGCGATATAACTGAAATAATGTTGAAAATGGCGTTAAACTCCATTCAATCAATCAATCAATCGCGGAACAGTGAACAACTGTTGCCCTCGCTGTCGGGGATAATACTGTTGCCCTTTGTTTTCAGCATTGGGCATCAGTTCAGAACTTCAACCCTTCGACCCCGGGACAATAAATAGTTTCACTGTCGAACGAAACACGATGAAATAACTATACATGTACATGTATACTGTTTTATTTTGCACGCGATCTTCTTATAAATTTATGGTCTAATTGGTATAGCGGTAGACGCTGATAGCTGATATCACGTCAAATATAGTGAAATAAAAGAAGGCAGTGAACAATCTGTAGGTAAATTTCACTGTTTTTCTTTTTTTTTTCCGGTGAAATCATCAAGTTGGGAATAGACATAGAAACCTTAATTATCCACCATATTTTATTCTTCAGGACAGATAACACTTGCAGAACATTCCGTAAGGATGACGCTGCATACACACAAAGTTACGTGGAATGAAGCTTGGTATATTTGCGAAGCTGAGAACATGTCTCTCGTGATAGATGATTGGCTGGAACGAACCAATGTAATAGTACATTTCTTGAACAACACATGGCCGCCTTTGATGTGAGTACACGTTATACGTTAAAAATATTCTTTGGGAAAAACAAACAAACCAAAAGATTTAAAATAAGATAGACTCATATCACCAATCTATTAAAAAAACAAACGTATTGACGAGTCGAGATTGTCGGAAATAATAAAATTGCTCATTACAAAAGTTGAATTCATTTTTCTCAGATCTGTTTTCCTTTCTTGAGGGCTAATGCACAGATGACAGGTGACACGTACGAGAATGCAATAGGTAACAAATAACAGTATCGTCATAAAGACAAAATGGATGATCTAAGAATGAAGATCGAATGAACTTAATTTGATGGGAGATGCGAATTTTGAATGAAATTAACCCTTTCCTGTTTTACAAAATTTTGGACCTGTCCAAATTCAAAGGTTTTGCAGACGGAAATTTAAAGTGGATTTAATTTGAAAAATAACCATTCTGTAGGGTAGAAAATAGTGTGGAAAAAGAAGAAATTGCTTGTCAAAAGCAATTTCTTCTTTTTCCGCAATGTTTTCTCAATCATTAAATCACATACACGCAAAAAGCAGGGATCAAACAGTAAAGGGTTAAAGGGAGGTAGTATAATATTACTAATTTTGTTAATTTGGACCACGATATTAATGTTTCATTACCCTCCTTTTGCTGCGTATTTGTATTTCACTGTTGGTAAATCTACACAGAAAAATCAGAGGCTTTAAATTCCAAACTTAAAAAAAAGGAATAATGATTTGATTGTTTTGAGTGAATATACATTGTAACGATCACTTTGAACGATTTCTCAGGCTTTTTTTTAATGATTTCGGAGCGTTTTTGACCGATTTGAGAGAGTGTTTGGCAATAAATCGAGCTCTTTTAGTGACTCAGAATGAATTGAGTGTCAATTTCACGATTGTTTTCACTGAAACAGCCAATGCTCTTTTTCTTAAAAAGACATCCATGGATAGGTCTACACTACGCTTCAACATCAACCGGGGGTCCAGAGCAATGGGTATGGCCGGACTGCGTGCTACAAAACTTGACACATTATTCTAACTGGGTCCTTTATGAACCTCAACAGTCATGTGTGTATTACGATGTTTCGGATGAAAAATGGTCCACAGAAAACTGTTTTGAAGAATTTGAGTTTATTTGCGAGAAAATTGAAGGTGAGATTTGCCAAGTGTTCCGGGTGACAAAAAATGAGAAGTATAAGAAATGGTAATCCGCATTTAAGGTAACTGCGGACAGAATAAATTGTCGTATTTTCGACTTTATTAAAATCTAACAATAATTGCGATTTTGAAATATATTTAAAGTGTGGACAATAGCTACATGTAACACGCGATAAAAAGAGTTGAAGCTCGTTCGTTTCACGTCGTGACGTCATTAAGGGGCCATTAATTTTATAGAAAAAAGTCAATATTTTCAGTAGCTGTAGTCGAAAAAAGCAACACAGAAAGCATCAACATTTAATACGTTTCATCTAATGGTATCTTATATCTTCATATTAATCAAAACACAATATCGGGCGTCCTTTTACGAAGCAAATGAAGTTTTCGAGATAAAATCGGTTAAATATTTCCGAAAAAGGTCTATTATTGAATTCGGTCCCTTTAAAGGGATCGGCTCCATGGTTACGTCATGATGTCAATACTACGTTATGAAATCCCTTTTTATGACTGACATATAAAAGCGGGTATTTTAAAGTTTAGTTTCATCATATTAGTCAAGATTTGCAGGCATTTTGCTTAATTGGTTGATCAAATGGGGTTTTACGCCTGCTTCAACATTTTTTTCAGTTATATCGCGGCGGCTGGAGCACCTGATATTTCTCTCACCAGTACAACCACAACATTCTTTCCTAGCCTCCAGTTACTATATCAGATAGGTCTACAATTATGATTCCATTGGTGAGAGATAAATAGTCGGAAAGAATGAGTGCCGCCGTAGGGGATTGAACCCGGGACCTCTAGATTGACAGTCCGACGCGTTACCAATTATCCAGACATTTTGAATTTTGGATCTTAAATGTCCCGTTTAGTGTCATACACTTTCGACTTAAGGTTTTATGGAATCGCAAAAAGCGTCCGGCTATAGGCGACCGGTGGGCGGGCGGGTCTAGTTTTTTGTCCGGAGCACAACTCTTTCATCATATGTCCACTAAAATTGAAACTCGGCGGTTATGTTCCTCTTATGATTACGAAGTGCAGCGTACAAAAGTCGAAAACATGGTACGCCTTTTTGCTTTATAATCAAGCGTTATTATTAAAGATGTGGTTCATTAATTCTAAGATTTTATTCGTACATATATTACAACTATTCTTAGAAACATACATAAAAACAATGGAATATTGAAGAAATACAACATTGAAAATGGCAAAGTTCGTTATTTTACATACAATGCAATTATCAATGCTGTATTTCTGAAATCTAAAGTTTGCTGAACCTGTTAATGGGTAAGTTTTCTTAGAGCAAAACATAAGTAATAAACTCTCAAAAGTGGGACAAAAGAGGTGCATTTTGCGTAAAAATCACTACTTAAACAATAACACATTTACATGGATGTTTTTCGATAGATTTTCGGGATATAAATGTTGGTTATCACGAGATAAACTAACCGCTAAATTGTCAAATAATAATAATAAAAACTAATAACAATATCCTGCTTACCTTTATTTCACGATAATGACGTTATCATAGGGTGGAGCCAAATAAACACATGACGTCATGACGCTATATAGTAAAATGGCACGCTTTAGGTTAAGTCGTCCCAAAATTTAATATTTATTCACCATTTTACATAAAAGAAATAGAATAATCGTGTGTTTTTGTGTAAGCTCGATAAACCTTTCATATCGAGAACAACAAAAGATAAATTTACACTCATGGCTTCACTACTCGAGAACATATGGCAGTTGTTGTTCACCCTCTTAAAGATAAATCTTTATCATGCAACGATGCCTAGATGGACCTTATATCACCTGTCTGATAACATAACATGATATATGGCAGGCTATGCCCTTCAAAAAAAAGCTCCTTGACACTGAGCAAAAAAACTCTACGATTTTCCTGAATTTGAATAAAAACTTCGATATATTTGATTGATTTGTGAACAGTAATTTTAATTTAAGGGTATCAAAATGTATTGCGACGAATATCTCGTCAGCGTTTCTGGAACATAGAACATAGAACATTTTAATGCATAATAAGGCCACCGGCCCATACACATATAATTACAAAACATATCAAAAACAAAAATGTGAGAACTTGGATAGAGACGTCAACGGCAAATTACGTAAAATCTGACTTTCTCATTCTGCACATGCAGTTCCGGATCTACTGGACAGTCCTTAGAGGATCCGTTATTTTGTGAATGAAACTCCACTACTAAATTGCCTTTTAAATTTAACGTCTAAGCACATGACCGTAATGAAAACATACCAAGTTAATGGAGGAACAACATCATAAAGTAATTAGTCGCCACAAAGCAGGATCTTTAGGTCAAGCCGTTGCAAAAAACTTTATTGTTTCTAGACATAATATCTTGTACCTCTTGCACCTGTTTCAAAATGACTCACAGCGTTATATATAGAGCCAGATCTGTGTGACCCTGGATAACAACGATCGTCCAGGACGCCGAATTGCGTAACGATATTTTGGATATTTCACTCTTACTGCCATTCAACGAATGTCCTAATGATTTGATGACGTCATTTTCGCTAACGGCGGAATATCTGTCGCGGAACAAGCTGAAATCATAAATATCTAGAATCTCATCCATTTATTGCAAAAAAATAGGTCATATTACAAATAGAATATCAAAACGTTGTTCATAAAACACCGTATGTAGTAAACTCGCCAGCTAAACCAGTTGAAAAATTCGGCGAAGCCACGTTTTTATCTATTTTTAGAGGAGTCGTTAAAAAAAATCAGGTATTCAATGACCACTCATTTAATACCCTCTATATAATTATCATGTATAGGTCCATGTACATTTCAAGAAGTCGGCGGTTCTCCAGAATTGTCGCTGTACTACCAGAGTCAGTACGAACCCGCATCAAACTACAGTGAATGTAGGTCTCTATGTCTGTCTGAAGTCCATAGCGATCGCAACTGCTGGGCAGCTTTTTGGGACGGGGTTGACTGTAAACTATACTTCACCAGAGACCCGTTCCTTTTCGACAGTCTATCGTTTGCTGGTGGCGGGTCTACGTTTATAAGGCGATGTTATTTCAGTGAGTTTGTTTTTAATTTCTTTAATCATTAGATGAAAAATTACCATCTTGGTATTGCGAAAAGTATCGACACTAGTTTTGATATCAAACACCTGTAGCTTAGAAAAATTACCATTTACAATAGAGTAAAAAGTAAAATTTGAAGGAGTGCTCATAAATGTCGAAATAATTAAACGGGCTATCACTTTACGAGGTTTGGTCGGGTTTCATCTGTTAAGGATTACAAATTCATAACAAATTGTATTTTATGAAAATGATACTGATATTCCATTTCGCCCGACGGGTGGAACTCTTGAAAAACAGACAGAATCATCCAGCGGTACACTAGATTTGATTAATTCAAAATAACCATACTGGTCATAGACCAGTTCCAGCCAAACACCTTGATACACGGTTAAGACAGAAAGGAAACCCCTCTGAATCACAATTTATGTTGACAAGAGCTTGTTTTATTCAGAAAATAATTTGTTGTGAATAAATATTGCGTCTATTCTTCAATATTCATTGCAGGCGCAATAGACACAGTCAACGACACTCCTTACGATATGAATAATAAGCAAGATCCGGAAAAGATTTGTCAACATTTTTCAAAACATCGACATGATCATAATCATGAAGATTACACAACGACTACAGTGACTGTACCGTCAACAACAAGCACAGAATCGTCTTCAGTAAGTAATCAACCGCCCACACTGGCCCCTATATCAACATCTACTCCTCCTTCAACGACAAACACTGATACAACAACACCGGGTGTAGCGGTATCAGGTTCTACTGCACCGACGACAAGCACAACGACATCTGGTTCTACAACATCTACGACAAATGCGCCAATATCGGGATCAGGAGCACAAACGACGAGCACAACCACGACGACATCTAGTACTACAGTGTCGTTAACTAGTGCGGCTATATCGGGATCTACAACACCGACGTCTATATCAACAATCAACCCATCAGCTTCATCGTCTGCTCTGACGGTTAGCTCTAGTTCAATATCAGGTTCATTAGCTAGTTCTGCTGGTTTTAGTTCCACGGCAACAGTTATAATTTCTACTACCTCTACTGCGCCCTCCGGTCAATCTAGCACCAACGCCGGTTCTAGCTCCTCAGTAACGGCATTTGTTTCCATGACAACTCCAAATACATCAACCAACCAGAGTGTCTGTAAGTGTCCATGTAGCAATACTACCTCTTCATCTAATCTAACGCTGGTAGAAAAGCTTGAACAAATTATTACTAAACTAAAAGTGGACAAAAAGAAGCTGTCTTCGACGTTAAGAAAGAAGAAAAGTGCAGAAGACGAACGAACATCGGCTAAATCTGTTGGTTATGTGGCTATACTTGTCGCTGTTATAGAACTTTCTGTGATATTTGTACCTGATCTTATAAAACTTATCCAGTATTTCTACTTCGAATTCGTCGGATAGAGAATCTATTGATTTGGGAGAGAGACCAGATTAGAAAATAAATGTCAATTGATTTTATCATTTAATTTATCATTTATGTTGATGATTCATGTCGACTACAGTTAACAACATCGTGAAATTGACATGGTGAATAATTTTGGAATTTTCTTTGAATGAGTGTGTGGAGCGAATTTTGAGAGAATTAAAGGTAATCCCATTTTTAATTTTGTTCATAATCAAAATTAGCAATATATAGTACCTCCCTTTAATGAAATATGCGCACAAGTTCTTAAAATAGCTTCCTATTTCTTCAAAAAAAACTCTCAGACACTAACAATTTCAAGCATGTCAGTGAAATGGTGTTTTTTCTAGCTTTATTCATTTTGAATGGCGTTTATGATTCTAATATTTTCAGTGAGTTTGGGGTGTTTTTGAATGGTTTGAGTGAGTGCTTGGAATGAATGAATAGAGCGCTGAGTGAGTGATTTAGAATGGTTTTGATTGAGATGAATGTCAATGTAACTTACTGTATAACTCCACCATACTACCTGTCTAACACCATTTTTAAGTTGGAATGCAGAGTAATAATACTGTACAATTACACAACCATCACTTCATGTATACTGAGTTCAATAAGAAAGTGTGCACTTTCACTTTTTGCATTTCTCTTGATTTTTACAAAGTTGGAGGAAAATTGTGGAATAAATTTGATACCACACTTTAATCAAGACTTTTTGGAATTACAAGTCAAATCAGATTTGCATAAAGTATCGCATGCTGCATACCCGCTGGCAGAATTTAAATTGTTGAAATTTGACCTCCTTACAACCTTTTCTTTGGTGAGAGCTATGTGTTGATGTTGCATTATAGAGTATTAAAACTCGTTCCAAGCAATTTCCAAAAAAAGGTTTTATTTTTTTTGAACACGTTACGTGTACTTCAACGTTAGACATTGCTACAGTTACCAACATTGTGAAATTGACAAGGTGATTGATTTTGCAATGATTTTGGAATGAAATTGAATGAGTGTGTGGAGCGAGTTTTGAATGAATTTAATGGGAGGTAATCCTATATCGCAGGTTTTGTTCTGAATGAACAAAAATTAGCGATATTGATTAACTCCCTTTAATAAAAAATGCATACAAAGTCTATATATAGCTTCCAAATTCTTCAAGAACCTAGGAGACGCTAACAATTTTAATTGTCAGTCAAATCGCGATTTACTATTTGTAAACCATTTTCAGGGAACTAATGTGTTTTATGGAACGTTTCTACAACGTTTTACATGTTACAGTTAACAACATTGTGAAATTGACAAGGTGAATGATTTTGCATAGATTTTGGAATGAAATTGAATGAGTGTGTGGAGCGAGTTTTGAGGGAATTTAATGGGAGGTAATCCTATATCGCAATTAAATAAAAAATGCATACAAGTTCTATACATTACTTCCAAATTCTTCAAGAACCTAGGAGACGCTGAAAATTTGAATTATGTCACTTAAATCGCAATTTTTCTCTATCAAAATTTGTTTTGAAGGATGTCGTAGATTCTATATTTTTCAATGGGTTTGATCGTTTTTGAATGGTTTGAGTGAGTGTTTGGAATGAATGATTGGAGCGCTGAGTAATCGATTTAGAATGGTTTTGATTGAGATGAATTTCAATTTCACGATGTAACTAACTGTACGTTTTTAGGCCAGTAACTTGTCGTTAAATGGTATTATGGCGTTCCATAACACCTCGATTTGTTTATTAAAGTCCTAACAAAATGATTTCTATTGGAACATGAATGCTCAATCAAATCAAATGACATTCTAAATCAAACAAGGTTCGATTTTGTTCAAAGACGTTTATTGCTTGCATCATGCACAATTGTACTGAAGAAGTCATTTTATGCTTAGGAAAGCCTCAAAAATTTAACTGAAAGCATTTTCGCGTGATGCATATGCGAAAAATGCAAAATCAAATGTCTCAAATAAGCAGAAAATTTTTGCTCACCGCGCGATTTTTGTTTTCAGATTACATTTGCACATACTCTTGGGGGTAGTTATGCGGTGTTTCATAGCGAATAGATTGTGTAATTTCAGAGATATTCAAATTTCAAAAATGCATACTTTCTTTTGGAACTGAGTATATATTATTAACACGCTAACTTATGTTTTAAACGATATTTATTAAAAGTTGTTTCCGAATTTACTAGTATTCCATGTTTGCATTACTACATTTGGGAATCAAGTCCAATTAAGTAAGCTATTGACAATAGCACAAGCCAATCGCGTTATCAGCACTAGCCAATCACGTTATCTGCTTATTTGGTGATGTCGCGATGTGTTTTTTCAGTATTATGGCAATTGCACAGTGCAATCACTTGATCTGCTTATTTGATAATGTCGCGACCTGTTTCGTGGAATTATGTTATTGCTTCTTTAAGAGGTCTAGTTTCTCTTTCTGAACGACCTTATTAAAAATTTAACTTGTGACAAATTGTTATATCGTACATTTCTGTCTACAGCTGTCTACAGCTACGCAATGAAAATTTTAGCTCACCTGAGAACATGGTGCTCAATTGGAGATTTTAGGAGTCCGTCGTCCGTCGTGCGTCGTCAACAATCTTAAAAACTTTCTCTTCTCCTGAACCACCGATTTCAATGAAACTTTACCAGAATGTTCTTTGGGTGACCCTTTTCAAAGATTGTTCGCGAAATTTTGATTGATCGATAAATATGGGCGTGGCTGGGGCGTGGCAATGTTTCACTTTGAAATCTTTGATCGACATCTCCTCCTGAATACTGAACTGATTTCAATGAAACTTGAAAATGTTTCTTGGGTGACCCTTTTAAAAAAAAAATTTCGCGAAATGTTGATTTGCCCATAGATATAGGCGTGGCAGAGCCTTTCTAATTATTGAAATGAGATTTATTTATCAAGCGAGGATAACTCGTTGAACCTCCAGGCAAGGAAACTGTACAGTTATTCACAGTGTTCATGACCCGTTTCAAATCAAAGACTATTGTCATATGGTTAAAGGGGTTATACGTTACTTCTTTCTTGTATAGAAAGCATGGTTACATGAAATAAAAGAACAAATGATTTTTGTACAGGTAGTGAGAGCATATAAATCAAAGCTCTATGAGTGATAGTTAGGCCCCTTAAAATTCTTGACAAAATGTATATACCGAACTGTACTCCAGTTGATGTAATCTATGCGACAAAATTTTTCCAATCAATTTTTAATAGATAAAAGGTTAGAACAATGATAAGAATGACATTGCTTTGCCATACATATATAAAATGCTCGAATTTCAGGTTTAAAAAATCACCATTTTTTATACCTAAATGCCTTAAAATCGTTTTAATTACTTTTTACTTAAAACGTTGTAGTACAGTTAGTTACATCGTGAAATCGACATTCATCTCAATCAAAATCATTCTAAATCGCTCACTCAGCGCTCCAATCATTCATTCCAAACACTCACTCAAACCATTCAAAAACGCTCAAACCCATTGAAAAATATAGAATCTACGACGTCATTCAAAACAAATTTTGACAGAGAAAAATCGCGATTTAACTGACATAATTCAAATTTTCAGCGTCTCCTAGGTTCTTGAAGAATTTGGAAGTAATGTATAGAACTTGTATGCATTTTTTATTAAATTGCGATATAGGATTACCTCCGATTAAATTCCCTAAAAAACTCGCTCCACACACTCATTCAATTTCATTCCAAAATCTATGCAAAATCATTCACCTTGTCAGTTGTTTTTACGAGATCCATTTTCTTTGGAATTGAATTAAGTTCAATCATGACTTATTCATGCTTCAATGATGTACGTTGTGCTACACGTACTTAAGCTTGTTTTCAAAACGATTTAAAACAATATAAGCGGAATTCGATGTTCTGACTCGTCGATTGCATACAAATGTACTATAGTCACAAGTCAAAATAGCGTATTCGAGTTATAACAACGTACATCATTGAAGCATGCATAAGTCATGATTGAACTTAATTCAAGTATTCAGCCTACAATGCCAAAATTCACTTTGTAATACGAACCGCAAACATAAAATAGATAAAGAAGTGTTATTTCTGAAAAGTATTATTTCAAATATTTTTTTTCTTCTGTAATGTAATATTTTGGAACAATTTAGACTTGCAAAAATTTTGGGAATTTTGGGTCAAGACGTTTTGTTTTTATCATATTTACATGTACAATTTCCATTTTTCGCAATAAATGGATGAATCATTCAAGTAAACCAACAGAAACATCCGACACCATCACTTTCAGTGTTTTGATTTCTCTTTCTTTTCATATGGTGAGCAAAGACATATAGGATAATCGTTTGTTTCAGTGTAAGATCGATTTATATTTCATTGAGTGAACATCAAAAGCTATATTTCCACGAGTGGCAGAGCCACGAGTGAAAATATAGCTTTTGTTGTTCACGAAATGAAAAATTAATCTATCTTACTCGAAAACAAACGATTATTCTATTCCTTTAAAAATGAGACAAAATGTGAAATTTTGAGGACATATTTCGTAAAGTGCGTAATTTCGCACGTGATTACTATGCCACGTTCATTGTGACGTCACTTATTTCGCCCAGCATAGATGACGTCTGATAGGATGAAATGCACAAAAGCAGGGTGTCAGTTTTTGATAATTTCACTGCTTTTGCGGTGAGATTATCAAGTGATAATCTACCGTTATTTCTCGATAAACCACCGAAAAGCAGTAAAGATATGTACGCATTCAGTATTGTTAATCCTCTTTCGTCGCCTTCGTTGTGACCTATTTGAGATAGTAGCTGGAGGCTAGACAAGAATGTGATGGTTGTACTGGTGAGAGAAATACCAGGAATCCATTTTTTGGTGCTCCAGCCATCGCGATATAACTGAAAAAAATATTGAAAGCGGCGTTAAACCCCATTCAATCAATCGCCTTTGTCGTAGCGTTATCTAGATAGGCAACATTTACAAGGGTACTTTTGTGAAACCCCTGCTTTTTTTTTTTTTTTTTTTTTACAGCTTAATTATACTAGTGTTTCACACCAAGAAGACAATAATTTTCATTTCTTTCTGGTATGATTTCTTTACAATATAAGACTAAAATAGAATGCTGGAAATCGCGACCTATTACTGCAAAAAATAACTGTTCGGGTGTACATTATTAAAGGGGGACGATAACAACTTTACGTCATATTTCTTTATGAGTTAAGAGTCCTAAATCTCCCCGATTACTTTAATTAACGTATTCTATGGATCGATCACATTTTTAACTAACAGATGAATTAACTTGTTGCTTTTTCCCCTTATGTACCTTCTGAAGGTGTATGTGTAATAAGTGTCTGTAGTGACCTTTTTCGTATGTACTTCAAGATTTCTTAAAGAGTTGACAGAAGAATTTTGTCATCTTTATCAAGTCCGCCATGACTATCAACAGGACTTCGATGGCTATAAAGCAGAATGCAACAAGTCCGATCGATTTGGACGACGCTCTATCGTCTGGTGCACACGTTTTCTTTCGTATTGTAGTAGAAAGGGTGTCTGTATTTATCTTTAATCTTGAGCGAATCGATTCAAGTTTTTCGTACAAAGGTTCGATTGTCCGCTTGGAACGTGTTCACAATTACAAATGCATGTCATGGTTGATAAACTTGTTGTCTTTGCATGATTTACTGGCGCTGATGTTGTTGTACTTGCTTTGCAACAAACGTGGTTTGCGTCGATATGGGTAATGAGGCCTGTGAGGTAATCAGTGCTGTAGTACTTGTTAATGTTGGAGTCGTGGATATTGTCGAACCAGTTGTCGAAGTATTAGATGGTCCTGGTGAAGGTGAATTTGTGGAAGATGTTATGGTGCTTGTCGTCGCTGAGGTCAGCGATGAAAAATTCGATGGAATTGGTGAATTGATTGATGTTGTTGACAAAACATTGCTCATATTCGTTGATGTTGTTCTAATGGATACCGACAACGCTTGACTTGTTGTCGTAAAGGTCGTTGGGTGAGAAGTAATTGCCGTTGAATTTGTGAGCACATGATTATTATTTGAAGGAAAAAATGTTGAAACAGGTGTACTTGTTGGCATGAAGATCGTTGGTGTGGTTGGTTCGTTGAATGTAACACACTCGGTGTCTGGTATTGAGCTGTCTACAGCAGTAATTGGTGTTATTTCAGACGTAACTGTGCCATTATCTGAAAAGGCAAGGCTTCAACTTTTAACATATACTTTGAAATATTTTACCTTCGAACCGCGATTAAAAGAGGGAAAAGACAAATTTATCTTTTCTATAACTCCGAATTAAATGTCGTTTTAATGTGCTAATGTTAGTATGTTTTCGCTTTAAAATTCATAAGAGATTCGATAATCTAAGTACTGAAAGTAATGTAAGCTGGCAACAACCAAATTTTAAAAAAAAAGATGGTAGAAAATATAATTTATTTTATTGACTTTATTAATTTTGGAAGCGCCTAAATATTTTGGAAAACCATTTATAGAACTTTTATGTATATCTTATTAATCAGAGGTAATAAATATCGCTAATTTGTTCATTTTGAATTTCATGAAACTTGGTCAGAATATTTGTCAAGTCACTAGGATGAACTCTACGGAAAAGGAGAAAAAATCCATATGAAATCACGGGAAAAGGGGCCTTTATGACAATTTTCTTGTTAACACTTTAGAGGCCACAAATATGGTCAACCTTCATGAAGCTTGGTCAGAATATTTGTCATGTCACAAGGATGAACCCTATTGAAAATGGGAAGGATTCACATGATACCTCAGGAAAGGGGGACAATTTTTTTTTTGACACTCTAGAGGCCTTAAATTATATATTGAGTTAACGCCATCTATAATAAGGTACACAATTGCAAAATAATTTTATCCTCTGAATAGCAAACACGTTTACTACAATAATGTATACAGTCAAACCTGTCTTAAGCAAGCATCCGAGGGACATACAAAAAGTGCTTGCTTAAGACAGTTGCTTGCTTAATACAGGTCAATTTCAGAGCAATTGGTTCATTTGGGAACTCAATGGCCGCTTGCTTAAGACAGGTTGCTTGCTGAATACAGGTGGCCACTAACACAGGTTCGACAGTATTTGAATGAAGGACCTGAGTTAGGATGAGTGGAGGTTGCTTCAGCTCTAAATCAAGTTTTACTCTGACACTGCTATTTAGAGGAATAGTTTGTATTCATGTAAGAAGGAACAGCATTGATGAGTTATTCAAAGAAGAAAAAACGCATATTTTGTTAAAGTAGACTCCCTTAGAAATTCGATGTAGGTTACCAACTTGTCTAGCAATAAATACATCTGTTTTCGGTTCGCGTTTTCGGATCAAGATTCATTACAAAATTTGCGATTTTATTTTGTGATTTTTGTAATTCATTTTTTAATGGCTGAGAAAAAAGTAGAACCATCCTGCTGTAGTATAGTGTAAATGATAAAGTTTATCTCATCGTGAAACATTCGGAACATCACCCGGCCATTTCCGTAAACTGCTACAGAACTCGGATGTAAATAAGGCGCATGGGTATGTAACAAAATTATGAATTTTGTTAGACGGAAACAGTGTAAGATCAAAGTACTGAAAGTACTGATAAGTTGGAATGCGTGCGAGAGGCGGTGACCTCAAGCTACTAGCGAAGCTGACGCCTCCCGCCCATCACAGGTGATCACATAATACGTCTCGTTTTTTGACGGGCGTATATAAATCAATGTATTTCAACAACGAGAGACGCTTAAACCACTGAATCGCTATACAGGCCTGAATCTGATTGAAGAAAAATTATACCAAGAGGGGCAGAATGGCCCTAAACCGCTCACCTGAATTCGATTGGTCCAGTGGATCTTATCCAAGAAACTTTCTGACAAAGATTCATTCAAACTTGCCTAATTGTTGAAGAGGAGACATTATTCGAATTATAAGCAGTCATAATAGACCCTGCCAACCCATTCATTACAGAGGAGACTCAAAATTAGCCCTACCCTGCCATGCCCATATTTATGGGCTAATGAAAATTTTGCCAATAATATTTGGAGAAGGTCATCAAAGGAACATTCTTGCAAAGTTTCATTGAAATCTACCCAGTGGTTCAGGAGGAGATGTCGTTCAAAGATTTTGGGCTCAAAATAAACCCCGCCCTGCCATACCCATATTTATTGGCCAATTAGAATATAGCAACAATTCTGAAAAGGGCCACCCAGGGAACATTCTGGCAAAATTTCATTGAAATTTGCCCAGCGGTTTAGGAGGAGAAGAAGATTTAAGAAGGGTGACGACTCACGACGAACGACGGAGTCAGGGTGATCCTAAAGCTCCCCTTGAGCACGTTGTGGTAAGGTGAGCTAAAAAGGAAGAAACTGATACGGACCCTACAGCCGACTAATGGACACACAGGCGACCTTATACACTCAAAACAGTTTTTATATTATTTTTCAAATAAACTTCTGCTCCATTTAAGTTATCAATTACTTTTTTAATTAGAAGTGTCGCAAATGATTTTTCCATGATGAAAAGCTATTTTCGCACGGAAGTCTTTTACTTCATGAGTTGGAATCTCAAGACAGTTTTTGGACGAAGTTCAATTGTTATTTTGACCCATGTTACTCCAATATTGGGCACTTTCTCGGGTCATTGACAAGTTCTATGATTTGGGTCAATTGGTTGTTCAGTTAGAGTGGAAACTGTTAATTGTTATAATTTACTGATGCCCGTGACATCTATGATCCCGAAACAATAGCGCTTTTCTTTGGGTCATGGGCAATATTTGTGTAAAGTTTCGTTATTGTAGGTCAATTGCTTCTCCGTTTATCTAGCAGAAAGCAAAAGGTCAATGGACTGAGAGACAGACATGATAAAATCAATATAATTATGCTCCTCTTCTTCTGAGTACAGTTAATAACAGTTAATAACATCGTGAAATTGAAAGGTGAACGATTTCGGAATGATTTAAGCATGATGTTGAAGCGTAGCGAGTTTTGAGTGAAATTTAAGGGAGGGAATCCAATGTCGCTTATTTTGTTCAGGATGAACAAAATTAGCGATATACAAAACCTATATAAAATATGCATAAAAGTTCAATCAATAGCTTTCTATTTCGCCAAGAACCAAACAGACGCTTTAGATTTCATTTATGTCATTGAAATCGCGATTTGGTTCTTGCTTATTTCATTTTGAATGTACATGTTGATCTTATTTTTCTAATAACTTTGAGTGTTTTTTTGAATGGTTTGAGTGAGTGTTTGGAATGAATGAAAGGAGCGCTGAGTGAGTGATTTAGAGTGGTCGTGATGTAGGTGAATTTCAATTTCACGATGTAACTAAATGTAGTAGCTTGGGGCTAGGAAAGGATGTGATGGTTGTACTGGCGAGAGAAATTCCAGAAATCCATTTTTATGTGCTCCAGCCGCCGCGATATAACTGAAAGCAATATTGAAAGCGGCGTTAAACTCCATTCAATCAATCGCCTTCGTCGTAGCATTATCTAGATAGGCAACATTTACAAGGGTACTTTTATGTGAAACCCTTGCTTTTAATTTTTTTAACATTTTGGTTTTACTAGTAATTCACACCAAGAAGACAATAAGTTTTATTTCTTTCTTTCTTTACAATATAAGACCAAAAATAGAATGCTGGAAATCGCGACCTATTACTGCAAAAATAACTGTTCGGGTGTACATTATTAAAGGGGGCGATAACAATTTTACGTCATATGTCTTTAAGAGTTAAGAGTCCCAAAGCTCTCCGATAACTTTAATTAACGTTTTCTATGGATCGATCACCTATTTAACTAACAGATGAATTTAACTTGTCGTTGTTTTTTCCCCTTATGTACCTTATGTAGATGTATGTGTAATAAGTGTCTGTAGTGACCTTTTTCGTATGTACTTCAAGATTTCTTAAAGAGTTGACAGAAGAATTTTGTCATCTTTATCAAGTCCGCCATGACTATCAACAGGACTTCGATGGCTATAAAGCAGAATGCAACAAGTCCGATCGATTTGGACGACGCTCTATCGTCTGGTGCACACGTTTTCTTTCGTATTGTAGTAGAAAGCGTGTGTGTATTTATCTTTAATCTTGATCGAATCGATTCAAGTTTTTCGTACAAAGAGAGGTTCGATTGTCCGCTTGGAACGTGTTCACAATTGCAAGTGCATGTCATGGTTGATAAACTTGTTGTCTTTGCATGATTTACTGGCGCTGATGTTGTTGTACTTGCTTTGCAACAAACGTGGTTTGCGTCGATATGGGTAATGAGACCTGTGAGGTAATCAGTGCTGTAGTACTTGTTAATGTTGGAGTCGTGGATATTGTCGAACCAGTTGTCGAAGTATTAGATGGTCCTGGTGAAGGTGAATTTGTGGAAGATGTTATGGTGCTTGTCGTCGCTGAGGTCAGCGATGAAAAATTCGATGGAATTGGTGAATTGATTGATGTTGTTGACAAAACATTGCTCATATTCGTTGATGTTGTTCTAATGGATACCGACAACGCTTGACTTGTTGTCGTAAAGGTCGTTGGGTGAGAAGTAATTGCCGTTGAATTTGTGAGCACATGATTATTATTTGAAGGAAAAAATGTTGAAACAGGTGTACTTGTTGGTACGAATATCGTTGGTGTGGTTGGTTCGTTGAATGTTACACACTCAGTGTCTGGTATTGAGCTGTCTACAGAAGTA
This sequence comes from Fragum whitleyi, assembly GCA_948146395.1. Lineage (NCBI taxonomy): Eukaryota > Metazoa > Mollusca > Bivalvia > Cardiida > Cardiidae > Fragum > Fragum whitleyi. Next base: position 43,326,215 of record OX411555.1, read on the forward strand.
ATTGGTGTTGTTTCAGACGTAACTGTGCCATTATCTGAAAAAGTAGGGCTTCAATTTTTAACATATATTTTGAAATATTTTACCTTCGAAACGCGATTAAAAGAGGGTTACAAATTTATCATTTCTAAAACTCCAAATTAAATGTCATTCTAATGTGCTAATGTATGTATGTTTTCGCTTTACAATTCATAAAAGATTCGTTAATCTAAAAACTGAAAGTAATGTAAGCTAGCAACAACCAAATTTAAAATAAAAAAGATTGTAGAAACATCAGTTATTTTATTGACTTTATTGATTTTGGAAGCGCCTAAATATTTCGGAAAGCCATTTATAGAACTTTAATGCATATCTTATTAAAGAGAGGTAATAAATATCGCTAATTTGTTCATTTTGAATTTCATGAAACTTGGTCAGAATGTTTGTCAAGTCACAAGGATAAACTCTACGGAAAACGAGAAAAATCCATATGAAATCACGGGAAAAGGGGCCTTTATGACAATTTCCTTGATTTCACTTTAGAGGCCACAAATATGGTCAACTTTCATGAAGCTTGACCAGAATAATTGTCATGTTACAAGGAAGGACCCTATTGAAAATTGGAAGGAATCCCATGATACGTCAGGAAAAGGGGCCTTGGTGACAACTTTCTTTTTTACACTATAGAGGCCAAAAATTATATTTTGAGTTAACGCCATCAATAATAAGGTACACAATTACAAAATAATTTTATCCTCTGAATAGCAAACACGTTTACTACAACAAGGTATCTTTAAATGAAGGATCTTGTATAATTGAAAAGAGGTAATCCGACCCACGTGCTGGCGATGAACTAGATCATGTATCTAGGTTATCAAAAACATAAAATTATATTGTCGGATAATTGGGGTGTTTCCTAAGAATCCAGACAAACAGGTGATATCTCATTAGTATGTTAACTTGGAAAGAATTGGCGGCATGACATTGTGTCACAATCTGAGTTAGAATGAGTGGAGGTTGCTTCAGCTCTAAATCAAGTCTTACTCTGACATTGCTATTCAAAGTAATAGTTTGTATGCATGTAAGAAGGAACAGCATTGATGAGTTATTCAAAAAAGAAAAAAAAACATATTTTGTTAAAGTAGACTCCCTTAGAAATACAATGTAGGTTGCCAACTTGTCTAGCAAAAAATACATCTGTATTCGGTTCGCGTTTTCGGATCAAGATTCATTACAAAATTTGCGATTTTATTTTTTGATATTTGTAATTCATTCTAAAAGAAAAAAGTAGAACCATTTTGCTCTGATAAGGCGCATGGATATGTAACAAAAAATGTGCATTTTGTAGACGGAAACAGTGTTAGACAAGAGGACCATGATGGTCCTAGATCGCTCACCCGAGTCTCTTTGATCACTAGGACAACACATCAAGTAAAAAGGCAGATGTCTTCAAGTTTCACAAAGTTTGGGCCGTATTTGGGCCATTAGAGTTATTTCAAGTAAATTATCTTTAAGACTCCTTTTCCTGTGATATAGCATGAATCCGTCCCATTTTCAACAGAGTTCATTCTTTTGACCTGGCAAACATTTTGACCAAGTTTCATGATGATCGGACCATATTTGTGGCGTCTGGAGCTCTTACAAGAAAATTGCTATTAAGGCCCCTTTTCCTGTCATATGGCATGGATCCTTCCCATGTTCAAAAAATTTAATCCTCATGACCTTACAAATATTCTGACCTAGTTTCATGATGATTGGACCATATTTTTGGCTTCTAGCGCGTAAACAAGAAAATTGTCATTAAGGCCCCTTTTCCCATGATATGGCACAGATCCTTCCAATTTACAATAGGCTTCATCATTGTGACCTGACCAACATTCTGACCAAATTTCATGATAATTGGACCATATTTGTGGCTTCTAGAGTGTATACAAAAAAAAATGTCATTAAGGCCCCTTTTCCTGTGATATGGGACGGATCCTTTCCAATTTCAATAGGCTTCATCTTTGAGACCTAACAAACATTCCGACCAAGTTTCATGAAGATTGGGCCATATTTGTGACTACTAGAGTGTAAACAAGAAAATTGTCAATAAGGCCCCTTTTCCCGTGATATGGCATGGATCCTTCCTATTTTCAATAGGGTTCGTACTTGTGACCTGACCAACATTCTGACCAAGTTTCATGAAGATTGGATCATATTTGTGGCCTCTAGAGTGTAAATACTTAAATTGTTGACGCATGACGACGGACGATGCACGACGCACGACGGACGACGCACACCGCACGACGGACGACGGACATCCAATGATCACAAAAGCTCACCTTGAGCACGATGTGCTCAGGTGAGCTAAAAAAAACAGCGCTCAAAAAACTGGCGCTTTCTTTAGATTCCTTTTTTTTCAAATATGACGGCTGAAAAATCTTAATTTTTTGAGAATGACGAATCATTCTCAAAAATAAGGATTTTTCAGCCGTTATTTAAAGATGTTGAGATGTTTATATAAGGATACGATGCTTTCTCGTCAGTGACTCAAACGAGTAGCGTTTGCAACGTCGAATGTTTTCACTCACAGTCTCGAGGGCTAACGTCATTTTAACTGAGTTTTTCTAAGGTTTTCCCGTATTTTCTTTTTTTAAAGAGCCCGTCTATGTACATCCGAGGTAGATCGCGAGATTGGCCGAGTGGTGTTCCGAATGATCATGAAATTGATTATACTCAATTCGATCAAAACCAATCAAATCACTCGTTTAGCGCTGAAATCATTAATTCCAAACACTCACTCCAATTTTCAAAAACGCTCCTTATTTTTTAAAAACGCGTCTAAATCGTTCAAAAAGATCAATATTTTAATCAAATCGATCACATAGAGAGGATATTGAATGAGTTGTCATGGAATACTGAATTTATTAAACGAGTCATCTATAAACAGATAAAAACGAGGCTGTGCCGAGTTTTTATCTGTTTTAGATGACGAGTTTAATAAATTCTGTATTTTATCAGCACAAATTTTATATTCTATGTATGAAATGACCCAAATTTTTGCGAAAAATCGTCAAAATTCTGGAAGTTCAACATTTCAATTTTTCCGCGAAACTTTTAACGCCGCTTGAAACTGACGTCACAATATATACATTATGACGTCATTTTCGTGGTTACAAAATAGCGTTGCTATTCGCTCTGAGCATAGTTGCATAGTTATTCCTCTAGTGTAATAACACCCGTGTAATATCAAAAATATTCAACGGGGCTATTTGTCTCCCGCGACGTAGGTCATTTTATAAATTGTCATATTAGCACTATGTTTTTCGCTGGTGTTCATTTTAAAGCGTCTTTTGTTTAAGGGGAGATACATAAAAAGAAAGTATAAAAGGTAATACAATATCGTTTCTTTCGTACAATTTGGACGAAGTTGGCGATGTTGTATTACCTCCCGTGAATTTCAATTAAATCTCACTCAGCGCACAAGTTCAAATTTATTCCAAAATCATTCAACTTATCTATTTCAAGATATTCCTAACTGAACTTTAAAAATGTCATGCTCAGTTCTTATTCAAAATTGAACTTACTATAATAGCATAATTTAGCATATAATTCTGCCGAAGAATCGCTCATACTATGGTTTCGGAACAAGAACGGGTTTGTCATGAAATACAGTGTACATGTTCGATTCTCGTAGTTCGTCGCCCAGCAGTTTGTAAAGTTGTAGACCTGTGTAAGACACGTTTGTAAGCAGACATCCAAATTCGAGACTGTGGCGGTCAGTGCCTTGTAGTCAAGTGACGGTAATGGCTTACCGCTGCTGTTTGTAAATGTGCATGGACCTAGGAAGAGAAAAGAGACAGAGAAATATGAAAATATGAAAATTCAATCTTTCGATTTTATTATGTTTTTAAGTTGTTCCCCTTTTTTTTGTTCCCTTTTTTCTGCAGCAAACCAAAACAGAAGAAAGGATTGACCTAATAAATGATTCCTTTCCGGAAGTTTACTGTTAACTTCCATTATTCATCCTTTTTTGTCTATATATTTAGCCGTTTAAATCCGTCGTGAAATTGACTAGATGAATATTCTTTTAAATGATACTGAGTTAGCATGGAGCGAGTTGTGGGTAGAATTCAAGGGAGGTAATCCAATATCGCTAATTTTGTTCAAAATGAACAAAAAGGCTATATATATTACCTCCCTTTAATGAAATATGCATACAAGTTCTTAGAATTGCTTTCTATATTTTCACAAATACGCTTACGAAATTGAATTATTTCGATGAAATTATGGATTTTATCTACCTATCTTTATTTTGAATGTAGTTGTTGAACCTATCTTTTTATGGAAAAAAGCTATCTGTAATTCTAGACGAAAAAATCTTTGGAAAAGTATGTACAAAGTATGTACAAAGTATAACTCGACCTTTCTTCTTGAGACTTGATATTGAACTATGAGCAAGATGTGGTTTTGTTTTCTAGCACAAAACACCTTTAAACTGATTTGTTTGAACTAACATTATATCAACCGTACGGACAATCTCAATGTCAGTGTGAGTTTGATTTTCAGTAAAAAATATCTTAAAGGATTTGTACGCCACCAGGGTTCGATCCCCGACGCAGGAAATGTTCATATCCTTTCTTACATTTTCTACCACCAATTGGTGGATAATCGTAAACATAAGAGGGAAAGCAGCTGGAGGGTAGGAAAAAATGAAATGGTATTACATGAAATATCAGAAATCCATTAATTAATGTTCAAGCTTCTATGATATGACTGAATGGCTATGAAAACGTTGTAAAACCACATTTATTTAATCAGGAACGAAATGTAGAATAAAACTTATTGGACCGTTCGAAAATGAAACAAAGAAACAAATAATGATAATAAAAAAAGCAAGAGGGCCATTGACCCTTAACCTGATGCATATAGTTTACAAAGGTGCATGAGTGTCAACTCTACTTATTTGATATTCATTACTGACTTAATAAAGTCAAAGATATCAAGAGCACAAACATTTGAGTCAGCTATGTGTCCTCTAAAGTACTAAAAAAATAAAACAATTTTGAGATTTGAAGGTTTCCATATTATTGACCCTCCTTCAAACTTGTATTAGATTTCAAGACAAACATTCTGACCAAGATGCACAATTTTCAATCCAAGAGTGCACACACCGATTCTAATGCACACAAGGTTTTTGCTTCATTTTGACCTTTTTGACCATTTTTTGACTCCTATTGACCCAATTTCGAACTTGACCGAGATTTGATGGCGACCCCCATTCTAACCAAGTTCTAAGACATTTGACCAAAAAATGTGGACTCTAGTGTGCACACAAGATTTTTCTATTATTTGACCCCTTTTTGTCTCTAATTGACCCAATCCCAAACTTTACCGAGAATTGATGCAGAAAACCATTCTGACCAAGTTTAAAAACATTTGAGCCACGAATTCGGCTTCTAGAGTGCACACAAGGTTGGTCTAAATATTGAAACTTGGGCGAAATTTTATATAGACAAAAATTCTGACCAAGTTTCAAGACATTTGAGCAGAAAATTGTGGCCCTAAGAGTGAACACAGGGTTTTTTTTTTTTAATTTGACCCCTTGACCCCTTTTTTGACCCCACTTGACCCAATTTCGAACCTGGCCGAAATTTGATTGAGACAAACATTCTGAATTTTTTTTTAAGCCTTTGGGCCAAAAATCTGGCCTAGAGAGTGCACACAAGATTTTCTAGAAATTGACGACGGACGTATAACTCTTAAAACCCGTCTCAAAACTGACTGTCGCGTGTTGAAAAGTTATGTAAACCCTGGTTGCATGAACCACAGATGTTACCGTTTCAAATGATACAAGATGTCTTGATGTGTCATTCGCCTCAACTCGGCCGATTCCGTAACCTACATTTAAATCGGAGACGTCGGAGATCGCCCGAGTATTGCCGAATGTAGATGTGTACTGTAAAAACAAGTTCAAGAGGTCACGACCTAAATAAACACACTTTTCCGGCAATTACTACAAGTTGCAACAGCGAATGCTTAGATCATAAACATAGTATATTTCTCTACGGTGTTTAGACACAAACTTTGTTTTTTGCTCTAATCTTTCGACAAGCTTACACGGATCGTCCATTCGCTTGGTTAAACATTGCAAGATCATTTTGTGTTTTTCAAGGGGAATTTTCATTTTCTTCATTTGATGAAATTTACTTGTATCACGCTATTAACGAAATAAACTGTGATTTTGCGGAGAACAGTCTTGAAAGATACTAAATTGAACCTTAAGAGACACTACTTTATTTATTGAATGTATTAAGATCATACAGGATGTTCCTTACATAGTATAACATTAGTGAACGACGTTTGTTCACCAAACATCATCGAAAACAGACCTAAGTTGTGTCTCGACCCGGTAAAACTTTATGTATTCCAAAATATTACAAACAATTTTCATCCACCAATTTATCAAACTGAGTTTTACACCGCTTTCAACAATCTTTCAGTTATAACGAGGCGGCTGGAGCACTCAACAATGGAATCTTCGTATTGCTCACACCAATACTACCATTACAATCTTTCCTAGCCTACATCTCTTTTCCCTAATAGGTCTAAGATTATCAACCCATAGGTGAGATAAAAATAGTCGGAAAGGATGAGTACCGCCGCCTGGTATCGAACCCGGAACTTCTAGATTTGACAGTCCGATGCGCTACCAACTGTGCTATGACAGCATCCAGGCGTTCAAAGTGCATTTTCACTCAAGACACACATAGTTTAAGATGCACATTTGTGCTGATTCTGCAATTAGAGTCCACACATTTGCAAAAAGTTCAAATGCTGTGTATGTCATGATATATACGCTATGAAACAAACAATTTGTTGCTGAAACCAAGCAGCAGATTAATAAGCGCATGAAGTTGCACCGATCTGATTAAATTACTATTTGCTCAGGTACAGTTTAATACAACCGAAACATCTGGTTTGATTTTGAACATACCATCAACTATAGGAACATTAATTTGATTTATAACTTGTTTGTTCTTCATGACTTCGACCTCTATAATGACCTACAGAACAGATTGTGAATCTGAAAACAAGCCTAGCGATGTTCCTCAGATATCGGGCAAGCAAAATATCATTATCTAAAACAAACTTAACCCGGCCTTCTTGATTTGAAATATTGGAGTTTGGTCACTAGTCTATTAGAAAACATATGCATAAGAAAGGAAGTTTGTTCTGATTGATTTCTTGTGATGATTAATTTGTTAAAAATGACAACAACAACAACAAAAAACAGTATATGGATTGAAATAATCTGTGTAAAAAAATATATAATATCTCTAAGTCCCACCTCCTTCATTTTGACACACAAAGCTCACATCTTTATCGCAGGGCTTAGATCTCCAATCATTTTTTTCTAATATTCTTCCTGTGATGACACAGCGTTTAGTCTCTGCGGATTCTGGCTGCCCATCTTTCCAATACGTATACCAGTCTAAATTTTGACGGAAACAGTCTTCCCAACCATATGCAGCGTTAGATTCGGTAAGAGGATAATGTAGACCAATCCACAGGTGCCTGGCAAAAATAAGAGGATATAGTTAACAACATCGTGAAATTGACAAGGTGAATGATTTTGAAATTATTTAAGAATGGAATTGAATGAGTGCGTGGAGCGAGTTTTGAGTGAAGTTAATGGGAGGTAATCCTATATCATTATGAACAAAATTAGCGATAGTGATTACCTCCATTTAATAGAAAATGCATACAGGTTCTATACACAGTTTTGTATGTCTTCAAGAACCTATGAGACGCTAACGATTTGAATTATGTCAGTGAAATCGCGATTTTTCTCCATCAAAATTTATTTTGGATGACGTTGTTGGTTTTATATTTTTTCTATGGGTTTGGGCGTTTTTGAATGGTCTGAGTGAGTATTTGGAATGAATGAATGGAGCGCTGAGCGAGCGATTTAGAATGGTTTTGATTGCGGTAATTGTCAATTTCACGATGTAACTAACTGTAACTTTGATTCTGTGTAAGATCGAGCTAAACTTCATTGAGTAAACAACAAAAGCTGTGTTTTCACTCCTGGCAGAGTTGTTTACAAAATGAACTGTAAACTGATAAAAAAACAAAAACAACGATTGTTCTATTTCTAATGCAAAAATATGAGTAAAGCCTATTTTTCCTAATTGCACCGACTTCGCAAGCTGTCAAGGATCGTCAATTTTTACCCTACGGATATTTTCTATGTTATACTAAATCGTACGTCGCGGAAGTGAATTAACCCCGTTGAATATTTTTGATATTATTCGGGTGTTGATAGACCAGTGGAATAACTATGGAAATGAGCTTAAAGCGTATAGAAACGTTACAGAGGACAAACACAATTACCTAACTTGAAAAATGTATTCAATAATTTGAACATACAATTTCCACTATTTCAATTGATTAAAAGTTGGCAGAACTTGCCCACAGTCCCTCACGGAATCAGCTTTAACAAATGAGACCAGAGAACAGAGACTCAATGTAAAGTTCTCCAAATATACAAAAGAATGACCGTAATAAAACAAAACAATTGATGTTTGGAAGGCACAGCCCGCCTGGTACTAACATATAATCTGAGGGCACTGCGACTTGGCGTACTTAGTATTCTCTATAGTATTGATACTTTGAAACGAAACCAACTAGATTAGAAAAGATGAAACACAATTTTACAGTAATCTATTGAAAAAAAAAACACAACAATTAGGAGATTCAATTTAATCAAAGGATGGATGCGAGAGAGTTTTACGAGGTCGGATGCCTTTTTTTATCAGCCGGATATATTTTACCGACTTGCTGCTGCCAAAATTTCAACCGGAAAAGAAATAAAAAGATTTTCCACAAGTGAATTAATTGACACAACGGATTTTGTGTGTCCCTGTAAAGGGTTTCAAGCCTATATGCCTTAAACTTGTTCTATTGTTACAGTAAGAAATGACCTTATAATTGCCGAAATGACGTCATTTACAAATGGCATCATATATTCCTCAGAAATATTTTGTCGCAGGAATCCGTGTCTTATTATGAATATATACTCGGTGTCAATATTAAGTTTCCACCAACAATAACACCAATACAACATTGAACATTTTATCTGTAGCAAAAAGATTATTTATCTTATTGACAATGGAGTGCTGCGAAAACATACAGAAAGGTTTATAATCAGTGGCTATGAGAAAATGTCATATTTTTTCCTGGCTTAGACTTACCTAAAATTGAAAACTCACAAAGATCAATAACGAGTATGTAAACCGATTTCATGGTGAATCGTAGTGAGTTTACGTCAAAAAATTCTTATCACACGCTGTATACGTTATAAGAGAATGGCCTTTCATTTGTCCGAAAGAAAATTGATGAGATGCTGCTGGTTTCCGTTATGGCGTCAATCGTCAAACACCGTACGTCCTAATTGTCACACACTTGCACTGCAGGATTGCGATCGGAATAGAAGGCAATACAAGGAAGCGGATTAACATAATTGGCCCTAAAAAAACCTAAATTAACATTGCAAAATGCGGTCAAGCGTTGATCTGTTGGAAAACGTCCGTGTTAACGCATTGCAATGAAAACGGACAAACAAATGGTCTAGAGATGTTTTCAAAATAACGTTCCGGTGTAAACTTCCATCGGCCAAAAATACATTTTTGATTTATGTCTCTGTGAAATGCCGTTATATTTCCACCGACCAACGCATAGTTTGTTTACCAAAACATAATGCACGACGTTCACATTGACGCTGTCGACCATTTCGAGATAGAGTCTCGATTTTTCGGTGAAAAGAACAATTTGTCAATGTCTATTACATCATCTCCGATTCAAAGTACACGAATTAACATGATCTTGTTGACGGTCCCCTTTGAGGTCCTTTTGTGTCTCGTGCTGTATTTGAAGCCTATCGGAACCTGATGCGAGCATGCCATTTGATGATTTGACCATCTGTTCGTGATGATGTCACCTTTTAGCATCCTGGTTAGTCTACAGACCAAGTTTTGTTAATGGCTATTGAATGGAGCGCTATGCGCTGATCGAATGATTAAGAATGGTTTTGATTGGTATGAATGTAAATTGAATTTCTCGATGTTACTAACTGTATATAAATGACTAACCCTTGCGGCCAAGATCGATAGAAGGTTTCGAAAACGGTACTTCTCTCCAGCGAATCATCAATGTATAGTGTTCCACCATTGTGAGCACACGTGGCCTTTGCTCGATTCCAGGAGACCGTATAATTGTACATAGTTACTGTAATCTGACGGTCAGCAAGGGTTATGGAACATACTTCTGAAACAAGAAGTGAAATCAAACCGTGAAGTGATTTAGTCGATATGGACGAAATGTTGATCGTTTTCAGTTGTCCCGTGGCATTTTTAACACTTTCTTTGCGTATTTGAGTAATTTGAGTGTGTGTTTTGAATGCCAAGAATGGATCGTTGAAGGCCTCACGATGAGTTTTGACCGGAATGTTGTTAATTTTCATGATATTGAAAACTAAACACGAAAAAAGTCATAAGATGACGGACTGACGCGATTGTCTCTAAAGATCGCTCAATGTTGATACTTGAGGTCTGTCACTTGTGTTTTAGAGTATGTAAAATCGATGGCTCAGCGCGAAACAGTTGTAACTGCCTATATGTTTATAGGCAGTTACAACTGTTTCGCGCTGAGCCATCGAAACGAGTGGATATGAAATATGGAATTTATTACAAGATTCATCTGTAAAAGGATAGAAACCATGCTTTGGTGAACATGATTATAAGGCAGATTTTCCAAAATGAACTCATTTTTTGGTGAATAATACGTTTAATAGGAAACACAACCACATATGTTCTTTCTTGTCTTAAAGCTTATGTAGAAAGCCGTTTGAATCAGCCTTTCAGAATCGAACTACATGTGCTCTAGATGTAGCTACAGCCTGTAAGATATTCCCAATTTCCAATATAACTCCTTGCTGTCCATCACGGACAACCATCAAACATATTTTTCTCACATAGTCAACCTTGACTTCTATAACGAACAGCCATCTGAGAAACCATTTTCCTGCATAATAATGTGTATTCTAACATCCGAAATGACGTCACCAAGACTTCATCTAACGCTTTTTATCGCGGTATTATTATAATCTAGGCTTTTCAAAACGTTGGTATTATACGAGTTCCATAAGTAAGTGTGCACTTTCACTTTTGCATTTTTCTTGATTTTTACATAGTGGAGGAAATTTATGGAGTAAATATGACACCATACTTAAGTCAAGACCTTTTGAAATTTAAAGTCAAATCAGATTTAGATAAAGTATCGCATGCTGCAAACGCACAGGCAGAACATAAATTAATGGGATTTGACCTCCTCTCAACTTTTTCTTTGGTAAGAGCTATGTTTTGATGTAATATTTTAGAGTTTTAGAAGCCATTCCAAGCGAATCCTAAACAAAAGTTTTATTTTTTCATGCAGACGTTACGTGTACGTCAACGTTTGACATTCCTGCGTAGTTAGGCCAGTAAAACGTTGTTCAATAGTGCTATGGCGTTCTGTTTTGTCATTGGAGCGTTCTCAAAAAAAGATTAAATGTACAAAAAAGATTTTTGTGAGAAAAGGGTCTATAGCCCGATTTTGTTTGAGAAAAGCTGTTCTTAACCGAGTCGGGAATAGGAGGGTTACTAAACTCGCTAAGAAGACTTCTATTCTAGACGAGGTAAGATAAGCTTGTCTAAAAAAAATTCTGTAGTTCTCACTTAATTGACTCGGTATTGGTAAATTTGAGGGTCATGCTTTGTGATTAATTGTTACTAATTGTAGTGAAAACGGAAAAACTGTTGGTAAACATTTCCTTCAAATAACAGCCTTCTGATCGAAACTTTAATGAAATACTAGTAAGAATTAATAAGTTAAATATTGACTTATTCGGAAAATATATAAATACTGAAGAACAGAAGTAACGTAAAGAAATAATGCATACGAAGTCGATACCTTCCAAGAAATCCCATGGTACCGATTTGCATCAGTTCTTTTGAATGTGGTATGAAGTATATTGCTTCAATTTGAATGTCCTCATTGTAACCGGGGACCTGTTTTGCTAAACATCCTACGATCGTTTTTTTTGGTGTAATTCAAAAATTGAACTTGCTTCTAGTACTAAAGTAGTTACTTAATATGTAATTCTTCTATTTAACATCATTTTGGAATCGTCTTCCGAGGTCTATTACAATACGTTAAAGCGAAGCAGAATCTACCATCGAATAAAAACACAAGATACAATTAGTGATTTCGACTTACGATTAGTTTCTTCGTCAGAAGTTCAGTAAAAACGGATCCCGGGTCTTTCATTATCAAATCAAAATCACTCTTTCATCACTTCATTTATAGCATTCCTACAACTCCATCAAGCCGTTCAAAAACACTTCGAAATCGTTCGAAAACGCTCTGGAATTGTTCACTACTTTATACGCGGGTTTTGAGTTCGAAGCGTCCTCGAAGGTACATAAATCTTTCAATAAAAATAATGTAAATTAAGTCTGAAGTTGGATTTTCAATATACCGAAAAAGACCCGTCAAAATGGTGACACTTTAAACAGTTAAGATATTGAAAGTACCGTCATTCAAAACCCATTCCGCCAACTTTCAACTACTGGTGGCATGGAAATAGACTAGACCTAAACTTTTTTCAATTTTCAGCATGGATCCGTGGCTAATGCCCTTTGGAAAATGTTGCAAAAATTGGGCTATGCGACTACGAAGCTTTCTGTCGATTTTGCACCTTTTAAGTAAAAGCAACCCTTCCCGATCGGACAATATTTCCAGATTGTGCAACCTTGCCACGCTCTTGAAGAGGTGTAATGAAAAATCGTCAATTTCGTCCAATTTAGACAAAATTAAAGATAATTATATAACCCCCCTTTTTTTAAACCATTTAAAACTGGTGCATCACGCTTATTAAATTTTATTATTAATTGTAATCGTTTTATTATGTTTAAGAAATATGATTGTGTGTAATGGGCGAATAACATGAGGCCCAAGAGCAGCTGTGTCACTCCATTTGTTTTCAAATATCTACACTGCCATCTAAAAGATCCTTCACACACATTTCATTTATAAGATTTTCAGCTGTAATCTTTTTAAACAAAGTTATAGATTAGTTTTTATTCCTTAAAATCTGATTATTCCCACTTGAACGCTACTTTAGACGACAAAATGACTGTTGATAAAGATACTATTTTAGAACAATGTATAACAGAAAATATTGAGACAAAAGGAGAAAATGCTGATTATCAGTGGAACGTTGTGAGAGACTTGTAAATAGCATGCCTAGATGCATGTTCAGGCTGTCTTACCTGCTAATGGGACTACACTAAATATTGACAGAAGTTGATCCCCTTGATAGGAAATTTGGCAAAATGGTGAACTATTCTGATTTTGTCGATTTTACATGATTTTGCCATTTCTGGTATTGCTTCTTAATTGATACATTGCAATAAAGATATAATATATACAATTTATTAATAAAAATAATATAAAACTTTGTTTTAAATTACTTAAGCTAAAGATCTTTAAAAGAAGTGTCTGTGAAGAAACTTTTGGAGGGCAGTGTATCAATGAGTCATCTATCAGTCAATTATTGTAGTTTACATGGAAATTTGTGAAGAGGCACAAAAAATAATTATAAATAAATAAATGAATAAATAAATGAATGAAAAAAATATTTACAGAAAAGCTGTCTAAAGTGTAGGCTAAACCTTAAATCTTAAATCGTATATCAAGATATATATAAGTATTGATTCTATATAGCAAAAAATTCTTTATTTATCATAAAGGCAAGTCTTGATGGATCTTTAACAGTCAAACAATACTATGTATACTATGAGAGAACGCAAATAATGTTGTGCAAGTAAGCCCCGCCCTGCCACACCCATATATGTATATATGGACCAATAAAAAATCTTCTCCAAGGACCATTCATGCGATGTTTGGTTGATATCAGTCAATTGTGGGGATATGTTAAAGAGTGAAAATAAGCTCCGACATGTCACACCCATATTTGGAGACAAATACAATTTCTGACGACAACTCGAGAGGAGGGTCACTAAAGGAATAGTCATGCCAAGTTTCTTCGAAATCTGCATAATCCTTTTGGAGGCAAAGATTTTTAAATATTTTATAGCATGCATACGCTCAACCCTGCCATGCCTATACTTGGGACCAATAAATATTTATTGAACAACTTAGGGAGAGGGTCACCCAAGGAACGTCCATGCCATGTTTCATGGATATCAGGCCCATTGTTTGGGAGGCGAAGATCTTAAGAGAATTTTCAGAGAAAATAAGTCCCGCCCTCCCGCGCCCATATTTCGGGGCCAATCAAAATTTCTCGATCAGCAAGAGAAATGGGTCAATAGAGGAACAATAATGCCAAATTGTATTGTAGTCAGCCCAATGGTTTTGTAGAAAGAACTTTTTAAAGATTTTATAGGGTATATAAGCCTCACCCTGCTACAGGTATGCTCATTCATATTAGGAATCAATCTTAATTTCTTAGACAAATGAAGATGAGGGTCATATTAGAATTATTCATTCCATGTTTCATTGAACCCCGCAACTCCGATATTTGGGGGTCAGTCAAAATGGCTTGATAACTAAAGAAGAGGGTCACACAAGGAACATTCATGCCAAGTTGTACACCGCAGTGACAATAGCTAGCTTGCATTCGGCCAGTCGAGCTAAAGATTAATGAATTAAAACTATTTTTACAATGATTTTTCAAAAATTGTAATCAGAATAAAAGACAATATTCAAAGCCGACCGAAATATGGATAGAAATAATAAATACAATTTTACCTTTTTACCAAGCTTGTATAGATGCAAAAATCTAAGTGGGTGATCAAAGGTCAATTTTGTGTATGTAAAAACGTATGAACCTCTTATAGTGGTAGACATGGAAAAACCCATAATTAAATGCCTTGCGTTCTGAATGACAAAATGGTGCAATCTGTATACAAATTATATCCCGCTTTGTTTGTATTTCCGATAATGACCTCGAAACAGAACAATCTGTTAACATTTTACCTTAACAGATTACCTTGACATACGACCTTGGAAATATTCGTTGACGCGAAAAAATAAGATATATGATTATGAAAAATATTATATCTTGAATAGGTTTAAATCTTTAATGCAAATGCTAAGTGCTTTGGCTTTATCATACAGACAGAAGGACGGACATGCAGACAACTGTTAAACAATATGCCATGTATCTTATCAAATTTGTTTGTTTAAATGGTTTTTACGCCGCTTTCAACAATTTCGCAGTTATATCGCGGCAGTCGGAGCACCTAACAATGGATTCCTTGTATTTTTTCACCTGTACTACCATTACACCCTTTCCTAGCCTCCGACTGCTATCTCACATAGGTTTACGAATATATCAACCCATTGGTGTGAGACAAACGTCGGAAAGGATATTTGCCGCCACCCGGGATCGAATCCACGATTTCTGGAAGAAAGATGTATAAGAAGAAAGGATCGCTTTGTTTGAGAAGTAGGGAAAAGCAAAATTGAAAGAAGAACATTTCAACACGCCGCTTTCATCAATTTCGCAGTTATATCGCGGCAGTCGGAGCACCTAACAATGGATTCCTTGTATTTTTTCACCTGTACTACCATTACACCCTTTCCTAGCCTCCGACTGCTATCTCACATAGGTTTACGAATATATCAACCCATTGGTGAGAGACAAACGTCGGAAAGGATATTTGCCGCCACCGGGGATCGAATCCACGATTTCTGGAAGAAAGATGTATAAGAAGAAAGGATCGCTTTGTTTGAGAAGTAGGGAAAAGCAAAATTGAAAGAAGAACATTTCAAGATAGACATGATACACATCAAAAGATTGCTCACCTCTTAAAAGTAAGAACACTTTCAGTAAGGAAAAGACAAGTGCCATGTTGCACGTTTCTACTTTAAATCTTCCAAAGACTATTAAGAGGTTTGAAAAAGACATATATATTTTCTGTACAAAATAAGTGATATTTACTTTTAATTAGCCATTTCAATTCAATAGACATGTCGTTCAAATAGAAAATACAGGTGTCATAAAGAAATTTGCCAGAGCTTGAATTCCTTTTAGACATATGTAGTAAAAGTGCAATGTACATTTTTGAAAATGGTCTGTTTTTCGAATTACTCGAGCAAAGGCGGCACGTGCACTCAGTGCAGTGCCCTCTCGTGAGTATGAAAAGTATAGTTAACAACATCGAAAAATTAACAAGGTGAATGATTATGGAATGATTTAGGAATGAAATTGAATGAGTGTGTGGAGCGAGTTTTGAGTGAATGGGTGGTAATCTTATATAGCAAATTTCGTACAGGATGAACAAAATTAGCTATATTGATTACCCCCCTTTAGTAAAATATGCATTCAAGTTCTATACATAGCTTTCTATTTTTTCAAGAACCTATGCGACTCTTAACAATTTGAATTATGTCAAGGAAATCGCGATTTTCTCTTTCAAAATTTATTTTGAATGACGTTGTTGGTTCTATGTTTTGCAATGGGTTTTAGCGTTTTTGAATGGTTTGAGTGAGTGTTTGGAATGAATGAATGGAGCGCTGAGTGAGCGATTTAGAACGGTTATGATTAAGGTGAATGACAATTTCACGATTTTATAAACTGTAATCTAGAATCGTGAACCTCTATACAATCGATGTCTTTGGCTTAAGGCATGCTCCTTATTATCCAACACGAAGGTCAAGGTCACTATTGAACTTTGTCCTAAAATCTTGATCGGATCTATGACAAATTTTGTAAGGACAAAATCTTTGGAGTATATATGATACGTACTGAGTGTTTTGTATGGAAAAAAATATCTATCGAAGTTGGGAGAATTGATAAGTGTCGAGGCTCTGTCGAGACAATTATCAATTCTCACAACCAAGTTAGATATTTTTCTCTTACAATACACTAAGCACGTGTCATATTTATCCTATAACCCTTAATTGTCTTGTTTTCGTCAATGTTTTCTAACTGAAATGCAAGTTTCTAAAAATAACCGCATTATATCATTGTTCGACAAATGACTATGTGATATCATAAAAAAAATCATACGGGATGTTATTACACGGATATTAGTATAGTTAAAAGATAAATTAAAGTATCAACTGAAAAATTCCTGGGTAGGTTAATCTCGTTTAGAAAAAGCACAGTGCACAAGAACCCATCAATCTACCTGGCTTAGTTTACCATCAAGCTTTTTCGACGAGGGAATTTCTCTGTCTGTCATGGCTCTTGAAGGTAAACTAGCGCCGTTTTGTTTGTTAGGAAAAATGTTGACAATGCGATTTCAATAATCATTACTGGACAAACAAATCAGTCCGACAACAACAACAGCCTATATGATTAAAATATTCATAGTTGTAATTTTCGATAGATAACATAAATTGAGAAGACAACTGTTTTAGACTTATCTTACCAATCTGCAACATAAATTTCTTTTCATGCATAATCTAGATTTTTCTGAACATAGCTATTATGATTCTATAGATATTTTCTCTAAACTAAATTAAAAAAAGCAATGACAAATTTATACGTTAGGTAAAGTCATGATTTTAAGAGCCTTTACCTCATTTAAGGTCGACCTTCAAAGACTGGACCAACACCTGATTTCTTCTTGAGCAAGACAATCAAAGATATTGTCATTTCGACTTTAGATGATTTTATTTTTAGCGTTCTTTACTACAAAGTTCCTAGATCGTGATGACATACAAGAAAAAAGCTGGACATTGGAGCTAAAGCGCTCACCTGAGGCATTTTTCAAAGGGGTGGCAAAATGCTAAAACCACTACACTTCAAAAGTCTACGCGGGATTCGCCAGATGGAGTTTCAATGCGTTGAATAACAACATTTAGGGAATGTGCACTTTTGTTCCCGATGATTCCATGTCGGTGTCGGAAAACGAGAAGAATTCAATTGTAACGGAAGAAAAAACACACTTAAAATCCGTTCCAATTATTAAGTGTCAGTCGATGTATCGGATATCGATCAAACGGGAGTTGGCTGTAATTTTAAAGTTTAAACCAATGTCTGGCTTGACCAAATTTAAAATAAATCCAATAAATTAAGAAGGCAACTATCTGGCTTAGTTCCAAGTCATTTTGGATAAAAATGTGGCCTATGGAGTGCAAACAATGCTTTTCTGAAGTTTGACCCTGTGACCTAGACTCTATCCCGTATTGACCCAATTTCGCAATTAAGCTAGATTTCATGTAGACAAATATAATTACAAAGTTTGAAAATATTTTAGCCAACGATGAGGCGTATAGAGAATCAACAAGTATTTTTTCTTAGAATTAGCTCAGTGACCTCGTTTTGGACCTTACTTGACCATTTTTTGTTTCAAGACATGTGGCATATAGAGTACACACAAGATTTTTCTATGATTTAACCTAGATTTGACCTCACTGGACCGAATTTCGAAATCGCCCAATATATCACGAGGACAACAATTCTGGTTTTTGATCCGATTTCGAACTCTCCCAAGGTATCATGTTCACAAACAATCTGACCAAGTGTAAAGACAAATTGACCATAATAAAGGCCTCTAGAACGCACACAATGTTTTACCAAAATTTGACCCAGTGACCTAGTTTATGACCGTACTTGGCCCAATTTCGATCTCGTTCGAGGCCTCAATCAGATAATCGGGCAAAAACGTGGCTTTAGAGTACACAGAAGAATGTTGACGGACGACACATGGACACAACGTAATCACAAAAACCTATTATGAGCACTTCGTTCTTAGGTGAGATAAAAATGGCTTAATCACGTTCTGATGGCGATTAGTGCTACGACTTTCTCTTTCAATGTTAACGCCCGAAAAAAATGACTTTAAACAGTGAAATCATGAAACCAAGCTCAAAGAAGATTGGGTCATATCTGTGACCCCTGGTGCATTACCAAAAAAGCAGAAAAGAGCCATATATATACACAATGTATATATATATATATATATAACGTACTTAGTGTTTTGTATGAGAAATAATATCTAACGAGGTTGGGAGAATTGATCATTGTCGAGGCTCTGTCGAGACAATCATCAATTCTCACAACCGAGTCAGATATTTTTTCATATAACACTAAGTACGTATTATATTTATCGTATAACCTCTATTTGTCTTCTTTTCGTCGATGTTTCTATCTGAAATGAAAGTTTCTAAAAATAACTGTATCATTGTTCTAAAAATAACTATGCGATATCATAAAAAATATCATACGGGATGTTATCACACGGATTTTGTATAGTTATAAGATAAAAGGCCAATTCATAAAGGACTTTCTGTGAAAAATATAAAAATCCTTAAATGTAGAAGTGACGTTAACAAACATCGGACGTACGGAAGGACGGACAGACGGAGATGATACAAACTTACGTCAATTTCCAGCTGTGTATTAAAATTTAACATCGCTTTGCTTGTTAGTGAACGTGCAATCTTGCATTTGCGAACGTGCAAATTGGTTCATTATTTCTTATAATACGCATGATTAGTGTATTGAATCGAACAGATAAACCGTAAGAGGCATTATCAGTGACCGCATTCTTTATAACGAAACTGTTACGATGCTATTTCAATATGATTACCACTTCAAGAAACAATTGTTCGAAAAAAAAAACGAAATATGTTCAAGTTATTATTCTGAAAAAAAAATCAAGAAATAATATTTTTATATGAGTGAAATACATGTACTCTGATATTGCACATCTCGGGAAGGTCTTGATTGCCACTTTAAGTGTTCATGGCTGGTTTACATTTGCTACGGTGACCGAACGATATCGTAGCCTGCGATTTATTTTATGTTATTTTTGACATCGTACGATTTTATTTCCTACTGCGTGTGTGTTCACAAAGTCGTGTGGTGTCCGCACGGGTTTGCATAAAACTGTAACAAAAATCAGCTAGGTGCCCGCACAAAGACTGTGCGATAAGTCAACGTTTAACACAGTAAACTGTGCGGCAACCGTGCGATCATCCTACGGTACTAGTGCGGGGACCGTAGCATGATTCGTAGCGGCGATTGTGCATTGCCTTTACGACGGGTTTATAGGCCAAGACCTCCGTGTGGTCTTGCGATTTTTAAAAACTTTTTTTACTAATTTTTATACGAAATCGTAAGGGTCCACGGCACCCTCGAAACCGTGCGATGATCGCGCGAACACCGTATGCCAACGCACTGGCACCGCGCGATTTTGAGGTTACGGCTAGTTGCGGGCGCCGTACGGGCACCGTAAGCCAAATGTAAGCTAGGCTTTAGTAGAAAACAACGTTATCGATAAATTGAAGAATGTACCTTTTATTTTCATTTCTTATGGTAATAAATAATAAGTCGATTATCATGAAGAGCAAATCTTGGTTGTTAATTATAAATGGATCCTAATGTATCCTGCTTGAAAATCAATGAATTATATTCGTTACGTTTTTTGTCTGATCACTTTAAATTTGTAACTCGTCTCAGAAACAGCTTTACATTTAAGAAGAATATTTTACACCTATCATGCATTTAATCTGGTTGGAAATACTTTTCGTTTCATTACAAAATGAGCTTGTATTTTGTGACATTGGTTTTCATAGATTTGGTTTAATACGGCCTGATATGCAAATGAAAAGTAGTTACGTATTCGAAGAAATGAGTGCGCCTGATTTGATGCAGTGTGCCTCTTTGTGTGTTCTACATGAGTGTCTCGCGATATCCTTCAAGACAGATGAAATGCGCTGCCAGTTCGGTAATAAGGATGTGACAACCATGCATGTCGAATTTCACTTTACACACCAACCAGGGTGGACTAGTATTTCTAGATTAGTTTACAATGGTATGTTCTTTTGACAACTTTGCTTCCAAAAGGGTCGATTGAGCATTCAAACATTTGGTTGAAATATCAACACTGTCATTTTTGCCATTCAATGTGCTTTTTCTGTCATATTACCTACGATATTTTTCCATCAAGTGACTTTTATATAACTTTTTAAATCCCTAATTAGAAATTTAAGAATGAATCGTATCGATATATATCGTTATATTTCGCATAGCTCCCCTTGCCAGCTAAATCGATTGACCATCAGAGGTATCTTTGTCTTACACGTATGTCAGATCACATTCTAAACGACCTAATCACGCCATCAATTAACGCACGTTTAAGTGGTATTTCTGTCAAATGGGCGTTCGAAAATGGTTTTAATGTACAATAATGATGTTCAGTGAGAGAAGGAAACTGTAACTCGATTTTATTTGAAACAAGATTTTATCTTATAACTATACAAATATCCGTGTGATAACATCCAATTTGACATTTTTGTATGATATCACATAGTTATTTCTTAGAACAATGACATAATGCCGTTTATTTTTAGAAAATTGCATTTTTGTCAAAAAACATCGACGAAAAGAAGACAAATAGAAGTTATAAGATAAATGTAATACGTTCTAAGTGTAGAGTATGAGAAATATCTAACTCGGTTGAGAGTTGGATGATAATTGTCTCGGCTGAGCCTCGACAATTATCTATTCTCCCAACCTCGTTAGATATCTTAATCGAGTCTAGAATAGAAATTTTATGAAAATCGCCAAGACTCGTTTATCATATCTCATAACAGATCCTACAGTCCGACCGCCCAACATTGCAAGTGACGTCATGATTTGTTTATTTCTTAGTTGCTGTGTGAAATATGTAAGTTTTAATAAATAGTAAAAACACTAGAATATGACAAGTAGAAAATAGCTCAGGTGGTTAGAGAGTTCGGACATACGTGTCCGCCCCTCAAAAGAAAGGTGATTGAGGTTCGAATCTCTGTCAAATTACATTTTTTTTTGTAATGTTATGATCTTTTTTAATTAATTTTCAATCAAGAAAATAACCAATTCCATTAATCTTAAATTGACTCGTTTATTCATTACATATGTAAGAAAACTTCATTTTTTAATGTTTTTTTTTTATCTTTTCTCTACTGATGTGTCAGTATTTCCATATTTTCTTTTATCAACTCATAAGTATGTATACATAAATATCGCAAAAATGAAAAAAACGATTTTATTTCAAAGTTTTGTGTAGAATTGCTAATACTAATACAATGCATCCATGTTAGAATCTTGAATTTATAAAAAAAGAAAAAAAAATCATTCTTTGCGCCGATTCGAACCCATGAACCACGTTAATTGGGCTAGGGTACGTTACCGATTGCGCTAATTACGACAGTTGTATTTATGTGAGTTGAATAACAATTTATTTTGAACTTTGCTTTTGAAAAGTAAACAAAAACTGACGTCACTTGCAATGTTGGGTGGTTCAATTGTATATGTATCGATTTTATCAAACATTTACGTTGTATACGGCGTCGTAGCCGTAAGATGTCGTAGATGTTTAAACATTGTATAATTATTTCAAAGGCATGTGAGCACTGCTTTTATGCAAATAATGAAGAATTAAGTCCGTATAAACGCTTGCAATCCAAAACGAAAAAATGAGAGACATTGAAAAAAAAAAAAAAAAAAAAAACTCCATACCTAGGCCTGTCTAGGCATACTAAGTAGACTTTTTACCAATTCAACCATTCAAGCTCTTTGAAGCTGGAATCTATTACTACCGAATATGGTTGGAATTGAATATATTGTTTGGTAAAAAGCATGTAGTTAAAAAGGGACTGGGTCTAGTACAGCTTAACCAAAAGTCGCATTTCAAAAATTCTTTAACGGCAAGGTAAGTTGAACATTCTAGATTCAGAAATTGAGTTATATGCAAAAGGTTTCTATCCTAGTCAGTCTGTGCAGTCCGCAAAGGTAAGAAGTACCAGGAATCTATTATTAGATGCTCCAGTCGCCGCGATTTAACTGAGAAAAATGTTGAAAGCGACTTAAAACCCCATTCAAACAAACAAAAATTAATAAATCTGAACAGTTTTGCTCCTATTTATTAAATTATGAGATATGAAGAGAGTTAATATTAATTTCATAGAGGTATAAAACTAAAAACCTTATCACACTCGTGTAATAATCCGCTTCGTGATCCGCAGTGTGATTAGGTGTTTAGTTTTTATCTCAATGCAATCAACAAAAACTCTTCATATCTTAATTAGGGACTCGCATGGCATTATTGTTTACCGCTTTTTAGCTTCAATTATTCTATCGAAATATTTCAATGCCGATTATTTGTTTGCTACTATTGTACTGAAATAAGCATTTGCTCCTTGACTGTTGATTATTTAAGTAAGACTTCCGTGTTAATCGACCTATTCATGGAGTATTTATAAGGCTGATGGTTACATGTTGTAAAGGGATCGACATAAGCGTAACTAGGATTTTGAAATGTACGCGCACTCAGAGGGCGACAAACATAAAATAATGTATAGGATAATGGCGATGCGAGGACTATGACTAAAGATTAATGTCCCCCGTCCGCTCCCCTTTTCAAGGATTTGAGCGTTGGTCAATAATCAAAACATCGTAACTACAGCTTGTTTCGATGTTATGATCATTCATCGACGATATTTTTCAAAAGAAGATTTATTTCTATTACGCACTTGCGTAATGTATCTAATGACAGTAATGCCCTTGATAGAAACCCTTTTGACTTGCTTGAAAATTTCTCAAGTTAATCTTTTACTTACAATTAAATGATGAAAATTCAAGAATATTCTTTTATTTAAAGACACTCGATATATGTTCCTGATCTATATATTATCCATGTTTGAAAACAATGATTTATTATTCTTAACTTTACGCAAATCTACTTCATTTCAGTTTATAACAGAGGAATCTCACTTGGGTCCTACTTGATACCATTTGAAGATGCAAGGTCAACGTGCGAGAGCGAGAACGCAATTTTGGCGTCAGAGGCAGATTTACTGGAATCAAGGGCTCTTGGTTTGAACGTGTGTCAGCCAGTTCAGAGTCTTTACTTTGCACTTGGTAGATCGAGAAGGTCTCAAAGTGTCTTTAGACTGTCAGGTAATCTTTTAATCACACTATGCGGCTGTCTAGGCTTCTAAATGTTGTCCCTTTAAAGTCGTAACAAATTGTAGAAAATGTCACGCACAGGCTAATGTGTGAAACTGTTGGAAATGTCACATATAGGCTAAATCGTCGTTTGATTAAAGTGAATCGGACAAACAAGAAAGGGGGAAGAGACGTATTTTCAATTCAACGACTAAACCTAACATGTTTAAAGAAATGCTAAGATTATGTCAGTACAGTTAAAAACATCGTGAAATTGACATTGATCTCGATCAGAACCATTCCAAATCGCTCACTCAGCGCTCCATTCATTCATTCCTAACACTCACTCAAATCATTCAAAAACGCTCCAAAATCACTAAAATATATACGATCAACAGCTAAATTCAAAATAAACATAAAAGTTAAATCGCGATTTCACTAACATATTTGAAATTGTAAGTGTTTGATTGGTTCTTGAAGAACGAGAACGCTTTTTATAGACCTTGTATGCATATTTTATTAAAGGGAGGAAATAACATCGCTGAAAAAAATTAGCAATGTTTGATTACCTCCCTTTAATTTCACCCAAAACTCGCTTAACACACTCATTCAATTTCATCTTAAAATCATTCCAAAATCATTCATCTTGTCAATTTCACGATGTTGATAACTGTACCTGTGGTCGAGAGATAGAGCGTCGGTATTGAGATCAAGAGGCAACAGGTCCGTTCCTTGGGGCGGCTATCGATATCGCATTTTGCAAAATTAATACAATCAGGAAAAGTAATGAATGTTTTCGCCATGTAGCTGAATTGAGAAAAATTGTTTTAAGCTGTAAAAACTTGTTTATCCCTCGTTGTTGAATAAAAAAGGTCTGAATCTTTTTATTTTTCATGCCTGCCGGTTGCAAGGCGTAATATTGTGGCGGGATCAGTTACGTCAAGCGGATATAGTCCACAAGTCCAATGGACAAACATGACAGTGTGTTACAAATTGATTCTAGACTTGGTAGGATATTTTTCCAAGACTACGTAGCGCGTTTTATTAGAACCATACTCAGCCTTGCATGGTTTCAGAAAAATTGCCAGGTTTGAATATGAGCTTTGTCCAGAACAGATCTCTTAACCCTTTGCTGTTTAATCCCTGCTTTTTACGTGCCTGTGCTTTTATGACTGAGAAAACATTGTGAAAAAAGAAGAAATTGCTTCTGACAAGCAATTTCTTCTTTTTCCACACTATTTTCTACCCTACTGAATGGTTATTTTTCAAATTATACCCACTTTTAATTTTCGTCTGCAAAACCTTTGAATTTGGACAGGTCCAAAATTTTGTAAAACAAGAAAGGGTTAAAGTGCACTTGGTCTTGGGTTAAAAGCAATGGATCAACTCTTAGAAAAGCCTCATACGATCTATAGATAACATTATACGCCAAACCCACTGAAAGATAGGTAAAATGGTTATGTTTGTGAAGTTTCGGACATCCGAAATTGAGTCAACCTGAGAAAAACCTAGGCAAATAAAAAGTGAACATTGTATGCTTACTAGTGGACAAAAATGTTTGTCCAATCAACTTGATTTTTACCGAAATGATTGTCTTCATGTAATCTTTGACCAGCTTTAAATTGTTAAGAAGGGTCAAAAACTTAAGACACGAGGTTAAACCTGAGAACAACTTTGAAAATTAACCATGAATTAGATGTAAAGGATTTTTTAAATGATTTTAGATGAAACCGTAACTCGGTCACGGGGTCAAAATTCTAGAAATAACTGCATTTGCTCTCTAGAAGCCATATCTTTTATCAAATCAGAATGATTATGTTGGTTTTTAAAACAAACATTTTTGCTTTAGCTTTGAAATTATCCCCATTGTGACCCTCTTATTCAGACTTTGATTTTTGGCGTAACTCTAGACTGGTAGCCGTTTCTTATATAGAGGTACATTATTGAAAATATGTAATAACAAGAGGACAAAGAGGGCCTGTATCGCTCCACTGGCTTTAAAATCGTTAGACTTTCATTAAATAAAGCTTACTTTAAATGAATACATTAACTCCGAAATCTCCTAAGACCTATCTAATAATAATTAACTGGTTCTGGTCCATATTGCACCAAAATATTCAATCACAAAGAACCTGCAACCCTTCACCCATCTTATTAAAACATATGGTTCAGATGGAGATGTCATTCGGAAATTTAGGGCTCAAAATAGACCCTGCCCTGCCACGCCCATATTTATGGACCAATCTAAATTCTTGAACAATTTAGGTAAAGGGTCACTAAAGGAACATTTTGGTAAAGTTTCATTGAAATCGGCCCAGTGATTCAGGAGGAGATGTCGTTTAAAGATTTCGGGCTCAAAATAAGCCCTGCCCTGCCACGTCCATATTTATGGGCCAATCAAAATTTCCTGAACAATTTAAGTAAAGGGTCATTAAAGGAACATTCCGGTAAAGTTTCATTGCAATCGGCCCAATGGTTCAGGGGGAGATGTCGTTTAAAGATTTCGGGCTCAAAATAAGCCCCGCCCTGCCACGCCCATATTTATGGGCCAATCCGGCGGTATTACGGAAACTGATGATTAATGCAGCTTTATTGTTATCGCTCTGTCGGTCCAAGGGTTACGAACGTATTAGGTAGTGTGCAAATCAATGTTCTAAAACTTATTAAAAATTACGCACAATTATCTGAATAACAGAAGACAAGAAAACCTCGTCATTTCAAATCCCTCGTTAGACATGTTGCTGCAGACACTTTATATGTCATTGGGATTTCCCCGTGTTCTCTGAAAATGCCGTTTATAAACGAGGATAGTCGAATGACCTTTTTGAAATAATTTCCGGTAGCGTCTATTTTCACTTCGGATAAAATACACGTAGATCTATTTTAAGACTTTAAGAAAGGGCTATTTCGATATTTTATCTGTCAGAGCTGTATAAATCACTAAGAATATCCGTCAATCAAACCCGACTCGCCCAAGTACAAGCATCTATTTAATCGTTAGAAATAAGGAATAATGGAGGAGAAAAGTGCCTTATCGAATCTATATAAATATAAAACACTCTTGTCCATCGGATATTAACAATGAAATATAAAAATGAGAGAGAAAAAAAATAATTATAGCAGCAATTTATTATTAGTTTGCACGAATTTAATTCTTGCAAACCTAAACTAACCCCATCTGTTTGAAATTGATTATCAAAGAGAAAATAACAATATATAAAAAAAAAAAAAAAAACTTGAAATTTCCATTATATCTTAGACAAAAAACAAGACAGTGCGGACAAGTATGTACGAAGCCTGTAGTTGGTATTTTCCCTTTTCAAGAATAGTTACATTTGTATCATGCGTTAAGAGTAATAAACATAAATATATATTTATATACTGTAACAATAGAATGCACTTTTATAGGTTAACACGATGTAGAAAGTGAATGAAAAACATAACAATATAACAAGCCCTGCGTTCTGGGCAAAAAACGCTCGCAAACGCCCGGAAACCGAACACCGCCCTGCACGTGGGTACAGGTGCAGGGCGGGGCAACAACCACCAAACGCCCCACAAACGTCCCCAACCCGAACGCAGGACAAAGCAAATAAATAGATCAAATTAAAGTTTTGTAAAAAATGATATTTAGCAATGCGTAGAAAGGAAAATTATCCTTTATGGGACTATTCACAATATGCTATAAATCTGCAAAAACACAACCAAAGAAAAGTATTCTTCCAAAATCTAAAGAAAAATCAAGCAAAAAGGAGATAACCAGAGATCCCCGTTAGAACAACACAATCCGTCAGCGAATGATATCCCTGACTGAGTGTTATGTAATAATGGATTGTATAACCTTTGAATAACTTTATAAAACCTCATAACTACAGTTTGAATGAGCTGTAGCTATGAGTTTATTGACTCTATTATAAATATTTATTATAATCTTATGAAATAAATCGCATAATCCATTTTTTTTTATGAGATAGAAATAGTTGGATTATAAATGGTTTTTCTACGCTTCATAAACGCTTTTACAACGTATTTTGCTGTCCTACGTACATGGTGTAATAATAAGTAGCATAGCCTTTGCTCTGGAGATAACTGCCTGTATACATCAGTTGTAATTATATCAGTGAAAACTTCGTTTCGTATATCGCAATAAAATTCACATTCAATTACAAAATGCTGTTCGTTTTCGATTGCGGCACTCGAACAAAAATTGCATATACGCATATCGATCGTCTCACTAATATACCTCCCAGTCTCAATTCTTAATGGTAGTATTCCACACCTTAGTTGGGCAAGTAGGGAACGTTCATTCTTCTGTAGATTAAGTCTTACATAGTGTTCCGTCGAGAATTCCGTTTTGAACATCTTGTATGTACGAAGTTTCGGAGTACATTCAATATTATTTAACCATAATACACTGAATAGTTGTTTGATTCTCATTTCAGCTTGAGCTATATTAACGGGTTGTTTATTTGTGAAATGATGTGATAAATCTAGCTTCTCTTATACGGTCTTGATATCGCTACACCAATTATTTGCACATCTTTCATAGTCTACCTCAAAAATTTTCTTCAGGAGTCTATCACGAGGCATTTGCAGAAGTCTATTCCAATATCGTATGATGCTTATCCATTGTCTATATTGTGTTGGTAGCCAGCCAGTGTCACCGACCAGAGCATTCACAGGGGCAAATCTATGAACGCCTAGAAAATACCGCATACATCTGTTCTGAATGTTATCTAGGCACTTATTGTAAGTGCCTGTAAATAACTGATCCCTCGATTTCAAGATTCTAGATCCAAGTTAATTGATACATTGTATTGAAAATCACAGCTAAAAAGTGTGAAAAACTTATACATGCGTTATAACTATAACAAAAGGTGTAAAAACAAACTATTATTACGTTTGTAGATAGTTGACATTACTCTAGCATTTGCCTTTCTTTGACTAAGATAGGGTTGAACGACAAAAAAAGAAATATAGTTAAAGCGTTTTATTTTGGCGTTAAGGTAAGAAAAAACAATCATTAATTGGTCTTAACTTTACGCAAATCAACTTCTTTTCAGTTTATAACAGAGGAATCGCACTTGGGTCCTACCTGATACCATTTGAAGATGCAAGGTCAACATGCAAGAGCGAGATCGCAACTTTGGCGTCAGAGGCAGATTTGCTGGAATCAAGGGCTCTTGGTTTGAACGTGTGTGGGTTCGGCTGGCTCTCAAATGGCCGGATCGGAAAGGTTTTACAACGCCCAAGCCCGTGTACGTCTTACCCGTTCACTGAAGGTGTAATTTATCGTGCCAGGCAACCTGCATCTAATGTGTGGTGTACGCTTTAAGGATAATTTTAGTCCACGCGTGACATTTAAAATATTTTCGAATAAACGCTAGGCAAAAGACTCAGCCCAGTCTGAGCATCAGCACTGTCTGACCAGATTATTTACTATGCACATTGTAGATAAATAAAGCCTCAAAGTATCTTTAGAGAGTCAGACAAGCTCCTACTTAAACGATGTGGCTATATAGGCTGCAAAGTGTTTGCATCTCGCGTAAATGATCCTGTGCGTGGCATTTCCAACAATTTCAAATATGAGCAAATTAAAGACTCTGGCCTGTCTGTGCATATGCACAGCCAGTTCAGAGTCTTTACTTTGCACTTGGTAGATCGAGAAGGTCTCAAAGTGTCTTTAGACTGTCAGGTAATCTTTTAATCACACTATGCGGCTGTCTAGGCTTCTAAATGTTGTCCCTTTAAAGTCGTAACAAATTGTAGAAAATGTCACGCACAGGCTAATGTGTGAAACTGTTGGAAATGTCACATATAGGCTAAATCGTCGTTTGATTAAAGTGAATCGGACAAACAAGAAAGGGGGAAGAGACGTATTTTCAATTCAACGACTAAACCTAACATGTTTAAAGAAATGCTAAGATTATGTCAGTACAGTTAAAAACATCGTGAAATTGACATTGATCTCGATCAGAACCATTCCAAATCGCTCACTCAGCGCTCCATTCATTCATTCCTAACACTCACTCAAATCATTCAAAAACGCTCCAAAATCACTAAAATATATACGATCAACAGCTAAATTCAAAATAAACATAAAAGTTAAATCGCGATTTCACTAACATATTTGAAATTGTAAGTGTTTGATTGGTTCTTGAAGAACGAGAACGCTTTTTATAGACCTTGTATGCATATTTTATTAAAGGGAGGAAATAACATCGCTGAAAAAAATTAGCAATGTTTGATTACCTCCCTTTAATTTCACTCAAAACTCGCTTAACACACTCATTCAATTTCATCTTAAAATCATTCCAAAATCATTCATCTTGTCAATTTCACGATGTTGATAACTGTACCTGTGGTCGAGAGATAGAGCGTCGGTATTGAGATCAAGAGGCAACAGGTCCGTTCCTTGGGGCGGCTATCGATATCGCATTTTGCAAAATTAATACAATCAGGAAAAGTAATGAATGTTTTCGCCATGTAGCTGAATTGAGAAAAATTGTTTTAAGCTGTAAAAACTTGTTTATCCCTCGTTGTTGAATAAAAAGGTCTGAATCTTTTTATTTTTCATGCCTGCCGGTTGCAAGGCGTAATATTGTGGCGGGATCAGTTACGTCAAGCGGATATAGTCCACAAGTCCAATGGACAAACATGACAGTGTGTTACAAATTGATTCTAGACTTGGTAGGATATTTTTCCAAGACTACGTAGCGCGTTTTATAAGAACCATACTCAGCCTTGCATGGTTTCAGAAACATTGCCAGGTTTGAATATGAGCTTTGTCCAGAACAGATCTCTAAACCCTTTGCTGTTTAATCCCTGCTTTTTACGTGCCTGTGCTTTTATGACTGAGAAAACATTGTGAAAAAAGAAGAAATTGCTTCTGACAAGCAATTTCTTCTTTTTCCACACTATTTTCTACCCTACTGAATGGTTATTTTTCAAATTATACCCACTTTTAATTTTCGTCTGCAAAACCTTTGAATTTGGACAGGTCCAAAATTTTGTAAAACAAGAAAGGGTTAAAGTGCACTTGGTCTTGGGTTAAAAGCAATGGATCAACTCTTAGAAAAGCCTCATACGATCTATAGATAAAATTATACGCCAAACCCACTGAAAGATAGGTAAAATGGTTATGTTTGTGAAGTTTCGGACATCCGAAATTGAGTCAACCTGAGAAAAACCTAGGCAAATAAAAAATGAACATTGTATGCTTACTAGTGGACAAAAATGTTTGTCCAATCAACTTGATTTTTACCGAAATGATTGTCTTCATGTAATCTTTGACCAGCTTTAAATTGTTAAGAAGGGTCAAAAACTTAAGACACGAGGTTAAACCTGAGAACAACTTTGAAAATTAACCATGAATTAGATGTAAAGGATTTTTTAAATGATTTTAGATGAAACCGTAACTCGGTCACGGGGTCAAAATTCTAGAAATAACTGCATTTGCTCTCTAGAAGCCATATCTTTTATCAAATCAGAATGATTATGTTGGTTTTTAAAACAAACATTTTTGCTTTAGCTTTGAAATTATCCCCATTGTGACCCTCTTATTCAGACTTTGATTTTTGGCGTAACTCTAGACTGGTAGCCGTTTCTTATATAGAGGTACATCATTGAAAATATGTAATAACAAGAGGACAAAGAGGGCCTGTATCGCTCCACTGGCTTTAAAATCGTTAGACTTTCATTAAATAAAGCTTACTTTAAATGAATACATTAACTCCGAAATCTCCTAAGACCTATCTAATAATAATTAACTGGTTCTGGTCCATATTGCACCAAAATATTCAATCACAAAGAACCTGCAACCCTTCACCCATCTTATTAAAACATATGGTTCAGATGGAGATGTCATTCGGAAATTTAGGGCTCAAAATAGACCCTGCCCTGCCACGCCCATATTTATGGACCAATCTAAATTCTTGAACAATTTAGGTAAAGGGTCACTAAAGGAACATTTTGGTAAAGTTTCATTGAAATCGGCCCAGTGATTCAGGAGGAGATGTCGTTTAAAGATTTCGGGCTCAAAATAAGCCCTGCCCTGCCACGTCCATATTTATGGGCCAATCAAAATTTCCTGAACAATTTAAGTAAAGGGTCATTAAAGGAACATTCCGGTAAAGTTTCATTGCAATCGGCCCAATGGTTCAGGGGGAGATGTCGTTTAAAGATTTCGGGCTCAAAATAAGCCCCGCCCTGCCACGCCCATATTTATGGGCCAATCCGGCGGTATTACGGAAACTGATGATTAATGCAGCTTTATTGTTATCGCTCTGTCGGTCCAAGGGTTACGAACGTATTAGGTAGTGTGCAAATCAATGTTCTAAAACTTATTAAAAATTACGCACAATTATCTGAATAACAGAAGACAAGAAAACCTCGTCATTTCAAATCCCTCGTTAGACATGTTGCTGCAGACACTTTATATGTCATTGGGATTTCCCCGTGTTCTCTGAAAATGCCGTTTATAAACGAGGATAGTCGAATGACCTTTTTGAAATAATTTCCGGTAGCGTCTATTTTCACTTCGGATAAAATACACGTAGATCTATTTTAAGACTTTAAGAAAGGGCTATTTCGATATTTTATCTGTCAGAGCTGTATAAATCACTAAGAATATCCGTCAATCAAACCCGACTCGCCCAAGTACAAGCATCTATTTAATCGTTAGAAATAAGGAATAATGGAGGAGAAAAGTGCCTTATCGAATCTATATAAATATAAAACACTCTTGTCCATCGGATATTAACAATGAAATATAAAAATGAGAGAGAAAAAAAATAATTATAGCAGCAATTTATTATTAGTTTGCACGAATTTAATTCTTGCAAACCTAAACTAACCCCATCTGTTTGAAATTGATTATCAAAGAGAAAATAACAATATATAAAAAAAAAAAAAAAAACTTGAAATTTCCATTATATCTTAGACAAAAAACAAGACAGTGCGGACAAGTATGTACGAAGCCTGTAGTTGGTATTTTCCCTTTTCAAGAATAGTTACATTTGTATCATGCGTTAAGAGTAATAAACATAAATATATATTTATATACTGTAACAATAGAATGCACTTTTATAGGTTAACACGATGTAGAAAGTGAATGAAAAACATAACAATATAACAAGCCCTGCGTTCTGGGCAAAAAACGCTCGCAAACGCCCGGAAACCGAACACCGCCCTGCACGTGGGTACAGGTGCAGGGCGGGGCAACAACCACCAAACGCCCCACAAACGTCCCCAACCCGAACGCAGGACAAAGCAAATAAATAGATCAAATTAAAGTTTTGTAAAAAATGATATTTAGCAATGCGTAGAAAGGAAAATTATCCTTTATGGGACTATTCACAATATGCTATAAATCTGCAAAAACACAACCAAAGAAAAGTATTCTTCCAAAATCTAAAGAAAAATCAAGCAAAAAGGAGATAACCAGAGATCCCCGTTAGAACAACACAATCCGTCAGCGAATGATATCCCTGACTGAGTGTTATGTAATAATGGATTGTATAACCTTTGAATAACTTTATAAAATCTCATAACTACAGTTTGAATGAGCTGTAGCTATGAGTTTATTGACTCTATTATAAATATTTATTATAATCTTATGAAATAAATCGCATAATCCATTTTTTTTTTATGAGATAGAAATAGTTGGATTATAAATGGTTTTTCTACGCTTCATAAACGCTTTTACAACGTATTTTGCTGTCCTACGTACATGGTGTAATAATAAGTAGCATAGCCTTTGCTCTGGAGATAACTGCCTGTATACATCAGTTGTAATTATATCAGTGAAAACTTCGTTTCGTATATCGCAATAAAATTCACATTCAATTACAAAATGCTGTTCGTTTTCGATTGCGGCACTCGAACAAAAATTGCATATACGCATATCGATCGTCTCACTAATATACCTCCCAGTCTCAATTCTTAATGGTAGTATTCCACACCTTAGTTGGGCAAGTAGGGAACGTTCATTCTTCTGTAGATTAAGTCTTACATAGTGTTCCGTCGAGAATTCCGTTTTGAACATCTTGTATGTACGAAGTTTCGGAGTACATTCAATATTATTTAACCATAATACACTGAATAGTTGTTTGATTCTCATTTCAGCTTGAGCTATATTAACGGGTTGTTTATTTGTGAAATGATGTGATAAATCTAGCTTCTCTTATACGGTCTTGATATCGCTACACCAATTATTTGCACATCTTTCATAGTCTACCTCAAAAATTTTCTTCAGGAGTCTATCACGAGGCATTTGCAGAAGTCTATTCCAATATCGTATGATGCTTATCCATTGTCTATATTGTGTTGGTAGCCAGCCAGTGTCACCGACCAGAGCATTCACAGGGGCAAATCTATGAACGCCTAGAAAATACCGCATACATCTGTTCTGAATGTTATCTAGGCACTTATTGTAAGTGCCTGTAAATAACTGATCCCTCGATTTCAAGATTCTAGATCCAAGTTAATTGATACATTGTATTGAAAATCACAGCTAAAAAGTGTGAAAAACTTATACATGCGTTATAACTATAACAAAAGGTGTAAAAACAAACTATTATTACGTTTGTAGATAGTTGACATTACTCTAGCATTTGCCTTTCTTTGACTAAGAT
This sequence comes from Fragum whitleyi, assembly GCA_948146395.1. Lineage (NCBI taxonomy): Eukaryota > Metazoa > Mollusca > Bivalvia > Cardiida > Cardiidae > Fragum > Fragum whitleyi. Next base: position 43,360,820 of record OX411555.1, read on the forward strand.
AGGGTTGAACGACAAAAAAAGAAATATAGTTAAAGCGTTTTATTTTGGCGTTAAGGTAAGAAAAAACAATCATTAATTGGTCTTAACTTTACGCAAATCAACTTCTTTTCAGTTTATAACAGAGGAATCGCACTTGGGTCCTACCTGATACCATTTGAAGATGCAAGGTCAACATGCAAGAGCGAGATCGCAACTTTGGCGTCAGAGGCAGATTTGCTGGAATCAAGGGCTCTTGGTTTGAACGTGTGTGGGTTCGGCTGGCTCTCAAATGGCCGGATCGGAAAGGTTTTACAACGCCCAAGCCCGTGTACGTCTTACCCGTTCACTGAAGGTGTAATTTATCGTGCCAGGCAACCTGCATCTAATGTGTGGTGTACGCTTTAAGGATAATTTTAGTCCACGCGTGACATTTAAAATATTTTCGAATAAACGCTAGGCAAAAGACTCAGCCCAGTCTGAGCATCAGCACTGTCTGACCAGATTATTTACTATGCACATTGTAGATAAATAAAGCCTCAAAGTATCTTTAGAGAGTCAGACAAGCTCCTACTTAAACGATGTGGCTATATAGGCTGCAAAGTGTTTGCATCTCGCGTAAATGATCCTGTGCGTGGCATTTCCAACAATTTCAAATATGAGCAAATTAAAGACTCTGGCCTGTCTGTGCATATGCACAGCCAGTTCAGAGTCTTTACTTTGCACTTGGTAGATCGAGAAGGTCTCAAAGTGTCTTTAGACTGTCAGGTAATCTTTTAATCACACTATGCGGCTGTCTAGGCTTCTAAATGTTGTCCCTTTAAAGTCGTAACAAATTGTAGAAAATGTCACGCACAGGCTAATGTGTGAAACTGTTGGAAATGTCACATATAGGCTAAATCGTCGTTTGATTAAAGTGAATCGGACAAACAAGAAAGGGGGAAGAGACGTATTTTCAATTCAACGACTAAACCTAACATGTTTAAAGAAATGCTAAGATTATGTCAGTACAGTTAAAAACATCGTGAAATTGACATTGATCTCGATCAGAACCATTCCAAATCGCTCACTCAGCGCTCCATTCATTCATTCCTAACACTCACTCAAATCATTCAAAAACGCTCCAAAATCACTAAAATATATACGATCAACAGCTAAATTCAAAATAAACATAAAAGTTAAATCGCGATTTCACTAACATATTTGAAATTGTAAGTGTTTGATTGGTTCTTGAAGAACGAGAACGCTTTTTATAGACCTTGTATGCATATTTTATTAAAGGGAGGAAATAACATCGCTGAAAAAAATTAGCAATGTTTGATTACCTCCCTTTAATTTCACTCAAAACTCGCTTAACACACTCATTCAATTTCATCTTAAAATCATTCCAAAATCATTCATCTTGTCAATTTCACGATGTTGATAACTGTACCTGTGGTCGAGAGATAGAGCGTCGGTATTGAGATCAAGAGGCAACAGGTCCGTTCCTTGGGGCGGCTATCGATATCGCATTTTGCAAAATTAATACAATCAGGAAAAGTAATGAATGTTTTCGCCATGTAGCTGAATTGGGAAAAATTGTTTTAAGCTGTAAAAACTTGTTTATCCCTCGTTGTTGAATAAAAAGGTCTGAATCTTTTTATTTTTCATGCCTGCCGGTTGCAAGGCGTAATATTGTGGCGGGATCAGTTACGTCAAGCGGATATAGTCCACAAGTCCAATGGACAAACATGACAGTGTGTTACAAATTGATTCTAGACTTGGTAGGATATTTTTCCAAGACTACGTAGCGCGTTTTATAAGAACCATACTCAGCCTTGCATGGTTTCAGAAACATTGCCAGGTTTGAATATGAGCTTTGTCCAGAACAGATCTCTAAACCCTTTGCTGTTTAATCCCTGCTTTTTACGTGCCTGTGCTTTTATGACTGAGAAAACATTGTGAAAAAAGAAGAAATTGCTTCTGACAAGCAATTTCTTCTTTTTCCACACTATTTTCTACCCTACTGAATGGTTATTTTTCAAATTATACCCACTTTTAATTTTCGTCTGCAAAACCTTTGAATTTGGACAGGTCCAAAATTTTGTAAAACAAGAAAGGGTTAAAGTGCACTTGGTCTTGGGTTAAAAGCAATGGATCAACTCTTAGAAAAGCCTCATACGATCTATAGATAAAATTATACGCCAAACCCACTGAAAGATAGGTAAAATGGTTATGTTTGTGAAGTTTCGGACATCCGAAATTGAGTCAACCTGAGAAAAACCTAGGCAAATAAAAAATGAACATTGTATGCTTACTAGTGGACAAAAATGTTTGTCCAATCAACTTGATTTTTACCGAAATGATTGTCTTCATGTAATCTTTGACCAGCTTTAAATTGTTAAGAAGGGTCAAAAACTTAAGACACGAGGTTAAACCTGAGAACAACTTTGAAAATTAACCATGAATTAGATGTAAAGGATTTTTTAAATGATTTTAGATGAAACCGTAACTCGGTCACGGGGTCAAAATTCTAGAAATAACTGCATTTGCTCTCTAGAAGCCATATCTTTTATCAAATCAGAATGATTATGTTGGTTTTTAAAACAAACATTTTTGCTTTAGCTTTGAAATTATCCCCATTGTGACCCTCTTATTCAGACTTTGATTTTTGGCGTAACTCTAGACTGGTAGCCGTTTCTTATATAGAGGTACATCATTGAAAATATGTAATAACAAGAGGACAAAGAGGGCCTGTATCGCTCCACTGGCTTTAAAATCGTTAGACTTTCATTAAATAAAGCTTACTTTAAATGAATACATTAACTCCGAAATCTCCTAAGACCTATCTAATAATAATTAACTGGTTCTGGTCCATATTGCACCAAAATATTCAATCACAAAGAACCTGCAACCCTTCACCCATCTTATTAAAACATATGGTTCACATGGAGATGTCATTCGGAAATTTAGGGCTCAAAATAGACCCTGCCCTGCCACGCCCATATTTATGGACCAATCTAAATTCTTGAACAATTTAGGTAAAGGGTCACTAAAGGAACATTTTGGTAAAGTTTCATTGAAATCGGCCCAGTGATTCAGGAGGAGATGTCGTTTAAAGATTTCGGGCTCAAAATAAGCCTTGCCCTGCCACGTCCATATTTATGGGCCAATCAAAATTTCCTGAACAATTTAAGTAAAGGGTCATTAAAGGAACATTCCGGTAAAGTTTCATTGCAATCGGCCCAATGGTTCAGGGGGAGATGTCGTTTAAAGATTTCGGGCTCAAAATAAGCCCCGCCCTGCCACGCCCATATTTATGGGCCAATCCGGCGGTATTACGGAAACTGATGATTAATGCAGCTTTATTGTTATCGCTCTGTCGGTCCAAGGGTTACGAACGTATTAGGTAGTGTGCAAATCAATGTTCTAAAACTTATTAAAAATTACGCACAATTATCGGAATAACAGAAGACAAGAAAACCTCGTCATTTCAAATCCCTCGTTAGACATGTTGCTGCAGACACTTTATATGTCATTGGGATTTCCCCGTGTTCTCTGAAAATGCCGTTTATAAACGAGGATAGTCGAATGACCTTTTTGAAATAATTTCCGGTAGCGTCTATTTTCACTTCGGATAAAATACACGTAGATCTATTTTAAGACTTTAAGAAAGGGCTATTTCGATATTTTATCTGTCAGAGCTGTATAAATCACTAAGAATATCCGTCAATCAAACCCGACTCGCCCAAGTACAAGCATCTATTTAATCGTTAGAAATAAGGAATAATGGAGGAGAAAAGTGCCTTATCGAATCTATATAAATATAAAACACTCTTGTCCATCGGATATTAACAATGAAATATAAAAATGAGAGAGAAAAAAAATAATTATAGCAGCAATTTATTATTAGTTTGCACGAATTTAATTCTTGCAAACCTAAACTAACCCCATCTGTTTGAAATTGATTATCAAAGAGAAAATAACAATATATAAAAAAAAAAAAAAAACTTGAAATTTCCATTATATCTTAGACAAAAAACAAGACAGTGCGGACAAGTATGTACGAAGCCTGTAGTTGGTATTTTCCCTTTTCAAGAATAGTTACATTTGTATCATGCGTTAAGAGTAATAAACATAAATATATATTTATATACTGTAACAATAGAATGCACTTTTATAGGTTAACACGATGTAGAAAGTGAATGAAAAACATAACAATATAACAAGCCCTGCGTTCTGGGCAAAAAACGCTCGCAAACGCCCGGAAACCGAACACCGCCCTGCACGTGGGTACAGGTGCAGGGCGGGGCAACAACCACCAAACGCCCCACAAACGTCCCCAACCCGAACGCAGGACAAAGCAAATAAATAGATCAAATTAAAGTTTTGTAAAAAATGATATTTAGCAATGCGTAGAAAGGAAAATTATCCTTTATGGGACTATTCACAATATGCTATAAATCTGCAAAAACACAACCAAAGAAAAGTATTCTTCCAAAATCTAAAGAAAAATCAAGCAAAAAGGAGATAACCAGAGATCCCCGTTAGAACAACACAATCCGTCAGCGAATGATATCCCTGACTGAGTGTTATGTAATAATGGATTGTATAACCTTTGAATAACTTTATAAAACCTCATAACTACAGTTTGAATGAGCTGTAGCTATGAGTTTATTGACTCTATTATAAATATTTATTATAATCTTATGAAATAAATCGCATAATCCATTTTTTTTTATGAGATAGAAATAGTTGGATTATAAATGGTTTTTCTACGCTTCATAAACGCTTTTACAACGTATTTTGCTGTCCTACGTACATGGTGTAATAATAAGTAGCATAGCCTTTGCTCTGGAGATAACTGCCTGTATACATCAGTTGTAATTATATCAGTGAAAACTTCGTTTCGTATATCGCAATAAAATTCACATTCAATTACAAAATGCTGTTCGTTTTCGATTGCGGCACTCGAACAAAAATTGCATATACGCATATCGATCGTCTCACTAATATACCTCCCAGTCTCAATTCTTAATGGTAGTATTCCACACCTTAGTTGGGCAAGTAGGGAACGTTCATTCTTCTGTAGATTAAGTCTTACATAGTGTTCCGTCGAGAATTCCGTTTTGAACATCTTGTATGTACGAAGTTTCGGAGTACATTCAATATTATTTAACCATAATACACTGAATAGTTGTTTGATTCTCATTTCAGCTTGAGCTATATTAACGGGTTGTTTATTTGTGAAATGATGTGATAAATCTAGCTTCTCTTATACGGTCTTGATATCGCTACACCAATTATTTGCACATCTTTCATAGTCTACCTCAAAAATTTTCTTCAGGAGTCTATCACGAGGCATTTGCAGAAGTCTATTCCAATATCGTATGATGCTTATCCATTGTCTATATTGTGTTGGTAGCCAGCCAGTGTCACCGACCAGAGCATTCACAGGGGCAAATCTATGAACGCCTAGAAAATACCGCATACATCTGTTCTGAATGTTATCTAGGCACTTATTGTAAGTGCCTGTAAATAACTGATCCCTCGATTTCAAGATTCTAGATCCAAGTTAATTGATACATTGTATTGAAAATCACAGCTAAAAAGTGTGAAAAACTTATACATGCGTTATAACTATAACAAAAGGTGTAAAAACAAACTATTATTACGTTTGTAGATAGTTGACATTACTCTAGCATTTGCCTTTCTTTGACTAAGATAGGGTTGAACGACAAAAAAAGAAATATAGTTAAAGCGTTTTATTTTGGCGTTAAGGTAAGAAAAAACAATCATTAATTGGTCTTAACTTTACGCAAATCAACTTCTTTTCAGTTTATAACAGAGGAATCGCACTTGGGTCCTACCTGATACCATTTGAAGATGCAAGGTCAACATGCAAGAGCGAGATCGCAACTTTGGCGTCAGAGGCAGATTTGCTGGAATCAAGGGCTCTTGGTTTGAACGTGTGTGGGTTCGGCTGGCTCTCAAATGGCCGGATCGGAAAGGTTTTACAACGCCCAAGCCCGTGTACGTCTTACCCGTTCACTGAAGGTGTAATTTATCGTGCCAGGCAACCTGCATCTAATGTGTGGTGTACGCTTTAAGGATAATTTTAGTCCACGCGTGACATTTAAAATATTTTCGAATAAACGCTAGGCAAAAGACTCAGCCCAGTCTGAGCATCAGCACTGTCTGACCAGATTATTTACTATGCACATTGTAGATAAATAAAGCCTCAAAGTATCTTTAGAGAGTCAGACAAGCTCCTACTTAAACGATGTGGCTATATAGGCTGCAAAGTGTTTGCATCTCGCGTAAATGATCCTGTGCGTGGCATTTCCAACAATTTCAAATATGAGCAAATTAAAGACTCTGGCCTGTCTGTGCATATGCACAGCCAGTTCAGAGTCTTTACTTTGCACTTGGTAGATCGAGAAGGTCTCAAAGTGTCTTTAGACTGTCAGGTAATCTTTTAATCACACTATGCGGCTGTCTAGGCTTCTAAATGTTGTCCCTTTAAAGTCGTAACAAATTGTAGAAAATGTCACGCACAGGCTAATGTGTGAAACTGTTGGAAATGTCACATATAGGCTAAATCGTCGTTTGATTAAAGTGAATCGGACAAACAAGAAAGGGGGAAGAGACGTATTTTCAATTCAACGACTAAACCTAACATGTTTAAAGAAATGCTAAGATTATGTCAGTACAGTTAAAAACATCGTGAAATTGACATTGATCTCGATCAGAACCATTCCAAATCGCTCACTCAGCGCTCCATTCATTCATTCCTAACACTCACTCAAATCATTCAAAAACGCTCCAAAATCACTAAAATATATACGATCAACAGCTAAATTCAAAATAAACATAAAAGTTAAATCGCGATTTCACTAACATATTTGAAATTGTAAGTGTTTGATTGGTTCTTGAAGAACGAGAACGCTTTTTATAGACCTTGTATGCATATTTTATTAAAGGGAGGAAATAACATCGCTGAAAAAAATTAGCAATGTTTGATTACCTCCCTTTAATTTCACTCAAAACTCGCTTAACACACTCATTCAATTTCATCTTAAAATCATTCCAAAATCATTCATCTTGTCAATTTCACGATGTTGATAACTGTACCTGTGGTCGAGAGATAGAGCGTCGGTATTGAGATCAAGAGGCAACAGGTCCGTTCCTTGGGGCGGCTATCGATATCGCATTTTGCAAAATTAATACAATCAGGAAAAGTAATGAATGTTTTCGCCATGTAGCTGAATTGAGAAAAATTGTTTTAAGCTGTAAAAACTTGTTTATCCCTCGTTGTTGAATAAAAAGGTCTGAATCTTTTTATTTTTCATGCCTGCCGGTTGCAAGGCGTAATATTGTGGCGGGATCAGTTACGTCAAGCGGATATAGTCCACAAGTCCAATGGACAAACATGACAGTGTGTTACAAATTGATTCTAGACTTGGTAGGATATTTTTCCAAGACTACGTAGCGCGTTTTATAAGAACCATACTCAGCCTTGCATGGTTTCAGAAACATTGCCAGGTTTGAATATGAGCTTTGTCCAGAACAGATCTCTAAACCCTTTGCTGTTTAATCCCTGCTTTTTACGTGCCTGTGCTTTTATGACTGAGAAAACATTGTGAAAAAAGAAGAAATTGCTTCTGACAAGCAATTTCTTCTTTTTCCACACTATTTTCTACCCTACTGAATGGTTATTTTTCAAATTATACCCACTTTTAATTTTCGTCTGCAAAACCTTTGAATTTGGACAGGTCCAAAATTTTGTAAAACAAGAAAGGGTTAAAGTGCACTTGGTCTTGGGTTAAAAGCAATGGATCAACTCTTAGAAAAGCCTCATACGATCTATAGATAAAATTATACGCCAAACCCACTGAAAGATAGGTAAAATGGTTATGTTTGTGAAGTTTCGGACATCCGAAATTGAGTCAACCTGAGAAAAACCTAGGCAAATAAAAAATGAACATTGTATGCTTACTAGTGGACAAAAATGTTTGTCCAATCAACTTGATTTTTACCGAAATGATTGTCTTCATGTAATCTTTGACCAGCTTTAAATTGTTAAGAAGGGTCAAAAACTTAAGACACGAGGTTAAACCTGAGAACAACTTTGAAAATTAACCATGAATTAGATGTAAAGGATTTTTTAAATGATTTTAGATGAAACCGTAACTCGGTCACGGGGTCAAAATTCTAGAAATAACTGCATTTGCTCTCTAGAAGCCATATCTTTTATCAAATCAGAATGATTATGTTGGTTTTTAAAACAAACATTTTTGCTTTAGCTTTGAAATTATCCCCATTGTGACCCTCTTATTCAGACTTTGATTTTTGGCGTAACTCTAGACTGGTAGCCGTTTCTTATATAGAGGTACATCATTGAAAATATGTAATAACAAGAGGACAAAGAGGGCCTGTATCGCTCCACTGGCTTTAAAATCGTTAGACTTTCATTAAATAAAGCTTACTTTAAATGAATACATTAACTCCGAAATCTCCTAAGACCTATCTAATAATAATTAACTGGTTCTGGTCCATATTGCACCAAAATATTCAATCACAAAGAACCTGCAACCCTTCACCCATCTTATTAAAACATATGGTTCAGATGGAGATGTCATTCGGAAATTTAGGGCTCAAAATAGACCCTGCCCTGCCACGCCCATATTTATGGACCAATCTAAATTCTTGAACAATTTAGGTAAAGGGTCACTAAAGGAACATTTTGGTAAAGTTTCATTGAAATCGGCCCAGTGATTCAGGAGGAGATGTCGTTTAAAGATTTCGGGCTCAAAATAAGCCCTGCCCTGCCACGTCCATATTTATGGGCCAATCAAAATTTCCTGAACAATTTAAGTAAAGGGTCATTAAAGGAACATTCCGGTAAAGTTTCATTGCAATCGGCCCAATGGTTCAGGGGGAGATGTCGTTTAAAGATTTCGGGCTCAAAATAAGCCCCGCCCTGCCACGCCCATATTTATGGGCCAATCCGGCGATATTACGGAAACTGATGATTAATGCAGCTTTATTGTTATCGCACTGTCGTTCCAAGGGTTACGAACGTATTAGGTAGTGTGCAAATCAATGTTCTAAAACTTATTAAAAATTACGCACAATTATCTGAATAACAGAAGACAAGAAAACCTCGTCATTTCAAATCCCTCGTTAGACATGTTGCTGCAGACACTTTATATGTCATTGGGATTTCCCCGTGTTCTCTGAAAATGCCGTTTATAAACGAGGATAGTCGAATGACCTTTTTGAAATAATTTCCGGTAGCGTCTATTTTCACTTCGGATAAAATACACGTAGATCTATTTTAAGACTTTAAGAAAGGGCTATTTCGATATTTTATCTGTCAGAGCTGTATAAATCACTAAGAATATCCGTCAATCAAACCCGACTCGCCCAAGTACAAGCATCTATTTAATCGTTAGAAATAAGGAATAATGGAGGAGAAAAGTGCCTTATCGAATCAAAATATAAAACACTCTTGTCCATCGGATATTAACAATGAAATATAAAAATGAGAGAAAAAAAAATAATTATAGCAGCAATTTATTATTAGTTTGCACGAATTTAATTCTTGCAAACCTAAACTAACCCCATCTGTTTGAAATTGATTATCAAAGAGAAAATAACAATATAAAAAAAAAAAAAAACTTGAAATTTCCATAATATCTTAGACAAAAAACAAGACAGTGCGGACAAGTATGTACGAAGCCTGTAGTTGGTATTTTCCCTTTTCAAGAATAGTTACATTTGTATCATGCGTTAAGAGTAATAAACATAAATATATATTTATATACTGTAACAATAGAATGCACTTTTATAGGTTAACACGATGTAGAAAGTGAATGAAAAACATAACAATATAACAAGCCCTGCGTTCTGGGCAAAAAACGCTCGCAAACGCCCGGAAACCGAACACCGCCCTGCACGTGGGTACAGGTGCAGGGCGGGGCAACAACCACCAAACGCCCCACAAACGTCCCCAACCCGAACGCAGGACAAAGCAAATAAATAGATCAAATTAAAGTTTGGTAAAAAATGATATTTAGCAATGCGTAGAAAGGAAAATTATCCTTTATGGGACTATTCACAATATGCTATAAATCTGCAAAAACACAACCAAAGAAAAGTATTCTTCCAAAATCTAAAGAAAAATCAAGCAAAAAGGAGATAACCAGAGATCCCCGTTAGAACAACACAATCCGTCAGCGAATGATATCCCTGACTGAGTGTTATGTAATAATGGATTGTATAACCTTTGAATAACTTTATAAAACCTCATAACTACAGTTTGAATGAGCTGTAGCTATGAGTTTATTGACTCTATTATAAATATTTATTATAATCTTATGAAATAAATCGCATAATCCATTTTTTTTTTATGAGATAGAAATAGTTGGATTATAAATGGTTTTTCTACGCTTCATAAACGCTTTTACAACGTATTTTGCTGTCCTACGTACATGGTGTAATAATAAGTAGCATAGCCTTTGCTCTGGAGATAACTGCCTGTATACATCAGTTGTAATTATATCAGTGAAAACTTCGTTTCGTATATCGCAATAAAATTCACATTCAATTACAAAATGCTGTTCGTTTTCGATTGCGGCACTCGAACAAAAATTGCATATACGCATATCGATCGTCTCACTAATATACCTCCCAGTCTCAATTCTTAATGGTAGTATTCCACACCTTAGTTGGGCAAGTAGGGAACGTTCATTCTTCTGTAGATTAAGTCTTACATAGTGTTCCGTCGAGAATTCCGTTTTGAACATCTTGTATGTACGAAGTTTCGGAGTACATTCAATATTATTTAACCATAATACACTGAATAGTTGTTTGATTCTCATTTCAGCTTGAGCTATATTAACGGGTTGTTTATTTGTGAAATGATGTGATAAATCTAGCTTCTCTAATACGGTCTTGATATCGCTACACCAATTATTTGCACATCTTTCATAGTCTACCTCAAAAATTTTCTTCAGGAGTCTATCACGAGGCATTTGCAGAAGTCTATTCCAATATCGTATGATGCTTATCCATTGTCTATATTGTGTTGGTAGCCAGCCAGTGTCACCGACCAGAGCATTCACAGGGGCAAATCTATGAACGCCTAGAAAATACCGCATACATCTGTTCTGAATGTTATCTAGGCACTTATTGTAAGTGCCTGTAAATAACTGATCCCTCGATTTCAAGATTCTAGATCCAAGTTAATTGATACATTGTATTGAAAATCACAGCTAAAAAGTGTGAAAAACTTATACATGCGTTATAACTATAACAAAAGGTGTAAAAACAAACTATTATTACGTTTGTAGATAGTTGACATTACTCTAGCATTTGCCTTTCTTTGACTAAGATAGGGTTGAACGACAAAAAAAGAAATATAGTTAAAGCGTTTTATTTTGGCGTTAAGGTAAGATGCGCCAAAATAAATCACCGCCAACAAATCTTAATCGAAAAACCGCCAAATGTGGACACCGCCAATTTAAAGCCGTTTACAGTATATGTCCCTGATTTATATATTATCCATGTTTAAAAAACAATCATTAATTGGTCTTAACTTTACGCAAATCAACTTCTTTTCAGTTTATAACAGAGGAATCGCACTTGGGTCCTACCTGATACCATTTGAAGATGCAAGGTCAACATGCAAGAGCGAGAACGCAACTTTGGCGTCAGAGGCAGATTTGCTGGAATCAAGGGCTCTTGGTTTGAACGTGTGTGGGTTCGGCTGGCTCTCAAATGGCCGGATCGGAATGGTTTTACAACGCCCAAGCCCGTGTACATCTTACCCGTTCACTGAAGGTGTAATTTATCGTGCCAGGCAACCTGCATCTAATGTGTGGTGTAGGCTTTAAAGGATAATTTTAGTCCACGCGTGACATTTAAAATATTTTCGAATAAACGCTAGGCAAAAGACTCAGCCCGGTCTGAGCATCAGCACTGTCTGACCAGATTATTTACTATGCACATTGTAGATAAATAAAGCCTCAAAGTATCTTTAGAGAGTCAGACAAGCTCCTACTTAAACGATGTGGCTATATAGGCTGCAAAGTAATTGCATCTCGCGTAAATGATCCTGTGCGTGGCATTTCCAACAATTTCAAATATGAGCAAATTAAAGACTCTGGCCTGTCTGTGCATATGCACAGCCAGTTCAGAGTCTTTACTTTGCACTTGGTAGATCGAGAAGGTCTCAAAGTGTCTTTAGACTGTCAGGTAATCTTTTAATCACACTATGCGGCTGTCTAGGCTTCTAAATGTTGTCCCTTTAAAGTCGTAACAAATTGTAGAAAATGTCACGCACAGGCTAATGTGTGAAACTGTTGGAAATGTCACATATAGGCTAAATCGTCGTTTGATTAAAGTGAATCGGACAAACAAGAAAGGGGGAAGAGACGTATTTTCAATTCAACGACTAAACCTAACATGTTTAAAGAAATGCTAAGATTATGTCAGTACAGTTAAAAACATCGTGAAATTGACATTGATCTCGATCAGAACCATTCCAAATCGCTCACTCAGCGCTCCATTCATTCATTCCTAACACTCACTCAAATCATTCAAAAACGCTCCAAAATCACTAAAATATATACGATCAACAGCTAAATTCAAAATAAACATAAAAGTTAAATCGCGATTTCACTAACATATTTGAAATTGTAAGTGTTTGATTGGTTCTTGAAGAACGAGAACGCTTTTTATAGACCTTGTATGCATATTTTATTAAAGGGAGGAAATAACATCGCTGAAAAAAATTAGCAATGTTTGATTACCTCCCTTTAATTTCACTCAAAACTCGCTTAACACACTCATTCAATTTCATCTTAAAATCATTCCAAAATCATTCATCTTGTCAATTTCACGATGTTGATAACTGTACCTGTGGTCGAGAGATAGAGCGTCGGTATTGAGATCAAGAGGCAACAGGTCCGTTCCTTGGGGCGGCTATCGATATCGCATTTTGCAAAATTAATACAATCAGGAAAAGTAATGAATGTTTTCGCCATGTAGCTGAATTGAGAAAAATTGTTTTAAGCTGTAAAAACTTGTTTATCCCTCGTTGTTGAATAAAAAGGTCTGAATCTTTTTATTTTTCATGCCTGCCGGTTGCAAGGCGTAATATTGTGGCGGGATCAGTTACGTCAAGCGGATATAGTCCACAAGTCCAATGGACAAACATGACAGTGTGTTACAAATTGATTCTAGACTTGGTAGGATATTTTTCCAAGACTACGTAGCGCGTTTTATAAGAACCATACTCAGCCTTGCATGGTTTCAGAAACATTGCCAGGTTTGAATATGAGCTTTGTCCAGAACAGATCTCTAAACCCTTTGCTGTTTAATCCCTGCTTTTTACGTGCCTGTGCTTTTATGACTGAGAAAACATTGTGAAAAAAGAAGAAATTGCTTCTGACAAGCAATTTCTTCTTTTTCCACACTATTTTCTACCCTACTGAATGGTTATTTTTCAAATTATACCCACTTTTAATTTTCGTCTGCAAAACCTTTGAATTTGGACAGGTCCAAAATTTTGTAAAACAAGAAAGGGTTAAAGTGCACTTGGTCTTGGGTTAAAAGCAATGGATCAACTCTTAGAAAAGCCTCATACGATCTATAGATAACATTATACGCCAAACCCACTGAAAGATAGGTAAAATGGTTATGTTTGTGAAGTTTCGGACATCCGAAATTGAGTCAACCTGAGAAAAACCTAGGCAAATAAAAAATGAACATTGTATGCTTACTAGTGGACAAAAATGTTTGTCCAATCAACTTGATTTTTACCGAAATGATTGTCTTCATGTAATCTTTGACCAGCTTTAAATTGTTAAGAAGGGTCAAAAACTTAAGACACGAGGTTAAACCTGAGAACAACTTTGAAAATTAACCATGAATTAGATGTAAAGGATTTTTTAAATGATTTTAGATGAAACCGTAACTCGGTCACGGGGTCAAAATTCTAGAAATAACTGCATTTGCTCTCTAGAAGCCATATCTTTTATCAAATCAGAATGATTATGTTGGTTTTTAAAACAAACATTTTTGCTTTAGCTTTGAAATTATCCCCATTGTGACCCTCTTATTCAGACTTTGATTTTTGGCGTAACTCTAGACTGGTAGCCGTTTCTTATATAGAGGTACATTATTGAAAATATGTAATAACAAGAGGACAAAGAGGGCCTGTATCGCTCCACTGGCTTTAAAATCGTTAGACTTTCATTAAATAAAGCTTACTTTAAATGAATACATTAACTCCGAAATCTCCTAAGACCTATCTAATAATAATTAACTGGTTCTGGTCCATATTGCACCAAAATATTCAATCACAAAGAACCTGCAACCCTTCACCCATCTTATTAAAACATATGGTTCAGATGGAGATGTCATTCGGAAATTTAGGGCTCAAAATAGACCCTGCCCTGCCACGCCCATATTTATGGACCAATCTAAATTCTTGAACAATTTAAGTAAAGGGTCACTAAAGGAACATTTTGGTAAAGTTTCATTGAAATCGGCCCAGTGATTCAGGAGGAGATGTCGTTTAAAGATTTCGGGCTCAAAATAAGCCCTGCCCTGCCACGTCCATATTTATGGGCCAATCAAAATTTCCTGAACAATTTAAGTTAAGGGTCATTAAAGGAACATTCCGGTAAAGTTTCATTGCAATCGGCCCAATGGTTCAGGAGGAGATGTCGTTTAAAGATTTCGGGCTCAAAATAAGCCCCGCCCTGCCACGCCTATATTTATGGGCCAATCCGGCGATATTACGGAAACTGATGATTAATGCAGCTTTATTGTTATCGCACTGTCGTTCCAAGGGTTACGAACGTATTAGGTAGTGTGCAAATCAATGTTCTAAAACTTATTAAAAATTACGCACAATTATCTGAATAACAGAAGACAAGAAAACCTCGTCATTTCAAATCCCTCGTTAGACATGTTGCTGCAGACACTTTATATGTCATTGGGATTTCCCCGTGTTCTCTGAAAATGCCGTTTATAAACGAGGATAGTCGAATGACCTTTTTGAAATAATTTCCGGTAGCGTCTATTTTCACTTCGGATAAAATACACGTAGATCTATTTTAAGACTTTAAGAAAGGGCTATTTCGATATTTTATCTGTCAGAGCTGTATAAATCACTAAGAATATCCGTCAATCAAACCCGACTCGCCCAAGTACAAGCATCTATTTAATCGTTAGAAATAAGGAATAATGGAGGAGAAAAGTGCCTTATCGAATCAAAATATAAAACACTCTTGTCCATCGGATATTAACAATGAAATATAAAAATGAGAGAGAAAAAAAATAATTATAGCAGCAATTTATTATTAGTTTGCACGAATTTAATTCTTGCAAACCTAAACTAACCCCATCTGTTTGAAATTGATTATCAAAGAGAAAATAACAATATAAAAAAAAAAAAAACTTGAAATTTCCATTATATCTTAGACAAAAAACAAGACAGTGCGGACAAGTATGTACGAAGCCTGTAGTTGGTATTTTCCCTTTTCAAGAATAGTTACATTTGTATCATGCGTTAAGAGTAATAAACATAAATATATATTCATATACTGTAACAATAGAATGCACTTTTATAGGTTAACACGATGTAGAAAGTGAATGAAAAACATAACAATATAACAAGCCCTGCGTTCTGGGCAAAAAACGCTCGCAAACGCCCGGAAACCGAACACCGCCCTGCACGTGGGTACAGGTCCAGGGCGGGGCAACAACCACCAAACGCCCCACAAACGTCCCCAGCCCGAACGCAGGACAAAGCAAATAAATAGATCAAATTAAAGTTTGGTAAAAAATGATATTTAGCAATGCGTAGAAAGGAAAATTATCCTTTATGGGACTATTCACAATATGCTATAAATCTGCAAAAACACAACCAAAGAAAAGTATTCTTCCAAAATCTAAAGAAAAATCAAGCAAAAAGGAGATAACCAGAGATCCCCGTTAGAACAACACAATCCGTCAGCGAATGATATCCCTGACTGAGTGTTATGTAATAATGGATTGTATAACCTTTGAATAACTTTATAAAACCTCATAACTACAGTTTGAATGAGCTGTAGCTATGAGTTTATTGACTCTATTATAAATATTTATTATAATCTTATGAAATAAATCGCATAATCCATTTTTTTATGAGATAGAAATAGTTGGATTATAAATGGTTTTTCTACGCTTCATAAACGCTTTTACAACGTATTTTGCTGTCCTACGTACATGGTGTAATTATAAGTAGCATAGCCTTTGCTCTGGAGATAACTGCCTGTATACATCAGTTGTAATTATATCAGTGAAAACTTCGTTTCGTATATCGCAATAAAATTCACATTCAATTACAAAATGCTGTTCGTTTTCGATTGCGGCACTCGAACAAAAATTGCATATACGCATATCGATCGTCTCACTAATATACCTCCCAGTCTCAATTCTTAATGGTAGTATTCCACACCTTAGTTGGGCAAGTAGGGAACGTTCATTCTTCTGTAGATTAAGTCTTACATAGTGTTCCGTCGAGAATTCCGTTTTGAACATCTTGTATGTACGAAGTTTCGGAGTACATTCAATATTATTTAACCATAATACACTGAATAGTTGTTTGATTCTCATTTCAGCTTGAGCTATATTAACGGGTTGTTTATTTGTGAAATGATGTGATAAATCTAGCTTCTCTAATACGGTCTTGATATCGCTACACCAATTATTTGCACATCTTTCATAGTCTACCTCAAAAATTTTCTTCAGGAGTCTATCACGAGGCATTTGCAGAAGTCTATTCCAATATCGTATGATGCTTATCCATTGTCTATATTGTGTTGGTAGCCAGCCAGTGTCACCGACCAGAGCATTCACAGGGGCAAATCTATGAACGCCTAGAAAATACCGCATACATCTGTTCTGAATGTTATCTAGGCACTTATTGTAAGTGCCTGTAAATAACTGATCCCTCGATTTCAAGATTCTAGATCCAAGTTAATTGATACATTGTATTGAAAATCACAGCTAAAAAGTGTGAAAAACTTATACATGCGTTATAACTATAACAAAAGGTGTAAAAACAAACTATTATTACGTTTGTAGATAGTTGACATTACTCTAGCATTTGCCTTTCTTTGACTAAGATAGGGTTGAACGACAAAAAAAGAAATATAGTTAAAGCGTTTTATTTTGGCGTTAAGGTAAGATGCGCCAAAATAAATCACCGCCAACAAATCTTAATCGAAAAACCGCCAAATGTGGACACCGCCAATTTAAAGCCGTTTACAGTATACAGTTAATAACATCGTGAAATTGACAGTCACCTCAATCTAAACCATTCTAAATCGATCACTCAGCGCTCCAATCATTCATTCCAAACACTCACTCAAACCATTCAAAAACGATCAAACCTATTGAAAAACATATAATCAACAACATCATTCAAAATAAATTTTGACAGAGAAAACTCGCGATTTCACTGACATAATTCAAATAGTTAGCGCCTCATAGGTTCGTGAAGAAATTTGAAGCTGTGCACAGGACTTGTATGTACATTTTTGTTAAAGGGAGGTAATCAATATCGCAAATTTTGTTCACCCCGAACAAAATTTGCAATATAGGATTACCTCCCATTAAATTCACTCAAAACTCGATCCTCACATTCATTCAATTTCATCCCTAAATCATTCCAAAATCATTCACCTTGTCAATTTCACGATGTTATTAACTGTATGTCCCTGATTTATATATTATCCATGTTTAAAAAACAATCATTAATTGGTCTTAACTTTACGCAAATCAACTTCTTTTCAGTTTATAACAGAGGAATCGCACTTGGGTCCTACCTGATACCATTTGAAGATGCAAGGTCAACATGCAAGAGCGAGAACGCAACTTTGGCGTCAGAGGCAGATTTGCTGGAATCAAGGGCTCTTGGTTTGAACGTGTGTGGGTTCGGCTGGCTCTCAAATGGCCGGATCGGAATGGTTTTACAACGCCCAAGCCCGTGTACGTCTTACCCGTTCACTGAAGGTGTAATTTATCGTGCCAGGCAACCTGCATCTAATGTGTGGTGTAGGCTTTAAAGGATAATTTTAGTCCACGCGTGACATTTAAAATATTTTCGAATAAACGCTAGGCAAAAGACTCAGCCCAGTCTGAGCATCAGCACTGTCTGACCAGATTATTTACTATGCACATTGTAGATAAATAAAGCCTCAAAGTATCTTTAGAGAGTCAGACAAGCTCCTACTTAAACGATGTGGCTATATAGGCTGCAAAGTGTTTGCATCTCGCGTAAATGATCCTGTGCGTGGCATTTCCAACAATTTCAAATATGAGCAAATTAAAGACTCTGGCCTGTCTGTGCATATGCACAGCCAGTTCAGAGTCTTTACTTTGCACTTGGTAGATCGAGAAGGTCTCAAAGTGTCTTTAGACTGTCAGGTAATCTTTTAATCACACTATGCGGCTGTCTAGGCTTCTAAATGTTGTCCCTTTAAAGTCGTAACAAATTGTAGAAAATGTCACGCACAGGCTAATGTGTGAAACTGTTGGAAATGTCACATATAGGCTAAATCGTCGTTTGATTAAAGTGAATCGGACAAACAAGAAAGGGGGAAGAGACGTATTTTCAATTCAACGACTAAACCTAACATGTTTAAAGAAATGCTAAGATTATGTCAGTACAGTTAAAAACATCGTGAAATTGACATTGATCTCGATCAGAACCATTCCAAATCGCTCACTCAGCGCTCCATTCATTCATTCCTAACACTCACTCAAATCATTCAAAAACGCTCCAAAATCACTAAAATATATACGATCAACAGCTAAATTCAAAATAAACATAAAAGTTAAATCGCGATTTCACTAACATATTTGAAATTGTAAGTGTTTGATTAGTTCTTGAAGAACGAGAACGCTTTTTATAGACCTTGTATGCATATTTTATTAAAGGGAGGAAATAACATCGCTGAAAAAAATTAGCAATGTTTGATTACCTCCCTTTAATTTCACTCAAAACTCGCTTAACACACTCATTCAATTTCATCTTAAAATCATTCCAAAATCATTCATCTTGTCAATTTCACGATGTTGATAACTGTACCTGTGGTCGAGAGATAGAGCGTCGGTATTGAGATCAAGAGGCAACAGGTCCGTTCCTTGGGGCGGCTATCGATATCGCATTTTGCAAAATTAATACAATCAGGAAAAGTAATGAATGTTTTCGCCATGTAGCTGAATTGAGAAAAATTGTTTTAAGCTGTAAAAACTTGTTTATCCCTCGTTGTTGAATAAAAAGGTCTGAATCTTTTTATTTTTCATGCCTGCCGGTTGCAAGGCGTAATATTGTGGCGGGATCAGTTACGTCAAGCGGATATAGTCCACAAGTCCAATGGACAAACATGACAGTGTGTTACAAATTGATTCTAGACTTGGTAGGATATTTTTCCAAGACTACGTAGCGCGTTTTATAAGAACCATACTCAGCCTTGCATGGTTTCAGAAACATTGCCAGGTTTGAATATGAGCTTTGTCCAGAACAGATCTCTTAACCCTTTGCTGTTTAATCCCTGCTTTTTACGTGCCTGTGCTTTTATGACTGAGAAAACATTGTGAAAAAAGAAGAAATTGCTTCTGACAAGCAATTTCTTCTTTTTCCACACTATTTTCTACCCTACTGAATGGTTATTTTTCAAATTATACCCACTTTTAATTTTCGTCTGCAAAACCTTTGAATTTGGACAGGTCCAAAATTTTGTAAAACAAGAAAGGGTTAAAGTGCACTTGGTCTTGGGTTAAAAGCAATGGATCAACTCTTAGAAAAGCCTCATACGATCTATAGATAAAATTATACGCCAAACCCACTGAAAGATAGGTAAAATGGTTATGTTTGTGAAGTTTCGGACATCCGAAATTGAGTCAACCTGAGAAAAACCTAGGCAAATAAAAAATGAACATTGTATGCTTACTAGTGGACAAAAATGTTTGTCCAATCAACTTGATTTTTACCGAAATGATTGTCTTCATGTAATCTTTGACCAGCTTTAAATTGTTAAGAAGGGTCAAAAACTTAAGACACGAGGTTAAACCTGAGAACAATTTTGAAAATTAACCATGAATTAGATGTAAAGGACTTTTTAAATGATTTTAGATGAAACCGTAACTCGGTCACGGGGTCAAAATTCTAGAAATAACTGCATTTGCTCTCTAGAAGCCATATCCTTTATCAAATCAGAATGATTATGTTGGTTTTTAAAACAAACATTTTTGCTTTAGCTTTGAAATTATCCCCATTGTGACCCTCTTATTCAGACTTTGATTTTTGGCGTAACTCTAGACTGGTAGCCGTTTCTTATATAGAGGTACATTATTGAAAATATGTAATAACAAGAGGACAAAGAGGGCCTGTATCGCTCCACTGGCTTTAAAATCGTTAGACTTTCATTAAATAAAGCTTACTTTAAATGAATACATTAACTCCGAAATCTCCTAAGACCTATCTAATAATAATTAACTGGTTCTGGTCCATATTGCACCAAAATATTCAATCACAAAGAACCTGCAACCCTTCACCCATCTTATTAAAACATATGGTTCAGATGGAGATGTCATTCGGAAATTTAGGGCTCAAAATAGACCCTGCCCTGCCACGCCCATATTTATGGACCAATCTAAATTTTTGAACAATTTAAGTAAAGGGTCACTAAAGGAACATTTTGGTAAAGTTTCATTGAAATCGGCCCAGTGATTCAGGAGGAGATGTCGTTTAAAGATTTCGGGCTCAAAATAAGCCCTGCCCTGCCACGTCCATATTTAGGGGCCAATCAAAATTTCCTGAACAATTTAAGTAAAGGGTCATTAAAGGAACATTCCGGTAAAGTTTCATTGCAATCGGCCCAATGGTTCAGGAGGAGATGTCGTTTAAAGATTTCGGGCTCAAAATAAGCCCCGCCCTGCCACGCCCATATTTATGGGCCAATCAAAATTTCCTGCACAATTTAAGTAAGGGTCACTAAAGGAACATTTTGGTAAAGTTTCATTGTAATCGGCCCAATGGTTCAGGAGGATATATCGTTTAAAGATTTCGGGCTCAAAATAAGCCCCGCCCTGCCACGCCAATATTTATGGGCCAATCAAAATTTCTTGAACAATTTAAGTCAAGGGTCACCAAGGGAACATTTTGGTAAAATTTCATTGAATTCGTCCCAATGGTTTAGGAGGAGATGTCGTTTAAAGATTTTGGGCTCAAAATAAGCCCCGCCCTGCCACGCCCATATTTATGGGCCAATCAAAATTTCTTGAACAATTTAAGTAAAGGGTCACCCAGGGAACATTTTGGTAAAGTTTCATTGAATTCTGCCCAATGGTTTTGGAGGAGAAGATTTTTAAGATTTCAAAGTGAAAAAATGCCACGCCCTGCCACGCCCATATTTGGGGGCCAATCAAATTTCTTTGAACAATTTAAGAAGAGGGCCACCCGAGGATCATTTCTACCAAGTTTCGTTAAAATCCGCCCATTGATTTGGGGGGAGAAGATGTTTAAAGAAAAGGTTTACGCACGGACGCACGGACGGACGCACGGACGCACACACGGACGCACGACAGACACTCCGCCATGACAATAGCTCGCTGGCCTTCGGCCCATGGAGCTTAAAACCCAAAATCTAGTTTCATTTTAAGGTCTGAAAGGTCCAACTTTGTTATCTACTTTGTTACAAACTTCTAAAACAGGACCTGAATCCAAGGCTAACGTTACTCCTACGGTTTACAGTTAACAACATCGTGAAATTGACATGGTGAATGATTTGAGTATGATTTAGGAATGAAATTGAATGAGCGTGTGAAGCGAGTTTTGAGTGAATTTAATGGGAGGTAATTCAATATCACAAATTTTTTTCAGGATGAACAAAATTAGCGATATTGATTACCCCCCTTTTATGAAATATGCATACAAGTCCTATAGATGGTTTCCTATTTCTTTGAGGACCTATTAGACGATTACGATTATGTCAGTAAAATCGCAATTTTTCTCTATCCAAATTATTTTTGAATAAAGTTATTGATTTTAATATTTTTCAATGGGTTTGAGCGTTTTGAAAGGTTTTAGTGAGTGTTTGGAATGAATGAATCGAGCGCTGAGTGAGCGATTTAGAATGGTTTTGATTGGTGTAAACATCAATTTCACGATGTAACTAACTGTAATTACCGGGTCCGATCCCCAACGGCGGCACACAATCTTTCTAAATTTTAGTCACTCGCCACTTGGTTTATAATCGTAGACCTATGAACGAGTTTTGAAAGCGTCGTAAAACCTCGTTTAAGCAAACCAACATACAGCATAACTAGCTTTGGTCATTTAACTTAATGGTTAAGGTAGTGAATCCGTAATAGTTCCGCAACATTTCTCCTTTTTGATGAAA
This sequence comes from Fragum whitleyi, assembly GCA_948146395.1. Lineage (NCBI taxonomy): Eukaryota > Metazoa > Mollusca > Bivalvia > Cardiida > Cardiidae > Fragum > Fragum whitleyi. The sequence continues at coordinate 43,383,244 of OX411555.1, forward strand.
CCTCGTTAAAAATGCGAACAATCTTGGAATGAGTTTAGAATTAATTTGAATGAGTATGATGGGCGAGTATTGAAAGGTTTTCAAGGGAGGCAAAACACAATCGATAATTTCGTCCAATTGGAAAAAATACGTGAGTTTTTACCCCCCTTTAAAAAGATCTACGTACTTTTCTGATTTCATGTCTTAACGGACAATTTAGATGATTAAAAATCAACACCAGCCAGTGAAAATGCAATCATACATTGATCAATTAGATTGTAATGTCGATCTTTTTGAACGATTTCGAAGCGTTTTGAATTATTTCGGAGCGTTTTCGAGTGAGTTTTTTGAAAGAATGATTTGAGTGCTGAGCGAGTGTTTTTGAATGGTTTTGATTGTAGTGATTTTCAATTTCAAGATGTGATTAATTGTACAATGAATACGTTTTCTTTTTTTGTTAGTTCTACATTTTGTATTCTTGTTGGACTTTCACCTTTGTCATGCTGAATGAAAATTTAAATAAAACATATGTGTAACCCGTCACGCGAAAATGGATCATCTGGGATCTCTGTTTAATGAATATTTGAAAAAGACATTGAGTCCTGCAAAGGTCAACCAGGAGTAGCATTTCAAAAATTCTTTCTTTGGAAGGTAGATTATTCGTTCTAGATTCAGAAAATAAGCAAAGTGCGAAAAGTCTCACCGCTAGTCAGTCTGCGCATTCCGCGCATTCTGACTAGGGTCGACACTTTACGCACTGCCAAGATGGTCCCTTTTCGCGTGACGGATCACATTTATATCAAGGGCTGAAAACACTACATACACCTATTTTGAGTCAGTTAATGTATGAAAAAAAATATTCTTGTTTTGTTTCTTTATTAAAAAAGGCAAAATAGGCTAAGACCATAAATGCCGGTTGATGTATGTCTATACCATGTCAAAGTAGGAATATTAAGGACTTAACATGCAAAGAGTTTAACTTCATCTGAAAATATATCAGAAAATGAAACGCCTTCGATTATATCTTTTATAATCGTCGGGAGAAAAACGAGAAATAACATTTTATTCTGACTTAATAAACCCATCGCCGAACCAGTGCAATTATCAAAAAGATATCCTCCTGCTTAGAAGAATTCAGTGGATTTGTTTACAATCTCATCGTTAAAGGTCAGTTGTTACGCACATTATTTTCCTGTTGCACGATACCCTTTCAGATTATCAATGATAAATTTCGCAACATTAATAAAGTCTGCAAATACTATTAAAAAAATTTCAACAAATATGATAGAGAGCGCTGCAAACCCAATAGTCTGTGATGAAGCTCGATCATCATTCGCGCTCGTTTTCTTTCTTTTGTTTGCTGATAAAGTTTCAGTGTCAATTTTTAAGGCAGATTTGATGGATTCAACTTTCTCGGATAATGTTAGATTCGATGTGTCGCTTGTAACAGTCATACAAGTACACCGACATGATGAGTTTGAAGCAGGTACACTCGTTGACAATGTTGAAGTCGACGATGCAGTTAAACTCGATGATGATACGGAATTACTAGACATTATTGCAGCACTTGATGTAGAATTGGTTGTATATGTAGACGCTGCAGACGATGAAGAAACAGTTGTTGAAGGCGTACTTGACGAAGTTGAGCTTGTTAAATATGTTGTTGTTGAAGTGCTTGAAGTAAGAGAGCTCGTTTGTGAAGTTGTGGCTGTAGTCGACGATGTTGAAGTTGTCAAGGTAATCGTAGATGTTGAGGTCGAAGAAGTACTTGCAGTTGTTGGTACAATTGCAGTAGGCGTTGTTTGTTCATTAAACGTTACACAATCGGATTTTGGATCTGCAGTATCGTTAGCAATAATTGAAGTGTCCTCTGTTGAAATGGTGCCGTTATCTGCAATGGTTTGCCAAGTATATTTTCTAATATTGAGAGGTATTTTATCAAATAAGACGTTTTTAAGTGTCCATGAAATACAAAATGACTTTTCATTTGGTATTTTAAAGAAATTAGTATATTATACGTAAAAACAAAAGAAAGGCTTTCGTTAAAGTGTTCTTGAAATACTGAAATACCTTAACCGTGAATGATTTGATTATGTGTTTATGTAAATTATTCTTTATCAGCTAAATGCACAATTTTGATTTCAATTTGGTCAAAAGAATTATGTCATGTTTTCCGTTGTTTATGATATTTTTTGATTGCCTAGTATGTAATACACCCAAAATTACATAATGGCATATTTTTACTCACATTAACTTTTTATCCTTAGGTTTGCGTCCCTACTCGGTCATGTACGTTACACGTTTTTGGTTGATCAGAAAAAGGACAGAAGCTTTATGTTAGTAATTGTTTTTTGTGTTTTTTTTGTTGTTGTTGTTGTTGTTATTGATTGACCAAAGCATGGTTAACCATTCAAATACTCTCATTTGTTTCGACCACATGACATTAATAGAATGGATTTGTATAAATGACTCCCTTCCCCTTTCAAGGTTTTGTAAATTATGTAAGCATTCAAATAGTCATCTAGAGTTTGATGCATTGATGCTCGGTGTAAATGTTTGAATATTTCTCATATACATGTATTTGTCATTTTTTTTCGGTTTGCCATGTGTCTACACATATTTATGCAGCTTTAGGACTTGATGTTAAGATTTAAGGTACGCGACAATCTAGTTGTATTTTTAATTTAGTTGTTTATAATAAATAAAGATCGATTTAAATTAAATTTAAAGCATAATTGTCTTCTTAACAGAAGACCAAAGTGAAAATCAAAGTGCTGTCAGCACTGTAAATCGGGCATCATTGAGAGGCTGGGATAGTGCAATAGTTCGTCAATCAAAAGGGCTCAAATTTGGACAATAAAAGTTGGTAAAATATTTGCCCAATTTGCGAGTTTGATGCCTGAGGGAAGCATTTATATAGAGGCAGATAATGGCCAAATTCCGATAATGTCTCTGCAGTGTATAGGCACAGTAACAGTAGAGATGCCAAAATTGCACAAGAAATTTCAACCAAATTATTTTGCCTTGGTCCAGTGGACTGGAAAAAGCCCTTTTCGCACAGAGAGCTTAAAGTTAGAACACAATGGGGAATGATTGTAACCAGTTAACAATGACGCGATATCGGACAAACAATAAATCGTGAGTGTTGTTATAAATCTCGTAACTACGGCTTGAGTGACGGTTTTTCAAAACGAAACGGTAATCCTAGGTCTTAGCGCAGTTTGTAACGCTCCTGTCTCTCGTTCGAGAAGTCCTGTGTTCGATACTCGGCCGCGGCAAATACTCTTTCAGACAAAAATGTCGTCCATCAATGGTTTGATATCGCGAACCTAAGTGATGGAGCAGCTGGAGGCTGGGTAAGGGTGTTGTGGTAGTACCGGTATAAGAAACAATAGGAATCCATGGTTAGGTTCTCCAGCCTCTCAATATGACCACATCAGTCGAAAACGGCGTTAACCGTAATAAACCGATCAAAACAACGCAAGAGCAAAGAAATCTATGCTACAAATAGACTAGGATTAAACCATGTCAACTATAGAAGCAGACGATTCCAACAGACGTTAAATGAAGAAAGAACTCGAGACGAAGGAAAACGGAGAGGAAGGAGGAGTAAGGAATTGTTGTTGCTGTTCTTTTGTGAAATATAAGAAGTTGTTTCCCTTTTTTCACAATGTATCCCCTCCGCAGGGAAAGACATTGATGACATTAAACAGTTTTTAGAACAGCAAATTAGAGCAGCACGAAGATAATTTCAATTGCTTTACTCAACCGAAAAGCTTGTTAAAAACGCTGAAAATACTATTTGGTAATTACAAAAAACGAAAATTACATCAAATTATGTATAAGCCTCTTCCTTTTTTGTCGCAAAAGTAAAAGAGATAAAACAAGCAAATTCGTTGAATTGATATCCCCAGCCGAACATATTTTCATTGTCAATGGAGTTAATATCAAACTTAGGTACAGGTTATCTTTTATCTACATCAACCTACAGTTTTCAATAAATAGCGCGGAAACGAATATCACTATGTATGTATATGGCTTAAACAGTCAGGGGCAGTAACTCTAAATTCGACAGTCGAACCGGCTAACCCCGACGATATGCGCATGTCCTCATTGTAGTGAAGCTGTGTGCCAAGATTCATTGAAATCCGGTCCACAGTTTTCAAGAAATAGCGCGGAAACGAATATCACCTTGTATGTATATGACTTTAACAGTCAGGGGCAGTAACTCTAAATTCGACGGTCGAACCAGGTAACCCCGACAATATGCGCATGTCCTCATTGTAGTGAAGCTGTGTGCCAAGTTTCATTAAAAGGCCGTTTCTGCGTTGTTTGTCTTGAACAAATAGCTCAGTGGATTACACGCAAAATGTAAGTGTCAAGCCTCGGTAAGCGTGAGTTTTAACCACGTGAAAATCATAACAGGATTTGATTGGTTGTCAGCCCTACAACTGGTAAATGACTGTTCGAGAAAAAAATCAGAGCAGAAATATTGTAACTGCTGCAAATTTATTATACAGTTAACCTTTTGTGCGTTTCAACTCCTTTACTCAACCGATAATCTTGTTATAAACACTGAAAATATTTACTGGTAATAACTAAAAGCGAAAATTACATCAAATTTTGTATAAGCCTCTTCTTTATTTGTCGCAAAAGTAAATAAGATAAAAAAAAAAGTTTGTAGATTGTGACTGAAAAGGCCGTTTCTTCGGTGTTTGAAAACACATAGTTTGGCTCGAACACATTGCTCAATAGATAAAGGTAAAAATGTAGTGTGCCCAACAGATTGGATGTCTGGAATACGGAATATATAAATTCGGGCTTCACAGCCCGATTTAAAAATAGAACAAATAATTCTGAATGAAATTTCTATTTTGCCCAAAAATTCAACACTCTTGACACTTACAGTTAGCAAGATCGTGAGTTTGACAACGTGAATGATTTTTGAATGAAATAGACTTAGTGCTAAGATTGAGTTTTGAGTGCAAATTAAGGGGGATTATCCAATATCGCTAATGTTGTTCAGGATGAACACAATTAGCAATATTAATTTTCTCCCTTTAAAAAATGCATATAACTTCTATAAAAAGGTTCCTGTTTCTTTAAGAACCAATCAGACGCTTTCACTTACAAAAATGCCGTTGTAGATAGTTTTTGATCCCATCTTTTTTTAGTAATTTTGGAGCGTATTAGAATGTCTTGAGTGATTGTTTGGAACAAATGAAAGGAGCGTTCGGCAAGTGATTTGAATGGTCTTGATTGGAATGATTGTCAATTTCACGATGCTATTTACTGTATACTCACTGTTATAGCACAACTTGATATGAAACGACGTCGAAGATGTATTCAATGCTTGGGTTTGAAACAGAAATGGGTCTGTTGTAAAATAGAGGATGCATTCTCGTTCGTCATAGTTTACAGCCCAACAGTTCTTGAAATTATACATCTGGTTTAGACACTGTCTTAGGCAACCATACAAATCAGACGTTGTAATATTAATAGCCTCGAATCCTGGTGACTGGGTTGGAATTCCGGTACCATTGGTAAATGTGCATACACCTTGAGCAAAGAATTTAATAAGAGTTTTGTTATATTTGTGACCCATCACGCGAAAAGGGACCATCTGGATAGTGCGTAAAGTGTCGACCCAAGTAAGACTGCGCGGTTTGCGCAGACTGACTAGGGGGCGTAACTTTTCGCAATGTGCTTATTTTCTGAATCTAGAATGTTAAATCTACCTTCCCGTGAAAGAAATTTAGAAATCTGACCTCTGGTTGATCTGTGCTGGACCCAATCTCTTTTTCAAATATTCATCTTTAAGAGTTCCCATATGGTCCCTTTTCGCGTGACATTTAATTTCTTTCCATATTGGTATCAAAATCATACATTATGCGCCATTCATTTGTAATTTGTATGTCAATCTTATTGAACATACATTTTACAGCTGTGCGAATTAAAATCTTACAAATTGGCGTGCAAAGAGGGAAAACCTTTTCCAATGTTTTGCGAACATTTTAATTTTGAACGCATATGAATTTTAAAGTTTTAATGACAAAATTCGTCCCTTACTTAAGGTGCTCGATCCGTAATAGTCCCGAAACATTTCGGAAGTAATGAACTTCAACAGTGTTAACCGAGGTTTCTTAATGATTTCATAAGGAAACCTCGGTTAAAATTGTGAAAGATCATGTGTTCTGAAATGTTGAGGAGTTAGGACGTGTCCTCTACCTTAATTATCAAAAGGGATTTCTATCGAATCAAATGTCTCCTCCTAAAAATGAATATCTGAGCAAATTGGCTTGGAAATCTACAAATCAATTTTTACCCATCTATGCTCTACACAAACATGATGTAAAAAGCATAGATGCTTCAAGATGATATTGTCTAGATACAGTTATTAACATCGTCAAATTGACAAGGTGAATGATTTTGGAATGACTTTGGAATGAAATTGAATGACGCAAGGAGCGAGCTGTAAGTGAAATTAAAGGGAAGTAATCCAATTTAGCTAGTTTTGTTCTAGATGAACAAAATTAACGATATTCATTACCTGCCTTTAATAAAACATATATAAAAGTTCTATAAATAGCTTCCTATTTCTTCAAGAACCAATTATTATTGGACAATAATAGGTTCAATTTCTTTTAATGAAATTATGATCTTTTATTAGCCATATTATATTTTAAATCAAGTTGTTGGTCTCAGCTTTATATTTAGCTTTAGATTTTAGCAAATTTGAACGATTTGAGTGAGTGTTTGGAATGAACGAATGGAGCGCTGAGTTAGCGATTTAGAATGTTTTTGATAGAGATGAATGTCAATTTCACGATGTAACTAACTGTACCTAAATCAACACTAGGGTGGTTAAAAACAAACGAAACATACAGTCATCAACATCTTGACATTGATTTTTACCTCGATCAAAACATTTCCAAATCACTCGCTCAGCACTCAATTCAATGTATTACACTCGCTCCATTCACTCAAAAACGCTTCGAAATCGTTGAAATTCTTCGGTATCTTTCAAAACGATCAACATTTTAATCAAGTTGATAAAATTTTTACGCGATTTTATAGACTGGTGTTGATTTTAAGACATCTGATTGGCCAGGGAAGGCACGCGAAGAAGGTACAATTAAAGGGAGGAGCTAAGTTTTCCTTAATGTCGTCAAATTGGACGAAAGTATTGATATTATGGGGGGGGGGTTAATTCCCCCCCCCCCCCCATCCCTTTGATTTTTATGAAAAACTAATACATCGCTCACATTCAATGTCATTCCGAAATATTCCCTATTTCATTCATCTTGTCAATTTGTCGATGTTTTTAACTGTACCATAACTTAACAATTTCACACAAATAGACACTACTTTGTGCACGCGTCAAAGAAATTTGTGTTCATAGCATTATGTACCTACCAGAGTGTTGGTTTTTTTGGTACTTTTTTCCATGAAGCCTTTAAATCCCCCCCTTCCTGTATAAACCGTTTGATTCTAATTAACGTTTTAGAGTATTAAAGCTTGTACGACGTATATAAAATCTGCTTATTTTTAAGAATGTTTTTCAGATATCTTAATCAGGATGCCTTAAAAAACGTTCTAGTTTTTCATTGAGAACGTAGCCTGGCAGAATTATTACCTCCATCATTTTGACAAACGAATCTAGAATCATCTTGACAGGGTTTAGATTTCCATTCCCCCGTATTTCTGTCGGAAAATACACAGCGTTCAGATGTCGCATTGTCCGGATGTCCATCACTCCAATTATCGAAATTCTCAAGATTCTGTCCGAAACAATCTGTCCAGCCGTAGGTACTGTTTGTTTCTGTTGCAGGATAATGCAGACCGATCCAAAGATGACTTTTGAAATGGAAAATGAATATAACTATTATTATTGCATAAAATGTACGTTTTCGAGTCGTTAAATGCATACGTTAACAGACAACCTTGGCGTTAACGGAAGAAAACGTGGTTCAGTCAGTATTATTCCATAACATGTGCGTTTTCAGGTCGTAAGGGGCATACGTTAACGGACAAAAACCGGACGTTAACGACAGAAAACGTGGATGAATCAGTAAATTCACGCGCCGTAAACGCCTGGCTTTTTTTTTAAATTTAAATAGCACCGATCCTACTTATATCATTGATACAGCTTATCAATTTCAATGATACTTAATATGTTTTTTCTGTAACGTTTGCTGGCTTCAAAAAATAACAACCAATGCATTTTGTTAATAATACATCAAAGGTTCGATTTTGACGAGTATACATATGATAATATAAATGCGTCAAACATATTTATGGTAAACGTTAATTTAGAGCGTAACTAAAGACGTTGGCCTAATTCCCCCTTTAAATTTGGCGACGTCATGAATTTACTAAGCAATGGCGGTATAACCAAAAGTGACGGTGCACATCGTGACGCAATTTTGTCGTCGTTTTTGTAGGTTTGTGGCTCTTTTGAAACGTTTTGAAACGTTTCTATGAATTATTTCGCAGTCTCTGCTCAATAAATATTCTAGTCTTTCTTTTTTTTTCAATAATAGCATCAACTCGCGTTTTTTTTTTTTTTTTTTTTTTTTTTTTTTTTTGATATTAACATTTGCGGATACCCTTAAAATGCTTTAACGCCCGAGTGCGAGTTAAACCGGTTTTCGTGCTTTTCATAGCATTCATCAGTTTCTTAAATTATCTAGTGACACATTTATGAAGTCTTCTTCAGAAGTAATCATATCTCGATTATCCATATTTCTTGTGAATATTCTTTTGCTTCTATCTGGAGACATTGAAACCAATCCATGCCAAAATCAATGTAAGTTTGATCTGAGCCTGAGCTGTATTTCAATTGTTCATTTAAGCATTAGAAGTTTACGCCATAAATTGGATTATATTTCTGATTGTTTCTCCGATTTTGGCATCATGTGCTTTACAGAGAGCCACCTGGATTCAAATATATCGGATTCTGTTTTGACATTGGACGGACATGACAATATAATCTACAGGGGAGACCTCACATCACATTCAGGAGGACTTGTCATTTATGTTTCAAAAACCCTATTTGCTAGACGTATACAGGATTTAGAGTGTTGTCTACTTCATGCATTTTGGTCGAGGTTAAGCATAAAACGTCGTCTTTTCTACTTTGTAACGTATGCCGATCCCCTAATACACCGATTGATTTTTGGGATAATTTCAACACGTCACTTGAGAGAGCCCATGAGTCACACCAAAATATTATCATTATTGGAGATTTAAACCAAGACCTAATGGATCCAAACGAAAGACATTTGAAAAAAAATTATGACACTGATTAATCTTACAAATGTAATATCGAACCCCACTAGAATTACTAGAAATACATCAACATTAATAGACCCTATATTATTAAGGAACCAACAAGTATAATTCAAGCAGATACTTTAGACACAGAGAGTTATGTTAGTGGTAATAGCAACTGTTATTTTACTCAAGTTTAAAACTTTCATGTGAAACTGTTCTTAAACAAAAGTTTGGTACTATAATTGCGCAGATTTTAACGAGTTAAATAGATAAGTCGAAAATGAAAACTGGGACTTTATTGATATGATCCCGGTAATGAAGAATGTACTAGTTTTACTACCAAACTAACAGAACTGATGTCGCGATGTATTCCGTCGAAAGAAGTCACCATTAGACAGACCCTGGTATAATTCAGAAATACGGCGAATAAGTAGACAACGGGATAGACTAAAAACTATGACAAAGCATGGAATACCAACTGACTGAGAACGTTATAAAAACTAAGAAAGCGAGTGAACAATCTAAAGAAAACTGCAAAACAACAATACTGTAGTATTCTTGATGAATGTCTTTCCGATTATCGAACAGAAAATTCTAAAAGATATTAGAAACATTTGCGCAAACATGTAACTGTAAATAAAAACTCCGAATCTATTCCAATTCTCAAAACTAGTGAAAATGGTACTGCTAGAATTAATTTTCTGAGATAGAATTTTTTTATGTTTTCATGTTTTGTAGATTAAGGTATGCCGATTGCAAAAATGGCAAGAAAAAAGGGGGCACCGAAACAGATTTTTCGTAAAACGTCATAGAATGCCATAGGTATCGAGTAAATTTTTGTCCGATTTTTCGCAGATTTTAATTTCTTGGTAATTACATAAAACCGTAACACAATCAAATCTAATCAAACAACTTACATCAATTTTATTCTAATTTCATAGATAGGAAGTTATTTGCACTGAATCTAATACACAATTATCGATTGAAAGGAAAAATAATGATGTTTTACGTATTTTTTCCAATGCGTAAAAACTGGTATATCGAAAATGAACAAGATTATTTTCAAAATTTATTACTTTTGATCAAATTTCTCAAAAACCCTGAGATAGAAAATTTCAATTTTTCTATATTTTGAAGATAATTATATGTTCGTGTGATATTGATATAAAAAGGTATGATCACCGTGCCAATTTTTGAGAAAAAAATGCAAAATTCTAGGTCACCCGGTTTTGACGCTAAGGAAAAAATCACTCCAGATTCTTTTTCTCGTACCAATTTTATGTACAAAATCAATGATATTCAATCAATCTTAAATTAATCGATTATGTAGATGAATTCCTCAACAAGTAGGGTATCACTTTGTTTTGCGTCAACGAATCCCAAGGTCAAATCATATGAAAAGGTCAAGGTCATATGTCAAGGCCAACGTTACATAAATCACGCAAAAATCAAGTAATTTCAAAAATATTCAAGCCTATTGAAAATAGAATACTCACATATGGAATAATAATTGATCTTGTCAATAAGCATCATCAAAGTCCCTGATCGAAGTCATATGATGAGATTAGGGTCATCTATCTCGCTTACACCCCCATCCCCCAATAAAATTTTAAATACACCCAGGTCTGTTAAAAAATAATCCAAACATTGAAATTTAAAAATCTGACAAGATCATTTGACAACGACAGATCGTTAATCAAGGTCAACCTTTCAAAAATGAAACCCGTCAAAATGAAATGTGACGGTTCCATGTAGCTATCTGATAAACGACTGATAACGTTGTTTGATGTCTGATTATGCGCGGGAACGTTAACGTCACACATACCTACAAAAACGACGCTGACGTCATATCCTTTATTTGTATAACATAAAATGGCTGCAATATTTTATATAATTATGTTTTAGTGATAGGATTAATTATAATCGTCATCACGAAAGCATTTTCCGCGAAATATAGAAATTTAGAGGGGTTTTGTAGTGTTTTCGTTACAAGGTTTAAAGGTTTTAAGGTTTTCAAGGTTTTTATTCAAAGACCAGGGGCCGTATTCACCAACGTATTTTGCATCAATTTAGCACACTAAATCCCAAGAATAAAGAATTTAGAATTTAGTACGTAATCACCAACCCATTCTAAATTACGGAATGGACTAAATTCTTAAGAATTAAGTCGTTTTTCAAAGTCTAATACCTACCGTGCTAAATGTAAAAAAATGGCGAATGTCCACCTCGCTTCGGATGGAAAACATGGTTTTATATCAAAATAATGACAAATAAACTGTCGAAATAGAAAGAATTTCCCATTATTTTTCCTTTCTGACACATAATTTATGTTTTCTGTCGAATTATTTATAGAATGACGTCAAACACATTTGTGACGCAATTTAACCTTGAAGTGTATGTTTACATATTGACAGAACGTTAAATTTTACAACATTCTTGGCGAGTTTTCAGGGATTTCACATTGGATTTACAATGACAAGGGAGGAGGATGGTTAAGGTGTAATATATTTTAAGCGAAGTCAAGTTTTCAGGGTTGGTGGTGTATTGATAGGAACAAGGCAGATGGAGGAAAGAAGACGAAGGCAGATTGTCATTTCAACTCGAGCAATAGAAAGCTTGGTGCATTTTATCTCAAGATTCTATTGTTTGGGTGCCGATACTTTCTGCAAAGCAACATCATGAATATGGGACAAGTTAAAGGACAGAGATTGTAATTTTCACATCTTCAAAAGCGACTTGTTTTTATTGAAAAGTTGGAAAGCTCTCTCGGATTTAGGTAGGAATCATGTTGAAAATGCCATTTGGTAGCAAGGCGCGGGGGGGGGGGGGGGGGGGGGATTAGAATGAAGGACAGAAACTCAATGGTTACTCTTTTTATTTGCGCCTCGTCAAATTTGGGGAACCGCTTAAGTGCTGTACAAACCGTTCTAAATTGAGACTGTTCTAAATTGCGTTGGTGAATACGTACTTTAATCTAGATTCTTGGGAAAATTTGATGAAAAGTGCAGATACGGCCCCAGATGTGGGACCAGACTTTATAAGTCCAAGCTATTGAAAAATGTCACAAATAGTATCAAGCGCCCATTATGTAAATTATGTAAATTCAATCTAAGGAGAGATTCGCTTAATTGAATATACGTATCATTTTAGAATATGCTGCAATTGTCTGGGACAAATTTAAGAGAAAAAGAAACAATTGATAAATACAAATTGAAGCGGCTAGAATCGTTACTGGTGTTACAAGATCTACTTCAATTAGCAACATGTATAAAGAAATCGGTTGGTTAACTTTAGAGCACAGGAGAAAATACCAAAACCCCTAACCCCCTTCTTTAAAATCATTTACGGCTTAAGACCTGAATATCCAAGATATTTTCCATAGAAATGTGACACATTACAGACTACAAAATTCTCAACAAATAGATTAAGTTCCATGTCGGACTGGTCCTTCATGCCATCTGCAGTCACTCTCTGGAATGAGCTTCCAGAAAGTTTGAAATTAACGTCCTTCAAATGTTTCCCGTTTCTGTGGTACCTACAGTTAACAACATCGTGAAGTTGACAAGGTGAATGTTTTTGGGGTGATCTAGGAATGAAATTGAATGAGCGTGTGGTGCGAATTTGAGTGAATTTAAAGGGAGGTAATCCAATGTCGTAAATTTTGTTCAGGATAAACAAAATTAGCGATATTGACTACCTCCCTTTAATATAGTATGCATACAAGTTCATTAGATAGCTTCATATTTCTTAAAGAACCAAACGGACGCTTACAATTTGAATTATTTCAGTGAAATCGCGATTTTTCTCTTCCAAATTTATTTTGTATGACGTTTTTTGATTCTTTATCTTTCAATGGGTTGGAACGTTTTTGAATGGTTTGAATGAGTGTTTGGAATGAACGAATGGAGCGCTGAATGAGCGATTTAGAATGGTTTTGATTGAGATGAATGTCAATTTCACGATGTAACTAGCTGTAAATACTTCTCAAAAATGAAGATTTTTCAGCCATTGTTTACTGCAATTAATATCAATTTAAAGATAGCGCCAGTCGAACCCGCCCTATTTTTTTCTTACACTGTTTCCGCCTAACAAAATACCCAAATTTGTTACATACTCATCCGCAGTTTACGGAAATGGCCGAGTGATGTTCCGAATGTTGAAAGATGGTGTTAATTGTACACATACAAAGATAAACTTACTTGTTTGGCCATGCTTGTGCGAAAGAAGATAAAACGGCTTTTCTCTCAGGGGAATCATCTATGTACAGCGTGCCTCCATTGTGTTTGCATGTAGCCTCAGCTCGATTCCATGACGTTCCATACTCATACATCGTCAGGGTTATCTGGTGGTCAGCAAGAGTTATCGGACGCGCTTCTAAAATATATTTAAAAAATATGTACATTTTATATACAGTTCATAAAATCGTGAAATTGACATTCACCTCAAGCATAACCATTCTAAATCGCTCACTCAGCGCTCCAATCATTCATTCCAAACACTCACTCAAACCATTCAAAAACGCTCAAACCCATTGCAAAACATAGAACCAACAACGTCTTCCAAAATAAATTTTGATAGAGAAAATCGCGATTTCTCTGCATAATTCAAATTGTTAGCGTTGTATAGGTTCTTGAAGAAAAAGGAAGCTATGTATAAAACTGCATATTTTATTAAAGGGAGGTAATCAATATAGCTAATTTTGTTCATCCTGAACAAAAACTTGCTATATAGGATTACCTCTTATTAAATTCACTCAAAACTCGCTCCACGCACTCCTTCAATTTAATTCCTAAATCATTCCAAAATCATTCACCATGTTAATTTGACGATGTTGTTAACTGTATACACCGAGGGCTTATTTTAAAAGCGTAGTTTATGCTCTATCCCTTCAATAATATGATGATTATTTTCGTCGGGCAGCTTCGAAAACCTATCCAGATCTTACAAGGATCTCTATTAGGTTACTTTTTTCAAGATTTTGCTCCGCAATACAACTGTTTTCTTGAAAATGGCGGGTTCTATCATCCTCGATAACCAAGTGTGTACGTATGTCTGTCTATTCAATTGACACTATTTCGCTGGCTCAGCGCGAAAAAGTTGTAACTGCCTATAAACATATAGGCAGTTACAACTGTTTCGCGCTGAGCCATCGATTTGTCAACCATCGAAGAACTTGCTGCTCTCGTTCTCACGAATACTCACTCCATGAGGCAATTTGATGCTGTTGTAATCACCCTCTGTCCGTCGTCTGTCATCATTTTTGCAAACGAGATCTCCTAAATAGCCGTGCCGATTTACAACATTTTACACAAATGTTCCCTAGGTGGTCTTATATTCAAAATCTCTTCTTCCTCTTCTTCTAAACTAGAAGAGCTGCAGCCTTGAAATTTGGCTCTGATCAACAGTTCATAGACCTTTACAAAAAAAACTCAAATCACGAGTATTGGACAAGCACGGGAATAACACTTGGGGAGTGGGAAGGTCTCGGATCAATTAAGATATCTTTGAAATATGTTCTTCTGAACCAGGAACCACACAGCCTTGAAATTTGGTATGGAATTGTCATGGATCATCAGCGCATAGACGTTTTAAAATTAAAATTAGCTAAAATCGTCAATGTTGGACTAGCAGGGGCATAGAATCGGGTGGGGGGGAGGTTTCAGATCAGAATAGAAAATCTTTAAAATCTCCTCTTCTTCTGAACCAGGTGCCCTATAGCCTTAAAATTTGCCATGGACTATCAGTTCATAAACCTTTATTGAAATAGCTAAAATCGTGACAGGGTGGCGTCCAGGGGCAGATCATCGGATAAGCGGGTTAACTCTGTTTAAATAAGGTAAAATTCCTCTTTTCTTTATAAACCAGATCATCTTTTTATGTGTCATGAATCATCAGTTCATTGACCTTTAGGTAAATAGCTTAAATCGCGATCTTTGGGCCGTCAGGTGCAGAGCAATAAGGAGAGGAGGAAGTACTCAGGTTTCTATTTAGAAATCTTCAAAATTCTTCTTTATCTTAACTAGAACTCCAACGGCCTTTATATTTGGTATAGATTATGAGATGAAAGACCTTTGAAAATGCTAAAATCATCAGTGTTGAGAATCAGGGACAAAGCGTGGGGAACCAAGTTGCTATTTATATGATAAAAAATCTTAAGATTCTTATTTTTCTGAACCAGCTGGCTTACGGCCATTTCATCGTCAGTTTGTATACCTGAATGAAAATAAATAAAATCCTGACTGTTGGGTAGAGCACTTATGGAGGGTGTAGGTCTCCTGGGCTATGTTAAAATCTTATAATTTCTTTGTCCAAACCAGAGGGCTTGACAGCCTTCTTATTTATAAATATATGAAAATTGTCATTTAACCGACTTTTTTGAAATTTAATCGTCTTATTAGTTCTTGAAGAAATAGGATTCTATTCATAGAACTTGAATACATATCTAATTAAAGGGAGGGAATGAATATTACCAATTCTATCAATCGTAAACAAAATTAGCGAGCTTCGATTGGCTCTCTTTAATTTCATTTAAAACCTTCTCCTCGCACCAATTCAATTTTATTTCAAAATCATTCTAAAATCATTGACCTTGTCAATTTTACGATTTTGATAACTGATTTTAGGGGTTTGTATTGTAACAGAAATGAATTGTTTCATTAAAGTATCTGTATAATGTCGGCTTTTTGGGAGGGTGTAATCCAAGACGGCGGCAAGAAATTATTGAAATTCGGTTGTAAATAAATCTCTTAATTCGGACTCTGCGTCCTTGAATTTAAGCACAATTATGGATCGACTTGGAAGTTCTTAAAATTCAAAGTATCTTTTTGCCTGAGTGTGTGCAAAATGTCATAACTGAAGCTTTGTTCTGAAGAAGATGATAATTTTGGATTGGCTTCCCCGGAGAAGAAATCGAAATCCGTGCATGTTGTTGTTCGGTTGACTGCTTTATCCAGCAGATGATAAAACGTCATTATAAACATGTACCTTACATAAAGACGTGCAATTTTAAGTGAGTGATCAAGGGTAATTTTTTTCTATACATCTATAGAGATAATTGACAATTATCACTCACTAAATATTGTATATCTATGGTAAGAAAACATACAACCAACAATGTTAAGGCGATTTACTCAGGTGGTTTCTGGGAAAGCAAGACCTACGATTTTTCTTGAGATCGTCTTTTAACTAAAACGGCTTTATTTATCTTTATCATTCTATGTGATTGGGTTTTTTAATAAAATAAAGGGTCTGAGGATGTCACGGGGCTAGTTTAAATTCGCTTTTATCTTCCAAACAGGACTGAATTAACGATATTTTATTATCTCCCTTTAAAAATATACATAATTTGATACAAATAGATTTGTGGGTGTTCGCGGATGCTTCCAAATAAACACCCTTACTGGCTGTGTACGGCGAATTTATTCTGTATCCCTTATCGGTACAGAGGAAAATTATCATTTTAAATTACTGGTATCGAATTCGTAGTAATCCAGAAACGCTTCTGAATACCGTTTTGCTTTAGTTTGTATATAATGACCTGAGAAAGAAAATTTCACCGACGTTCGATTATACTTGGCCGACTTTTAGTAAATTCATAATGCTAATAAATATGATTTTAAATGTGTTTGGGTTAAATTTTCTATAAACTTCTATATGAGGCAAATAAGGTCCGTGACCAAGGTGAAATTCAATTATCGTGCAAAACTGATTTCTAATTTTTTATGTTTTTCTTGTCAATTTTCTATCGTTGTCAGTAAAAATTTTGTACTACGTTCAAACATTATTAGCTTGAAGTGCACATCAATTATATGTTTTGTGAAATTTGTACTATAGAAACAATATTGTAATATATTATGCTATTAAAATATTGAATTGAAGAAAAAGGGAATACTTTGATCAATATGAACGTTCGATTCTGCTTCGTGTTTGAATGATTTTGGTATTATTTGGAATGAGTAATTGGAACGCTTTCGAGGAATTCAGAATGGTTTTGAACGAGATAAGTGTCAATTTCACGATTTTATTAACTGTACTGCCTGATTTATGTCGAACTGTTGTAGAAAACTTTTAAGCTTTTTTTTTAAATGTCGAGAAATTAATTAAAAAAAAAACACATTTCCATCCGGATACGGGTTAAGGTAGTGAAACCGTAATACTTCCGCAACGTTTCGGAAGTAATGAACTTAAACGGGGTTGACCGAGATTTCCTTAGGAAACCTCGGTCAACATTGTGAAAGATCATGAGTTGCTAAATGTTTCGGAACTATTACGGCTCCACTACCTTAAAGGTTCACGAAAAAGTGGTAACCTTTAAGAAGAACGAGTGCAAACATTAGATAGTATGACGTTGCGAAAAGTAGGCTACGATTCTTAAATATCGATTCGGTTTACATTGCTCTAGCTTTCTGCAAACATTTATCTCTTTGCACAAACCTTTTGACCGATAAATTGAGGATACTAATTAATTCAATAAATACAAAACACACGTTCAAGTAAATTGAATACAACGTCACGTGTGCAAGACAAAAGTTGGTCAAAAACTGAATCTTTCTTCGATTTTTTTTATCGAATATAGTTAACAACATCGTGAAATTAACATTTTGGTTGATTTTGGGGATGAAAGTGAATGAGTGTGTGGAGCGACTTTTGAGTGAAATTAAAGGGAGGTAGTGAAGAATCTATAATTAGCGAACAAAATTAGCGAAATATATTTCCTTCCTTTAATAAAATATGCATACTGGTTCTATGAATAGCTTTCTATGTCTTCACGAACCCATCATACCTTTACAAAATTCAATTATCGCAGTAAAAACGTGGACTTAATCGACCGATTTTTATTTTTAATATATAGCTGTTGTTCTTATCCTTTTAAGTATTTTTGAGCGTTTTTGAATGGTTTAAGTGAGTGTTTTGAAGGAATGAATGGAACGCTGAATGAATGATTTTAATCAGAATGAGTGTCAAGTTCACGATGATTTTAACTGTACATGTAACCGAGTGATTGATTTGTTTGCTATAACGAGAACAAAGTTCGCCTAAAGAAGCGCAAGCAAGCGGTCCGAGTGAGAAATGCGATTTAGTGGCATTTGAATTTGGTCAAGTCCTATAGGCTTTTCAAAAATGTTTACAAATTAATAGCAAAATACGTTCGTATTCTTTCTCCAAAAAGTTACATTAAAAATCCTCTATTTGGTGTAGCATTCATTAAGTTTACATTGGAAGATATTTTTTTTTTTGTTTGTTTAAAAAAAATCCTTAATAGTACGGCTTTATGTCTGTGATTTTTTTTTCGTCCAACACGAAAAGCCAGCATTTATTATATTTCTTCAAAGTTACAATTAGGTGAAATGTGAAAAATGGACAAATTTTCTTAAAGCGCGCCATTTTGCACGAGATTGCTATGCAACGTAATGACGCCATTTGTTTATCTGACCCCACTAAGGTAACGTAAAGCAAGGGGAAATGAAAGAAAGCAGGGTATACTTTTGGGGTAAATTCACTGGTTTAGTGGTAAGTTTATCAAATGATAATCTACCGTTATTTCTCGAAATTCCGCTGAAAACAATAGAGAAAAAATTAAGGAATGTATTACCGAACGAAATCAACCATCCGAATGGAATGTTCGTTTATTTTTTAGAGGTGTTCAAACGTTTTGAGTCAAATTTATGGGAGGTAATCCAATATTGCTAATTTAGTTCAGGATGAACATTTATCGATAATAATTATCTCCCTTTAGTAAAATTTGCAATCAAGTTCTATAAATAGCTTCCTAACACTTCAAGAGCCAATCAGACGCTTATGATTTCGATTAAGTGAAATCGCTATTTTTCTCTAGATATATCTTTGTTTTGAAAGTAGTTGTAGATCTTATCTTTTTAGAGATTTGGGGGCTTTTTAGAATGGATTGATGGAGTTTTCGGGATGAATGATTTGAGCGCTGAGCGAGTGTTTTGAATGGTTTTGATCACGATGGTTGTCAATTTTACGATGTAATTAACTGAATACTATTTATCGTGCCTGAAAACTCTGGATGCACGTTTGATACAAAAAGTAAAATAACCATATTTTCATATACTCCTGGTGTAACAAGGTTTTCCATAAACATTCAGGATTCTCGAACTTTCTGGCGGCCATCTTGAATATCTCGAATTGCTCAATGACCGCGATTTGCCGCCAACCGGATTCTTCAACTAGATGAAATTGCGTATACCAAAATACAAGGTATCACATCAGATGCCAGACTAAAAAAAAGTTATTTAAACCAAAGCAATGGTGTGTCATTACAGAGGAAATTGACGACGTAGCAGACGTCGGATCAAACGTAATCAATAGAGGATATTGAATGAGTGGTCATTGAATACTGAAATTATAAAACGAGTCATCTTTAAACAGATAAAAACGAGGCTGCGCCGAGTTTTTATCTGTTTTAGATGACGAGTTTAACAAATTCGTTTTTTTATGAGCACAAATTTTATATTCTGTTTATAATATGTCCCGAATTTTTAGCGAAAAATCGTCAACATTCTTGAAATTCAACGTTTCCATTTTCCGCGAAACTTATAACGCCGTTTAAAAAATGACGTCACAAAACATAGATTTTGACGTCATTTTCGCGGTTACAAAAAGCGTTGCTATTCGCTCTGAGCTCATTTGCATAGTTATTCCACTAATGTAATAACACTCGTGTAATATCAAAAATATTCAATTGGGTTATTTCACTCCGGCGGCAAAGGTCATATTATAAAGCGATATACATAAAGAAAATGAGACGGAAGGAAGAAACGTACGGACGAAAGAAAGAGAAAAAAGACTCACCTTTTAACAAAGCAAGTGCAACCACAGCCTTAAATATTAGCATTGGCATTTTATATATTTATTTTTACAATTTTTAATCTTTTTAAGTTTTCCAACGGTTATTAGAATAGAAAAGCTGTTCAGGTTGTTAACCTGTAGTTTTTTGTAAAAGTTTATCAATCTATCAGAGTTTAAATACTTTCTATTAAAGAGTAATTTTTCATTTAAATGCCATCGCCGATTTTTGATGAGTTTAAAAACTTTCCAAAGCCTAGTTCACTCCAGGGTGGTTCACTTTGTGCATTGATATTTAGTTTGAAGGAAAGTGGAACAAAACGACTATCTATAATGCAATTTTAATCATTTAAAAGACACTTGAAGTGGTCTAGTAAACATAATGCCGATTCATTGTGTATGAGATCTTATTAATTATTAAAGACATGTAAACAGATACTGTACGAGGGTTGATTCGGTAGTATCGGAGCTAATGTTTTCTTTTTTTCTCTCTCTCTTTTTTGTCATTTTCTTAAAGCCTAATGTAACCTAATATATGGAATGTATTTTTCGACACATGTAAATAAATAAAGTACTATAACTAAAGTAAACAACATCGTGAAATTGGCATCCATCTCAATCAAAATCATTCTAAATCGCCCACTCAGCGCTTCTTTCATTCATTCATTCATTCATTCATTCATTTATTCATTCATTCATTCATTCATTCATTCCAAACACTCACTCGAACTATTCAAAAACGTTATAAAATCACTCAAATTTTAAAACGGTAAGATCAACAACTAAATTCAAAATAAATTTGGATAGAAAAAATCGCGATTTCACTGAAATATTTTGAAATCATATGCGTCTGATTTCTAGAAGAAAATGGAAGTAATTTATAAAAATTTTATGCATATTCTATTTAAGGGGGTGCAAAATATAGCTAATTTTGTTCATCCTAATTAAAACACATTCATTGGACTCATTCCATTTCATTCCAGAATCTTTCGACTTTCGTCAATTTTACGATGTTGTATTGTACTGTTGTGTTAAAAATTGTTGTCCAAAGACTTCAATTTGATATATCCTATCTGTTTTAAAATAAAGAGGTATGATGCCAAACAGTTAAAGAAGAGAGTGATATCTAAAATATAAAAAAAAACCTATAGTTTAAATACCTTCCAATTAGCAGATATATCATTACACTTAATAGCATGATGAATTTGACAAGGTGAAACGTTTTGGAATGATTAAGGAATGAGATTGAATGAGTGTGTGGTGCGAGTTTTGAGTGAAATTAATGGAAAGTATTCCTATATCGCTAATTTTGTTCAGGATGAACAAAATTAGCGATACCGATTACCTTCCTTTAAAAAATGCATACAAGTTCTATACATAGATTCCTATTTCTATTTCAAGAACCTACAAGACGCTAACAATTGGATTTATGTCAGTGAAATCGCGATGTTTCTCCATCAAATTTGATTTTGATTGACGCAATTGATTCTATATTTGTCAATGGGTTTGAACGTTTTTGAATGTTTTCAATCGATGATTGGAGCGCTGACAGAGCGATTTAGAATGGTTTTGATTGAGATGAATGTCAATTTCACGATGTTTTAAACTGTAGCAATAATTTGTGAAGTATTTGTAGCATGACACTTCTTAATGGTTTTTTCCAAAGAAAATTAAATAGCTTCAATCGACTTTATTGTTCTCCTTTTTTCAGAAACCTTTAAGGCACCGTTATTTGTAAATGATAAATAGTTTTATAAATATGGCTATATGTACATCATCTAAGTGAATTTACGGGAAATACATAACTTCTGTCGTTTTAATGTGTTTAGGCATTGCCAAAGAAACCTTTCAAGTACAATTCTGTATATTTTTGAAGTTATGGAAAATCAAAGGCAGTTGACATTTATTATAATATTACATTTTCGACATTTATAATTGTTTCAAATTTTCAAGAATGGCTGTGTATCTGTACTGATTTTTCATTTTTCCGTATTTATTGAAAAAAAAAGATTTTATGTAGCCATAGGAAGTATGTTTTTGTAAGCAAATAAGAATCTTGAAACAACCCTCAGAGGAAAGAGCGGACGACTTCAAGTGTTTAATAAAATTGATTAGAGCGACCATTCGGACAATTGACCGACATCATGTTAAACGTGTCAATCTCACCCGATCCTACCCGCGTTCGGGATGACTAACTCTGCAAACTATTGGCAAAATTGGTATTATACCCCTCTTGTGTGCCAAGCGGGATATAATTCCCAAATAGTTTGCACCGTTTTGCCATTCTAAATGCATGGCTTGTGTCATCACAGGGATTACAAACTGCGTCATACTGTTACAGAAGGGATATAGGAAAGAAAGCATTTAGATCCGGATATGTGACACAAGTACAAAATACGGCGAATTTAAAACAAGAACGGTTGTAATGACTCGTGCATTTGGTGACGGTAAATCATTCGGAACATCGCTCGGACTTTTCCGTAACTTGAAAAGTACCTCGGACGTAAGTGTAGTAATTTTGTGTCATTTTTTAGGGAAATCGGCTCCTGGTGGTACTACGGTTAATACGCATGAAGAAAATCACATTTTGTTAATTCTTTTCGGCCGTCTTTCGAGATCTTATAGGCATACTATAATTTGATGACAAAACGCAGCAAGACACTGCGTTTTGTTATCAAATTATGATATGCCCATTTTTATTTTTTCGTTGATTTTGTTTTATGCAACGTCATCCTTAGCGGGATCATTTATGGTTGTGACGTCATATAAACCTACGTGCAAAATGAAGCGCTTTCATGGCTGCGCCCGTATTATTCCCGAGGTCTATTCCGTAGAATCGCCGAAGGTTCCCGATTGGCCGGTAAATATGATTGACTCGGTAAAAAACTCAATGTCAAACAACAACGTCACGCCTCAAAATAATTTTATTTTCGTAGTGATGGTAAAAAAAGATAATGATATTGGTGATTGGAGAATTTCGCAGAAAACGCAGCGCATTGTTAGCACGTGGGATTTAAAGCGTCAAAAGCGTTAACATTCTCGCTAAAGATGCCGTATGATGTCATAAATGGGCGGAGCTACCTGTTTTCACAGCAAAACAATTGAAATGTGGATTTTATTTAGAATAAAGTTCTTTATTATATCTTTATTATGAATTATACATGTTAATATCGATTACGATTCATGCATATCATTTATATGTAATTTGTGTCTTTTTTATATTATTCTATTCTAACAATTTAAGGAGCTATAACGATATTTGTAATTTCATGTTTGAAAACTCGGCATTTGTCCTATAATACTTCAATACAATATGTGTTATGTTATTTTACACTGCAAAGAAAATTCCAGCATTTTTAGTGGTTAATGCTGACGTGACAAACATTGACATCTACGGCCAGTCCGGTATTACTTTTAACCCTCGTCATGCTGAATAAAAATTCTTGGCAAAATTGCTACAAATCGAAAGTGCTCAAGGCACTGGATGCACTATATGCGAGTCAATTTTCATTTTGAAAATTACATTTGAAAGGTTTTCCTGGTTCTACAAAGGAAAAACAGGTGGTATAGACAAAGATCAGACTACACATTTGTGCAGGCTGATGTTTGTCTAGATCTATAGCTCCTGCCAAGGCAGGAATATTCTAGGTTCAGCATGACAAGGGTTAATATTCTTCATGGCGCCTCGCCGGGAACATAGATAATAATTTGAACCGGTAATGGCAGCCATTATTAAAATTATATGATTACTATTAAGTACCTTTCAATTTTACCAATCTGTAAATTCAAAGTGCTAACTTTCTCGTTCAGCAAATAACCGCTTTCATATCATAACGAAGGATGTAGTAGTCTGGCGTCACTAAGTACTACCTGTGACGTCACTACATGATTACTCTCATTAGAGGCCCACTTTGGGATACTGATAGTTCGAAAGAAATCAGAGTATAGCAAGACCTTCAATAGGCAAAAGACAGATTTTTTGTCTGAAACTTTGAAGTATGATAAATTCGTAATACGGTTTCTTGCCTTGGTATATATCGAGTTATTCCCAGCAATAAAAATGTTGACACGCCTCGCTTATGGCTTGTGTGACATCATTTTTTCCACCCCGGAATAAATCGTTACCCAGGGAAGAAACCGTATTACTAATAATGTTATTCTTCCTATTTCATATATGCGTTCTACGCCATTGTGTTATAATTCTACTATTGCAATTCTTATATGTGACCCGTCACGCAAAAAAGGGATCCTAGTCAGACTGCGCGGATTGCACAGACTAACTTGGGATGAATCTTTTAGCACTTGACTAAATTTCAAAATCTAGAATGATCAATCTACCTTTCTATGAAATATTTTTTGAAATGCGACTTCTAGTCGACCTGTACTAGAACAAATCTCTTTTTCAATTATATAACGGAGTTCCCAGATGGCCCCTGTGCGCGTGACGGGTTATTATCTTAATATTGTTCAAAATTATTGGAACCATTAAATTTAAGTTTTATTAAAGACAACAGAGAACATTTTAATGTATCTTACGCATACTTTTTGTAGGCATTCCTAGGCTTCAATTTAAAGATAAAACTGAAATTTCAAAAAAGAAAAAAAGGACTAGATCTAGTACATATTTTGTCTGTCAAAACTGACTATTTTTTTTATTGACCGATCTTTTGACTGTTGGGCTCTATGTTCCTTTCCCTAGAAATGCCTACTTAGTAAACGTGCCATCACCTTGCTGGTCAGGTGCACAAAGGTTTACAGTTAGTTGCATTGTGAAATTGACATTAACCTCAATCAAAACCATTCTAAAACGCTCACTCAGCGCTCCAGTCATTCATTCCAAACACTCACTCAAACCATTCAAAAACGCTCAAACCTATTGAAAAATATAAAATCAACAACGTCATTCATAATAATTTTTGATAGAGAAAAAAACGCGTTTTCTCTGACATAATTCAAAATGTTAGCGTCTCAGAGGTTTTTGAAGAAATCGGAAGCTATGTATAGAACTTGTACACATTTTTTATTAAAGGGAGGTAATCAATATCGCTAATTTTGTTCATACTGAACAAAATTTGTGTTATAGAATTGCCTCCCATTAAATTCACTCAAAACTCGCTCCTCACACTCATTCAATTTCATTCCTAAAGCGTTCCATATTCATTCACCTTGTCAATTTCACGATGTTCTTAACTGTAGTAAAAATATTGAAAGGAATTATCGCACATAGCAATAAACCGTTTCAAAATCTTAAAATTTGTTGACGTCAAAAATTGCGTAAGAACATAATCAGCCCAAATTTTGTCTGTGGAAGCAAGCCAATAAAAGAAGCGTTGAACTATCAATGCAAACTTCAAACTGTTTCTGAAACATGAAGGGTGGTTTTAAATGTTTAAACTGATTTTAAGAATTTTCCAATTGAATTATAAAGACTGGTGCAACTAATCTTGTGCTTAAGTTTTTGTTCGTAACTGCACAGACGTAAAACGACATCATGTCGTTATGTTGTTTGACTAAAGCGGACGATCTGTTAATCATTAACCAACTAACAATAACAAATCTGGTTGACATGATGACTCCTGGGGCCCGTTTTACTAAACTTCTTACGACAAAAATGATCGTAAGTCAAACTTAAATCGTACCTGGTGTTATCATTTATAGATAGATTCTCCCTTGCAATATCTCACTGGAATCGTCTTTTGAAGACGATTCCAATGATATAATGCATGGCAGAATTCCATATTTAGTTACTACTGTAGAAGCAACTTTAATTTTAGACTTACGATAAAAATGATCGTAAGATGTTTAGTAAAACGGGCCCCTGTAAACTGATCGGTTTAGACAATTGTCTATAGGGAACTGACAATTTGAAAGCCCGCTTAATAATTGTTGAATCTACTGTAACTCGTCAAGCGTCTTTAAGCATTCATTTCCAGATTAAATCCTCATAAGCCAGAGAGGTTCCGGGTATGATTTTTCATGGGGTCGATCATTTATTTGTGTGTTACACAGTACTACAGCGACATCCCTTCCGAGATTTCAGTTTCTCATTCCAAATTTGTCTACGATTATCAACCCACTGGTTAAGGTATTGGACGCAAAATAGTTTTGCAACATCTCAAAAGTAATGAACTTAAACAGTGTTAACCAAGGTTTCCTAATGATTTTCATTAGGAAACTTCGGTTAACATTGTGAAGGAATATGTGGTCCGAAATGTTGTGTAACTATTACGGGTCTACTACCTTAAAGACAAACTGTTCCGCAATAAGAAAGTAATTAATCATAAAAACAACCTTTCAAATCCCCACAAGTTTTATTCATTTCTATTTCTCCTTTTTCTTTTTTTTTAATTACCTCGATTTCAGGGTATTTTTGAACGATTTCGGACCGTTTAAAATGATTTGAGTGAGAAGTCTTTGATTGAACTTTGATTGAAACGTTTGAGTCAGCAATATACATGTACAATGGTTTGATTAGGTACTATGGGCCAACTTATTTCTCGCCCGAAAGGGTCCCAATTTTGATGTTTTTCAGCCGGGCCACAATTAGAAACCAGCCCCTGTGTTCCGGCTGACAAGATGATACAAACCGTTTTTAAGGGGACCGACCTCGATTCTAGAACAAAAAATCTTCCCAACAGATTTGGCTCAAACTGTTCTATGTTATTAATCAAAGCGTTACAATAAAAGCGAGACAATAAAAAATATATGTCACCGTGATTGGGAAAAAATGAGGGTCGTCCAAAAATTTCGTAGATTTAAGATGGAGTTGAATGGGAATTTAGGTAATTTTGGCATAAAATAGATTTTTAAAATATATTCTGTCCAAGAGATTTTCGTAATGGTCTCATATTTTGTTGTCACAGGCTTGCTCTTTTAAAAAATGAAATAAAAAATATAGGTCACCGTATCATTTATTGAAAGGGACGTTCAAAAAGATCTAATTTTTACTTAAAAACAAGCACATGTGTTGAATTTCACAATATTTCCTACTTTGATCACAGATATAAAAGATAAAATAAGTATTTATTTTATATTTTTTCCTCTCTCTGCAATGTTAAGGGTAACATAATTTACCCCTATTACAAAAGGGGTCGTCTCAAAAGTATCCAAATTCATTATCTTAGTAGTCCGGCAGAAATTAAGCTGGACCTAGTAGTGTGGTATAAAGTTTTTTTCTTGGTTGATTCTGGTAGCTAAGACATTGCACATCAAGAATCTGACTGATGACATCTTGTCATCATTGAGCATTTCGAGAAAATGGAGATGGCAGCCAGGGTTATCGTGAAATATACAAACTGTGCATAAACTTGCTATAATTATTTTTCTGGACCTACTTTTCCACTTGTTCTGGTCACTAAGATGCTTTTTAGAACTCACTAAATAAATTAATGTGTGAAGTTGAAATTCAAATTTCGACTTGTAATCAAGATGGCAGCCAAATGGAATTCTGGATTAGTAAACAGTGTAAAACGCATTATTATGACAGACTTCAACCTAAAAAGGTTTTCAACCATTTTGTTCAGGGGCTGAAACCATTTTCTTTTTGAAACGGGTAAAGAATTCTAATCGTTTGATTCTTTTCGGAAATTAAACTTGGCAGCCAGGAATGCATAAATGCAAATTTTTGCTCAAAATGAAAATGTCAATCTGGAAGATTTTTAATGCCAGTTTAGCTGATTCCTAGATTGATTCTTCTAGCCAAAGCATTCATCAATAATTACACTGATGATACCTTGTAATAATTGAGATTTTTTAAAATTGAGATGGCAGCCAGTATTTTCATACAATATACAAGCTTAGCATAAGCATAATATCTACATATTTTTTAACATATTATTTTTTTTATTTTTGAGCTAATAAGAACTAGAGAAACAAAACATGCTCAAATTTTGATATAAATTTAGAATCGCAATCAATATGGTAGCCAAGTGGGATTCTGAAAGTCAGATTGAAACCAACAACAACCTTTAGATAATTTTAAACATGTAGTCCGCAAGTAATCTGACCAATTTTGAAAATAGGCTCATAAAAACAACCTCTAATCTAATTTCTTTCTTAAATTTGAAGTCAGTCAGGAAAAATGAATGTGGATTTCCACCTAAAAACAAATAAACCTTCTACTCGCAATTTTTGCTATTAACATGCCCTGCCAAAATAGGTAACAAAACGACTGCCTTATACAAAACTCAAATTGATTATAGTTATCAGGATAGTTTTAGCAAGTTGAGCTCTTATAAAAGTAAAGAGGCAATAGCTCTAAATAAATTCTAATAAAATACACATGCCATTGACTAATTGAAATACAAGAATTTAGATTTGAGATCATGTTTACTTGAAAATTGGATTGATGACAGCCTTTATCGTGTATATATGTAGTAAAACCCAAGATAAAAATTAGAAATGTGAACAAAAATGTATTTCTCTAAATGAAACAAAATTAAAAAAAAAAATGCCGTTTGCTTTTTAATATTCAAGATAGCAGCCACAAATGAAAAAATATAAAAGATTTTTTTTGTATCAGCTTTTATCAAGCCTTTGTTTGTATATTTTTAAGTCTTTGTTGTAAAACTTCCCTTTTAGAGATGCTGACTATTTATCGGAATCTTGTTATCATGTCGATTACAGTGCAAGCTATTTTAAGTATAATGACACAACTGAACAGAGGAAAAGTTGCAAATGTTTATCACAGTTGATCTTTTGGACCTAGACCATTGCACAGTGTCGGACTCTCAACCACAGGCACCATGGTTCGATCTTCGGCCGAGGCAAATATTGTTTGAATGTGTGTCCACCAGTTTTCGAAGCAACGCAGATTTGCAGAAAAACTGATAAAAGTGGTAGTAAACCCAAGCAGCTTTGCCTTACATTACATTTCTTTGGTCATCAAGCTTTCTGCCAAGCTCAAACAGACATTAAATTTTAATTTACAATGATTGATTGATTGAATGGAGTTTTACGCCGCTTTCAACATTTTTACAATTATATCGGAGAACCTAACAATGGTTTCCTGGTATTTCTCTCACCAATACAACCACCACATCCTTTCCTAGCCTCCAGCTGCTATCTCACATTGATCTACGATTATCAATCCATTGGTGAAAGACAAATAGTCGGAAAGAATGAGTGCCGCCGTCGGGGATCGAACCGGGACCTTTAGATTGACAGTCCGACGCGCTGCCGACTGCGCTATGAAGGCTGCATATTTACTTTGCGATGAACAAATGTTAAAAATATTGTAAATGTGGAATGACAGCCAAAAAGGCAATTGATTGAAATGATCATTTAACCTATGTAAGAATCAAGATGTCATTATTGGTTCTACTTGTCGTTCTGAGCGGTCTAAAGATGTCGCCAAAGAATTTTAAAAAAATGACTAAAAAACACTGTCAACGCTTCTTATTAGCTTTTATCTAATGATAGTGGCCCATGTTTCTTAAATTTATGATTTCAATATTCATTTCAGTCATGAAGTGCTTATTTTAAGATCACAACATTCTCAATGCGAGATGGCAATCAGTTTGAAATACTAAATTAGCTTGTATCCAAATACATGTAAAATCATTAGATCAGAGGGGGCACCATACACTCCTCGAAGCGGTATAGCGAAAAAAGGTATGGAATTATTCATTTGACGCAGATCCAAGACGTTAATATGCGTTATCTCTGGTCCGCATGGTATTTTAGGGTGAATTTCAAGATGGCAACTAAAATAATTGATGTGTAAGAAACGCTTTTGTAGATGTCCTTCCACATTTGTATCTACATTTTATGACTTAAAAATCTGTTTAATGAGTTCCTTACGCCATATTTATGAATCATGGTCAATTAGAAAATCATAGATTCTTATTTCGAGATGACAGCTAGTTTTCAGAACAAAAATTGTCTTTCTTTTTCTTTTAGTCTGTGGACCAGTAAGAGTCACCTTATAACCTCTAAGGAATGTCGAAGAGTGATATTTATTTGTTCATTGGACCTCTCTGAGCCTCTCTGGGCAAAACAAGTGGAAATCTGTAGAGAACCATCAGAAAGAAGTTAGGGTTATGGATGCTGTCATCCGCATTCCTGGCTGCCATCTTAAACTAAGAAAAATGAGTCATATGTAGTGAGAGATACAATCTGCTTGATGAAAGTAGTATGGAAAGAGAATAATATTTGATATAAATTAAAAAGAATTGAGAAAAACTAAGTTAACTCCTATTCACAGTGCAATGCTATCAAAAATCAACCGTTCTGTTTGGCAGCCATCTTACCTCATGAACATAATTTTGATGATCAATTTAAATACTAGTATTTGCTTTATCAGAAAACGGCAAGTTAGTTGATTAATAGTAATATTAAATAAAGGTATAAAGGTCAATTAACATTTGTAGCTAACCAAAATGGTATTATTCTCAACTTTGCATTCCCGGCTGCCATCTAGTTAGGAAATCAATTTAAAAGCGGTGATGGGGCTATCAATCTTATTTTAAGTAGACGGGATTACAACTCTCAGACATATCAGGAATTAAACCAATTCAAAAGTCTGGTTTGTCAAATAGAATCTATTGTTCTCTAAATGCCGTGTAATATTACTGTTTGGCTGCCATGTTGTCTACAATAGTTATTGTTTCTTTCGTTTTATGGGTTAATTTCCTCATTATACTTAAAAATATGCATAAAAACCTATCACCAAGACAAGTAAAGCAAGGGGTCCTGGCTGCCATCTCGATTTTCTCAAAATGCTCAATGATGACAAGATGTCATCAGGCAGATTCATGATGAGTAAGACTTTGGCTACAGGAATCAACCAAGAAAAAAACTTTATACCACACTACTAGGTTCAAGTATCAAAGTACTGACAGTACTGAAAGCCAGGTCTTGAGTACATGTAAATGGTTGAACTCGTTCTCCTTTCAGGGAGAAACAAAACATAATAAAGTACAAAAAAGTAATTGTAACCTCAAATTTTAGAGACTTGCATAAAATCTCACAAAAAAAAAAAAAAAAAAAAAAAATACAAAAATATACATACGCACATCATGAGTTTTGGTTTAAACCTATTTATTTTACATCGATTGGGAAACAAGTTCTTACAACTTAGATTAATCCCTCTCGATTCTGCTTCCTGGAAAATTCACCAGTACTCGCGCCGAATGTGTGGGCCAATGAAAGACCCAAGATCGATAGCCGCTCCCGGGAATCGAACTGGGTCAAGAGGCAGACGATCTACCTCTAGACCACGGACACCACACAGTGTGTGAGTACATGAGTACATTGTATTGGTCAGAGGATATGAAACACATCTAAAATAATAAAAAAATATTTCAAACGATAGAAAATTGTTTTCCTTTTTCTCTTGATGATATGCAGTACTTCCGAAATGATTGGTTGAGATAACCCTATATCACCCCATTAACTATTCAACGCCAGCATCTTGTATCCTGTCGCAGACGACTTTAAAAAAGATTGATTCAAAAGCAAAATATGCTCCTAATGAGTCATTTGGTATAAAAAATCCAAAGATATTATAAAAATTGCAGACGTATCAGCCCAGCAAAGCACACCGCTGTTGCGAAGGTCATGCTTATTGCTTAAAGACGTCGCATATGTTGCGTCTCAAATTATAAAAAAAAATAATAAAAGAAAAAAGAAAAATAGAACTAATAGAAAAATGAGAGAACTTCTCAATATCTTGCCCCAAAAAGATCCCTGGATCGGATCTTTGTTGAAATTTTTAGGGTGTTACAGACGTTAAAAAACTAAAAAAACAAAAAAACCAAAAACAAAAACCCCACATGATTCGCCGATTGTACGCCTCGAACCCACGCCGCGAATGTACAAAAGTTTATGGGCTTCACACGTATACGTTAGGCTATGGCCACTCCGACTATACGTTAGCAAATTTTAAGACTATATATTATTGATTTCCTAAAATAGGATCCTTTCCTACGCGATTTACGATTGTGTAAAAAATATTCATATAGTTTACGGACCCAAAAGAATTGTCTTGTCTTTATTTTGATTTAACTAAAATGGCAGTTAAGTTAAAGCCCAAATGATACAGCAATTAGCGGTTTTCGGTCAGTACACACGAGGAACTACTTTTTGATTTTGGCGGTGAAGAGGTCAACAATTTCCATCCCGTCTGGCAGCAATAAAGCCAGTATACTGAAAGTATACCTGGCTTTAAAAATATGCCACTTTTCTGCCGGACTATAGCCATTACTTTCATTTACAATGTCTTTTTTTTCCTTATATTAGACCGCATTTCTGACTGTTTAAGTTCTAGATTATTTGAATTCATAACAGTTTGCATTGATAACGGACTTTTATGCCGAAAAATTAAATTTCAAAAACACTTCTGCATAAAATGAATAAAAGGGTCGTCCCAAAGACATCCCGTTCTACTAAAAACCAATTTCTAGAACAAGAAATCTGCCCAAGAGATTTTGATTAAACTGTAATATGTAACAACTCAGAGTGGTACGAGTTAATCAAGACAATAAATAATACGGGTCAACGTAATTGGGAAAGATTGAGGGCCGTTCAAAAAATTCCAAATTTTAAAATGTAGTTGAATTAGAATTAAGACAATTTTGGCATAAAACAGGTTTTAAGACATATTCTGCCCGAGAGATTTCTATTATTTTTTCGTATTTTGTTGCCACCGACATGCTTTTTGACAATTTGAAATAAAAAAAAATATTGGTTTCCGTAAAATTTTTGGAAAGGGGCGTTCCAAAAGTACTTTTTTGTCCTAAATTACAATGATATTTGTTTATTTTGAGAATATGTCTTGCAATAAAGACGGATAAAAAGTATTTCCATTTCACTTTTTTTCTTCCACACTTTATGGTTAATGTACCTTTCCCCCATCACAAAAGGGGTTGTCTCAAAAGTAGCTAAATCATCATTTATAAGCCTGCGCTAAAATGAAAATGTCCGTTTTTTTTGTTTTTTTTTTTTTTGTTTTTTTTTTTTTTTCTAAAAAACCTGCACCCTTACTGTTTCGGTCCTAGATAACATTATTTTCGAAATATTGTATTGTCACATAATTTTTGCAATGAAAAGGAATTACAAAGTAGACGTTTTTCTCGCATTTAATTAAAACGGGATCTTCATAAAAGTTTTCAGTTTTACCTAAATCTGCTACCTATCTGAAGACATTCGGAGATTTTTTCAACTTTAAAAAAAATATTTAGCAAAGAAAGTACATGTATATTGATAATACTGTTCAATTTCACCATGTAAAGAATGATAATAATTTTTAGTTTTAAAAAATGGATTGTCTAAAAAGTATCGAAACTCATTATATATCAACATCAAGTAAATGGAAATTACATGTACTATTTTTTATCGCATGAAATGCATTTATAAGTATTTTAGTCCTGAATGTTTTGAATTCAATTGTTGCATTGAAACTGTCATTCTTTAACTAATGTGCATTAAAACCTTAGCAATTCATTTTTATGTTAAAACAGGGTCGTCCCAAAAGTAATCAGTTTTACGGGAAAACTAATGAGTATTTGGGGATTTTCACCACAGTATTTTTTACACTTCAGGAGAAGGATTTGAAAAAAAATGGCTTGCTAAAAGAATTTTTGTTTAATCATTTAAATTGTAAATGTTGTTTCCCAGAACGGAAGGGTAGTCTCAAAAGAATATACATCAAATAAATGTTAATGGAATAATCCATATTTTTAAAACCATATAATCATTTCCTCATTACATCAAAATATGGGCGTCCTAAAAGTATTCTTATTAATGCTATTTTGGGGATCTTCAAGTTTCAATTATAGAGAGGGATGTAAAATAAAACGATGTATTTTAATAATCTAAACTTTGTTTGCAATATAAAGAGCTGTAGATTCTGTTTTTCTTTTCTTTTCTTATAAATAACGGAAAGAAATAGATAAAATATAAATGACTGCATGAAATTATTAACGGTCACTTGGAAGAACAAAAGCTTTTCTGATCTACCAACAGATAGAAACCGCCGTCAAGGCGCAGTTGTAGCAAGTAGGACTATCAAGCAAAGTACCCCAGGTTCGAACCCCGACGGCGGCACACATACTTCCCGACTATTTGTCTTCCACAAATGGGCTGATAATCGTAGACTTACATGTATGTGGTGTAGCAGCAGGAAAATAGAAAAGTATTATATCGTAGTACTGGTTAAAAGCGGCGTTTAATACTATACAAATAAACGAATATGTAAATGAATGTAAATGAATGTTTGCCTTTTAGGGCCTTGTCTTGGTCATTCAGCACTCAACACATATGGGTCGTACGCATAAGCTGGTGATTTTAATTGAAAAAGTGATCAACTTCAACCTATTCGAAAATATATTGACCTATCTTGTTTTGTAAACAAGTGATTTTAATGTTTTAACATTGAAATCGTGAGATCAACATAAAAAAACCAACAACATTGTGTAGTTAGATACTCCTTGATATACAACGCCCCTGTATATGGTGAAATATGGTGAAAAAATAAGACAAACCTTTAAATTCAAAAGATCGTTTGGTCAAGCGACAAAATAAAAATGATGAAGCTACGACGTTTTTCGTCTGTTGACTTTTAATAGATTAAAATCATAGAAAAAAATCACACACACCCCTCCGCCCCCCCCCCCCCTTTCCGAGAAAAAATATAGATCCGCGTATGATAATTTGAAAGTTTGTGCATGGCCAAGACATTTGTTGTAAACACAAACATCCATACCATGATATTGATGATTATGTGCAAAATAAAAAGTTTCAGTGTAAAGGGAAAATACCCCATTAGTGTAAAGTATGTGAAGTTTAAAACGGTTATCTACACTTTGATCTCATTGTTTCGTCATAGATGTTTAATGACGTCATAATTTCTTGGGATGTTAGGATCAATGTTCTTGCACGAGGGTTGAGACAAGTTTTGAATGTGTTTCGTCTCGTTCCTGGAAAAGTCTACAGTGAATAATTAGGAAGAGGAATAGAGGAAGGATTTCAGACTTTTTTGGCGTTTAAAGCTTGATTCATTGAACTCAAGAGGATTTTCATCTGTTCGTCAATTCTATAAGACACTGGCATTAGGCGCAAGTCATCGTGTGTACTTGAATGTTGTTGCATAAGATCCAGCATTCATCTACAGATGACTGTTGTCTAAGCCGTTCACCAACTGCTCTGATGTGTGTCTGATCTGTGTCGATGGTAGTGACCTTTCACAAGGTAAAAAAGATCTGAGTTTTTGCTGATTTATTTGATTGTTCATCTGACCTACGGAATGTACTAACTCGGTGGGGTTAGTACTAGAAAGCATGAGCTAAAATCGGCTCTGAACGCCTTTAATACACGACATTTGATAACATTTATTTACATTCACTACAAACATACATGCATGTAGAAGACCTCTTTGAATGACGTCGCACCAAAGCAATGTCGCAAAAATCTAAAATTAAATAATATTTATTTTCTAACCATTTTGATAGGGAAAATGAAATGTAAATCCACAATTTAAACCTTTTTTAAAGATAACTATTTATGAAAAACGCATTTTCTCATTCGAAATTTTTGCTGCCGTAATAAATCGAATCGAAGTCGGTCTCCTTAAATTATACCCGTTTTTGCAAGCTTGTGCACGCGCAAAGCGGGATATAATTAGAAAACGGTTTGTAGCATCTAGTCAACCGGAACACAGGGGCTGGTTTCTAATTGTGGCCCGGCTGAAAAACAACCCAAATCGGGCCCCCGCCCGGGGGAGAAATAAGTTGGCCCAATGTTATTAACCTTACAAATACATCTCAGAATCATGTTCCATAGTCGGAAAACCCGGATAAAGGGAGCTGTCTGATCAATACTTTATAATATCTTCCGGTCTTAAACATGGCAGTATTTTCTGAAAGCGAATTGAACTATGAAAACGCATAAAAGGTGAGATGCTGGGCTAATTTCCTTCAAAGGTAAAGGCTAATTAACTCGCGATTTACTGGTAAGGAATTTTCTTTAGAATTACTCATTTTCCGGCTTGCTATTTTTTAGTCGTTTCTTTCAGTAATAAAAATCATCTTTGTCATTTTGTACTTTGATTTCATTTTTATTTTGACATTTAGAAATGAAATCATTCATATTAAATTCTAAGCGTGGGAGCGAAATACGAGGGTTGATCAAGAAATCGTTAAATGGGGTTATAAAACTAAGTTGACTATCAAAATTAGTTAAAGATTAAACATTCATTTAATGCAAAATCTGTGTAATAAATGTGGACAATTTAGAATGTTTATGTTATATAGCGGCTGTAAAGCGACTCATCTAAGTCATGGACCCCGCACGTAGGCGGGGAGCAAGAACGTCAAATGCGACGTCATTATTAAGTACGTTCTAGTTAGTCTCCATTTGTTCGCATGTTTTTCTGTGCCAAATAAATTAACTTGCAGAAAGTATCAGTATTTCAATTGGAATTCAAATATGTATAATTTTTATGTAAATAGTATGGAAAATATTGGGGATAAATTGGGACGCCTTCGTTTGTTGAAACTCCATTATACCATTCTAAATCCTCTTATAAAGCCCGAGGCTCTTTAAATGTCCAAGGATACAAAAGAAAACTCCTTTTTTGACATAATTAGATTTTTTTCTTATTTATCTAAATTACCCATAGTCATGATAAAATTCGAAAAATAAATGGTGTTGACTCAGCTCACTTTTTTCTTGAATTATTTAGTGTTATTTAGAATATTCTGTGTCCGTAAAACAATTGATTTCCTAGTTATGTCGTATTTACCTCGAGCGAGAAATTTCAACTAAATTTTGAAATTTCTTTCACAAAATTTGATGTATGTATCAGATTTTCGTGATTTTTACGGCTCACTCAAGAAATGTATACTTAACAAGCAAGAAATGCGAAAGTTAAAGGCCCGTTGTAAGAATTTCTGGATCATCCCTCGTAGACCTGTAAACTGTTTTGATATTCCATTCAATGGTAGCTTATTATTCTGTTTTCAACTTGTTATCTTTAAATCTAAATGTGGATGAACGTAAATGTGATGCCGCCAACCGAAACTTACAATTCCAATAAGTCACAGAAAGCCACCGTTAGCTTATTCTATTAATGTGGAGACGAAATCTGACTTTAAAATGTGTTGGCGTGTTTATATGTATCTGCAAATACTGGAGCCCCACATTATCGCTTCCATGCCCAAAGATAGCTCTAACACAAAACATTCGTAAAGGATTTCGGGTTTCGCTATAGAATCAGTACTGCTGGAAATTTTAGGATTTTGTACGAGCATCCGATGATTTTACTGGATACATTTCGACAAAATAGTAAACAAAAGGTTGGCCAGCAGGTCAACATTTATTTAAGACAACACTCATCGGCATCTTTGTTTTTTAGTCTTTTTTTACACTTGATTTCTCAATATGTTTCTCAACATTAGAACAAAATAAAGCTACCGGTGAACCGTTGGACCAAATCAACTGGGTTGTTGCTTAATATTGACCCGTAGGATGACGGGAGGGAAAAGAACTTATACCATCTGGTATTTAATCAATGTCTCATTTGTAACACTGAATGCTTCTCAAAAATAAGTTTATAAATCCAACACTGAGCTTAGCAAAATCAACATTTTTTTTTTTTTTTGCAAATTTTCGAAAACAGGTTGGGTGCTTTCAGCGATTCGTCTACAATATTCGGAAATTCTTTGGTTGCAGTTTTGATTGCATTTCTCGAAAGTCCAAAAAACAAATTATTGCATTGTACATTGTATTTTCGAGGAATGACAAGTGAATATTGCCCTGGTCCTTAACTTTAGTTCTGTAGCATAAGTATATATCCATGCCTTTTAGTATCAAATGTCCCCATGACATCCTCAATAATTTTATGTGTGCGTAATAGGTCGTTGAGCAGCCTGGGTAGTCATAAATACTTAAACTACATTTCATTTTGAGCATCCACTGAGAGTTAGGAGCTTTCTGTTATGTCCACGATAAGGACTCTGATCAGACTGTGCGGATGCACAAACTGATTTGTGACTTTAGTTTGCGCACAAGTTTTTGTAATCGGAAACGCCACGCATTGATTCATTTCTTTCTAATTACCATTCCCGTCGAAAGGAGGATCAATCCACCGGCCGGGTGGCGTCCACCTCTTTATCCGGAGCATAACTCTTTCACCTTACGTCAGATTGACCTAAAACTTGGCAGTTATGTTCCTTTTATGACTGCGTAGCGCAGTGCATAAGAACCGTAGCTATTCCTTGCTTGATTTTTTTTTAAAATTATTTGGTTTGGTTTAAACCTATTTATTTTACATCGATTGGGGAACAGATTCCTACAATTAACCAGTACTCGCGCCGAATGTGTGGGCCAATGAAAAAAATGCAAGATCGATAGCCGCTCCAGGGAATCGGACTCAGGGCCTTTGAGTCAAGAAGCCGACGCTCTAAATTTAGAATTCATTTTTCAGAAAATGGACATTCAGCAGTTTAATGGACGTATCTGGTGACAATTTTTTTTACTTTTTCTTGACTACAGTTGTTATATTTCAGCCCAAGTAAGGTATGGTTTGATGTGGTGAGACACTTGCTATAACCAAAAGAATAACATCGTAAAAGAACATGATCCATGCAACATGATGCAGAAAATTATTCAATTGAACCTGTTCATGGTTTGTTTTTACGGTAAGGTAAATCATGCAACTGGATGCAAAATGTGTAGTTTTGAAATCGTTCCGAATTCGTGAAGGTTCATCAGGCAATCATGTGCGGATAGATAGGAGGATTAGACACGAATTCGGCAGAAATATAATACTAAGATCCGTCTAAAATCTTTGAATCACATCGTCCACGCGCAACTATTTTCTAACATGATATTATATCGGGCGGGAACCGTTGTAAAGTTAAGAACATCGGGAAATGGACAAGATGATTGATTTTGAATGATTTTGGAATGAAATTGAATGAATGCTGGAAGAGCGTTTTGGGTGAAATTAAATGAATGTAATCCAATATCGCTAATTTTATTCACGATGAACAAAATAAGCGATAATTATTACCTCCCTTTAATAAACGTACTTTTCTACTTGTGTGTCTTTGAGGACCAGGCAAACACTTAGAAATCCACACTAGCCAGTTAAAGACGTGGTCCGTTTTAATAAACTTCTTACGATAAAAATTAATCGTAAGTCAAAAATCACAAACCGTACCTGGTGATTCATTCATAGTTTGATTCTATCTTGCAATAGCGCATTGGAATTGTCTTTAGAAGACGATTCCAATAAGATGATGCATGGCAGCATTCCATATTTAGTTACTACTGTAGAAGTAACTTTACTTTTGACGTATTCAAAAATGATCGTAAGATGTATAATAAAACAGGCCCCAGGGGACTAAGTTATTAGGGTTAATTGATACGAATTGATTTCTTTCGTGAGAGTTAAAAACTCTTTTTTCACTTTGAGATTACACGTACTCAGCTAATTAATTGATTGGTTAAACTTGAACGACAGAGAAAATGTCATAATGTAGAACAAATATACGTCACGCAATGAGGCATTTTATCGATTTACAAGACAATCCAACTTCTGGATAAAAAAAAATAGACATACAAAATATTGATTAAATAGTTTAGCCTACATCTGTCTGAGAAAATGACAAATTCATTAAACTCTCAAATATTGCGAAATATTTCTTCTCTTCAAAACATGTACGTTAAAATATTGAGAAATATTTCTTCATTTGAAAAGCCTTGATCAATCCAAAAATGGTAAACCAGAAATCACATTTCGAAAATTTGGGTAATCCATCCCATCATAAAAAATGTTGAAATCGGCGGGATTTCGGGAGGCTTCCGTAAACATCGTTTTTTGTCGGTTTACTAAAATATTTCCCGTTTTTGCAGTTAGTAACATCGTGAAATCGACATTCATCTCAATTAATAACATTCTAAAACTTACTCAAACCATTCAAAAAGCTTCAAAAAGACAAAAATAGATATAAAATAAACAAATTCTTTAAAAAAAATTGATACAGCTAAATAAAATCGCGAATTTACTGAATTATATATAATTGAAATGGTAAGAGGGTAATTAGTTCTTGAAGAAATAGAGAGCTTTAATGGAACTCATATGCATATTTTATAACACTTTCCTGTTTTACAAAATTTTGGACCTGTCCAAATTCAAAGGTTTTGCAGACGAAAATTTAATGTGGATTTAATTTAAAAAATAACCATTCAGTAGGGTAGAAAATAGTGTGGAAAAAGAAGAAATTGCTTATCAGAAGCAATTTCTTCTTTATTTCACAATGTTTTCTCAATCATGAAATCACAGGCGCGTAAAAATAGGGATTAAACAGCAAAGGGTTAAAAGGAAGGTTATAAATATCGCTAATTTTGATCAGGATCTATAAAATTATCGATGTCGGATTGCCTCCCGTTAATTTCACTCAGAACTCACTCATCGTACGCATTCAATTTCATTCCGAAATCATTCAAGAACCATCATTCTTGGCAATTTCACGATGTTGTTCACTGTACGTCATCGTATTAGCACTCACTCCATTTGTTCAAAAACGCGCCGAAATCTTTCCAAACCGTTTCGTTTTTAATGTTCATCAACTTCATATCAATCGATCAAATTATTCCAAGATTATTTAGGCTGGTGTTGATCTAAAAGCCTCTAAGCCTCTGTGAAGACACACAAATGAGCCTGTGCATGAGATTTCCAACAATTTCATATATGTGCATCCGCACAGTCTGACCAGAGTCTTCACTAAGTGTTTAGTAGTTAGATAAGGTCTCAAAGTACTTGTATACCATCAGGTAATGTTACATTTACAGTAGGTGGCAGACCTGGTAAAAATTTTCTCAGAAATAACATACCAGACAGAAGTATTTTAATCAAAACAATAGATATGATGTATATTAACAAACCAGCGTAGTTGCCTGGTGCCTAAATTGAAATTATGTTTTATCAATTCGTGTCACTTAAAGAGTGTAAAACAAGTTTTATTCATTTTAATTCCAAAACTGGATTGCAAACATATCCTTAATATTCCTGAATTATGACGTGTAATACTTTCTTTCAGTGTGGGCTAAATTTCAAAATCAAATTGTTTACTATCCAAGCAAGTGTGATGGCCCTCCATAACATTAACAAGTTTAGCCCTTAATTGAAATGCTAATGATTTCCAAATTGTCTCTATATATTTTCTTACAATATATATACAGTTTAAATGTGACCATAAAACTATTAGAGTCAAATTCCATTTTCTATTGACTGGTCCATCATATCTCAAATGTAACTGGTAATTGTAATTAATTACAGATGAAAAGTAATTGTACTTTAATCAATTACATTGAAATTTTGTTGTAATTATAATTGTAATTGTAATTAAGCTATTTCAATGTAGTTTGTAATTTAATTAATTACATTGGTATGTAATTGACCCCAGCCCTGGTAGGTGGCTGTCTACACTTCCCAATGTTTGCACATCACACACATTTCAAATTGTTGGAAATGTCTCGCACAGGCTCATATCTTTTTAAAGAAAAAATATCTTTTCTTATAGGGAGGTAAAATAAAGACGAATTCGTTAACTTGGAATAAATAAGGGATTTTTTAATCCCCTTAATATAATTTCAAAACTCGCTCCTCCTATTTAATTGATTGTTATAAGAAACTGTTCAAACTGCATCGGTCCATTTTACAATTCGATTAACAATATCAACGGCGCTCCTGTTTTATCATCTTGAACGCAAGGCAGGTTTTTTATGAGTTAGTGATAGTCAATTACGAGCTTAAAAACTCTGCATTCAAAATTAAATAAGGCTAAAAAATATGTGACACAATACGTAGGCTATGAAAAGTTGTCACAGTCACAGATACAGTTAACAACATTGTGAAATTGACAAGGTGAATGATTTTGGAATGATTTAGGAATGAAATTGAATGTGTGTGTGGAGCGAGTTTTGAGTGAATTAAATAGGGGTTATCCCATATCGCAAATTTTGTTCAGGATGAACAAAATTTGCGATATTGATAACCTCCCTTTAAAAAAAATTCATACAATTTCTTTACATAGCCTCCTATTTTTCAAGAACCTATGAGACGCTAACAATTTTAATTATGTCAGTGAAACCGCGATTTTTCTCTATCAAAATGTTTTTTGAATGATGTTGATTTTTATATTTTTCAATGTGTTTGAGCGCTTTTGAATGGTTTGATTGAGTGTTTGGAATGAATGATTGGAGCGCTGAGTGAGCGGTTTAGAATGGTTTTGATTGAGGTGATTGTCAATTTCACGATGTAATTAACTGTATCTGCCTTTGTCCAAGGCACCTCGCCGGCGAATGGAAAGAATGGAATCCTAAGCTCGTTTGTCTTTTGCTAGTGCTGAGCACTACAACACATGAATGGGCCGATTAAATAAAGATGTTGCCATTGTGACACATTTTCCTATCCTTATCTCACTTTAACTCAATCTATTTTTCAATGTGAATTTCGACCATATGCATTTTCGGGATGAAATAAATAATATCTAATTGTTTATTTCAGTTACCGAGGTAATAACGATAACCCTGGCCCGACAGGAGCTCAAACTGACGATGCACGACTACCAGGTCTCGTGGAACCGGGCCCAAGCCACGTGTGCCAGTAATGGCGGGGTTCTCTATAAAGAAGATTCACCAGAACGATCAATCGTCTTGGAAAGGTTCCGTGCCTCTTGGCCCTACAAGTGAGTTATAGGACATACGATTTCGATTGCTCAGCGCGAAACAGTTGTAACTCCCTATATGTTTATAGGGAGTTACAACTGTTTCGCGCTGAGCCACGGCTTTTTGTGCTATGATTCGTTTTTTTTTCTATTTTATTTAATGAGACAAATATGCATTTAATCAAGAGATGGAGAGCTTTATTTCTTATTTCATGAAGGTATGAAAGTAAAAACTAATTAAACTATATGAATTCTCGAAGCTGATTCATACATGAGTGTGATAAGTTTTTTTTCATTCTTCCATGAAATTGAAAAATACTCACTTCATATCTTACGATTCAATATTATGAAGCGAAAATACCAAGATTTTTCATGAAGAAAAATAATTCTTATTGCACCACTTTGAGAAAAAGCTAATACAATGGATGCGTACAAAAAATTTTCATATAAAGGATCTTAATTTTTTCAGCCAATCAGGATGTACAAACCTTAATTTTAATAACTTATTATATTAGTTAAATTATTTAATTTTATAATGTTTTCTACATTGTGTATACAGGTATCCTGATTTTATCAGTGATTTTGATTGTGAAAGGCCGTTTTGTCCCTCGTTTATGATCTTCAATAACACTATCCTATAAAATACATTCATAGTTTGGTTGAAACTCAATACAAAAACAGGGACACATGATAGAGAGAAAAAAATCAGTCCGAGAGAAATTATATTGTTGTTTCAAAAAAATTTTTTGTTCAGATCTTCTTAGATGTTGATTATCTGGGGTGCGCAAGTTTATCGGATAGCCGCGTAAAGCATATATTATCTTTTTAAATCGTTTTTCATCAATTGCATGACTGTTATATAACACCGTAAACTAACAAAAAACACGATCAAACCCATTCAAAATCCCCCACTTTATATTTCATTTCACTTTCACAGAACTTACTTAAATCGTTCTTAAACGCTCTGAAAACATTCGAAACCGCCCCAGAATCGTTCATTTCGGCACCACATTTCATTCCAATCGTTCTATGTTGTTATCAGATGGGGTTGATTTGGACGCGTCCGCGAAGGCTTGAAAATCATTTGAAGAAAAATACACAGAATTTCGTAAAATGGAGGTAATCAATTGTCGCTAATTTCGTCCAATCTGGACGAAATAAGCGATATGATATTACCTTCCTTTGATTTTATTCAAAACTCGTACACCCGACTTAGTAAAATTTATTTCGAAATCATCCAAAAACCATTCAACGGACTGTATCAACCTCACGACGTTGTAAAGTTAACGACGTTTCTTTTTTTTTAAATTTTGTTAGACATCTCTGGATTGGACTACACTATCCTTCAACAGAATCTAACGACGGATTTGGTTGGCTAGATTGCTTTGGACAAAATCTTGACCTATATAATAACTGGGATCCGTCTCACCCGCAAAGCCCCAATCGATGTGGTTTTACAGATAGAGGCACGGCACTTTGGGAATCAAAACCATGTGAGCAGGGTCTACGATTTGTATGTCAAAACGAGAGAGGTTCGTTTATATTTATCTTCTGTCTTAAAGGCGTCATTTAAAGATTGATATAGTAAGTGACATTGTGAAATTGTTGTTCATCTTGATCAAAGCGATTTAAAATCCCTCTCTCGGAGCTCAATTTATTCATTCCAATTATCCGATAACACATATCAAAATGATTCCATTTGTCAAAAAACGCATCGCGTTCGTTCAAAACGATCATCATGGATTTCAAATAATCTAATTTGTAAATTAAGCTTCAAAAATAGTCAAGTTCATAGATTTTGATAAAGGGGAGTTAATAAAGTATCGGTAATTTCATCCATTTGGACAAAATTTACCTTTAACCAATATGTAATTTGACCCAATCAGGTTTGTTTTTCCTATTTTACCAATTGAAGTAACACACGTAATTGGCTGAAAAGAACTTCTGGTTAAAATTCAATCAATAGAAAGCTTTTATACAACTGGGCCCAGGTTATTAATTTATTTATTTCGGTAAATCAGATCATACAATAAACAAGAAGTTCAAAAAAATGATAAACATGATGCAGTCAGGCCTTAAATAACAAAATTACGTAACAA
Organism: Fragum whitleyi; assembly: GCA_948146395.1. Taxonomy (NCBI): domain Eukaryota; kingdom Metazoa; phylum Mollusca; class Bivalvia; order Cardiida; family Cardiidae; genus Fragum; species Fragum whitleyi. Next base: position 43,428,080 of record OX411555.1, read on the forward strand.
AATACATGTACATAAAGCGGTGTCGGGTATTTCCGGATACCTAAGACATTTCGTATAAAAAGGATGCAGATAGACAATTATACTATGGTCTTGAGGCGTTTATTGACGGATGCTATCTATTCTTGACAGGATTAGATAATAAAAAGTTACTCTAGCTAAATAATAATTTGTTCAAAACAGATAAAAGAAAGCTATGTTTAAACATCTGATCTTGGTCGCTGGCGGGTAATCTCGGATACTAAAAATAAGTGAAATAAATTTATACCTGAATTGGATTCAAACATCTTTGAAGCGTATTTCATTAATCTTTATTGAAAGACAAAATACGAGTAAACAAATGAAAGGTATTTTATAGATACAGCATTTAGATATGTTTTTGGGAAGAGTTCAAGATGATAATGATCGTTGAAGCAAATAATCGCAGAGACACCTAGAATCTAGATCTATTCCGAAATTCATTGATTTTATTCCATTCTATCAACCCCGTTTCAATGAGTATTAAGAAAAGTCATGAGATACTAGTTGGCACATTTTATGAAAAAAAATCAATGGGTATGTTTCAACTTCTGTTTTTGTTCTTTTTTCTGTATAGGAACGTACTGGAGAAAAGTCGCTGGCTTCAAACATATGTGTAGGCCCTTATTATTAATAATCTGAGCCGTACGTATTCAAATGAATTCAAGAATTCACATACAATGTAGATGTATGCGTGACGATACGCTAATTTCAGATTTTCTTTAAACAATACGTTGATCATTTCAAATGAAAACATTACATTTCATTTTCTAAGTTTTCTAGTTTTAGGATGTACGATGGAAAACGGCATCCAAATCTTTCTTTTCATAAACTAACGGATCTTGTACTTTTTTTGTCGCAAAAAGTATTGTTAGAATTCGTCGTGTGACAATTTCTCGTCGGAGGTTTATTTTTTTGAAAAGTTAGAATGCGCCTTTAACAAGAAGAAGAATGCGCAATTATTGGGTAGTTCGAAGGTATCCGGAAGACCCGAAAGCAACTTTTTTGTAGGGTCTTTCGGATACTCAAATAATTTTTAACTACAGTGTCATTTCATCTAAAAAGATGTGCGTTTTAGGAAGTAAATATCTCCATATGTGAAAACTTTCTATGTGTCTTTTCTATATCCCATAATACGTGCTGAAAGAAAAAGATGAAGTTAGACAAAAATTTAGCAGTTATCTTAAATTGAAAGCTTTTCCAACAATGTATTATGTAATAAATGTTATCTCTCTCCTTCATAAAATTTTGTGTCATATACAGATATGTAAATAAATCAAATATCTTGAAGAACAAATTAAGGCACAAAACAACCTTGCACCTTGCCGATGCATAGGAGAAACACGTGACTATCCGAGAATACCCGCCATCCGAGAATACCCGACACCGCTCTAGGTATTTGAATTGTTAGGATCTGATTAACATAAAACGGGCTTTTCCAAGAGTTATACTGTTACTAAGTGTATACGCCCAATATTTTTGACAATGATATTGATTCAACTTCTAATATTGCCAACTCACTTTCAAACTACTGTTACAGTTAGTAACATCGTGAAATTGACACTCATTCCCATCAAAATCATTCGAAATTATTCACTCAGAGCTCCATTCATTCATTCCAAACACTCACTCAATTCGATCAAAATTGCTCCGAAATCATTAGAAAACATTTCGAAAACGTTGAAGACAATCAACTTTAGATTCAACTCGATCAAATTTTTCTACGACTTTATTGGCTGGTGTTGATTTTAAAGTTTCTGATTTGGCAACGAAGGCACACAAACAGAAAAATGCGTATATTTTATTAAAGGGAGGTAATGAATATCGCTTATTTTGTTCATCTTGAACAAAATTTGAGTCATTGGAATACCTCCCTTTTATTTCACTCAAAACTCGCCCCACACACCCATTTACTTTCATTCCAAGAGCATTCCAAAATCACTCATCTTGTCAATTTCATGATGATACTAAGTGTAACATGGAAGAGTAATCCTTAAACTGATTATTTTTTGTCGATAATATTAATCGTGAATCACCAAATTAAAAATCCTAAATGAGCCTGTGTGTGACATTTCCAACAATTTTACATGTGTGAAAGGTGCAACAACTGGAAGCCTAGAAACTCCTACAGTGCCATTAGAATAATGTCTGACTGTCTTAAGATACTTTGAGACCTTGTCTATCTACCAAGTGCAACGTGAAATCTTTGGTCAGACTTTGCGTATGCACAGACTGGCCATAGTCTTTGTTTGGCGCTCTTTTAAAATTGTTGGAAATGTCACGCACAGGCTCAAATGAATAAAAGAAAATTGAAATGCACATTCTGCCTTTGGGCGTGGGTAGATAAAAGTACATTTATCATAATCTTTATTTCTTTTAAATTCAGAACAATGTACCTTCACAAATGGCACCGGAATCCCAGAACCATCAGGTGAAATCCAGGCTCTAACAGTTATTGTAGCAGATTCGCAAGGTTGCCTGCAGCGTTGTTTGACCCAAATCTACAATTACAAAAACTGTTGGGCGGTGAACTATGAGGATCGAAATTGTACCCTCTACTTTACTGACGATCCCTTTCTATTTGAAACACATTCTCTGACAGCATCTTTAATTGCTTTTCACGTAAAACTGTGTTATTACAGTAAGTACAGCCAAAACGCTTGCAAACTATTTGAAGTTATGCATTTGTAAGCGCGTGCAAAGCGGTGCATAATTCGCAATACTTCGTAAGCGTTTTGTTATCCTGAACGCAGACTAGAATGCGTGGAAGATGCTTATTAAAGTTAAACACACATAAGGAAATCAATCATTGGAATGGATCCTTAGAGTTACCGTTAAAGATTTAATGGTCGCATTTTACACTTTTGGGAAAAACTTAGAGTATAAATTGAAATTATTGGCTACAATTTGAAGCTCGATATATTTTGCATTAGGTGAACAAAAAAGACTAAACTGTATTTTTCGAGTGGGTTCGCTCGTTTAAAGAGCTTTTATTTAGTTGTTGTCACAATGAGACGATTCTACAATCGATCTTACACTAAAACAAACGATTAACCTTTATAAGTTTATTTTAGACGGCAGCATTGTTACAACAGAGGATTTGTCGATAAACGCCATTGACAGCACGATTCCAGACACTCCCTGTACTGTATTTGAATCACAAACTACGCCGACCATGTTCGCACCTACGACGGCCAGCACGAATGGGATAACAACTTCTCCGATTACAAATAATACCCAAACAACAGCAAGTTCAACACAAACGACGGTTAATACCACTGTAACAACAGATGCTGTAACATCGGTTACAAATATTACTTCAACGACAACAAACGCTCTCGGTACAACACAATTCACTTCAACAATGAGGACCAACTCATCGACAACGAGTACTATCCGTTCGACAACCGGTACTCCTCTACCGCAACCAACAAGTAGTCCTGCTCAGACAACAACAAGCTCTCAAACTACAAGAAATGTTCAAACATTAAACACTACTATGACGACGACTACCAATGCTTTATCAACATCAGTTGTTATAAAAACGACAGAAAGTGCGACTATATCGTCAAATACTACGACTGGTATAACAAGTACCACTACATTAAACTCTTCCAAGTTAAGTACTACTCCGCAAACAACAACCTCAACAAGTCTTGCTACATTGACAACATCAAAAACAACTTTGCCCACGACAAATACTACCGTATCAACAACAAGTACAAATTCAACAACAGCAACAAGTACAACAGCACCAAAAGCAAACGCGTCTGCTTTAACAACAAACACGAGTATATCTACGACTTTTTCACAAGAATCGTCAACCTTAGCAAGTGACGGAACATCAATAACATCAACCACGTCTACTACAGGTAACATCTCAACAACCACAATTGCAATATCTAGTTCGACTTCATCAAATAATATTTTGATAACAAGTACAACATCATCTACTGCCACCTCAACAACGGCTGAAAGTGGCACATCAATAACAGAGCCAACAACTCCTTTAAAATTTTCAATTATTACAACAACTACACCTAACTCAAGTAATGTCGCCTCTTCTTCAGCAACAAATTCAAATTCAACATGTCTTTGCAGTTGTTCCGTCGTAACTAATTCACTTTCAACATTGAATTTGACTCAAAAACTGGAGCTTATTCGATTAAAGTTAAGAGTGGACTACAACGCTCTGTCTTCGAGAATAAGAAAGAAGTCCTGCGCTAAGGACAACCGTGTTGTTTCACAATCAGTTGGCTACGCTGCGGTAATTTTTGCGTGCACAGAAATTTCTGTTATAATGATTGGTGATATTATGACTATTTATAAATACTTTCGTGTGAAGCTCAGTGTGCTGAACACGAAAAACAGAGCCGATAGTCTGGCTTAAGATGGAGGGAAGTGAATTCCTTTGTCACAGACACTACAACGGTACGATTGGTGATTGGACTACGTGTAATGGCTACATATAACACTTACTTAGTGTTTTGTATGAAAAAGAAATATAACGAGGTTGGAGGAATTGTTAATTGTCGAGGCTCTGCCGAGTCAATTATCAATTCCCACAACCAAGTTAGATATTTTTTCATACAATACACTAAGTTCGAATTATATTATCTTAAAACCACTATTTGCCTTGTTTTCGTCGATTTTCTAACAGAAATGCAAGTTTCTAAAAATAATCGGATTATGTCATTGTTCTAAAAATATCCATGTGATATCATTAAAAAAAAACATGGGATGTTATCACACGGATATTTGTATAGTTATGAGATAAATTTCATTCGCCATATTGTATTGACAGTTTATAACTTCATGAAATTAACACGTACCCCTTTCAAACCTATTCTAAATCACTCGTTCAGTGTTCCTTTCATGGCAATCCTACCACACATTCAAATCGTTCAAAAACGCTTCGAAATCATTCGAAAAAGCTCAAGAATCTGTCGCATTACTTCACAACTTCATTCAAACAGAACAAATAATTGTTCTTAAAAAAGTGTAGGAAGAGGAAAAGACGATTAATTCGACGAAATTAGCGATATTGTATTGCCATCCTCTGATTTCATTAAAACCCGATCATTCCACGTATTCAATTCCAATTCCAAATCATTCCAAAATCATTAACTAGCCAATTTCACGATGAAATGAACTGTAATCCACCGAGAAGGTTACAGTTAGTTATAAATTGATATTCATCTCAATCAAGATCGTTCCTAATCACTCACTCAGCGCTCCATTCATTCATTCATTCATTCATTCATTCATTTATTCATTCAAAACACTCACTCATACCGATCGAAAACGCTCCAAAATGACTAAAAAAGATACAATCACAGCTACATTGAAAATGATATTTAAAGAAAATAATTGTGGTTTCACTGACATAATTAAAATTGAAATCGTCTGATTGGTTCTTTAAGAAATAAGAAGCCATTTATAGAACTTGTATGCATATTTTGTTAAAGGGAGGTAATAAATATCGCTAATTTTGTTCATCCTGAACAAAAATTGCGATATTGGTTTACCTCCCATTTTATTCACTCAAAACTCGCTGCACGAACTGACCCAATTTTATTCATAAAATCATTTCAAAATCATTCATCTTGCCAATTTCACGATGCTATTAACTGCACTATTACATCGTTTTCATGACATTTAAAAATCGGGCTTTGTAGAAGATGGGCCAGAATCGCACCTTGAAGTTTATCAACTTACTTAAAGTCCCGTCTGTGTTTGTGAACATTTCCGAACCCCGAGACAATGATCCTGGACGACTTTGTACACAAAAATCAGACTTTTATTCTCAAAGATAAGCTTGAATTTGTCATTTCCATATTCGCTAATGATTATGACGCAATGGTCTAAATATAGGCCTAACTTAATGAATATTTATGACCTACAACATTTCGGACTCCAATTTGAATACCATTCTTATTTCGTTCCTGCACGTGGGCGTATTTCATGTGACCACAATCTCATTTACATAATTTGCTGTATACAGCAGATCATGCGTTTCACGAAAAAGCCGCCATTTGTCGATTGATTCGAATTTTCATGTAACTCATCTTTCATAAGACTAAATCAAGAAAGAATATTCAAAGAATATTCACGATAGAGCGATTTTTAAGTTGGAATGCGGAGCAATTCCAACTTAGATTTAACAAAACCGCAAAATGAACACAAGATAATTTCATTTCGGTTTTTTTGAGAACACATATCACGTGAACAGGATATGAATACACTAGGGCCTATTTTGTATATCTCAACTTGACAAAGACATACAGTTCTTTTCATCAAAAAGCAATAGTGCTGTACAATTACACAACTAGCACTTCATGTATATTTTTTACACGCTAGTTTATGTTTTAAACGATATTTATTAAAATTTGCGTACGAATATATTAGTATCACATATTTGCATTACTAAATTTGGAAATCATGTGATAAGTCAAGTCCAATAAGGTCAGCAATTGATAATAGCACTAGCCAATCACGTGATCTGCTTATTTGGTAGTGTCGCGATCTGTTTACTCGGTATTGTGGCAATAGCACAGGCCAATCACGTGATCTGCTTATTTGGTAAGGTCGCGACCTGTTTTCGTAGAATAATGTTATAGGTTCTTTTAAAGGTATAGTTTCTCTTTCTGAACGACCTTGTTACACATTTAACCTTTGACAAGCTGTTAATTTGTAAATTTCTGTTTAAGCTACGAAATGAAAATCTTTTCTTAAAGTGATGATACGCTTTTAAAGTTAATAAATATTTTTGCAACATATTATAGATTGTTTTCCGACATATTGCAGTTATCTACATGAATGTTCCATTGTAAAAACCCCAATACTCATCCAATAAAACCCTTGCCACCACATCTTTAATTGAATTATGATTATCTTCAAGTTGCCCAATTGCATTCCATCACCAAGACACTTTGCCATTTGAAACAAAACAACTAGTTCAACTTGTTTTCTTCACATTTTTACACATCAACACGTTTAAGAGCACAATCATACAGATAGTTACATGGTGAAATTGACATTCATCTCAATTAAAAAAAATTCTTAATCGCTCACTTAGCGCCCCATTCATTTCAAACACACACTCAAATCATTAAAAAACGCTCAAAGTTATTTAACAATAAGATCAACATGTACATTCAAAATGAATTAAGCAAGAACCAACTCGCGATTTCACTGACATAATTGAAATTTAAAGCGTCTGATTGGTTCTTTTGGGAATAGAAGCTATTGATTAAACTTTTATGCATATTTTAAATAGGTTCTATATATCGCCAATTTTGTTCATCCTAAACAAAATAAGCGGCATTGGATTCCCTCCCTTAAATTTCACTCAAGACTCACTCCGCTCACTCATTCAACATCACGCCTAAATCATTCCAAAATCGTTCACCTTATCAATTTCACGATGTTATTAACTGTATCCCCAAATCAAAAGTATAGGAGCATATATTGATTTTATCATGTCTGTCTCTCAGTCAATTGACCTTTTGCTTTCCGCTAGATAAACGGAGAAGCAAATGACCTGCAATAACGAAACTCTACACAAATATTGCCCATGACCCAGAGAAATACCCTATTGTTTCGGGGTCATACATGTCACAGTCATCAGTATATTTTAACAGTTAACATTTCCCAATCTAACTGAACAACCAATTGACCCAAATCATAAAACTTGACACAAATGACCCGAGAAAGTCCCCACTTTTGGAGTCACAAAGGCCGAAATCACAATTGAACTTCGTCCAAAAATTGTCTTGAAATGTCCGTCGTGTGACGTCAACTTTCTTAAAACTTCTTCTTCTCCTAAACCGCTGGGCCAATTTCAATGAATTTTTGCCAGAATGTTCCGTGGGTGACCCTCTTCAAAATTGTCGCTATATTATAATTGTCCAAAAAATATGGGTATGGAAAGGCGGGGCTTATTTTGAGCCCAAAATCTTTGAACGACATCTCCTCCTGAGCTACTGGGCAGATTTCGATGAAACTTTACAGGAATGTTCCTTTGATGACCCTCTTTAAATAGTGTGGCAAAATTTTCATTCGTCCACAAATATGGGCGTGGCAGGATAGGGCTAATTTTGAGTTTCCTCTGTAATGAATTGGTTGGCAGGGTCTATTGTAATGTCTCCTCTTCAACAATTGGGCAAATTTGAACGAATCTTTGCCAAAAAGTTTCTTGGATAAGATCCACTGGACCAATATAGCGATTCAGGGGTTTAAACGACTCTCGTTTTTTAAATACATTGATTTATATAGGCCCTTCAAAAGACGAGACGTATTATGTGATCTCTTGTGGTGGGCGGGAGGCGTCAGCTTCGTTAGTAGCTTGAGGTCACCGCAATCCAACTTATCAGTACTTTCAGTACTTTGATTTATTGGGGGACGTTTCTACGTCACCCAATGTTAGTACCATGTGAGAACAATCCTGTCAGTTGTTTATCGCCGATGTTCTGCTATAATCTTGTAACTACAGGTTGTTTAAAGCTGTAGTTACGATATTTTAGCAGAACACCGACTTAATAGCTTTTCAAAAAAGTAGTACCGGCTTGGGTTTAATTTTCATTTTTACAAGACTTACCCCCGCTCGACAACTGTGCATTTTGAAAACGGCATTATTCAAGAATTCTATACAAGTAGAAGATTAATCAACGACATCTCTTAAATGTAAAATCAGCTTCCAACCCTAGCCCAAGCGTTTTTTTTTTTGTTTCGCGTAAGAATGCTATTTATAGACAATGCGGTGATTTGCCTATTGGGTTTTCCCGTGGTGTAAAGGGGATACAAAACTAGGTGGCTGAACTGGTAGCCCGCATACACATACTCGGAATTTAGGAAGATCGAGGTACGAGAGCACCAATGCAGAACTTATTGGGTCTAGATCACCTCGGTGAACGATCCCGAACATTTCCAGGAATTTTGCTTTTTGGGGGGTTTGTGACGAAAAGATCGTAAATCGCATGTATTACTATAGCGAGTTACGACACTCTGATCACGAACACATAAAAGTCATTTTTTGACGCTCTCCGTGGTTTTTATACTTTTACTACGATAGGAGCCTGATATTAAAGACACTTGCTCTCAGTTGAGGGGTCTTCCAATAACAAATTTGAAATATCTTCCTAGATTTAATTAAACTACGTCGTCTGCTATCGACAATGTACATATATTCTACATAATATTCGATAGCCTACTCCGCCTAACTAGTGTTACCGTATAACCTGTGTTTACGTGGAAGAGGGACTTAATTTCTCTTCCAAAGTTTTTTGGGGGGAGAAACGCTCAACAGATGCACTAGTGCAATGTTTTCTACGCGAACCTCTCTTCGGTGATCAATCCTGTAGACTTTTCAGAAATTAAGCGTTTTATCGAGTTGTGGCTAGAATGTCTTAGCTCAGGTAAAGCTATACAGGGAGTTAGGACATTTTAATCACGATCATAAAAAATCGATAATTTACCCAGTCTCGATGTTATCATAGAAATAACCGAAGGAAATTTAAAATTAAAGTCATCAGGTCTAAGTTGATGGGTTCTCCGCTTGTATTTAGGGTAGACAATATGTCTTTTTTTCTAAGTTATGTATCTCTCTACCTTGTCTACTACAGACAGTCGTCTTATCGTATATTAAGCCAGCTCAACTCCTGCTTAGTTAATGCATACTTCCGTCGATCTTAATACATTTTGTAGCCCCTCAGTTAGCTCGCGCCGGTACTTTGTTAGGGACCAATTTGGATCCCTTGTGAAGCCGTTGCCGGGACTGTGAGGGATATTAATTCGCAAGCCGCGGGGTCTACGTTTCGCACCTTTTTGTTATTCACATTTCGTTATTTTTTTCTTTTTTTTATTGCATGGGTAACGGCAAACGATCGCATAAGCAAAGAAGTCTCCTGCCGTTGATAATAAAGAGTAATACCTTCCGAGAAGGTACGCTCCAAGGGGAATTATTCACTGCCTTTCTCGGGAGGTTTTACGCTTTACCGGACCCGGAGACCAAATGACGTAAGAAACCGTACGTAGTGTACGAAGTGACGACATTGATTCCCCGGACAACTTCAAACAATAGAGAGTCATTTTTGGACATGCATACATTGACTAGGTTTAGGTCTAAAATTTGATGTATTTTCTATAGCATTAGACCTGCCTATAGCGGTCCCGGATTTCTAATCAATCGTTCAACCAAGCACGGGCACTATGCCTATTTACCCCATATATTTTTGCCGATCTCTATGTCTTTCATTCATTTTTTCCTCCCAAATGCTGACAGGCATACAAGCCAGCAATCTACACCCGGTTTGAAGTAGTTGAGTAGAATATATTTCTGTACATATTTAAAAGGGCACATTGTCCACATCTCTTTGTTGCTCCCCGTGAGTAATTTGTAAATAATGCAATTTTCTTTATCGTCTCGTTTTATTTTCACCATGATGTCACCAGAAACGTCTACCTCCAGTGCTTTCAGCGCTTTGATTTTAAACGCGGACTGAGGCTTTAGGGTAATGATTCAGTTTAGTTTTTTACTGCAAAAAGAAGGGAGGCAATCACTGAGAGGAGTCATTTTGGTTTCTTCGCGTTCATCTCCCTTGATCATTGAGAAGTTGGTGAACGGCTACAGAAACAGGGAAATAAAAGATAAATCATTTGGGAAATACAATAATTTTCCTTTTTTATAAGCAATAAGTTTATTGTAGTAATTGTATAAATTATTTCATAGGAAAATGAAATACAGTTAACAACACCGTGAAAGTGACAAGGTGGATGATTTTGGAATGAAATTGAATGTCTGGGAGGAGCGAGTTTTAGTGAAATTAAAGTAAGGTAATCCAATATCACTATTTTTGTTCTGGATTAACAAAATTAGCGAAATCTATTAACTCCCTTTAATAAAATATGCATACAAGTTCTTTGAATAGCTTCCTATTTCTTCAAGAACAAATCTGACGCTCATAATTCCAATTATGTTAGTTAAATCACGATTTTTATTGGCTTTAATTTCATTTTATTTTTTTTTTATTTTATTTTTGTAGCGTTTTTGAATGGTTTGAGTGAGTGTTTGGAATGAATGAATGGAGCGATGCTTGGGCGATTTAGAATATTTTTGATTGAGATGAATGCAAATTTCACGATGTTACTAACTGTAATAATTCTAGATTCCAAAAAATCAGCCGTATGGAAAGTTATTGTGGATGGTCCGTTCTCGCTCGCACATGTTTGTTGATTTTTTTTTATAATATTCATCTGTCGTGACTACAGAAAAGAACTCCGAAACCAAATTTTAAATGAGTTTCAGAGTGGGCAATAAACATGATTTATTGTCTGACTATCAACGTTTACCTTCAGTTGATACGATAATTAAACCAAATGGCCATGAGAAATATTAAATGATCGAAACTATTTCGGTCAAACATTTTGATTGTGTTGCAGAAACTGAAGAAACTCAATGTACGTTTTGCAGGGTTGTGTATAATGCTTAGTTTCCACTGCCGACCGGATCAACTCGATTATCTCAATGGCCTTGATTCATCGATCCAAACCCAAAAGGCATGACCAAAATTTATTTACACGACTTTTTCTCGATCTTTACTCGATCGAACCCAGCCCCATACACGAGTATTCGCGACCATTTCAGGATTGCTACACGACCTCCATTCCGATGTCTACTCGATCTACCCGATCTCTACCCGATCATACCCCATCATCCTTTCGATTTCCGCTCGATCATCCCGACATATACTCGAGTTCTACATGATCACTTCCCGACCAACATGGTCTCTACTCGACCGCTTCAAGACCAATCGGGAACCTTCGGCGATTCTACGGAATAGACCTCGGAATAATGAGGGCGCAGATATGAAAGCGCGTCATATCAAACGTGAATGTATGTGACGTCACAGACATGACTAAGATGACGCTGCGAAAAATAAAATCGAAGAAAAGGTGAATTGTGAATGTTATAATTTGATAACAAAACGCAGTGTTATACTGCGTTTTGTCATCAAATTAAAATATGCATAAAAGATATCAACAGACGTTCGGAAAGGATTAACAAGGCTTTTTGTCAAACGTATTAAATAACCAGAGTACCCCCAGAAGCCGAATTACCTGAAAATGACCCAAAATTACTACACATACGTCCGAGGTACTTTCCAGTTTACGGAAAAGTCCGACCGATGTTCCGATTGCTTCCAGGCCTTCCACCAAATAGCGATCGGGAATTGTCGAGAGTGGTCGAGTATAATGATTGATTCACGACCACTCTCGTTGTGCACTTGATTCATACACGGAAAATATAATAGTTCCCTGTAACCATAAACTCTCTGAAAAATGTAGATGTGTTTGCAGGTGCAACTCTGATATTGTGGGCCGCCGTCATAGCGCAGTTGGTAGCGCGTCGGACTATCATTCTAGAGGTCCCGGGCTCGATCCCCGACGGCGGCACTCATTCTTTCCGACTTTTTTTCTCTCACCAATGGGTTGATTATCGTAGACCTATGTGAGATAGCAGATGGAGGCTAGGAAGGGATGAGATGGTTGTACTGGTGTGAGAAATACCAGGAATCCATTGTTACATGCTCCAGCCGCCGCAATATAACTGAAATAATGTTGAAAGCGGCGTTGAACTTCATTCAATCAATCTGATATTGTGGACTGATTGAGGCCGGTTGTAATTCATATTTCGTGCTTTTATTTTCCTTGTTATTGATGCAATTGTTGTTATTGTTGTTGTTGATGATACTGATTTAATCAAATTGATCATGCCATGTAAATTTAAACCTCTGTGTTCATTGTTTCTCGTCCAAACTTTGAAAACTCAAATAGCTATGGAAAAAAATCAAAATAAAAGAATGAATGACAATGAAAGCCGATAGCAAGCAAGGTTACATGTTTATATTAAATCTCTACCATCATTAATTGTCATACATGTATGATGCAGTTGAATATGACACAGGCATTTGTTTCATAATCTATTTTATTTTATAATTATCATTATATTCGTATGTGCCATACGACAAATACAGTTAACAACATCATGAAAGTGACAAGGTGAATGATTTTGGAATGAAATTAGAATGAAATGGAATGAGTGTGTGGAGCGCGTTTGGAGTGAATTAAATGATAGGTAATCCAATATCGCAAATTTTGTTCCGGGATGAACAAAAATAGCGATATTGATTACCTCTCTTTATTAAAATATGCAAAAAAACTTCTGAAAATTACTTTCCTATATCTTCAAGAACCTATAAAACGCCTGCAGTTTGAATTATATTATTGAAATCACGGTTTTGTCCTACATTTTTTTATTTTGAATGGCGTCATTTATTCTATCTTTTTCAGTGGGTTTGGAGCGCTTTTGAATGGGTTGAGTGAGTGTTTGGAATGGATTATTGGAATGCTGAGCGAGCGATTTGGAATGGTTTTGATCGAGATGATGTCAATTTCACGATGTTTTTAACTGTACCTCGTCAGTAACACCATATAAAAGCTGACTCTACGCCTCTTTGGTGGCATATCGCCATTTTGTTAAAAAATCGCATGGCTCAGCGCGAAACAGTTGTAACTGCCTATATGTTTATAGGCAGTTACAACTGTTTAGATCTGAGTCATTGATATGTATTGCTCTTTTATGTGAGTGCAAACGTTGTTAATGATTGCAAAACAAAGTAAATACAGCTGAAACAAGATTTACGTAAGATCTTTTGGTACCCCGTGAAAACATTTTAATTAATTTCGATGTTTTTAATGAGATGAGAGATGATCATAATCATTAAATAACTATCGCATATTGGCAAAATTTAATATTTTAGTAAAGTTTGTCTGAATGATTAAACCTGAAACCTCTCCGAAAACGACTGCATTCCCAAATAATTTCATTTTAGTTGTGTGCATCGTTATTCTACTTCACTGAAAATTTGGCTTCGTACCTCAAACGGAACAAATCTCAGTAGGAAATTATTTCATAAGCCTGCACACAAATTACACCAAATGAAATATACCATTGTATGAATAATTTTGCGGATTTGATCATAAGTGTGTTGTGGTTTTAATTCTCACAACTCCATGATTTCATTTAATATGCTATTCGTCTCTTACTTAATGTAATAGATTAAATCTAACACAAAATGCCACAATATTGAGAAATCCCTATAGAATATAAAATGTAAAACAGAAACTTTAAATTCGCGTTGGTGTAAAACTTTACCCCTAGTGTAAAACTTAACCCCTAGTCATGCATGACATTGCGTTATTCGCGTAATACGATTGGGTCTTTACTTTCATACCTCTATGAAAAAGGAAAGTATATTCTTGACTTCTTCAATCGTTGAACTTAGTTTTGTTTTCTCTAACTAGCGTTTTGAATGGTCGAAACAAAACTAAACTTCTACGGACAAACTATTGAACTTTTGATTGCTTTTGGCATAGTTCTCTAAACTTGTAGAAATATTTACTTTTACATCCCAATGTTTGTAAGAAAAAGAAAAAGAAATGGGATATAGGTCTCATGTGGATTAAAGAGTAGGATATTTCTTTTCATTTTGCTCTTTATAGTTATACCATCGCAGTTCCATTTTTAAGGTAATATTTTATATTTTCGTTTTTTGTTCATAGAGGCCAGATATTCGTTTATTGAATTGAAGGTTAAAAGGTCACCAATATTTTATTACGGTTACCATGGCAATAATAACACATGGTAACAAATAAGGGAAAATCCCTGCAGCGAATACGGCTATCCCAGGTAAATTTACCTGGTCAGTTTATTATTTGGATATTTGTATCTTTCGAGTGTATTTATGGTATAAAATATTCCCTTATCTCTTTCCTTTCTGTTTGAAGTGCGGATTATAAGTGTTTTTGTGCTTTGTGTAGTTAAAGTTTTATAAAGATAAAATTGAGCTATACATTTTACAGTCTTTAATTACATGTAATCTGAAAATAAGCATTATGAACAAAATTTGCGATATTGGATTATCTCCCATCAAATTCACTCAAAAATCGCTCCATACACAAATTCAATTCCGTTTCAAAATCACTCTACTTGTCAATTTCACGTTATGTCGTATTGAAGTCATGTCGTTTTGGTAGTCTTTCAAAATCATAACGTGATGTGGATACTTTATGGAATGATCGTGGCATTTCATGCTGTGATTATTACAATATGTGGAATGGTTGTGTACTTACGTGATCTTGTTGTAACATTACGTGATAAGTTTACGTCATTTCGTGATGTTGTGTGGACATTAGTTGGACCCGTTATAGCTTTACGTGATGCATTCTTTGTTCTACATCAAGTTTATTCGACATTACGTGGTGCGGTCGCTACATTACGTGGTCTTGTTATGGCACTTCGTGTTCGGGGGTAAACTCCTCTTCAAAGTAAAAATCTCTTTTCAAAGTAAAAACTTTACGTCGAGTAGTAAATCTCTTGACGCAATATGAATGTTACAGCACGTCGTGGAATTGATTTTGAAATGAGCGAAGCTATTTTACGTAGGCTAATATAAGGAGGCGTTTTATATCATACACGGTACTTTCTTCGTCGAAATGTCTTTTTTTGTGAAGAGACCACTTTCATGTCCAATTTGAAAGATAGCGTGAATTTATTTGACCTATCGTGCGGAATTTCTTTCTTTGTACTACTTCTATAAATGTTTTCAAAACAGATGACATAAGTTCTATCAGAGGTCAACCGAAGATCGAATTCCAATGGAATTGCAGCTGGGGGATAGGAAATGGTGTAATGGTAGTAGAAGAAGTAGTGTAGTGTGAGAAATCTTTTAAGAATTTTAAAAGTCACTCGCCGACGAAGCAGTTTTAACTATACAGATATATTATGTTGAACAGAAGATGGAAAATGTAGATCTACGACAAATGCTTACGTCGTATATGAATACGTCATCTTAAATAATGATCTAAAGTGATGTGTCTAAAGTAAAATGCCACTACAGTGGTGACTTTCATCAACATGATCGCCATCTAGAGACTGACAAGGTGAATTAATTTCGAACGGATATGGAATGAAACTGAATGAGTGGGAGGAGCGAGCTTTGATTGAAATAAAATGGAGGTAATAAGATATCGAAAATTTCGCCCATTTGTGCGAAATTATCGATATTTTATTACCTCCCTTTAATAGAATATACATATTGTTTTCTGTTTGAGAGTATTCACGGACCAATCAGGCGCTTCAAAATTGACACCATCCGATAAAATTTTGCAATAATTTAACAGAAATATATGGAATGTGAATAATTTCGAAGCGATTGTTAACAATCTCGGAGGATTTTTGAGTGACTGGATTGAGTGTTTTGATTTTCTGAAAATGGAGCGTTGATCGAGTGATTAAGTCTGGTTTTGGTCGGAATGATTGTCAATTTCTCGATGCTGTTAAATGTATTTCTGTATGATCTATGACTTTTTCCCTGGCAGGGCAGAACTTTATAACGGGTCGTTGCATTTAAGGTTTAGTTAATTCACCTTTTATGTATGGGATACCAAGCCCTCGTAACTCAAGCTTAGACAAGCTGAAGTTACGAGGATTAGGTAACTTTACGATGAAATGTGTTCAATTTTGGTCTGCACGTTCAGCATTTGAATTTTAAGGTTTCGAGATTCATTATGTCGTAGTTATTTTCATCTTATTTTTTCTTGACTCAACGAAATGATAAAAAGGCATGTTTCGCAAATGAATAGATAAATGAGTCAGAATGGCCATGTGAGATACAGAAAACATTCATTAAAGAAATGTGTTCGTCCCGTGTATAATCCACCAAACTTAAGATAGTTGACCCGTTATAGTTCCGCAACATTTCGGACCTCGTGATCGTTCACAATGTTGACCGAGGTTTCCTTCTGAAATCATTAGGAAAACTATGTTAATAATGTTAAAGTTTATAACTTCCGAAATGTTGTGGAACTTTTACGGGTCCACTACCTTAACCCAGGACATTTGCATATTATATTAACCCAACTTCGTGAATGTTTGCTTTTCACCCATTCTGGCTAAAAAATTTTCCTCCCCTAAATAAGATAGAAAGCAGTGTAGGTTAAGATCAGACTACACATATGTGCAGGCTGATCTTCGACTTTGTTGTCTACCTAAGCTTCTAATGTAGCAGAAGGTTCGCAGCATGAGAACGGTTTATAATCGCCGCCTTGAAACTGGTGGGGTCTCTCTTTCTAATTTTGACAAAAGAAAATTAAATGTAAAGGATGCTAACGTTGTTTATAGATGGGTAAATTGTTCATAGAATACCATAAAAGGATGTTCGGTGTAAATAAGTATACTTCAAACTGTTTACCCGACTGACTTGTAGATACTTTTACCTTAATCGGCTTTTACCTGAGTTCAGATTTGGACAGCTTGTGACATCGGATAGTTCTCGGTGAAATTTTGTGATATTTTTTTTTCCTTTTTCATTTTTGATTTTAACGTTTGTCATGTTGATACTGGAATATTCGTGCTTTGGCAGTAGGTATAGACAACGGTCAGCCTGCACAAATGTGCATTTTGATCCAAGTCGTTGCTACCTGATTTTCATTTTCTAACCAGATGAGTTTTAAAAGCCATGCTTGCCAAATAAACACTGACTTAGAATAGGTGCATACAGTTCTTTTAGAACTTTGGTTTTAATGTGATTTTGCAAGGCTTTGGTTCAGTTTGGGGATTACCTAATTTCTTTTTTTTATGAATATAGAGAAAGACTCTTTGCGATGTGAACACATGTATACTTAAAGGTCTTGTCTTTTGAAAGGGTTAATATCACCTATCTTCAAAGAAAGTTTTATGGTAATGTATCGAAAACACAGTCAATTGTTTCACAATCTGATTTTGTCTCATGGGTTATTATAGATTTTAAAGTACTTTGTATGTCTTATAGAATAATCCGTCATGGCAAAAATCAGGTTATGAAACGATCGCCTGTGATCGAAAAATAATTATAGCAATCGACATGCATGTAACTACATCACAAGGACTTCCGTATAAAATGCATGTTGTCATTAAGTATATTTATAGAAAATCATTGTTTTCTTTAGATGGAAACAGTACAAATCCAACCACTTTCCCGTTGTCATGCTGAATAAAAATCTTCGAAAACTGCTTAGAAAATTAAAGTACATATACTTTAAGCATTGAATGCATTATTAGCAAGTCGGTATCTATTTTTGAAAAAAAATCAAATATTTCTGCTTCAGAATGGAATATCCAGTGGTAAGGACAAAGATCAGACTGCACATATGTGCAGGCTGATCTTTGTCTTTTCCTCCTGCCAAAACATGAATATTACGGGTTCAGCATGACCAGGTTTGAAAATCTCTATGTCGTAGGTACAAAATGGAAAGTTCTAAATGTTAAAATTTTAAGAGTACCTACATGATAGCGTTCGATGACTTTATTACAGATCAGCATGAACCATATTTAACTCTTTTGTGTAATGATGTAATGATCCTTGACTTTTCATTAAGTGAAGGAGAAAACGAGCAAGTAACCAGTGAAATTTTCGGTGACTTTTTTTTATTTAGTGACTGGTATGTGAATAAGTGACCAGAAATATAGTTCTAAGCGATCAGTGATATAGTTTTGTTACAAATTACACGTGCATACATGTAATTAAGTGAGCAACGGTGTCTTTCAATAGTGCCACGGACTCAAATAAGTAATTGAAAACACAATTTAGTGACTGTACATAACATATGTTTTTTAAAAAGAGCAACGGACTCAAATAAGTAACTGAAATTCAACTAAGTGACTGTATATAACATTTAGTCAAATCAGTCATCAAGGATATAATTTAGTGACTTGTTATCAAGCGGTCAGTGAACAATGGTCGCTCCACCATGGAGAACAAAGAAGACAGAGGTCAGCCTGCTGGTCAAATATCTCCTGTTTTTCTTCAATTTCTTCGTATTTGTAAGTATACATTAAACGATCTCTTTCATTTCATGACCTGTCCTGCGTTTAGGATGCAAAGACGTTTGCGAACGTTTGAAATGTTTACCCTGCGTTGCACGTGAGTACAGGGTTAAGGTTTTTTCAAACGTTTGTCGAACGTTAGGATCCTGAGCGAAGTGCTAAAACCTCTATTATCATTATGTCCTGCGAAAACTGTCGGTGAAAAGAGTCGGCAAGTTTCAGACCTTTTGCTTTAGTCAGATTTCATAATCTAAAGATTTTCATAATCTTCTTCACTTAACTTGTAAGTTACCATCAGTGATCGTATTGAGCAAGATCAGATCCATTTTCAGAAAGGTGTTGTTGACACAAGCGATTGTTTAATTATTCGAATCTTCGTCATATACATGTAGCTTATTATAATCTAAACGACAAAAGGGTTATGAAACAATCAAATGTTATCCTTGAAAAATTATTGATTGAAGCTCACTATATTTCGAGTATATATATCCGAGTTCGGGTGGAAAAGATTTTGTGACCTGAAAATCTTGTTTAAACTTTTGATTTTCTACACGATCCTTTTATGCGAAAAGTCACGTTTTTATGACGTCATTTACGAAACTATTCTAATTTACACTTTCGCTTGTTTCAAGTACAAGGTGACTATTTTCAAATAAAAATCACAAATGACTAAGCTCCAAAAGTATTTGTTTTGTAATTTAAAATTAACGATGACTTGCCCTAGGCGTTTACGTGTAAAGAAATACACGGATACACAGATCTATGTGACAGATGGCTATAGTAAGGATTTAATCTGTGTATCTGATACAGTTAATAACTTCTCGAAATTGACATTCGTCTCAATAAAAACCATTCTAAATCACTCATTCGGCGCCCCGTTCATTCATTCCAAACACTCACTCATACCATTCAAAAACGCTCAAACATATTGAAAAATGAGGATTCAACAATGTTATTCAAAATAAAGTTGGTTCGAGAAATATCGCGATTTAATTGAAATAATTCAATTTTTAAGCGTCTAATAGGTTCTTGGAGAAATAGGAAGCTATCTATAGAACTTGTATGCATATTTTATTAAATGGAGGTAATAAAAATCGATAATTTGTTCATCCTGAACAAAATTTGCAATATAGGATTACCTCCCATTTAATTCACTCAAATCTCGCTCCACACACTCATTCAATTTCATTCCTAAATCATTCCAAAATCATTCACTTGTCAATTTCATGATGTTGTTAACTGCAGTATGTGTGGTCCGTCTAGCAAATATGTACCATCAATAAAGTCCGATGAGCGTTTATTCGTAACAGAAATTTGACAAAGCAGATGTTAACTAGATTTCACATTTGACAAGAAAAAATCCCTTAACGCGGATGGGACCGTCTGGAAACTCCAAAAGATAAATATTTGAAAAAGAAATTGGTTCTAGTACAGGTAAACCAGGGATAGCTTTTCAAAAAATATTTCACAGAAGCGGTTGATTGATCATTCTAGACTCAGAAATCAGTAAAGTGTGAAAGGTTTCGGTGCTAATAAGTCTGCGCAGTCCGCTCACTCTGACCAGGGTCGACACTTTACGCACAACACAGAGGGTAGTTTTCTCCTGACAGGGCGCGTTATTAGATATTAATGATTTTTCTGAAACCATAAAATTTGGTTAATGTTATTTCTTTAATGCTTTTCGGTAGATTATCCAGAAATAACGGTGGATTATGATTTGATAAACTCACCGCATAACCAGTGAAATTATCCAAAAACTGATACCCCGCTCTCGTTCAATTCATTTGACGTTATCTAAGCGGAGCATTATTAGTAACGTCATCACGAATGTTCATAAATGAGTCTGATTAGGTTCTTTAGTTTCATACTTTCATGAAAAGAACAAATTATCTCATCATACCTAACAAAAACTATAATCATGATGCAAAGATGTAGATATTTTTCTTTAATAAAACATATTTCAAATGGGACTACTTTTTGCAGAAACTTACAAAGTTCTTTCTTGTTCTAAAAACATTTTTATTGAAAAATATTATCAATTTTCAAATTATCAGAATCAATACATGAACTTTGATGGAACCGAGTAATTAAATTACAGTAACTTAGTTACATCGTGGAATTGACATTCATCTCAATCAAGATCATTCTTAGCAGCTCAATTTAGTCATTCAAAACACTCACTCAAACCAATCAAAAACGCTCAAAAATGACCTAAAATAAAAAAGATCAATAACTACATTCAAGATAAATATGGTATGGAGGGAAATCGTGATTTCACCGAATTAATTGAAATTGTAAGCGTCTGGTTGGTTCTTGGAAAAATATGAAGCTATACATAGCACGTTTATGCATTTGTTATTAAAGGGAGGTAATAAATATCTCCAATTTTGTTCATCTTGAACAAAATTAGCGGTATTAGATTACCTCCCGTAATTTCACTTAAAACTCACTCAGCGTACTCATTCAATTTCATTCGGAAATCATTTCAAAATAATCCAACTTGTCAATTTCACGATAATGTTAACCGTTAGAGTAAGAACAACCATACAGGCCTGTAGTATTTTGAAATCCTGCAAAGAGATAGTAAAATGCACTTTAAAACTCTAAAACCGCGTTGAAATAACATAAAAATCATGCAAAACTACAGGCAAATCACTGTTTAACACTTAAAACAGCTCTATCTGTGAGGGACTACATTTTCTTTAAGAACTACTTTTACCATACGATGACCCAAGGAAGTAGTTCTCACTGGGGTCCCTACTGTTCAAGTTCAATACTTCCAAAACGTTGAGGACCCATTACAGGTCCACTACCTTAAGTTTTTACGTGCAAATGTTAAATATCAGTTATAGCTCTATTACTACTTAAGCTTATACACTTATACTTAAGCACATACTTCTGTGACCATAATATCAGCATCTAGACAACGATTCTTTTTTCTAGACTTCCATTTAATGGAATTTTCCAATGTCGATATTGCTTTGCTGTTACTATCCAGCACATGGGATAGTCTAGCCTCGCTGTACTCCGACAGCTCTTGTTAGGTAATTTGGATTCTGGTGGTACTTCGGTTATTTAATACGCTTGAAGAATAACACATTTTGCACTTATTTTGACTTCCTCAAAAATTTGTATGTTAACCCTTTGCTGTTTAATCCCTGCTTTTTACGTGCCTGTGACAAGCAATTTCTTCTTTTTCCTCACTTTTTTCTACCCTACTGAATGGTTATTTTTCAAATTAATCCACTTTAAATTTTCGTCTGCAAAACCTTTGAATTTGGACAGGTCCAAAATTTTGTAAAACAGGAAAGGGTTAACTAAAGCCAGCAAAAAGACGCTTTGCTACCTAAAGACGTCCACCAAAAACTGATAATTCCTTTGGTGGATAAATGCACAAACATTAGAAAGTAGAAAAAATTGTTATCAACCTTTCGTTTCGGAGCTTTTTCAAAAGACCCGGAAGAAGTGCATACATGTATTGGATTACGCTTTATTTGACAAAGTGTTCATGACAAACCACAAAAAAATATAAAATCTTCTCGCTTCTTGTAATTTTAAGTAAGAATTAAGAGACGACATGATTACATAATATATGAATTATTTCCATTGTAGTATGGAGCAAAAATCATAAGCTCGAAAGAAATACGAAAAATAATTTTATACATGCATAGAATGTAGTGTGGAGAGAATTTTATATTCATACATAAATAAATGTGACCCGTCACGCGAAAAGGGACGCTGGGTAGTGCGTAAGATGTCGACCCTAGTCAAACTGCGCGGTATGCGCAGACTGACTAGGGTCGAAACTTTTCGCACTTTTCTGAATCTAGCATAATCAATTTACCTTCCTGTGAAAGAATAGCGACCTCTGGTTTGCCTGTTCCAGAACCAATCTCATTTCAAGTAATAGTTTACAGAGTTACCAGATGGGCCCTTTTCGCTTGAGGGATCACGAATTAAAACATACCTATGTACAGTGTTTAACATTTCGTTTCGAAATGTGTCCCAAAATCTTGTTTTCAAACGTTTGTAATTTACACCCCGATGTTAACGTGCAGGGTGGGAATCATTTTTTGTAATGTTTCGCGAACGTTTTTAAGATGAACTCGAAGTCTTCATCATCAAGGCGGGTAATTCTAAAAACGATTTTTTAAGAATTCTGACTGACTATTATTTTTTTTAATTCCTGACAAAAAGCGCCAACATTATTAACGGGTTCAAATACTGTTAAATTCTGCAATGCGAGAAGGTTCCTTTTCTGGTGACGTCTCACATTTACAAATGGATCCATTTAAATGTCGTCAGGTTTGCAGACATAATTAAATGGAATGAATCAAATCACGTGTATGCATAATTAATTGTACTTGTATAAATGAACGTCGGTTTATTCAACTTATACTTGTGACTTTTCATACTGAAATTGACCCCCTCCAAACAGGCTTTGGTCACTTGAATTACTTTTGGTTCCCTTACCTTCTAAAAATCTGTAACTACATATGTGAAAAAAAAAACACAAAACATGTGGGCCCGATTGCATAACAAATGTTAAGTGGTTAACTCGGGGTTAACCGTTATATACATACGGTTAACCCCGATTTTACCCCTAAACTGGAATAATTCAACCGGGCCGTGCTGTGCATAACGCTAAGACTACATATATGTGTAGGCTATTTTTTGCCCACACATGCCAAGAAAAACAACAACAACAAATTTTTCTGGTTTGGAATAACAAAGGTTCAAACAAAAGGTTTATTCTGATAGATTCCTACTTTGCTTATGGTTAGAGCAAAATACTATGTTGACTTGAGTAACTAGAGTAATGACTCTCTCTCTCTCTCTCCTTCCCTCCCTCTCTCTCTCTCTCTCTCTCTCTCTCTCTCTCTCTCTCTCTCTCTCTCTCTCTCTCTCTCTCTCTCTCTCTCTCTCTCTCTCTCTCTCTCTCTCTCTCTCTCTCTCTCTCTCTCTCTCTCCCTCCTTCTCTCTCTCTCTCTCTAACGTACACAAACGTTTGGGAAATTGAGAAATTGTAACCTGCTTTAAAGGTGAAGTTGGGGAACAATTTTTTAAATTTATTGCAAACGTTTTCATCTTGAACGCAGGGCTGGTTTACGAAAACATTTGACTGCCATTTATAAAAGAAACAATGCCTTTTATGGCCGGTTAAATGGAAAATTTTCAAGCCGATAGGATTCGTAAAGGCCGCTTTAAACTTAAACTTTATCAGAAAACATCAATTACCGTAAAAGGATCTAATTAATTCATTAACCACACAATTTCTCATATCACGACAATTGAATTAACAAATAGGAAACAGTCAATTACGTGACAGGCAACGTATCTACATGAATTATAGCTTCATTTTTTTATGTCTGCATGTCTCAGAGCTACAGATAGAGGGGGTATTTTGTATTTAAGATCAAAATCTTTCAAAATCAATAATATAATCCCTTTGTTGTTGCTCTCATTGGAATCATGGGTCATGAATCATGGGTTTCATTGAGAAATAAAAAGTCAAGCTTTACCCCTTCTAGTCTTGACCTCTTTATGCATAATCTCAAACTTAGAAACAAGCAATAGCCTGTATAGTATTGAAGGTAAAGTAAAGTCAAAATAAATTCATTTTAGTGAGTAGAAATTTTTTGGTCAGTCAATATATAATGGTTATAACATTTTTCCATTCTAAATTTCCTTTATATTTTGATACTCAAATTCAATTTTACAAGTTGACCTCCTATTGACACTGGTATTTATGACATCTGTGGTTAAGTATACAAAATGTATTGTCCGGCCCCTTTCAAACAGACTGCTACGTTACTTTACATGTATAAATCTACAATAAATCGACGAGATCTTTTTACGACCAGTATGATTAGTGAATTTCTTCTTAATGTGACCCGTCACGCGAAAGGGACAATCTTTGTTGTGCGTAGTAGGTTTATTCCAATTTGTTTTAGTTCGATTGCGACGAAAGCTTAAGCTTATATAATCGCTCTCGAACACTTTATCCTGATGTTTTTACGTCCCTGAGAGAGAGGCAGTGGTTATAAATCCACAGCTACCCAATTTTACAGCTGGGTGAACCGGGGCTGGCTATTAAGTGTTTTGCCCATAAACACACCCCCGACAGTGGGGCCTATACCATGGACCTCCAGATCACGGATCGAGTGCATTTAATTGTGCGTAAAGTGCTGTCCCTATAGTCAGACTGCGCGAATTGACCAGGATCGAAACTTTTCGCACTTTTCTCAATTCAGAATCATCAATCTATCTTTCTGTGGAAGACTTTTTGGAAAGAGACCTCTGTCCTTGTGCTTATCTTTTTCATATATGTGACCCGTCACGCGAAAAGGGACCATCTGAGAAGTGCGTAAAGTGCCGTCCCTTGTCAGCCTGCGCGGACTGCCCAGACGGAATGCGGTCGAAACTTTACGCACATTACTAATTTTCTGAATCTAGAACTATCAATCTACCTTTCTGTGAAAGACCTTTTGAAATGCGACCTCTGGTTGACTTGAACTGGAAGCAATCTTGTTTCATATATTGATTTAACAGTTCCCAAATGGCCCCTTTCAAATGTATAGCATCAAGAGTTGTTTTTTTTATTTTAGTAGACCTGTAATAGTTCCGCAACAGTTCGTAACACATGATCTTTCACAATGTTGACCGAGGTTTCCTAATGGAAATCATTAGGAAGCCTTGGTTAACACTGTTAAAATTCATTAAAACCAAAACGTTACGGAACTTTTGCAGAACCTTACTTTGGGCGAGTTATGAATGCTCACGGTACGTGCAAGTGTCCTTGATTTTAATCATATAAATGAATCAGTTCAATATGACTATAGCGAGAAGATGTTCCTCAATTCGATTTCATGCTACTGCCTAACTCGAGGGCTTGGCTTGATCTGATAAATGTCTACACTGTTTGTTACCACCCTTATATGTTGTATTAATTGACCAATTTCAATTTCGTACGTTGCATATTCTGCTCAAGTGAATATGATATGAATTTACAGCTAACAATATCGTGAATTTGACGAGGTAAATGATTTTGGAACGATTTTCGAATTAAATTGAATTGGTGCGATGAATGAAACTAAAGGGAGATCCAATATTTATTTGTTAATGAATATTTTTAATAATTGTTTATTACCTCCCTTTTATAAAATAAGCATATAAATTCTATTATTAGCTTCCATCCTCTCCAAGAACCAATAAGACACTAGTAATTTCGACGAGATCAGTGAAATCGTGATTTTTCTCCAGCTTTATTTCATTTGAATGAAGTTGGTGATCTTAGTAAATTTGGAGTGTTTTTGAATGGTTCGAGTGAATGCATGGAATGGATGGTTGGAGCGCTGAGCGAATGATTTTGAATGGATTTCGTCGCAATGGGTGTCAATTTCACAATCTAATTAACCGTACCACAGATTATTGTTTACGATAAGTAGGCCAAATAAAGCAATGTCATATTAGCAAATCGACTGATTTTAGTGCAAAATTTTTTGCCATTGAAAGCTGATGCGTTATTTTTGTTGTTCAGCATATCTTTTTTAATGTCAAAGGACCTAAGCATGTTATCCACTGGGGTCATTTTTTCCTCCACAAAAACTAAATATTTTGAGAATATTAACGCAATTCAACGCTTTTTCATAGAGCGCTTTCTATTTGCAAGGTATATCCATTTATAGGAAGTGTAGGCTAGCGATGCCTGAAGGGAGATGTCAGCGCATCTCACTAACACACTTATACATGTTACAGGTATAACACTGCTTTATAAGTAATCGATAAGATTGTTTACTATACCTGGAAAATGTATCAAGCTTGGATTTGAACATGGCGGCCAGATCGGCCGTGAGCATTTGGATTAAGTATGGATTGTTCTCACTAAATTTTCTTTTATTTGTAAGTATTACATTAATCTGTAATTTTAACAAAAGACGTCGCATTAAAATGACGTTCGATTGTTTAGGAAACAACACCTCTCTCTATCATGCAATTATCGTTGAAATTATTGTTCTATTTAACCAGGAACGTTCAAAGGGTCCGTGATTTAACCCATGACATACTGAACCCGGAATATTCATGCTTTGGCTTGGGGTAGAGATAAAGACCAGTCTTCACATATATGCAGTCTGATCTTCCTTTTACTACCAGCATCTTTCTTTTTACATATTTAATGCTATAGTTACGAAGTTAAGGTCTCCCAACGATGATATACATGCACAAGTAAGAATGCTTAAACAGTGAAAACCTGATCAGAACCTTAACTCGTAAGTGGAGAGTGTGTAAGTGAGTATTTTTTTTTCATCAAAATTATCATTGCAAAAAGAAAATCATATTATAATAAAAAATACGCTGCCCGTGGTCAAGTTAAGAGGCACATGCAATAAAGGGCATGGCACATTGTGTTGAAACTGAAAAGATATACCTAATGCACTGGTATTCGGGAAAAAACCCTAAAACTTGTAGGCGTCTATCAAACAGAGGTATATCGTAGGAACCATATCGTAGAAAGAAACAGAATAAAATTGTTGATGTCTAATTCATAAGAACTAATGTATGTACGACTTTATTTTTTAGAATTTAATCCATTGTTAATTTCTATATGATTCCCTTTGATTATCTATTTTGTTAACCAAACCTTACAAAAAATGGCATGAAGAAATTTTACCAGCAAAAAGTTGTAATTGCCTATTAACATATAGACAATTACATTTGTTTCACAATGGACCATCCGTGTCTACCGCTTTTGCTAGGAAAGATAGGGCGTGGCAGTAGTGTTGGTTGTTTGTAGAAATAAACTCGTGATATAGTAAACTTGATGACTAACGACGCTACAATTGTCGTCATAGCAACGGTTTTGATATATATAAATGTACAATAAATATTAGCAATGTAATTAGATATGAATGAATTGTCATATATACACCAGCCGTAGTTAATCTTGGTCATAAGAAAATGTGTATACATATTCAGTTTTGTTTAAATATGGTCTTACGCATGAAATGCCATTAACGTTTTAAATCATTCTGCAGTCATTTTGCAGTGGCTGGAGTGCCAAACAATTGATTCCTTGTATTTCTTATACCAGTACTACAATTGCATTTTTTTCTAACCATTCAGCTGCTATCCCGCATATGCCTACGATTTTTTGCTTCTTAACGGTTGACAAATGCCCAATGTTTCGAACCTATCTGTATGTTCAGTTAAGAAATTCGTGAAATTGACCAGTAGCTTGATTTTGGATTAATTTGAGATGCATTTGACTGAGTTTGGCGAGAAATCTTTGAATGAAAATTAATTGGATAAACTAGTAGTTTTATTAATTTCGTTCATTTGAACAAAATTAGTTATTTTACAACATCCCCTCCCCATTCTACAGCGAAAAACTAATTTCTAGTGTATGAAAAACGTTTATTTATTACTTTTAGGTGGATTATCGAGAAACAACGGTAGATAATCATTTGATAATTTCAACGTCAAACCAGTGTAATAACTAAAGAATTACATCATACTCTGCTTGCACTCATTACACCCTTCTGAATGTTATCCGAGCGGTGCCAACTGAATAAATGACGTCATGACGTTTCATAGCAATCACGTGCAAAATAACGCGCTGCAAGAAAAGTTATTGCAAAATTTCCACATTTTGTCTCATTTTTGCATTAAATAAATAGAATAATCGTTTGTTTTCGAACAAGGTCGATTGATATTTCATTTCGTTAACAATAAAAGCTATATTTTCACTCATGAAAATATAGCTTTTGTTGACAACTCGATGAAATATAAATCGATCTTACACCGTATGCTTTTTCAAAGCACATTCAAACCCTTTCAAACACACCACAGGCTTTAAAAATCATAAAAAAATCGTTTTTAATCGAATTGTGGGTGTGTTTTTACCGAATTAGAGCATTCTTGAAAGATTTACGGATCGTTATGTATGATTTCTGTGAATGTAATAGGACAATAAACGAAGCGCTGGGCGAGCGATCTAGAATGGTATTGAATTGGATATGTGTCAATTTCGTTATGTTATTGACTGTATCGAAGTTATACATAGAAGTCGCTCTTTTCCTCCTGCGATACTCTTCACGAAAAAATCCCCACATTGACATAAAAATACCTTTCACAAAGAGGCACATGTAATGGTTATGAAAAAACGTAAGGTCCAAGTATAGGTAAGCCTTTTACCTACTTAGCTACATTTACGTATTCGAGAAGATCTTATCGATTCGATACCCCTTGACTCGTGAAGATGCAAACCCACTGAAAAAGAAAGAATCAACAGCGTCATTCAAAATGAATAAAGCTACATGTATATAAAAATCGCGATTTCACTTAGATATTTCAAATTGTATGCGTTTGATAGGTAATTAAAGAAACACGAAGCTTTTAAAAGAACTTTTATGAATATTTTATTAGAAGGGTGTAATTAATATAGATGATTTTGTTTATCCTGAACAAAATTATCGAAATTTGATTACCTCCCATTAAATTAAATCACAACTCGCTCCACGCACTCATTCAATTTCATTCCAAAGTCATTCCAAATTCATTCACCATGTCAATTTCACGGTGTTTTTAACTGTAACCAGCATTATAGTTTGATCATGTAACAATACATGAACTAGAATGAAGTGATCACTTCAAACTTTGAAGTGATCTTTTCTCTCTAGTACATGTATAATTACATGTAAAACTTATATCAGACAAACAATTTATATGAAGTGGCTTTAAAAGTTGCAGCTTAATAATGGTTGTCGTTAGATTTGCTTGTTTTGTTTGATTGGGGTTTAAAGCCGCTTTCATAATCATAATTATCGCGGCGGCTGGAGCACATAACAATTGATTTCTGGCATTTCTCACATCAGTACTACCATTGCACCCTTTCCTAGCCCCAAGCTGCTATCCAACAAAGGTTTACGATTATCGACCCATTGATGGGAGTCAAATAAAGAATGAGTGTCGTAGTTAAGGATCGAACCCGGGACCTTTCGATTGACGGTCCGACGCTCTAACAACTGCGCTATGACGGCGGCTATTGTCGTTAGAACACGATAAATCTTATTTTCATACGTCACATATAAGGAATTGTTTGCCAGTCCATCAATCGGGACCATGAGTGATTGTGCCATAATCCATTTTTCGTCAAATGTATGTTAATTGATAACACATTATAAGACAAAGATAGCGTCATAGAACATTCGCCTGTAATCTGTTCGGCTGTTTGTCTGTTAGCCTATCCATTGTTTATTTCTCCTATAG
This sequence comes from Fragum whitleyi, assembly GCA_948146395.1. Classification (NCBI taxonomy): domain Eukaryota; kingdom Metazoa; phylum Mollusca; class Bivalvia; order Cardiida; family Cardiidae; genus Fragum; species Fragum whitleyi. The sequence goes on from OX411555.1 coordinate 43,458,288, forward strand.
ATCCGGAAGACCATGGACTTTGCCTCATTTTAACTGATTTCAATTGTGGATGTTGCCTTTTATAATTATTATTGAAATCTGTTACTGGATTCCTATTCCGACACTTCTGTCAAACTGTAATCGGTATGCCCATTTTTTGAGTACCTGCACCCTTTCTCTAGATACTAACATCGTATAATTGATAATTTTGGAATGATTTCGAAATGAAGTTGAACGAGCGAGAGGAGCGAGTTTTGAAAGAAAAGGGGGGGGGGTGTAATATGATATCGCTTATATCGAAATTTTCGATATCACATTTTATCTTATAACTATACAAATATTTGTGTGATAACATCCCAATTAATGTTTTTTATTGTATCACATAGTTATTTTAGAACAATAACGTAATGCGGTTATTTTCAGAAACTTGCATTTTTGTTAAAAAACATGTACGAAAACAAGGCAAATAGAGGTTATAAGATAAATATAATACATACTAAGTGTATTGTATGAAAAATATCTAACTCAGTTGTGGGATTGATATTTGTCTCGGCAGAGCCTCGACAATGATCAATTCTCCAAACCTCGTTAGATATTTTTCTCATACAAAACACTAAGTACGTATTATATATACCCCTTTAACAAAAATACGTATTTTTTGTTTGTGAGCCTTTAACGAACCAACCATATTATTTTTAAACCACATCAACCAATAAAACGTAAAGATGATACAATCGTTTTGAAATAGGTTGCTGATGGGTTTGAACGGTTTTGAAGTGATTTCGAATGATCTCGGAGCGGGTTTGACCGATCTGAGTGAGTGTTTAGAATCATTAATGCAGTGCTGAGTGAATGATTTGGAATGGGTTTGATCGCAATGAGTGTCAATTTCACGATGTTTTTCCAGGAATGAGATTGTTTTCCTTTACAATGAGGCATCAACTGACAATCTTATCACCCTGTATGAATACTAAGATGTAATTCATACCAATGTTAGAAGTTCGTTCTATTCATACCTCCATGAAAAATGTTCCCCTTAGTTTTTATAATAAGCAAAAATTGACTGTTTGTTTAAATGGGGTTTTACGTCGCTCTCAACAATCTTTCAATTATATAGCGGCGACTGGAGCAACTTACTATTGAACCGAAATTAAAAAAAAGAGTATGAATGTTTAAGATTGTTTTCTTTATAGTTGCTTGGAGTTATGAATAAATCTACGCGTTCAATCAACTTTTTTTTCTTTTCCATATGTTTTGCGAAGCAGGTTTGGCTCTGTAGCGTAGGAGTTATGGGCCTTGGACTTTGAACAGCTAGGCAACGTTGCCGTGGCCGCGGGGGTTCAAACCCCATTAGAGCCAGTAATGTAATTTCTCCATTATGGTTGAAAAAGCCAGTAGAGGCTTCCACCAATGAGAGATTTGAATAGAAGCCCGTGCGAGAGGTTCCCAATAATTTCATATATGCACATAGCAAAAGCTCTTACCAGCCTGTGCATCCGCACAGACTGATCAGAGTCTTCACTCTGCATTTTGTAGTTAGACAAGGTCTCAAAGTACTTGTACACCATCAGGTAGCTTTATATTTACAGTAGTTGTCTGTCTACGCTTTTCAATGTTTGCATCTCCCGCACATTTCAAATTGCTTGAAATGTCACGCACAGGCTCATATCATAACTGTAACTTAATATTTACAGTTTAAAACATTCTGAAATTGACAATAAGATTGATTTTGAAATTATCTTGGAATGAAATTGAATGAGTGTGTGGAGCGAGTTTTGAGTGAAATTAAAGGGAGGTAATCCAATGTCGATAATTTTGTTCATGATGAACAAGATAAGCGACGTGCATTACCTCCCTTTAATTAAATATGCATAAAGTTCTGTAAATTGCTTCCTATTTAATCAAGAACCAATCAGACGCTTACAGTTCAATTATTTCAGTGAAATCACGATTTTTTTTCCATTCATATTTATTTTGAATGTAGCTGTTGATTGTATACTTTTTACTTATTTTGGAGCGTTTTTGATCGATATGAGTAAATGTTTGGAATGAGGGAATGGGGCATTGAGTGAGTGATTTAGAATGGTTTTGATTGACACGACATGTCAATTTCACGATGTAACTAACCGTTACTTTTAATTTCAGCTTGCCAGCGGCGCCATGACGGGCCTGATGATCTGGGTGTTGGTAGAGAAAGAAAAGACGGTGAACAACGCCTATGACTTTTTCCTTGACCCCGTCTGTGACCTCTGCCTGGGAGGCTCGGTGGCCGTGTTTGTGTCCTTCTTTGGCTGGTTCGGATCTCTACGGGAAAATACATTTGCTCTTAAAATAGTAAGTGAATTAATGAATATGGGAATGTAACGTCGTTAGTATAACAAAACCTAGTAATAACAGCTAGCTTGAATAAGTAGGATTTACTATTTATTTGTTTATTTTATTTTTTTTATCGCCCTTAAATGGTAAATATATGAAAATTTAGTTGGTGCTCAAACTGGAAATATTGCCGGGTAAAAATATGTATTTTAAGTGTATTTTTATAAATTATACAATTAAACCACTTAGTTTCAGTACGTATTTGTCTATAATTAAGTAAAATCATCTCACAACCCTTGTCACTGGTGCGAATGTTTGCTTTACATCCGTAAATAGCCTCGCTCATCAAACAACAAACCGGCTGTTTACTTACACCGCAAGTTTAGCAACAGTTCATTGGCTTTACCCCTAGAGTGCATACCCATTTGTACACCTGGGCTGAGAGCCCGAAACTTATTGTTACCTTTTGATCAGAAAAATTCAGTCGAATCCAGACCATTTTTCGTAACATGGGACACGTCTATCTCGATTCCCGAGTCTTACTACTTTGTCTCGGGTACCGAGGACTTTCATGTGTTAGGAATAAAGTCAGCCAAGAAACCACGATGAAAAAAGACGGAATGATATGAAATATTTCCTATGTGCAAACTTTAATTTGATCCACCTGAATGATAAAGTATCTTTTTCAGTATCGTTGTCCTAATGTGATATAATTTACAACCTTAACGATCATCCCGGTAGTTATGTAAAGAATGAATTTGCAAATGAAGTAATTCTCAAAAAACAGCCACATATATTTCTTCTGAAAATTGAAGATAAACATGTGTACAATTATCGAGCCTTGTTAGATCGAATGTCACTAGGTTCTATTTTGCATTCTTTGGCTCTATTTAAACCTCCTTTATATTCAGATGTCGTTGGTTCGTAGTTCATAGTTTCATGTACAATGTGCTGTTACAGATAATAACGTTGTGAAACTAACAAGATGAATGATTTTGAATGAAATTGAATGAGTATGTGGAGCGAGTTTTGGGTGAAATTAAAGGGAGGTAATCCAATATCACTAATTTTGTTCAAGATGAACAAAATTAGCGACATTTATTACCTCCCTTTAATAAAATATGCACACTAGTTCTGTACAAAGCTTTCTATCTCTTCAAGGACAAATCAGACGCTTACCATTTCAATTATGTTAGCAAAATCGCGATTTGTCTCTTGTATTATTAATTTTGAATGTAGTTGTTGAACTTATTTTTAGTCATTTTGGGGCGTTTTTGAATGGTTTAAGTGAGTGTTTGATCGGAATGAATGGAGCGCTGAGTGAGCGATCTAGAGTGGTTTCGATCGAGATGAATATCAATTTCACGATGTAACTAACTGTGCCAATGTCATTTCCTTGTTCTATTTCAGTACCGCTATTCCATGCTGTTCCTATTCCTGATCGAGATAGTATTCATCATCCTCATATTTGTGGTAGTTTATGTACCTAACTCACGTGAACAGCTAAATATATACCCAGAAGATAGTTTAAAAGAAGCCATTGTTAAATATAGAGACGATGATGATATGCAAAATTTGATAGATGGCATACAATTACAGGTACGATGTTGTTGTGGTTATTCTTGTTTCGTTGAGTTAAATGTGTCTTCCTTGCTGATAAGCAGATCTTTGTGACACAGGCAATTGTTTCAAAATCTAATTTTTCACAAAGGTTATTATATGAGGTAATAACATATAAGACAAAATCAGATTATGAAACAATTGCCTGAGGTTGTTAACCAATAACGTTCTTGTAGAACACTCGAAATACTCGTCTAGAGTTATAATATTTCATTGATTTTCGAAAGCGGTAAAGATTAACAAACGCATGCGGTTGTTAATCTTTACCGCTTTTGAAAAGCAATCAAAATATTCAAATTTGTGATATTTTATCATTTTGATAGTGTGCAAGAAGAAAACAGAATTTAATTACGATTTTGATAGTTACATGTTCGCAGTTCTTTTTTTCCCCTACCAAAGTCCTTAGGCATAAACAAGAAGACTTAACCGAAGAAAACAAAGCTTGAAGCTTTGTCTTTTGTGAAAATAATCTTCTAATAGCGACAAATTGAGATATTTCCCGTATAAACTGTACCTCTTACAATAAATGAATGAGGTTGAGTACATAGGAATCTCATTGGGAGACAGCGAAACCAGAAGGATATTCATTACCCGTTTGCTCTATTATAATCATACTGTCATTTACCATGAAAGTAGTTGGTTAAAATATAAAAGCGTTTGGGAATCCTTAAGAAAGCCTTGTTTATACAGCGGTCATAAAAATCAAAAACCAAAAACACCTGAGTTTTGTAGAAAACCTGAAGTAGCTTCCGGGCTAAGAGCATAGATGTAGCATAGATGTAGTATTTGCCTATACAGTGAATAGAACATTCTCGGTTTTTGATCTTAAAGGCCTCGATATGCAAGGTTCATTTACTATATCGGGGTGGTAGACAAAGACAACTTTCCTTGGAAAAGGAATCAAGGAATCGTACTTACTTTTTGGCTTGCGTTAGCTATCCTCGACCGATGCCTGTTGTAGATCCGGAGCCGTAATATGATTGCCTAGGCTGGGAATCTGAAGCATTTCCAGCCATTATGAAAAAGACACTATCCGAGAAAACACGAGTTATGCCGATTTCAAAATGTTTCATTAATGGTGGATGGCCAAAAGTAAAGTGTAGAGTAGGTTCTTCTTTTAAAGGCAAATTAGAGCAGCGATCATCGTCTACAGTACAGTTAGCAACGTCGTGAAATTGACAGGGTGTTTGGTTTTGAAATGACTTTGGAATAAAATTGAATGAGTGTGTGGGGTGAGTTTTGATTGAAATTTAAGGGGGGTAATGAAATATTGCTAATTTTGTTCAGGATGAACAAAATTAATGATATTTATGACCTCCATTTAATAAAATATGACCACAAGTTCTATAAATAGCCTCGTATTTAAGACGCTTGCAATTTCAATTATTTCGGTGAAATCGCGATTTTTTAGTCATTTTGGAGCGTTTATGAGTGGTTTGAGTGAATGTTTTGAATGAATGAATGGAGCGCTGAATGAGCGATTTAGAATGATTTTGATTGGGATGGATGTCAATTTCACGATTTAACTTACTGTACCTCTAGAAAATCACTTTGTTTAAATTTCAGTTGGACTGTTGTGGAACATCAAATGACGATGAAGGTTACAAGGATTGGTCTAAAAATCCGTATTTTAACTGTAGTGGTGGAACGAATACACAAAACTTTGGAGAGTTCTGTTCTGTTCCGTTCTCTTGTTGTATAGGCCAAGACGTAAGTACATCATGTTGCCCTCCAAATAAATTGGATACGTTTGAGAGTTTTAGATAGCTACTAGCAAAATTCAAAAATAAGATCGAATTGAGTACAGGTCGACAAGAGTTAATATTACAAAATGCAATGTATTGTGAACAATAGTGAAGTTCTTTGATTAAACAAATATACCAACAGCAGCAGATTTCCACCTTGTTTAGACTGTAAATTTTACCAGGGTCGATACTTTTCCCCTTCCTATATCGTCCCTTTTTCGTGTGTTGGATATTTGTTTGATTTAAATCATTATTCTTTAAAAAAGAACGTTATCTTACTGAATGAGGAAAGTTGAAAGCTATTTCGTATGGCTTAATTTTTCTAAACAATAATAGATTTTTACAAATAAAATAAAACGACCACATTTTTCTAAACAATAATAGATTTTTACAAATAAAATAAAACGTGAAATAAACATATGTTTCCTACATTTTGAATTAAAGGAGCTCAAGAATGTATAGATCACAAGCATTTTCAAGGAAAAGCATTCAAATTTGATCATGTAGGCCTAATACATGTTCGTAGTCACCAATGGGTTGATAATCGTAGACCTAAATGAGATAGCAGCTGGAGGCTACGAAAGGATGTAATGGTAGTACTGGTGTGAGAAATACAAGAAATCCATTGTTAGCTGCTCCAGCCGCCGCGATATAACTGAAAGATTGTCGAAAGCGGCGTAATACACCATTCAAACAAACAAACAAACAAATACGTTCGTAGTTGTGGAGGGACAAAGAAGTTATTTATAACGATTGCTCGTTCGCTAGAGGATATATTTCATTCTTTTGTATTGTTGAAACATATAAATAGATCGATGGAGAAAAAAGTTCTTTCAGCTTAGATTAATCCTTATCGATCTAGTTCTTAGACAATTCATATGCAATCGCGTCGTGTGTGTGATTCAATGAAAAAATCAAGAAAGACGACTGCTTTCGGGGTTAGAAACTTTTGGTCTAGTGATCAATGCTCTACCGATTTATCACGGACACAATCATCGGTCATTCTTCATGCAGACGTGTTCATAAAAGGTGTTTGTATTTGCATTTCAGGATGGCTTAAGAAACTTTCTGTGTGGTAAAGATATGCAAAGTACTGATACGGTATGTATGAGTTTGTACTTGCCCTGCGTTCAGGATGACAAATCGGTGCAAACTGTTTTCCGATAATACCAAGATTTGCATGTATTTGACTGCAAAGCGGGATATAACTGGCAAACTGTATGCACCGTTTTGTCATACTGAACGCATGGCTGTTTTAATACTCTTTACAATCGACTGTCTGTGTTTGATGGAATGCCATCTAAAAATCCTCGTCTCAATATTTGATTTGATTGGTCAGTTTATTTTAGGTAAAAAAGTAACAGGAATACGTCATCATCACTTTTCACCGGTTTTCTTTCTTTGTGTCTAGTAACATGAAAAGCAAGCATTTTCGTATTTTTTTTAATGAGTAGAGTGGTATTTTCAAAAGCGAACCAACACAGTATTTTGAAAGTCGGAGGTTATTTTGGAAATAAAAAAGCGCTATTGTCACCACACTGGTGCCGTTGGCGATTGATTTAGTGACGTAACAAAGTTTAATATTGGTTATGTCTATGTTAACACTGAAACTATTTACTCCAATGTTGTTGAGTGTGTTCGTTATAACAACAACAATCCCTACATTCAAGGGAAACAACTCTAGAAGCAATTTAATATACAATTATTTGAAAAAGAAATAGATATGTCACATTTCAACGAAATTAAAGTTGACATTTCAAAGATAGATAATAATGCCGAAGTGTGTTCTTTGGAGCAAGATTCTAAAGATTTCAATCAAGTGTTTTTAGATAAAGCGTTTGATAGAGCGAGATTTTTAAGCTGCAAAATAAGAATCTTAAGAAATCCAAATGAAAAAAAAACGAAGCTTGCTCTGCGTTAGCTTAAACGAGTAATCTTGATGAAGTCGAAAGTTTTTACTCAATTTATCGACAATCAATCATTATGTCGTCTTAAAAAATATTTAGCTAGATCTTTTAGCTTACTCTAACGAATGCAACTCTTAAGTTGAAAAATCTGCCAATAAGTGTATGTCCTGCGTTAGTTGTAGTGTCTAGCTAGGTTCGACCCTTTGAACATTAGTAGTAATGGACGTGAGTTTGGCACCCTTGTGCCAACCTCACGTCCAGATTTTTGGTAGGCTATTTGTGCAGTTGGACTTAGTCTTTTCACAGAAATGCGAACTTAGGCTTGTGGGGAATATGAGTGTGGACTTAGTCTTTTGTACAAAACATGTGAACTTAGGTTTGTGGGGAATATGCGTGTAGACTTAGTCTTTTTTAGGAGAAATGCGGGTTGGTTTGTGAGTAATGTGCATGTGGACTTAGTCCTTATCTTACCGTCCAAAGACGGAAAGATAGGGACTTAGTATAGGGACTTTGTCTTTGAAATAAGTGGTTGAATGTATTGTTAAAGTGAGGAATGCAAAAGGACTTTGACAATTTGCGAAAGAAAATGAATTCTTTCTTGGTGTTGGGTGGTCCTAAAAAGGACCGTTTTTGTTGGTTGATAGTTATGATCTCTTTAGTAGTGGCTGCATCCAAATCGTGCATTGCAAATTGGACAATGTCTCCTCATTCTTTTCTTTATGACCAATGATTCTCCACTCCATACCACTCTTCTCCTAAATTGAGTACCCATGTAGATGACATCAGGTAGTGCTCTGTTTAGTTGTTCTGTTGTCCTACCCAAGATGGGTCTATCCAAGTAAATGACATCTTGCAGATTATTCGTTGGTGTCTGCTCAATGGCATTTTCGTGTGGAGAAATGATTTGAGTATCTCTAATCATTCCCTGCACGCGATACAGTCGCTCAGCAATGTTCAGCAATTCCTTTGCTATATCGGTGAGTTCTCTACGAATCGGTTCCATGATCTAGAATGTTAAAGAGTGGAAAATCTGCTATGCATTTATATTGACGACGCGGACCTTGCTGGAAGCACCTCTACTTTGAATTGAAGAAATGGATGCCGAGATTGAAATTTGTGTTTTCTCCAAGCATGAAAATACGATATTACTCATTATTCTTTATCATGAATCCGATTCTTTTACCTTTATCATGAACAATCATGAGAAGGATGGAATATTAAACGACAACAAACACAAATATTTACATTTTCTATATTTTATTGAACAATGAACTGTGAACTAAGAACAAAAATGAACAATCATGAACATATTTACAATCAATTTTATATTACAAAATGTCTATACAATTCTGCTAAATGTCTGTATGAACCACGATGTGACTACTCTGTCATTTTTGTGTAAGTTCCTTGTGCTGAATGTCTTTCTTAGAAGTTTTTTTAAGTTGTATCCTCTTGCTACCCCATCCAAGGCAAAAATACAATAGTGTCCACAAACTTTTCCAAGGATGCTTTGAATAGGTTGGTTATCATAAGTCCATGAACGTGAATTATTTTGGATAAAATGAGATATTTCCCTATGAAGTGGTGGAAGACCGTATGAGTCAAAGTACACTACTTTACCATTTGGATAGAATATAACTGCTACCCAATGTTCTCCTGAGTTGTATGAATCTGCTGTATTGATGATATAAGCCTTCACATGTGAAGGTTTTCGCTTTGGTAATAAATCCTTTGCACACACTCTTCCATTGAGATTTTTAATCCACACTCCACGATCCAAGATATGTTGAATTTCACTGGTGTACATTATTGATCCCAAGACTGCTTTACTTTCTCACTCCAACGTTCTAGCCATGTATATGTGAATCCGCACAAAATGTTCTTTTTTATACTTTGCCATAGTCGATAGGCTTCTACTGATTCTTGTTCGTTTAGTTTTAATTCTTCAAGTTGTGGATACCATGCCTGCATTATTTTGTATGGATTTACTTTAAGCATTGCTTGCTCAATGAACAAGTCTGTATGTTCTTCTCTACTCATGAATAAGCAAACAGGATGTTCTATCTGACTCGGATGATCTATTTGACACCCGTTACAATTGTTATGAACTTCTTCATTGATAAGTTCTTGCAGTTGATCCACCATACACTTTTGAAAACTGTTGTGAATGTCATTTTTACGAACTGATTCAATGTTTGACGAATATTTCACTTTCTCTGCTTCTTCTCTAAGTTTTATGGCGTACTGGTATCCAAGCATGATTTTTAGTAATCAGTGATAACTTCTCTAAGACTGTTGATTTCGATTTGATTATCGAATTCAGCGAAAACAATAACGTTGATGACTCTAGCAAGGTTAGATCCAAACTGAAGTTCTATTCTCAAGCCTCCAGTTTTTATAGGATGCAACTGTCCTTCTTCACTACCTTGATCTGCTGTGAGGTCAAAACCCCAAAGAGCGAAACCAGCATCATATTCCTCTTTTGTTATACTAAATGGTTTGTCAGCACCAATGGATTTTGTGGCATTGAACAAAGACAGATATGATCTCAGTGTTAGTCCATTTGTGAAGTCAGGTTCAAATGGTTTACCATGAATACTGTGTCCATTGCATGATACGGCTATTTTTCTTACGTTGAAATGAGAAAAGTTGAATGGGTTTGATGTATGAGATCCATTGAAGGCTCCATTTGTTACCATTCCAATAAAAACACGTTTTGGTAACTGGCCTTGGAACAAATGATCTTCCACTTTTGATAGAGTACCATTAGTGATTGAAAATGTTTTGACTTCTACTCTACGAATAGGGATTTTCATATTATTCTGTGCAATGAGTTGGTTTAGATTATTTTCAACTACTGGTGACAATTCAACATTTCTAACATGGAAACTTACTGATTCAAACTGAATTTTAACTTTGGGTTCACCTGCATGTTGAATAATGTAAAATTCTGGACGTGACTTATTTAATCTTAGTCTGATTTCCACTCCATTTGGAAGATATTTTTCCTGGAGAAAAACATCTAGATGAAGACGTCCAAATAATTCCACTGTCTTACTTGCTGCAATAGCCGCTATTCGTTGTTTAATCCCTTCGTTATTTCCGGCGGTTTGAGCATCGTTCATATGCCCTTCTGTGTCTTTAATCCAGAGTTCTCCTGCTCTCAAATGAGTTTTCTTACTTTCTTGACTATATGACAAAAGGTTTTCAATGTAGGCTCTGTATGGATATTTATTTGATCCACTGGTTATCAGTTTGTTATTCAGGTATAGATCTATGTTACTGAACATACTATGTAAGAAATTATTCACTGGTGCAATGTTAGCACCATCTGCTAAAGCTGATTCATCTGCTGCTTGGATAATTTTAAATTTTACATACAGAAAGGACTGTGATAAATCCGTCCAAAACTCTGTTTGAGGTGGTATCATAAATTCTATTGGTGAATCATTTGCAATTGATGCAACAGGAAAATGCTCAACCCACTGAGATTCCTGCATGCTTGTCATGGTAGGAGGTACTGATAATACATCTAGCTCAGTTTTACTACACTCACATGATCCACTTTGCATCATCTTTTTGGACTTTTTACAAAAATGTTAATCAAATATGTCTAATGGTCTGGCTGACCTTTTGTTAGTTCGATGTTTCTTTGACGTGATCTTACCACGACGAGATCGAGAATGAGAATGATGTGCTTTGCTTGATTTCTTTTCATTTATACTCGATAACAACTTGTTAGTCAAATGTTTCAAGGATTGTTTTCCCCGTGACATGAGAACTTTCTTTGGCTTTTTACGATGTACTAAAATGTCTTGTGCTAGTCCTAATCCTTGTTTAATACCTTCATCTTTTATTGCATGCAGTCCTGATTTCAGCATAGGTTTTATTAGTGGTGTTACTGATCTTAATGCAGATTTAAACAAAGACCCTAAGCCAAAACCATATTGATGTTGAACACCTCTATAAACAGGCACCATGTTTTTTTTTTTATTTTTGATTTTCTTTGCGCTTACGAAAATGCAACTTTACTATTGTCTTGCCAATGACAAACTGAATAGGATGACCAGAATCACCTGTTATATTAATGTGAATGGAATCAAAATCTGATTTTGAAACTGGGAAATAATGTGGAGCAATAATTTCATGATTGATATGTTGACTTTCATTATCATTTTCAATGGAATTAGATGTTTTAAATGGTACAACTCGAAGTATTGGAACTAATGTATCACCAACAATGGAATATTCAACAATGTCTGAATATACAAATAAATGATTATATCCTGCATCAATGTTTGGTGAATATTTAAACATTTCAAAAACACATCGACCTTTGTAAATTGTTTTTCCATCAAACAAAGGATCACCACCAAGTTTTTGAAATAAAGATTTATTGAATTTAATTCCTGTTTTGTTAATATTTTTGAATTCAAACTTTGTACGTTTTGATGATTCAGAATATCCAACGTGAATAGTTGCACTACTATCATGAAGCACTTTTCCAATTTCATCATCAATGCATTCATTGACTACATCTAACACATGAGATGGCGAGATGTAAGACCCAGGTGTGAAACGAAATTTGATTACCCATTTTACATCATGTCCTGTTGAATTGAATTTAAGGGCAGTGATTTCTAATGGATTAGGTTTTCTCTTATTTTCATCAAATATCTTTTTGTAGATACCAGTATCTGCCGTGATGATATCAAACCTGGCTTCTTCTTCACTTATATTTAGGAATTGACTTGGTGTTATCAATTGTGCAAGTCCAACTTCCCAATCTTCCTTATCAATTTGAACAGTTTTAGGTAATTTAACTTTAAAACAACATTGTGTGTTTGTAGGAAAATAGTTCAAAGAACTATCACTAGGCAAAGTTATGTAGAAGGAATTCATTTTTTGCCATCAATGAAATCAAATGCTGAATGTTTATTCTGTTTTGTGAATTTTAATCCGGGTGATGGTAAAATGAAGCCTAAAGAACTACTGAGAAGAATTAACCACAATTCACGATTATCACTTTGAATACTAAGATGTACTATAGATGTAGCAATAATGGCATAAATGACTATTATTTGTGATACATAAGTGAACTGATTTTTAGGGACACGATTTCCAAAACATGTGAAAGGAGTTGACTGACTGACACTGTCACCTCCAGATTCCAACTGAGATTGCATGATAATTACTTATGTTTTTATAAGTTTTTTCAAATCACGTTAAGTATGATTCTGGTATCCAACTCTGAAATTTTTTAGGATAACCTTTCCAACTGACTTTAATTTCTTTGATTATTTTTTTACCTTCACGTCTTGTTCGCTTATCAAGAACTGAATCTATATCATAAACTTCATCATCTTTTATAAGTTGCAATTCTTGTTCATAAAATGACCCAAGGATAGGTTCATTTGCTAAATCTTTAATTTTATATGTGATTGGAGATGTTTTTGAATTTACATGAGTGATTTCAAATAATTCTTGTGTCCAATTTGGAAGATATCCTTTCTCAAATGTATGTTTTGTTTTATTGATACGAACACGATCACCTTTCTTAAATTTTGGTTTCTTTTTTATCTTCTTAATCACTTTTGTTTCACTTTTTGCATATAAGTTCTCTGAAATTTTTGCTTCATTAGAATGATTAACATCTGATGGATTTGCTTTTATGCTCCTGTGAAAAGTATTGTTATAATTATTCACAAAGTTTTGAAGAACATCAATGTATCTTCGTGTTTTTTCATGAGTGAAATATTTCCACATTCTAGTTTTCAACGTACGTTGAAATCTTTCCACAATACTTGCTTTAGTCTCTGGATTATCTGTAGTGAAATAATGGATCTTTTTCTTTTTCAAAAACGTTTGAAAGTCTTTGTTTTTGAACTCACTTCCTTTATCTGTTTGTAATGATAGAGGTTTTCGTGATTTAAGGATGGACTGAAATGCAATTATCAATGTTTTTCCCATCTTATTCTTGATAGGTACTACCCATGCAAATTTTGAAAAGACATCAATAACACAAAGTAAATATCTAAACCCATTATTTTGATTTGAAAATTGTTGCATGTCTGCTAAATCAGCTTGCCATTGGTGATCGATTCCTGCAACAATTGTTTTACGTCTTTGAAATTTTCTTCGAATAGGTTTATGTAAGGTGTATGTTGATTCCCCTTGTAACCATTTTTTAACATCTTGATATGATATGGTTTTCAAAGTGGACTTCGCTGCTTTGTATAATTCTTTTATGCTTGAATATGCAACTTTATTTTTGTTTAATCCATAATATAATTTTCTTAGCAGTGCTTCTTTGGACTTACGCTTCAGTATGCCTCCCATGACTGAAGACTTTTAGAAATTGACTCTTTTTTATAGGACTTAAAAGTTGTTGAGTGTAAAGATCTTTTCTTTTTTCTTTTTCATGAGTCGTGGCATATGGTGAGATTTTTCTTAGGTGGCTTAAGGTTCTCTTCTTTATGGTTTTCATTTTGGTTGGAGATCTTACTAAACTTCTGGCGGGGGTTTTAAAGGGTGTACTAGAACTTATTTCTGATTCACTAGATTCACTTTCAGGCAGATATTTTTGCATCCATTGCCATCTTGACATGTTTCCGACTACTTCTTGTGGAACATTGCTTTCATGTAAAGCTTTAGAGAATACTTCCCAACCTCTAGGTTCAATTCTTTTTCTCTTACGTAATGAATCATTTATGAGATCAATGAAATTTGAACCTGGGATAGGTTTTCCTTTATATGTTACCATACCTTGATTATCCCATGATATGTTATCATTATCTCTAAGAATATTTAACAGAAGCTTAGCTTTTCTCTGCATGGTTTTAGGTACACTTTCTAAGATACGATCATGTAATGAAACATTTATTGATTCTGTTCTTGAATCCGCTTCTTGATTTTTTGAAGATTGGGGTAACGTTGGATTTTTCACTCTTTCAAATGAATTTTGTAGTTTGAACAATGTTTCTCCATACGTTTGTGCTTTGTCTGTTTCAGAAATATCAGTTCTTTCTAATGTATTTTTCATATCCTTATAAAGGTGGGAAACATTGGTTACTTGTGGATTTTGTGGTAGAATAGGTTTATGACTTTGTTCATCTCTCCATTGCTTCAAATCATTCAGTACTTGGACAGGAACAATGACCATTTTTCTTACTGACATTTTTTATCTTATGATTATAAAGCTTTAATTGCACCACCAATCCCTCCTATGACAGCTTTACATAATAATGGTATTAATGCAGACCCTAACAATGGGAGAAATCCACCCTTCTGATTCAAAATGCGTTTCTTCTTTTTTACAGACACTGATTTTGAAGCAAGATTTCGAAGATGTTGACGGTTTGAATACAACTTCTTCTTCTGAGCATCTGTTAGGTGTACATTGCCTTTTAAAACATTGTGACAACATTCTGATATACATCTTATCACTGGAGATGATAATTCTTTTACTAATTTTTTTCTTAGCTTCGGTGAAGATTTCATTAATGCCATAACCATATGACCATGTTTCCTAATTAAAGGAACTTTTCTTATTTTTTCACCATGTTACCACTTCTTCAGATAAATCATAAATGATAAAGAGCGTGTAATATCAAAAGTATTTATTAGGTAGAAATTTTTTCTCGTAATGCTGTAAGAGCTATTCTACCTGGAGAAGATATAGTTCTCATATCCAAAGTTGTTAAGGGTGAAAAGGGTGCAATTCTATATTTTCTGTTTCTAAGTTTCTGCTGACTTGATTTTGGTATACGTTGTGGTGTAATGAAATCACTGTCATAACTTGAATCAGAGGTTGAACTTGAGATTGGGGTTGAAAAACGGGCAGATAAATTCGGAGACATAGAACTTGATAAGAATGAAGGTGGAGATATATGCATCGGTGTTTGTGGTGAATGAATTGATGAAATGGGGGAAACATTTGGTGTAACATTTGTTGATGACATTTTAGAAAAAGGTCTATGTGATCTTCTCATTGTAATGAATCTTTCATCAATCGAGAATTTGTTTTTTGATTTCTTTGGAGAATTTTTCTTAGGAGATTTTCTTTTCCCAACTTTTTTCTTTGGAGATTTTCTTTTCACAGATTTTTTCTTAGGAGATTTTCTTTTTACAACTTTTTTCTTTGGAGATTTTCTTTTAACAGAATTTTTCTTCTTAGGAGATTTTCTTTTATCAGATTTTTTATCATTTCTTTCTCCATCCCATCTAAGGAGACTTCTAATTATTACACCACCAAGAAAACCACCACCACCTGGTTTAAATATGATTTTACGTTTTACTTGTTCATTAATGTTTGGATCTGCAAGCTTAGCTACATCATCTCTATGTTTATTCATATATGTAACAGTTTGCTTTGGTAGCTTGATTCTATTTTCAATGATATTTTGTGCTGCCAAAGAAAACCATTTCAATATTTCCTTTAAACCAGCATTCAATAACGCTTCTCTTTCATACTTGTTTGTCTGTCGACTTAAGTTCTGTAAAAATGAATCACTGATGTAGATGTTCTTGGTAAGGCCATGTTCACTCAATGACATAGATCAAAAGACTGGACTTGAATGATCACAAGTTCACCCATTTATACAGGTGAATAAATAATTGGACCTTGATCTTCATTCTTTGTATACCATCTATGAAATATATCAGTTCTTAATCTCAATACTTTTTGAGTTCGAGAATGAAAATCAATGACCAAATAACCATGAGGCAAGGATGTTGCATCATTGTACGCAGGAATCAAGTGTGGGGCTTGCATTTGATTTGCTAGAGTCTTTATTTGGTTATTATCACGTTCATTGCGAAAAAGTATCATGTTTCTTAAATTCAATCTAATGGTTCTACTTGATTTTGACTGTGAAAACATGTTTTGTGTTATATAGATGACACTTGCATTACGATGATGACCTTTTCTAGTAAACCATAATTTAATTTTCTCTTCATCTTTTTCACCTAACATATCATCAAATATTACCAAATGTGGTATAGATGTATCACTTACAATTTCATTTTCATCTTCAGGTATTCCGTCAATGAAAGTAATGAAATCAATTTTTTCTTTCATGATACTGTATGCATTTTGCCATTCTTTATAACACCAAGTAATTCATTTTGGTGCAATGTCAAATAAGTCTTCACGATAATCAATCAGTTTGTGAACGAATTCTGTTTTACCACATCCACTTGGACCAGAAATGAAAATATTACAAGGATGGTTAAACAAGAGGGAGAGAATATCTACATCCATTTCTTTCGTCCTTACCATTCAATGGATAGAAATAAAATGACAAAGATATATTCATTTTATAACTTTTATTCTTTAACATTTTTGAAACATCATAAAACATTCTTTTACAACATTTTTTACAATAACATATTTACAATTTCATTTTTTATTTTTAAAAAACATCTTTTTAAAATATTTTTAAAAGATATTTTGAAAAAATATTTTTTCAAAAATATTTTCAAAAAAGTTTTCTGAAAATTCACAACTTTCATTTTTTAAAAACAAAATCATCAACAAGTTTTTAAACAGTTCTTTAGTTATGATTAAATCCACCTTTAAGTCCACTTATCCATGTCCAATAATGATTCAATATTGATTCGGATACTATAATACTTGTCTTTCCTACTTCACGATTTCCTAATTCAAATGGAAAGAAGAATGCATTACTATCCGGTTTGTAATTCACTTCATTGACAGGAAGCACTATACAGGATGAAACTGTGGAGGACACTAGTTCTTTGCTAACATCCCTGTCAAATATGATGAATCCCTCTATTGCTTCAACTTCTTCAACAGTAGTTGGAGTAGTTCGATAATTCACATGATCAATCCATGTCTTTTTATACATCATGTAAAAGTTAAATTGCTTAGCTTTTCTTTTGAGTTTCTCAACGAAATCACTACATGTTCTCCCATTCAGCATTGGTGTTTTTAATGTCCACTGATATGTATCTCTATCCCTCCAAAAGTAGAAGTTATTAAGTAAGACACTTGTCAACACTTTTATTTCACTATCGTCGAACTGTGTATCGTTTATCATCTCCTGTATATATTCTCTCATTTTAAACAATTCTATTGCAGGCTGTCCTCTCGTGATTCATTTTTTTATCTTTCGAATCCACATTGATATACAAACAACTTTCATTCTTTCTTGCATATCTTTATCCATTGTATGATATCCGATGAATATCTTGTAGATCTTTTCACGTAACTCAATTGGCAGTGGAAGTTGATAAGGCAACATTTTGAAATTTACTGTAGATAAATAGTAAATAATAGATGCCAGAAATGTTATCATCTTACAATTCTTTAATCATGTGTTAAGTACAATACCAAATGAACTAAAACAAACATTGTTTTCTAAGAGACAAAATCAATATCTTAATGTACAGTGTTCAGCTTGTTCACAAGAAATGATATCCCTCTAAAAGTTTTTATTGTTTTTATACCCTAATACTTTCATGTCCAAATGGGACAGTATCTATATCATTGACCATTACTCTCTTTGTATATACTGATCTAAATGTTTTTGTTTGTGCTTCACTAGTGACTTTTCTATCTCTATGTCTCCTGATTCTGCAGTCATAGGTTATCTTAATTTCAGTACTTCGATCCTGCATACATTTTGTGAATGCATCAAAATTGACCAACTTGCAAGTTTTGTAGTCTAAGGTTATACCCTTGACTTTACTTTTACTTTCAATATCACCATCTTTGGTAACCAATTGATATGCATAGTTTTTTGGACCCAACCCTCTGAACTTAACAATTTTTGAGTTGGGTTCTTCATCGGTCCATTTCCCCAATCTACTATTGATAATAGGTGGATTCCATAACTGTGGGTCATGAATGTACATGCAACTATCAGTGTCAATGTACAACACTCTATCATTCAGTTTTTAGTTTATAATTCAAGTCTAGCATAGGCCGTAACATATGATCCGACAATGACATTGGCTGTTCCATGGGTCTCAACATGATCCAGCTTTGATTCATAGTTGACCAGAATGAATGGACATTCTTCATTGAATATTTCTACATGTTTAATAATGTAGTTAGGGTTGTTGACAAGTTCAAAGTATTTTGATGGTTTTGATATATATTCTGATTGGGTCAATACCTCTCTTTGGGCAAGTTTTCCCCATAGCAAATTTAACATTATCTTTGCAAATGCCCTTCTTCCTTTGTTCTTTTTAATCATTGTAGGATACAGACTGATTCCTTCATCTGATTCATATTCCCGAATAAATGTATCTTTGTCAGCTTGGGTTTTACACCATTCAGGATAACCACTGGCTTCTTGTTTGATTTTCAAAAAGTTGTCAACATACCCCCTAAAGAAATTATTGGAGAGAGATTCAAAGTGCCAAACTTCAAAGACATGAAGTAATCTGTAGCCACAGTCCAAAGCCTTGAACAATTCAACTGTGACCCATGTTCCTATCAACGCTCTCTCGTTTTCATTGTGAGAGCAAGTCTGTGAACTTTCTTCCGCACATGTTCTACATAGTGGAAACATCATTTTGTTATTACAATGTACGGGTAAAATAGGGTGAAGCAAATCATCAGGTGGCAACACCTTACATTTGACATGACCTTCATACTGCCTAATGTTTTGGATGTCAATGCTTTCGCTTGTCAGGACTTTTGGGTGTCCAACAGGGTAGGATTTATACTTGCATACATAAGAATACAAAGAGCAAATGTCAATGTACTTAATTTCTTTTTCACTTGATTCGTCTATCTCATGAGCAATCTTGACTGCATTACAACGCCCGCCATACAGTCCGTCCCTTGGATCTATTGGGTCAGAGTATGGGAATAAACCATTGATTACTTCACGATAATCTTTGTCTTTTTTTACTCTTGCATCGAACTCATGTTCCCAAATGTATTCAACTTTATAGCCTAACCTATTTAGATATTGTAGACGGGCCATTGTACCGTTATACAAAGTTTGCATTGTAAAACCATTGATTGGGTTGGTTTGTAAACGGTTTGGGTAGCAGACTGGACAACCGTGCCATAGATCACCAAGAAATTCGTACACTGTGTTGGTTTCTGCATGAAATCCATCAACAGATAAAGACTTGATCTCAAATTCCCCCAAATTCCGGGCATGCTGGATAAAGATGCCATTTTCATTTGCAATACTTTGGAGCCAACGAATGGCTTTCATAGAGAAACGACGCCTGGAGGAATCCTTACTTGAAATAATTGCAATTTGACCTTTAGGCAAATATCTACTTCTCCAGACCTTGTTACATGCATCAGCTATTGTTATAGCTTCCAGTAATGGATCAATACCTCCGTACTCAATAAACACTTTCCTGAAATGACCACACCCCCTTCTGAGGATATCAACATCTGAACGACAATATGACTCCATTTCTTTTTGAAAATTGAAAGTTTCTTTGTTTGTAACCTTTTCATTATACCATTTCATGAACTCTTTTCTTAATTCTGGGGACATAGAGTCACACATGTAATAGGAGGTATCAAGATATGGACCATCATAGTCCCAAAACTGATCAGTGTTGGCAAGATGAGGAAAGAACCCCTTTTTCATTTCTTCCAGACCAAACGTATCAGGGAATTTACCAAGACGAAAGTTCATGAAGTTATAGGAGTCGATCAAACGAACTCCATTCAACTCCAATTTCATGATATTGTTACCATTCATGATAAGAGATGGGGGTTGATTCCCAATTCTTATTATTTCATTCAAGATAAATTGGGCATCGTATCCTTTTGCATTGTGAGCTATAGCAGTCATACCCTTATGCTGCTTGGAGAAAAGCCAATTACAAAAATCAGTCAGAGTGCTATCACCTTGAAATATAACCTCCCTTCCTTCGGCAAACTCACTGCATGTTGAACAGTGATAATCAAGTGACTTATCTATGCATTCATCACAAGCTCTCTGTGCAATGCAATAATTTGGAATATGTAGACCAGTATCTTGTTTGCATTCAAAATCATAGAAAATAAACAATGGTTTATTCTTTATATCACCTACATCATCATCATCCACATCATCATCACTTTGACCATCCTTGCAAGACTTTTTTTTCTTTTTTAAATTCTCTATCACCATTGTCGCCTTTCTGTATCTTACTTTCGTAAGGCTGAATATGACAACGATGATCAGAATTAGTAACCTTTTTGCAGTAACGACACCTTTTCATACCTTTGCAAACATGATTATTTGTTCTAACATTGTATTGTTGCTTGCATTTACTGCAAAGTTTTACCAGATTACATATGGATTTCTTCTTTTTACCTTCAATTCTTCTATGATTATCAAAACATTCTTGTCCAAAAAACTTTCTTTTGCAACCATGACAGTAAAATTCTATGTTGTAAATATCACAACGTTGGGATGTGAAACAAGCTGAACAAATGTACTCACAGTAATGCTACTCTCTATGATCATATCCAACATCACAAAATTCACAATAATAGCAACAGGATAGAAACCCTGTCATACTTGTGATAAAGTCATAATGTCCTTGATGGTAATACAAATGTATCACTTTGCTATCCTGGTACACTACTGGATGTTGAAATGTCATTTCCACTTTAGAATGTTGTTGATGGACTTTGATCACATATTTCTGTTCGTACAAATAGGTCTGGACCAGCTTGTACTCATCAACTCCACATGGTTTGTTAGGAGAAATTCCTACTTCCATCAGTAAACGTTCAGCTTCATCCTTTTGCATCGTCTTGTTTGATTGTCTAATAAGGTGCCATTTTCTTTTCCATTCATCACTATCATCTCGGTTAACATAATGTTTTCCAACGACAACTGCCCTTGCAAAACACATACTGTCTTCTGCATTTTTAATTTCAACGATTGATTTTTTCTTCTTTGCAAAAACTTTCGTATCAAGTTCAGTTACCTATCGCTTACTCCCACCTAAGGGTAATCGTGTGTGTGTAATATCTAATTTCATCTCACCATCATCTACCTTAAATTCAGTATTTGACTGCATGACTTTTTCAATTTCACTTAAGAATATTTCACCATTTAAATCACGCACATCCATGAAAGGTATATGTATCCCCATATCTAAAGCGGGGTGGCTGATGGTAACTCTGATTTTGTCATCTGGTTCAGTATCAAGTGTCTCGCTGAGTTGGGTTGTAATATCATCAAACAAGGTTTCAAGTTGTTGAGGTGAAATTTTATCAAATTCTTTAAATGTCACTGACACAACATGTGAGTCAGTTCTAAATAACCTGGACTTCTTATTCATTACTTTGGACAGCTTGTACTTTTCTCTCATAGATCCGGACGTTTTTTCTTCTTCTACTTCATCATCCGATTCAATAGGTTTCACCTTTTTCTTTTTTGGTATCCAAAATTCATCATCAGATGAATCAGTATCATCTTGCATCGAAACATCTTTTTCCGATTCACTTCCTTTGTTTGACTCATTAGACTCTGAGTCACTGTAGTCCAAAAGTTTAATTCTTTTCCACTTACGTTTATGAAGTGGAATCCATTCATCATTATCATCTTCCCTTTTTCGTTTTGACATGATTTCTCTTTCGGGTGTTCACAAAGAACTAATATCGAAATGAAACAAACCACAGCTTTTATAGGGTATTCATGACTCACCAGTTCGTAACTGTATAAATACCACGTAGCTTTCGTGGTATTTCATCATTCACTCACAAATCTTTGTAGAGAGAAGACATGTCTGAATTGGCTAAGAACATGAATTGTTATGACATTGTGTCAGAAGTTGTGAAAAAGATAAAGAACAGAAAACGTATGAAGGTGTACGTTAACCCATACACCCATGAATACGAAATAACCAACATACCAGCAGACTACCAAATTCAGCATATTGGACCATACGTTGGTATGTTCATGTCTTATCAGTTCAGCAATGATGAATATCGGATTACAAAACAGAATGTATTTGATACACTTACCATAGATGAGATATATGCTCCGGGGATGAAACGACCTGAATTTTGTTTCATCTGTCACGAGAAGGGTCACTTTGCGAAAGATTGTCCTGAGAAGACGAGAAAGGAGTCTTACTATGCTTTCGTCTTACTTTGCTTTATGTGAATCCAATAACCCACGATGTCATGATCTCAAGAAGAAACGATCGAACACCAGATTTGGACAATATGGAATACGTTCGCGCATTCCTATCACACTGTAATGAACACAACAGATACTGTTTAAGGGTTGATAGAAAAAACACAGTGCAAAAGTTCGGGCCAACAAATACACTAAAAAACAAATGTTCAGTGGAAACTCAAACTACTCATGTTCAACAGGACATTAATAACCATGAAGTAAATGATACTCAGAAAAATGACGGTCAGACTATAGACAATGTGAAAAACGAAACAGAGAGTCAGACTTAGAAAATCTGTTCTCAGGAAAAAGTGACAAGTGAAGAGACATCAAACCTAAAAGATATCAAAACGGACACTGTCATCATGGACGAGGAGAATCAAAACTGTTTCTTCTGTAAGACCAGCGATCACCCGGAGAAAGACATTTGTCCTACACTAGTGATTGACGAAACAAAGAAATCAAGAAAGAGAAAGACAAAAACTGAATCTGGCATCCCAAAGAAGAAAAGGAAACAAAACTAAATACTTAAACAAATAGACATTTTAAAGACATTGTTAAGTAGAGACATTTAAATGTACATAGACATTTTTGTTCTTGTAATGATTAAATAATGATTGTTTGTCATATGTTCATGTTTCATTTATTTTGTATTTGAATAAAATTTTTAAAAACATTGTCTCTTTTTTATTTTTCACCATCCATCCCGATTTGCAGAAAAGTTAAAAACTTTCAAGACAATTGGATGGTCCTTAAAAGGACCTTTTGATTTCTCCAAGTTCAACATCATTTCAATGAAAAGAAGTTAAACTTGGATATAATTGTACCATCCCCCTTTTCCATTCACTACATTCAGTTGGTGGCATGAACTCTGAAAGATCAGGGTACATATCCCTATCTTTCACATGAAAGGAAGGCATGCCTGGGTACAACTCCATCATTCTTTCTTTCCATCCGGAATGTTCAGTTGGTGGTTTGAAGGTTGAAAGATCAGGATATAAATTTCCCGTCTTCACTAACTTCTTCTTCGTATAGAAATTATATCCACGCCGCAACATAAATTCATACAAAGCCTGGTTTCTTTGCTTCAGTTCATCATCGACTTTCTCTTTCTTCATTTTCTTAAAGATGCGTCGAAAGAAATCAAATACAGAATTCATCTTACAAGATGAAAAAATGTATGGAAAACTGCATTTAAATACCGTTTGAGATTACCTACTAACCTACTGACCCACTGACCTATATAGATAAAACGAACATAATAACCTTCAAATGACTTTGAGAGAATTCAAGTGCTTCCTCCCGGGTACGCGCTCTATTTAGGGTATAAAAAGACGTCAGTTCCATAAGAAATTCATTCTCTGGAACTCAAACATGGACTCTGAAAACATACGATCATTTGCCGTGATCTACATCAGGCACCCACCACCCTCGCAGGTTTTGCTTCTTGAGCAAATCCGGTATACCGCTAGGAAGGGGCCATGTGCTTGGACGCCGAAGATGACAGATGACTGGGTGTGGAATGAATTTATGGCACCCATTGGACAGCCAAGGAGAGAGAGAGTTCACCCAAACATTCCTGATATTTACAGGGAAGAATACTGGGATTAGAATCTCTTTCCTCTAGAATAAACGACCCTTTTCAAGGCCAACCATATTGCAAGAATGCATCCATTTCTCAAATTGTCACATTTAAAATACACCGAACATAACCCGTATAAAGTATTCAGAATGTAGTTACAAGATTTCATAGACCCAATATCGCATTTTCAAATAAATTCAACAATACGCTAAGTCAAGTAAAACAATGCTTCACTTGCGAGTTTAATCCACCCATCTACATTAAATATCGATTTTTATCTGACATGTACACCGATACCCGTTTCATATCGGAGTTTTACATTTTAAAGCGATAGCGAACCGGTTTTAAATCAGCGTGTTTCAAAAAGTCGCGTTAAGAGTGAATAATGATAAGATTTCAACTCTTTTCAGTCGAAAATGATAAAAATGACAAGTAATACATCTCAGCTAACATTACCAGTCATCAAAATAAAATCAGTTTCAAGTAGAAAACAAAGGAAAAGACATTGGATCTACAGCAGAAATTCACCGTCAATTTCAAAAGTTTTTGCGAATTTATTCCTCACGTTCAATAACTGTGCGAAGAACTTGATAAAAGAAATGATAAAAGAATAGGTTGACAAAACGTTTGAGATAGAAAATATTTACATTTTCTTCATCATGAAGAAGAAATTTGAGAAAAATCATCACTGAGAAAACACAAATTCCCATCTCGACGTCCATTTTACTTGTCAAAGTAAAGGTGCTTTCGCCAAGGTCCGCGCGCCCTACACTGTAGGCTAACAGTATAAAACTTCATCAGTCGTTCGTCAACCTCCGAAGCGAACACACGCAAAAATGAATTCAGATTTCAATTTACAAGAAATCATGTCTCAGGCAAATATCACACACGATGATTTGCTAGCATCAGCCATGGATTCAACATTTGGATCGAAGAGTTGTCAGATACTTGGACCTCAGGAGAATTTATCATCAATCCAACAGAATTTCCAATCAGTGAGTACAAATGATGTTGTTCTTCAAAACATCCTCGCTGAATTGAAAACCATGAATTCGCGACAAGAAGCTATCATGATAAAAATCATTGCGGAGCTGAATACCTTCAACAAATCGTTTTTGGATTTCAAGACACTGACGGAGAGGATACAAATTCTTAACCAAAATGTTCAAAAATTGTGTCAACAATCATCATCTCCAGTCACATTCAGACCAACACCGCTGAAGATTCCAGTTGAATTTGACTTTGAACAAACGAACTTTCACAAACTCGTAGACAGTATTATGACTGTGATGAAAAAGAAACAATCGTCACACACTTCATCGACCAAAAGATCATCATCTTCATCAGAAAGTGTTCGTCCAAGTAAAAGACATTGTTCAGAAAAAGAGAGGGGATACAAAATTCCTACAATGACAGGGATAGGTGCCTACGGCAAGAACATCGATAACTTCAAGAAACCAAAGACCAAAAAGAAGTGATGAAATGAATAGTAGAACTATCAATCAACAAAAACGGTCCTTTTCAGGACCACCCAACACCAAGAAAGAATTCATTTTCTTTCGCAAATTGTCAAAGTCCTTTTGCATTCCTCACTTTCACAATACATTCAACCACTTATTTCAAAGACAAAATCCCTATGACAAGTCCCTATCTTTCCGTCTTTGGACGGTAAGATAAGGACTAAGTCCACATGCACATTACTCACAAACCAACCCGCATTTCTCCTAAAAAAGACTAAGTCCACACGCATATTCCCCACAAACCTAAGTTCACATGTTTTGTACAAAAGACTAAGTCCACACTCATATTCCCCACAAGCCTAAGTTCGCATTTCTGTGAAAAGATTAAGTCCAAATGCACAAATAGCCTACCAAAAATCTGGACGTGAGTTTGGCACCAGGGTGCCAAACTCACGTCCATTACTACTAACATTTCCAATGTGTCTTTGCTTTCAGGAGCATGTTTGATCGTTTAGATACCACTAAAGTTATTAACATCGTGAAATTTACAATCATTCCGATCGAAACCGTTCCAAATCGCTCACTCAGCGCTCCATTCGTTCATTCCAAACAGTCACTTAATTCAATAACGCTTCAAACTTATCAAAAATGTTAAGATAAAAATACTTCATTCAAAATAAGAATCGCTAGGAAAAAACGTGATTTCACTGACTTTATTGAAGCGCATAAGCGAATGATAGGTTCTTGATGACATAAAGGCTATTTATAGGACCGGAATGAATATTTTATAAAGGAGAAGTGATTATTATCGATTTGTTGTTCATCCTGAACAAAATTTGCGATATTGGATTATCTCCCATTACATTCACTTAAAACTCGCTCCACACACTCATTCAATGTCATTCCAAAATCATCCCAAAATCTTTCATCTTGTCAATTTCACGATGTATGTCGAAACTAGAGCTTTGATGAGATTGTTGCTATCACATTTTGGTCTCCCAACGACAAAATGAATCTAACATGAAATTCCGTAGTATTTCTTAATATGTCATTTTAATTAAATTTCAGGACCCTATTGTTAGATCCAACACTATACACACAAGAGGGTGTTTTAAAGCCATCACCGCTATTTTAGAAGACAACGTTTTAGTTGTGGGTGGTGTTATTATAGGAATTTTATTACCACAGGTAAGTTTCAAACTCCTTTTTACTTTTTACTTTAAAAAAAATAGAAGCGAAAACGGCAAGTGAATCACTACTTCAAACTGAATCAGGACCTGAGATTAGATACCTATGCACCCACATCGGTATGATCGGGGAAATATTGATACAAATTTGCTTGTCCTTCTATCTGTCTGTCTTCGCCGTCTGTCTCCGAAACTTCAACCAAAAAACTTAACATTGTAAATAACTCAGACAATTTCAGACACAACGCTGATATTTGGTTCGACGAAAGATCTCATTGATATACAACTACTGATACCAAGGTCAATGTCATATGATAAGGTCAAGGTCACCTAACTATGTCAAACTCATTTATAATTCAGTTTCGGTGTTAGCGTTTCTTAAAAAAACATCTGGGTTGTTATGTTTTTCTAAATCAACAGAGAGTTTTCCAAATCTCCAAATGAATAAATGTTTTAATTCTACTGTAGCTATAAATTTAATGTTGAAAGAAGCAATTCACAAATATGGATTTATTTGCGTACATTTTTAAGTTTCTCAGCAGAAATACAGAATTTACATAGAGTTGAGGTATGATTAAATTCTTTATTGTGCAAAAAAAGTTTTATAATATCAGGCTCTTAAATCAAAGTGAAGATGTTTCTACGATGTCTCCAAAATATTCTTTATCGCCGGTGGTCATTTGAAATAGCAGTCTAAACGTCTATTGAAGCTCGTGTAACAACATTTCGATTGCTCATCGATGATTGGATCTTGTATATAAAATTTCAAATAATTTCATGTTTGCAAAGTAACTTGTAAAATTCGGATCGGACTGTGCATGAACCTATTCTAGATATTCTTCACTGTGTACAACATGTACAATACTGAAACAGATATAGTAATCAGACTTAAGGTAGTGAATCCGTAATGGATCTTAAACATTTCGGAAATCATGATCTTTTTCAGTGGTAATCCAGGTTTCCAAATGAAACCATTAGGAAACCTCGGTTATCACTGTTAAATTTCACGACTTGCGAAATTTGCGGAACTATTACAGGGCCTTTTACTTAAAATCATTGTAAAGAGAGGTAATCCATTTGTATTTATCAGACTTTTGTCATCAGAGAATATTGAGTTATTTCCCTTTTCAATCTCAATAAAAAGACCTAATGAGAAAGAGTTACGTGAAGTGCACATGGTGAAACTGAATACTGGTCAAGACGGCAAGCATTGTGCAGTCGACAAGGTTTCAAGTTAACCCATGTCTCGGGTTCGATCCCCGGACGGCGGTACTCATCCTTTCCGACTATTTGTCTCCCATCAATGGGTTGAAAATCGTAGACCTATGTGGGATAGCAGCTGGAGGCTAGGAAAGAATGTAATGGTTGAACGGGTGTTAAAAACACCGGGAAACTATTTTAGGTACTCCACTAGCCGTGTTATAAGATTGTTATTCAAAAAAACAAACAAATGCAATTTAACTTTTTTTCTGTTGAATTTTTGTTTGATCGTTGTCTGAACCAAATTATGTCCCTAAAAGTATTTCCATCGTGCACACTTGAAATTGTTAGAAAAGTAACGCACATGATCAAAAGCTTTCTTTTTTTCAGATGGTATTAACCGGTATGACGGGCAACCTTATCTTTCAAATCAAAACTCAGTGGGCGAAATATGAACGCATGCAGCAACAACAACAACAGGCTCAGAGATTGGAGCAAAGACAGAGACGTTATTAAAACTATTGGTGCCTTTATTGTATTATGGAATCGTCCAAATATACACGAGATTATTCCATTTATTGTGTTTTAGGTGATAATTTTCTAAAATCGTAAAAGTGTGGAGTTTAAGGAAAATGTATTGATGCATGTGAGCAAAAAAAGTTGAAAATTTCCTTTTTCTTTATTCAAGACTTAATTGCAAGATGTTGCGAACTCCAAGATGCACTTACTATTTTTCTAATTCCCCCGAAAATCTTCTGGTGCCTGTTTTACTAAACATCTTACGATCAATTTTTGCGTAAGTCAAAACTTAAAGTTGCTTCTACAGAAGTAACTAAATATGGCATTCTGCCACACATCATCTCATTGGAATCGTCTTCTTAAGGCGATTTTAATGAAATATTGCAAGACAGAATCTAACAATGAATGAAATCATCAAGTACGCTTTGTGATTTTGACTTACGATTATTCTTTTAGTAAGATGTTTAGTAAACTATGCCCCTGGTCCGAATTAGATATGAAATATCATAAACCTAAACTATTTATTGAAGATGAATCTCAGTATTTTCACCATTGCCCCGAAAAAATAACATGCCTGTGGATCATATACGATGAGAAAAATGTTCAATCTAATCAGATTTGCTATTATGATATCTGAAAATAAACTTACCAGAAAAACACCTTATGTCATTGTTCCCTATTATTTGTTTGTTTTCGCAAATTACTATACTACGAATATAATATCACTTTGTTTTTTTTTATTGGACGCACGGCACTGCTCAACTTGATACAGTAATGTGATATTTGAACTTTTATCATGTGTTCATTATCAAGGGGAATAACCTACATTTTTATTTGTGCAAAAAGTTGCGATTTTATTATTTTTCACCTTTTTTTCTGAAAAAAAGAAAAAGATATTCTCACCTATTCTCGTCCCTTTTCGGCATTTTTGTACATGTGATAATTAATAATTAGCAAAAAAACGGAACGTTAGGTCAAATAAACAGATTGCTGTTGTCAATAAGAATCGATTGGCCAATTAAAACATGATTATGAAATGACTATTGAAATATAAAATTTTTCGTCCTTTGTTTCATACATTTTCATCGTAGGGCGATAAACAGTTTACAACATCATGAACTTGACAAAGTGACTGATGTTTTAATTAATTCAGATTGAAATTAAATGAGCGCAATGAGTGAGTTCTGAATGTAATTTAGGGGAGGTAATCCAATATCGCTTATTTTGTTCAAGATGAACAAAATTATTTATATTTATTACCTCCCTTGAATAAAACATACATTCGAGTTCTTTTGATAGCTTTCTATGTCTTCACGAACCAGTTATACGATAACCACATTCAATTAAGTCAGTGGAATAGTTGATAATTTCTGACATTTTTTTTTTTTCTTTTATCTAGTTGTTGACTTTTATTCTTCTTATTGATTTGAAGCGTTTTTGAATGATTTAAGCGAGTGTTTGGAATTAATAGATGGAACGCTGAGTGAGCGATTTAAATGATTTTGATCAGATGGAATGTTAATTTAACGATGTTACTAACTGTAAAAGTCTTTACTACTTCTTCGAAAGCTGAAGTGGAGAGGTCTAGGTCACTATAAACACGATTTGCTCTTTTTTCATGCACATATCTATAAACTTTGCAGATA
Source organism: Fragum whitleyi (assembly GCA_948146395.1). Taxonomy (NCBI): domain Eukaryota; kingdom Metazoa; phylum Mollusca; class Bivalvia; order Cardiida; family Cardiidae; genus Fragum; species Fragum whitleyi. The sequence continues at coordinate 43,488,574 of OX411555.1, forward strand.
AAGAACGTTTATTTTTCTTGAGGCTATGCCATGCCGAATGTCAAATTGACTGATCTCTTACAACATTTCCTTATAGGGAGCCGCAGATTGCACTAAAAGAAGTTTGTGTTAAAAAAAGTTAAAAGTTGACGTAGGGATAGATCAATAAAACCCCAGGTTGGAGTATAATTCTCGCAACAGCAGCTTAAATCATCTATAGTTTCAATTTTTTGTCACAAAAAGACAAATAAGCTGAAATAAAAATGAGCCTTTGCATGACCTTTCCAACAATATGAAAAGTGCACCAAGCAAAGATTCTGGCCAGCCTATGCATCTGCACAGTCTGACCAGAATCTTCGCTTTTCACTTTACAGATAGGCCAGGTCTATAAGTGTCTTCAGACAGACAGTCAATCTTCCTGTTGTGCTGTGGAACTGTCTACGCTGCTAGATGATTCAAGTCACGCATGTTTAAAATTGTTGGAAATGTCACGCACAAGCTCAAATAAAAAAATAAAAAAGACATTGTTGCATTTACGGAGTTAATAAGTTTTTTGATTGGACCATCGATTTCGATTGACAGCGCCTGTAAATGTTTGCTATTATATGAGCTTGTGTGTGACATTTCCAACAATTTCATATGTGCGTGATATACAGACGTTGAGCGGCATAGAAAACTACAAATTACAATAAGAATTCATGCTGGCCACCTGAAAAGCCATTAAACCATATCTATCTAAATAGCGCATAGTGAAGACTCTGGTCAGACTGTTCGGCTGCACAGGCTGATCTGAATCTTAATATTGCGCTCATGTGAAATTGTTTGAAATGTCACACACTGGCTCATATGATCTTTGAAAAGTATTGCCAATCAAAAAAATGAACATGTGTATGCCTTGCGAGCAAACTTTGTATTGAAATATGTTTCGTCGTTTTTGTAAATGTTCTATGTAAAAATAAAGAAATCCGGGTTTATATATTATTACATATATGTTTTGTTTTGTTCTTAGAGTTACTCAGTGGCAGATCAAGGATTCCTGTAAAGAAGATTCGAACATACATAAAGGGGGTTCGAACATACACAAAGGGGGTTCGAACATACTCAAAGGGGTTTGTTTCCCTAGTCTCATTCCAACCTTTATCCCGCTGAATATAAATATTTTTTTTAAACAAATTCCTATTTATGTTTTATATATCAACCAGATTGCTCCAGGATTTTTACCACAAAAATCAAGTAGAAGGCAGAGAGTATTTGCTAAGATCAGATTGCACAATTGTGCAGACTAATTTTAGTCTATAATGTCTTTCAAATCCTTTTTCCAACAGAAATTTTCCGTGAACAGCAGGAAAAGGGTTAATTGAAATAAAACATAATAATCAATTATTTGAGCTTCAGGAGGGGGTTCGATCGAACCCCCTCAAATCCCCTCTGGATCGGCCAATGTTGCTCCCTTTCTATTTAAAAGAATCAGTAATTATTAGTTAATCAATCAGGAGGTATGATATCAAGGCATGAAATTGTAAAACTTTTCTCGTTCTCAAATCAAAATTTATTCAAATTTCAAATTGAGATTAGAGCTATGATTCTATAATAATACTGAAAAAAAAATAACAAATTCAAAAGATAATATTGATTTGTTGTTATACATAGGCAACTTATTAATATCATCTTTAATGTTCATTCATTTATTCGAATTTTAAGTTTGAGACAATTCTCAGTTAAGTTTGAGACAATTCTCAGTTAAGACTGAGAAAAGTTTTATAACCTCGTTCCCTGTTCGTAATAGCATAAATACAAATGGTGTAATACGCTCCTTATATCGATTCGTGGCGTAACGTATCCACTACAGTAAATGTACCCGTTTTAGAAAATCAGTGGACCGCATTGAGATTCAATACTGAACATACACTTTTGAATAAAGACTTAAATATAAACTTATTTGAATGGGGGATTATTACAAAATGGCAGAAAAAAGTGCTGTTAATTTGTTTGGAAAATATACATTGTTCTTTTCAACATTTCTACTATTTGTAAGTGACATTTAAGAATAATGTATTACTTGTTTTTGCCAATATTAACAATAATTTTTAATCAATAAACTGATCGCTTAGCCTGTAAATAAGAGGTTAATCAATGCAATTTTCCAGTTGTTGACCTAATTGTAATTTATACATCCTAGTTGGTCGATCGAATACTCGTAAATACAGTTATTCAAAATGAAGCTACAAGGTTTCGGTCGAGTATTTACGATATGTTGCCGGTTGGGGGATAAACAGACCGATTAACCTGTCACATCTACGCTACCCTCCGTCGTGTCTTAGACTTAAAAAAAGTATAATAACTGTAGAGATCGACAGCGGGTAGACTCATGACCAGTTTCCCACCTAGCTCAGTTGGTAGACCGCCGAGCTGGTGTTCCGGGGGTCGTGGGTTCGAGTGCCATGTCAGACACAACTTTTCCTCCTTCATTTACTTTAATGGCGTCAGAAGTAAACGAAAACGCCGGGTTCGGCCATTTTGGAGCGGTATAGGACCGGCTCCAATTGGTTAAAAGTGGGAGAAGTGAAGTGATCGATATAGGGTAGGCTAATGACCAGGTTCCCGGCTAGCGCAGTTGATAGAGCACCATGCTATTGTTCCAGAGGTCGTGGGTTCGGGTCCCGTGTCGGGCACAACTTTTCCTCCTTAATTTGCTTTTAAGCGGTCGATCTTGCTCGAGCGACCACGTCTATTAAGCGTTCAACTTGATTCTGCTACCGTTTTTATAATGCCATGTCTTAAAATAAAACTATATTAAAAAGAAGATATATGGGTTTGAAAGTTTTTGTAATCTAATCCTATGGTGGTTAAACCAAATTGATTGTCTCATTAAGACGAATCTAATGAGTGCCTACAACTTAGGCATATTTCGCATCAATTCAAAAATTAATGCAATCAAAATATTGTATCTTATTTGTAAACGAAATGCGCAATTTGCGACCAGTTTCTTTAACTTCCGCTTTTTGTGGTCGCTTACTGTTAACAACGTCGTGAAATTGACTAAAATTTCGATCAAAACAATTTCAAATCACTCGCTCAGCGCTCCATTCAATAATTTCAAACACTCACTCAAATCATTCAAAAACGCCCCTAACTCACTGAAAAAGATCTCATAGACATACATTGGTAATTGAAAGTGTAAGCTTCTGATAGGTTCTCGAAGAGATAGGAAGCTACTTATAGAACTTGTGTTGCACGTTTTATATTAAGGGGGGGGGGGGGTAATAAATATCGATAATTTTGTTCAGGATGATCAAAATTAGCGGTGTTGGATTACCTTTCTTTATATTCAATCAAATCTCACTCATTTAATTTCATTAAAATTCATTTCAAAATCATTCCAAAATTATTCACCTTTTTTAATTTCACGAAGTTGTTAACTGTAATAGAAAACAAGAAATATTTAGTTTGATTCCAATGAAGCCGTGGAGTTTTCTGAAAGATTCTCTCGGCCTCGTCGTAATAAAACTCTCTACCTCGACCACATTACATTGATCGCTTGTTTGAGTCGCCGCCATAGCGCAGTTGATAGCGCGTCGGACTGTCAGTTCGAACCTCGACGGCGGCACTCTTTCTTTCCGACTAATTGTCTCCAAACTATTGGTCGATAATCGTAGACCTATGTGGGATAGCAGCTTGAGGCTAGGAAACGATGTAATGGTTGTACTGGCGTTAGAAATACCAGAAATCCATTGTTAGGTGCTCCAGCCTCTGAGATATAACTGAAAAAACGTTGAAAGCGTCGTAAAACCCCATTCAAACAAACAATAATCGCTTATTTGGGAAATAAGTATCTTTCATAGGAATTAATAGTAATTAAATATCCTGAAATAAGGTGGGTAGTCTAGGGGCTTCTCTCCCCTCCACAGCTTGTCATGTCCTTACGAATACGCCTTTGTTATGTTAAAAAGTAGAAACTGTCGTAAAAAAGTCGCAAAGGGGTGATTGTTCCGCACTACCCGGGTTTTAAAAATTTGACGTGGAATGATCACGAGTTAAAATAAAGGGTGTTTCTTTTTAAGGACAGGCAGTAAACAATATGTGAATATAAATACGCATGAAAATATCAATATTCGTAAATAATTAAACTACCAGGAAGTCTGAAAAATTATAATGCCACCGCTTATTTCCAATTTCTAAATGTTATGGCTTGTAAAGTAACTGTAAATTGGGGCGGCTTTCAAAGTCGCTGGTAGCGCGTCGGACTGTCAATCTAGAGGTCCCGGGTTCGAGCCCCGACGGCGGCACTCATTCTTTCCGACTATTTGTCTCTCACCAATGGGTTGATAATCGTAGACCTATGTGAGATAGCAGCTGGAGGCTAGGAAAGAATGTGATGGCTGTACTGGTGAGAGAAATACCAGGAATCCATTGTTAGGTGCTCCAGCCGCCGCGATATTACTGAAATAGTGTTGAAAGCGGCGTTAAACTCCATTCAATCAATTAATCAATTCAAAGTCGCTGTTTTTTATGCTTATCTTAAATTACGATTGATTGTGCAATTTCAATGAGTACGATGAGTGGGTTTGGAGTGAAATTAGCGAGGGGTAATCGCATATCGCTAGTATTGTTCAGGATGAATAAAATTGGCGATATTTATTACATTCCTTTAAAGAATATGCATATACGTTCTGTAAATAGCTTTCTCTTTCTCCAGGAACCACTCAGACGGTTAAAATTGCAGTCAATTCGGTGATATCACGATTTTCCTCTTACAACATTTATCTTGAGTTGTTGATGTTATTTATTTCTGGTCATTTTTTTAGCCTTTTTGAAAGGTTTGAGTTGGTGTTTGGTATAAATGAATTGAGCGCTGATCGAACGATGAAGCATGATCTTAATTGAGATGAATCTAAATTCCACGATGTAACTTACTGTATGACAATAAAGGTTCATGCACATTACATAACGTGAATACCTTTGTCCATTTATAGTACACCTATCATAAGAGAGGTTCTGCTGGCGGCTCTGCACACCAGGGGTGCGTTTTCCTAATCGTCTTACGAAAAAATTAATTGAAAGTCAAAATAACCAAACGTACGTAATGTTTTCATTCTTAATTAGATTCTGCAATGTAAAATCTCAGTGGCATCGTCTTTAGATGACGATTTCAATGAGTTGATGCATGCTAAAATTCATATATCAATACTACTGTAGAGGCAACTTTAATTTTTGACGTACGTTTAAATTGTCGCAAGATGTTTAGAAGTCTGGTCTTCGTCTATACTACCAGGGAAATGTATTGTATTTTCCGTGCACTGCATCAGGAGGGTTAAATCACTTCTGAGATGCATATTGATTTAATATAGAGAATTGTACTATGTTTCAAATTTAAACATCTCGGTTCAGTGATTTACCTTATTAATCGACTGCAGTTACACAAAATCGGTATTTTCACATGTGCCGTATTATAAACTCTAATGCATATAGATTTGAGCCTCTTCAAATAGTTCATTCAATTTCGCTTTTGTCAAAAGACATTTGAAATTCTAGACATCTGCACTTAAGAGATCGAGATTACATCGATTCATTTTAATTGTTGTGTACACAACAAAAAACTTATCACACATATGAAATGGACATTTTTTATTTATTTTTCTTATTATTTCATACATAATTTCTACTGGGGATTTACTTTCATACCTCAACGAATATTATATTTTTATCTTATAATTTAACACCGTTCAAATAAAAATACATTTTTATCTTATAACTATATAAATACCCGTGTGATAACATCTCGTATGATAATTTTTATGATATCACATGGTTATTTTTAGAACAATAATATAATGCGGTTATTTTTAGAAACTTGCATTTCTGTTAGAAACATCGACGAAAACAAGACAAATATTGGTTATAAGATAAAAATGATACATTCTTATTTTGTTGTATGAAAAAAATATCTAACTCGGTTGTGAGAATTGACAATTGTCTCGGCAGAGCCTCGACAATGATCAATTCTCCCAACCTGGTTAGATATTTTTTCTCATACAAAACACTAAGTTCGTATTTTATATTTACCATAACGAGACAAATTTCACTCGGAATTACTTCGTTTGGTATTTTGGTTTGTTTGTTTGAATGGGGTTTTACGCCCCTTTTTACATTATTTCAGTCATATCGCGGCGGCTGGAGCACCTAACAATGGATTCCTAACATTTCTCACACCAGTACTACCATCACATCCTTTCCTAGCCTCAAGCTGCTTTCCCACATATACATGTATAGGTCTACGATTATCAACCCATTGGTGGTAGACAAATAGTCGGAAAGGATGGGTGTCGCCGTCAGGGATCGAACCCGGGAATAGATTGAAAGTCCGATGCGCTACCAACTGTTCTAGAACGACGATTTTTTTTTATATATATTTTGGGGTACCTTAATTTCCCTGCGTTCAGGATGACAAAACGGTGCAAACATTTTCCGCATGTTAACGTGCAAAGCGGGTTATAATTGGAAAACTGTTTGCACCTTTTTGTCATCCTGTACGCAGGGCTTATATTCATATACGCCCATTCTTGCTAGAAGTAAACTACAGGGTGGCAAAATCTCAATGATACGCCCCCCACTTTGCTGGATGTCCAAGTATGAAAATCAACAAAGGAAAATAAATCGAAATTTTCCAGGTATAGTAACGGTTCTTGTGTCGTTACCACACTCCATTACCCTGAGAGGAATATAACTGTCAACTTTCAAGTCAATCGGATATGAGGTGATACAGAAAGGCTCCGGGCAAAGAAGTGAACGAAGCCCTCGCCCCCACCACCCCCGACCCCACCCGCCCGGACCGAAAACCCTGCCAGATGCCACAGAGTAGCAATCACCGGATCATATCGTCTTTCGACGAGAATTCTAAAAGAATTAAAAAGTAGCAATATTAACTGCGCGTCAAAAGAAAGTAGAAATTTTTTCTCTATCTATTTTCAGCTATTGACCGGCGCTGCAGTAGGCGTGTCCGCCTATGCCATCACACTCCGAGAAAGACCCATCGAGTCCTTTTTCGAGTTTATTTCGGACTCGCCATGTGTTATATGTTTGTTGTCGTCGTGCATGTGTCTCATGTCTCTGGCAGGATGGATAGGGGCGTTACGGGAAAACACTTGCTGTCTTTTAATTGTAAGTAAAGCACGAAGCAATGGAGATCCTTTTACACGTACTGTTTCTTACATCGGAAATCGACATCCAACTTAATCAAAACTATTCTAAATCGCAAACACTCACTCAAACCATTCAAAACGCTCTAAACTCACTGAAAAGGAAAGTATCTTCAACGCCATTCAAATTGAATAAAGCTAGAATAAAAACGCGGTTTCACTGACATGTTTGAAAAAGTAAGCGTTTGATATATTCTTGAGATAGGTTGCTATTTATAGAAATTGTGTGCACATTTTATAAACGGAAGGTAATAAATATCGCTAATTTTGTTTAGGATGTACAAATTAGGATTTGGTGTTGGATTACCTCCGATTAAATTCACTCAAAACTCGCTCCACACACTAATTCAACCTCATTCCATAATCATTCCAAAATCATTGGACAATTTCACGATGTTGTTAGCTGTACATGTACATTAACATTTACAGTTAGCGGTTTTTTACTACTTGTTGATTTAGGAGCTTATTTCACTACACGTAGCCATTGCTTAACAAACCACAATTGTTGCCGTTGTCGTCGTAAATATAATAAAAGTGTCTCATTGTAAGAATGTATAGATACAAAAGAGAGTGATCAAAGGTCAAATTTGTCTATTCAGGTTTAGGCAAAATTGACCCTTGATACCCTTGGTACCCTTGATAACTCATTTAAAATCATGTATCTTTATTTTCCGATTGAATAAAACAATATTAATAAGTACATATAAGTTTAATTAATTGTAGAGATTTAAACTAAATTCATAACCGTAACCACAATCATACATTGAGGAAAGTTGGCGTTTGATGTATGATTTTATTATTATTATTATTATTATTATTATTATTATTATTATTATTATTATTATTATTATTATTATTATTATTATTATTATTATTATAGTGAAATTGGTAACGTTTTTTTTCCTCGCTTAAAGTCCAGTACCCGAGAGTATGAAACGATGTAATTTTTATATTGATTAGAATATTATACAGCTACTTTAAAGACGCAAAAACGTTTGCAAATGTTTGAAAATGAAACTCCGCTTTGCACGTTTATCAACGTGCAAAGCGGTGTTACATTTATTAAACGTTTACAAACGTTTTTGCTTTCTGAACACCGAGCTAGTTTCTTCTTTCAGTTTGGGGTGATGGTGGTCTTACTAGTTTTCATAGAGATGGCGATAATTATCCTCGTATTTCTGCTGGTATACGAGCCCGGTGTACTGAATTACGTCTATGATGAAGACACATATCAACTAGCCATTGTTCGATACAGAGATCCAGCCTTTGAGAGTCTGCAGGAACTAATAGATAATGCTCAAAGAGATGTAGGTCTTTATGATCTATACTTGTGTTACGTACGAACTGTCCTCAACCGAAGTATAGCTGAAAAATATCCGACCTGAGCCGGTGTCGAACCCACGCGGACAACAATATTCAAATATTTGGATTACAAGTCCAATGCGCTAACCAAAAAAGATCTTCCCTGGCGCAGGTGTCAGACATTGTATTTAAACCAACAAAGCTACGCAGGAAAGTGATGAGAGTGGTCGCCCATAACACTTGCAAAAACATAAAATCTATTGCATTTTTTTCAGTTGTTCTTCTGTTACTATTTTGTAAACGGTTATCATTAGCAATACTTATTTTCAAATCATTTAATTTCATAATTGCTCGTAATTATCACATTCATTGTACCTGTATTTTGTAAAATTCATAAGATCTGCATATATAGTGCACTTTTAAATACGCTTGTATATTCGGCTTTCACTGATTTATTTGTGTTGAAAACACGAATAGTCTTCCTTTATCGTATGAAATGAAGCTATTCATTTCTTTTATTCGAATTTCGTTGCGATTTGTACTTGTGTATTACCTTAATTGGTTGAAAAAGGGTATAACGCCACTTTTTACATTTTTTTTCAGTGATATCGCGGTGGCTGTTATGGTTCGGTGAGCTTCCGACTGCGATATGACGACCTCTCTTGATATTTAACAAAATTTTGAAATGAAAAAGTACATTTATTCGTAGTCATATGATTGTAAATGCAAACTTGTTTCGAAATAATTACCGTCAATTGAGGGGTATATGTAATCACTGGTATATTTCAGTGGGAATGTTGTGGGGTCAGTAACGACGAAGAAGGATATAAAGACTGGACTGTTAACGAATACTTTAATTGTACGCCTGGGATAGAAATACAGTTTGAGTTCTGCTCTGTTCCACATACATGTTGTAAAGTAAACGATGTAAGTAACGAATATTTCGAATGTACGCCTTGGATAGAAATCCAGTTTAAAGTTTTTCTGTTTCCCATACATGTTGAAAATAACGATGTAAGTCAAGAATATTGCAATTGTACGACTATGATAGAAGGCCTACAGTTAGAACGTTTTTTTCTGTTTCAAACACGTCTTGTCAAGTAAACAATGTAAGTAAAGAATATTCCATCTGTACGCTTATGATGGAACTACATTTTTATAGCCTTTCTGTTCCCATACGTCTTGTAATGTAAACGATGCAAGCAAAGCATACTTCACCTGTTCGCCTGGAATACACATCCAATTTGAGATTTGTGTTGTACCCCATTCATGTTGTTAAGCAGAAAATGTTTGTGACGTATTTTCAACTGAACCAGAATTGGGGTATTAAGCATCTTCACGAGTCAAGGGGTATCGAATCAATAGCTTCTTCTCGAATAAGATAAGTAAAACGTTCGAAACCCTTGGTTCGACAAGATGGGTAAGAAGGTAGTGGACCCGTAATAGTTCGGTAACTTTTCAGAAGTAATGAACCTTAACAATGTTGACCTAGGTTTCCAAATGATTTTCGTTAGGAAATCTTGGTCATTATTGTGAAAGATTCGATATGTTACGAAACTATTACGGGTCCACTACATAAATGATCCGTTACCGGGTGAAACTGCCCAAATAACTTCACATGGTAATTCCAGCTGCCTTACACAAATTATACGGGACAAACACTATTAGACTAATCCGAATAGATAGCATTTCAATCGCGTAATCTTTGTGAAAATTAAAAGAGACAATAAATAGAAAATAATCCATACTTTGAAGGGTCTAGATACTCAATCAATTTCGTTCGAAACCAGATTTACCGACTTTTCAAACTTTGTGTATTTTTTGTAATGACCCCTTACGCAGTTAAATAAATATCACATGTCTTTAAATCTTTGGTTTCCATACGAACCATCCCATTTTGTGGACATTTGAATTATCTGCACTTTGGTACCAGATTTGTTTAGGTTTAGGTCATTTAGATGCCTTCAAAAATCTCCAAAATGCAATGCCTAATTTCTTTTGCGTTTGCGTATATAAGTAAAATTATACCATTTTTACTCCTGCATAGGATGAAACTCAGTTTTAGTTGTGCTCTGTAACTTTAACATGTTGCAAGTAAATAATTAGATTAAAGAATATGTCAATTTACATCTTGGTTGAATACAATTTCTTAGTTCAGTTCTTGTTTGGTTTTCTATATTTTCAGGGAGACATCGTAAACATACTGTGTGGACAAGGAATGGCTGATCCTGATTTGGTAAGTACTATCTCAATATTCAGACGAATGGAGACCATTTAATAAGTGCAAACAGTGTCTATCGTTGCCAGACTGCTCGGTCTGAACAGGCTGACCAGGTTCGAAACTGTTTTCTGATTCTGAATTTTTATTTTACCATAGTTCTAATTTAGTGTTAAAAAGCGTCATTCGGTTTGCCTTTGCGGGTATCAATATCTTTTTTCTACAATTGTGCGAATTTATTTAAATTTTGAATTACGATGTATTAAAAATAATTCATATCCGCACTCTTACAAAACACTTTTATAGAAGTACATTTTTTCATCTTTGTAGTTATTAGGTTGAGTGCGAAAAAAGTCTTTTTAGCTCGCCCTGGACCAAAGTCTCGGAAGAGCTATTGTCATACCCTCGGATGTCGGCGTCGGTGTCAGCGTCGGTGAAGGCGTCCGCATTAGTTTAGAGTTTTTTATTTCTATGAATATTAAGGCTTTCATTTAAGACAAGCACCCATGTCAGAATGACCTTGAGATAGTGACCTTGACCATTTAAAAAAAACTCTTACCAAAAACTTTAACCGAAAAAACTTAACCAAAAGTCTTTAACTTTGCTTATATTTTCTAAATGCTACATAGGGACATCATTACTTCCTATACACACTTACCAGGCGATAGGCTTTCATCAGAGACCAAGTGCCTGGACGTTTTGACCTTGATCTTTAACGGACTTAGAAATTTTTTAACTAAAAACTTTAACCAAAAGACAAAAAACTTTAACCTCGCTTTTAGTTTCTGAATGCTTTTACCTAGGGACATCATAGCTTCATATATGCACTCACTAGGTGATATGCTTACACCAGAGACCGAGTGCCTTGACATTTTTATCTTGACCTTGACCTTTTATGGCCTTAGAAAACTTTAACCAAAAGCTTATACCGAATAAACTTTAACCTTGCTTATATTTTTTGAATGATTTTACCTAGGGACATCATTACTTCATATACACAGGCTTTCACTGGTTTCCAAGGTCCTTGACTTTTGACTTTAAACTTGAACATTTATGGACTTGGAAAGTCTTTAACCAAAAACTCTAACCAAAAAACTTTAACCTTGCTCATTTTTTCTGATTGTTTTACTTAGGGACATAATTACCTCATATACTCACTCACTAGGAGATGCGCTTTCACCAGAGACCAAGCTTCTTGACATTTTGACCTTGACCTTGACTTTTTTAAACTTAAAAAACTTCAACCCAAAACTTTAACCTTCCTAATTTTTTCTGAGTGATTTTACCTGGGGGCTTCATAACCTCATACACAAACTCATCAGGTGATAGGTTTTCACCAATAACCAAGGTCCATGAATTTTTTTGTACTTATAAAAACTTTAACAAAAAAACTTTAACCTTACTTGTATTTTCTGAGTGCTTATACCTATGGTCATTATCCCTGATATCCTTACTCAACAGGTGAGATAGGCTTTTCCTGTGATCAAATCCCTTGACTCTGTGACCTTGACTTTTGAATCTTTAGCATATTGCTTTAAAACTTGCATATTTTTTTAATGCCTACAGCTAGAACAGTTATACTTCATAGATAAGATGATTAGATGATCAACCTTTTATTTAATAAAATGAAATTCCAAATTTGTAACTTCACCAGGCTATATGCTTTATTTTACCTAACCTTTTACGCGTAGCTGAAACACTAAAAAAAGTTATTATATTTCTTTCTTACTTTTACGTCAGACTGATATATATTGGATCATGGACTTAAACGTAAAAAAATACCTTGAACTTAGATCTTTGGTCAAGTGCTGTTTATTACAAGCAGCAGTTTGGGAGAGCTACGTAGTACGCGGACAACTCTAGGACACTAGGTCGCCACTATTAATATTGATAAATGATCAACCCATTTACGTATATGTTTCAAATTAGCTTCGGAGTCGCTTTTAAAAAAACACTTCAATTATATAACGGAGGCTGGAGCACCACACAATAAATTTCTGGTATTTCTCACACCAGGACTACAATTGAATATATTCACATGTAATACTCATAATGTACTGTAAATAATAATGATAAATATTTAGAACAATAGAAATGGTCAATTATCTGACACGTACTCGTAGAGTGACATTCATGTAGGTTTTTATCTTCAAAATTATTGCCCGTTATTGGTTAAACAATTCTCCGATATTTTTTTCAGTTTTCCTGTTCTGATTGATCTCTTATTTGAATTGGAATCAAATTCCACACATTCGTGATAAAATAACAAAACTAGTCCTTGCATTTTCAATTATCGTAAAAAATATAATAGTTTGTCTCTCCGTTTTTTTTTTCTTTTTTCTTAAATTCATTTCTTTACTTTACATTTATGTTTATGTTGATGGCCCAGAGTAAAAGATTTGTCACTGCCTATAAAGATATAGGTAGTTACAGCTATTTCGCGCTGAGCTTTCGATGTTCTTTAACAGGACGCCGCAACCAGAAGTGCCAATATACACACAAAAGGATGTTTCCTTGCCTTTAGAGAAAGACTTCAGAAAAATATTCTGTGGATCGGAATAGTTGCAATATGTGTTATTATCCCAGAGGTACGTTATACAGCATCTTGAAATTGACATTGTGAATGATTTTGGAAAGAGTAAAGACTGAAATTGAATGTTGGGCAGGAGCGAGTTTCAAATGAAATTAAAGGAAGCTATAATAATATCGGTAATTTCTCCAATTTGGCGAAATTATCGATAGTTTTTTACCTCCTTTTTTTTTATAAAATATACGTAATTTCCTGTTCTGTTTCTTAACGAACCATTCTGAATCTTCAAAGTCCATACCGGCCAATGAGATTGCCGAATGATTTGATCGATTTTGACGAAATGTAGTTCGGTTTAAACGATTTCCAAGTTTTTTTTACATTAAGGGGGCGTTTTGGCGTAATGAGAGAGAGTGCTGCAATATTTTGAATGGAGCGCTGAGCAAATGGCTTAGAATGGTTTGAATGAAGGTCAATTTCATTATGTAACTAATTCGAATTATTTTATATACATGATGTATACATATATGTAAACGCCTGATGTTAGGAAATAGTTTCTGTTCTTTAAATAGAATAGTCTCTTATTATAATATTTTAAATGGTCATGCAGTTATATATTTGTAAATGTTTAAATGTATTCTTATATTGTATGTACATGAATGAGGCTTACATAAACAATAAACCTTTTTAAATCCGTAATTACATGTAATTATATGTATTCAATTATGATTTAGCTTATTAAGAAATTAAAAAAAAAAAACGCGTATCTCAAGAGAAAGCGTTATTTGGCGTTAAAACGGATCCGAGTCAAAAATGAAACTTTTTTGTTCCATTAGAATGAAAATTAATTTTTATCTTAAAAATATATAAATATCCATGTGATAACATTCCATTTGCTTTTTATTATAATTATATCACATCGATATTTTTAGAACAAAGACATAATGCGTTTATTTTTAGAAACTTGTATTTCTGTTAGAACATCGACGAAAATAAAGCAAAAAGAGGTTATAAGATAAATATAATGCGCATTTAATGTATTGTATGAAAAAAAAAATATCTAACTCGGTCGTGGAAATCGTTAATTCCCCCAACCTCTTTAGTCATTTTTTTCTTCTTTTTGGAAACGGGGGGGGGGGGGGGGGGGGGAGGTGTTCATACAAAATGTATAACGTATAATATATCACGACAATGGAAAGAGGGTACGATTTAAAGAAACCATTCTACGTTATAAAGAAAAGTTTAGGGGCAAAAAGAAAGGTTGCTAGTTACAAAATATTTTCTTTTTGTACAAATCACAGGGGTATAAAATCAGGGATTTAAAGATGAACACCCAATCTGTTTTATTTTCAGCTATTCCTCCTAAAATTGAGTAGTGATCTGCGACATGGAATTGCAATACAGCTGGCGAGACAACTAAGGACCCAACAATATGTGGACAGAGTTATCGGTGCTAGATGAAACTAGCTGAAAAAAACCCACTACACGTAATCAAAATATGAATCATCAATGCACGACTCCAGGGTCATTTCTCAGGAGTTGGTGTTCCAACCGAAAATATTATTGTCTTACAAAAGGTCACACTTTGTGAGCAAAATGTCTTAATTACAGATTTATGCAAGCCTAAGATACGATATTTTGCTCGCCCTCATTCCAATATTTCTTACATATTTATTCATGATTACCATCCTCGCTGAATTCAAGGGGAAGGTAAGGTTTAAACTTGATGCTCGGTCCCTTTCTTTGTACATCGCATGAATCACCGATAGTTTCATCCTAGAACACAAATTGAGCTTGCGTTTTTAATTCCTTAAGCGAGTACTTCCCCTTAAGGTAGCAATGGACACATGGCGTCATTTTTTTCCGCCCAATGATTTTTTTTCTTGTTCACATATGTTGTAGATTAACATTGTCTAGTCATTATATCAAATTTTGAAGGTACCTTTCCACGCTCGTTTTCATGCTAGAGTTATCTGCCCTTGAGTGGTATAGGCCATTTTTCAGTAAAACGGTTATATTCCTTTAAAGTCTAGTTTAAAGCCTGTACTAAGTTATAGCTATAAAACACATACATTTAGATAGGCCTTATACACGTACACAATGGCTATTGACAAGAAATTTTCTCTTCGATCAATTGCATTTGAACAATTTGCTTTCAAAAGTTAAAAATGCACTATTTTTTGTAATTTTACTAGGTAAAAATGCCACAAAAACCTATTTTTTGAAGAAATTACCCAATGAATTTTTCTTATTTTCCGATATGTTTATAATCCATATCTTTACTTGATTTGGTAAAAAAATCAGCATACCTTTCCATGCAAATAAGAAAGTTTTTCGTTATTTTTCAGTGTTTCCACCTAATCGAATGACGGTTTTAACGCATTTTTATACTTAAATTTAATGATTCGGTCATTCAATTAATATCAAATGTTGAAAGGAAGCTAAATTATGAAGTTTTACCATCATTATTCTACGTTATTTCCATAAGTAGAATCTTACGAAAACCGGTCTTTTTAAACAACGCGCAAAAAGAGCCGTAAAATAAACGAAAACCCACTTCCGGTTTATAGAGTCGGGAGGCCGCTGTCCATTGCCACCTTAAGTAAAAAAAACATGAGATCGACATGACTCGTACTTTCTGAGTTTTTTTTTATCTCTGAGATTGCTAGCGGAAGATAATGACATAGCATCTTCGTCATTAATTACGTCATAGCAGTTCTCAAATGTCGCAAGCGCATAGGCACTTACGACATTTAAGTACTGCTTCGACGATGACGTAAAACAGAAATGTTTGGTTAAACCGATATATGACGATATCTTCTAAAGTTTCCCGACAACAAGCCGATTTTAACATTTTTCGTTAAGGGTGGACTATATAAATAATGGATACCACATGACCATATGAGCCTATGCGTGACATTTCCAACAATTTGAAATGTTCGTGAGGTGCAATCATTGAGAAGCATTGACAACCACAAATTTCAAATTTAAATTTACTTGATGGTCTACAGATACTTGGAGACCATTTCTATGTATTAAGTGGGCAGTGAAGACTCTGGACAGACTGTGCGGATGCACAGACTGGTCAGAGTCTTTTCTGTGCACATATTTGAAATTGTTGAAATCTCACGCACAGGCTTATATCATTCCATATCACCACTTATTTCCTACAAAAGTTTTCATGAACGTAGGTAATGATGCAATTCGCTGGGCACATACCTCATCTTACACAATTTCATGCTTAATTTCGCTTCCTAATATTTCAAAATCTGATTTAGAAATACATTAAAAATGCATTGTAACATAAGTATACTTAGCTCCAAAAGAAAGTGTGCACTTTTAAAATTTAAATATCTTAGAAGTTCTACTTCTTACCGTCACAATATTTGCATGACAAACAGACTTTTGACCATCGAAAGTTTAAAAAAATAAAGCACCTGACACTAGAAGATTTCGGCTAGAAAAGGATCTCAAATTCTGAGCGATTTGCTTGTAAACCCTATTGTTGATGAAGAATTATTCTGGAAAAACGTGCAGTTCAATTCTTATGCCCTACCTTGCAATTGATTTACATATGAATGACAATTGTACACTGTAATTTGACCAACAAATTTTGTTGTTAGGCAAAAATAAACCCCGTGCGAAGAAAACGCTCAACAAAATTAAATAAGCATTCATGTTCAAATAAAATCTTATTTATCCACTTGCGAAACCCCTTTTGAGTACCAAATGATAATGCAAAAGGCCATTGCACTGTCTGGTCTGACGTTACTTGCCAATCAACGTAGAGATTTCTAACGTTGACGCAGATGTAATGTCTATTTGTAAATTGAAACTTCTGTTTGGAACTGTTAGGGAGTCTCTTGTCAAATTCGGAAATTAAGTAAAGAAATATACGAAACACCAGTTGTGCTAACCATGCGTCCGCAGTATTAGCATCTTATCGAAATCGGATTTTATACCTCGTTTCTAAGGGATCAAATTAAGAATATGCAAATAATTTGACAACCAAGAGTTTCTCAAACTTTTAGAAAAGATACGGAAATACCAAAAGAGAAAGTTCACACTCTCTCTTGAAACTCAGCATAAAAAACAGGGCAATATTGAAACGTCGAGTATTTTGCTTTATGCATTTTTTTC
This sequence comes from Fragum whitleyi, assembly GCA_948146395.1. Lineage (NCBI taxonomy): Eukaryota > Metazoa > Mollusca > Bivalvia > Cardiida > Cardiidae > Fragum > Fragum whitleyi. The sequence continues at coordinate 43,505,936 of OX411555.1, forward strand.
TAAAAATCTGTTAGATTACCTTGCATACTTAGCAACGTTTTATTGCAAATCCTACTCCAAAATGGTTTTATTTTATATGCTAAGACATTGTTGAATACATTGTTCATGAACATATTGTTACGTTACATTTTTTACTGTTCGTCTCTATTCTCACACCATGTGATACAAGGTATTTATATAAAACGATATGCGAATAAAAAAAAATTTTCTTGCTTTGTATGAAAGTTCCTTTGGTGGGTACATGTACCTTTTGATATTTTTTCAAAATGACATTTTGTTGTCACTGATTATATATATAGTAATAAATCCAAAGACTTTTAGATGATCAAACACATTTTACTTTACAAATTTGTTTCATGAGGTGTAAATATGCACCTCACTCTTCAGAAGTAAAACACTTACTCACATAAACAGTAATCACAATGTATATGTATCAGAGGCTCCTGATAAGGGTGTTGCATTTTTGCTTCGCTTGAAATAGATAAATAAATGATGTGATTCGTGTGCTGAGTTGTTGGTACTCATTGGGGTCGTCCTACCGGACTATTTCCTACGTGTACCCGCAGAGATGAGATAAGGCCAATAGCTAAATTCAAAATAGATATAGCTATAAAAAGTGCGATTTCTCTTATATAATTGAAATTATGAGCTTCTGGTGGGTTCTTGGAAAGTTATTAAGCTATTTATTGAACATATATTATTATTGTATTAAAGGTATGGTAAACAGAATAAATAATTTTGTTCGTCTTGAACGAAATTAGCTATTTTAGATTACCTCCCTTGAATTTCACTCAAAACTCTCTCCATGCACTCATTCAATTTCATACCAAGAACATTATTCAATAATTCATCCTGTCAATTTTATGATGTTCTTAACTAATTTTTTTTCATGAATTCCTGAGATGTCCATTTTGGGAGCCCAGACACAAAGCATTACGTTACTCTGTTAAATGTACGGAACCGACCGACGCTGAGTTGTCGGGAATGAGAGGGGACCGGACCCTTAGAGCCCTATCGCTGGATTAGCGCATTTTAAGGTAATGGACTCGTAAAAGTTCTGCAATGTTTCGGAGGTAATCAGTCAAGAACGACGTAAAATTGACCAGATGATTGATATTGGAATTATTCTAAAATGAAAAGGAATGAGTGTGTGGGGCGAGTTTTGGATGAAATTAGAGGGAGGTAATCCAATAACGCTAATTTTGTTCAAGATAAACAAAATTAGCGACATTATTACCTCTCTTTGATAAAATGTATGTACTTTTCTGTTTGTGTGTCTTCGTGGACCAAGCAGACAATTTAAAATTTAAACCAGCCAATAAAGTCGTACAATTATTTGATCGATTTGAATTAAATTTTGACGATTTGGAAATGTTTCCTAATTAATTCGGGGCGTTTTTGGTCGATTTGAGTGAGTGTAATGAATGAATGAATGGAGCGTTGATTGAATGATTTAGAATGATTTTGATCGGAATGAGTGTCAATTTAACGATGTTGTTAAATGTAATGAACAGTGTTAACCGAGGTTTGCTTATGATTTTCATTAGGAAACCTCGGTCAACATTGTGAAAGTTCATGAGGTCCGAAATGTTGCGGAACTATTACGGGCCCACTACCTTAATTTCGTCGATATAGTATAGGCTTATAAAGGATTTTGATTGTATTAAACTAATTTTAAAATTTAGACTGCTGTACAGTCGGTCTTGCTAGAGCGACCACGTCTTTGAAGCAACCATTTTTATCAAGCGACCATTTTCAAAATCCCCTTCTTTAAATCAAAGTACATTTATGTCGAAAAGTGGGTATAGTCGGCTCAACAATTATTGATAATGAATCCTATGTTGTTAAATCTCACCAGAACCGTCTCAATTAGACGATTCTATTGAGTTTTTACAACACAGAATTCTTGAGAATGTCATAATAATATGCATATTCAATCAAAAAGTATGTTACGTAATACACTTAATGACATCGTGAAATTGACATTTAACTCAATCTAAACCATTCTAAATTGCCCACTCAGCCCTCCATTCATTCATTGCAGACACTTACTCAAACCATTCAAAAACGCTCCGAACTCACTGAAAAACATATAACAACAACTTTGTTTAAAATAAAAAAAGCTGGGAAAAAACATGATAAAAAAAATGTCCAGCAGAATACTAAAATATTCCCCTCGTAAGAAAATATCGTTCTTTGGGGAAGATATTTTATCATTCTTAGGGGAAATGCCGCCACCTTAGCGCAGTTGGTAAGGTATTAGACTTCCAATCTGAAAGTCGTTGGTTCGATCCCCGGTGGCGGCAAATATCCTTTCCGACGTTTGTCTCTCACCAATGGGTAGATAATCGTAAACCTAAGTGAGATAGCAGTCGGAGGCTAGTAAAGGGTGTAATGGTAGTACAGGTGAAAGAAATACCGGGAATCCATTGTTAGGTGCTCCGGCCGCCGCGATATAACTGCAACATTGTTGAAAGCGGCGTTAAACCCATTCAAACAAACAAAACTCTTAGGGGAAATGTAATGCAGCGGGGAATTTTTTTATCATGCTAGAGTGTTTTTTTTTTTATCATGCTGCGGAGATTATATAATTTTGCAACCTGGTAAATTTTTTTCTTATGCAGCATGATACAAATTTGTTCACCAAAATGATTAAAAATTCTTATATGATGAGAAAAAAACATTAAAAAAAATACCGGCAGCATGATAAAATATTCCACGCCCCATGAATCAAAAATTTTCCTGCAGCTTGATTAAAAAAATCCCCACAGCATGCTAGCATGACAACAAAATATCAATGCAGTATTTTTTTTATAGCAGCACAAACAAAAACGTCGCAGCATAAGAAAAAACCCCGAGGCATGATACAAATATTTTTCTGTTCTGTCCTTGCAACATGGTATCATTTTTCCTTGCAGCATAAGAAATATGATAATATTTTTAGGGTACATGATAAAAACAAAATTTCTCTCCATCATGTTGGAAAAAATTTCCTACAGTACTTTGCAACGTGATGAAAGATTTTCCCTGCAAGATGATAGAAAAAATTATAAATTTGCTTACAATTTTTTGCTCATGCTTTAGGGAATATTCTCATTATGTTGCAGGGAAAAGTTGTTATCTTGATGTAAGGTGAAAAATATCTTGCCCCAACGACAATTTTTCTATTAAGCTGCAGGGAAAATATTAAAATGACATTTTTTCATATTGCACAGGTATTCGAAACTATATTTTTCAACCTGCATGAAAATTGTGTATCATGCTGTTGGGAATATCTTTTATCACGATTTGAGGAATTTTTCTTATCAGATCTATTCTGATGGACAAAATTTTTGTCGACGTGCAGGGAAAATTTGTCATCATGTCGCGGTGAATTTTCCTTTAGCGTGATTAAACAAAAAAATCGTGCGTCAAGTAAATTTTTATCATGCCGCAGACAATCTCTATCATCATGCTTTTCTTAATTGTCGGCGTTTTTTTAACCATGCTGCGAGTCAAATTATCCAACATTCTATAAGAAATTATTTTCATGCTGTAGAGAAATTTTTTTAACAATGCTGGGGCCTGTTTCATCAATAAATGTGCTAGGATGTGTCTTAAAAGTGTCGTAGGACATATCCTAGGATGTTCTTAAGTCAGTTTCATCAAAACATCCTAAAAAGTTCCTAGGGCGTAAATTCGCGTTTCATCAAAATGTGTCTTATTATTACTATGCTCGATTGAAAAGCCCCAAAACGCACGTGATAAAATCACGTGTAAGCTAATTATAGCAATGTGGATTAATTTCCCTCCAAATTTGAAGCAATCAATAAAGAAAAACTATTTAAGATAATCGAACTGGAGAAAATAAAGTTCTACCCTCAAATGTCTACAAAAGAGGTTTTAAGATTTCACCATTCCTCACCAAGGGCAAAGAGGAGAAGTTACCATCACCTCTTTCTTTAAGACATATTAGAAAAGAGAATGAACTGAGCCAACTAAGTATTTCATAATTAAGTTTGGGAAAAAATCTGTTCATTGTCTTGACCAAAAATAAGATTGGCCAGATAAATGTAATTTTAATATTTTCCTTTTTTAAGAATTCTTTTTGCTATTAATACATTTTCTTATATTAATTTCGGGTTATTATGTAGTTAGAATTTCACTTTTTCTTTCTTTCTTTCTTCAAGTTAACTTTCTTACTTTTTTCCTACACCTTTTTTCTCGATAATGTTAATTGCCTTTTTTATTTCTTCGATATAATTTCACTTAAAAACATATTATTTTTCTTCTCTTGTAGTTTCTGATAATTTTCATTCAAGAGCTATACATTTCAAATCACTTTCATTAAAGTACATACTTTCCAACGCACTAAAGTAATTGAGAAAGGGAATCTTTACGATGTGTAGGTTACTTGGGTGACGCTGTAACATTTCGTTGCTTTTCGAAAATATTATGACTATTATTTCACAAAATCAAAGACAAAAAAGAAATGTTCGACAAAAAGCGTAATATTACAGCGTCATCCACGGAATAATGACATCGTGCTGATTAAAAGACTCTCAAGCATTTGGACTTCTCAAGCACTTCTCAAAACAATGGAGGTACCACTTTTCTAGCTGTACTGACTGTAGGTCAGAAGAGCTGTAGAGATGGCGTGTTTGCCGTCCGTGCGTGAGTCCTCAATAAGTCTACTGTTTTCGAGATACAGCTCACAGTTTTCATCCAATTTGCTTCAAACTCTCACGAATTTAATTGAATCATAAGAATGGTTCCTTTAGAAAATGGGTCAGGTCCGACAAATATATGGAAATAAGGGACAAATGAAATTTTATTAATATATCCTCATTGTCACTTTAGACATCCACGATTGTCATCCGATTTACTCCTTTTTTAAAGAATGATTAAAAAAAACCTTTCTTTTGAAATTTGGTCAGGTCCGTCAAGTATCACGGGTAAAGGGGCCTTCTTGATAGTTGATTAAGATATCCATATGGCGATGAATTAAGTAGTTTCGTCCGATTTGCTTCAAATTTTCAGAGAATAATTACAGAGAATAACATACGGTATGGTCCTTTTGAAAATGGGCCAGGGTCTCTAACTATCAAAAGAGGGGGGGGGGGGGGGGGGGGGTGGCTTATGCGAAATTTATTAAATTACTGTATTTTCCTTTACTTTACTTTAAATGCCTCTAGTGGTAGGTTTTTCCTTAAATACTCTCAAATAACACGTAATTATGTCTTACACAGACGTGTTATGCCATAGGTTTTCAAGGGAGTAAGTAGAACGTAACAGTCACTCGAGGACCTC